>OX457136.1:3728469-4992636 GCA_949752895.1 Dendrolimus pini
TAATAAATATATTTATGAATATCTAGACTAATATTATAAAGAGGAAAGATAAGATTGGTTTTTGCTTGCATGAAGAGGCTCCGAAATTACTGAACCGATTTGAAAAATTCTTTCACTGTTGGCAAGCTACGCTATCCCCGGGTGACATAGGGTATATTATATTTACAAAAAAATTAGGGATCATTACTAAAACTCCAATAATGTAGTCCAAGGTATAAAAAAATACCTAAAATCGCGTGCGCTGCGAAAACTATTGATGATAAAATAACAAATAAAATAAATTACTGAACCGATTTGAAAATTTCTTTCACTGTTGGCAAGCTACGCTATCCCCGGGTGACATAGGCTATATTATATTTACAAAAAAATTTGGGATCATTACTAAAACTCCAAAAATTTAATCCAAGGTATAAAAAAAATACCTAGAAACGCGTGCGCTGCGAAAACTATTGATGATAAAATAAAATAATGTACTACGACTTTGTAGAACACATCATTATTTACAAAAAGTATCGCGACAACATATATCTAACTATTATAGTTATGCCACAATAAGTGTTTTTTTATTATAAAAAATTAATTAAAATGCCGCCGCTAGAAAAGGCTTTTTATTTGTATCTTGATATTAATCCTTATCAAAATAAATTACTTCATATTCAAGACTGCTTCAATACCTTTATATAACTTTTTGAATTATTCAATTCGGACATTCCATTCGAAAGATATCACGAGTTTAAAAATGTAAGAATTAGTGACGGTGATCACGTGACTGTGACATCTTTTCGTGAGTCAAAACTCCATAAGACCCCCTCTATATAGAAGTTTCACTTCAATAAAACAGAGTTTATTGGAGAAACTCAGAAATCGCTCTTTAGCTGTTGAGACTAATATACATTGTAGGTTAGGTATGTAGTGGAGTTTAATTTGAAGTCATTTAGAGTACCTATTTTGTTAACCACGAAACTTTCGTTACTGGGAAGGCTAGTTATTCAATAATTCAGGGTTTTACGTTTTATTTTTACTCAAGTTACCAACCATAAATCAGTTTAAAAAAGTAAAAGTTTGTTCTATAATTTCTACCGATATTTGATGTATCGGATAAAATGTATCGAGTGTACATATCGATACTAGATTATTCGATAATATCGGCAGGAATCGATATATCGTGTACATATATCGATATTTTATTCAATATCGATATATATCGTGCACTCGTGGCACTGCACTTGTCAGAATCAAATCAAAACATTTTTGTAAATTTTATTGAAGGTCTTTATTTTTCAATTACTTCATAAATTCTAGATTTCCGATTAAAACTAGTCTGTGCACAATGTTAGATAACGTGAAACGTGTAATATTAGTTCTATCAGGAAAAGGTGGAGTTGGAAAATCTACAGTAAGCACACAATTAGCGCTAACACTTAAAGAAAGAGGTTACAAGGTGGGTTTATTTAATTTTGCCTAAATAATTATATGAAAATCTATATAAAAAAAGGCTTAAGGAAGGATTTGATTTTCAATATGTGTTCAATTGTTTGTATGCAATCTTGTAAATTAAATATACATTGTTATATGGAATCAAAGTCATAGCAAGCAGGCTGGCTGAATCGACTGATTTTAATGGTGATATGGCTTTAAGGATATACTTACCACTTATTTATATGCACAAAAATGTTACAGATCTGATTTTTTCAAATATCGGGTAACAACCCAAAATTCATTTGATATCTAGACATAGGGGTTGCAGGAGAGTTATCCGCCGCCCCAACCTCCCACACACCGCCTTTACTTTACAATTCAAGTACCATATTGTCTATACTGCACCCAACTGAATCTTGACCACAAATTGAATTTCAGGTTGGTTTATTGGACATAGATTTATGTGGTCCAAGTGTCCCATACCTCCTTAATTTAGAAGGCCAAAATGTACACCAGGGGCCTGAGGGATGGGTCCCTGTATATCTGGATCAAGAACAGAGACTTGGAGTTATGTCTATTGGTTTCTTGCTCAGTTCCCGGAATGATGCTGTTGTATGGAGGGGACCCAAGAAAACATCGATGATAAAACAATTTTTGGAAGATGTTTACTGGCAGGACTTGGATTTCCTTGTTATTGATACACCTCCAGGTATGAAGTAATGTATTCATGATTTTATCAGCACCTGAACGAATTACATTTCGATTGGAAGGCAGGAGAGACACCACTGAATGCTTCTTTGTCTCCCTCTAAGCCTGATATACTCAACCTGTGTCCTGCCGATGCTGATGTCCTTCTTATGAGTAGCCCATGAGGCACACTATGTAGTTATATAATTTACATTGGTTGCATATGTCCATAAACAACAAAAACCACTTTCCATCAGGTTGACTATAAGCCTGTCTGCTGCATATTGTAGTAGAAAATAAATTAATAGTAAAGAAAAAAGAAAAATAATTAAAAGCTTTATTTAAATTTCTAAAATAAACTTTTATTTCAATTGACAAAATTCATTAATTTATTACATTACACAATTCATATGCTGTAAAAAATTGTCATGAGATTTACTTGTGCATCAATTCATCTGTTAATAATGCCTTAGATTATTGTGGTATCTATTCTCTTACATTGCGGAGGCCTAAGTCCAGCAGTTAAATGTTAATTGGCTGAGAATGAAACATAAGATTTGAGTTTATGCTTCACATGTTTGCATGTGACGTAGCACGTCACCGTCTGCCTGTTAGCCTACTTAAGGCAATAAAAAAATAAAAAAAAACAAACACACATCGTATATCCCCAAGCTAAGCAGCAATTACGCTCTTGTTATGCGTAATATACAAAGGACCACCACGCTGGGGCCGATTCCAGAAAGATGTAGAGGCTCGGAGTTCAATTCCTGGTATGGTAAATTTCGGAAACACATTTTCTTATAAATTTTTGTAAATACATTACTTACTCTAGTCTGGGATCGCCCCCAGACTGCTCCGTTGTACATTACCCCCAATAACACAAGCGTAACTGGCTTAACTTCAGGATATGCAATGTGTGTGATTGTCTGCTAATGATTATTATTATTTGTATGTCTCTAGAAACCACTGACCATAAAGGGTCTACGTGGCCATGGAAATGCCAACGACCAAGGCCAATATTATTAATATTACTTTTCTTATTCAGGTACATCAGATGAACACATAACGGTTATGGAAAACCTGCGTTCAGTGCCCCAATGCTCTGCAATATTAGTGACAACACCACAAGAAGTGGCAATTGAGGATGTCAGGAAAGAGATCACATTTTGCAAAAAGACTGGTATAACAATAATGGGCATAATTGAAAATATGAGTGGGTTAGTAAGATTTTAAATATGCTCTCAAAAATCGTTTTAGTTTAGTTTCATTTGCTCAAATACATTATTAGATGACAATGTGTTATTTGATGTTCCACATGTTTTCCTCTATCAGGCATGTAAATAGTAAAATTTACAGAAAGAATAATGTTAAAACTGATAATAGACAACATGAAATAAGAAGGATTTACACCACAGTCTCTCTATGCATAGAATGAAATACAGCATTGGTACTGTCTTGTGTTGATATTATAAATATGGATTTTTATGCATTTAATGCTATTAATAAAATTACTACATTGAATGGTAATTTTAACAGAGTAGGAAAAACTACATCCAAAAAAATATAATTTATTAATATCTTATAAATATTAGGAAATGGTTATATGAACCAGCGCTCGTCTTCCACTAAGGCCTTTACAGGGACAACAAAAAATTTGACCAATACTATTAAAATAGTTATGTCTTAATTAATACTTTAAAAGTAAAATACTACAAAGCAATTTTTTTTTAAAGAACATTATATTAAAAATGATGAACTATATAAGTATGACTCAGAAATTTTTCTTCAGTATTTAGTTTGAAAAAAAACTTTTGCATTTTTACTTTCAGATATGAGTGCCCGACTTGCAGTGAATGCACAAACATATTCTCCAGTGGTGGTGGTAAGTCTTTAGCGGAGTATGCCAAAATTCCGTACCTGGGTAGCATTCCTATCGACCCACGTGTGGGCAAACTCGCTGGGCAAGGTTTGGCAGCTGTAATAGAGCTTCCCGGCTCAAATACCAGTAGAGTATTCACCGAGTTAGTGCTCCAATTGGGGGAAACTTTCAATGGAACATAGTTTTAAGTATATTTTTTTATATTATTATGCCTACTTTTATGTAAGTAAATAAAACACGTTTATATTAAAAATCTAATTTATTTCTAAAATACACTACACATATAATATGAATATAGTAAATGCTTAAAAATTGTTATTATAAAATTTGGCCATAGTTGTATAGTGTGTCAATCAAAATAAACATTATGATTATTTGCTAATATCGCACGATATATACCGACTTAATATGTTTTTGAAGTGAAACTTCTTTATCGGCTTTGGAACAAAAATTAGTGTCACATTTTTTTCCGTTACGCGCCATCTTCTGCTTACATTTCGTAGCAACGAGTTGTTTGATGATTTATAAATCATTTATTTAATATCCTACACACACACACATATACACACATATATATATATATATATATATATATAATATATATATATTAAATTATAATATATATATATATATATATAATATATATATATATATATATATATATATATATATATATATATATATATATATTAAAGTGATCAGCAAAAACATAATTTAACTTTATTTAAAGTTGCATATAGTAGATTATTTTTCGAAAAATAAGGTCATAAAGAAGTTTCACTTCTTACGTGTGTACACAACACTAGTACACGCACACCTTTTATCAGTTACTGCACTACATAGTGAAGTTACTTTTACGTTTTCTCTTTAAGTGTCAGCCATTGTTAAAATATAATGAGTTTTCGAAACTTCATCCCATTGCCTGATAAATTGATTTTAGTTACAAGATTAAAAGACACACCCAGATTATACTAAAATTTCACATACAATCCAATATATTTTTAAGATATTAATTCTTATTTTAGGGCATACTTGTATTTAACTCTTATTTATAATAGTCATATCTATCGGTCGGTCTCAAATCATTATAATTCTTATATAGAAATTTTTCAATTAGATGATCTTTATTCCTATTCTTTTTAACCTTTTTAACTTCGAAAAAAGGAGGAGGTTCTCAATTCGTCGGGATCTTTTTTTTTTGTTGCTTTTTTATGTATGTTCGCAGATTACTCCGTCATTTATGATCCGATTTACGTGATTCTTTTTTTGTTCGACGCGGAATAGTTTCCATGTGGTCCCCTAAAAATTTGACATAGTTTGGCCCAGTAGTTTTCATTTTACGAACATTTTTTTGTACCCGGTTCTTGGGACCTATATTTTTAAAGAAGCGCGGCACCATTCGTAGGTCCACCCATACATAGCTAGACACTAAAAAGTAACAAATAAAAAATAAAAACTTCGTTTAAAAAAACCGACTTCAAAAACTAAAAAACTAAAATGTATAAAATAACTTATTTCTAAAGCTATTATTATTAATATATATTATCTAAAGCATCTTGAAGTCGGTGCAAAGTAAAACATAGAAATTACTATATTTTGAAAATTACTTAGCACCGACTTTTTTATGTACCAAAGATCATTTTCTTATCGTAATTACTCTAAGTCTAGATGTAAAAGTAAAACATTACTCTGCTATAGAGATGGGTACATTAATAAGCAGCCTAATAGCCGTTATTCAATAAATGCCACGGCTTAGTTATTCTTATCACCTCGCCACATGGCTAATGGTTGTCAATAACAAGTCCGTAATCCGTAACTAGCCGTCAGCTGTTAACTAGCGAGTCATTCATATATTAGTTAAATAGCCATTATCTGAATTTTAACAGCTATTGAATCAACATTAGCTAGATGGCTAAGTTTTTATGAAATTTCGATTGGTTACCCAGCGCTACTATGCTATAATAACATTTGGACGTAGTTACGCAAAAAGGGTCCAACCCACTAAATGTTACTTTTGAATTATTAAAGATTAAAGTTTTAGCTGTATTTCCGCATTGATGCAGTTAAACTTATTTGTATAAAAAATGATACATTTACGCTTATATCTTCGTAAGGACCCATAGATACAAACAAGTACGTCAATGCGGAAATACGGCTAAAACTTTAATCTTTAATAATTATTCAAAAGTAACATTTTTTGGGTTACATCCATTTTACGCAGCCTTTAAAATTCGGCATTGTAATTGCAAAATTAAAATACGATCCGTAAACAGTATCATAAAATTCTTATACACACTATGACTCTTATATTTTATAAAATACAAGTAAATATATATTATCCTTTGGTGTTTTATGTTTTATTGGCACCAACATCACCGCAATAGAGCACTCTAGAAAATATATACGTACAGTGGGTGGCGCAAAAAACCGACTTTTTTGAGTCTCGAGTGGTGAAAAGTTTTAAGATTTCAAAAAACGCTAAAAACTGAATTTTTGATTTATTCAATTTTTTTTTTTGGTTATGGCATAATTTTACAGACCACGCCATGTAATGTAATGCACCATACCATACCGTAACGAGAAAAAAAATAGTTTTTGGTGATTTTTGTTCTTAAAAAAAATTGAGCTGTCCTTTGGAGGGGGGAGTTTTCAAAACATGAAAAACTAACATTTTGTCACTCGAGACCAAAAAAAACGTTTTTTTACGCCATCCTGACGTACAGTTTAAAATAGACGTAACTTCTGTGTATAATATGTATCATTTCCTATTAAAAAACATCAAAAAAATATTGAAGTTAATTATATTAACTAAACTATTTTTTACTTAATACTTTTTACTTTTTAAAGTTTTTTTTTACCTTTAGTAAGAGATTCTGCCTATTGAAGATACATTGAGTACCTTATTCAACATATTAAAAGTGGATCTTTGGGGCCATCCAGAAATTAAGTCAACGCTTTGGGGGGTCGACGAAGTGTGACAGACAGCGCGTTCCATTAGTAGCTCACAACGCCCAAAAGGCTCAGTAAGCCGTTCCACAAGGCGACCGCGGTCGTTGTGGTCGTGGCGAAAATGACACCAATGACGTCATCATTTTCGATAACACAACGATCACAACGACCCATGTCAAGAGGTGGGTCGAATAATCGTCCCACTTAAGTGGAACGGGAAAAATCGAGATCGTTGTGACTCTAATGGAACGTAGCCATTGTGTAACAAAAGGTGGGAGGGGTCCTAAATTTCGTGAAGTCACATTTCAAAGTCTAATTACATTTAAGTTTTAAAACACGAAATGTTAATTACTCAAAATATTTCCAACTCTATGAGTATACTGTTTAAATTATTAGAAAACAATTTAAATGAATATAAAACTAATTACAGAACTGCTGTTTTAATTAAATAATTTCTTGATGTATAATTTAAATTTAAAGAAGTATTTTTTTTATTGCAGTAGTTCAGCAGACAGGCAGACGGCCCACTTGATGGAAAGCGGTTACCATCGCCTATGGACATTTGCAACATCAAAGGTGCTACAAATGCGCTGCTGCTCTTAAGGGAGACTGGAACCTAGTTACTAATGCCGGAACACAACTCAAGGCTGTTATGGCGGCATACTTTAGATCAGGGGTGGTAGTCATCCAGTTGGGCATATTCCCTGCCGCCTGGCAAAATATGTGATGTCACACTAGGCAAAGAGGAGACTCACGAACGTGGTGACCAGCACAAGGACATAATTTGTATAATATAAATAGGTAACTATTGCAGTCAAAACAATCTGTCAAACGACTAGATATTACAAAATTTTACATAGTTCAACCAAATTGAATCATTCATTAAAGGAGAACTAAAACAATCTGACGACATTCAGTGATGAATTGGTTGTTATGGGTCACTTTGATTGCTTCATTAAAAAAAATTTTTAAAGGGTTATTCAAGGTAAAACATGCAATATGCTGAGATCTTTTTCTTTGTGTAATATTTAATTTCCTTATATTTGAATAATTCGTCTTGCAACAAACAGTTTTATTTAGCATTGGTTAGAAGAAATCCTAGGAATGACAATGATCCAAATATTAATTCAGAAAATTCTAACGGTTTTATTCAAATTTAGTTAGAAGTTTAAAGGCTTCTATAAAATTCTTAAAGAAGCCTACTAACTCAATATGAATAAGCCCATAAGTGAGTAGCTGGCACCACATATCGTTTCCTTTTATTATTTTAAACCATAGAGGCAATATTATACAGAAATGACAGTTGATAAATAATTAAGAAGTATCTCTAGACTTATGTTTGTTGTCATTAGCCTTATATATTTTGTGTCTCGTCTGTAACGATTTATTTATTTATTTTGATTTATTAACGATTGTTCTTACGAAAGCGTTGACTTTTGTTTGGACTGTGATATTAGATGTATTAGCAATAAAACGGCGACGTGCTTATGCTTTGATATTTAATTGACAACTGACTTAAGGTAGATACAAAAACATTACATTGAGTTGACCAAACAACGATCAATTTTCACATCATATGACAGTTTTGAGAAGTTTCAGTAAATTAAAAGTTTGAATAAAAGCTATTGAAGTGTAATGAACATTATAAGCTTTCGTATTCATTGTATTCATTAAGCTGAGCATGGTTTCTCTATACAATTTACCCTCTATTTTTAGTGTTCTTAATATTTTCATTGTCATTGCTAGTATTTTTCTTCCATGCTTGTAAGCTGCATGAAACTTATCAACAAATTCAACCCATACATAATTATAAATTCATTTCTTACAATTAAAAATGCGTAAAAATAAATCTCTAAAATATAACACAACATCAAAACTCAGAAAAAATACTAACAAAATTATTTTAGCAACTAATTCAATGAGGATCTAATCAAACACACAGTCAACTTAAATAACGTATAATGCGCTTAGCGCCTCGTTTAGCGCTTTTTAAAATTATTTTATTCAACACAAATATTGACGTGTATCGAAATATAATCTTCAATAGACAAGCATTTATGATGATGTAATTTTTTTTTTACTTTAGTTTTAGCGCTTTTTTTCAAATACATCCCAATCTACCGTTTCTTAAGAGACGGCACGTTTTCTCTAACGACAGTTGGCAACATTGAAATTCATTATTATACCAGCGGGCCTAACAAACGTTGTCCTGTCCTAAAATTTAAAACCCATTGCAGTGCCACCTACCGGGTTCAATTGTGCATCTAATCCATCTGGGAATTCCCTTGAACACACACAAAAAGTTTCATCAAAATCGGTCAAACCGCTTAGGAGTTCAGTAACATACACACGAACCGAACAAATTTATATACTACTACTCGACCAACCTATATTGACTCACCGCCTGCATATCACATACCTCCTAGTACCGTTCGCAACTTCGATAAGTCATTTCTGTACTTTAGTTGTTTTGTTTTAATCTTTTTGTCGGTTATTAAGTGATTTCTACCTTTTTCTTTTTTTTCCTGTTAATAACATATACATTTATATTTTACTCCTTTATCCTATTTTTACTATTCCTTACCAATATTTTTACTTCTTTATTGATTACAAAGTTAATATGAAATAAATATTACAAAAAGATATCGACTTATAAATTTGATTAGTAGAGAAAAATAAAATTAGATGAAAAATTTAAATTAGTGACCGCAATAATGTTGGTATTTTTAGTTTTTTTTTTGCAGTCGGTACAAGTCGGTATAAATAATGTTTTTGGAATATAAATTGAATTTTTAGGCTTCAGCTGCAGTTTTTTCGGAAAATTTAATTAATTATCTTATGACAACTTTTCCGAAAAGATTGTATATTTCATAATATACGACGAATACATACCACTTATTAATTATAATTATGAATTAAGACATATTTTTGAAATGAGACGATTTTAGTAGTCGATTACAACTTAAAAAGTACAAGAACGAAGTTTAAGACGTTGGAAAGACAACTTTTTTTGAAAACTATTTTGATGTCGTCATTGACGGTAGTATGTCTGACTGACCAGTTTACATGGTGCTGACCACGGGCTGTGGCTCGTCGTTCAGCCACATGAACTGGCGGATTTCCTCTTCTGAAGAGGGGCAGCAGTGCGGTGGTGCCCTTTGGAACAGGTTTCGCAGTTGCTACAAAGGAATGTTACACGACATTGAATTGTTCAGTTCATTATTGCGAGCATTATTTGTTCAAGTTGTTTCCATACAAGTAGTGTGATTTTCGATTAATAGTTAGTTAAAAGAATGAATAGTAAAATTATGGCCTATTCATTCACTTGCCTTACCATCAATAGAAACTGATGTTTTGTATGGCGCTTATGGCAAATTTTAACTAGTAGCATTGGCTTGGCATTACCTAAATATACATGTTTTTATTGTTATGACGGCATACTCTAGACCAGGGGTGGTAGGCATCCAGTCGGGTAAATACCCTACCACCTGGCTGTGGGTTCTTTTGTCGCCTCTTACGACGAGGTCGCAGGAAATTGTATTCTATCTCCGTTCCTGCACGGATAGACTACTACTACCTAACAAACCAATAGATCATTCTCCTGTTGATCTTATCATCTGATTAAATACCATTTCTAATGTAATTTTATGAACAGTTTTCCTCGGGATATTTTAACTTATAGTCGGCAATCAGCAAGTTCTGATTACTAACTGCTCATTGTAATATAATAGAAAACCTAACCTAACCAATAAAAGTAGGTATAATATAGTACAATAACATTTAAACTCAAAGGATAGTTCTAATAGCACAAATAAAAGAAATTAACACTAATACCATGCAAATCTATTGTATTCGGCTTCCATGCTATTACATAGCATGGAAATATATAGCATGGTCATGAATATATGAATAGTTTTCTTGCAAGATATATATGTACATGTAAAGAGGTGTACAATGATAAAAGCTACATAAAACTGGAGTGATATAATATTACAGCAAATATTTATAAGGCATATTTACAGCGCGTTCCACTAGTAGCTCACAACGCCCAATATGCTCCGTTAGCGGTTCCACATGGCGACCGCGGTCGTTGTGGTCGAGGCGAAACGTCACCAATGACGTCATCGTTTTCGATCACACAACGCTCACAACGAGCCATGTTAAGAGGTGGGTCGAATAACCGTTCCACGTCCAAAGCAGAACGGGAAAAATCGCGGTCATGAACGTGTTTGTTGTGAGTTCCTAATGGAACATGTTAGTTATCGGTAATTAGACATTTGAAACACTTGTACAGTGGTTTATTTAAGAAAAGCGATACGATTAATTCGAATCAATAATGTATGAGTGTCAGAGACTTATTTTAGACCGCACTGAGTGTATGACAGCGAAGCGAAAATAATTTAATGAAAACATAAATACTTCTAGAAACTTATTTAATGATAACGATTCCATATTTTATACTAATCTATTTAAACAAATAAATATCGCCCTGTGGTGGTTTTAACGTCACATACATGTTAGTTTTATGATGCGTTCTAATCATAATTAATTCATTTGAAATAAGATCGAATCCGCAGTGATCTGATTATAATAATTAATTATCGACTAGAAAAAGTGATTCAAACAAAAACGTGTCTAGTTATCCAATTAATAAGAAACGCATACATAAATAATATTTATTTATGTGTTTCTTATTAATTGGATTATTTAAATAATGAAATATTTTCTGAAAATTGAAAAAGTTTACGGACCGTTTGCATAAGGTTGCTTAAATTCATTTAAGAAACACAAAACGTATTTAACACCCTTGAATACAACTAGCGTCTTACACAACGCAAAATTTGCCGCTAAATATGTTTTAAAGAAACTTTTTTTAAAGAATTTTGGATATGAGTAAATACGTTAAGTAGGTACGTCACAGCGGGAGTTTATTTTTTTTTATTTCTTTTTGTCCGCGAGTCAATCATGACTGTCGCTTCGCTGTTAATTTGCCAGTGGGGCCTCGGCCTAATATTGTGAAATTCGTACGAACCGCAAGGATTTCGAACCACTTGTCGTTCTTCAAGCGTCCGGCAACCGGACTGCTTAGCCTCTTAGGAAGAACACAACATCGAATAAGGGCCAGGGGCGTTGTACGAAATGTGCACTTTCGTGCTACTTGTGTTCGAATTTACTATCTCAAATTAGTTAATGTAAATGGAGGGACAATTTACAAATGCTTCATTGTAAGACAAGTGCGACATAGACAAACGGTCAGAAGTTTTAGTTGTTAAATCTATAACAAAGACTCATATTTAAAAGTGTTTTATTTTAAACTAGCATTTCCTCCGCGGCTATTTTTTTTTAAATACCGTCACCAGCCACGTGCCACCTCATCATCAAAATCCTTACAGAAGTAAGTTAAAATGTGTCACCTCCACCAGATTAAATAAAAAATGAAGCATTATTCATAATTTTTGTCTACAATGCAACAATTGATGGAAAGATATAACAGTACACATGCTATAGATTCATTTACACAAATATTTAAATAAGTTAAACAGAAATAAAAGCAAACATTTCGCACATACATTAATGGTATATAAACTATACATACTTATGAGCGAGTATATTATATTCTCGGACATATAGCAAGACAGGAATAGTAGATTGTTACACGAGAGGTGAGAGTGTCTCAAACTATTAGCGCCCTCAGTGCGCTTTTGAGCCAAACCATCGCATGCCTAAATAGGCCTTTCACCCGAAAGTAACACTCTGCTTTTCATATCGAATATGAGGAAAGTAAATAAAAACTGATTCTTTAAACAAACAACTACTATAACGAAATCAGGCGTTAAATCTATATCTAAATCTGATGAACTTAATTAATAATACGTCACTTATGAAATGTCAAGTAAATTTCTTTTTCTGCGGCATTCTATCAGTTAGTATTTTTTCCCACTGATGATAATAAATATTTTGCTCATAATTATTATGTTAATTAAATAATTATGTTAATTAAATAATAATTTAGTGAAAAGTAATTTATAAGTATAAAATGATTTTACAAAATTGTTGGTATTATTCTATTATAATTTATGGCGCGACTTAACAGTTGTAAACAAAAATTGACAGCAGAGAAAATCGTTTCCAAGGGACGAAAACTACTGTTTTCATACCTCTGATCAGGCAACTCCAAGCATACTTTCAGAACATGAAAAATTAAAAAAGCTTTACGACCAATACATATTTTTAAAATTGAGTTTTTAAATAATATAGTATAGCTGCCTACTATATTATTAAGTATTATATATTTTATAACAACCATTGAAATTTACATTATAATCATAGCAGTTATTTCGTTATATTCGTTGCTATCAATAAAATATTCTAGCAAAACATCCAAATGGAAACATTTAAGGTGCCAACGCCTCATTTTTACAACCACGCCGCTCGTCATCGACGCGCTCCTACGTAACGGTATACCATTTAAATCAACTCCATCTATCGAAAAATAGTCACAAACAAGGCTCGGACACCTAAAATGCGAGCTGCAAGCCATAAATAATATGTTAAATACGCAGAATTTAAACATGCAAATATTGCCTCTGTTCTTTTCGTACTATCATCTATTTGTTTTATGTCATGCCTAAAATGTAAGTAACGGATTTAGGGAGTCCAGGTATTTTTAAATACTTTAATTGCCTACAAATATAAAAATAGTAGGGATTTTTTTACAACTCATCGTCTTACTATCTTCTACACGCCTGCGGCGAACATGCATACGCGTTGGCAACGCCCTCGGCGTTGCTAACGTCCATAGGCGACTGTAACCACCTTGTATCAAGTGGGCCGTCTGCCTGTTAGCCTACCACAGGCAATAAAAAATATACCTGGATATTCAATCTGGGTAACTTTGCAAATTGATCTTTCATAGTTGTTTTTTACGATCTAAGATGGATATATGGTTGTTGATATATACCTATCTCACTCTTTCATTACGTACTTCGAGTACGAGTGAAAGAGACAACGTTACCTTCATGGCATCCCTGTTCCGTTGTGCAGCCACCAAGTGGTTCACCACTGGACTGGGATACTCTTTCCCGATCACGCAGTTGGCACGCTTTTGGACGTCTATGGGAGCCTTCCAGGGCTCATAGCTGTAAATATCGATTAATACGTGATGAATACATAACTATATAATAGAAAAGACACATGGAATAGAGCGACTATGAAATGAGTAAAGACATAAAAGAAATGCTAAAAAAAGTGGAATAATAATTGTGACCCATCCTACTAATATTATAAACGCGAAAGTTTGTAAGTATAGATGTATTGATGTATGTTTGTTACTCTTTCACCCAAAAACTATTGAATGGATTTTGATGAAACTTTACAATAATATAACTTACACATCAGAATAACACATAGGCTATCATTTATAAAGGTATATTGTGAATTATCCAAAATTTTACAATTTTCCATCACCACGCGGGCGAGACTACGGAGCTCAGCTAAGTACGTAGGTTTTGAAAACCAAAAACATGTCATTATCTTAGGCCGTGCTTACATGATTATTTATTACAAGAGGCGAGATGGTTTTTTTTAACATTTTCAAACATCTTTGTATGTGAGACATACTTTGTAGTTGCAAACTGAATAAACCGTTTTGTTTTTCATGTTTGTTATTCTCTAATTCCATTCTGTGTTCAGTTCGTCTGGTCTGGGTTTTGCGCGCGTCTGAAAAGGTTTTTTTAAAGTCACTTTTATCATACTTCAAAGTCACTGTCATCAAATACAGTGCTTTTTGTATGCTAATAGTGAGACCTTAATTTCTACAACAGCGGTGTAGTTGACGCTTGCATTATACGGATGTTTTTTCAACCGGCTTACCGTTGCCAATTTCCACCCCGTGGCACTGACAGATAGAAAAAGAGTGCGTGTAACGTTCACACGCGATTGAAGTAAAACTAAATTTAAAAAAAAAAATCAAATTTTTTGATTGATTTGTTTATAAACTATCTATTGACAAAAAAATATTTGAAACCCGGATGGTACAGAATCGTGACGCCATATTGCCGTAACGGACTTCCGTTGCATTGTCGTCCAGTTACCTCCTAGTCGCGCCTAAACAAGTTTTATTTCAATAATTTAAATCAATCTCTATTAGTAGTATAGTATATAATCTAAATGTAGGTCGAGTAACAGATTTACAGAAATAGAGAAACATAATTAAATTGTGGTCATTAATTGCAAAAATCTATATATATAAAAATCGATTGCTGTTCGTTACTCTCGCTAAAACTCAAGAACGGATGAACTGATTTGGCTAATTTTGCTTTTGAATTATTTGTGGAAGTCCGGGGAAGGTTTAAAAGGTGAGTAAATATGAAAAAAATGCTTGGAATATAGTAAAAACAACAATTTCGCTTTCCCTTAGAAACTATTCCTATGTAACATTTGATGTTCGTCCCGTCGTTTAGAAATCAATTAAAATTAAAAGTTTTGACCACATTTTTTTATTAAAGTTGAAACACTGTAATCATCATTCAGCTTTTTTATTTATTCTGAGGCGGCACGAAATTTGCCGGGTCAGCTAGTTGTGTATAAAAATGATCTTCTAAACATAACAATGTATATACGTTTATATATAAATAGTATTATCTACTATGGTATAGCATTTATTTTACTTTACTACAACGTTTATCAAATTACATATTTCTTGACAGTTACAGCGCGTTCCTTTAGTAGCTCACAACGCCCAAATGCTCCGTCAGCCGTTCCACTTGGCGACCGCGGTTGTTATGGTTGTGGCGAAAACGTCACTAATGACGTCATAATCTTTGTTCAGGCAACGCTCACAACGACCCACGTCAGGAGGTGGGTCGAATGACCCGTCCCCTAGAATTTATGATTGTAACGCCCGCAAGCAAGTGGAATGGGAAAAATCGCGTTCGTGAACGTGATCATCGTGAGCCACTAGTAATCACTAGTGGAACGTTGCTCAAAGCCCACTTGAAACAAATGACACAATTGTCGTTTATTGTTTTGGGTGACGTGATAGTGATGATGTTCTGTGAGTCCTGTAACGCACAGAGTATTAACTAGATAAATCGAAAGTAACCTATTTTAAAATAAAAAAATGTTCTATTTTATCAGAAAAAAGTATTATTTAATATATCTATACTAATATTATAAAGAGGTAAAGTTTGTGAGTTTGTGACGTTGTAGGAGGGGGGGGGGGGTAATCTCTGGATCTACTGAACCGATTTTGAAAACCCTTTCACCAGTGGGAAGCAACATTATTCCTGAGTGACATAGGGTATAGGTATTTGTTTGTGATGAATAAAAAGCAATTTTTTATATTTTTTCTGATGCCCAGCGAAGTGGGCACGGGTCAGCTAGTATATAATATGTTCATTGAAATGTGAGTATATTTATTACACGATATAGTATTTTTAGTAAAAATACATAAATAAGCTACTACTAACTTATTAATAAATGAAGCCGATTTTTATAGACGAGTCAGTGACGCATTAGGACTATACTAATCGATCCGTCATCGAGCTGTCAAAAGTAAAATAAATGCTTGGAAAGGGCGTACTTATGAACTACGTTAGACACTTACATGTATATATTGGGCATCCTCGCCAACTCCGGCACGTATCTCCTGACATACTCCCCCGTGGGGTCGAGCCTCTGGCCCAGCCTGACTGGGCACGCGCATTCGCCCGAATCCAACAGCGCTTCGAACGCGCTCGACGACACCCACATCCAGTTCCCGGCGCAGACCGACCTACACACCCATAACAGTAATTATAATGCCGTACAGGGGCCAAATTCTGCCAATTTCAATATCTAGGCGCTGTGTAGATATTCAAAGTACCATTCCATTGTGAAAGTGTCAAAATCCGTATTCTACTAAATCGCAACAACTCCCGCAATAAAAATAAAAGAAACGCCCGACAGAAGCGATAACCAAAACTAATCTAAGTTGAACTATTTAGGTTGGTGTGCACCAACATTTACCGGTGGTTAAAATAAAATAATCACCGTTTAGCCATACATTTTTAACGATTATTTTATTTAAACCATTGGTTAAATGTCGGTGCACACCAGCCTTAATATCCAAATTGTTTAACTTGAAAAAAAGGTTATTACTTAAATTTTATGTATATTAAAATGATAATGTAAGGGAAGGTTATTCATTCATGAAATCTTTTATTGATTACAAAATATATTTTATTCTTAGTTACAATTCTTGAATATGTACATTATTAGTATCATTGATTAATCTAATTAGAGAGAAAAGAGGAGCCTGCCTACCGCTACCGTATGCATGAGAGAAAGGGAAGCCAGACAGACTGGCGCCGTAACGCGTTACGTAACGAAGCGGTTTACCCTATAAGAAGTTATCACTTCAAAAACAATCCGAGCGTCTTCAAGTCTCGTGTGAACAGGTCTGCTGTGTCATTTCAAAACCTAGCAAGTGTACTTCAATAAATTTTATACTGCATACAAAATATGGTTATTAACTTCAATAATTTGCTATTTCAAAATTATTCATGAAACTCATTGGGAACAATAACTTATTTGGATAATCTCTACGTGATTTGGCAAACACAATACATCAGTATCATATGCTTAATAAGACAATAAATACACAAACATTCATTTAAAAACAATGTAAGTTTTCGCAACTTGTATACATAATAAAACTACGTTTTAACGGTTTTAAGCGCGGTAATTTAAACCAACTGCCAGACCTCAAGACACTGTGAGCTCTTTCTGCGTGCAACGGAACACAAACCAACTTGACTGATAATTTCTTTTATTTTTCCTTCCACCCATTTTAATATTATATAAAAAAATTTAGAACTAGACATGTTTGCTGAAGAGTTTCTTGCGCCGCTTCTTCTCTTCAAGCCACAACATGTTGTGAAGTGGTGATTAATTAGATTAGGGTCCCATAGAGTAACTAATAACCATAAAAAAATTACAACTAAATAATTAAAACGAACAAGTTGGTGGTACGCTAAATAAAACTTTAACAATACTCGTTGGACAAATGTCATTTTTGTCGTCCGTGACCACGGCCACTGAAAAGCGGCCGAAACGTCGGACAAACCAAAATCTAATAAATAACCGCGCTTAAAACCGTTTAAACGTAGTTTTATTAACAATGTAAGTTATTAGGTATTTAAATAGCACAGCTGAGGTATTTTCAAGACAAGCTCCATCTTCGACCGCATCATAGAAGAAAGAAGAAGAAGAAAAAATATTTATTGTCACAAATAAATGCACACACATAAAATAGAGGGATTTTTGCTAATAAATTGATAGTTTCAGAAATGTATGTACATTAAATTCATGGCAATGAGGCTGGAAACTCAGCATTATGCTGTGTTAGCATCTAACACAGCGCTGATTTTCAGTTCCAGCCTCCATCCAACCATTATCAACCCAAACAACCAATACTGTTTACTTTCATGTAACTTACATAATTTTAAAACAGTCTAACTTACATATATCACGAGAATGAGTCAAATACAATAAATATAATAAACAGTGCTAAATAAATGAAATGGCTTATAAGAATATATTGTATTATAGAAATGTTTATATTACATACAATATATAAGAAATAAATGTATATACAAAATATTAATTAAAGTAATTATTATAAAGGTAATTAAATATATACATATTATATAGGTACATGTGGGAATTATATATACACACAGGACAGAATATTTAACATGTGATATAAGATATGTACATAAATAAGTATATATATTTTTGCATTTATAAAAAGTGAAATTTTATAATTGTAATATGTACTTTAGAATTATATATATATATATATATATGGGCAACACATATCAATAATCTATACTGAGAACTTATTAAATTCATCCGACATCAATTTAAAAAGTATAAGCACAGGGGCCAATGTGATCACAAACGTCTTTTCCATGCCGTACTCTGAGTACAGGATCCCCCTGCTTCCGCCGTGCCAGTATACGGCCGCGCCTAGTCCAAATGAACTGCCACCCGTTTTGGCGGCCCACCTCGCGAGCTAAGTAGAATAAATGGCTATTGGTTCTCGTCAGCCTTTCATTTGCGTAGAAGCGTTGTGGCTTTCCAGATAGTCCCAAATCAGTAAGAGTAGCATTACGTTGGATACGCGCACTGCGAAGTATCTCATCCCGTATATCGCGTCTCACTATGCGGACCACGATGGCTCGTGGTTGTTGTGGTTTCAGCTCTTCATCTGGCTTGGACGAATTAACAAAAAAAGACCCTTTTCGTTCAGCACTGACGATATCGCGTTCCTCTATATTTACACCCAACTTCGCACCCACGAGTGTAACTAACTGTTTGGGATTTTCATCAGCCTCTTCAGGAATGTTCCTGATCTCCAGATCATTTACAAGGCTTTCTTGTTCTTGATCGTTCAAATCATCCTTTAGCTGATTTATGACCTTGTCGAGGTTAACAGGTTCTTCCAATTCTGTGGCACGTTGTTCCAAGGTTTCCACCCGAGCTTCCAGCCTTTCAATACGTGCATTATATGACTGTACTTCAATTTTTAAATCTGCCATTTCCCTCCGGAAGTCTAGAAAGTCAAATCGCATGGACCTTAACTCTTCCATGACATCCCTTATGGTAAAATCCTTGTTATTGACATCCCCCAGTGTAGCACTGTGAAGCTTTGGACTGCTATAAGACGAAATAGTGTCCTTCTCTTCTTCCAAGTTTTGTATGCTCATCGTGCTATCTTTTAAAGAAGTATCAGCCTTATTTTCTCTCTTTTTACATGCTGGACAGTACCAGGTGGAAGCTATTTTACCCTTAGCAGGAAGTGTCACACACAATCTATGATGTGGTAATCCGCATTTGATACACCTAACGCTCTCTATCGGCGACAAGAATTTCCGACAGCATCCACATCTTTCCGTAGGCATTTTTTTTTAATTGGAATTTCACTGCCTAGCCTCAAACACTTTTAGCAACGGATCTAAAATACGCGATATTGACAGATAAATTAACAAAGGTGGGTTAAAAGTATCGTATATACAAGTAGTTAAGAATTCCCTTTATAATATTTTTTAACACTAAATAACACTTTGAATATAATGTACTCACATTACTGAGTGAGTACTTATCATCATCTAATATTATGCGTGGTCGTGGTCCAAACGGGAACCAATTTATCAAACAGCCATTTACCAATCAGATACTTACCAATCGGCGTCAAGTAAATATTTCAGGAAGTGGTTGAGTCCATGTTCCCATGACAGCCAGAGGGTGCCCCGCGTCAGGAACGAGGCGACCGTGTTGCGGACGGCGTGGTGGAGCCACCCCTCCGTGCGCAACTGACGCATCGCCGCGTCCACGAACGGGAAACCAGTGCGACCTTCCACCCATCTGGAAGAGGCACGACGTCCACTCCAAGTATTCCGTTGTGTCAAACCTGCCAAGCCGCCTTGCCAGTAGCGGATTTACCAATAGGCTGAGTAGGCTGGAGCCTAGGGCGGCAGATTTGAGGGCAATATTGAGATTGTCTTACAGAAATTATATCTCACTTAAATTCTGAGACTTCATAAGATAGTTCTTATGAAGTCCACACAAACAAGTCAACATGCAATGTTTCAACAATCAGATAAAAAATTTCTACAATTTGAGTATCTATAGTAGAATTATTTAGTCCGTGCAGTTTGGGTCATAAAATAAATCGAGTATTTCGCTCTCTCTTCCACTCACGGGCCTTATGGGCGGGCATAGTGATGCGCATTATTGTTGTCGATAAGCGTTATCGATAGTGTATTTAGTTTTGTCATTTTGTGGATTAATTATATAAATGAAAAAAAAAATAGATACAACAACGTATTTATTAAAATAAGAATAATAATGACTTATAATATATTATTAATTAGGTATCTATGTTAAAAAAACTATAAGTACAAAAGTTTAGAATGTAACAAGCTATATTAAAAATAAATATAAATACTTGTATCTAAGTTTAAAATTAACAGCCAAAAAGATAATAATGATTTTTATAAGATTGACAATCTTTCATTGATAATAATGAGTTTTTATCGATAATGGCGTTGCGCCCACGCAACACGCTCACCGCCTTAGCCGGGCTGAGGCCGAGCTTGATTTATAACCCAAACTGCACGGACAAAATAATTCTACTATAGTCGCTTTTGATGGCTACGGCAGAAACCAATCCATCGATCCTCTGCTTCACAATCTACTAATAACGAAAAGAAAAGATTGTGTAGTCAAGACGGTAGTGCACAACTAATCATAAAGTTATATTGACAAAAATCTAATTCATAGGATTATGAACTAGGGTATCGATGTGTACAGGTCGTTATTGGCGGCAAAATTTGAATTGGACAAGCGTGGCGGGTATACTGTCGGTTCCCCCCTATAATGAGAGACCTGAGTCCAGGAGTGTGACATTTATGAGCTGTTATTATATAGTATTGTTACGAGTCGCGAGACTCGAATTAAAATGCCGTTAGAATTACTATAGAGTTTATTAGAACTAAACAAACACGTATTGTTGTAAATACAGGTACAAATATAACCGAACACAATGAGTCCAAACTTAATGCAGAAGGTCGTAATTGAACAAAACGCGCAAAGTCCGTCACTTATTAGATTCCTGATTGTAGTACGTACACGCGTCTCGTTTCGATTGTGGTTCTCGCTCGACTGCCTCTCCCTCCCTCAGGCCACCGCTTTATACTGCACAAATGCAACATGCCCGCCCGGCAACGTGGACCGATATCCTAGAATCAGCTTGTACTTTAAAATTCGTCTAATCTGGCTAATGATTACAATACAACAATAGGCCGTATGCCAATAAATAAGTAAATAAAAGAAGACGATCATAAAAGAATTACAATAGTTTCAATGTTATGAGTGTAAATGCCGACGGGTAATAAATGTGCTTTTACAGATATGCAGATGTGAATTTCTTTTTGTCGGCGCCTAGGTTGTAACATTATTATTATGGATGATATATAATTATAATTAAAACATGTATATACAATACCTTTGCAATTCATCACCTTCGGGATTCTTCCAGGGTATGTCCAGGCATATGGGGTTATCAGCCATCTGCCCATAATTGGGATTGTTCACGCTCATAGTGTAGAAATACTCACGCCATATTAACTGGCCTAAACACAAAATTATTATTATTTGCAATATAATAACGTGTAATTAGGATACAATTTATTTTCAGGTTTTATTATTTATCATTTACAAAATGCAACATCAAGTTACAAGTTAAAATTATTTGACAGCATGAAAATGTTTGGATAGCATATTTAAATAAATAATCGACAGACAAACACATATATATTAAATCCCCAAATTACGCTTGTGTTATGGGTAATACATAATGCACTACTCTGAAGCCGAATCCAGACATCCAGACTAGTATAGTACATAAGGGCGAAAATTCGTTTCCGAAATTTACCATACCAGGAATCGAACCCGGAGCCATTGCATTGCAGGAAGGTCCGCCGGCAAAGGCTTAGCCTGATCAACCACAGAGGCCGTCGAATCTAAATCATATATAAAAACGCTGTGCTCTGCTGAAAAGAAATATAGGAAAGAAAATAATTGACTCATTAAAGAAATGTAAATACCAGTAATAGAGTGAGTGGCAGACAAACGGCCTTGGTGCACTTTACGGAACAAATCTTGGACGGACCAGTAGAATCTGAAAAAGTACATTATATAATTGAAGAAAGAAAAAACGTTTATTAAGAACAACAACACAAATTAAAATACAATATACTAGCATAAATAAATAAATGTACACAATGTATCATAATCAAAACAATGCAATAGAAAAAAACAATGAAAGTGTAGCTCTAAATTGGTCCTAGCTCAGCATGTTGCTGGTTAACCTAACCAGCGCTGATCTTCCACTAGGGCCATTCAAGCCATACGTCTGTCAAGTTACATATTTCTTAACAATAAGTCCATGTAGAACAAATGACATAATTGCCGTACTTTATTGTTGTTAGTGACGTAATAGTCATTTGCCGTGTGAGAGTCATGTAATACACAGACACTGAAGAAATTAAAAAACAAAGTGAAACAAAAAGAAAAAAAAGAGAAGGAAAAAAAATATTGAATATTCCTCAGTCTGCAAACGGGACAGCAATTCAAATATGACACATATACATAAGCTTATAAAATTATACTGTTTCCAAGAGTTTACTTTACCGTTTTAAGCGTGGTAATTTATATGATTTTTATTATTCCGACATTTCGGCCACTTTTCAGTAGCCTTGATCACGGAAGACAAAGATGTCAAGTGTCAGTGAGTATTTTAAAAGTTTTTAGCCTACCGCCAACTCGTTCATTTTAATTATTTAGTTTTAATTTTGTTTATGGTTATTATTTACTCTATGGGAGCGTAATCTAACTTACCACCGCTTCGCGATATGTTGTGGCTTGAAGAGATGAAGCGGCGCAACTAAAACTCTTAAACAAACATGCCTAGCTCTAATAATTTTGCATAATATTAAAATCGGTGGGAGAAAATATAAAAAACCGCGCTTAAAACCGTTAAATTATTATTGGTGGCAGTTGCTTCTTGTTTCGAAATCAAACTCGATGAGTGGGACTGTATAATTATTATTATTGAACTTTTTACATGAAAAATGAAAAAATCGAAATAAGTACAGATTATGCGAGAGAATATAATTGTGAATGAAGAATTATGAACAATTGAAAATGAATGACTGACGAAGAACATTTTTCGCCTCCAAGGCCGCTCCTATATCCCGCATCCTGTCCGACGCCTAGTTGCTAATTCCGCCAGCTTTGGGCGTCGGCGGTATGCGGGGCGCGGAGAGTAGGTGCGCTCCGGCGGACGGGTCAGGGGGAAGCTCACTGTCCGCAACAATTATGTATTCTAGTCGCGAAAACTTAATAAAATATAATTTTTATTTTTGACCAACAATATACTCTGTGCTTTTGACGTTTGCACGACTGTCAAGTTACATATTTCTTAAAAATAAGTCCATGTGGAACAAATGACATAATTGCCATACTTTATTGTTGTGAGTGACTTAATAGTCATTTGCCGTGTGTGAGTCATGTAATACACAGACTATTAAACCGTCGAGGCTATACGTAAAAAGTCGAACGTAATCGATTTAAAAAAATAAATATTTTAAAGAAAATTATCGATTAAAATTATTAATAAATGAAGTCGATTTTTATAACAAATCGAGTCGGTAAGGCATTAGGACATTCCTAATTGATGCGTCATCGAGGTGTCAAAAGTAAAATAAATGCTTGGAAATGCATGAATGCCTATTACAGGACGAAATATTTTCTAGACTTTAAAAGTTATGCTCGTGCTATACTGATCATAACGCCATCTTGTAAAAGCTGGTAATCCTGGAATCTACGTAAAAATAAACTTCTTACCTACGAACAGATAAGCACCCAAATCGTAGCGCCGGGCTCAAGGATATTGGGGGCCCCAACAGATCAGGGTTCCCGTGAGTTGGCAAATAGGATCCCCTGAAAAACAAAATATCCAACTAGTATATGCCCGCGACTTCGTCTACCCTTGACATGAGATTCCCGCGGAATTTTCGGGTTCTAAAATACTGCAGTATTTGAAAAAACAAATCGTTTTAATGAAAACTGTATCGGAATAAGTTAATTTTTACACATCCGAACAAGTACAAACCGCTCCCGGGGAAATTCTCGCGGGATTCCCGAGATAAAAAATATCACATATTTTATTACATTAAATTCCCTATCGATCAGTAAAAAAATGATATTGGAATTAGATTTTGTTTATCTGACCATTTTAAATCATCCCCAGAATTTTCCCGCGAGATTCCCAGTAAAATTTATCTCATTCCTCTTTATAATATTATAGTATACTGCCCGCGACTTCGTCCGCGTGGAATAGTTTAAAAAAATCCCCCGATTTTGAAACATTCTTTTTCATTCTTCATTCTATTCGTTTAGCGCTAATTGCACATGTCTACAGGGTCATGTATGGGGCATAAGAGAACGAGAAAGACCCAAGAAGTAGCTTAAATATTAAATTTATTTGAAGTATAAATCCACCCAGTCCTGGTATTATTCCTTCTACCCAACACTTATTTGGTGCTTAAATTGGTGCTCCACTCCTATTGGTCTTAGCGTGATGATATATAGCCTATAGCCTTCCTCGATAAATGGGCTATCTAACACTGAAAGAATTTTTCAAATCGGACCAGTAGTGTTCCCGAGATTAGCGCGTACAAGCAAACAAACAAACAAACTCGTCAGCTTTATATATTAGTATAAGATAAGATTGTCGTCAAGCACCAATCATACTTTAAAACAACGAATAAAAATAGGTTGCGATATGCGGGTGAGGGTCGCTTCGGGCAGTTGGTTTCCCGTAAAGCAAAATGCACGTGCCGCGACGCGGCAGCGGCCAGCGACTGCCTGAACCGATTGGTATACATTTATTTACTTAATAGTATGTGATAGGGAAACTTCGTTTGCGTTACCATGATAACGACGTGTTTGTTAGTAAAATTTAACGGCATTGCAATGCATTTGAGGAGCTACCTTAATAGGGGTACCATGTATGTAACTTGAAAGTGTAAAAATAATCTAAAAAGACTTGAAAAGTAACTAAAAAGCAATAAAGAATTTTTTTGTAGTCGGTACTGTGTGGTCTGGTGTACTGCGGTAGTTCTAGGGCACATTTATTCATTATGAACAGAATCGCACTATTTTAATATAGGTTAATTAAGTTTATCATATAAATAAATAATAGTGCCCTAAAACTATACCCCACCCTAAAAAATACTAAAATAATTGTTACAACAACAAAATATAGTATTTTTTATGTTTAACTTTGCACCGACTTCAAGAATTTGTGGAAAATTTTATTGTTTGCTTTTTACTACGCTTCAACTCGGTTTCTACTTTGTTAGAACTTTTTAGCTACTCTAATACTTACTTGCAAAAAGTATCATACTCCACAGAGAGACGTTGCTGCATTTGATTTAGAGCTGTAGTCTCTCCCCCGACCCATCGAATCATCCTTATGTCCTCATTCTCCAGATATACACCAAAGTCCTCTGGTTTTGGGACCTAGAAATATGAAATTTTTTGAGATGAGGTATTCAGTATTACTTTTGAAGTGACAACTTCTTATGGGAGTGTAAACCGCTTCGTTACGTAACGCGCTACGGCGCCAGTCTGTCTGGCTTCCTTTTCTCTCACGCAAACGGCAGCGGTAGGCAGGCTTCTTCTCTCTCACTCTAACCCACAGCGCTAGCCGTATTTCGGTAATTAGATTAAATACTGATTCTAATAATGTATGTACATACACGAAATTCTAATCATATTCAAGAATTTTAAATAAGAATAAAATATATTTTATAATCAATAAAAGATTTTATGAATTAATAACCTTTCCTTACATTATCATATTAATATACATAAAATTTAAGTAATAAGCTAAGCTCTCAAATAAAACAATTTCAATATTAAATAGTTTAACTTAGATTAGTTTAAGTTTTTAGTATTTATAGAGAATGAGGTCGCGACTCGCACTTGGCCGTTTTTCCTTAATTCATTCAACATAATTTTCCAAGCTAAATCGGTAATGTAATAAGTATAATATGAGCATACAAGTAAATAAAAATCAATTAAAAACATATTATTTTAAATTAATGATTTTATTAATCACCTTATCGAAAACCGTAAACTCCGAACGAAAACATTCCGGAAGTGTTCCAAACTTAATGCCCTGTAGATCGATGTCGTCGACTGGACGCGGGGGGTCACCTATCGTGGTCACCGTGTGCTGAAACATACATAGAAGTTAAATAATATTCCAACAAAATTTTTTTAAAGTGAAACTTTTTAGAATCTTTGCGATTTGAAACTCGATGAAACGAAAAAGCGACACTAAAAAGAGATAAACAAATAAGTAAGACTAAGCCTGCGAAAATATAACATAGAATTTCATTGTATTTAATCATTTAAACACTATCCTGATAAAGATAGAGTTGGAAATATTTAGAAAGTTTTTCGGTAATACTTCAAATTTCGCGTTTTAAAGCTTAAATAAGTATATTATAACGATCAGGGCGTTCCATTAGTACGTCACAACGCCCAAAATGCATTAAAATGTTCCACATGGCGACCGCGGTCGTTGTGGTCGTGGCGAAAACGTAACTAATGAAAATGACGTCATCATTTTTGATCACACAACGACCAATGTCAAGAGATGGGTCGAGTAGCCGTTCCTTACGATTGTAACGCCGGCAAGCAAGAGGAACGGGCAAAATAGCAGTCGTTATGAGTCCCTAATGGAACGAAGCCGAATATATGAAATGTGACGTCATGTAATTAAGAATCCCTCCCACCGCTTGTCACGCTTTGTTTCATTTCTACTAAGTATATCCGTGCAGGAACGCAGAAAGAATGGATTTTTTTGCGGCCGGGCGGCCTGTCGTAAGATGCAACAAAACAACCCACAGCCAGGTGGTAGGGCATTTGCCCGACTGGATGGCTACCACCTCTGGTCTAGGGTATGCCGCCATAACAACCTTGAGTTGTGTTCCGGCATTACTGACCAGGTTCCGGTCTCCCTTAAGAGAGCAGCAGCGAATTTGTAGCACCTTTGATGTTGCAAATGTCCATAGGCGATGGTAACCGCTTTCCATCAAGTGGGCCGCCTGCCTGCTGAACTCCTGCAATAACAAAAAACAAGAAACGTGTGAACTGCACACACACACACACACACACGCACACGCGCACACGCACACACGCACACACGCAAACATAACTTATATTGTATTCTACCTATAATCCCTTAAGACTACTGAGTAGTAGTAGAATACTGAGCCTAGGTCAACGATGTCAATGGGTACGGTGCCCAGAACGCTGGCTACGTTATCTCGCTGGATCGCCATACTAATCCGTTTTCCGAGGTAGGAACCAGCTGTCTGATTTCCCGAAGAGTTAAAAAGTCGGTTTGAAATATAAATAGAACAATATCTATATACATATATAACAACAAAATAATAAAAATATATCAAAACCAATTTTACATAAAACAATACCTATAATATTATAAAATTCTAAATATGGGCATATTCTGTAAATTAAAGCTATTTAAAAAAAACAACTGTTTATTTGACTATATAAACGTGCGAGAACACGATACTTTTTTTTCTGGTCTGATCGGGATTTACGTAAAAACTACCGGGCCGTCTTCGATGCGGTTATCGCTGATAAACAGCAAATCAAAACCAGTAATACAAAATCCAAATTAAGGGAGTATTGTACAAGAGGAGACTCTAGGCGTTCTACTACGTGAATAAGGGAAATGTAAATCAGACTAACTTCCTTTTACTGATGAGTCACTAACGGTCTAAACACTTACCAAAAACATTTGGTACGTCAAAGGCGGTATTCCTCCGTTGGCCCGTATCACAGTATCGGGCTCCCATAGAGTATGGGAGACGTGCTCAAAACACTTCACACCGATCTCCTTACAGGCGTTCTTTACGCTGTCGTCGCGTGGACGCCATACTGGCTCACAGTCCTGCTCGAAGCATAAACGCTTGATACCTGTCCACAAGAGTTATGATGGTTAGTATAACCGACCCTCCAAACTCTCGCAAGATTCTCACTGTAAAGAACTGAAAGAAGAAAAGAACAGAAGAGGAAGAAAGAACACAAGAAAAAAGAACAGTGATACTGTTCCATATTCTCATTTCTCGTGCTTTTTGTGTGAATTTCTTATGAGCTTAAGAGGTCTCAGGATTTTGAGGCTTGCAAAGAGCTCCTGTTTCATATAATTATCTATCCCTTTTAATATTATAAATGCGAAAATAAGTGTCTGTCTGTCTATTACGCTTTCACGGAAAAACTACTGGACTGATTTGGCTGAAACTCAGTATCATATTTTCGATGCCGGGGATATACACAGGATACATTTTTTCCCGAAAAATGGGATGGTATCCGGATAATTTTTTTTCTGTATTTGTTATGCTTTTACGGAAAACTATTTGACCAATTTGGTTGAAATTCAGCATGTATGTAATTTTAATATCGAGAGTGGACAAGGGATACTTTTCATCACGGATAATGGAATAGATTTATGTAAAGGTTATCCCAGAAAGTAGGATAGATTTTGTTTTTTTTTTGTGATTTGCCATTTTGGTCATTTCGGTTAGTTCGGTCATTTCGGCCATTTCGATCATTTTGTCATTGTTGTCTTTTATGTAGTTTACAGATAGATAGACTGGGGACAGATAAATAAAACTAGAACGGGTTGAAATAGAGGATTAAAGTTTGTATGGGAGACTAATCATTTCTCAAGTTTATAGATATAATATTTATCACCTATAAAAATGTCATACTAAATGTAGTTTAATACCGAAAGGGGAAATAAGTAATTTTCAAGCCGGGAGATGAGATAATTTGCGACATAAAATGAAGTGAATCTTCCGGCGGAAAATAGCACTTACATAAAAAATACAATGTAACCTGTACGTTAACGTTTGCTCTTTAAACGGTAACGTTAAAGAGGTACGCACGAGTAGACGCGCGGGGTAAACTCTAGTCTATGATAAATTCCAAAATCTAAGTGAAAACTACTATTTACGCGATACCTGATCATCCAAGTTCCCGTTTTTAACATATTTTTATGTCCTAGTTATTTTGTTATAAGTAGCAAATGCTAAATGTGTAGAAAAACTTTACTTCACTACGGAAAAGTGTGCAATCCTCTCGTTATGTAAGTGCTTGTTTTCCCTGTTCTATACAGCTATATTTTCACTCATTTTTATGTGGTGTTACATCAAAAGGAGATTTAAAAGAAATAATTACCAATTTACATAATCACAAATATTGTGAAGGGTATAAAAAATAAAAACTTCGTTTAAAAAAACCGACTTCAAAAACTAAAATGTATAAAATAACTTATTTCTAAAGCTATTATTATTAATATATATTATCTAAATCATCTTGAAGTCGGTACAAAATAAAACATAAAAATTACTATATTTTGAAAATTACTAAGCACCGACTTAAATAATAATATAAATAAGTTATTTTATACAATACAATACTCTTTATTGTACACCAACATGGAACACAATAATACAAATACCAAAAAAAAAACTTACTTACTAAAAGGTAGTACAATGGGCGGCCTTATTGCTAAAAGCAATCTCTTCCAGGCAACCTTTGGATGGACAAGATCTTATTACACAGATAGCGTTGGCGTGCAGTTGAAATAGATATTAAAAAATGTAATAATAAAATAATTATAATTCATATGTTATACATAGTTACAAAAATATATACGTACATAAACATACGAAACAAACAATAAACACGTTATACAGTTAAATAGTGCTCCTTCACAAGTTTGTTAAATGAATGGATAGATTTAGTAGACCGGACATCTGCCGGCAGAGCATTCCAGAGATGCACAGCCTGGACAGAGAACGATCTTGCGTCAATCTCCGGAGAATGTATCGGTGTCCTAAGTCGCAACCTCTCTGACGTTCTCAAAGACCTCGAATCACTGTGAAAGAACTGATAACGTTCTTTAAGATAAGAAGGGGTCCTAGGATCAAACAATACGTTATAAAGAAGAGACAAAACATGAGCATTACGGCGAAGTCGGATAGGCAACCATTAGAGCTTTGTGCGAAATTCAGATACGTGATCATATTTGCGCAAGCCAAATATGAATCGTATACAGAAATTTTGAAGTCGCTCAAGTTTATCTAATTGGTTCTGGATAAGATCTAGATAGCTGACGTCACCATAATCAAGTATAGGAAGAAGGAGCGATTGCGCTAGCGCTATTTTAGTGGTGAATGGTAGAAAATATTGCAGACGGCGTAGAAGCGGCTGATGCAAATATTTTGTGACTGATTTTCTGAAGCTGAAGGCCCCACGATAACGATTTATCTATGTGAATTCCTAGATTCTTCACAGTATCACTTATAGGAACAACAGTCCCATCAAACATGATAGGTGGTAATGAGGACCAGTCAATCCTAGAAATCATTTTGCTACTTCCAGTGATAATAGATTGGGTTTTACTAGGATTAACACTTAGCCCATATTTCCTACTCCAATCAGATATACGATTTAATTCAGCGTTAATAATGTCGATAGCATCAGATAAGGTAGCGATGGGTGCACTGGTGTAAATTTGCAAATCATCTGCATATATATCTATCATATATATATCACTGTTGGAGATATGTTAAGAGAGCATAGCATGCCGAGTAAAATATCAATAAAATATACAGCCTTCGATGTAATGGAAACTATACTCTTCCTAACATCACAATCAGTTAATTGTGTGAAAACAAATGGTGAGTATTTAGGAGTTGGAATTGAAGAAAAGTGTCCTTAAGTGCTGTTTTTAGATATTAAGTCTATATTAGAAGAAGAGGAGAAGTGTTGATTTAATAAATCAACATCTAAATTAAAATAAGTAGGAGTATTTTGTTTTCCAACACCCAATGATCTAAGAAACTTCCAGACTTTTGTTGGATCGCTATTCTCTACTGAGTCATGGATATGACGTCTTTGAGCGTCCCTACACACCTTATTACGGATTAAAACATATTTTTCCCAATTTCTTGTGCTCTGTCGAATTTTAAATTTAGGTTTGGCTGCTGCTTTTTTACGCAAGAGTTCTTTTATATCTGTGGAGAGCCAGGGTGCAGCTACATGTTTTATTTTTATTTTAATGGGGCGTACGGGAGCGTGTTTGTCGTATAGTGAAATCAAACGGTCTTTAAAGATATTAAGTTTTTCATCTATACAGCTAGTTTCTCGTAATGAGGACCAGTTGATTTCATTTACATCTTTGAGTAAAGAGTACATATTAATACCACTAAAATTGCGCTGCAACAAAATTTTGGGTTTGATTTTAGGAGGACGAACTTTATATGACAGGAAAATAAGATCGTGATAAGAGAAAAAATCTGCGGGACATTGGCCATGCGTGACGACATGGTCGGGAGAGGAAACTAAGATAAGATCTAGGAGTGAGGGATTTGAGTTTGGGAAGTTGCGTGGCACTTAATATGGGCAAGGAAAGGTTACAGGATTCAGGAAAGGTTTATACATTTTAGTTTTTGAAGTCGGTTTTTTTTAACGAAGTTTATATTTTTTATTTGTTACTTTTTAGTGTCTAGCTATGTATGGGTGGACCTACGAATGGTGCCGCGCTTCTTAAAAAATATAGGTCCCAAGAAACGGGAACAAAAAAATATTCGTAAAATGAAAACTACTGGGCCAAACTATGTCAACTTTTTAGGGGACCACATGGCAGCTATTCCGCGTCGAACAAAAAAGAATCACGTAAATCGAATCATAAATCTCAGAGTAATCGGTGTACATATGAAACGAAAAGGAATTTTTTTCCATAAAAAATGTTCATAAAATGAAAACTACTGGGCCAAAGTATGTAAAATTTTTAGGGGACCAATTGGAAGCTATTCCGCGTCGAACAAAAAAGAATCACGTAAATCGGATCTTAAATCACGGAGTAATCGGCGAACATACATAAAAAAGAGCAACAAAAAAAAAGATCCCGACGAATTGAGAACTTCCTCCTTTTTTCAAAGTCGGTTAAAAATACGCAACCAATTTATACGGCTTCAGATTTAACAATTTTCAGATGAGTTTTTGTTCGTGGTTCGCAATTTGTGCAAACGTTACAAGGTTGTTAATCAAGTCTGTATAAGTGAGTGAGTGATATAATTTTTTTTATAAGTACGTCTGCTATTGTAATAATTGCGGGTAATTGTGATTACTAGTCGGGTACATAAAAGCGCATAGCGTAACGACGAAATATCATTCTCACTACGATATTGGTCGGAGCACATGTCACATTAGCTCTCTAGGGTAGCTAATTATTGTGCGAGAATCATAACATAATAATTTGTAATTAGCTCGGTATTCTTTGTTCTGAATTCAAATAAAACAGTGCTCAAAGTTCTACGTGTTTCGTTATACAAATGCCGCACTAACAATTCCTAATAATTAAGACACTTACCAAATTCTTCCCACAGTCTCCGAAACACAATATTAGGTTGGCCCTTAAGCATAATCAGCCTTCCTCCGTACTTTTTGAATTGATTGTCTAAATCATCCAACGCCTCCAGAAGGTACCGCATTCGATTGTATCCAACTAATTTCGTACCTGAAACAACAATTCGAACTTTATAAGTCCCCCTGATGTGCTTTTATGAGGAATGAAATTACAAGCGTTAACTCAAAAGCGTAACGTGTTTTTATTATACGATTTCGAACTTTAATTCAAAGGCAATCTTACTTATTTATACATTTTTTGTTGCAGATACATTAATTCGCTTACGTAACTAGGAAGGATCGCGAACTTCCATAGACTACTGGCGTTAAAGGGCGCGTTTGGGTATGCCGGGGTAGAAGGGGTACTTCCCTCGGCAGTAGAAGAGGCATGTGGGGCTCTGTGCCTGCATTTTTTCCGTAGGTCTGACATAAGGCAAAGACAGGAATAACGGGGATGTTTCAGTGGGTATCCAAAACTCGGGTGGGCATAGCACAAATACTATTACAATGCAACTAACTCCGTTGACTCAGCTGCCTAACAACAGTCTCCGAAACAAGAGCACGCCACTTTTCTTTCTGTTCTACACAGTGTCTTGCCAGTTCTGCCCTGCTTATAGCAAATGGCGGTTTCGAGAAAAACGCGGTAAATATATCTTTAGATATCTAAACAACATGTCCATGTTATGTAACTTTTTTAGTATATTTAAAAAAAAAGTAGGGCAGATTTGTAGGCTTTAAATTCGGTCAGGTCTGCTTTGTAGGTTTGAAGTACAGTCAGGTCAGCTTTGTAGGATTAAAGTTCGGTTATATCAGATTTCAGCTTGAAGGCTATTACCACACAAACGTAACAAATCCCACACACGCCACTGCGATTCTCCCGAAGTGAATGGACGCGTTAAGAGATGCCTTTGGCGCAATTCCGTATCTTTTGAGTACAGGCCACAACAAGACTCAGGGCGCGTTCCCACTATGTCGTAACGATTAATTTATCGTTGAACGACTGTCGTCTCTAGCTGTTCCCATTATAACGATTGTTTGTCGTCAAATTTTTTTATCGTTTAACGACTATCGTATCTAGCTGTTCCCATTGTATCGCGACGACGTGGCTACGATAGCTTTTCCGTCACGATTTAGTCGTAACGATCTTTTATCGTTTTACGACTGTCGTGCTAGCCGCTCCCGCTGTCATGACAATCTGTCGTCACTGCAAAAAAATGTCGTAGACGACATATTTAAGACGACACGACACATTAAACATAAAAGCCACGATAGTAAAAACTTTAATACTACACGATTATCTGTCGTCACGACATAGTGAGAACGCGCCCTTAGACTTACTAAACTCCAAGCTGCTGTAACTTTAACTGCCTACTGCTTGCTATTTTACATTTTTTTTCCAAATGGAGTGCAGGGAAGGAGCGCCGTAGAAATTTTATTGAGGAAGCCGATAATGCTAAAATCTTACAAGGCAGAAGACAAACTGCAAGAATGCCGCCTACGTTAATACGACCATGTTTAAGAAAAGCCGGCTATGTGAGGAACAAATGTCTAGCAATGCCGAAGCCTTGTATAAAAAGGGGTATCGTCTAAGATATTGTTACGAGTCGCTAGACTCGGAATTAAAATGCCGTTGTAATTATTATAGAGTTTATTAGAACTATACAAACACGTAAAACACAGGTACAAATATAACCGAACACAACAAATCCAAACGTAATGCAGAAGGTCGTAATTCAATAAAATTGATCTTGATCGTAATTCTCGCTTGACTCCCCCTCCCTCAATCACGCTATCGTTTTATACTGCACAAATGCACTAATCGCGCCCGGCAACGTGGACCGAATTTCCTAGAATCAGCTTGTACTTTAAAATCCGTAACACCTGGCTAATGATTACAATAGGCCTTTCTCTAGAAACTTATGCCAATAAATAAGTAAACAAAAGAAGACGATCATAAAAGAATTACAATAGTTTCAATGTTATTAGCTCAAATGCCGACGGGTAATAAAATGTGCGTTTTGTTTCATCTCTGAAACAGGTCTCTACAGGTGGGTTTTGTTTTTGTCGGGACCTGAGTTGTAACAATATCGTGATGGTATCTTCATGTCATCACTTGAATAACGTGCTAATTGTCTCAAGGCTTGCCGAAGACTGCGCGGAATTGACTAGATTAGAAAAGTAAAAAGCGCATTCCAGGCTTCGTAACGCTCCGAACCTAAAGTTTGGACATGGCAATGTTGACTAAAAACAAATACTTTAGTGTAGCACAGATCCATCCGGTTCAGCTCCCGGCAGGGTAAATTGCGTAAAAGAGTTTTCCATGATTTATTCTGGTCTGAAACCAGCCTTAGAGTTATAGAGAGTAGAACATATACAGTATGTGTATTTATTTATTCATTATTCCGTGAAGAAATTAAAGACAAAAATCCATAGGCAATACAGATATAGTTTACATTCATTACTAAGTAATTAAAGAGCCGTAAAAGAAACCAAGTAAATACACCATAGAAAAGTATATCGAGTTTACAAAATCTCCAGACTAAATTAAGATGTAGTTTTTAGGTTTCATGCTGTGTGAAAGCGAAAAGCAATTTGTATGAGAACAATGTTTTGTTGTTTGTATGGTATCGCAAAGAAAGTCGTAAACAAATTAGTACGTCGAAATTGCTAATTCATCTCGTAGTAATTACTCCGAGTAATGAAATTAATTCAAATTTTGTTTTGTAAAGGTTCTTAAGACAATTTACATGTAATGGCGGCTATTTTCCAGGATTAATACAAGAGTTAACTTTGGACGCTTCTGTAATTTATGTTCACTGTATTTTATCTTAAATATTCATTTCATCTATCATCCACTTTCCATCAGGTTGAATGTCTACCTGTTGTTCTGCAATCCGGCATAAAAAATCGAAATGTGTGCTGGGACACATATTAGAAGTGAAACTTTAACGGACAAGTGGAAAAATAAATCGGAACGGACAAGTGGAAAAACGAATCGCAAAGTACAAGTGGAAAATCTTCAACTGACAAAATGAATCGTAACAAAATTTTAACTTGAAGTGTTACGGGCAGATTGTTAATGTCCTTGTCCAATATGAAAACCTGCCCGTAAAACTAGAGGCAGTGATGCGTTGTCACGTGGAGAGCAGAGGTATAGTTCGATGCAAACTTAAGTTTGCCTCCATTAATAGCGGCTCGGAACATCGCACTTTCCGATGCGCAGAACGCGATTTTAGGTATTCGAGGGACGAGGTCGTCTGAGGACGCGGTATATCCTCGCTCGCTTTCTCGTTTACGAGACTTCCCCGGCGCTCGGCTCACCAGAGCTGCCAATTTAGCGCTTTAGGGGCTAGATATAGCGCTTTTTAGGGCAATCCAGCTCCCAATTTTATTAAACAACTTCCAGCGCAAAATCTTGCGCTTTTTATAATATGCAAATATCTAATTAATTTTATAATAAATATATATGAATATCTTACTTAATATATACTAATATTATAAAGAGGAAAGATTAAATTGTTTGTTTGCATTGAAGAGGCTCCAAAACTACTAAACCGATTTGAAAAATTCTTTCACTGTTGGCAAGCTACACAATCCCCGGGTGACATAGGCTATATTATGTTTACAAAAAAATTAGGGATCCTTACTAAAACTCCAATAACGTAACCCAAGGTGTAAAAATACCTAAAATCGCGTGCACTGCGAAAACTATTGATGACAGAATGAAATAATGTACTACGACTTTGCAGAACACATCATTATCTACAAAAAATGTCGCAACAGCATATGCCTAACTATTATAGTTATGCCACAATAAGTGTTCTTTTATTTTAAAAATGTAATTAAATTGCCGCCACTAGAAAAGGCTCTTTATTTGTATCTTGGTATTAATCCTTATCAAAATAAATTACTTCATATTCAAGACTGCTTCAATACCTTTGTATAACTTTTTGAATTATTCAATTCGGACATTCCACTCAAAAGATATCACGAGTTTAAAAATGTAAGTATTAAGACCACGTGACTGTGACACTTTTTCGTGAGCGAAAAATCGTAAGAACCCCGTCTATATAGAAGTTTCACTTCAAAAAATGTAAGACCACTACCATAAGGACACACAAACACTTACCTGCAGTTTCCCCGTCAAAAATGAACATCGGAAAAAATGGTTGGCTCCTATCTGCCATCGCAGAGTGCAAAGCTGGGTTGTCGTGGAGCCGGAGACCATGGCGGAACCACAATACGCTGCCTCCCAGCATCTTGATAAAAATTTACCTACGAACATACAAAAATAGATCTGTAATGTCTTGTTTTTTTTCCATCCGCTGTTTCTGTGATTCAGTCATTTTTCTCAGAAACTACCTATTGAGTTGAGTTTTACAGCAAGATGTGTACCTTTATATCACTATGAATTTATGTAGTGCAGTAGCGAAAAAATTAAGAAAGAAAGAAAAAATATTTATTCAAAACTACATACACACCAACACGTATTTATAAATAAGACAATACAACTGAAATGTAGTTTGAATCGGTCCTAACTTAGCATGATGCTGGTTACAGCGCTTGGGGTTCGCAAGATACGTACACACCTATGTATGACAATTACTGCCCACTCGATGGAAAGCGCTAACCGAAAGATGACATTCTTAAACATTTATAAAGTTTTTTTTAAATATCTCATTTAACAATGTAATAAAAGCCTATTAATGTCTCACTGGTGGGCCCGGCCTCCCATTACAGGGGAACGGACAATATACCCACCACGCTTGTCCAAGGCGACTTGGCTGATTTGACACATCGGTTATTTCGATGTGCAGGTTGCATCACGATGTTTTCCTTCACCGTTGACAACACGTGGTAGTTGTAACAATAGGCACATTAGGTCAGAAAACTGCCTAAGTGGTGCACGCGTTCCGGCCAGGATCGAACCCACGTTCTTTGAGTTTGAGACGCGTGTGCTTGCCATTCGGCTACCACGACACAACAAACAACAACAGCCCATAATTATTTTATTTATGAAATATGTACTTATGAGACATATAAATATAGAATATTTTTTCCCTGGAAAACCGATAGGAAATGTACTAAACTAATTATCCCAATTTTTTATGGAATATATCCAAACACATGCGAAGCCGCATGAACAACGTTATAGAGGCTACGTTCCAGAACGTTCCGATTTTTCCCGTTCCACTTGCTTGCCTGCGTTACAGTTGTAAACCCAAGTGGAACAGTTATTCGACCCACCTCTTGACATGGATCGTTGTGTGGTCGAAAATGATGACGTCATTAGTGTCGTAATCGCCACGACCACAACGTCCGCGGTCGCCATGTGGAACGCGGAGTATTTTGGGCTTTGTGAGCTACTAGTGGAACGCGCTGAGGGTAGAATTATCTAAGAATACATTTCCCTTGAGGTAATACAACGAATGGCCGTGACACATTTGTCAATAGGAAAAGCCTTCCATTCTTCTTAAGTGCAATAATTATTACATAACACTTATTCATTTAGGGTTCCGTAACCATTTTTACAAAAACGGAACCCTTAAGGCGATGGTAGACGTGCGAGTAAGTACGTGTATTTATGGCTTGACGACCTTTTTCCTGCAAAACTTTCGCATACTTACACTTCAGCGAAAAAGGTTCTCAAGACATATACGCATTTTGCTCGAAAGTCTGTCAACCGTTTTTTTTCGTCATGTCCATACACCTTTATTAAGAATTATAGTTTTCCTCGCGTCTACGCGCTTAAATAACCCTAGGTACGAGTAGTAAGTACCTCTATGTTACTTACATAGAAACTTAATTGAGTTTTTATATACATAAACCCCCAATGATTTATTTAACCGATGGTGAAAATCGCTTAAAAATCATAGCTACATTATTGTATACATACGTTACCTGTCAATATTTAACGTCATCATCAATTACACATAAACTCATCGCTACATCTGCTCGAAACAGTTGTCATTTTTATGTTTTAAATAATGTATAATAAGAGGTATAGGCACTCAATAATACACTGCTATGGATGTTAAACTAATAAAAATACTAATGAAATATGAATAATGATTTCTGATGGGATATTATTATTCTAAGGCTGGTGTGCACCGACTTTTAACCGATGGTTAAAATAAAATAATCGCTAAAAATTTCAGGAAAACGAGTGATTATTTTTGGTTAACCGTCGGTTAAATTTCGGTGAACACCAGCCTTAATAGCATATTTAGTTAAAGGAGGATACATTCTGTAATTTTTTACACCTGAAACTTTACTGTTTCTTGTTAAATTCACTACAATAACAAAGAAACTAAGTACATATAGTATAATACAACTGCCCAGCAAAACATACAAATGAGTCGAAGCCAACCTGATTTGAAGTATCTATATTCTCTCCGTGCAGGATCGGAGAAAGAATACAATTTCCTGCGGCCGGGCGGCTTGTCGTAAGAGGCGACAAAACAACCCACAGCCAGGTGGTAGGGTGTTTACTCGACTGGATGGCGACCACCACTGGTCTAGAGTATGGCGCCATAACAACTTTGTGTTGTGTTCCGGCATTAGTGACCAGGGTTCAGTCTCCCTTAAGAGAGCAACAGTGCATTTGTAGCACTTTTGGTGTTGCAAATGTCCATAGGCGATAGTAACCGCTTTCCATCAAATGGGCATGTATTAATTTTCCATTCCTGCACGGAATGCCGAGTTCTAGATCATAGTCTTCTATGGGTAAGGTGCTTAAAAAACGAGCTATATTACCTCGCTGGATTTGTGAACAATTATGTAATTGTACCCCTCCGAAAATCAGGATATACATATTTATCAAGTGATTAATAAATTAAAAAATAAAATAATAAACTTTTTGAATCTTAAGCACTATGACGTCACAAATAACTATATATGAAATCAAGGAGACAAAATATACGAGTTTATTCGACTAAACTACCTTACTAAATATTTGTACAAATAGACACCAGGTAAGACACCAAAACCAAAAATAATAGTACTTACACTTACAAATATTAGTAATGTGTTGAACAGCACCTAACAAACGGTATGTCACTGCAACAAGGTTCGAGCACGTACTGAAGTACTAAATACAAGCACGAAAGACTCGTTGGTCAAAGTTATAGATTATACGTATATATATATACAGTTTCCAATAACAACGTTTGTAATAACCTGACCAACGTAATGGGACCCGTTGAAACTGAAATTTTCTAATAACTCAAAGCTGAGGAAGAAATGTCGAGGATAAGAGATATATTGGTCGGCAAATTGCTTAGTGGGGCAATTCTACGATATTATAGGGCTTATCGATGTTTTGCTACTTAAGTGGAAATTACGCTACTAATTAATATAAAAGGACTCGTACACGCCCCACGCACAGACAGACACACACACACACACACAAATAAACAGAGCGTACTTAGAACACCTAAATTTTAACTTCATTTATCTACAAAAAATATTCTCTACTAGACCTTATTATGAATTAAAGAAAAAAATATTTGGAAACAAAAGTGCAGATTTTGACAAAACTTGCTAAATAATTTAAAAAAAGAAATAAAAATACTTAACTATGAGTGGAAAAAACGACCATACAAACGCTAATAACATCTTTAATATAGCACTCCTTTCAACTAATGTAGTAATATAAATTTACTTACAAATATAAATACATTAAAAGAGAAACCAATCTAAACTAAAAACACTTCCAGCCCCACCAGCCCCTTGTCGCAGGGTAGTGTACCTCGGCGTGGGTGGTTCCCTGGGGAAAGCCCCACCCGCAGTTATGCCGTCGAGATGGGGACGCGACGTATTATGCGCGCGCTCACCTCTCCTTCCGTAGGGCGCGTTGGAGACCGCCCCACGCAACGAAAGCATGAAGATGCCAAGGGACGAAAGTAGTTCCTTGGCAGTGGATGAGGCCGATGGGCCACCGTCTGCCAGGGCCAGCGGAGCGGCTATGCCATAAAACCGTGGCCCTGGCATTAAGGGCGAAGGATGGAATACCGAGGGTTTTTAGGTATGGTGTGGCATTAGCATCTTTAGTTCTGCCTAGAGGCGCTAGTGTCACCCCGCCCTGGTGAATCCTCACACACCGGCCGCGACTTTCCCCCGACGCGCGGCTGAGGGCCCTCTGTCGGGTTTCCCCTCGTTAAAAAAATGGGTAGTGTACCTAGTATATGTAAGTTTTAAGGTAAATTAATGTAAAATCTATGTTGTTATATATGTAACAACTATACATTACACGGAGAGAATCATTTCCTTCCACGCCTTAACGTAGCATCACACATTGTTCCTAGGCCGTATACGTATATATAATACATAAAACTATTTATAGGCGGCCTTGTGTGTTACATGTGCAATGTGCAGTCACGACGATACAGGGTTCAAATCAGACGTTATTTAACTTGTTATTGATTTACTACCAGTTTAATTAATGCGCGATAGATACGGTATTTGTAAGTACTAGAGTTTTCCCCGCGGCCACGCCGCGTGTCAATCCTCAACCAGTAGAGCGCTTTATTTTACTTACATTAAAAAATAACTTTTTATACATAAAAAACTTCCGTGAAAAGTTAACTTGCGTGGTTTAGGAAGAGTTAGCGGTTATACAGACAGACGCGGAAAGCGTCTTTGTTTTACACTAAGTAAAGATTACTGGTAAAGGCGCAAAATATGACGCGTAGTATATCGGCGGCTCCTTTTTTTTACAAGGGAAGTCTATTTGCAGATAGCCCGCTGGAAACGGAGACTTCGGAGGGGGTAGCGAGGGACTCGCCGGCTAGATGGGTTGCCGGAATACCCAATAATACCCTTTGGTATCCACCTAACGCCATATGCCAGGACTACGGGATGTGCGTAAGCTTTCCTTCCGCGACTCCGGTTGGCGTGGGTCCACCCCACTGAGCAGGCCTCGCCTGTCTCAAGAATGAGATGGGCGCGCGCGGATACTGACGCGCTCCCTACTCAGTGGGTATGGATGCGGGTGACGGCCTATCGTCTCCACTGACAATCACCCGCGCCGCGCGCTCATTGCGGCCGGAGGTCATGAGCCCTGTTATTGCGGAGGTAGACGAGCGCGGCTGCTGGCTCCCTCTCCTGCTCCGACACCTTTGCGGAAATGACGGCCTCATAATAGGATAACGACGATTGTTGGGTATTTAAATAGTAAACCCAGTTTATTAAGATTCTGATATATTGTTAGTCGACTTACGTAACACGTCCTTTGATTCACAGCCCGTTCCCACTTGCCAGGTGTCGAGCCCGACAGAAAATCAACTACTCTAGTGTTGTAGTTGTGTTTTTGTATAGCACGGATCGCATGCCATACGTGATTTAGGAGGTGGGCACTGAAAATCTGCGCTGTGTCAGACTACGTTTCGGCACTGCAAAATGCTGAGTCGCAACCTTATTTCTAAGTTGCGGCATACAATTTCTGTACCTATAATTAGATTTATAAATATTTATATTTTGTTATGTTACTATTTTGTGTTGTGTGCCACTATTAGAAATAAATATTTTTCTTTCTTTCTTCTACCGACAAACATTTTATATGAAGCTGATCACACTTATCCTACATCGTTTTTTTATCGGCGTTAACAAGAAATGCTGGGTGTTTTGCGAGCCCTCTACGTCCGTAAAAAAAATCGTGTCGGGTCTCGTTGCCCATGAGTAATAGTTTGTTCCCACTTGTCCGGTGTTCGGCGCCGTCTCTTAATCGGGTGTCGGCACCTCTATACACACTAGTTTCTTGTCGGACCTGATCAAAGCTGGCGCCGCGATATGTGTCTGTGCAATCTGCAGCAGAGAGCTAGCGACGCGACGGGTGGAAGAAGCGTGAGCGGGAAGAGGATTGCCGGGCCCAACATCCGACATAAAGTAAACAGCGTCATACTTACTCATTGGCGAAAGACAACCGACGCAATTTTGTACGGACGTAGAAGGCTGGCAAACCACCCAACATTTCTTGTCGATGCCGACAAAAAAACGGTGTCGGATATTCTGCCACTAGAGCAGCCGAGTTTCTGTCAGGGCCCACACCCGACAAGTGGGAACGGGCTCTTACCTACCTACTTTAACATGTTCAATACAAACAAACAATTGCAACTATAATCCCGACAACTGTCGCAACCATAAGGCTGGACAGGATCGATATGACAAAGCGGACGACCTCGTTTCAACAACATTGTTAAATTTTAATCCGCTCTGTTGGATTAAAACAAGATAACTAGAGAGTTTAGATAACTCTGGGTAGCAATTAAAATAAATTAACATTTTTTAAATTATTTTTATATTGTTTCAAAGATAATAAAAAAGGGTAATCCTTTTGCGTCACATATTATTCTCAATTCGATTTTATGAAGTTGAAGTCGGTTAAAAAAGCACTTAAATATGAGAAAAATAAATAAAAGAAAGCAGTCCGAAATAAAAATCGAACGACGAATGACGTTTGAGAGTAAGGCGTCTGAACCAATTCGAGACAAAATTTTACACAAACCGACAAACAACAATCCCAACAACAGCATATTTTATCAAATTCCAGCATTTATTTACACATTTAGCAAACAATCACTTCAATTTTAAATTTATTGGTAGAGAGATTTTTTTATTTAAGTGAAACTTCTTTAGAATCGTTGTGACTTGAAACTCGATGAAACGAAAAAGCGAAACTAAAAAGAGATAAACACATAAATCAATAGGACTAAGCCTGCGAGAGAATGAGATAGAATACATTATATTTATAAACACTATGCTCATACAGAGAGAGCTGGAAATGTTTTGAAGTTTTTAGTCCATACTTCAATTTTCGTGTTGAAATGAAATGTGACATCATGAAATTTAGAATCCCTCCCACCCCTTGCCACACTTTGTTTCACTTCTACTGCGTGTGAAGTGCACACACAGACATTTTTTTACGGTATTTACAAAATACCGTAAAAAAATCTTGTCTTGGAAAATGAGAATACGGAGGAAATAAGTAAGTGTACGGAGTTTCCCTATATCAGTTAAGCTTCTGCCCACGACTTCGTCCGCGTAGAATAGTAAAAAAAGTAGTACCTAGGTAAGTTAAAAAAAAAAATTCTAAATCGGGGGATTTAGAATGAGGCGTGATGATATATTCGACGGGTGCAAAGTAAAAAGAGATATCTGCAGAATAGCTACTTTACAGGAGAGCGAAAAGATCTGAAAGATATGAAAGAACATACGTAGCTGGTTTTTTTACGTACGAAAATTTATTGAAATAATGTGATATATGCAAAACAAATAATGTCATATTGTAAAGAATTGTTTTATTAAAACGATTGTACAATAAACTAAAAATCATCACGCGCTTTGCCAGGGTATTTATTGGAGACATAAACATAAACCTTTACTAGTTCTGGCTCATGACTTACTAAAGAATTTGTCTATCCACACAAGCAAACAGTTAGAGATGTTTTCTTTGGATTCATGGGTGAGCAATGTGGATGTTGCTTCCATAATTGAACCAACTATAACATCCGTTGATAAACCGAAGTCATGCTATAACCCTTCTATTTTGAAACAAAAATGTACGGACTTTCTAAGTGCAATATATGTAGACTTCTATCATGTATACACAGATGGGTCAAAAGTTAAAAATCAATGCAGTGGTTTAGGCATTTATGACCCGCAAACCAACAGTTCTTTAAAATTAAAAATTGAAGCTAATATATCCATCATGCACATAGAATTATTAGCCATAGCGGAGGCGGTTTCTTACATAAGTTCTTGTGGTTCAGGCAAATATGCCATTTTTACTGATTCAAAAAGTGCTATCTTTCACCTGGCTCGATGCACCTCGACTTTTCGAGGACTACCGATAGCCTACAGCATTTTGAAATCCCTCCGTGAATTGTCAAGAACAAGTAGATTAATTAAAATTCAGTGGATCCCTTCACATATAGGTTTGCCAGGAAATGAGGCTGCTGATCGTCTTGCTAAGGAGGCTATTGATGATGGAGAACCCTTTCACTGTATGCCCTTATTTACTGATTTCCTGTACGTAGTCAAAAATAAATGCACAGAATTGTGGAAGGAACACTTTGATGAGAGATCAGTAACTAAGGGTATATGGTATAGGACTATTCAACCCAATCTAACACGCTCACCATGGTTTGCAGGGTCATCTTTGTCTAGATCTGAAATAGTGATAGCTTTCCGACTTCGCTCCGGACACATACCACTAAACGGGTTCGCGTTTTTAGTGAAAAGATCATTAACACCCAATTGCACAGTGTGTCAGGTTAGAGAAGATGCATATCACATTTTAGTGGAGTGTGTACGTAACGAGTCCGAAAGAAGTTTGTTAGGCTACGATTTGCACGAAATTGGTGCGTGTAATAGTATCCTGGTGTGGCGACATTAGTGCCAACATAAAAACAAGCATGCACGCGCAAAGCAAAACATCGCGCCGTTTTATGACAGCGCGCCCACAATTTTTCGCGGCAATCCATTTGCCGCGAAACAGTCGAGAACCGAAGTTCATTTCGGGAGATCTCGACACAGTCCGACTCACGTCTCCAACGCGACCGCACGACATCCGTGCTCGGTACAAACGTTAGTTTTCGCGCTTGCTTGCTGTTTGCCTTCATACAAAAATCCTTCTGAACAATATTGTAAACATTGAGGGTGTGTGTGATTAAACGTGTACACCGCAAGTAATCTTTCATTTCTCCGTACACCGCTCAACGACCGCAACCATCATCATCTCATCACCACCACACATCATCATCCTCACCCCTCAAATGGTGACCCATCCTCACCCCTCACTGGCATATCCCTTATCGGATAATGCCAGGATGCTATACAATCTAGTTAAAGTAGGCATTAAGCGGCGGTAATTTAAGTGTGTTGTTCCTATGAGGGTGGCATGGTCAATACTGACCAAACCCTCTTATAAATAAAGAGAAAAAAAAAACCTTTTGTAGATAACTTTATTTACTTTGCACCCGTCGTTATAGCCTATAGGCTTTCTCGATAAATGGGCTATCTAACACTGAAATAAATTTTCGAATTAGACCAGTCGTTCCTGAGATTAGCGCGTTCAAGCAAACAAACAAACAAACTCTTCAGCTTTATATATTAGTATTAGATCAAACCAAACCTTAACAATCGTAAATGTTAGTCATTCTTTAACAATACGAATAAATAAATGGAATATTTACTTTGAACTGCAACTGGAAATAAATTGCTATAACCTACATCTGATGTTGAAGACAATTTCATAATCGTTCTAGATGCAGCGTCGCCCTGCACGTGACGCATTTTGATTGCATCGATGGACGTCGATGCAAATGTATTGCATTTGAAATAAGGGTTTATGAATAAGACATGTTTATAAACCAATTATAAACAACTTTTACTTACGCATATACTTGTATAACTTCAGTAAAAAAGAACATGAAATACGTTTTACATGCCTAATAATATTCGACGGTTGCTCTCGTTTTCCTTGGAATCCACTCAACAGATCCCGACACCAAATCAGGAATGACAGACAATGGAACCACCTTAGGAGTATACTCATTCGAATATATTTGTAGTTTAAAAATCGGTACTCAATTTCCGGAGAAATCGCGTGTAACATACAAAACAAAAACATACAGTCAAATTAAGGATCTCCTCCTTTATGAAGTCGGTAACGGGTAAACAACTTAAAGATCTACATCATAAAATGCCATGCGTACACTACACGCCGCATAATAATATGTCAACTGCATCCTGTACCATCTGGAATAGTTTTACATTAATTGATATCCAGTTTATTATGACCGATCATGACGCGTGGAACGGCGCGTTTGCATTTTGATCAATTTACAATGCGGGTAGATACAAAAAATCTCGAAGCTTCTCTCAAACTTAGTAATGATCGGTGGACGAACCAAGTCAGCGACGTGACAGTTGGATGATCTCGTCGACTTCCCCGTTTCTTGAGTAGAGATCACGTTTAGTATCTGATGTTTAGGTATACATAATGGAATAGGCACCGCCTACATTATCCTTAAAGACTCACGAGAACACCATGGAGGCGCGAGAAAAGCACAAGTATTTCTTTGATTTTATTTTATGGTAAGTCGAATGGTCTTGTACAGTTTTTACAAGCTTTTATTTAATTTGCAATGGATGTATGTAAGTTCGGGTGTATATCGCGTGACAATGCAATAATATGGTACCAAATACCATGTAGCTGATCTGATGATGGAGTCGGAACGTGGCCATAGGAACTCCTGTACTAAACAAGATAGGCCCGTTGTGTTTGGGCTCGTTTTACTTGTCTTGGCTAGCACTCTGCTGCTACGTATACTACATATACAGGCTCTCAAAAGCTTGTATTTAAAAACAATTTTAAAAAAACAAGCTTTTTTGTTTATAAACTGGGCTGCGACGAAACACCTGATGGGAAATAGTTATTAAGTATTTTCAAGCAAGAAATATCTAGAAGTCTTCATGTCACGAGGGAATAGGTATACCTATGAATCTTCTAGGTACGCGTGCTTGAACCTAGACCGCGTCATCACTCAACATCAGGTGCTGTCAGATAAGACAGTGATCAAACACGATCCTATACAATCATTTAAAAATGTATTTTTATCTGAAATATTCCAACCGTTTAGTTTTTGCTTTATGATTAAGCTTATTTTATATGGGTCTGGCTTTCGTCTAATGTCCTGTTACTTATGGATTATTTTAAAACTTGAATATTCGTAAATACCACTGACTTGATCCAAGAGTCGTTCAAAGGCCTATACAACACAATGATGAAGATAATTCGTTTCTTCTTCACCTCTTTCAGTTAGAACAAAATATTATGAAACTTTTGTAAACACGTGCTCTGCACACATATTTTAATTTTTCCGTCACGAAAAAGGGTTACGGCCACGTGGAGGAAGTATAAGGTATATCGCGTGGTGGGTTAGGTTAGATTAGCGGTATCATTTTACAGTAAACTATGGATGCGTTTTTTGTTTCCACGTCGAATTCACTATGTAAATAAAATATGTTTAAAGAAAATATGCTTTCATTAATGAAAGGTTAGGTACATTTTAAAATGTACCTAACCTAACCAAATCATAATTTGTAGTAAACCTGCGAAAAATCGAAATGTGTGCTGGGTTAATGTACTTGTCCAATTTGAAAACCTGCCCGCAAGTTAAAATTTAGTTGCGATGCGTTTTGCTGCTTTTCCGTTGTCATTCGTTTTTCCACTTATCCGTTGCCATTCGTTTTTCCACTTGTCCGTTGCGATTTGTTTTTCCACTTGTCCGTTGAAGTTTCCCTTGTACTATGTACCAGCACAAATTTCGATTTTAAATTTTAAATCTCCATGGCTAAATATTTAGCTAGAAGAGATCATTCTTTTTTTAACGCGAAGCTGATAAACAGGCAAACGGCCCAGTACGCAAAGTGGTGACCGGCGCCTATAGGTATGTGCAACACCAATGGGGAAGCCAACGCGTTGCCAACCTTAAATTGCTCAATCCCGGTCAATACTCGTGAAGTATGACGTCACGACTACATCAAGCAATTTAGGGCGATGGCAACTTGTAGCGACCTGTTGCTTAGATACGGCTACACAAAACCATGTTAGGGCCACAGCACACTAGCTACTTTTAACATCGGCGATCGGCGATTTTGCGACTGCATCAATGCTGCATCGCGTTTTAACGACTCTCAGCACTCGACCGCGGCAAAATCGCCCGTCATGCTGCATCATTCGCGACTTTCTGCGTTCGGCGGTATCAGCAACGCGCGTTTTAGCGACTGCTCAGATGCGCGTCGGCTGTGGTGCCGTCGGCGCGATTGATATTTTCGCTTTATCAATAAAGCAAGCAGCAGTTCAGCTTCATTATAATCCATGAGAGGGGTGTACTTTCGTCAAAATCTAGCGCAACACTGAGAATCAAGTCGTGTTCGGCAGATGCCAAATCGATGCTGCTGTGTCGCGTTTTTAAAAAGCGACTCACTCTCCGCGTTTGGCGTTTTTAAGGGTGCGGTGTGGAGTGTTAGGTCGCCGTATTTAGCTTCTAAAAAGCGACTAGTCGCCGATCGTCGATGCTAAAAGAAGCTAGTATGCGGTGGCCCTAATATAGAGAACCAAGACGGAAAGAAAATGAAATGATAACGGCTCGCTGCAACAGCGCTTTGACCGCGATTGTATATTCGGCAACTCATACGGCGACATTGAGAAATGTGGAATATGTGGAGCCTTTAGAAGCAATATTTCCGAAACAATTAAAGCATTTTAACCGACTTCGCACTAAAAACCAAAAAAATTGTTATTGCATGAATTCAGCTGGCAGCCAGACGGCCCACTTGATGGAAAGCGCTTACCGTCGCCTATGGACGTTTGCAACATCAGAGATGTCACCAACGCGCTGCCGGCCTCGAAGAGATTTTATGACACCCTTTTTGAAAAACTCCATATCGTAGCGCTGTTGGAAAACCTCGGGCTCATTCCAAATTCCCACGGTACGCAAGAGAAACGTTCTACAGAACCGTTGCGTATATGAGCGAAGTGGCTCAAGGAAGTGGGGGTGAACTCCCAACCGATGGCGAGCGGTGCGATGGTAGAAGATGGTAGACGAAGGCACCATTCTAAACAGTTCTTCGGAACACTCCCCGTTATACAGTCGGTAGAATACGCAGAGAGAAGCAAAGTCTCTCCTAAGGGCAAGCGTATCTAAGCCGTCTGTGAGTATGGGATGGAACGGCTCGACGTTGAATACAGTCCAAGGGATTAAGTTGGTAGGCAGGTGCTCCAGTCCAAAGGTGTGAGCAGTACTCCGTATGCGGCCTCACCTGGGCTTTATAAAGCACAAGGCGTTGCCGCGGTGTGAAGTACTGCTTGGACCGGTTTGGTTTGTTTGGCTAACCGTTTCACGCCGATATTCTGTGAAAGCGCGATATCACGCTGGTCGAGCCGGCCCTAAGAGTTTCTAATCAGCATGGCTTTATCACACAAGCGATAATTCGCCCACTGTTTAATATCTATCATGCTTTTCGTTTACATTATAGTCCTGCGTGTTGCCGTGGAAGTGGGCATACTTAAACAAATATTTTTCATACTGGAAACTGCCAGTTCCCGTGAGAACCCTGTCAGAATATCACGCAAACTGAACGCTCGTCATCATTATTGATGTTATATAACGTTATCGTAGTTCATACAAGCTTAGCTGTGACCTAGATATCGCCTGCTGTGCGTTTATAGTATTAAACCTTGTCATACAATCGAAACCGCCTATATATCTTTTAAAACAAAATTCAGACTAATGGCCTTACTTATAATCGTTTGTTAAGTTTTAAGAAACTACTCAGCAACTGATTAACGAAAATCTTAGCCATAAACTCCTCTAAAGCAGTGTTCTTCAACCTTTTTCATGACGCGACCCCTTTAGTATGAAGAAATATTTCGCGACCCCGTTGCTTTTTTTTCATATATTTTATTTTGTGATAAATATTCAATAACATATTTATTCAATTTCATAATTTAAATACATTAATAATAAAAACAAAGACATTGAAACTAAAATGTATTATGTAGCAGATCACTGCCAACGGGGAGCGTGCCCAAAAGGCTGACTGCATTACCACGCTGTATGGCGATACTTATTTGCAAAATATGATATTTTCATAATTAGGGTTCGACTAAATACATAATTAACTACGTAAAACACATTTTTTTACATCGAATGCATCGCCAGTAGATAACGCAATTTACGCGCAGACGTATGACCACGTCCGATGCCAGCCGCCCCGTTCCCGCCCCGCATAAATGAGAAAGCTTTGCTATCGAGTAGCTCTTCGTGTATCTAAAGCAGAAAAACCTAATACTATTGCCGAAAGTTTGATTTTACCAGCGGCTTTAGATATGGCAGAGATTATGTTTGGGAAACAAGAGGTCGAAAAACTTAAAAGTATACCTCTGTCTGGCAGTAGGATTCAACGCAGGATAAGCGATATGGCGACTGATGTTCGTGATCAAGTCATAGAAAAAAATCGAAATGTGTGCTGGGACACATATTAGAAGTGAAACTTCAACGGACTAGTTGAAAAATAAATCGCAACGGACAAGTGGAAAAACGAATCGCAACGTACAAGTGGAAAAACTTCAACTGACAAGTGACAAAATGAATCGTAACAAAATTTTAACTTGAAGTTTTACGGGTAGATTGTTAATGTACTTGTCCAATTTGAAAACCTGCCCGTAAAACTTCAAGTTAAAATTTTGTTGCGATTTGATGAATCTACGGATATTGCAGACTTTACTGCAGTATAGCTTTCCCAACCTTTTGCAACTCCGCTATAGAAGCTTCGCGACCCCCCTAGAGAGGCTTCGCGACCCACACATTGAAAAACACTGCTCTAAAGGATAAGAGGTGGTGGTAAAGTAACTCATAAATCACTGTCAAAAACCGTAAACTGGAAGCTTATGGAGTAAGGGGAAACTTACTCCAACTAATACATTCGTATCTAAGTAATAGAAAACAAATTACACAAATTTCAAAAATAAACCCTATAACAAAAACTGAAATTGTTCACTCATCCAATAAACGTTCCGTCACATATGGTGTCCCTGAAGGCAGTGTTCTCGGCCCTCTTTTATTTACTATATACATTATTTACTATATACATTAATGACCTGCCAAAATATACTACACATTCTATGACTTTATTTGCGGATAAGAGCACATTAACTATACCGTGTAGTGATGTAAAATATTATAAAACCGATATAAATAATACCATATTATCTGTAATAAATTGGTTAAAAAATAACAACCTTAAAATAAATATCAACAAAACAGAAATAATGCATTTTAATCAAAGACCTAATAACAACTCTAAATCTGTTAGTGTCTTATACGACAACAATGACATACGCGAAGTAAACTCCGCCCGATTTTTAGGATTAGTAATAGACAATAGATTAAATTGGAAAAATCATATAGATAAGTTAAGCAAAAAAATAAGTAGTTCGACATTTGCACTGCACAAATTAGCACCGACAGTCAATACAGATGCTCTGCTTACAGCTTACTATGGGCTTGTAGAATCAGTTTTAAGATATGGTATCATATTTTGGGGTAATTCATCCAATACAAATACTATATTCTTAATGCAGAAACGCTGTATACGAGCAATGTTCAAAATACACATAACTGAAAGCTGTAAACCGCTATTCATCAAATATAGCTTGCTCACAGTGCCATCGTTATATATATTTGAAGTTACAATGTTTGTACACAACAATCTACATTTGTTTCCAAATATATCCGACGTTACGATGAGGAATACACGTAATAAGGAAAAACTTTGTGTGCACCCCGCAATAACAACTTTACTGTACAATAGTATAGTATGCATGGCCTCAAAAATATACAATAAAATCCCAAAAGAGCTCAAAGCTCTGAAAACTAATTTATTTAAATCACGACTAAAAAAAAGTGCTAATAAGAAAAAGCAACTATAGTGTAACTGAGTTCCTTAATGATAAGTTTTAAATGTAAATGATAAGTTAGAATATTAAGTGTTCAAATATATTATAATAATTGTACTATGTAAATATCATTACAAACAAATTTAAATTGTGCGTCGTTTAGTATTTGTAAATTTAAGGCTATTATAGGTATAATTTTAAGATTAAAATATTAGTGATTATAACAATATAACATTTGCCAAATAGTATGTTGGTTTATAATATAACATTTAAAAAAATTGTACGCCCAACCGGCAAAAAACATGTGCTCAATGTATAACTACAAGACCTATTGTAAAACCATGTTTTTATACAATAAATTATTTTTATTTTGATTTGATTTTGATCGGTATGTGGAACAGCTGGAGGAGCATTTTGAGCGTACTGAGCCACAGCAGGAACGTGCCCTAAGAATGAACTATGATGTCATCAAAAACCCGCGAGTTTAAATAGCTCAAGTTTATTCAATATTTTAATATATTTTTTTAAAATTAATGTGGTTAATTCCAATTCCAACAGTATTTCTATTTTTACTATGATAAAAGGATGTAAATAATGATTTATATAATTTTATCTGAAACATGATAAAATTACTTTTATATTGTATAATATATAATTTTATAAATAAATTAAACTAAACAATAAATAAAACTAAAAATAAACTACATATACAAACTAAAATTAAACTACAAAATGTAATACCAGACCGCTGTCAGACATAATTCCCAAAAAATTGGCCGCATTGCTGAATGGCAACACTAAACCTAAAACATGTTGCCCAAAGGGAGTTTTTGGCGGGAACTGAAAGGAGACGTTGTGCTGTGCAGTTTTATTTTCCAAAAATGTGTAAATTTACTATAAAATGAACAATAGTTGTAGGGTATTGATAGTTTTGGAGTAGTAGTTATGTGTTTTGTGAAAAATGTGAACTGTATAGTCAAATGTGGCCTTTTGAGTTGTCACAAGAACTCCGTTGAATGGCACTAGTTAATTACCTACAGTTCAGCTGTGCTACACTTAGGCTTAAGAAAATGAAGAAACTATATTGTAAACTAAGATCTGGCTTAAAGGCCTAGCTGCCAAGCCATAAACCTAAATAAATAAAAATGTTGCCCAAGGTAAAAACTTTTATATATAAATCACCAAAGAAGTGATTTCATCCAAAAACATTAAATTGATACTTCATTACTGCATATTATTATATGTATATTATATTATTATAGTATTCAACAAATGTTATGAAGTAAAGGGTTAAATAAAACTAAAAGAGCATTAAAAAACGAATAACATCTCATTCACATCTTAAATTTTATAGAACATTAAATAGTGTAGTTCTTATTTAAATAGCATTATTTTTCTTGGGCCTACACTTTATCACAGAGTAATGAAAACACTACGCTGAACGTATTCTGATATAACAATGAAATATGCAATAAATATATCAGTTTAAGAAGTAATTTGTCGCTTGTATAATAATTATGGTAAGGGTATAATATTTCATAACAATATCATCCACTTACCTCGAACTCGAATATAGTTAAATTTCGCGCTTTTCCTCCACAGGCAAGTGAAGTGTAATTTTAATAAAAACTAAAGCATATCTTATCTAATTGGGACTGATGAATATATTATTGTAAAAATAATGTATGTAAACTTCAACAAACAGCAGCAGTTTACTATTTATTTACAATACAACTCTAAAGTTCCAGACTCCAGAACGAACTTGTACAGTGCACTCTTTGAATTTTTAAAACGAACTAAGATTAAGGGGCAGTGAGGGAGGGTGAGAGATCAGTGCATAGATGATAGATCAGTATTAACACTGAAACTGCGAATTGCATAGCAATCAATTATGTTCCATATTGAATAAAATCGATTCCATCAAAATCAAAACAGATCTACAAAAGATGAACAAGACTCATTGATGTTCATCAATTGTGAGTTCCGTGACAAAAATGACAAGAACGTTGCTTTATAGAAGGTCGGGATGGTGATAAAAGAAAAATAACGAAACCAAGTTTTTGGCGGGAGGTTAAAAAGTGATATTTGTTGTGCCGTATAATTTTTAAAACATCATAAAAACCGTAACTATTTAGGGAAATATGAATCTTGAGCCACCACCAGTCAACTGGTATTTTCCCGTAGTGGATCGCTACCAACACTGGTTTAGAGTATGCCACCATAACAACCTTCCGGCATTAGTGGCCGAGTTCCAGTCATATCTAAGAGTACGGCAGCCCATTGATAACACCTAGTGTTGCAAATGTTTATATTACAGCTGGCACCGTCAGCCTGTCTATTTTATTATTAATCATAGGATAAGTATTAACTTTTGTGAAAGAACGACAAAATAAGGGAAAGTATTGATATTTTCAATAAATTGGTTGATATAAATATCCATAGATTGCGTGTGTGGTATGGACAAATTATTTGTAAGTTTAAACTTTAAATATTGGAGTATTTTAAACCCTTTTATATTGGTAAGTAAATTGGGCAGAGTTAAACTCGAGTCGTTATTTCGTTGCCTGGGTTTTTTTTTTTAACTCGAGTAAAACTGGGACTCGAGTCAATAGCGTCTCTGGGCACCGGCGCGTCACTACCTTGAATTCCTTGAAAATCTTGAAATTTAAATTTCTTAGGTTAGGTTAAAGGTTTTAAGTTGAAATTGAAAATATTAATTTACTAGAAATGAACAGTGTTCATGTTTTTAGGAACTTGCCAATCCAATGGCGTTCATTTTCAAGATGGTACGTAAATGGTTACTTAAACAGTACATTCTGAGCTTTGTAGGTTATAATGCATCTTTTATAACAAAATATTATTAAAAAATATCAATATCTTCAAAAACTATATCGCTATAATTTTCTGACATAATCCTGAGTGCTTGTTAAACAAAGTGATTAAAAAAATATATCCAATGTATTTTGAACATTCTTTATTTATAATATTCGTTTTCCAGTGCACTATTACGCCAAGAAGTTGCACAAGCAACCACTCCATTAACCATTCCAGTACCTGAGGGTGTGGACAAGCCAGTATCTCCTAAAATAGAGAAGATTGTCTCTGAAATTACAAACCTCAATCTTCTTGAAGTGTCGGAACTTAGTCAGGTTTTAAAAAAGAGGTTAAATTTGCCCGATGCCCCTATGATGCCGATGGGAGGCTTCGCAATGGCTGCAGCACCAGCACAAGAAGAGGAAGAAGCTGCACCCAAAACTGTGAAGACTAGTTTCACTGTATGTTTTGTTCTTATACCTAAAGTGTCCATCCTTCCCCTGTTTATTAAGCTAATAGGACAGCTCAGGGGTGCGACATAGTTATAGTATAGACATATTTATTTATTATTTGAGATACAAAGTGAATTTTGGGTGGTTATAAAAAATATATAACCATGAAGGCTAAGGTGGGCTATTTTTGAGCTCTGTTTCACTTTTGCTGCTCGGCTCCTGCTTTAGCCTTCTGACCTATATTAAAAAAGTTCAGAAATGTTCTTAGTAGTCTATATATTATATATATGTGAAGCAAAAAGCACACTTTTTTGTAAAAATTGTGCAGACACAGAAGCATGACACTTTATGCACTTATAGTTTCTATAGAAAGGAAGCAGCAAATGCTATTTTTTTTAAATTATGCATATAAAATATATTCACACATATGCATATATACTCTTTTTTATTGTTCAAGTCAAATTAAAAGTGTAACCTTAGTGAGATCTGTGAATATACAAGTATAGTCAATGACTCGAGGCGACCACTAGTTCATACTAAAAAATGTGCCCTATACCCCAACACAGCTCAGCTGTACTATTTAAATCTGACATTATTTTTTTAAACAAACTAAGGTTTGTTTAAAAAATAACGTAATAGTGTATTTTTTGTTTTGCTAAGCATTTACTGATATATTCCATTTGCCTAAACATGCAGACTGTGTTAAATAAATGAAATTGCGCTGAATAAACATAGTAAATTGTTTTGAAATGGCATAACTTTGATGATCACTACATATTTTTGTATTGTAGTGTAAAATTACTTGGAATGCACTTAGTAGGTGTTGACTTTACACGGGTGAGCTGTTTTATAAGTCAATCATGAGACCTGTGCTACTGTGCTTTTGTATGGCTATAAAATATATCATATACTTAGCACGTAACAATACTCTGATCTGATATTCACCCCAGAGTTGGTGATTGTTAGCCATAATACAAATGTTTATTAGATAATATTTTCTTAAGTTTTCGCGACTTGTACACATAATAAAACTGCGTTTTAACGGTTTTAAGCGCGGTAATTTATTTGATTTAGGTTTATCCAACGTTTCGGCCGCTTTTCAGTGGCCGTGGTCAACACACAAATGACAAATGTCATCTTTGTCTTCCGTGACCACGCTTAAAACCGTTAAAACGTAGTTTTATTATGTTTATTAGATAACAACAAACAATGTATAGGTCAATTAAGAGTTTTGCACTTGTAGTAAGTATTTGTATTTTTACAGGACCTCTGAACTTGAAGTTTAGTGTTAAGAATTATGTCCCTTTAAGACAGATCCACCACAAATTTGTTCTTGAACTGTCACCATCGATCACTAATAATACATTAATTAGTGATCGATGACTGTCAACACATGACTAATTGGGAAGCACCACTAATTTGTTGTCAAATACAGATAATTGAAACAAATGTTGAAATGATGTTTTCTCCCTCTAACTAATTAGGATTTGTATTAGAATAAAAGAGATGATATAGTTCCCTTAGTTTTGGCGTGGCAATTTTGATGGCAGCAGGTACCTTGTGGAAAAAAATAATATTAAATATGGACCCTTAAAGGGGTATTAATATTTATTATTTTAAAATCCTTTAATATTAGTTTCATATTATACATACAGACAGTACATTACTACAAATGCAAAAAGTCTCAAGCTAATTTATCTGTAACTACCTTAATTAAGGAACATATAATTTGTGTATTTCACTGCATTTTTTTATTATTTATTATATGATAGATAGTATTATAATAGTACAAACTAACAAAATTGTTGTATATTTCAGGTAAAAATGACCAAATTTGATGACAAACAGAAGGTGGCACTGATCAAGGAAGTGAAGAGTCTTCTAGAAGGTTTCAACCTGGTACAAGCTAAGAAGTTCGTAGAAAGCGTACCCACAATAGTGAAAGCAGATATCTCCAAAGATGAAGCTGAGAAGCTGAAAGAGGCACTTTCCAAAGTGGGAGCTATTATAGAAATAGAATAGATTTTTAGATTTAAGTTGTTTAGTTTTATATTAGCCATTTAATAGATAATAAAATATAAAAAAATGTACATATTGTTTTTTTATGGGTGTGATTTAAAGTGAACTTTATATGTTATAACTTGAGGCCCTAAACTTTAGGGAGTGAGAGAAAGCTTATGGAATGAGAAAGAAAGGAGACCGGCTCCATTCGCATCCCTACTCCTTGCTGTTTACGGCGTGAGAAGTGACACCGGTAGGCACCTGGCGGGAATAACTGATCGAGTGTTATAATTGATTAATTATCAACCGCCGAGAGTAGAAAAATAGGGGTTTGTGGTAGACGCGTAAAAAAAATAGGGTTATATGGAATTTTTAATGCCGAATCATAGAAAACTACACTAAAAGAAATTGCCCAAAATATAAAAAATAAAATTTTGGCGTGGACCACCTTCTATTACTTAGAGGCATAAAAAAATCGTTCACGTCCTATTCAGAGACCTACTAAATATATACACAAAACTTCATAAGAATCGGTCAAGCCGCTTCGGAGTTTTGTTACAAACACGGAAATTGTATATATTAGAAGATTATTATATTGGGTGAACTTGTGCTGACGACTTAGTGCATTGTTACGAGTTACAAAATGCCGTTGGAATTACTTTAGAATTTATTAGAACTATACAAACACGTATAACATAGGTACAAACATAACTGGACACAATCAGTACAAACGCAATTTACGATTCAATAACACGCGCAAAGTCCGTTACTAAATGTACACACGTCTTGCATCGCTCGTATTATCGCCTTGACTCCCCCACCTTTCCGTTCGGGCATTGTTTTATACTAAACGATACAATATGGCTTAACACAATGCTCGACCGCATAACAATAGAATCTAAAAATCACACCTGGTTAATGACTATTATAAACGATTACAATACACAATGGGGTGTTTTTATAATTACAAATTTTAAATACAAAGTAAACAAAAAAGCCGAAATGCCGAACCTTAATAAACTGCAGGTGTGCATTTACTTTTGTCGGCGTGCAACAGTATGATTTTCGGGGCATTTATATACTGATAATAATTAGTTTCTTCCCCCCTAAAATGCCTATGGGACTTAAAATCTATCCATGCATATTGCTTATGTCAGATTTCTAAAGGTGTTTAATAATTATAATATATGAATCAAAATCATGATGGGGAAAAACAAAATTCAATTAAATTTATAATTCTGACGAAGGATTCTGCAAAACCGATAACACGAAACGGTGACAAACAAACGTTGGGCAGTCAATAAAATAACAAGTAATTAAAATAGTTTTTATATAGTTCCACTAGATATACCTGCGACTCAGTCCACGCTTGGCTTGAAATTCTCGCGGGATTCCCGGAACACAGAGTACGGCAGCATTTAAAAAAAGTACAAGCTATTGTTTTAGTGGAAACTGTCAATAAGCTAACTTTTATGCATCCACACAACTTCAAACCGCTCCCGGTAAATTTCCCGCGGGATTCTCGTGATAAAAAGTATCACACCTTTATTACATAAAATTTGCTATCGATCAGGGTATAAATCGCATTGGAATTCGAAATTTTATTTATTTATTTATATTTTTTTAATCTAGTGATTTTAAATTGTTCCCAGAAAAATTCCTGCGGGATAAAGTAGCGCAGAATCAGTCAGAAATGAAAATGCATAATATTGCTACAAGTTGGGCCACCTGCATGCCTATTGTTACATACCGACAAAGAAATGCCGCGCACGTGATTTATTGCCCCTCCCCGCATTCGGAGTTCTTTTGTATTTATTATTTGCAATTAGACAATAGCCTATTGTTATTTTTTTCGACTTTGTTGGCCGGTCGCAGGAATAATCATGCCCGAACGGAAGGTTAGCGCAGTCAATCGACGACTACGATACGATTAAGACGAGTAGTACTTTCGATTAGCGACATAGTGACGGACTTTGCGCGTGTTGAATTGCATTGAATCGTGCAGTTGCAGTGTGAACTGACTGGTTGCATCCAGTTTTATTTTGTACTTGTTTTATACGTGTTTGTACAATTCTAATAAACTCTATAGTAATTCCAACGGCATTTATTTTAATTCGAGTCCTGTAGCTATATAAACCTGGAACAATATATATATACAAAAAACCCAGTGTTTTTATATCAATCAATGTATGCAGAAATTAATGTCGGTGCTCAAACATTAAAGCGCACAGTGTGAAGTTTGTTTTTGAGAGGACGTGATGTCTTTTACCATTCAGAATACTGCTAAAACAACCTTTAGAGACTTATAATACACAACGAACTCTGTGATCAGTACCGGCATAACTACGATGGTTAGCGGGCGTAATCGAAAATTATTGAGATAATATTTATCAAACTAGATAGTACGCAGTTCTACTATATTTTAATTTGTTACAATGTATTACCAAATCACAGCAAGGAAAGCTTTGTAAAATGGAAATAGCAAATCATTTAAGGAAGTTTAAAGTGTTTTTAGAGAAAATATTACATGAGAAATATGAACTAAGCAATTATCATTCGGAAAATTTATTAAAATATCTCGAGGACCGTTCAGAAAGGAGTAAGTATTTTGTTTATTTTTCTATATTTAATATCTACTACTACTACCAAAGATAATATGTATAGTGTTTGAACAGAAAATGTGTTTTTGGCTAAATAAACTTATTGCTGATGTTTTCATTGATACATATACATTTTTTCCAAGTTTTAAAGAAGTATACATATTTTTATTATTTGCTATTGATTAGTATTATACATACTCCTTAAATGTAAAAAAATAAAATCGTATTTTTTAATTAAATAAATATAATTATATTAAAGTTTACTTATAGTTATTACTATTAGATATTACTAGTATTTCAGCTTGATATCTCATTTTATGGGATAGAAGAACTAGCCTATACTAATCTACATTAGTAAAACCACATTATAATCAAAGCCGTGTAGAAACTATTTAAAAAAAAAATTGCATGAGTTCAGCAGATAGGCAGACAGCACTTGATGAAAAGTGGTTACCATCGCCTAAGGACATTTGCACCACAAAAGGCTACAAATGCGCTGCTGCTCTCTTAAGAGAGACTGGAACCTGATCACTATTGTCGGAACACAACTTAAGGTTTTTATGGCCGCATACTCTAGACCAGGGGTGGTAGCTATCCAGTCGACCAAATACCCTACCACCTGGCTGTGTGTTGTTTTGTCGCCCCGTACGAAAGGCCGCAAGGCCATAGGAAATTATAAGATTAATAATATTTTCACAACACGAAAATTAAGCTAAAACAAAATAATAATACTTATTTATTGTAATAATATAAGTAATATTATTGTATATTAGGTATATTTATGACTATGTATATATGTATGTATTTGTATATATATATTTATTTGTGTGTATATATATTTATTTGTTAAATTAGTTTGAGTATTTATGTGTCCATTGCCTTTTTCCTGCACCAACTACATCGCCTGATTCAAATTTGTTTTTGATTTAGGTTGCCTGGAAGAGATCGCTTTGAGCGATAAGGCCGCCTAATGTATCGCCTAGAAAATATTGTAAATATGGTCTGTTTTGTAATTGTATGTTTTGGTGTGCAATAAAGAGTTATCTATCTATCTATAATACTTAATTCAGCAACTACTGAATAGATGTACGAATAGAACTAGTGGTATTTGAATGTAAATATCTTTGAAAACGTGTATTATGTGATACCAATGAATCATCAGTCCATAAATACGTTAAATAAATAGAAGTATAAATCAAACTATGTATAATGTTAGGGTAAACAAAACCTGGTAACTAAAGCTAATATCGAAAATACCGTAATAATTGAAAGAACCTTGAAGTTATCTGTGCTAAAAAAGAACTGAAAAAACGCAATTTCGTGTTCCGAACGTATCAAAAGTCGTTAACAAATATGAAGCGTGTCAGTAAAAAAATAATAAACGTGTAAATATAACCAGCTAACCTTCAATGACGAGGAAAAAACAGAATCTAAGTATGACAGCTACATGATATATGTTTAAATTGGGCAGCATAGCGTAAATATAAAAGGGATTATATTAATGCATAAACAATTTATCGCACATCCGCGTAAAGAATCAGACAGAGGCTTTACTCTCAAACGTCCTTTCGTTGTTCGTTTTCGAACTTCTTTTGCTTGTTTTTTTTAAAATATTTAAGTGCATTTTCCATTGTATGTTCCATGTGTGTCCCGTCTGTACATCGGGGGAGTGCTTTGATGAGCTATTTGATTTCCTTGATCAAAAAGAACCGCCCTAAAATCTCTTACAACTACACGTACAACTCAACAGGACGGCTGTATTGCGCTCCTTGCCGAAGAACTTTTAAAACCAAATTTCAAAGCTCGCACAGCCGGACTTGACAAGGTTCGCCGTTGACGGATACGTCAAGGAGGTATAGTCCTCCTCCTCCTCATATGATTTCCTTGATTAATGCTTCCCCGGAATTCCCATACCCCGGGCACCGCTTATCGCAAATACGTAGATTGTTTGGTTAGCTGCTAAAGATGATTTAAAATAGTACTTAAGCGAGTTCACTGAAACTCTGAAAACCGCCAACAAGCAGGGCCCTTATAAATATATCGGCTGATCTTCTGTTCGACTTATTAGCCCCCATGACCTCCACGGGATACCCCTCCGAACGCGACTGGGGGATCTCCAATATTCTGAATCTAGCGTTACTGAGGGACGTAACTCTTCTAGTTCCACTCTATTGAAACAAGGGACGACACCGACTCAAATTAGCAACACAGACAGACTGGACACCCGAAACTAAGACCGCTGTGCACTGGTTGAGACTTGGGACCCTCCTCGAGGCAAACAGGTCACAAGACCTGGACCGCATCCCGGACCACGTACAGCATCCCCAGGACAGAGAAACGGCGATCGAGGCCCTCACCAGCCACCTTCAATCTGCAGTGATGAACTCGTCCAGGCAGGTGCCAGTGCAGGGCTATCGCTACTTGCGCCTTCTGGATGAAGTAAGGGAACTATTGAGGGAGAAGAGAGCCACCTTCAGAGCCCATGACAGACATCGTACTGGGGATAATAGAGTCCGACTCCGCGCTCTGGAATGCGAGGTCAAAGAACATACTCGGGAAGTCGGGGAACAACGTTGGGTCAGAAAGATGCGAAAGATCGAGCCGGCACACTAGGCTTACGGAAGATTGGCTAGAGCTCTCAAATCAGACACTCTCACTGCCATACCCGCATTAGAAAGAGCTGATAACACCGAAGCATACGATGATGAGAAGGCAGAATGCCTTGCTCGGTCTAAGAGCTTCAATGTGCCCCCACTACTGAAAACGTCGTCCGGTCTAACCTGACGGAGGTGGAATTTTGAGATCGAACTTTGGTTCTCCTAACCAGCGGAAACCTCACTCGACCCGGTCACGGTCTAGGAAGTGCCAAATCTGATCCCTCAAACTGCGAAAGACTCCAGGTTCCGAAGGCAAAAAAAATCGCGTTTTAAAATACCTCCCCGCCCAACTTGATCCTGATTTTGGTAAAAATCTTCAATGCCGCCATAGCAAATTGCTGCTTTCCAGCAATCTGGAAGAAAGCAGTTGTCATCGGCGTCTATAAGCCTGGAAAATCGTGCAATCGTCCACCTATCGACCGATCAGCTTATTGAGTGCACTCAGTAAACTATGCGAGACGGTCATCCTCTCAAGACTTAAAGATTTTGCCTTCAGCAACAATCTACTACCCGATAAGCAATTGGCTTCCGTGCCAGACACTCATACATCCAACTAGTGCATCGCATCACGCACGTATTTTAATTCACGCCCATTGACAATGTTTAGAATTACTTTGATCAAAATTGTTTGATTTTCTATCCTATCTAAGAAGATTGTTAAGAGATTTAGAAGATTGTGTTATTGGTTTTAATAATTATGATAAGCGTAGTGATTACATCCAATTTGTTTTTGAAAATTAAAACTATTAGTATAGGATCCCGATATACAACGACCTTCACCCAGATTTTTATTTGATGAAACGTATTTTATATTTAATTTAATGTGTTTGCAAATAAAAGTATAAATAATTAATATTTTCTAAATTATAAATAAATTAAACTAAAAATAAGCTATAAATAAAAACTAAAATTAAACCATAAAATCTAGTTCCAGACCGCTGTCAGTCGGAAACGTGCCCAAAAGACTGGCCACATTGCCTCGCTGAATGGCAATGCTGATACGTTGTCCAAGGTATAAGCCAGTCTTTTGGTCATGTGAGACATCCACCAGACGTTTGGCTATGTCTCGATAAAGTCTGTGAGCCTCAGGCCCCCATGGTCCCAGGGTCTCGACCCCAAAAGCCGCAAATATGTAGCCATTTCCGATGGCTGAGTATTTGCGGCGTTTTAGGGCCTCCTGTTGTGCAGCAGCTGTACCGGCAGACATGCTAGTAGCTGGAAGATGGGACGCTGCCAAAGTATCAACGCAAGACGCGTCCCATACTAAGGGGCGACCCATCTTCCAGGGCACCAATGACATACCATCGGGTCTCTTGCCATCGTCGCGGCACAGGCCGTTCGGTTCTAGGACGGCAGGTACCCCGGCGGTGACAAGAGCCCGACGGATTATGTCATTAAGTGTTGCATGACGTGAAATTCTACCGGCACTCCTGATGCACGATAACCCATGGTGACCGAGGCGCTCGACCTTATCTCCGCACTGACAGCGGTGTGGGACAACACAGGCTGCCCCTAGGCGAATGCAAGCACTTATTCTAAACGTGTTATCGTCTAGAAAAGTACCTAAATTCGCCGAGGGGAGTGCCTGTAGCCACAAGCCAGACTCCCAACGCGAGACAGCTAGGAGACGAGCACGCTCCGTCTCATTGGCACACGTATCCAAAAGATTTTTATGCACCAATGAGCAAAGCGGGCCGTCCCATAGCTTCTGTGACTTTAGATTTATGGGTAAATTTTGATATGGGCAGGCCATAGACCAAGCATTTCTGGCCTCAGTCAAATACAGGACCTCAAAGTCACCGAGTGACGGATTTAATATTTCACCAATGAGGTCCTTTGTACTGTACACTGAGGATAGAAAGGCGGGTAAAGAAACTGCAGAAATTTTGCGTATACCCAAACCTCCATACCTTATTGGTAGGGAGGCTTGGGTCCATGTACGGTCATCAAAGGGAATGTTGAAAATCGATGAGAGCGAGTACCGAATAACATTATCCAAAGTTGTTAGAATATTTTGGTTTTGCCATATAGGACAGCATCTCAGAATATATATAAAATTTGGCGTAAAAACACAGTGCCGAATAATATAATATGCGCTATGTAAACTTATACTTTTTAAGTTTTCTATCTTTGACTGAAAATTTTGAATTTTGTTACTAACGAAAGTAGAAAAAGACTCCTCAAAAATGGGGCACCCAAGGAGGCTGAGGCTGTTTTTGTCAACAATTTTAAAATTTAGTCCCAAACTATGAAAATCTGATATAATATTAAAGATATTTGGCACCTTGTCACTGAAATATATCTCACATTTTGAATAATTTAGCTCTAAACCAATTTTATCAAACTCGTAAATTAAATATTGTATATCTTTTTTAAGAGTATCAATGTCTCCTCCAAGGGTGCCGTCGTCGAGGTACCATACGTTGAATTTAGAATTTAATTTTTCTATAATGGGATGAATGGCGAGTGAAAATATGGCCGGCCCAAGGGGGTCCCCCTGCTGGCAACCGGTTTCTGAAAAAACTTTTTGATTTTGGTACATTAAAATTGATTTATCAGAGTAGCATTGGTGGATAAAATTGAGAATTCTTGGGGACTTATCGCGCACTTGAGCCAGCAAGGTGGCCCTGTTGACCGAATTAAAAGCGTTCTTTACATCCACCTTCAGAAGAGCTTCGCAACAGTCTCTGGACGTAAAAGTTCGAAGTGAATGTACCGCCGCCTCGCAGCCGCCCTTTATGCCAAAACCTAATTGGCGTGTTGCAAAATAGGAAGAGCCTAAATCCGTTATCTCCCGGCAGCATATCTTGGCGGCAAGGCGGCGGTATGTAGTACCGACTGCTATATGGCGTATGCCTCCATCTTTTTTATTAAGAGCACATAAATTTGCACCGTATAAAGTTGGAATAACGTCTTTATTTACTCCACCTGAAAGCATTAGGTTAATTAAGTCTGTTATGTCTTTCAGAAGAGTCTCACCAGCTGTGCCAGTACCTCCTCCCAACAAATCCTTTAGGTGTTGGGGAGTCAAGGCATCAAGCCCACCGGCTGAACCACTTCTGAAAGACATAACAGATGTAAAAACTGATTTTGGTGCTGCAACTAGGCTATCTTCAGGACATACTAAGCTGGGGCTCGGAGCTGTCTCTGAATGTGGATGTTTTTCTTCTAAAGCCCGCAGAGTTGTCTCGTTAATGGGAGCAATGGTGTCATTGGAAAACAGAATTCTAGCTGCCCCCTTGATGTCTCCATCAGAAATTTTTGCTTCTACAATTTTATTAAGTCTGTATGTCCTGTCCTTGTCATTTTTTGTAATATTTCTATTTGTAAGAAAATCATCTAATTCTGGGAGATTTTGGCAGCGTTTTTGTAACTGTAGGATACTAAATAAATGAATTCATTTAATGTGTCAATAAATATATTGCATATGGGTTGCCTAACAAATTTCAGTCCAGGATACAATGAATTAATAATAAGAATTTTTTAACATTTCACCGGTTTGTTTATTAGACAAATTCTATACCAATCGAATGTATGAAGCCCGTAGGATATGCAAATGTTAGGTTGCCTATTCTTTTCCGGTCTCAACTCTCGGGTAGCCAGGTTTAAACAGGTAAATCGATACTAGCATTTTGCACCGGTCTGATTATTGAATTAAAATTAAATGAAAACAAAGATTATTTCATTATGAAGACGGCGGTATAGCCTGCGAAATCAGTCCCCAATTCCGGTTATCGAATTTTGAAAAGTGAAATATTGCTGCGAGTGAATGTGTGCGACTTAGAGGTCCCAACCAACTATCCCATGCGATAGAACATAGCACATAGAAGAGGACACAGCATAGCAGCTGTTTGAAGTCCGTCCATTCAAAGAAAGAGAGTGCGCATGCTCATGAAATATCAAGAGCACCTTGATTAAATATTTTAATTTGAGTTTCGAAATGAAATTACAAAAAACTAAACTTTACATATGCGTTGAGAGATACACGCTTAGCCAATATTTTTAGAAATGTGAAGTTTTAAATGCTTCAGAAAAGTTATCAAAATGTTGCTTAAACCATATGTCTTAACCCTTGATTATACATACCCTGACTACGTTAGGGGGACGCGTGGCCACACGGGCCTTTATAAAAAAAAAAAAAAAAACCCTTGATTATATTATTTGATAATTATTATCGTTGAGTCAAACTCGTTATGACCTTCACGTTAGTGATTGTGTTGCGATCACAATTCCAATTTCCTGATCAACGTTCTGTTCGCCATATTGTACGTAATGTTTACAAACTACGTCCAGTAGACCTGACCTCAGGAAGATGCAAATTCAAAAACACATAGTAAGGCCTAGGCCGCAATACGGTTTTTTCCCGGGAGCGGTTAACCGCTATAACCGTGAAACCGCTCGAGACGTACACACTACGATTATAAACCGCGAAACCACCCGTGATTTTCACAGTGTGAAGATGAATTTCAAAAGAGCAGCATATATATTGTTGCTCTGGTACAAGAAATAGAAAAAAATAAAAACTTCGTTTAAAAAACCGACTTCAAAAACTAAAAAACTAAAATGTTACTTTGCACCGACTTCAAGATGTTTTAGAAAATATATATTAATAATATTATTATTTAGAAATAAGTTATTTTATACATTTTAGTTTTTTAGTTTTTAAAGTCGGTTTTTTAAACGAAGTGTTTATTTTTTATTTGTTACTTTTTAGTGTCTAGCTATGTATAGGTGGACCTACAAATGGTGCCGCGCTTCTTAAAAAATATAGGTCCCAAGAAACGGGAACAAAAAAATGATCGTAAAATGAAAACTACTGGGCCAAACTATGTCAAATTTTTAGGGGACCATATGGCAGCTATTCCGCGTCGAACAAAAAAAGAATCACGTAAATCGAATCATAAATCTCAGAGTAATCGGTGTACATATGGAACGGAAAGGATTTTTTTTTTCATAAAAAATGTTCATAAAATGAAAACTACTGGGCCAAACTATGTAAAATTTTTAGGGGACCAATTGGAAGCTATTCCGCGTCGAACAAAAAAAGAATCACGTAAATCGGATCATAAATCACGGAGTAATCGGCGAACATACACAAAAAAAAGCAAAATTTTTTTATTGAGAACCTCTTCGAAAAAAGGAGGAGGTTCTCAATTCGTCGGGATCTTTTTTTTTTGTTGTTGCTTTTTTTATGTATGTTCGCCGATTACTCCATGATTTATGATCCGATTTACGTGATTCTTTTTTTGTTCGACGCGGAATAGTTTCCATGTGGTCCCCTAAAAATTTGACATAGTTTGGCCCAGTAGTTTTCATTTTACGAACATTTTTTTGTTCCCGGTTCTTGGGACCTATATTTTTAAAGAAGCGCGGCACCATTCGTTGGTCCACCCATACAATGCTAGACACTAAAAAGTAACAAATAAAATTTAAAAACTTCCTTTAAAAAAACCGACTTCAAAAACTAAAATGTATAAAATAACTTATTTCTAAAGCTATTATTATTAATATATATTATCTAAAACATCTTGAAGTCGGTGCAAAGTAAAACATAAAAATTACTATATTTTGAAAATTACTAAGATTTATTTTTTTAATATAGAAGTATTATCTAAAACATCTTAAAGTCGGTGCTTAGTAATTTTCAAAATATAGTAATTTTTATGTGATACTTTGCACCGACTTCAAGATGTTTTACATAAAATATATTAAAAATAAGATTATAATTAAAAATGGGTTTAGGAATAAGTTATTCGAAGTCGGTTAAAAAGACTTCAACGAAAATTTCGCAAATATTGGGTCCATCCACTCACTACCCGTAGATTTGAGAAAGGTTTCTTTCAGAAAAAGTATAAAATTTTAAGAGAACATCCAGAGAAAATTTTCAACTACTTTCGAATGTCAGTAGCCAGCTTCGATAAAATTTTAATTTCATTGTAACAGGACGACCACACAACTATTCTTCGCGGTGGTCGGCCGAATATTAGCCAAAAAACCGCCCGCGGTTAACGCATAATGCGTGTGCGCCCACTAAGTTCTATGGATTACAAATTTTGCTACGGTTTTTTACCGCGACAATTTTGTAACATTTCACGGTTTTAAAATCAGTCGCGGGTAAAAACCGCAAGTGCGGCCGCTTGTATTCGTTTTCGTGTTTCATAAACTCACACGGTTAATAAACGCTGCGGTTTCACCGTAATGCAGCCTAGGCCTTACATAGGGTCATGGAAGGCGTAGTATTAGGCCTCATACACACTGTGCGTCTAGCCGGAGTCTGGTCAGTCGTCTGGCTAGACGCATAGTATAGCACTGTCTGGCTGACTGGTCGGGTTGCCACCTTTTTTTATTGCAAATAAAGTACATTGGTTACTATAGGTAAGAAAAAACGTACATAGTATCAAAATAAAGTATAATTTATTTTTCTTTATTATTATGTTTAAAAACATATTTTTTATTGTTTTTTGCAATTTGTATCAAATTAGCATCTTTACTAAACAATTGCACAGCATCTTTATATTTAAATTAAAATAAATAAGTAGGTAATTCATTTTTTATCAAATAATGTATTATTATCCATAATGTACTATTATATAGCATAAATCTATAAAACTTTAAATCTTATTCTAATTGCACTCTAACCGCTTTGCACAAAACAAACAAAAAAAAATACTTGTGCGTCTCGGGACGCCCGACAGAAGTGACAACTTGCATGAGAGAAGGGGTAGCCAGACAGACTGGCGCTGTAACGCGTTACGTAACGAAGCGGTTAACCCTCCCATAAGAAGTTTTCACTTCAAAAAATTGACACACTGACATCATTGGCATTTAAGGTTAGGTTGCATTCAGAAATTGTACAAAACAAGTGCTTGAGTGATGTGGCGCTGGCGAGTGGCGACATTGATTCAGCACCAAATCACCAATCGCTAATTTTCGTTTAACAAAATAATCCCCTAAACTAAATATCAAAGAAATCAAATCATGCGAAATAAAGTATTTTTGTGAACTTTGTTGTTCTCATAAAGTATAGAGTACAATTATCTGAAATAACGTAAAATACTTTATAATAAAGTACGGGCAACCCTACTGACTGGCGAGGCGATGAAGCCGCAATGTGGTGTGCATAGAAACTAATTTTATTTTCCAGTTGACTGCATTTAGCTGGGTGCTTTTGCTACATATGTAAATCTATATACATGATGCTATTAACTTTATGATAATGATGACTCGCCTGGTAAGACTCAATGACAATGTGTGAAATAGATTTTCCATTACTTTTTAATGTAATCTTTCATAATACGTGTATTCCCATTAGTGACCAAGTCAAAAATGTCGGTGAACTCATGGACAGGGAATTGTGTTGGCGACCCAATATTAACGAGGGATCTTTGCATCCTATGCCTCACTCAGAGGACTAAAAAATTTCCTTCCAACCGCCACTAAGATCTCATTTGTTCAAACAATTTTACTACCCATCCTTGACTATGTTGCTGCTATCTTAATATCACCCAAGAGCAACTCATCGAACTTGAGCGTCGTCAAAATGTTTATATTAGATTTATATTTGGAAAAACCACATTTCTGAATATCGCAAAAAACTCAAGTGGCTGCCAATAGCATTTCGCCGGAATTCTCATCTTCTACATTTATTATATCGTACCTACACTCGTCCTTACTTTAAGCAATGTTTTAACTTCTTTCATACATCACACATTATCGATTTACGCTTCGCTTATAACCTCCTGGTTACGTGCCTTACACACATTACACACACACACCTTACACATTCTTCAACATTTTACTCCAAATCCTTCACTACGCAGGCTTTGGAACTTTTTGGCCGTAGATATCAGAATCTTCCAAAAACCAAGGACTTAGTTTATAGTAAAATACATATTTTTCTTAATTTTGTTGTTTACACATTGTACTGTTCTCATTTTTTATTTTACTTCATTTTAATTATTCCTAGACATAAGTTGTTAAAAGTATCCTCTAAGTCAGGTTGTCTGGAAGAGATCGCTTTAAGCGATAAGGCTGCCTTTTGTTTTGCCGTAAAATCGTTGTAATTATTAATTTTGTAATTGTTTATTTTGGTGAACTATAGTGTTTTCTATTCTATTCTATTTCGTATTCGTAGTATGTACATCTATGTTAACTCTAAGGAGTGTGGCGTGGTAAGACACGCACTTGCCCGATTTTCGTAATGATTTTTAAAATTATACTGAAGAAATTATTTTTATTAAATTTCAGGTGCTGGCGAAGTTTTACTCGAGACACCTGCATTTTCCGACCTTATATTTTATTCCTTAGAGAACATCCAGAATGCCACCACATCAGTCAAAATATTTATCATCAAAATAATAACAATCCTCTACAGAAATGAACTACAATTTAGCAAATTACAAATGCAAGGAGTCAAGCTTTGCATGATAAGGAATTGTGTTCTTGAAAATTTGCAAGCTCGAATACCATCACCTGCCTTGCAGGAAGCATGTCTTAAAGTCGCCACAGCACAAGTATCACATATCTCCGGACTGAAATTAATCGTAGAACTGAAACTTTGGGAAAAAATCATTTATCCGGAAATGTATAGACGGCCTAAAAGAGTTGCTAAAGCTGCTTATGAATTCGTCGCCACATTATTGTGGACTCTAAATGATTATGAAGACGAAGAAACCATGAAGGAAATAATTACTTTCCTCATACGACCAATTAATAATTGTGCTTATCAAACAATAGAAGTACTAGATATAGACGACGACAATACAATTGCAGAATCAATATTAACATCATTACATATAATGTTTACGGTATTAGATCAAATTGACAAGATTATGATGCCAAATAAATTGCTTCCGATACTCAGATATTCCTTAACAATGAGCAAACGTACACATCGAATTTTCCGGTATACAAGAAACCCGGAAGTAGTTGCTTTATTAAGTGATTCGTTCATAAGATATGACATAGCCATTGCATATGATAGTGTCCCAAGGCACGGCAAGTCGTACAGCGACTTTTACAATGAAATTCTTCCTAAATTCTTAAACATTATAACACTTATTCTTAACAAGCGTATGGTGAAACCTACTTTAGATTACGTAATTAGGACGAACATTCTATGGACAAAAGTAAAGAAGAAATTGCAAACGTCTTCTTTTCAAACAAACGGACAGACGTACGAAATAGAGAACCAATTATTAATGTTGGTGTTAGTGCCTTTAGTGGTTTATGTGATAAACCGGTGTAGGTCGCGAAACGAATCAAAAGCAGAAGAGTTTTACGTAAAATTAGGACAAGTGATGACTGAACATATAGTTAAGAGTAGTTATATATTTAGGGCTATAGTTGAAGAATCTGACTCGAAACAAATTGCAATACAAGCAGTCAAAGAACTTTTCAAACTTCAAGGTCATTTAAATGCCGAACAAGCTGGCATATTATTTCAGTGCCTATATTATATTTTGGACTTGTTTGTAGTAACAGATGGTGATGGTGGTTTGATTCTTAGTGACAACCCTTTAGAATCAGCAGATGACGTAAAGTTGTTAGCATTAGTGTTGGACGCGATAAAAATGCTGTTGAAAGAACACAACATACGTTGGTATGAGAATGTAGAAATAATAAGCTTGCAGACTGGACTTATGAATCTACTGAAACAAAATATTTTACCGTCTAAAGTGAGTATATTATATATATTATATTACATGTAGATAATTTCATTTACTTCTATCTATACACTAGCTATAAAAGTAAAAACTTCATTTAAAAAAACCGACTTCAAAAACTAAAATGTATAAAATAACTTATTTCTAAAGCTATTATTACTAATATATATTATCTTAAACATCTTGAAGTCGGTGCAAAGTAAAACATAAAAATTACTATATTTTGAAAATTACTAAGCGGTCGGTTTTTTTAAACGAAGTTTTTACTTTTATTTGTTACTTTTTAGTGTCTAGCTATGTATGGATGGAACTACGAATGCTGCCACGCTTCTTAAAAAATATAGGTCCCAAGAAACCGGAACAAAAGAATGTTCGTAAAATAAAAACTACTGGGCCAAACTATGTCAAATTTTTAGGGGACCACATGGCAGCTATTCCGCGTCGAACAAAAAAAAACAAAAAAATCACGTAAATCGGACGGACGTAAATATATATTAATAATAATAGCTTTAGAAATAAGTTATTTTATACATTTTAGTTTTTGAAGTCGGTTTTTTTAAACGAAGTTTTTAAATTTTATTTGTTACTTTTTAGTGTCTAGCTATGTATGGGTGGACCTACGAATGGTGCCGCGCTTCTTAAAAAATATAGGTCCCAAGAAACGGGAACAAAAAAATGTTCGTAAAATGAAAACTACTGGGTCAAACTATGTCAACTTTTTAGGGGACCACATGGCAGCTATTCGGCGTCGAACAAAAAAGAATCACGTAAATCGAATCATAAATCTCAGAGTAATCGGTGTACATATGAAACGAAAAGGCATTTTTTTTCATAAAAAATGTTCATAAAATGAAAACTACTGGGCCAAAGTATGTAAAATTTTTAGGGGACCAATTGGAAGCTATTCCGCGTCGAACAAAAAAGAATCACGTAAATCGGATGATAAATCACGGAGTAATCGGCGAACATACATAAAAAAAGCAAAAAAAAAAAGATCCCGACGAATTGAGAACCTCCTCCTTTTTTCGAAGTCGGTTAAAAAGAAAATTGATTACTACAGAAGAAAAATGCACAATTGCTTAGTAAAATTCGTAATTGTAAATATCTCTAAATCTGATATATAAAGAGTTTTCCACTAGAAAATATACATTTTTAATTTTAAATATAAACGGCTCCTTAGGTTTATCTATAAACTGTTATAGCTATTTTGTTCCCCGTGAAGAGGACGTGTACAAATAATCAGTCTTTATATATATAATTCTTCTGTACGTGTGTTGACAGTGAACTCCTAAACGGCTAGACCGATTTGAATGATTTTTTTTGTGTGTGTGTTCAAGTGTTCTAAACCATTCTCGAATCTATCGAGGATGGTTTAGATTCACAAATAAGCAGATGGCGCTGCAGTCGGGTTCTAAATCTTATTTCTTCAGGGCAGGACAACGTCTGCCGGGACAGCTAGTTTATAATAAAATTTTGGGGCCGGCGGCCACAACGTTAATAGTATTAATTAACACCAATTTTCGATTGTCAAGATCGCCCTGCCTGACTTTCGATTCATAGGTCGGTGAAAAAGTTTGAGTCCAAGTTTTCACTACATGATGTCCCAGTACCCATGACATGAAGAAACGCACAGAGTGCTGAGAGTTTTGCGGCAACAAGGGAAGTAGAAGAAAGAAGCAAGTTGGATTACAACGATCCGAATCAATCGATTGCACGCCATGAGCAAGAATTGGGACTCTTCCACATCATTGTGGCAAAATTTGAAGCTCCATGGTGCTACGTGCCGACGTGCCATACAGCAATCGCAATCAAATCGGAGATAGCGTTATCGCGAGAAATGGGGCCAGTCAATTGACTACAGAGATCTTGCAACCTAACACTTCTGGACTTCTTTCTTTTGGAGCTACGTAAAGTCGATGGTCTATGTCAGTAAGCCAGAGACAATAGACCAGCTTAAAATTAACATTGAGCGCGAAATTTCCGCCGAAATGTGTGGTAGTGGTCAAAAAGTGGGTTCAAAAATATATCGTTGCAAGCGCGCTCGTGGTGGCCATATATCTGAAGCCGAGTTTCATTCATAAATGGCATAATAACCGCTTACATATGCAATCAAAAACATAAAATTAAAATGTATACTTCTTAATGGAAAACTTTATTTGAAATTGCCAGATGAAGCTCACGCTAATGTTCTATTAATTTTTATGTTTTATTATTTAAAACATAATATAGGTACCTACTTCAAATCAAATGAGTCAACAATAGATTAGATTTTCAACGTTTGATTGCTTTGGTCTAAGAGAATATAATTATTAAGTACCTAGTATTCTTCTTCCATAATCCCTATTAATATTATAAATGCGAAAGTAACTCTGTCTGTCTGTTCCGTTTTCACGTAAAAACTACTGAGCCTATTTGGCTGAAATTCGGTACGTATGTAAATTAAATACCGAGGGTGGACAAGGGAGATACTTTTCATTTTGGCCTTTTCGGTAATTTTGGCCTTTTTGGTCATTTTGACCATGTCGGTCACTGTGGCCTTTTTGGTCATTTTGGCCATGTCGGTCACTGTGGCCTTTTTGGTCATTTTGGCCTTTTTGGTAATTTTGATCATTTTGGCCTTTTTGGTCGTTTTTGCCTATTCCGTCATTTTGGCCATGTCGGTCACTGTGGCCTTTTTGGTCATTTTTGCTATTTCAATAATTTTGGCCTTTTTGGTCATTTTGGCCATTTTAGCCTTTTTGGTCATTTTGCCGTGTCGGTCATTTTGGCCAATTCGGTCATTTTGACCATTTTGGTCATACTTTTTATCGCAAAAATAAAACTAAAATAGATGAAAGTTTGAGTGAGAGACTAATGGTTTCTCAAGTTTATAGATATAAAAATTCATAATCTATAGAAAAAACTTGTGCTGGAGGACGGGAAAGGTTCCCAAGGACTGGAGGCGCGCTGTCATCGTGCCCTTGTATAAAGGCAAGGGGTCACGTATGGAGTGCGCTAGCTACAGGGCCATCAGTTTGATCAGCACAGCATCTAAAGTGTATGCGAAGATTATTGAAAGGAGAATGAGAGTGGTATCCGATGGATTACTGTGGGATGCACAAGGGGGCTTCAGAAATGGAAGGGGATGTATGGATCAAGTTTTCTCGCTCCGCAATATCGTGGAGAAGCAGCTGGCTATGGGCCGGAAGGTTTTCTGCGGTTTTGTGGATCTAGAGAAAGCATTTGACAGGGTTGTGCGGAAGTACCTCTGGGACATATTGCCCGGATATGGGATCAATGGCCAATTGCTGCGTGCTGTGCAGTCCACTTACGAGGACTGTACGGCATGCGTGCGGGTGGACGGCAGCCTGTCGCCCTGGTTTGACGTCAATATTGGCGTCCGGCAGGGCTGCGTGCTGTCGGCTTTGCTGTTCATCCTATATCTGGACAACTGTCTCCAGAGATTAAGATTGATGGATGTTGGGGTGCGGATGGGTGATCTAGTTGTTAGCACTTTGCTTTATGCGGATGATGCCGTGCTTTTAGCCGAATCGCCATCAGAACTGCAAACACTAGTCACAATGATAAAAGATGACTGTCAGGCGAGAGGCTTACATTTGAATGCGAAGAAAACAAAGGTTATGGTGTTTGAAAGAGAAGAAACCAGAACGAATGCAAGGATAATGGTCGATGATGTTATGCTGGAACAAGTGAATGAGTTTGTATTACTTGGATGTGCTTTTAGCAGGGATGGAAGGTACACCGCTGACATAGAAAGAAGAGTAAATTTGGGGAATAGTGTGAATGGAGCGTTAGGTAAACTTCTAGGCGCTAAGAACCTCAGCCAGAAAGCCCAGCTTGCCATACACAACGCGGTGCTGGTACCTACGCTCACGTATGGAAGCGAGAGTTGGGTATGGAACAGAGAGCATGAAAGTAGAGTAAACGCAGTCGAGATGCGAGCACTGCGCAAAATCTGCGGAGTGACGCTCGCGGACCGCGTTCGTAATACCGAAGTAAGAAAGAGAGTTGGTCTGTAAGAGAGTGTCGGGGTGAAGGTAAGGAAAGGAATGCTCCGGTGGTTCGGGCATGTGGAAAGAATGTATGATGAAAGAATGACTAAACAGATATACAATGCAAAAGTGGATGGATGCAGAAGTCGCGGAAGGCCACGACACACCTTCCATGATCAAATTAATCGTGTATTAGCAGAAGGTGATGTCAGGAGCCTTAAGAACAGACGAGCGTGCATGACAAGAGCTATGAATGTCAAAGAAGCAAGTGAGGTGTGCAAGAATAAGCCTGTATGGCGCTCTGTTGTTCGTGCCTACCTCGCAAGGGACCTGGCGTGAAGTTATGTATGTATGTATGATATTAGGATAACTAGCTACTAGGTTGAACTATATTTATGTTTAGACATATGTGTTAATACTAAATTATTTAACATTTTTTCCTCAATAAAACGATTTGCGTTAAAGGAAATGATTTAAGACAAGTCAACACATTTGGAACATATGTTTCACTAGAGTTTACCCCGCGGCTCCGCCGCGGGTCTAACTCTAGTGCGTACCTCTTGTTTAAACAGCCGGCGTTAAAACAGGTGAAATTGTTTTTTAATTTTTAGTTAATAATACTTTACGTAACATTTTCCAACTGCCTAAAATTGGTAATAAATAATGTGAGAAATTATTAATAAACTTGCATAATAATTATGTTTATAAAAACTAAAACGAAATCACTAATATGAACTTACTAAGTAATATTTTATTTTATTTTTAAAACAAACACCTAAAGTACATACTAATAAAATATCTATATCCATTTAATTGTTTCCACATATTGCTAGCTGTAATTCATGGTAGTAATTCGGTAGTTGACAGTATGAAAAATGTAGGCAGATTTTAATATATATCGTACATTACGATCTAAATATGACAAAAATAAATTGTTTTAACTAAAATATTAAATATTAATTGATATTTTTGAGAAATAAAATTGTTATATTGCAGCCATTAGCCACGTGACAATGAACGCCGATCAGAGCGCGTGACGTCATAGGGTGCAAAACACAAGAAGTTATCAATGACTTCTCAGATAACACTTCAACGAAAAAGATGTTTGTTTTGCACGCTGTGCACGTCATGCGAGACGCCATGACAGCTAGACGCGTTTTTATGACGAAATGTCAAAATATTTATAAAATTGCTAAATATAATATGTTAATGTTGTTTTTTTTGCTGATATATTAATATTTTGGTTAAAATAGACCATAAGGCTCAAAATAAACCTGTTTCTCAAAAACTGTCAACTACCGAATTATTTCACTATCTATTAATTAAATACAAAAAGGAATGTAAAAAAAGAATTGAATATTTTAGAGTGACCTATTAACTCTAACCCACTAATATTCCAACCAGTGCCTTACCAAAACTCTCTTGATATGTAGTGGATTAGTATTAAATAAATCTATATCATGTGAAACAGCTAATAGATTATATAGTTAAATGACACACGTTTAAAATAAAAATTCGCCCTATATACAAATATAATTACTAAATATCCAAGGAACGGCCAATTGTATCGGATTCCGGAACAATCTTGTTGGCACCCTTAAACATATTTTTGATATATTGAGGTGATAGACTCACCTCAATAGACTGCAATTTTATTTAACATGACTATAATTATCTGTTATTTGTCTCCTTTTGTGCAATGCCAAAATATGATGCCCTAGTAGTAGATAGATCTAGTTTCGTAGTGATTACCGCTCGATCTATAGACAATTTAATTGCTTTTTATGTTAAACCACTCCCAAATATTGTAGGTAAATTGAGTTATATAAGTGACCTAGAACCAATCACCGTTATCAAATGCAATAATAACTCAATTGTATACCTATCACATTATCAACATACCTGTCCGTCCATATTTGTGACAGTTAATTAGGAACAGTTAACACCTATTACGGCGTCAATCAATCGCAATCTACAACCAATAAACAGTTGGATGAGGTATTCCAAACTTGCTCCGCTTATAGGGATAATATAGAAAAACTCGGGCTTTCTTCACATACAACAAGCAAGATTAAGAACTACTGCCAAGGCATTAAACTATATTAATAAACGAGAGTTCCGATTTACCTAGTCACAATGTTCTGCAATTCTTAGAGATTTTAAAGGTGCCTCGACTCAAAAGAACACACGAATTGTATTATTGAATATCTAATAAATTCTTCCACCTTGACAACAACACCCTTAAACAATGATCTTATAAGCTCACTGCCCTTAAGCGATGGGAGGGAAATTTTATATGGACGAGATATCGTTAGAGTAGATAATATGACAAGGTGCATCAACATATTGCTGCACGCGCGTCCAATAACTTACCAGACGGGATGGAATATCAGGGAAGGGCCTCAGTCCGCCGACACCGCAAAAGCTATCAGAAGTTCGATTCCTCGAGACCCTGGTATTACAGTTCGAACATACCATTGGGAGACTAATGCTAATCTACTAATATCTTCGAGCGTGGGCTGTGACGAATTACACCTCCAGAATTATTCCATGCAACTTTGCGCCCTAACATCTTCAGAACTTTGATATAGTATATATACTGTTCAACACTGATGTCTAAAATATCTAGCTATTAGGTATACCAATTTATTACCATGGCCTCAGGTTTCGTTGTAGAAAGTAACTAGCAAATTGACAGTTTCTTCCATATTGTATAAAGGGTAACAAATAATGTGTTTTTCAATTATTAAACGATGGTATGAAATTCTGACTCAGTGGAAAGCAAAAATATGGATAATAAAATCCTATGAGGATATCTGTAAGACAACCCAGGTAACCGATATAACCTTACAATTAGCCGGACACGCCTGTCGCAAGACCGACAGCCAATGGTGCATTCGAGCCCTGAATTAGAAACCCCGTGCCGGTAAAATTAGTTTAGGATGTCCGGTAGACTGACGACTGTGTAATTTCGCTCGGTAGATGCTAGATATAGAAAGCGAAAAACTAGGGGTATGTGGTACAAAGCGGAGGAGACTTAGTAGTGAACTGCAATTTTCTGGCACTTATTTGAAGCGATTATTGCATAAGGGTTCTTCAAAATATTTGCAATTTGGTAACCATTCCATTCAGCAACTACAATTTCTTATATCACTTTAACTTCAGTTATAAAATATAATAACGTTTTGGGCAATATTTATTTTAGGATTGTTAAGAACTGGTCTCTGAATTTTCTCTTCAGCAACTCCTACAAGTAATGGATCTGATCGACTTAAGCATCAAGAAATTTCTTTCCCCGGACATGACGCTGCTCGTGGAAAGTCAGCAAGGTAGCACACTGAACGAGATCGGAGGTGTAATGAAAGCATTAATCCAACACGAAGACTGGGAAGTCAGGGATTCAGCACTGAGCTTGCTATTAAGTTGTACTGAAATCGCTTTTGTTAGTAAGTAAAATATTACCGTTTGATTTTCAAAATGTATAAATTTCAATTAAAACTATGTTTTAATGGTTTTGAGCGCGGCATTTATTTGATTTTTAATTCGACATTTCGGCCACTTTTCAGTAGCCGTGATCACTTAAGACAAAGATGTCAAGTGTCAATGAGTAATGTTAAAGTTATTGTTTAAGCTACCCCCTTTGTTGATTTTAATCATTAAAGTTTAAATTTATGTTTACGGTTATTATTTATTATGTGAACCTAATATTCTCTTAAGTTTTCGCTTTATATTGTAATCATTATTTAGATCTTAAATTTTCCAGAATATGTGCCCCTACAGAAGTTGATATGCGAAAACGACTTAATCTCCCTAGCCATACAAGTAGCTTTTACTGACACGGATTATTACGCGCAAATTACTGCATTAAAATGTCTGGCTGCTGCCACAAAAATTGAGAACATGTGGCGGGAGGTCTTGACTTCAAATCCAAATATCTATGTAAGTGGATACATTGACTATCTTGAGATCTAGCCCATTCGGAACAAAATACTGTTTTTTATTCACTGTCTGGGTTTCCTTTGTATTGTTCGGGTTATATGTCTGTATAAATAAATAAACTTTATGTTAAAAAAATTCTCCATTCCTATTCGTTATTCCACTTGTCCGTTGCGATTCGTTTTTGGGCTTGTCCATTGAAGTTTCACTTCTACTATGTGCCCAAGACGCATTTCGATTTTTCGTAGGTAGCAAATTATGATTTGGTTAGGTTAAGTATATTTTAATGAATGCATTTTTTCTTTAAACATATTTTATTTTATCAAACAAAAAAATCGAAATGTGTGCTAGGACCCATTTTTGAAGTGAAACTTCAACGGACAAGTGGAGAAACGAGTCGCAATAGACAAGTGGAAAAACGAATGGCAACAAAATTGGTCGCGTACATTCATACATCTGCCCTTAAAATTTAAAGTTAAAATGTTACGTAAAAGCAACAATTGGAACTGTTCCTCTTTGGATTTCTTTATCATTCAGTCCGGATGTAACACAAATGATCTCTAATGTGTGATTCAATTTACAACCTTTTAGAGACAACTAGTCTACATCGTACGAAACAATCCTGAGGGTATGGTGAGAAGAGAAGCTGTCAACATCCTCACGCAAGTTTACACGAATCAAAAAGTATCTGAGAGCTTTTGTAAATGTATGTACACCGTCATGAGTTCTGCAGCTTTGGACGACTTGTACTGGGAAGTTCAACTAGCTGCATTAAATTTTTGGAAGCATACTATACAGAGTCATTTAGTATACAGAGGAATGATAAACGGTAGATTCCCTTCAGTTACATTCTCTAAAGAGAAACGGAAAATTATTGTACTTAATGAGAAAGAAATTGAAAAACAGCTTATTGGTATTATGAATAATTTGTCAACTACAGGATGTTTGACTGTACTAAAAGAATGTATGAAAGAAGATTATAACATAGAAGTCATGGAACAAGCTCATTCAATGGCCAAGGACTTGTTAAAGATTTTAGAGTATTATAAATTCGAGAAAGTTCCTAATGATACACCAGTTGAACTTGTACATAATGAAATTGTTGATAAAGAAGAAGTAAACATAGAAGAATATCCCATGGATTTATCGTTATCTTACACAATAGATATGCAAGAGAAAGTTATTGGAAGCATACTTGATACACAGCAAATTGATCTAATAATGCACATGCACGACAGCTACGTAGAAACGGAATCTAATCGAATGGATGAAGATGTCCAAATAGTGCCAACAAATAGAGGTACAAACTTGCATCCAAATGTATTTTTAGATTTTTTTAAAAGAACTGACTATCTTGCTGTTATTCAAGCTAAGAAAACTTGGAACAAGGAAGCTTATACCTTAGATAGTTTATTAGACGAAGTCATGGGTTTAGAAGAGAATGACGATATTTTACCTTCTTGCGATTAAAATGGTGCAAGCTGTGAATTGCACATCTTTGAGAGTTTTTTCTAGAATGCTACAATATGGGGCTCTTCGAAAAGAGCGTAAACAAATATTTAAAGATTCAACAAAGTGGATAAACATAAGCCACCATCATCAGATGGAACGTCGACTTGTTTGTCTACTAGCAAACATTAAACCAATTGCGCTTTCGTATTTGAAAATATTTATTTTAATTTTAAAAGATCATCTTCAACATATGTTCTTCAACTAGTGTTATTGAAATTATTAAACTCTAAGCACATAAAGTAGCAGAATTCGAGCCACTCTCGTTAAATTTACTCAATGGCCACTCTTAGTAACAACTGGCTGCATAATATAAGTTTTTTCATACAAAATCAGATATTGTGTGGCTAATATGAACAGAGTCTAAATGTGGATACGGACTATATTATTGCATTGCTGAATTCTACTCGTAAATACTTCACACCAGATAATTATTCCATAAATAACAGCAATGGATTATATTTGGAGTAGATGCACTAAAAGCCCAAGTATTGTGAAAAACTAATTTAATTTATTGTTTGTAATATAACAAACTTAAAAAATAACAGAAATATACTAAGTAATATGAATCTCAATATACAAAACATTTTATTGCATACTTAATAACAGTCTAAAGCATTTACCTCCCCGTTAACTTCATATATGCCCAAGACGTCGTCAAGTAACGATGACACACTCCTGATTCCTACATTCCATTTCCTCTTCTCCTCAATAATTGCTTTAAAATCTGTACCCTTCACAAATCTAACGAATAAATATGGCGATGCGAATCTCAACAGTTTAATCTTTGGTTTAATTGTAGCTTCAGTTTTATTGTTCTGAAGAGACATGTGCCTTTCATAAATACTTGTGAGTAAATTAACATCATCTACATTTAATATACCCTCAATGACATTATCAGCTGTCTGTCCACTAGCAGACTTAAACATATCATCTGAATCAGGATATATATCCTTCTCTTCTTTTATATGAACAGTTAACTCTTTAACAGTCATTGGATCACCGGGTTTAGGTTTTAATTGGTCTGATAATTTGTATCGATCTAGAATATCAATCAGTTCAAGTGAAATAGTTAGTGCGGTATCCATTATATCCAAGTCAGAATCATCATGTAATAAAATGATGAACACAGTCAAAGAGCCAATGGATGCTAGCTCATCTAACATCTGCATTAACCTCCTTTGAATCTCCATTTCGTTCAAAGTGACTATCTTTCTTGATTGCCTGGAAAATGTTACCGGTGGAAATACGCCATCCAACATACCTTGATCGTTTAATAAAGATTGATATACCACTTTCCAAAATTTTAATGCACTATACTGAACTTCCCAATGAAAATCGCTTAACGCAGATGACACCATATGCTCATACAAAGATTGCTTGAAATGCGGTGTTAGTTTCAGATTTTGGTAAATATCGCATAGGACATTGCATGCCTCTTTACGTACTATACCTTCTTGGTTGTTGCGTAAAATCGATATTAATTGATCCTGAAAATATTAAGCAATAACAACATTAAGATATTAGCTATAAGAATATTCTTGCGAAGAAGGATACCTAAGACTGTTACGAGTCGCGAGACTCGAATTAAAATGGCGTTAGAATTACTATAGTTTATTAGAACTATACCAACACGTATGTACAAATATAACCGAACTCAACAAGTTCAAACGTAATTCAATAACACGCGTAAATTCCGTCACTAAATAGATTACCGAATGTGTTCACAAGATTGCTTCGCTCGTGATTGTCGCTCGACTCCTGTTCCCTCAACTGGGGCGTTGCTTTATACTGCACAGATGCAATATATCTGCCCGGCCGCGTGGACCGAATTTCCTAGAATCAGCTTGCACTTTAAATCCGATAAGCGTGGCAGTGGTCACAATACAACAATAGGCCGTTAAAGATTACATGTATTGTAATCAGTGGGCTGTTTTTTTAATCACAAATTTTAAACACAAAGTAAACAAAAGAAGTCCAAATGCCGAAAAGTAATAAAGCGTATTTCTACAGGTATGCCGGTGTGAATTTGTCTTTTGTTGGCGTCTAGGTCGTAACAATATAGAAAGCAATAGGCGGTCTAGGTTGGATTAGACATGTTTGTGAAACAGGTGAATCTGCAATACATAATTAAGACATATAAATATAAATCGGGGTGAAGGTAAAGAAAGGAATGCTCCGGTGGTTCGGGCATGTGGAAAGCATGTATGATGAAAGAATGACTAAACAGATATACAATGCAAAAGTGGATGGATGCCGAAGTCGCAGAAGGCCACGACACACCTTACATGATCAAATTGATCGTGTACTAGCAGAAGGTGATGTCATGAGCCTTAAGAACAGACGAGCGTGCATGACAAGAGCTATGAATGTCAAAGAAGCAAGTGAGGTGTGTAGTAATAAGCCTGTATGGCGCTCTGTTGTTCGTGCCTACCCCGCAAGGGACCTGGCGTGAAGTTATGTATGTATAAATAAAAATCAAACTAATTACCTGTATATTAGGGTATTGAGTGATTAAGTGGTCCCACATACTGCTTATTTTGCTGGCTGCCCCTATACATTTCAAAGCAGACACTTGCACATATGACTCGAAGTCGTTGAGTGCTATGGTCGCAGCAACGTTTATAAGATTGTTCTCCATAATCTGATTTTGGAATGGAGGGAATTCTACGAAAATAAAATAAATATTGTTACATACCGACAAAGAAATGCGCACCTGATTTATTACCCTTCTTCTTGTTCTCATAAAAGATTACAATACACAATGGGCTGTGTTTTTCTAATCACAAATTTTAAACACAAAGTAAACAAAAGAAATACAAATGCCGAAAAGGTAATAAAATGTGTTTCTACAGGGCTGGAGGTGTGAATTTGCCTTTGTCGTAACAGTATTCTATTTCCGTTCCTGCACGGAGAAAACAAAATATTTAAACATGAAACCATACTTACTTATGTATGATATCTCAGTGCAAACATGTAGTAACTCCAAAGCCGAATCTCTAACTTCCCAATACAAGTCATGCATTTTCATGTACACCAATTTACCCAGTTCATGCATTGAAGACCCTGGCTTTGAATCCAATAGGAGCGACAGATTTGGTGGCAGGAATTTCTTTATTGACACTGCTATAACATTGAGCGAGGTTACTATGAACTGAAATGGGTTAATTCTATAGTTAATACACTTTTACAACTCAACACAGATATATTTATTTATTTAGAAGGAACAAACACACATCCAATTAAAGCCAGTCACATTTATGTAATATTATGAACATGCTGATAAAGATAAAATATTTTTTGGTCAATGGTAATTCTTTTGTTTTCAGTTTAACTAAGCTTACATTAGTGTTAAACTCTTCTAAAATAGCTAGTGGAATCACAAAACTAAAGAAAATTAACAATCATTACACCAATTGTTAAGATAAATAGGGCATTTCCGATATTAAAATTCTGGTAAATTTATTTGTTCTTTTTGTAAAGAATATGGGTACATATTTCAAAGATATAGAACTAAAAATTTTGTGTGTTTTCAAATAAAACCTCACCTTAGAAGACAAATTAGGTCTTTTTAGTATATTAAAGACAACTGAATACAAGCATAGCACTTCAAGACTCTCGTGCCAGCTAATATTGTGTTTCTTTACTAATGCCAGTATCATATCCATCACATAGGTCAATATCAACTCTTTCTCGGGGTTATCAATGAATGTCTGCTCTTGTTTACAATCACCATAATCATCAATAGGGTCATACTCCTTCAAAATGTAAAACAGTGCTTGAAAAATTAAATTTGCTTGTTCATCACTTAGATACTGTTTCAAACAAGACAATTTCTTAACAGCCTGTATGATAATTGGCAATGTGTCCAGTTCTTCAATCAGAGCTGCCATTGAGTATGCTGCTTTAGCAGTATGCTCACATGCTATGTTCAACAGTTTAACTATATAATCATTTATACTGTCATTTGTGATTGCAGAGACAGACTTTCTATTTGTAACAAATACTACCAAAGGCACTAAACACATAAACAATAATTGATTCTTGAACTTAATACGGTCCACTGATGTTTCTTCTACATCCCTATCCCCGCAAGCTGTAATCCAGATCATGTTACATGCGATACAGTAGTCAAGCACAGCTAAAGGATAACGCTTTTTTATGAAAAACTGAATTGTATTGAAATATATTACTCGTAAATCCAGGAAATCAACCATTGTATACACAGTAGAGTCATCAATTGGTTTTGCATTAAATGTCTTTCCTACAACTAACCAAAATAAAGTTTTAGCCAACATTACTGATATTTCTTCATTTCTCATTGTGTCCAATATAATACAGAACAGTGATACTAGATTATAGTCCTTAATCATTATGTTAACTAGAATGTTCGAAGTACTTATACGATTTCCTGTATCAAGTGTCGCTAGTAACATATGTAACATTGGCTCTAATTGCCGACTCCTTTCGTCTTCTTCACAATTTAGCGATTGCAAGGTTAAGAAATCTACTTCAGTCGCTGGTCGCAAAATATAAGAAAGGACTATTTTGATATTATCACAATCAGCTAAATCGTTAAGCCTCCATAAGAAGTTTGCTGCAAACTTATAGGTTTTTCTAACAACAAACACTGTTCTTTTCTCATTACAAAGACTTAAAATCTCTTTCCAGAGACCGGTTTCAAGTAGCCACGATATGCCAGAATTGTGATTAACAATACCTAAAGCTACTTCTAAATAAGCAACGCGTAAACTAGAACACATGGCTGGTGAATTCATTTCTTTGAATCCTTCCAAAATTTTGGAACCTTGTTGCCACATAATTTTTGTGAAGTGCAATTCTTTTCTTGAGGTGATTGCAAGTATTCTTGTCACAAATACTTTGACGCTGATGTGGGCATTGTCGACATGTTTTAGGGCTTCACATATTAGGTCTGAGAGTAGAGGCACAGCGCCAAGGAATGAGATCTCTGAAAAAAAATCATATTATGAATACTTATGTAGATATATTTTAATAATTGAAGGATTTATATAACTAAAATATTAGTAATATAAGTTAAGTTAGTCTATATAATATACCTACAAGAAATAACATAGTCCATACATAAGTATGGTAAAAAACGAAAACTTGTGGCATCTTCAGGGATGATATGATTGTTTAATACATGTTTAAAACAGTTTGAAATAAAACAACAATGTTTTTTATTAAGGGCGCGTTCCTCTTGTACCTCGTCATCGTCAGCCATTCGCAGTCTACTGCTGGACGAAGGCCTCCTCAAGTCAGCGCCACTCATCCAGGCGCCTACCGGCGACCTTGCACAGATCGTCGGTCCATCGGGCTGGAGGGCGTCCGACACTACGTTTACCGAGACATGATCTCCACTCCAGGACACGTCTGCTCCGTCGGCCCTCGGTCCTGCGGCAGACGTGACCGGCCCACTACCACTTCAACTTGCTAATTTTGTTGCCGATAAAAGGGCGAAAGTGTATCTTTGATTTTAATTGCTTGTCTAACTTAGCTTCTAGGAGCATTAAGTTTAAGTAATAACTTAAATTAATATATTATTATTTTAATTCAATAACGAGCATTTTTTGTTTCTGTTATTTAAAATAACTACCCTTCTTTCGGACCTCCCGCCAACACATTTTGGTACAGGGCCTGTCTAAGGCAATCTACGCCACTGTGCCTATTTCTTATTGTGACAACCACAAGAACATTAAAAAGGCTGTCTGCTAAGATTGGTTGCCACTGTTTGACTGCCAGAGCCAGTTTCCCTATTGCGTCCTGCGTTATATTTACTTTGTCCATTAACCACCAACCCACAGCCAGGTGGTAGGGTTCTTGACCATCTGGATGGCTACCACTTCTGGTCTATAGTATGCCGCAACAACCTTGAGCTGTATTTGGCATTAGTGGCCATCGACGTTAATTTAACCACTGATTAATATAACAGCACAATAATTATGCTTGTCATTATTGTTCAGGTGCTATTATAGGCGTTGTGTCCATTCACTTTTGTTTGCACATTTGTTAACCCAATCCATAACTTTATTTGAACAGTCAACATAATCACGTCTTGATCTTGCCGTACTTGTAAGGAATATATGGAGATATGTTGCAAAAAAAAATAGTACGTATTATTATAGTTGTAAATATAAAGACATACTTTATATTTATAACCATAATAATATTTTCTATCCTTTTATTGCACTCTGTCTTATTGAATATGCACTGTTTGCTACAACTCCTTTAATTCTTCAAAAGTCATTCTGTAACATAATTCTGTATAAAACTTAAAAAAAGAACTTAAATATATATAGAACAACAAATATAAAGAAAAACAATTTTTAGCTAGACGTGTTGGCTGGGGAGTCTCTTGCCGCTTCTTCTCCTTAACAGCAATAACACGTTGCGAAGCGGTGTACATAGACTAGGAAGTAAAATTAAATTATGACCTTCAAAATGTGTTCTCCAGTGGAACTTATTTTGAATAAAAACTTTTGAATTTGAATTCGAATTTGAAAAGTCATCTTGAGAACTTGAGTCTATGACTTGTTTAATAGTGGAATTACTCGTTTTATTTATTACTAGCTGACTCGGCGAACTTCGTACCGCCTTATTCAAATAAATTAATAAACAAACAAATCGAGAAAACATGGCAAAGGGCTCATAGAATTTGAAAAATATATATAGCCTATAACCATCTACGATTAATTCCACGTCGAATGGTTGTGGTTTCATGCTGATCGGTCCAGTAGTTTTCGAGTTTACCTCGGACAAAGAAAACAAACTTTGCTTATATATATATAGATAGCCATAAACCATCTAGGAAAAATTTCGCATCGAATGGTGGTAGTTTCATGTCGATACGATCAGTGGTTTAAGCGTGATTGAGCCTCAAACGAACACCATTTTCATTATATATATATATAGATAGCATAGGTTTGGTTTTTTTATGCATCTGAAGCCCGGTTCCTATATCTTACCGACTGTCCATTTGCCTTACTATTGGTTAAAATTTGACATAAGGCAAAAATTATACCATATATATCCATGTGTAAAGAAGTATTAGGGAACATACTATTATTTCTATGTTTCCTAAATCTGTCCATCACTATTCTTGTATATTACTTTCTTACTTGCTTGTAATTTACTTAAAACATATATATAAAACTATATTCTAATAATTATTTAACTTTAAAGTTAAATAAAAGAACTGTCTGAAAGAGAGTGTCGGGTGAAGGTAAGGAAAGGAATGCTCCGGTGGTTCGGGCATGTGGAAAGAATGTATGATGAAAGAATGACTAAACAGATATACAATGCAAAAGTGGATGGATGCAGAAGTCGCGGAAGGCCACGACACACCTTCCATGATCAAATAGATCATGTACTAGCAGAAGGTGATGTCAGGAGCCTTAAGAACAGACAAGCGTGCATGACAAGAACTATGAATGTCAAAGAAGCAAGTGAGGTGTGTAAGAATAAGCCTAAATGGCGCTCTGTTGTTCGTGCCTACCCCGCAAGGGACCTGGCGTGAAGTTATGTATGTATGTATTTAACTTTAATTACAAAGCATCACATTCATGTATTGACCATAGTCTTTAAGATCTCTGGTGACTAGTGAAAAGAAAGGCATATAAGTCTGACATTATTTCAACACTAAGATCATTCGTCTAAAAATGCTGATTCTATATATAGTGTTGCAGACAGAATCACCCCCCGACCTCTCCTCTGAAAATCCCGTACCCCCACACCCCGCTTACCGTGGATATGTAGCTTGCTCCGTTAGCTGCTAAGCGTTTGCATTTTTATAGTATCTTAGTAAGCACGGAGCAAGCCTCCAGCATCACTCACGATCTGTATATACACACTAAGAAGACCAGGAAAATCAAGGAGCGTTCGGAAGACTCTACAGCCAATGGACTCTCAGTGTGACTATGTGGATCTTGCGGACCACCAGTGTATTGTGATTAATGCCACTCGTATAGATTGGTGTCATTGGTATAATTAGTGCTATCTATGTTCAGTGTAACGTCCCGGGCTAGTGCTAAGTTGTGTTGGTTAACCTCGAACGTGCCGTTTGATACAGTTATTCTGATCACACCTGTTGCTGTTGTAGCACCTATAAATAAGTTCAGTCAACTTGCTAAGGGGCGTTTCATTTAGGGCGACCCCTGGTCCCCCACACGCCCAACAAGTAGTATGATATATTTTATGTTTATAAAGTATATTATTTTTTTACTAATTCTTGGAATATTCATATTATTTATTGTCTACACTGCTGATGTTGATTTAATAATATTTAGGGGGTTGCCTGGAATCTGCTTTAAACAATAAGGTCTTGTTCTAATGGAAATGTATTGAAGTATATTGAATGTCTAGGTTTAAGTTATGATGAACAATAAAGAGTTTTCATTCATTCATTCATTTTAATTTTTGGTAAACAAATAAAGTTTTTTCATTCATTCATCATTAATGGTGGTTTCTTATATCTATTCATTCACTTACCTTAATAATGGTTGATTTACAATATTTATATGAAGCTTATATCAAAAGGCATATAAATGGTTGGTAAGATATAGGAACTGAACATAAGACCAGCAAATTATATGACTGGGTAAACAGTCTAAAGTGTGTATTGCTAATTTAATATTATAATATATCATCATAATAGGTACTTAAGCTTATACTATTTCTTAAATAATTTAGGGGCAACTTTGGTATAAGACTACGAATTTCATTTTTTTTGGGACGTGGGGAGGGTAGGAATGTCATTTATTAAAAAAGAAAATGTGCAAAAACTCACAATTTCAGAAAAAAATAGAAAAAATCAGACTAAATTATAAATTACATAATTAAATAGGACAAAATTAAGAAGTTGGAAAGTACCCACTGCCATTTCCGGCTGCCAGAGATGCATATTTTATTTTAAAAAATGTGACAAAGAAGAAGAGTAGTGTTTTTTAAGTTTTCGCGACTTGTACACATAATAAAACTATGTTTTAAGAGCGGTAATTTATTTGATTTTTGGTTTATCCGACGTTTTGGCCGCTTTTCAGTGGCCGTGGTCACGGAAGACAAAGATGACATTTGTCAAACGTGTATTGTCAAAGTTTTTATTCAGCCTACCGCCAACTTGTTCATTTTAATTAACCGAAACGTCGGATAAACCAAAAATCAAATAAATTACTGCACTTAAAACCGTTAAAACGTAGTTTTATTAAGAAGAGTAGTGTTTTCTGGGTGGTCAAAAAATTACCATGAAGGTTGAGGCTTAGCTATTCTAACCTATAGGGACAGAATTTGGATCTGCCTTAGAAGTGGAGCTCCCACCTAAGTTTACCCCATAAGTAGCCAAGAAATCTACATTATTTTAAATAAAACAATCGAGAAATGGTGGAAAGGACTCAACACCTCCTTAACCCCCTCAACACCTCCTTACCCCCCTCAACACCCTCGCCTCCTGATTCAAGGTGCATAATTCCAAAATAAACCATATAAAATTATCAGTTCTACATTATTTTTCTATAGGCAATAAAATGATGTAAGTGTTAACAATAAATAAAATGTCAAATGTCAAAAAGTCATGTTTCTTGGTAGTATATTCATTATTATTATGTATTATTTTATTTCATGAAACTATTGATCTCCATGGTGTAAAATATTTATGAAATGTGTTTCTCGGCATGCTGAAATTATGGTGAAATATTCAAGTCTCAATTCAGAGAATGTTATACTAAAGATTTCCCATAATTTAGACTGCTTTAAAAAATCTCTTTTTAGGTAAGTTGAGATAACTTTGTAGTTAACAAGTAGAGATAACAGTAATAAAGAGAATATTTCAATGGGACAATTTTACAAAGTCACGGCAGTCTATGTAGGTATGTTATTTTTATCAACAGATAATAATTATCCCTTTTCACGTAATAAGCGTAATAAAGTCTACCAACGATATTTGTATAAACTGCAAATAATATGAAGCAACATTCACTAACATGGGGTTATATTTTGTAATAGTTTTTAGCGAAAACTAATCATTTTACGCGTTTATTTATTATTTTTTGGTTAACCTATAACTTTACCTGGATCAGTACAGTTTGATAATTTATTGATCAATCCATCGACATAGTAATTATTCATCTCATAATTTGGCTCCACAATTTTCTCAAATAACAACTTTATCTTGTTCTGGATACGGACTCCTTCCATTTTTTAATTAATTATAATTAACGTCTTAGCGCCTTAGCAGTAATTACTTAAAGCTATCTTTAATTTTTACAATGACTTTATTTAAAAAAATTGAATATTTTCTTAAAATATTTTTTTTTGTTATTGGCTTCCGCGATCCCAAACCAGTGTCATAACCATATATTCAATGTACTCTGTGGTCATAACAGTCAGTACAATTATTATTTTTTAGAGATTTTTTGCGTTCTATTAGTACTACTTATTGCAGTAGATGTCACTGTTCTTAAATTAAACACCAAATGAAAGAAAATAATATGTTTCGTTTTACGCAGTTGTTTTAATAGTTGTTTAAGAAATATTTGAAATGTTTTTATGTTTTTGCAAGCCATATCAAATAATAAATATATTTTAAAGTATGTAAGTTTCAATTCCTCACCTTTTTCAAATTATAAAGCTCTTTTTAACTTTTATTACTGGATTTTTGATGAATTGTCGATTTACCAAAAACCTATGTCAAATATGTCAATTACGTCAAAACCAAAATGACATTCCGATCGATACGAGCCACACTCGTGAACGTATGTACTTTGTTTGTTTTTTGAATATTTTTCGACAACTTTGTTTGATTCCCGGTCTCCGAAGACTTCGCTTATCACGTTGGACTTATGCATATACCCTGAACACCGATTTGCCTAACGATTTGTTCTCCGTTGACTTGGATTATGGATTCTTCTGAAAGAGGTTGTTGTGTGCCCAGATACGGTAAAACTCGTAAGTAAACATCCTAAAGGCACCAGATTAGATGTGGATACAAATGATGTTATGAAAATGTATGCCTTTGAATATTTTAATAAAAGGAAACATAATAAATCACACTACCACGAAATTGTTGTTTAATTTACTTTACTATAAACATTTTTGGGAATTGCAGGAGTTAAATTATGAACTTCCGCAATTTCCAAAAGTCTAACATAAAAATCAAAATAATACTGGATGCCTTGGACGGTTTTTGCCGTTGTATTGTGTCGTATACCGATAGAGTGCGTTAGTATATGTATTATGACTGTTGACTCTATACCCGTATATATAAAGTACTCAGTGCCACAACCACAAACTACTCCGCGACTTGCGTTGCGCCAATGACAAATCTTGATTAGGGAGCGTTGATGTCATTAACGACGAATTGCACAAATGTCATTGGTTGATTTGAAAATCGCGCCTTTTTCAATGTCAATCAACTGAGAGAATTGATGCTCTGTGATCAAAGCCCATTTCAACTACCTCTCGAATTTTTGGCGGGAACTGAAAGGAGATGTTGTGCTGTGCAGTTTTATTTTCTAAAAATGTGTAAAATTACTCTAAAATGAACAATAGTTGTAGGATATTGATAGTTTTTGAGTACCTAGTAATTATGTGTTTTTGTGAGACATGTGAACTGTATAGTCAATTGTGGCCTTTCGAGTTGTCAAAAACCGACTTCAAAAACGAAAAAACTAAAATGTATAAAATAACTTATTTCTTAAGCTATTATTATTAATATATATTATCTAAAACATCTTAAAGTCGGTGCTTAGTAATTTTCAAAATATAGTAATTTTTATGTTTTACTTTGCACCGACTTCAAGATGTTTTAGATAATATATATTAATAATAATAGATTAAGAAATAAGTTATTTTATACATTTTAGTTTTTTCGTTTTTGAAGTCGGTTTTTTTAAACGAAGTTTTTATTTTTTATTTGTTACTTTTTAGTGTGTAGCCTTAGACCATTAAACCAAAGGACTCGGCTCGCGTCTAATTTTGCAAACAAAAAATTCAGCCATTTGCTGCGGGGGGAAGAGTAAAGCACACATTGAAACAATCGCATACACCCAAATATTATTTGTGTTGTTATAAACGCAAACATGTACAAATCTTCAAAACTAGTATAGAGACAGCGTATATTTACACTCATTACGCACACAAAGACGACTCACACATTTCAAAATACAAGAAATTGCCATATCATTATTCAATTTGCCTCGTAATTTAATCATAATTGACTAAATATTCATTATTATTTTTTATTATAATATTGGATTATGAAATAAACTTTAATATTGTAATAATTAAACAGTACCACATTGATGATTTATTAAACTAGCACTAGTTGAAATAAGATCTTAGTTATTGTGTGATGAAAATTGTGATGTGTGATATTTATTAACACTTTCACAATTTTATGTAAACCATAATCGCTAAAACATCCATGAACATAATATATAATTGTGTACATATAATTCAAATATTTACTTGCAACGTAATTTAAATGCCCTATATTTTGAGTAAAAAAATGCTGATATCACTATTGTACAAAACTGTGATTTTCATAGGGATAGTAAATATCGATACTTTAATGTCGATATTTTTACTAGGAATAATAGTTTTGAATACTATGATGACAGTGGAATAAAACTAAAGTATAGGTTTAATTCATTTATTTTATAGTTTTTTTCTTAGATATTCGCGACTGTTACACATAAATAAAACTACGTTATTTACGGTTTTAAGCGCGATATTTCTTTATTTTGAAAACGTTTCGGCTACTTTACAGCAGCTATGATCACGGTTTGACTCGAGGTTACATGTCAATTAGTAATGTTTATAAACATATTAATCCGAGCGTGGGTCGGTTTGTAACGCGCCTCGCGGGAGGAGAGGTGAGCGCGCGCGGAACACGTCGCGCGCCCATCTCGACGGCATAACGGCGGGCGAGAACCCTTTTCCCGGGTAACCATAGCTGGAAGCTGATGTCTAGGAATGACATACTCAAGCCGAAGCATTGATATGGAATAAAAGAATTGATATAGTGAAAAATTCTAAAATTTATTAAATGAATAAAACATAATATTGGCCATAAATCGTAATCATCTAGTAGTAGGAACCCTTCGCTGCAATACCGTTAACCCTATGTTCACAAGGTAGGTTATATAGGAGCGCTGATCAAGAAACAGGTAGACTCTCAAGATCGGTAACGATACCCGATTCGATGGGGTAAAAGCAGTACTCTTTACCATCGTAACTTTTCATTGTGTGGGAGCAATACTTAAAAAAACTCTCAAAACATTTAAATATATTTCCTAGTATAGGTTACAGTTATATGTACCAAATTTCAGCAGTGTAGACCTAATCTCGGAAAATAGATGGACAGACGGACACGACGAAATAGTAAAGGTTCCTAATTGTAAACAATAGGACCCTAAAAGTGGGTCATTATTAGTATAACGTAATCATATTTTCGACTAACAGCATCAAAGGTAGTTTTATCGATATCGACACGGAGTTATATGTACAGATTAAACATCACTAAGGTAGTATCGTGTAGCCAAAAAAACAAACTTCGATATTCAAATTTCAAATTAGTCTCCAACGCAATAAGGGCTATAATTTCTTGAAGGATTTCGCATTAGTCTCGTGAGTGTGTGTGAAGTGCGCTAGCTTTCAAAATTTTGTTATTTGGGCATTGTTATACAAATATAGACTCAATTTCTTCACAGTAACAGTTCAAAGTAAAACAGAGATTTGTCGGAAGTCGATACGAGATGTTTCATTAATTCGATTATAGAATCGATGTTTTAAACATCAAGTTTAATAAACAACTATTATAAGTTAAGTAAGTTATTTTATTAAAAATAAGCAATAATTAGACAAAAAAATGCTTACATGTGAAATGTTACACCATCTTTTTCTAGATTTGAGGTGTTTGACATTTTATCGCACACGTTAAATGCACAGGTTGGCATTTTTGAGGAGCTCTTCACACAGCGATAACGATACTCTGACTGTTAGAAATCGATTATTGAACTAGTTTTTATAAACGCGTTAGATTTTATAATCTTGTACCTTGGCGGAGGGGTATGCTCATACAAGGCTTATCCATTGGTTTAATGGTCTAAGTGTGTAGCTATGTATGGTTGGACCTACGAATGGTGCCGCGCTTCTTAAAAAATTTAGGTCCCAAGAACCGGGAACAAAAAAATGTTCGTAAAGTGAAAACTACTGGGCCAAACTATGTCAAATTTTTAGGGGACCACATGGCAGCTATTCCGCGTCGAACAAAAAAAGAATCACGTAAATCGATTCATAAATCTCAGAGTAATCGGTGTACATATGGAACGGAGTGAAAATTATTTCCATGAAAAATGTTCATAACATGAAAACTACTGGGCCAAACTATGTAAAATTTTTAGGGGACCAATTGGAAGCTATTCCGCGTCAAACAAAAAAAGAATCACGTAAATCAGATCATAAATCACGGAGTTATCGACGAACACACATAAAAAAAAAGCAAAAAAAAAAAAAAAGATCCCGACGAATTGAGAATCTCCTCCTTTTTCAAAGTCGGTTAAAAAGATCTATTTTATTGGCTTTATTTTTATACTTAAGTTATGGCTGGGCAGCTAGGCCTTTAAGCCAGAATGTAGTTTACGTTATAGTTTCTTCATTTTTTTAAGCCTATGTGTAGCACAGCTGAACTGTGTGTTATCAGCTGGTGCAATTCAAGGGAGTTTTTGTGACAAATCAAAAGGCTTCATTTGACTATATAGTTCACATATCTCACAAAACACATAATTACTACTACTCAAAAACGATCAATATTTACTTACTACTTTTGTTCACCCTCCATAGTTCAGTGGACAGTATCATAGATAAAATTTAGATGACATGACCATAGATGATACATGACTGTGACAAGTGTGACAGTTCGTGTGATTATTCTAGAAGTGAAAACAGTTGTCATCTTGATCTGCGTGTAGTATCGCGAAATTGTATAAAATTGTGCTTGTATTTTGTGTGGAACTATTGTAAGAAGCAATTGTTAGAAAGTGTTTACTATTGTGTTTTGACTGAAATGCCTTTGAGAGGACGGAGTTTCGTAAGTTCTATAAAATGATTTTGGTCTGTTTGTCAGTCACGCATGTATCCGATGTTTCTAACTAGTCCGGTTTGATGCCCTTGAGTTCTCCCGATCGTGCTAATACGGCATACTAACCCGCCAGAACTGGGCATATTATGGTTGCATAGATGATTTTTTAGTTTTGCTTGTTCGCTTGCACATTGTTGGCTTACATCCAAGTGTAGTATCCTTGACTTGTAATAACTGGATTATTGTATTAATTGGGTTCGTAAGGTTGCCGTGTACTGATCTGGTGGTTGTCCACAGGACGGTTGATGCCTGCCATAACACAAGTGTTCCCGAGTGCCTACCCTAACTGCCTGCTTTGAGGTTAGTGCCAATATTGATGTCTATTCTATGGTGTTCCAAAATCCATCTGTCTCATGTTCTGTTCTTAAAAAATATCCCAGTATATCTAGACAGTAGTCTACAGTAATAGACAATTCATACCATTTCAGTATTAAGATTTGACCAACTATTTTTAAATTGGTATCAAAATGACACTAACACATTATATTATATGATCAGTTGAAACCATAATTTGGGTTATTTGTAGGCTGATGAATATTTTTCTTATGATACAATGCAAAGACCCCCTTCAGACTGTAAGAAGTATTTTATTTAACACACTTCTATTATATAGTATTGGTATAAAACCAGATCAAGAGTTCTGGTTCGATATCAATACTATATAATAGAAGTGTGTTAAATGTTTTCAAGAGTAAGGTCATGTTGTTTCTGGAAAACCAAATGACAAATCCAGAGCTAGTCATGTGACCTTGCAATGGTATAGAGGAAAATTAGTTGAGTTTCATAGTAACTTATTTATTGTTGCAGTATGTAGTCTATATTCATATAGACTTAAATATGCAAGACATTGAAATGAAACTTGCAAGAAAATTGAATAAAATATTCTTATTTTAATTGCTAAAAATCATATTGAAAGCTATTGTGTTACTTTGGAATATATTAGATACAAATTGTCACACTGAAAATTCCAATAATGGTCATTTATGATTAGGCATTACACAAAAGCAGTATTCTCAAATGAGAGTATTTATTTTAAAATAATAAACAAATACTTCAATTATACTATGATAGTGAGGATATACAATAAAACTTGCCAAGAAACAATTGGGGAAGTAAATCTTAATTTATTTAAAAAAAAATGTGAATGGTTAATAGGCAAAGCATTTTATCCATTTGAGGAATATTTAAAGGATAAGATCCTAAATTGTATTTAACAAAAAACAATGATATATATATATATGGTTTTAACATTTTGAGTATTTTGGCAATTTTATGCAGCCCACTAATATAAATATACATTACATTCAGATTCTAGAGTATAATTATAAGAAAGAGCAAATCCAACTTGTAGCTTGAAGCTTAGTAATAATATGACTAGTACAGGATGAGTAACAATTCTCAGTATAGCATGTTTTAGAAATGGATATTGGTGCATCGCATCTATTTTGAATTGACTTTTGTGTAATTTTGTTTTGGTGTATTTTATTAATTAATACAGTGGGACCTCGATTAACCTGGCTGTTTCTTGTGTTTTATTGAAATAACAGATTATAAAAACCTGTCAAACAAATTAGACAAATAACAGATACATACCTATGGATGTAACTACATATATACTTAAATTACTAAAATACTGTAATCCTAATCATGAAATGACTATCAATCTGGATAATTGTGAATCTTTATAACTGGGGTCTATATCATTGAGTTTCAACTGTAATGGTTTTTTACCTTAAGTTTAGTAATGGTGGAACATAGCCCCATGTGTATTGATTGAAATGTATTGAGCTGTAATTTGCTGTGCATATAGCACTTAAATATTAGTCATGCAGTAATGTTTGGATTTTTCCATTCTATTTTCTGTGCCTCATTCATCTAATTCAAATTCAAAGCATAGATGAATGATTATAGATACTAAACTTAAGTAATAAAGCTGAAGAATTTTTATGTGTGTTTGAACACCAAGATATGTGTGTGTGTGATCAGTGCTGGTGTTAACACTACTGGTGCCCTGAGCAAGAATTGTATCACATAGTTGTTGTTAGTACTCAAAAAAGATGGAAGGGCGCTTAAGGGTTCCCATCAGGCACCGTTTGGGTTCTGCTCCAATGCGGCTCTTGTGTGTGACAGTATAATGTCCGGATAGGGACCTCTTGGGTGTTAGGTACAACTTAATGATTTCACAATCATATTGTAACTGAGAGCCTTTAGTCCTACATTTGCTTAATAGCTTAGTTTTTTGATTTCTTCAGATTTCATATTACATAATACTCTTACTAGTGTGTAGAAATTTAATATCATTTTATTGAAATACAAAATATTAACAATGTGAACATACATTTACCTATCTAATATTAACCTAATAGTAAAAGCGATCAAAATTCATACATTTTTACTAATTGGAAATTATTTGTGTGTAAATTTAATTAGAGCATTTAGCTGTAAACTAGGCTCATGTAGGTCATAGACCCGATTTCAAATTATTTTCTTTGTACTCAACTGAACAAAAAAAGCATGAGATATGTAGATAGATTGAAAATAAAACTTTTAGCTAGACATGTTGCCGGAGAGGTTCTTTCCCCGTCCCCAAACCTTTAACACATTACAAAGTGTTGTACATAGAATATGAAGTAGATTTAAATTTTAAGTCTCCTCCAAAAATTGTTCTCCAGTGGGACCTATATTGATTAAAAACTTGAATTTTGACCAAAACAATAATTAGTCACTCATGAACAGCTTTCAGATGAGTCAAGAAATAACCTTTCATTTAACATCCCCTCGATGGTGCAGCCCCTCCCACGCTGCAATATAGGACTCTTGAAAAAGGGCATAAACAGATATTTAGGGGTAGGCAATGCATCGTCTCCTTGAGTGTTGCAAATGTCCATGGGCGACGGTAATCATTCGCTATCAAGTGAACCTTTTGGCAGTCTGCCTTCAAATAAACATAAAAAAATATTTATACAGTAATTAATATTATTCTAACAGTTATTTTAAAAGTAAGATGATAGCTAGGTTTCAGGTTTTAACGCCCGCCATTTAATATGAAAATCTTGTCAGTGGGAGGAGTTATTTTTTTATGTTTTACGGACAAATGTTATAAAATAAAGTTTTTTGTGATCAGTATTTACTTATTTTTAAGTTTTAAATTACATTAAGAAATGTCAATTAGGACTTGTATGTTTGAGTAAGACATGACAAGAGCTATGAATGTCAAAGAAGCAAGCGAGCTGTGTAAGAATAAGCCTGTATGGCGCTCTGTTGTTCGTGCCTACCCCACAAGGGACCTGGCGTGAAGTTATGTATGTATGTTTGTTTGAGTCACTTACTTGTTTTGATGGAAGCTGGAACTGAAAATCATAACTGTATCAATTCTTGACATAATGCTGAGTATTGCTGAGTTACCAGCCTCATATCCATGACTGTAGTGTACAACTTTAAAAATGTACATAAATGTATATATATTTTTTTATAAAATACTTATGTTTTATATTTAAGTCATGTTAGTATAAAAAAATGATGCGCTAAGAACCTCAGCCAGAAGGCCCAGCTTGCCATACACAACGCGGTGCTGGTACCTACGCTCACGTATGGAAGCGAGAGTTGGGTATGGAAGAGAGAGCATGAAAGTAGAGTAAACGCGCTCGAGATGCGAGCACTGCGTAAAATCTGCGGAGTGACGCTCGCGGACCGCGTTCGTAATACCGAAGTAAGAAAGAGAGTGTCGGGGTGAAGATAAGGAAAGGAATGCTCCGGTGGTTCGGGCATGTGGAAAGAATGACTAAACAGATATACAATGCAAAAGTGGATGGATGCAGAAGTCGCGGAAGGCCACGACACACCTTCCAGGATCAAATTGGTCGTGTACTAGCGGAAGGTGATGTCATGAGCCTTAAGAACAGACGAGCGTGCATGACAAGAGCTATGAATGTCAAAGAAGCAAGCGAGGTGTGTAAGAATAAGCCTGAATCTGTTGTTCGTGCCTACCCCGCAAGGGACCTGGCGTGAAGTTATGTATGTATGTATATATGTATGTTAGTATAACGTTTATTTGGTTTAATGAGCTCGTCAATAAATATTTATTTCTATTTTTTCGTTTAGATTTTGTTGTAAAATGTGTCACTACCCTATTGTACGTAATAAAACATTTGCGGAACTTTCGTTCTGTGCCAGATTACTTATACATGAAATTATATTAATCAGTAGTGAATTGGCATCTAGATAGGAAGTGTTGTGTTCCCCCACTTTTATACATAATAAAGATATCTTAAAAACCGTTTATCTCATAGATAAATTGCAAAGTGGATTGTGATTAGCGAAACGATGTCTTCGTATTTTTCGGTATGTATCTAAATAATTAGTTCAATTTTGTTTTAGGCCTTTTTGTTTAAACAATACGATTCTCAGAAGTTATTTCAATGCATTGGAAGGTTTTGTTTCTTGATTTTTGAATCAACTGTGCCAAATTGATAATGGTATTACGATAATGAATTTTAAGGTTGTTAGCGCTGTTTTGTAAATGATTTTGTTTTTAACCGACTTCGAAAAAAGGAGGAGGTTCTCAATTCGTCGAGATCTTTGGTTTTTTTTTTTTTTGCTTTTTTTTTAATGTATTTTCGTAGATTACTCCGTGATTTATGATCCGATTTACGTGATTCTTTTTTTGTTCGACGCGGAATAGCTTCCAATTGGTCCCCTAAAAATTTTACATAGTTTGGCCCAGTAGTTTTCATTTTATGAACATTTTTCATGGAAATAATTTTCACTCCGTTCCATATGTACACCGATTACTCTGAGATTTATGATTCGATTTACGTGATTCTTTTTTTGTTCGACACGGAATAGCTGCCATGTGGTCCCCTAAAAATTTGACATCGTTTGGCCCAGTAGTTTTCATTTTAAGACCATTTTTTGTTTCCGGTTCTTGGGACCTATATTTTTTAAGAAGCGCGGCACCATTCGTCGGTCCACCCATACATAGCTTGACACTAAAAAGTAACAAATAAAATTTAAAAACTTCGTTTAAAAAAACCGACTTCAAAAACTAAAAAACTAAAGTGTGTAAAATAACTTATTTCTAAAGCTATTATTATTAATATATATTATCTAAAACATCTTGAAGTCGGTGCAAAGTAAAACATAAAAATTACTATATTTTGAAAATTACTAAGCACCGACTTTAAGATGTTTTAGATAATATATATTAATAATAATAGCTTTAGAAATAAGTTATTTTACACATTTTAGTTTTTTTAAAAGCTACGTACGCCTCTTGCACTCGTATCTTTTTCTGTGTATGTTTTGTAGAAATTTATCAGCATTATAGGATTTTTCTTGCAATTAGTTCTTCCTTCAAGTTGTTAGATTTGTTGTAATTGTCCCTCCGAATATATATCTCGTCCCAATTCTTTACTTAAACTAATTACAAGCTTTTATTTAACTTGCAATGGATGTATGTATGTAATTTCGGGTGGAATCTTGCAAGTTAAATTTAACCAACTTCCCTGTTTCCGGTTTAGCTGAAATTTTGCACGCATAAATATATTGCTTGACAATGCAATAATATGGTACCATAGAGCTGATCTGATGATGGAAACGGAAGGTGGCCAAAGGAACTCCTGTACTAAACAAGATAGACCCATCGTGTTTGTGCTCGTTTTACTTGTCTCGGCTAGCACTCTGCTGCTACATGATATCCAGGAGTTCAAAAGCTTGTATTTAAAAATCTTTTTAAAAAAACTTATTCAAAAAAATTAAGGCATATTTATGTAAGTGTAATGCAAGTCTGTTGAGAAAGACCTAATAACAAGAGACTAATTGAATTCAACATATTTTTATATGTTTATGCTAACAAAGCCAATCTAGAAAGTTTGCACTTTGGAAATCTGCATCGCAGTGTTACAAGGTGAAAGTTTCTTGCGCTATTTGACATTTTATATCTACATAAGAAAGTATAGTTTTTATTGTTTACATAGTGACATCTATAGTTTGCCTTTGGCAATGAAATATATACATTACTAGCTTCTGACCGCGACTTCGTCCGCGTGGAATAGTTAATAAAACCCCGATTTTGAAACATTCTTCATTGGTGCTCCGCTCCTATTGGTCTCAGCGTGATGGTATATAGCCTATAGCCTTCCTCGATAAATGAGCTCTCTAACAATGAAAGAATTTTTCAAATCAGACCTGTAGTTCCTGAGATTAGCGCGTTCAATGAAACAAACCCTTCAGCTTTATATATTAGTATAAGATAATAGAAGATATACGCAATAGGAGCACCAATGAAAAATGGTTCAAAATTGGGGGTGAAAACAAAGTCCACGCGGACGACTTCGCGGGCACAGCTAGTAATCATATATAACTGACATGATGATGATGATGACAACGCACAGGCCGATTACTGGGTTTAGGACCTAGAAAATTTGCCACCGTGGTTTTTCTATACTGTAGGTGCACACTAAGAAAAATTTTTGAAAATCAAAATTGAGGGAAAAAACGTATAAAAAGTTTGCTGAAACTATGTGACTACACTATGACTATTTTTAATCTACGTGACCGAACCCGCGAGCAACGGCTACTATTATATATTTTGGTAGATATACATATGTTGCGAACTATCCCGTTCTCGTCTGATCTAGGATGTATCACGTTAATGTATTAAGAAGTATGTATTTAAAAATATCGATAATGCATGTTTCAATTATGTGTTGAATGCTAGTGATGTAACTGTATCGTAACTAAATGATTGTTGAAATAGAAAGTGTAAAGAAACTTTATAATGGCTGTGACACCTACAGCAGGATGCAGTATTGGAATTCGGTTAGTCTTTTTTACGTAATTATGACGACTCGATCACGAGGCATTAATCAAAGAGAAAAACTCGATTCTTAACGTAACTCAAAAGCGTAACTCAAAATTAAGTGAAATTATTATCACAAAATACTTTAAGTAAAATTGTGTAGTGCTACAAATATGTATATTCTAAATATTTATCAGACTTAATAGTGGCCAGAAAATATAATAACATAGAAGAACTGTGCCGTATATCCATTTGAAGGAGATCCGGTGAGTTCCCTTTGTGTCCTTCCAATTTCGATACACTGATTGAGCTCAACATTTTGTTTAGTAAAATTGAACACCAAAGCGTAAACACTTTATACTTGATCAAACAAACAATAACTATAACAACGTTCTAATAAGTATCATTGGATATTTGAAAAATCGAGACTACCCTATTCAGGAATTGAATCGGTTGATTTTGAAAATATAAACACACCTCTTCATAGAAATTGATCCTGATTTCATGAAGAAATGTCAAACGGAAAACCTAAAGAAATTGAAGAGAGAGAAAGAAGAATGGTGTTCTATTTTCCAAACATTATTAAACATCCGGCATTAGTGACCAGGTTCCAGTCTACCTTAAGAAAGCAGGAGCGCATTTGTAGCGCCTTTGGTGTTGCAAATGTCCATAGGCGATGGTAACCGCTTTTCATTAAGTGGGCTGTCTGCCTGTCTGCTGAACTATTGCAATAAAAAAAACATCAGACCCGCAATTCTTGCATCACACGGCGTTCACTTGTTCACTATGATGGACGATCGTGCTTGTTAGGTGTCCGCTTTCCATCAGGTGGGCCGTCTGGCCGTCTCCTGAACTTATGTAATAACAAAACAGCATGTATCTTAAATTTTTGTGTGTGTTTCATTTCGATATTGTGGAGGGGTTCAGGAGGTATGAAAATAAAGTCCATGTCTAGCGAAGTAACTAGATTTACAATGCGATCTGAAAGATACACTGTACACAATAGGAATACATATCGAGGGCTTCACAACATATAGGCGTATACACAAAAATGTCATTTTGTTGTTGTTTACTAAAAACTATGCATGTTACAATTTAAAAATTCTTACCAGTATGCAAGTTGTACCTAAATGTATTCCAAATTTCAGCCTTATACAATCAACTAGATTTTTCTTATTCACAATTTTGTCCCTTGTGTAAGACTGCACTTTTGTCTGAACGCCCATTTGTTATGAAGCCCTCGATATAAATATTTTAAAAACAAGTCCACGTGCCTTGTTTCTTTGAAATCATTATTATTGTCACGAGTAATTGGAATGCAATTCAATCTATACATCTATAAACAGATTGTTATATAGTATGGTATGGAGCAGATATATTATTAGCAGGAGATTACTCGTGGGCCGGACAAATGTCAATCAGATTGGTCAGAGTATGAATGCGGCCGGAGTGTTGCCTGTATATATCCGCAATTTCTTATTATTGACTTCATGATATAGATTATATAATGCACAAGACAATATTTTGTTTGAATTATCGTGCTAGTAACTTCTTTCAAATACTCTAAAAGCCTCTGGGATGTATGCGCCGGAATGACTTATTTCTATTTTTGTATAATTTATAATAAAATATTTTCATTTTTTGCCTTTTTTTGATTTGGTGAATTTGTAATATTTGAAAGCATTTAAAGAGTTATAAAGTTAAAAATATGATTTGTGAAGTATTATTAGTTGTACAATTTTTTGGAATCCGCAGTCAAATAGTAATAATAGTGGATGTTCATCACCACTACCAAACCCTCCACTGTGTTCGAATTGACACGCACTTGGCCGTTTTTTATTAATTCTTTCATTTCATTCACGTGGAAAAAATCGAAAGTGTTTTCTACCAATATCTTACTTCTACAGAAGAATATTAAGTCATGGCCAATTCTTGAACAAACATTTTCGTTTTAGAATCCAACAAAAATTATGTTCAATTTTAAAGTGTCTCGGCACGGTGTTGTTCATAAATCAACATGCGACGCGATCATTAAGTTGATTTGCTCCTACACAACAATACATACATGATTTAAAACCATGGATTTACATTGAAAGGATTCACCTTTTTTTTACGAGGTGTAATCCATCATGGACACCCTACCGCTCGGGGACAATAGTAGGGTAGTGTTAGACTCCCGATGGCATGCTCGGATCTACCAACTAAACCACCTCTTTAGTCCATCTCGACGCCGTATGTCAGGACCTTGGGAACCAAAGACACATCCAAATAATTGAAAGGATTCACCTGACTTAATATACAGACAAACAATAGACAGACAAACATGTTTATTTGGACGGTTATTATTGCTCGTTTACCACATAAAACTCTGATGCAACTTTTGAGTAACTTGCCAGTCGAGAGTTCTACTCGTAGTTACGGCTGCACTATACCTACAAAGCCAATGCACGCGATCCTACCTGTTTAATGGCTTTATGATTTGCTAGTTCCCATATACCTGACGTTCAGTGTAGTGTTGCCGGTTGAAATGGTATTTGGGGTAGAATAATAATTCTAATCAAATGCAGGAGGCGGCATTATTTGTTGATTGTCCTCACGAGAATTGTTGTTTTGGCACAAAATGATATTACATAGGTGTAAAATAACTTTTCGGATGAGGAGGGGGGAGGGGGGTTAATTGAGTCCAGTTCGGCCTACTTGCACGGTATATATAAATATAGAATGCATTGATGGAAATCATTCAAGATAGCGGCCTGATGCAGTTGACCTATAATCGGCGAAGCGAATGTGAATCTCTGTCGTGTTGATCAATTGTCAGCATAATTCTACAAGAATCGTTCGTTATCTGACCTTGTGTATTATTATTCTTGGAAATTCGCTCAGGTGGTTACAATGACATCGTCGTACGAATTCCTAGGCTTATTGTTTACTTTATACAGTATGTATAATTGTATATTCAGTAGGATTGTAAACTATTAACTTATAGAATGTTTTTGTGACCCAATGAATAAGAAAGGAAGAAAGAAATAATTAGTGAATGTTTCACTGTTGCATGCTCATGGGCTTTAGCATTTCTGGAGTAGTAAAAATGAATATTTTATGATAGAATGAATGAAAAACTCTTTATTGCATTTACTAGCATTCCTTGTAAACTCGACAAATTTATTTTAAAAAAAACCAGTTATATAGCCTGAAGCAGGCAAACAGGTAGACAGGCCCAGCTGATGGAAAGTGGTTACCGCCGCCTATGGACGTTTACAACACCAGGAGTGTAACCAATGACATGGGGTTCTTTCTTAAAGAACCCCATGTCATAATGCAAAGGCTAAAACCGCGGCGGAAAGTTCCCTCCAGCTCATTGTTGTAAATATTGAGGAAGTATGAAATCGACTTCAATTGTGTTCCCTCTGTAGGTTAGAATTCGAAAGAACCAAGCTGAAAAAGTCTTGAAGAAATCTGCGCATGGAGATTTCTATGAAAACCACAACTCCATCATGGACAAGCGTAGGAAGTATACCGTCTTATCCCCTGAAATAAAAAAAAAGCCTATTTACCAGTAGTGAGACATTCGTGGGCTGTTGGCTACTTTTACAGAACTAATTTAGTCCACGCCTAGCAGTCTATTGCCATTATTTCAACAGCTACTTGCATGATGGTTTGATGTTTAAAGCATCTTGGATTAGCATTTCGTACTATTAATTCAACAATATAAAGAAAGTAATCATTAAATTAAATCTATTTACTGTGTTGGAGCGATGAAATATTTAAACATTTCGCGTTATTGTAAGGCAGCTTTTTTAGTTTTCAGAATATGTTTTATTGTACTATAAACATTAAACACGACTAAGATTTACGTTAATTTCAGATGTAAATATATTTAACATTCATAAAGCTACGTATTATAAAGTCGCTAGTCGTAGATTAAATGTATGGAATGTACATAACTCTACATACCATTTTAATATTTTAAAACAATTCAGAGTATTGTCGCTATAAAAGTTGGTGTCGATTAAATAAATCGATTTTCTAGGCACGAAGGACATTTTCAAATGATACGAGTTATCGTTTGCTTAGAGTACGTATTTCGATATCCGCGAACTGGATTTTCTAGATTTTTCGTCGAACTCAAAGCAAAACCTGAAATTGTACGTGTGATCCTAAAAATCAAAAACCACATTCAAGTATAGATTTCAGTATCACTGACTCTTGAAATGAAACGCTACAAAGACACGATTAAAGACAGTACTTATTGTTGAATAGACCTAGACGATTTAAAGCGTTACAGTACGTTATAATTACAGATTCATTAGAGGGTTATTATGTACAGATGAACACACAAAGGCTTTTCTTTAAACTTGCGTTTGATATCCATAACCGCTTGTCTTCAAATTTTTTACCAATTCATATCCTCCGTGCAAAAATGGAGAAATGATACAATTTCCTGTGGCCTGTCGTAAGAGGCGACAAAACAACCCACAGCCAGGTGATAGGGCATTTGCCCGACTGGATGGCTACCGCCCCTGATCTAAAGTATGTCGCTATAACAACCTTGAGTTGTGTTTCGGCATTAGTGACCAGGTTCCAGTCTCCCTTAAAAGAACAGCAGCGCATTTGTAGCACCGTTGGTATTGTAAATGTTCATAGGCGATGGTAACCGCTTTCCATCAAGTGGGCCGTCTGCCTGTCTGCTGAACTCCTACAATAAAAAATATAAAAAAAACCATTACTCTCTGAATCAAACACCCTCCTAACCTATATTATAATGTTAGTGCCTATACGTTTACAATATGATGATAAGAAGGCCAGGTTGCAGGATATGTCCCCGCCTAGATGGCTAACACCCCTGGCATAGAGTATGCCGCCATAACAATCTTGAGTTGTGTTCCGGCATTAGTGGCCAGGTTCCAGTCTACATTAGAGAGCAGCGACGCATGTGTAGTAAGCAGCTTTGGTGTGTTACAAATCGATCTGCCTGTCAGCTGAACTCGTGCAACTAAAAAAATACAATCTTTCATATTGAGATACAGTATAAACTTAAAAATTTTAGTATTCTATAGGGTTTTGTGCTAGTGACCTAAAACATCCGTGACTTGGGTAGCCTTTAACAAATGATGAAGGCAAATCAATGATGCAGGACGTTGTAAGAATAATGATCGTTCCCTCATTTGTATGCTTTACCATCCTGAGTGTTTCCTGCTGTGATCCGATTATTTAACCATTAGAATGATCCATAGTTTCGTTAAAATAAGGAATTTTTTAGTCGAAAAGACAGCCGATGTAATGGTTTTAATACGCTTTTATTAGCTTCATACGTATGTTAGTATGTAACGGAATCTTTGAACATGATTTTGACCCCCTTCAAAACGTCGGATTAACTCGAAATTTGGCATACTAATTAAGGACCGATGACAATTCGATATTTTAAACAGTTTGATCCGTTATCCTCACTAGGATAATCAGGATTAGCGATTTTTTGTGAGCATAAGACAATTGCAGAGACCATCAAGGTGAAACACCGCTCTTTTCTATGCAATAGCTAATAGAGATGTAAATATCATAAAGCTATTGCTAAATAATCAATAAAAAATGAAAAATAAATAATAGTTTTAAAAAAAAACTAAAAAAATACGCTTTTATAGAAATCCAACTAAAAATAGAATATATTTTTTTTATAAATTTGATTCAAGAATAGTGTAAGAAAAAATAATTTTATTGTAAAAAAAGCGTGGGGTGCATGTTATCAATAGTTATAAATATTTTATGAACAGATATGAGTAGAAGGGTTATTTTGATAATATCCTGAAAAGCACCCCACGCTTTTTTTACAATAAAATCATTTTTTCTTACACTATTTTTAATTCAAATTTATTAAAATTTATTTTCTATTTTTTAGTTGGAGTTTCTATAAAAGCGTATATTTTTAGTTTTTTTAACTATTATTTTTCGTAAAAAAAGCTTAGGATGAACATGGTAGCTGAAATATTTACAACTTATTGCACTTTTGGAAAACGCCTCAATATTTTTGTCTTGTGTAAAATACGTTCGTGTATTTTTGGGTTCTTAATGATTTATTTTGTGTGTTTCACTGTGTCTTTCAACAGTTTGTATAGAGTGGTTTTTTTTGTCTCTTTTAATTAATTTAATTCATCAGATATTTATTCTTCATTCATCTGTAATAAGATCATTTTGTCTGTTGCTTTAAAACATTGATACCATTGCTTTCTTGGGAGTCCAAAAAGTCTAGCACTAGGTACAATCACTTCAGGCAATATCATTTATTGCGCAGTTCTTTGCGAGAAACTGAGAGCCTAAAGATGGCGCCGGTCATACACTAATTTTCATGTCAGGGTATCCTTACATGACATTACAGACAAAAGTGCAGTTTTACACAAAGGACAAAATTGTGAATAAAACAAAACTAGTCGATTGAATAAGGCTGAAATTTGAATACCCTTCTATTTAGGTACACTTGCATATTGGTAAGACATTTCATAGATTTTAGTAATTAGCAAAAAAATAGCATTTTTGCCTTTTCCCCCCATTTGTTATGAAGCCCTCGATATATTCCTCATGTGTATAATAACAGCCCATAAACGTCGCACTGCTAGGCTCGTGCCTCCCAGTAAAGGGGACCTTACAGTATACCCGCCACGCTTGTCCAAGCATGTTAGTTGAGTACGGGACGTGTGCGCTAGCCATTACGCTACCACGATATTTAAGTCGTGGTAGCGTAATGTGTTATCGAATCTATTTATTTATGTCTGCCTAAATGACACACTAAATTGCACAAAGTAAACAATGAATGAGCAGATTATAATTTTTCTCAATAACACAAGTGGGCGGCTCTGTGTAGGCATTACAGAATTTTATAGCTTGTTCGGTCTTTGCAAATTGAGGTTGTTTTATTATTTGAATTATATTTCATTCACGGCTCAAAGACACTAAGTGTTGCCAGTCGAAAGAATAAAGTTGGTATACGTTGTGCATTATGTTCTTTATGTATCGACGAGGCGCCTGATATGGATACCTATATGTTGGCTTGTTGTATATTACACATACTACAAGCGTAACTTCTTTGTCTATCTGTCCACGGAATTTTTTATTTTAAATATGCTGTGATCAGTTGGCCCCTTTCTGATTGAAAATTAAATACTATTGCCTAACTTCATGTACTTACAACATTTCCACATCTTTTGCAGCTGACTTCATACAATGACATCCCAGGTTAATATGTCGCGGTTTTAATAAACAATACTCTTTTGTTATTGAAACATTCGTTTTAGCGGTTTCATGAAACAAAAGTAATTAATTAAATGAATAATCATTATCGGTGACTCATTATATTAAAACATGTTCGATTTCGTTTCACGGTTTAGGTTTTTGTTCATTCTTCAGGAAGTAGCATTGATCATTTGTATTGTTTGAAAGTGGCACAGTTTTATTATGTAGTGAAATTATGAATAGCTAGCAGTTGTTTTTTATTGCAGGAGTTCATTCAGTAGACAGGTAGACGGTCCACTCGATGGAAAGCGGCTACCATCGCCTATGGACATTTACAACACAAAAGGTGCTGTAAATGCGCTGCTGCTCTCTTAAGGGAGACTGGAACCTGGTCACTAATGCCGGAACACAACTCAAGGTTGTTATGTTTTGTCGTCTCTTACGACAGGTCGCCCGGCCGCAGGAAATTGTATTCTTTCTCCGTTTCTGCACGGATAAAAATTAGTTTTCGGAGAATGGTAAATAGGAGCGCCTCACGGCGCCTCTCTTTACTCTCTACGGCGCACACTTTACCCGGAACATCGTCCGCATTTACTTTCTGAATGAAGTACAGACGGAATGGTAATGCCAGAGTCTTGAGAAACGAAGACAAGACTCAATGACCCGACGGCGTCAGTTCTATGTCCGAGGGGTGTAGAAAGGTTTTTGCGCCCGCCCTAGTACAACACTCCTCCTTTGTCTCGGTATAATTGGATGTTCCGGCTAACTCTGAAACGGCTAGACCGATTTTGACCGGTCTTTCACTAACAGATAGCGGATATTATAAGTAACTTACTTTTTTTTTTAAGTTCCGCGAAGGTAAATTCCACGCGAACAACTCGCGGTCATATCTGCACAATAATATGAATGACTGTGGGATTTCTCGTTACGTTTTCACGACACGTACGTCACGAAATTTTACATACACTTAGCAGTATAGAAAAGAACTTGGGATACATTTTAGCCAGAAAAAAGTACTATCCCTTTAAGATAGAAACTAAAGCCAATTAAATGATAGCGCTGCTATAAGTAGTATAGTTTGTTGATGCCTTCGCTGCAATTCACTATCAATACACTATTACTTTAATGATTGTTGAGAGTGACAGTAATCATCATGCGAACGAAGTTTTGTTGGCGCTATTAGCAATGCATACATAAAATATCTGTATATCTTTACTAATGTTACAAAGACGAAAGAGTTGTATATTTATAAAGAATAAATCAAAAACTACTGGACCGATTTTAAAAATTCTTTCATCATTCGAATGCTACATTATCCCTGATTAATATATGCCATATAAAAATTCGATATCCCTACTAAAACTTCAATGATGTATTGTAAACCATCAATCTAAACAAAATACTTGGCGCTGGAATCGGGTTTTACGATTTTGATGATATTTTATATGTATTTGAGTGGGTCCCGCGGTGGTGTAGATTCACGATTAGACCGGGTGCCCGGACACGATTAGGTGGCACTGGAATCGGGATCTAGATCTTTATCTTTTCCAGGAGGACAACGTCTACCGACACCGTTAATTTATTATATAATTCCAATTACGGCTACATGAAATACGATAATTTAATTATCAAATTTTGACGTTCTAAGTCCTCTTCATATTGGGTAAATAAATGTGTCGCACGTATCCGTCGATGGTTGGAAGTTGTGTCATAAAAACACAGTAGTAAAATTGGACTTGGCACGAATAACCGTTTTACTCATGCTTACCTGTATTTTATTTATCGTTTCATTGAGACACATTCGACACCATTCCAAAGGCCGCCTGTTGATTCAATGCTGTTTTTGTTGCTATTTCCTAGAAATAATTGAGTTTGAAATTATTTTAGTTTTCGTTAGTTTGTGGACGATTATTTTAGATTTTTTTTAACTTCTGGAACGCCGGGCTTTTTTTTTCAATAAATGAGTTATACAATCAAAAATATTGTTACGAGTTTATAGGATGTAAATTCGAAATGCTGTTGGTATTATCATAAAGTTTATTAGAAGTACACACACGTAATTAAGTTCTTACAAGTATAGCCAAATACAAATAAAGCAAACCTTTAGGCAGAAAATCTTTATAACATAAATCGCGCAAAGATCGTCATTATAAGATACTCGCTCCGAAAGTGCACTAGGTAACGCTTCGTTCGCTGTCAGAACACGACTGCCCCTGAGACTTCCTTGACTACCCGACCCTCATCCATTTGTAAATTAGACATGGCATCCTAGCAGCATGCAGCCCCTCTTGATCTTGAAATCTTTTACTCGTCTGCTTAATGGCTTCTAAGAATTCGCATAACGTAGTAAAGAAGGTTTTATGATCTTTTACGGCGACGTAAACAAAGAAATTAGCACGAACAATAGATCACTCAAATTCAAATGGGTAATAAGACACCCGCAATGGATAAGTATAATAAGCTCGCAACAACTTCAGTTGAATTCTTCATCATATTTCACAGTATAATAACAACCAGTAGTAAAATGTAAGATTTTACCATTGCCTAATAGTGGGCACGCAACATGAGGGTAGGGTGCCGACATTCCAGGCTTTAATAATTAAATTCTGTTAAATAAAAAAAGGCAAATATAGTCATTTCTGACGCTGAACGTTTCGTTTTGGGCACATTGTAGGATGTTTAGATTCCCATGTCCGTTTACGTCCACGTTTTCTGAATATTAATAGAATGCTGGTCGTAGTAACAGTGAACGCACCATTGTTTCATTCCAAGGCGGTGGTCCGAATCTTGGTCAGATAGCATGCAGGGGGTTGCCTGGAAGAGATCGCTTTAAGCGATAAGGCCGCCCTTTGTTCAACATGTATATTGTACTTAGTTTTAAGAACATAGTTTTAATTATTGGTGAACAATAAAGTGTTTTCATTCATTCATTCATTCATTCATGCTCTGCTTTACGACCTTGTCGCTCTGGACCGTGATCAAGTGCGACAAGGTTGTAAAGCAAAGCATGCCACAAATCGCATCGCCCGTTGCTAAGTCTTTAGGGTATTTTTTATGTCCTTAATGTGCCTATTGTTACAATTACCACAAGCTGACGGCGAAAAAAAACAACTTTGACAACAACTTAGCAGAGCATATACGGCACGAATCTTGACCGGTCACCTTGGCCTACGCACAGTGTTATTGCGGTTCTTTTTCGCAGTATGATGTATTATTTTGAGTAAAGGGACAAAAACAAAACATTGTCGATATGTTGATAATTAGCATCGCATTGGCTACGCTCAATGACTTTTTAATGATTTATAGTATTTAAAACGTGTGTATTGATCGTTACTGTACCTCTCTGTACTCGGCAATTCTGTAGTTCAAAAGAAAATACAAAATACCCAAAGAGCTTACAATGCGGCAATGCCCTACGAGTCCAATACAATAATTCCCTCAGGGTGTTGTTGAGGACCACGTTTCTGCAGTCGGTCGTCGTATGTTCGCCGAAGCACACATATATGGCTTCGATTGATTGTTAATTATGTTTTACACAATGATTTTTTTTAATGCTTAGTGGCGTAAAAAACAGCGTTGTTACGTAGCAGATTGCGTGGTAGCAGCAACAGCATCCTGAAGGAAATAGCTGATAAATTTGACTGCCTACTGATTTGGTCCTTCATTAAGAGGACTTAAAATTCTTTCAGTGTTAGATAGCTCATTTATCGAAGAAGGCTACAGGCTATGTATCATCGCCCTAAGACCAATAGGAGCGAAGCACCAATGAAAAATGTTTCAAAATTCGGGGGGTTTTACAACATACTTTTTTTAAATTATTCCACGCGATCGAAGTTGCGGGCAGAAGCTAGTATATAATAATTTTGAAACTTGGTAAAAAATTATAAAAATAATAACCTTATAATTATTCCAATCTTCTTGATATAATATGATAGATAATGAATGATTGTGTGTAAGTCCCTTATAGAATCGTAAAATATACATCTGATTTAGATGAAATTTTGTGTGTCTGTTTGAGTGGGTCCCGGGATGGTTTACAGCCATAATTGGAACCGGTAGGTGGCGCTGAGATCGGGTTCTAGAATCCTCCTGATCACCTAGACCGATTTTGGTGATTTTGTTTTTGTGTGTTTAAGTGGGTCCCCGAATGGTTCAGATTCACAGTTAGAACGGTAGGTGGCGCTGAGATCGGGTTCTAGAATCCTCCTGATCACCTAGACCGATTTTGGTGATTTTGTTTTTGTGTGTTTAAGTGGGTCCCCGAATGGTTCAGATTCACAGTTAGAACGGTAGGTGGCGCTGAGATCGGGTTCTAGAATCCTCCTAATCACCGGAAGCGATTTTGGTGATTTTGTTTTTGTGTGTTTGAGTGGGTTCCCGGATGGTTTAGATTTGCAATTAGAACCGGCAGGTCGCGCTGAGATCGGGTTCTAGAATCCTCCTGATCACCTAGACCGATTTTGGTGATTTTGTTTTTGTGTGTTTAAGTGGGTCCCCGAATGGTTCAGATTCACAGTTAGAACGGTAGGTGGCGCTGAGATCGGGTTCTAGAATCCTCCTGATCACCTAGACCGATTTTGGTGATTTTGTTTTTGTGTGTTTAAGTGGGTCCCCGAATGGTTCAGATTCACAGTTAGAACGGTAGGTGGCGCTGAGATCGGGTTCTAGAATCCTCCTAATCACCGGAAGCGATTTTGGTGATTTTGTTTTTGTGTGTTTGAGTGGGTTCCCGGATGGTTTAGATTCGCAATTAGAACCGGCAGGTCGCGCTGAGATCGGGTTCTAGAATCCTCCTGATCACCTAGACCGATTTTGGTGATTTTGTTTTTGTGTCATGGAACAAAGTCTATTGGGAATTCAGAAAATAGGCGGTACAAAGTTCGCCGGGTCGGCTAGTACTCCTCTATATTTATCTTATTCTCTCGAAGGGTACTTTTATGAAGCTTCATTACTACTACGTGTGAACTGCACACACAAACACACACCTTTTTTTTTGCATAATTTACATTATTCGTCTTGAACCTTTCAACGCTGCAACCTTGTTTACAAACAACAGCAAAGCGTTCGACTTGAGGAATATATTACAGTTTGTTTCCCTCGAAAACAGCGTTATAAAGATGAATTTGTTAAGGGGACGATCAAAAGACAATTAGTGACATTCAGACCATGAAGCGTGACGTTTCACGGGCTTATTATGATTACAAAACATCTGTTGTCTCATTTCGTATTCAATTGTTTGATGATGATGTACGCGTCAAGCTTAGAATGCAATGTCAGGGAAATCCAAGTAAATTTGAATATGGAGAGGCTGATGTATTAAATTGATAATTAATAGAGATGTGCCGATTATGACTGGCCGATTAGCCGATCAGTCGGTTGTAAAGAGGCCGAGTAATCGGCCAAGACGATTACGGTTTTGAGGAATTCCGTGACGTTTCGTTTATAGCTGATTCAGGCGCAAGTCGCAACTACCGGTTTCTTGATTTTTTACTTTTGTACAGGTCGGGGCGGCGTTTTTGTGTAAAATTTAAAATATTTTTGTTTAAAGATAATACTGTTATTGTTCATTAAAGTGAAAGAGCTGAAATAAAATTTAATAATGTTAAAAAGAAAGTCTCGTGTATGGATTACAATGTATTAGTAAAGTATAGTGGCCAACTAATCGCCAACTACGGTAGTGGCCGGATCGTCGGCTTTACCGACTAGTCGGCACATCTCTAATAATTAATTATAGCCACTAATCAGTGCACCGTCCGTGTTTTGATTTATCAATGTTGTTTAACATGAACACGGTAAGCGACGAGGTCAAGAGTTTAAGTTTATTATTATTTTCAACATCGCTGTTGTATTCAGTTTCTTTTGGCGTTTAAGAGAAACATTGGACAGCCAATCGTCAAGTCGTCAATAAATGTAACTCTAATAAATCGTCTAAATCTTGTTATTTAGAGTGGACTGTAGTGGAACACTTACAGACTAAAGTACTACATGACCAAGGCTTGCAACAGCTTCTCTGGTTGGGAGCTTTCAGATAATGGTCTAAGAGCCCGTGAACGGCTACCTGTATGTATTTGACCAGACCTGAGTTTTTGTACATTGAGGTCCCTATACCTACCATGCTTGAGGTGGGGACTCGCTAAGCTCAAATAAATAAATGTAGTGTGTTAAACAGGGGTAGCTATTTGAGGACAAATGGTGCTATCCGAGTAATTTTTTTATTGTTGGCAAGAATTTGGCCTCTCGGGCAGTAAGAGGCAATATTCATTAAAATATTTTTTCTTTATTCAACTAAAAAGTATTAGTGTGCCAAATAAGCAGCAATTGCGCGTCTATTTCAATTATTAAAAGATATAATTTCGTTATCCATTTGTATACATCTATCTGCTAACCACTCATATAATAAATGCTAATATTGATAATGCGCAGTGGCGACGTGATATTGCGCAAACACTGATGACATTCTGTTTTGTAGTTTTGTCTAATACTATGCATTGATTTCAAAAGTTATAACTTGGATAACGTTTCGATTTAATGGAATCTAGAAATCTCTCTAAAATAAAAATAAAATCTTTTACAGCATATTAACATTAATCAGCAATATGAATCGATTTCATGAATAATATCTCTAGAATTTGTTTTTTGTTGAAGCATATATGATACGTTTCGTCCAATATCGGGTCTTTTATGGGGGTTAGACCTTACGCGTCGAGATTAAACGGCGGTCGGCTTGTGTGAGTACCACAGTGGTACTCTACAGTAGTTCTCAAATACACCACTGAACCTGAACCTGCCTCCCATGTGCCCGCGCTTGTGGTTGGAAGCATATGAGACTTGAACGAAGTTACACCCATGTTCATCCGCGCATCAAGGCTTGAGATTACCTCGGGAACCAGAGTAACTCACTTGGTACACTAGTAATGTCAGCGAAATTTCATTTGAGTTTCCCTGACATATGATTTAGTACTCCTATTTGTGACTGTGGCACTGAAGAGAGATCGCCAGATCATATATTTATTAACTGCCCATTATATCCTCAGTCTTTGTATGAAATCCTCCCAAAAAAAAATCCCGAAGCCCATAAACATAAAATCCCTACTTGTAAATATTCATAATCCTAAGGTCCTTAATATAATTTGTAAATATATATAAACATGTATAATATTAAATTGTCCTTTACTTATGTGTTTAAGTACCTATGTATGTTATAATTTATATTTTAATTTTTATTAGTCTTTTGTTCTGGTGGGGTTTTTTTTTATGTGAACAAGATAATTCATAAAACAAAAAAATATATGGAAACTGCCTTTTCCACACTAGACATTGGCAGTAATGGTCGTTGGCTAAACAAACGAGCCTATTGCCAAGAAACTACAGAAAGAAAGACATATGACTTGTCTAAAGTATTAGGATTGTCATTGCCAGTACCTATTCTGCTTCCACGGCATGACCGTTCAAGTAAACTTTAAAAACTTAGCCTAAACGTAATCTGCATTACCAAAAAATATACGTTACATTTCCAAATATTAATTCTATTTTGTACACGTATTTTACATATCTGAAGTGAATTAGAATTTTCCTCTCTGTTTACGAGGGTCTCATGCAAAAGGTGAAAGACGCATGCTTATTGTCTGGACATCGCGGTCACACTCATGCGACCTTGCTCTATTATTATAATGGGGGTGCCAGTGACACGTTAAATATTTTCATTTATTTACGTACGTACCCAATATCACGCGAGTGCGGTATCGCGTCACCTTAGCAAAAAAAATTATAGGGACGTAAAAATTATAATACTCATTTCCTTGGCTCAGTAGATATGTAAATCTTTCGACGATCAACGTGGCGATATAATAGCATAATAATTCATTTTTATGTAAAATTATCCATTAATATTTCTGTAATCAGGTTCAAGCCTTATGAAAGGGATCTAAACAATATTTTTCAACTAGAGTGTTGTAAAGTTAACTCTAAAGTTAGATTTATATTCTTTTTTATAAAAATTAAAGTAAAAACATTCAGTGATTTTTTTATTATTTGTATGTCCTTAACACCTTATAAACATCATTTTGAATATAACGGTCATAGGACACCAAAACTTACGTTGAATTTCAATAAATAACAAAAAGTGGTAACGAAAAAATGGATGGATTGTGTGTAGGATGACATGATTATTTGTGGTGTGACAGAGGACGTATATAAGAATAGAGGAGTAAGTAAGGAAAAGACAATGTGCCCCAAATAATTGGGAGAAGATGAAAGAAAAGAGAGTGAGTATGCACTTAATGTGTTCAATTTGCTCCAACTCTTTCAAAAAGTTAATGCTTACTTGCTGATATATTGTCATCTAGTTGAGCAGATGTCCAACTGACTTCAGATTTGTTTTTAAAATAATTCTTAATTAGCACATCTATTTTCGTCACTTAAGCTAGGCATATGATGCGGACAGTATTGTTTATAAGTAAGACCTTACATACATACATACATAACTTCACGCCAGGTCCCTTGCGGGGTAGGCACGAACAACAGAGCGCCATACAGGCTTATTCTTACACACCTCACTTGCTTCTTTGACATTCATAGCTCTTGTCATGCACGCTCGTCTGTTCTTAAGGCTCCTGACATCACCTTCTGCTAATACACGATCAATTTGATCATGGAAGGTGTGTCGTGGCCTTCCGCGACTTCTGCATCCATCCACTTTTGCATTGTATATCTGTTTAGTCATTCTTTCATCATACATTCTTTCCACATGCCCGAACCACCGGAGCATTCCTTTCCTTACCTTCACCCCGACACTCTCTTTCAGACCAACTCTCTTTAAGACCTTACAGCTAATAAATAACGTGAATTTAATAAAAACACGCGATATTTACATGACCAAAAAGCAATTTTGGACAAACTAAGAACAGGCCACAAATGCAAGCATGCTCTAAATTCAATCATAAACACTTGCCCTAAATCCGGAATGTCTTCTTGTTACAGCATCAACATTCTTGCAAACCTCTTAAAAAGCTCTAAAACCAGCCGCCCGACCCGAATGTTGTAAATTTCAAAACCCGGCATGTGCCTATAACTCTTCCTTAGTCCAGATCTGTCAAACATGTGTGCCGGTTGCGAATAGGCATTACTTGAATTAATGTTTACTGTGTCTAGACGTTTATGGTGACCAAAGAAAGTATTAGGTTGCTTGAAATATAGCAGTGAAAATTGATATCTGGAGCCCATCTCCGTTATCCAGACTTGAATAAATAACCCGAAGTTCGTTCACGAATCCTATTGGTAATTAAACTCGAGACTTCTGAATTCGCTTAGACGACCAAGTTGAAGAGGCTGTCAAAGTCGCTGGCCATAAGGGTTGTTTAACGATTATGAATTATTATTATGAAATTTGTTATGTGGGTTCTTTCTATAATGGTGATAACCGTTGTATACATATATACGTTTTAATCCCGTACCTATACTAATCCTACGGCAGGCTCCTAAATAGGCATGCGAAGCTACTTGTAAACTATAGGCATTTACAATAATTAACTATTAATTTGTTTCTTTGTTAGCTGTAGCCACTGAGTCTTCGTTCACCCATGACGAGGTTTTTTAGTGAATGACAACATCGGCACCAAAAAAACGCGACTTTTTGGCTCCTAAGTATTGACCTGGAATATGAACTAGCTCTGTGTCGGTCGAGGTTCGTTTAAATCCGTTCAGTAGTTTTCACGCGATACAGAGAAACAGACAAAAGTTTTAAAATTTGTTCTTCGGAAATTGCTGGTCAGTAGTCCACACTGATTTTGAGTTCCCAAAGCCACACTGATTTTTTTCTCCTTGAATTTACTGTATAAACTAAGAGAGTTCCATCGATCGAGTTGTATTATAGATAGGTAATCTACTGGTCTTATCAAACGTCCTTATTCCATCAGTAACTAAATTGATTCCTGTGATTTGACACCCCTTAACATCCTGATTAGTTTAAGTAATTACTTTAAAACGGTCAATTAAATGCACTACTGCCAAGTCTATGTATCACTGGAGACGTGTCAAATCAATTGGACGTTGCTAATCAATTTCATGCCTTAGCAATTGTTCTTTATTGGCCTTGAACTCAAAAGCTTCAATTAGTTATATTGATTGCAATTCCTTTGATGAGGACTCACGTTGTTTTCATGGACTCACTTTTACTTTTCATCTTCTGTAAGTTTAATCAGTCGTATTTATCAAGCATTATTCCCTAGTTTATTTATCCTTTCCGTTTCCCTATATTATTCTTTAATACAATAAATTTGTTCAGAAGTCGAGTTTGTAACAATAAGTTTAAAAGAGATTAAAATCAGGGGTTATTAATTTGGACCAGCAGATTCCTAAAATACAATTTTTAGAATTTTCCTATGTCAGTCTGTCTGTTGAGCATCACGTGAAAAATACTGAGCAGATTCAAATGGAAATCGACACGAACTTACTTCATATCCCAGGTCTATACTTAGGATACTTTTAATCTCGCAAAATGACGTCGTTTCTGTGGGATAGATGAATATAAGTAAAAAGACGGCGATGCGGTCGTGTTCAATTCAATTCACTGACAAATGCGTCGTAATCATGAAAACGCGAACGAAGTGTTGCTGGCACAGGCTACGAAATTAATAAAATTTACAAAGTTTGTGTATGAGTGTATGATTTCATAATATATGCCAATATTTAACGTAACATTTCTTGTCTGTCCATCTGTATGAAAGATTGTCTCAATAGATTCTGAATTTGTTCAACGGATTTCAATGAGAAATTTAGACATGCAAACAAAAATTATGTCATAAATGTTCCATTTCGATATCTTGCCAGGTGGTAGGGCATTTGCCCGACTGAATGGCTACCACCCCTGGTCTAGAGTATGCCGCTATAACTACCTTGAGTTGTGTTCCGGTATCAGTGGCCAGGTTGCAGTTTCGAGGCCGGCAGCGCATTGGAATACCTCTGGCATTAATGTCCGTAGGTGACGGTATTCACTTTCCATCATAGTCGGTCCGTTAGCCTGTCTACTGTGTCTTAACAATAAAATAAAAAATCTTGCAGAGTTCGGAAGATATTTAACCAATTTTATTGATTACCAGTCGTGCCTGCCCCTTCGTTCAAAGGGGCAGGCACGACTGGTAATCAATAAAATTGGTTGACTTGATTTATGCAGATTGTACATAAATTAAGTATTTTAAAGTTTGAAGAAGAAACTCATTAGTTTAAGTGCGTTCATGAGAAATCACTTCTCTAGATGATAAACACATTATAGTCATTTATAATAAACACACGTCTTTTTCCTCCTCCTTTTCAATTTCGACTTCGTCAAAATCGGGTTTGTCTGCGATAGTGTTACAGTTTAGGTCGTTTCATTTAGATATGTCGATAGTGTATACACTAATATGCGTTAACACTTGAAATAATAAGATGCATTCTACTAATCATCTAATATATACTAATCATCTAATCTAATAAGTATAATATTATACTTATTATTTTTCTTCCATGCATGTATATGTCATTATTCAGTGCATACTAATTAAAGGATGTCACCTACATATTTCACGTGATGGTGGCATGGATTTGCTCATATTTCTAATTTTATATGCCCTTCGTAGGCTATGAGGCACATCAATTTGTTTAATTTGTACCACAGGGAACTATAGATGTCAGAATGCTTTATATAAAACTATAGTATTCCACACGGGTCAAACCCTAGTGTGTAACGCTTATTTATTTAGTCGGCAAGCTTTTACACAGATTTACATTGCATTCAATTTTTATCCAGATGCTATTGCCCCCTAAATGGGTGCAACTGCACACCCAGTTACATGTATGAGAAAACAAACAGTTTTCTGACGCCTCACGGCCCGGTGGCAGTGTCCATAATTGAAATCATTTGGTATACATGTCCTTTTGACGCGGTGGAGTAGAAACATTTATAATAATTATAGTGACGCGGGTGTAATGCCCTTGTATTTGTTTAATTAATTAATTGTTATGCCGTGAACTAATTTGAAATTTCAAATTTGATAACAGTGAAATAATTTATAATATAAAATTGTACAATATGGAAATACTCAATTTCTGAAATAAATGAATTCTTATTATTATTGTTATACAAACTACCATATAACAAGTTTCAACAAAGATGTTCCAATAATTTTTCCGTGAAAGCGTAACAGACAGTATGATTGTTCTCCCGGAAATTGTCCCATTTCCTTGGATAAAAAGTACCATTTCTACACCCTCGGTATCGAAACTACATATATACTGAGTGTCAGCTATATCGGTCCAGTAGTTTTTCGTGAAATCATAACAGATAGAGAGTTACTTTCGCATTTATAATATTAATAGGGAAAAATATGTATGTCATGATGAGCTGACCAGTAAATTCTGAAAATACAATTTGAAATTGAGATGAGATCACATATCGATTTATCATTTGAACTGACTTAACACCAGCTTTTATTTCAATAGAGTTGCATACTATGATTTATAAATTACTATATGCAATCAATTGCGCCTTTGATGTCGATCCAAAACGTTGCTGAGGGCTCAACTCGCTAATTTCGCAAATTAACTGGCTTGTTAACCAATGCAAATCAGGCTTTAGAAAGTTATGACTTGCAATGTAACTCTAGCTGTAGATACTTAGTAGTTTCCTTTATACCTAACATGAAACAAGTGCCTACTAACAATCAGGTTGCAATCAGAGCTGATTTGCGCGTGGGTGATAATGATTCAGGTGCTGATATTGCTGTCCGACCGTGGGTAGACCAAGGACTTCCCTTTTACTGCAACCATTGAGGAAGAAATTGTTGCATGCGCGCCGTTGTTCACTGACGGCATTTTGGAATTTATATATTCGTACAAGGAAGATATACCAGTCGTGCCAGCGAAATTCGTTCGCGTTGCTATGACGATGACATATTTGTTAGCGAATTTCAACAGTGGCGGCACCAAAAAAAATGCAGCCGCTGCGCCATCTTTTGCACGGAAAGAAGGACATTTATCTTATATAAAGTATCTTAACTGTTGACCGGGGATATCAGGCAGCTCTGTATCGAGTTTCATTTAAATTTGTTCAGTAGTTTTCACGTAACTGACATTACAGACAAAAATTAAAAAAGTTGCATTATCGAAATCTGTCAGTCCGAATTAGCCCTCCTAATTTTTTTCTCATTTCTATTAATTGTTAAATTTAATTATTATTTATTTAATTATACAAGTTCGACACCCCCGAGAGGTTTAATATATGTATTATAGATTAGCTGTGCTAGCCACATCATTCTAAGGGTACTTCGTCATTTTTCATATCTTCTGCCAGGTAGCTGGCCAATGGAAATACCATCCCTAAAATTCATAGATACATAGCTTCCTAATGTGCTGTTCCATATTGCAGAAGAGCGACAAAGCACAGTGGCAAACCTAAAATAATATTAGCAAAATCTAGTAAAATATTAGTTACCTTCGAAGTATAGTATAGCATTTTGAAATACACTGAAGTTTACAAATTGTTAACTACACAGTAATATTTTATGGTTTCTTCACTTTACAACAATGTTGTAACATATAAAATTTATACTCCCTGAATCAAATAACTTTTAACCTATTTACTAACATTGTGCGGATCTAAACAATTTGTTTGGTATACATATTTATATAAATGAAAAATTATTTTTAAAATTATTAGTCAAGAGAAGAGCTTAGCAATATCTGTTGTAAACTTTGTATAGTTAGATTTGTCATCAGAATCGGTTAGGCTATACCCAGTTAAGGTATACATTTATTACATCTAGAAGAAACATGTAAATTAAAACTGCGACTTGCATGTAATAATTATATTATAATCATCATCAACATGTTTACTTACTTAAATGATTGGGTATAGAGTTAGATAGTGGAATGTTAATTTCAAGACTGGCCGTAGGAAGTCCTAAACTCGATCGTCCGTAACTAACGACTCATTGTCGAGGTATTCGATATATAGGAGACACAGGATGGGCTTATTCGCGAGATGTACGCGTGTACTACTGGAACGTACGTATGTCGTGTTAGCAAACGCTAAGGGGAAACAATGAAGTAGTTTATTATATTTGCATAGCATATACGGTGGTGATGAGATAATTTTTGCCAAACCAATTACAGTAAGAACAATAAATAAACGTATTATATGATTAACGCGATTTTGGGATAGTTCCTTTTTCGAATTCCTTTTTCGCGAAACAGTGAAAACACATTACAGTCCGACGCATGTCATGCACGAATAAGTTTTTTTTTTAAGTTCCGCTAATCATTTCTATCTAGAAGAGTTACATAATTCTTGTTACGTGTTTTCTTATATTTTGAAATAATACCATTGAATCTTTAACCTGTAATAACGTCATTACACCGCTTTTACTGCGGTCCTGTTATTCTAATAATTTCAATATTACAGATCTAGATATGACAAAGTCATCAATTACTAATCATTGTTAGATTACATGACTGACGCTTAATTATACAACTCAATCATGGCTTACGAAACCAAGAATTGATATCGCTTCCGAATGCTTTGTTTTAAATATAAATTAAAACGCGTTGTCTGCCAACGTTGCCAGTTACAGAAACATTAAAAAAGCCAAAACAAATTGCGGTTGCAAATATTTTTTTTGTTCAATTATTCAAGAATATATTTATTGCAGACGGAAGTGACATAAATAATGTACAGAAGTTCAAACTGCATTTTTTAAATTGCGACAATTTTTTTACGTCTAACCAGTACTCTCTGGATCTTCCTCCAGTCAAGCGCCCACCAATGACGCAAGGAATATAATTTGTGTAGTGTTATTCCAAAGTTCTATTTCTGTTTACCGCCGCACCCACGGCTTGCAAAACGAAGCGCATATTCGTGCGAGTGTGTGGTGTGAGACGGATATATTAAATTCGGTGGCTATCCCTGATAAAGTAATTAATAGTGCAGATACCATTATTCCGGACACAGATACATTAGAGCATGAAACGTAATGTAAGTACATAGTCATTGAAGCAGCGACGCCCATTGGAGACGCTATCGTATAAATAGCTACGCATGTACTTGTTCCTAACACCGATCATTTCGGTGCCGCCAACGATCGAAATGTTTTGTTTACACGGTTAAAATATTATGTTTGGCTTTTTATGTGGCCCATGAAACATTTTTACTATGCCGTTTGCATGTTGGAGCTGCAGTGTCACGGTGCCTTTCAGTGAGAGCATTAGAAAAATCCGGTATTTGTTGTTCATACTTTGTCGTGCTCAATATTAATATAATTTAACGGTAGTCAAAACAAGTCACCTACGCTATTTGTGGTTACCCGATTTGTGGTTGAGTTAATAAGATATAAGTGCATGTTTTATATGGTGAGAATTAGGTAAGCTATTTTGTATATAACATTACAAAGGCATGCATGCGTATGCATGCATGAGGCATATGTTTAATCGTCTAATGTCTAATAATTCCTCTAAATATTAAATCTTTATTATCTATTTTAATAAGCGAAGAAAATGTTATCCTTATTTGTCGTGTTATGAATGTTATGATTTAATTACTTACTTCTTATAATTCTGTCTCTGATGAACATATAATTTTATTAAAAGAGGCACATTAAACAAATCAATGATTATTTACGTATTAGGTCTATATAACAATAAATATTCTGAGATAATATCACTGCCATCATAATAAAATGTTCTCCAGAATTCGTTTTCATATACGACGCGTTTTGAAAGTATAAAAATAATACTTGGACTGCATGCATACCTTCAATGTTAGTAACGTGGTAAATATTCGCCACCTTGTCGTTTAATTTGATTTATCTTTGATGGAAATAGACTTCAAGGTTTTGTTTTCATAACCCAAATAACTTGGACAGAAATGACTGGATTGCAAATTGTATCTTTCTTTGGAAATGAAAATTTTCTTATAAATTAATTATACTAGTATCTTGCTCTGCTTCACCTTAACAGCCGTCATTATAATCATCCTAGTATGACAATTGCTTGTTTCAAAATTCTTCTTTGCTTTGCAACCATAGCCTCCATCGTGATTTATAGTGCAATATTAAGACTAACTATATCTCCACGTATAAGCTAGAGTTTTTAAGAATAGTCATTCGATTTCCAAGTATAATTATCCAGTTTCTGTAAAACTTGATCATGGTAACGTAATGGTCTTGCTCTTATATTTGCAACTTCAGGGTGTTTTTCTATTGTTTCTATCAAAACATTTAGAGCATTAATTTAGAACAGAATAAGTATGTACTGCGTTGCGTAACATTAAAATTTGCTTAGCTTTTTATTAGAGTTAATGATTTAGCCACTATCCCAGAATCTATGCATTTTTGTGGTACACTTTACTGAGAAACTATTACACACTTTTAGATTTGGGCTTTGACATAGTAATTTCAATTTATTTCTAGATGTGTTATCTACCATAAAAAAATATATTTTATAAGCATTAAAAAAAATTGGAAGATATAACTATTTTTATTAGTTAGGTTTGTATTGTATTTCTAATGCCATCTATTCGAAAACTAAAGAACTAACATCAATGTAAACACGTAAACAGAATGTTGTTACTAGATTATTTTTACTAGGCAGAAAACTTCATGAGTCCTCCTAAAGCACCGCTTTTTGCTAGTAATTAGTTACTTAGTTTTTGCGTTTATGATAAGCAGTTATTATTCTGTCTGTATTTCAGACTTAATTCATTCAATATTCGTTCGGTCATGCATAAATGTATCTGTATTACTCACACTTCTATTCATTTCTATGGTGTAAACAATTTGTATTCCCGCAGCATTCATCAGTTGTAATATTGTAGGCCCTTTTTATTATTCCGCTGTCGTCCCTTCTAGCCATTGAATTGTGTCAATAACCCCGTCATGTGTTTCGATTATGCCAATCACCAGTCAGCTGGTAACAGGAATTACGTATTCATCGGATTAATTGATATCAAATTGTTTTCATTAGTTAAATCGATTAATATCGACGTTGAATCATTTAAATTTTATATTTCTTTATGACCCGTCTAAAAAATGTGTTTCTTTTTGGAAAACAACCAAACTAGACGTGTTTCATTAGATGTTTGTGATTGTGCGGCAGTTCGTCAACGTAACTATGTAAACAATTGTTTGAAACATATTCAAACGTCTTTGTTTAGTAATTTAGAATTGTAGCTGCCCAATTATCGTTCTTCAAATGAGATTATTTAGTTTTCTGTCGGAGGAGATTATTTTGATGGCTTTGTTTCAAATACACGTCGTTTAAAACGCTCTTCAGTGTAACGCTTGAATTTTGTGCCAGTGATTCCTAATTTATTATCCCTGTATAGTGATCACCGACTTGGCATATTTTGTATATTTATTTAATATACCGTTTTTATGTCATTGATGCAGTTTTGATACTTTATTGCGAACCTAGAGCGTGTATTATTTTCTAGCTGCAATCAAAATAAAAAAGAAAAGCCTTATGTTGATAATCTATTACTAATCTATTATACCTGTTTCGCTTCCCGGATAAAAACTTCATAAAATGAGATAAAAAAGCGCGTGAAATAATTCACAGTATAGATGAAATTCATTCCACGGTATATAATTCGCGCGATGAGAATTCTCAATGCCGACTGGGCTTAAAAGTGTCAGTTGCATAATTATTGCTGCTGAATTTTAAACAAATAGCAATAAAACACTTAAGTTACCATTATGCAAATTCTATGAACCATTTATACACAATCGTTTCCTTTATATGGTAACGCCATTCTAGATTTTACGATGTCACAGTTTCATAAAAATAAATATGATTTAAACATACTTGTCATTATTAATATTTCAGCAAAAAAAACAACATTAACATATTTAATTTAGCAATTTTATAAATATTTTGACATTTCGTCACAAAAACGCGTCAAGCTGTCATGGCGTCTCGCATGACGTCACAGTGTGCAAAACAAACATCTGTTTCATTGAGTGTTATCTGAGTAGTCATTGATAACTTATTGTGTTTTGCACACTATGACGTCACGCGCTCTGATCGGCGTTCATTGTCACGTGGCTAATGGCTGCAATATAACAATTTTATTTCTCAAAAATATCAATTAATATTTAATATTTTAGTAAAAACAATTTATTTTTATCATATTTAGAACGTAATCTACGATATATATTCAAGTCAGTCTATATTTTTCATACTGTCAACTACCGAATTATTATAGAAATAGCTTATTTTTCAGGATACATATGATTAAATAAATTAATACATTTAAAGTAGTCGTCGATTCCTTTTATTCAAGCGTTTGTATAAGTTAACTTGATTGCTCAATAATACCTTTACTAGCTACAAAACTATCCTGGTATTGCATCCAGTGTTAGTTGATATTATTAAAATACAAATTAAGTCTGCGATAACATAATAAAATATTAGTTTATTATAAATACAAGATTGTTAAATGCTGTAAGGATTTATTTAATGAAATGATATATAGACTCTTCTCTTGGTACAATATTGTCCCATTAATCAGTGGATGTATAAGGATTGAAGGAAATACAAATAAATACTCTTACAATATGTAATTACCATTGTGTTCTTTAATGCCACGTTAAAGACGCTGCAGGATGATTCACATCTCCTGTATTAACAAAAATAAATTAAATGCGCTCAAGTTTTTGTTGTTAAAGATTCTTTTTGTTCGTATCATACATACATACATACATAACTTCACGCCAGGTCCCTTGCGGGGTAGGCACGAACAACAGAGCGCCATACAGGCTTATTCTTACACACCTCACTTGCTTCTTTGATATTCATAGCTCTTGTCATGCACGCTCGTCTGTTCTTAAGGCTCCTGACATCACCTTCTGCTAATACACGATCAATTTGATCATGGAAGGTGTGTCGTGGCCTTCCGCGACTTCTGCATCCATCCACTTTTGCATTGTATATCTGTTTAGTCATTCTTTCATCATACATTCTTTCCACATGCCCGAACCACCGGAGCATTCCTTTCCTTACCTTCACCCCGACACTCTCTTTCAGACCAACTCTCTTTCTTACTTCGGTATTACGAACGCGGTCCGCGAGCGTCACTCCGCAGATTTTGCGCAGTGCTCGCATCTCGACCGCGTTTACTCTACTTTCATGCTCTCTGTTCCATACCCAACTCTCGCTTCCATACGTGAGCGTAGGTACCAGCACCGCGTTGTGTATGGCAAGCTGGGCTTTCTGGCTGAGGTTCTTAGCGCCTAGAAGTTTACCTAACGCTCCATTCACACTATTCCCCAAATTTACTCTTCTTTCTATGTCAGCGGTGTACCTTCCATCCCTGCTAAAAGCACATCCAAGTAATACAAACTCATTCACTTGTTCCAGCATAACATCATCGACCATTATCCTTGCATTCGTTCTGGTTTCTTCTCTTTCAAACACCATAACCTTTGTTTTCTTCGCATTCAAATGTAAGCCTCTCGCCTGACAGTCATCTTTCATCATTGTGACTAGTGTTTGCAGTTCTGATGGCGATTCGGCTAAAAGGACGGCATCATCCGCATAAAGCAAAGTGCTAACAACTAGATCACCCATCCGCACCCCAACATCCATCAATCTTAATCTCTGGAGACAGTTGTCCAGATATAGGATGAACAGCAAAGCCGACAGCACGCAGCCCTGCCGGACGCCAATATTGACGTCAAACCAGGGCGACAGGCTGCCGTCCACCCGCACGCATGCCATACAGTCCTCGTAAGTGGACTGCACAGCACGCAGCAATTGGCCATTGATCCCATATCCGGGCAATATGTCCCAGAGGTCCTTCCGCACAACCCTGTCAAATGCTTTATCTAGATCCACAAAACCGCAGAAAACCTTCCGGCCCATAGCCAGCTGCTTCTCCACGATATTGCGGAGCGAGAAAACTTGATCTATACATTTCTATACATCCCCTTCCATTTCTGAAGCCCCCTTGTGCATCCCACAGTAATCCATCGGATACCACTCTCATTCTCCTTTCAAAAATCTTCGCATACACTTTAGATGCTGTGCTGATCAAACTGATGGCCCTGTAGCTGGCGCAATCCATACGTGACCCCTTGCCTTTATACAAGGGCACGATGACAGCGCGCCTCCAGTCCTTGGGAACCTTTCCCGTCCTCCAGCACAAGTTGCATAAGGACAGGAAAACGTCCCGGACGCAGGTTCCACCATATTTGATCATCTCAGCAGACACACTATCGATTCCTGCTGCCTTTCCATTTTTCAGACTTCTTATCGACCATTCGATCTCTTCCAAAGTGATGTCGGATGCTGACTCCTCGAAATCGGTCACAGACTCAGTCGTTGTGCCAGCATCCGAGATATTATCATACATTTCTCTTAAAATATTCACTCCATCGCGCTAAAACCTCTTGTGGGTTAGCAAGAATGTCCCCTGCTTTATATTTTATTCTTTCCATTTTGGAAGCTGACGAACAACCCCGAGACTTCTTAACCTCTCTCCAAAAGAGTTTGGTATTCGCCTCGAAGTTCTGCGTCAGCTTCTCTTCTTCTTTCAATTTTATTCTTTCACGCTTCTCTTTCACTAAAGTTTTGGTTTCATTCTTGCAGAGGCGATAAATTTCTTTCTTCATCTCTTTCATACTGTCATTCTGATGCAAAGATGCAATATAATCCAGCCAGGCTTTTCTCTTTCTCTCTACGCTAGATTTAACATCTGCGTCCCACCATTCGTCACCTTTCGTTGTTATATGCCTCTTTGCGCATCCACATGCTTCTTTTGCGCTTTCCACTATACTTTCCTTCATACTATCCCAGTCATTATCCACATCTAAGTCGGAGAAGTCCGCCTTTGCAAGCCTTTCTTCGACTAGGCGCGCATACATACTCTATCATCTTCCAATTTTTCACATTTTATTCTTTCAGGCTCCCCGAAATTGGTACGCTCTCGCCAGTGCCTCCACTTCTTGAAAAGGCCCACAAACCGTCTTATCACCAGGTAGTGGTCCGTTCCAAGAGTGGGGCCTCTGTAGGCTCTTGTATCCGTTATTGTGTTTCGGAGGCGACTATCTATTAAAATCAGATCAATCATACTTTTCTGTTCATTCATTCTCCATGTATACGTGTGAATATCCTTATGATGGAATAAGGTGTTCGACACAAGCAAGTTTCTTTCCATGCATACGTCTATGATTGGCTTACCAGCCTCGTTCGCTCTCTTGTCGCCATAGGGTCCAAGGACAGCCTCAAAGCCGTCTCGTTTGGTCCCCACCCAGCCATTAAGATCACCACACATAATTAGTCTTTCGTTCCCTTCAGCCAGATCCAGAATTTCTCTCACAGACTCCCAAAACTTCTCGAGTTCTTGGGGATCCGCTGAGCTTACGGGAGCATAAGCTGCGACCAGAAAAACTCGCGTGATCCCCAGCTTTAGACGGACCCAAAGAAGTCTCGGGTTCACCAGACAATAGTCTTTCACTCCAGACACAAAGCGGGATGAGAGTACGACGCCAACCCCCCCACTTGCACGCTCGTCCAGGTCCACGCCGGACCACAGAGCAAGCATGCCACCGGGGAGGTCATCGACGTGACACCCCTTCCGCTTTGTCTCTGTCAGACATAAGGCATTCAGGCTTCTCTCATTCATTATATCAATCATTTCGTCCATCTTATCTTTCATTCCACCTCTCACATTCCACGTGCCTATACGACACTCTGCTCCTCTCGACCCGCCAGGTTTGGCGCTGCGTGAAGGGTGGCGGCCCCCTTCGCGGCATGCGCGAGAGTTCACACCGACGGGGGCGCATCGGTGAGCGTCGCCTGCGGGGGACGCCCTATCATGCACTGCACTCGGGTGAATCTCGGTCAGAATTGTGGCCCTCTGGGCCAGCGGGGATCGCGACGTGCACGCTTCTGACATGACCCCCGTATCATGATATTCTATAAACAACATCAGCTACAATAATTAATTAATATACAAATTTTACCCTTGATCGAAGTTTAGTTAATATTACCCCTTTGATTATGCATATAGCAAACTTGAAATGATTCGAAACTTCCAGTGTTGTACCGCGCAGGCGTATTTCGAGTCCTATATCCCCACATCCCTTGTACCGACTGCCTCGCTCTCGCAAACTATTCGATACATTGCTTGCTTAGTTCCAATAATAAGCCTTAAGTGTAAGGGGATAAAGCGTTATACCAGCAATGGTTAATGTTATCTATAGAAACAACGCAGTCCGCCAGTATATGGCATTCACAGTGTGGGACGTACTGGGACCGCTCTCAAACTTTCGTGCATGTTCTAGAATTTTCACACTGCTACGCGACGTCGAGACCGTCGTCTACATAAATACGCTCGAGGACCGTGGCCGACGCAGTAAATGACGAGAATCGGTGACGAACGTTACTCAGCATACATCATTTATTTATCACGTTTATATACGCTAGTGGCAAATAAAAGTTTGTGAGATAATTCGAACAGTGATAGAAAATCAGTGAAATTGTATTTGGGATATGGAATCACCTGTTGTAGTTGATAAACCTCCAGAATATCACGGGAATGAAGTAAGTAACATAGACATAAAGTTACTTCTAAGTACTTTTATATTAAACTCAATAATATTCAAAATTCCGCTTAATATAATAAATTACAAATACCAGAATGTTACATTAATTTAACGTATTTAATTGTTCTTGTGGGAGTGAGCCTGAGAGCCCGTGACTGAAGATTAGCATTTTGGTTAAAGAGCCTTTCTTAATAAAATAAAAAACTGACATTGACACTAATTTACAACGGATGATGAATAAATTATTTTTACTTTTTAAGGCTGATTTATCCAAAATTATTTATAAAGATTAAATATTATCTCATTTACTCTTTACGTACAAATGTTTTAATTTAATAAAATGTATAATGAATGAATATGCGCTTAGGGGGCCATTCATTAATTACGTAAGGATTATTTTGTCAATTTTAACCGACCCGATGTAAGGATACATAAGATTGTCGAACCCCCTTTTCCTCTTCTCACTTAAGATTTATTCTCGTTTTTTCGAATACTAAAAAGTTGTTAGAAAATGATCAGTTACACTAGAACTCACAGAATAACGTAACTCAAAGATTTTTATTTTTAGCAGATAATTTAGTTTATACTTTTTCATTGCTATCACATATAGATTATCTATTCATCATCATTTGTAAAATAATATGTAAATCGAAGTGCATATTATAGACTGAAGAAAACCATTCGGTATTCGAAATAGAAATAGGTTTGTCATATTAAATTTCGACTTGTAAAATATTACGTACGAATGTGTTTTACCTCCTCTCCTCCAGATAAAGGTATAGATATTTTTATTTATTAATGACACCTTACATTCTTAAACAAGTAAATAAATAAAACGTGGTAAAAACATTGCCTGATCTCATCCAAATGTGTACGTAGGTACAGGCTAAAGAATAATGAACCCTAATACAGTTTATAGGTTCGCAATATTTTTTGGATGTAAGCCAAGAGTGGCATGGTCAAAGACATCTTATTCTCCACCACTACGCATTACCACCTTTGGTGCGTTTTTTAAGTATTACAAAAATAACAATTTTGTACATGAGTGGCGTCAAACGTAGATAATAGCTTGGTGCGTGTTAATTGACGACTTGGTTATTCCCGATTCTTAATGAGGAAAATAAAAACGTGTTAGGTAGAAACTAATAAGAATTTGAGGTCTACTAACGATGACGGAATTCTTGGTAAGCTCATATTTAAAAGGGTATCGCTGATATCAATATCATATCATAGCTCAGGGATTCCCAAACTCTTTTGGACAAGAGACCCCTCTTTCAAAATGAACTGATATCTCAGACCCATAGCGAAATTACTCTCAAAATCCTATGTATTTATATAGTTTTTTCGTATTTATATAAAAGACTTACCAATTTAAAATCTTTGCGGTTGATTTATAAACTTGACATCATTTTCTAATCAAAATTTAACAAAATAGACCTCAAATTCAGTAAATATCAAGTGATAAGATAGAAATGAGAACGTGTGTTAATTATAGGGGCAGATTTTTGAACCTCATCGACCCCCAAAATCGAAGTTACGAGTAACAGCTAGTATATAAGTATAGGCAGTAATGACAAATTTTTCAACACGGACTATTGCGTAGTACGTACCTTTTTCGACACGTGTCTAATTTTCTCTTTTTTTATTTATTTACTTTAATTCATTGAATACAATGAAATAATGAAAAAACAAATATGTTTTTTCATTATTCTCAGTGACTTTGTACGATATATGCCATTCTGTAGTGTAAAATTCTTTCTACTGAATTTCGTATTAAAATTGTTATGGGTTAACCTGACAATTTCATACATTTACGTATTCACTAGTCTGCATTGTGTACCATGTTTGAATTCGCAAGAAACGATAAAAGCAAGAACGGAAACGCAAAACTTATCGTCTTGAACAGTTCATTGTATATTCCAGTATCATATCCTTATTTCAAGGAAAAGATAACTGAATACTTCGCCTTGCAATTCATTTTGGTCAATTTACTTCGGATTACTTGAACACGCTTAGCATGTTCTTTCGCTTGCATTATAGCCTGCAATCCGATCAATGCGAAAAATCTTCCATTTCATGGGATAAAAGTATCTTTAGGAAATTGTAATTTCGATTTTCGTGACAAATCATTAATTTTCAGTTACAAAAAAAAACTACTTTCTGTACTTTTAATCGTTTTTTTCGTATTTTTATTTGCATTTTTTTTCGTATTTGAAACCGAATTTTAAACGGATATATAACAATTAGCTCCTGCCCGCGACGTCGTCCGCATGGAATAGTTTAAAAAATGTAAGTAAAAAAAACCGGCCGACTTTGAAACATTCTTTATTGGTGCTCCGCTCCTATTGGTCTTACCGTGATGATATAGCCTACAGCCTTCTTCGATAAATGGGCTATCTAACACTGATTTTTTTTTTTCAAATCAGACCAGTAGTTCCTGAGATTAGCGCGTTCAAGCAAACAAATAACAAAAAAAACTCTTCAGCTTAATATTTAGTATAAGATTCAGGCAATTTACAATAAACTTAATAAGAATCTTAAATTTTTGACTGCTTTTTAAAAACGTTAAATTTGAATAGTTAAACGTGATAAACCGAGTGAATTACCTGTGGCGATATCTACTCATGTAGGATTTAGGCGCTTTTCAGAGTCACATACTTCTGTTATGATTTTTTTTCATAAATTATGTAGCCTAAAATACAACATTAAAATCAAATTTCTAAGTAATAATGACTAATGAATAATATTAATCTGACCTGAAATAACTACATAGATATAATTTACACTAAGAATGCGTCCAATAACACGTTTCTTATTGTCTTTGTTAAGGGGAAGACTTTGTACATGTGTTCTTTAAGCTCATAGCACTACACACTTTGTTATGAAAGTTTTATAATACTAACTCAAATGGTTTTGTTATTTTGAGTCTTTGAGTAAGCCTGTATTATCGAGGAGTTGCCTCAACTCTAACATGGAGAAGAAGTTATTTCTGGTGTGCTTTTGCGTTCCTTTTAATTACGAAAGTACGAGGTCCATTTTTAATATCTAAAAATGCAGCAGATGAAGCGAAAGTTGTTTGTCAGGATCAAAAAAGCCTACCTCAACATCATAATATCATACAGATTCATTTCCACTGTTCGGCGGGTACTAAAATGCCTGGAAATTGCCATATTGAACTTATCGTGTTCACAAGAAATTTATTTACACATTAACTTTATTTACTTTGAAGCCATAACTCTGCGTGCGAGATTATAACTAAACATTTTGACGTCACCCTGACGCCAGAAACGGCGTCGCGACTCCTGACTCACGAGCGGCGCCCGCGCAGCATTATCGAAACTCCATTTATAGGCGTTTGTTATTGTTCAAGAGAAAATTACGTATTTTAGGTCAATTGTTTAGAGCATTACAGATTGTTAAGACTACTTTACACTTCAGTGTTGATTTGATTTTAATATTTACTCTAGTGTGCAAACATATCTGTCTAGACTAGATAAACCATACTCAACGTAATTTCTTTTATAAGGAACACAATCGTACTAGATAAAATGCCGCGGGCCGCATCATTAAATTATTCCCATCTGATGGAAAACGTTAATTGTAGTCTATGGGCATTTGGAACAACAGAGTTTTACCAGTCTAAATTTATTTATTTATTTATTTATATTACTACCGGTGCCCGCGACTTCGTCCGCCAAGAACTGCTTTTCGCGGAGCCCAAAAAAAAACGTAATCTAAGTTACTCCTTATAACGTCAGCTATCTGCCAGTGAAAGTCCCGTCAAAATCGGTACAGTCGTTTCAGAGATAGAAATAATATGTAATAAGCCAGGCGAGCCAAAGGCTGAGTATAGCGAGCGGGTCTAGACTATTTTTAAACGAAAACTACTATTTATGTAATAACTTATGAATGGAATCGTTTTGATTTTTTTCTTTCGGTATCTCTATAAATTTATCTCGAGTGGGTTTCAAAACGGCTTAATCTAATTCATTGGAAAGTTAGGCATTAATATAGCCAATATATTTTATGTTTTCATGTTGATTTTATTTCGATATCTCGCAAAGTACAGAATATAGAGTCCAAATCCAGTGACGACAGTGACAGACAGTAGTAGAATAGTATTCATATAATCTATTCTACTACTGTCTGTCACTGTCGTCTAGTTATCCGTGCAGGAACGGTGCCGCCAGGTGCCAGGGCATATGCCCGACTGGATGGCTACCACCTCTGGTCTAAAGTATGCCGCCATAACAACCTTGAGTTGTGTCCCCGGCATTAGTGACCAGGTTCTAGTCTCCCTTAAGAGACAACAGCATATTTGTAGCAAGCACCTTTGATGTTGCGATGTGGTGTGGTGGTGAGACGATGGTAACCGCTTTCCATGAAGTGGGCCGTCTGCCTGTTTGCTGAACTCCTGCAATAAAAATATATAAAAAATATTATAAGCTAATATCTTATTAGTGCACATAGTTGAAAAATATATTACTTTTAATAATAGTTTTAGTCCATATTAATAATGTCATAGAAAGATTAAATACTAAGAATGAAAAATTGGTTAAAACGAGACGATGTTTAAATGAATAGTTAAAGATCCATATGCGAGGTCACTTACCTTTGTAGCTTTTGGATGTTCCAGCTGCTTCGTTTTATCTCGAAGTGCGTGCTTCAAAGGCGGGTCTAATAATAGTGGTACCTCACTCGTCCCTTGTGTTCTGCAATTTGCCACGATCCAGATTGCCAATTGCATGTGGGCGGTGAATTGCATCCTTTAGCGATTATTTATATGCAGTTGCATACAGTGATCCTGCTGTCATAGGATAACAAGTATCCGGTATTTATTGTATCAGATATACATATCAAAATTTATAAATTTCGATTTATATCTAATGCAGCAATCGGTTAATAAGAAATTTTGGAATAGATGTTCGGACATCCAAACAAGTTCGCTTTCACTTCTACATATTAGTGTGGATTCGTTTTTTGAGACTTAATTTGAAAATTGAACTTTTCAAGGCTTATTTATAGCTGGTTCCTATATCTTGGTATTTATCAACCTTAACATAGGTAGATATTTGACATTATTTTTATGGAACGTCAAATTTTAGCTAGCAGTAAGGCGGCGGTTGATAAGGCTAGGAAACGGCCATTAACCGATGAAGAATAATATTGTCCAATACTTTCTTATACAATGGAAACTCGATTTACCGGACTGGCTGTTGTCGTAAGGCATCCGGATAATTGAAAATCTGGTTAATTAAATATATGAATAAAAGCTATTTTGGTTCATATAATTAATTCTAGAAAGACAACTTACCTCGTTCACGTACATATGCTTATCCAAAATAACAAACTTATAAATTAAATCTATTTTATTAGGAGATTAGATATTACTGCATTACGTACGTATAATGTACACATATAATAAATTAATAATAACTTGTTTTTTAAAAAGGTTTTTAAATACAAGCTTTTAAGATCCTGGATATTATGTAACAGAAAAGTGCTAGCCCAGACAAGTGAAACGAGCTCAAACACGACGGGTCTATCTCGTTTAGTACAGGAGTGCCTATGGCCACCTTTCGACTCCATCATCAGATCAGCTCCATGATACAATATTATCGCATTGTCACGCGATATACGTATGCGTGCAAAATTTCAGCTCAATCAGAAGCCGGAAAGTTGGTCAAATTTAACTTGCAAGATTCACCCATTGCAAGTTAAATAAAAGTACAAGCTTTTATTATGTACATAATATTAATAAAGCAATTAAATCATGAAATGAATGCCAATACGGATAATCCGTACGACTAAGGTCCGGTTAATCGAATTTCCACTGTAGATGCCTTTGGATAAGCATTTGTTATTGCAAGCTTACGCTAACGAGTCGAGAGTCTACGACAGAGACTAAGCCAAATTATATTATTATATTATCTGCAGTAAGCATTCTGTGTGCAGCAAAGTCTCTGCTGAACAGATATTACTTTTCTAATGATAACCATCTAAGGCGCAGCCGCTTGTTTCTCTTAAAGCAGCCATAAAGGTTGGTTTCAATAATTATACTTTCATTATAATATATAGTTATTTTACATTAGTAATCTGTACATGCATTAGTAGATATCTCTAATGTTTGGCCTTGTGAAATGTTTCAACATTTAATATCTTATTAATTACACGCTTATTAACATAATGCCGAACCAAATGACTCACTGCTATTGTTATATTGTGAATTTCAGGTGTTTTAAAGCCGAAAACATCTTCGTAACAATTGATTAGCGGTTCACGTGTATTATATATATGTATGTACAAACATACGTAACGCTATAAATTGCCATAGACAGCAAGTTCAATGACGACCATCAAATTGAGTGGAACCTCTTACTTACGTTACTTTTGTAAACATTTCTAAGTTAAGATGATGATATCACTTGCATATTTATCTCCAATGCAAAAATGGTTATACAATACAAAGTAGAAACTTCTAGAAATCCGCATTCTACAATAAGTTTATGACGTAATATACCTATATGTATAAAAATATTTCTTTGTTTTTATTTAATTATTATACATAATGAATAAAATGTATTGATGATAAATGTATGTCTTTAAAGTCCACGGGCCATAAAAATGGCCCGGACTTTGGAGGGCTTGCGTTCGGCCATGCGAAGGCCAACACGTAGAGCTCCTTGTCAAATTTAGCGTAAATGTGGCGTGACACTGACCGGCGACTATCCCTGTCTACATCATATAATAAGGGCAAGCACCAAGCAAATGTATTGATTATTATTACTTTTAACGTGCAAAAGGAGTTAAATATAAGTACAAAATTTATTTCATTTAGAAACAGATTTAGGCTAAAATTAACCTTGTTAGTATTATCGTTAATGTAGGATAGATAAAAAATTCCAAAAACAATCGTAATATTTTTTCAGTGTTAGTAAACCGTTAATTCCATTTCGTACCGTGAATTCTTTAAAACTGACTTGTAAACTTCTTATACTTAAAAGTAAGACGTAGTAATAAAAGGGTTTGTTGTTAGTTGAAACCTTCAAACAATTGTTCTTCAATGAAACTGAATTTGTATGAAAACTTGCGAATCGGAATTTATTTTTCTTTAAAAAAAAATTCTACCATATTCTTTCCACGGAACTCTTTCACACATGTTTCATAGCCGTAAAACTCGTTATGATACTGATATTACGTTTCAAACTGGTTTTTTATACGTCTCTTACATTTAAGACATTTCTGAACATTTTTATCCTTGTGAGTTTATAAACAATATTTATTACCTGTGATTGTGTGTCACAAACACCTACGAGGTATAGACGACCACCAAAAATGGTCAGTGTTGAAAAACAGAACGATGATACGACGTATACCGATAACTGCGTTATAATGCCATAAACAGGTTTTAAATGTAAATAGCGTCAACCTACACATTTGGTCAATAAAATAAAAATTGGCTTATTATTTCAAATAGTGGACATTATAAGTTCACAAAGATGGCGGCGACCGCCTGTGTGTTTCACTTATAAATTTTATTATGCCCTTATTTTTCGGCGGGGAAATCCGCTTGAGTACAAGCCACCACGTAGGAAACGCCATAGGACATGTAGGATTCGCCACGTTTGGGTGGCACTAGCTCCCGCAGCAGTGTTATTATTCCCCTTTTTTCGTGGTAAAATCCATTTGAGGACAAGCCACTCGATAGAACTTGTGGGATTCGCCACGTTGGGGTGGCACTAGCACCCGCAGGAGTTATATTATCCCCCGGGTCGGGGATACCCACTCATGCCCCTCGCCGTGCGACATTCAACTGCCCCCAACATTCGTACTGCACCTGCAATCGCACTTGATATCGAGCTTTTCTTATATTCAATATTCAGTGAAACCTGGTTAAGTGAGACATCAAGGGGCCTGCAATATGGTTTCACTTATAGAGGTATTCCACTTACCCAGTGTTTCATATATCCAGGTGTAAATAAATATCTATTCATTTACAGAGGGATCCATTAATAGAGGTCGGAATACAGGTTATTTCAGTTATAGAGGTGCGATTTTTAAATAAAATCGAAACTAAAACTAAACTGGAGGTCATTGAGGCTCAAAATTACTTACGTAGTTAAGTGCGAAATAAGCGGGTAGAATAAGAATAATTAAGTAAACAAACAAAACGGATGTTATCTCAATTACAGAGGTCTATGCATACAAAATTCACTCGCTGTCTCAGTTATAGAGGTAACTATAATGATAAATCGAAAGAACAAACCCCAGATATAGAGGGTTGCTTCGTCTGACTAACAGGGGTAATTCAGTGCCAAAGTGTTGAAACCTCAGCATGAGTTCCAGTTATGGAGGTTTCTCACTTATCCAGGTCCCACTTAACCAAGTTTCACTGTATAAGTACTTCTAGAGCTCTAAATATCGATCCTAGCTTTAAATCTCAATTGCGCTCGGAGTGTCCCCTCGGAGCCCGTATTTGCCTTGAAAAACATATATAAATAGCGGTTACCTTCACATCATACTTGAACTTATAATAAATACAATGAATTTTTCGTTTGTATACGTAAAACTCTTAGATAGAATAATTATATATCCTTCTTTCTATTTTCGAATAGTCATTGACTGCTAGTGGATAGGAGGGTAATTAGATTATTCACAATTAAATATAAGACACAAAATACAATGGTAGATTAATATTAGCACAACGATAAGCGGCCGTGCGCTGGATCGGACTGGGCGTAACTACGTTCAAGTCTGTCTTTCCTACACAAAAGCGCGGGGCACATGGGAGGAGGGTGGTTTTAGTGGGTATTGGCTGCTGCCCGTGTAGCTTCTGAGTCACCACACATGTTGGTCAATACTGCGGGCGGGTTACGACGAGAAATCGAGTAACCCCCTCGCATGCGACACCGGTCTAATCCCTTGCAAAGGACCCAGTATTGTAATATGATCGCGAATTTTTTTCTGGAATTAAATACCTTCTGCACTTTTTTACCTGCGTTTTCAATCGTAGCCCGTCGAGTTTGGAGGTCGATGACTTATTACGTCAGCTGTGTAGGTACGAAAATAATTTATTATAATTATCATCTTGCTGTATTTAAATTATTAAGATGACGTAACGGTGGATTAGACATTTAATTTAAACTCTGTTACTATACCATAATATATATCTGCGACTTTATAGATAGATCTCCATAACTTAAACGTCTTATGCAAGTATGTGTTTCTAAAAGATAATAAATACTTGAAAATGATTTTAAAAATCACTTTGGTTTGTTTGGTTACGTTTTTCTTATAAAATATCCATATATTACGAGTATAATAACTTCAATTTGTTTTAAATTAATGTTTTTAATTTGTTATCTTAAAATAATATGTAGATGTCTTAAAATAATACGTGTATAATATGTATAATCATTATTTTATTATAATAGCATCTATTTCAACGCTATCTATGCAATTAAATCTTGTCCATACAAAGGTTGCCTGGAAGAGATTGCTTTTATCAATCATATTATCATCAATCAATCATGCTTATATCAATAAGGCCGCCCACTGTACTACCTTTTAGTATTTATTTTATTGTATTTTTCTCTGTAATGTTCGTGTGCAATAATGAGTATTGTATTGTTGTTTTAATTTTAATCTGAATTTGTATCACGTTATTGATTACAGATTATAATCTGTATTGTACTCAAATAAATTAAATTCTTACTAAAGTTTTAGTTAATTCATAAGCAAACGTTGAATTATAACACACCTGTATAGTAGTAAAAGATTCTTCCATGGCAGTAATTATGACCTACGAGTTACATAAATTTTTACATTAATATTCACTTTTGATTTTTATACGGTGTGTTGCATTAAAATAAGTAGGTATATCAAAACGGTCTTCATAATGTTATTGACATCCGTGTATTACAGTTAACGCTGTCATCTATTTCCGATATCTATAAATAAAGAATAGATATTTGCAGCCGCGTGTTGCTGTTGTTTTACTTGTGGTTTACAAGCAATTATGGGCATAAGTGTACCGGTGTCACGAGACACGACACGTGCCCTATCTGACACCGGTGTACGTTGTTTTTGTTCGTTTTCCAACTAAATCGTGTTTGAGAGCATGACGCAACCCGCCGACCATCCATCGGCGTTTATTTCTTATTCTGTTTGCTCCGACCCACACGGTGATGTCACCGTGTACAATCATCATTAGCTCCCTTTTGTGCATGAAAGTTTAATTTGAAATTTATTTTCAGTATGAACGTGTAATTTATGTGTGTGTAATTTATCCGGCAGCGAAGGACCATTTTATACTCAAAACGTTCGCTCGATTAATATATGAGTCTGGTATGGTAGTCCCCTGCTACGTAATCTAACAGAGTTTTATATATATTTTAGAAGAACTTTCGAGTAGGGTACAAAAGAAATTTTATTTTATGTATATTTTACGTACACTTTAAGAATTTAATTATCGAAGACAATACTTGTCTAGTAATGTAGCAACATTTTCATCAATTTGTGCTGGAAAATTCATCCTTATATATAAACTTGAAGTTTCTTAATAACGACCTTGGAATGCAAAATGTATGGTCAACATTTTAAACCGAGATAGGTTTCCGCGATCGCTGATGTCATGTTTGTGCGGGCGAATCCGTATCGTAAAACTTGTTCATTGTAAATAAACACAAGAGAAACGTGGTTATTCTTGTTAATTCACTGTTATCAAAATGATATTTTTTTTTGTTTAGCACTTGATTCAATACATAAAATACATAAAAGATAAAATCACGACGAATTACGTAATTTTTTAGTATATTTCCCTCGGAGACGTGTTAGCATAAATCATAAGGAATGATACAGATCATTTAGAGATTGTCGTCTAAAGAGATTCGAATGTAGCTTTGATATCATTACGGCTAGGAAACTGAAATAATACCCTCTCACAAAAGTCCCTCCCACTTCTGCGGAAAGGCCGGTATATCCGACATTCTTGTTTAAGGCGAATTTCAGACATTGATAACCTCGATGTGTTGTAGAAATTCTTTCCGTCTGTTAGAGCATCAAGGGAAAACTACTAAAACGATTAAAATGAAAATCGACACAGAGCTAGCTTGCCTATCTTATATCCCGGGTCAACAATTTAAAATACTTTTTATCCTGGTAAATGATGACTTTTCCGTGGGATAGACGAAAATAGCCAAAAACATAGCGCTGCGGTCGTGTTATTTGAAGCCGCCGTTTCAATCCACTAACAAACACGTCGTCTCAGCACAACCAACAAAGGTTCGCCGACACTGATACTTATAGGAGTATAAAATATAATTTGAAATACGTCTATAGCTGAAAGAAACAAAGAAAAACATTCAGAACAAAGACAAAATAAATAGAAAGACAATAGGAGCAAAGTAAGTCCTAAATTGGACACAGTCTCAGCATAATGCTAGCCAACAAAGACCAGCGCTGTTCTTCTGCCTGTGACCTGAAAGTGAAGTCACAGTGGGCAATACAACACATAACACAATATATACAATATAATGCATTAATATCTGATTTTATCCATGCTGGAACGGAGAAAGAATACAGTTTCCTGCGGCCAGGTGGCCTGTCGTAAGAGGCGGCAAATAACCCACAGCCAGATGGTAGGGCATTTGCCCGACTGGATGGCTACCACCCCTGGTCTAAAGTATGTCGCCAAAACAACCTTGAGTTGTGTTCCGGCATTAGTGACCAGGTTCCAGTCTCCCTTAAAAGAGCACCAGCGCATTTGTAGCACCTTTGGTGTTGCAAATGTCCATATGCGATGGTAACCGCTTTCCATCAAGGGGGCCGTCTGCCTGTCTGCTGAACTCCTGAACTCCTGCAATAAAAAAAATTGTTCTCGAGCAATGAGAGCGTTAATTGAATTCAATTATTTTATAGTAGGTTATGTATATGCAAGAATAACTGCCACTGCTCACTCGCTATCAAAATACGAAAGTCTCTACAGTAAGGTCAGTCCCTCGGCCGTCCTTGCCTTATTTGGTTACAGTTGGCGACGCAAAACATACAACTATTAAACGTTTAGCTCCTGCAATTAAATTACAGCGTCTCTTTCTTTCTACGCTAGTGTAAAAGAGCCAAAAGATGTATGCAACAAAAATTCTTGAACCACTGTGTTTCGTGCGTCGATCAATTTGAATTTTTGTCATCTAACCATCCGGGTTTACGAAATCTACAATACGTGCCGTTTTCCTGTTTATATTTTTAAACCATTACGTTACTTTGCGATTATGGACACTTAAGCAAAGGACGAAGTCGTAATTCTTAATGTTCGTGTTTACTGATAAAAATGTTTGGAGTGACCACGATGCACCCGCGTAGCGTTGCCAGATTGCTGGAATTTCCCCATGTTTCGTGTGATGTCCAAGCGCTGTAGTCATTAAATGATATTTGCGCAGTCTGTGATTTTTGATCTGACAGCCCTAGCTCTGATCAATGTTGCATTTTTGGCCTTTGCAATATTAGGTGTGACATTTAAAAACCATAAACAATAATGGAAGAGCAATAAAAAACTGACATTATATTTATAAAATTAAAATGTTCATTTTCCTACATTTGGCTTTTAAAATGATGCACCATTTTAGAATGATGCTATGAATGCACCCTATTACTCTTACCTGTTGCAAACACTCACTTACGTTTATTAGCATTAAACTGAGATGGCATGTCAAGATAACTGGCGCCCGTTCAGGCGGTCGCAAGGTTGAGGTCGCAACCATGGACTTTGACATCGTATGACTTCCATCTGTAGATAGCGGATAAACTGTTAAATAATACTATAAAGAAACACTTATGATGTTTCTGTTTGCAATCGAAAAGATTATTTTTTTTATAAGTACACCACAAATGTCATTCTTCAGACAACCCATCCATCAAGTTTTTTGGTCTACCTTTACTCTTCCATCTATATTATCTTCCAATTTGTTTAATGACGTTGACGACGATTTATCCTTTCTCAATTATTTTTTCTCTCAATTTTTTAGAATAGAAATATAATATATACGCATACGCGTGATTCCCAAAAAGGTAGAAAGAAATAAAAGGCAAGCACTAGTAAGAACACGATATGTAATTTGTCCTGAATTAAATACTATTGTTTTCGTTCCAGAGTTAGAAATACTTAAAAAAGCCCATGTTACCGTATCTTGTTTACAGTTTGCATTTGAATTTTTCCTCTCTTTTGTTGCAGCGCGGATTCCCGTTTGACGAGGAAGACGGCAGCGGCGCGTGGAGCGAGCTCGCTGCACGTCACCCGGACATAGCGGCGCGGCTGCGCCAGCGGCCGACTACGTGGGCGCGAAAGAGGCGACCCTCAAGCCAAGACGCCACAGACGGTATGAAGTAATCTATTTTTCAAACTCTAGACGGCAAAATAATCCAAATTCAACATTTTGTGGCAATTCTTGGAATTGTAGGCCTTGATTGCAAAATTTAACGATAAATATATCTCACTATTTTTTTTAATGGAATAAAATAGCTAGAACAACTTTCAATCCGAAATTTTCGTTACTTCAAAGCTTTTTTCATTATTATTCTGAAAGTATAATCTAATACGCGTTTCAGATAAACTTTACAGGTTTTATAAACAGACGTTTTATTATTGCAGATTTCGGCGACAGTTTTGGTGGCTTCGACAGATTTCCATTCGACGACATCCCTTCAGAGTTCAGAGACCACTTTCCGTCACATTGGGACCGCAGATTTGGCCCCAGGGAAGAGCCACCACAACCACAAGCCTCGCCTCCCCATCCGCACCATCCGCAACATAACACAACAGCTACACAGACAGAGCAAGCCCCCGGACCATCGGACCGAGACCAAGAGAATCCCCTACCACAATACGGTCTTAGAAATACAGTAGACCTCGGCCAAAAAAGTCCCGTGGACCCTAGCCTGGTCGATGCTGACGAGAGGAACCAGAGGTCTATGTCAGCGCCGCCAGACACACCAAATCAAACGCGCAAAATGAGCGGACAGAATCATCAGGAGCAACACCAGCCCCAGCATAACGAACAAGGGTCGAATGTGCGACACATACCCATCTTCGTCGAAGGGCGTGACGAACCTGTCATCAACAAATCAGTAGACCATGGCACACACTTCGGCGAGACGAAGCCGGCATATGTCCCGACCCAGCAACCTAGCGATAGGGAACAATACTTCGCAGATGATGGGCCGGTCGGATTTCATCATCCACCCAATTTCACTAGGGCTTTTGGAACACCATTCAACAAAGGTTTCAGGCAAGGATCTCAGCCTTTCACGCAGCAAAAAGCATACCCGCAAACTGCTTTTGCCCGAGGCCCGTCGCCCCAGAGATCTCAATCACCCAAACCTCCAATGCACGAGGAGCCATTCGTCAAAGTACCCGTCCACCACGAGCAGGCGGCGCCGCGACCTGAGCCGGCCAGGGCGCAGCAGAGACCTCCCCCACAGCAACAGACCCCGCCTCAGCAGCATGCTCCTCCGCAGCAGCAGCAGCACCAACAACCACCTAGCCAGCCCTCACCGCCGCAACGAGAGCAGACACCGCCAAAACCGCAGCAGACTTCTGTAAATGATCCTATCACGCAAATTCTCAGTATTCAGACTGATGTCCTTAATCTTATGACTGAGGTGGAGAATTTCACTGGTTCTAAAAAAGACAAGAAATACTTGTTTTTGGATGAGATGCTCACCAGGAACCTCATTAAATTAGACAATATCGAAACGGAGGGCAAGGAAAATATTCGGCTGGCACGTAAGGAGGCTATTAGGTGTATTGAGAAATGTATAGCTGTGTTAGAAGCTAAAGCAGAAAAAGGTAGCAGCACACCACAGCCTCAAGACGTAGAGATGAACTCACAGAATGGACTGGAAGCACCCGCAGAAGCGATGGCAACCGAGCCAGTAACAGAAAACGGCGAAGTTGAAATGAAGGAAACCACCAAAGATAAAGAGGCCGTTCCTTCCGTACCACAAACTGAGGTAGAACAGCCTGTGCAAACGACTCAGCCGCTAGAACCAGTGCAGCAAATAGTGTCAGAGCAGCAGCCACATGATGAGAAAATGGAGGAGCCTCAATCTCAGCAGCAGGACCAAACATCAGAGGCGCCGAAAGAAATGGCTCCGCCTGAAATAAAGGCAGAGGCACCTCCAGCAGCCGACACACGACCCCAAGAGAAAGCTCCCGAAGAGAAACCAGTAGAAAACTCAGAAGAGATTAAACGTGAAGAAATTAATAAAACCGCAAGCCCGAAAAAGGTAACAAAAAATGTAAAGAAACGCGACAAGAGTAAAGATAAGACTAAACAAGAATCTAAAGATAGCAATAAAGATGAAAAAGTTGAGGAAAGCAATGATAAAGTAGAAACAATGCAAGTGGATGATAAAGGTGATAAAACAGATTCGCAAGTTATGGAAATAGAAGGTGGTGCTAGTCAATAAATTAGTTTGCATTAGTTAATTGTGTATTTTAGGTACACTTTATACGCACGCACGGGGCCTAAGCTAATCTGCCTTCACTTATCGTTCGTATACATCAGGCTTGAGCACTCAAGCTGCTATAGCTTGAATTTTGTTACTAATTCTCTTTGAAATTCATATTTAATTCGTGAAATAATCAGAATATTATAGGCTGATATTTTAAATTGTTTGGTGTAGTTTTGTCAATATTTAACTTTACACTTATTCATTGAATTTAACAGTATATAAAACTGAATAATTCAAATATTTAAAAAAATAGCTTAATAAGGTCTATGACAGCCAAAATATTCTGGTAACATATTTATTAAGAATTCATCAGCTATAAGCAGCTTGCATGCTTTGGTCTTCAACTCTGTGCATAAATAAAATAACACAGGTGTTGACAAAGTATTGTTTATGTTTGTACATTTTATGTTAATAATATTAAAAACCCAATGTGTAAAAGAATTGTTGTCTATTAAGGATTTGAAACGGTTCTCTCCCTGGATCCTATTTAATTAATTTATTGTTTATCATTACTTGATAACACAATTTTATCAAATAAAAAGAGTCCAATAACATTGGTTTTATTTCCTTGATCGCCTATCCTTCTTTTTACTACTTGCAATCATGATAGTTAAAATATTGCATCAATCATCATCAGCTACTTAAACGCAACTATAGTTTAATTCAAAATGTTTATTTAGCATACAGTGAAACACATATACAAACATCTTTACATAATTAATCTTTACACAGAGCTTAAAACTAAGAAAATAATCATATCACAGCAGTTAAATATATCTATGTAGTGCTAAAATTAGACTACTACAAAACTGAATTAATTTAAACATGTAGACCTCAAAGGATCACTGATTACTTTATCCAAATTAAAAAAGAAATAAACCGTCTAATACTTTAGCTAATTGATGGTTGAATAAGGTAAACTGGTATTAGAATGTTTCAATCAAATTCATATTTGATTGAAAATTACAGAACTGAGAAACATGACGATAGTTAATGCCGTTGAATGATTCAAATTTGTGTTTATATGAATCACTTTGATTGATTCATTCAAATTGAAAGACAATTGACTTCATTCTCCGAGGCGGTTCTAATCTGTCAACCTAATTAGGGGGCCATGTACAAATTACGTCACACGAGTCACTCGAGTTTTTGACTCCTCCCCCGTCCTTGTCACAGCTGGTCACATTCGTGAAACTCATCCCAATACATATTTTGCAATTATACACCATGAAATTATTAAATTGAAACAGCAATTCCGTAAATGGTTTTATTTCGATTTAAATTATTTTTTAATAATTTCGACACTGCTCATAGACTTGGAAATGTTTTGAAGTTTTAAGGTTAAATATTTTAGGTTTTAAAATGTGACGCCACGAACGGCCTCCCAGTCCTGGTCACACAATGTCACACTTCGGAGTAAATATATCTGTAGTTTAGATTTTGATTGATTTCATCTGTAATGAATGATAAATTCCCATGCTAGGCAACTTACATTTTCAAGGTTGAACGGATTCAATATATAATTCGGATAGTAGATAGATTTTATCTTAGGACAGAGCATAAACACATAAAATACTATATATATATATATATATATATATATATATATATATATATATATATATATATATCGAGGGCTTCATAACAAATGGGCGTATACACAACAATGCAATTTTGTTCTTGTTTACTATAATCTATAAATGTTACAATTTAGAAAGTCTTGCCAGTATGCAAGTGTACCTAAATAGAACCTTGTTTTATTCAAAATGTTGTATTGTGTAAAACTATACTTTTGTCTCTACGCCCATTTGTTATGAAGCCTCGATATATGTTTTAAAAAAACAGTGTCGAAGAGGTAAATAGGGGATGAAAATGCGTATTCTATCAATTCCCTATGACTATTTAATGCCTCATTTAGGAATACATCTATCTATCTATACTCTATACACACAAATAAAATTGTTACATCTAAATACCAGCTTTTTACTAAAAATCATAGAAAAGTATAAAAATGAAAGTAATGGTACAATATACTTTCCTATCATATATTGTTTTGTATTAAAATACAAAACAATCAATTTTTTAAAAATTTGTCTTTTTGTTCCCTTTAATCCCTGAAACGGTGGAACCTATTTCGACGGGACTTTCACTGGCAGATAGCCGATGTTGATAAGGAGTCACCTACTTTTAAAAATAATAGGGTTCCGCGAAAAAATAATCCACACGGAGAAAGTCGCGGGTAACAGGTAGTATTACAAATCTGAAGATGAGTCGAGACTATAATAAATTCAAAAAAGAAACTAAAAACTGTGAAGTAATTTAGACTAGTAGATTTTATAAACATTTTTTAGAACTTTAACGGTTAGATTCACTTGGTGTTGTAACCGCTGGAACATCAAGTGAAACTACTTAACGTATTTAAATACATGTGTATGCATTATATTATTATTATAATACTTAACAGTATATTATTATACATTATATTTAATTATTATAATTTATAGTGTATTATTATATTGCACGCCAACAAATAAGTTTAGATCTTGTCCATCCAAAGGTAGCCTGGAAGAGATTGCTCTAAGCCAGTGCTTTTCAATCTTTTTGAATACACGACCCCTTTACAGGTTAAAAATTTTGGCGAACCCTCTTGGGCCATAGACAGAAAAAAAGTTGGTAATTTAAATGACTACGATGATGTCTTTCCCTATTTTGTTACCTATATTCATTAATACGGCCTATACTTTGCGAAAAGCTGTTGAGCTTAGAAAGTACCTAAGCATGAGGTATAAACTTAAATTGCCTTTTCTCCGATTCTCACAGATTGAAAAACACTACTTTAAGCAATGTCCGCCCATTGTACTTACTATCTTATAGTTCTGACAATAAAGTATTATTTTCATTATGTTGGTGTACAAAAACGAGTATTGTTGTTGTTGTTGTTAAATTAAACTTAACACAGAGCTAAGACATATCCCAGATCAACACTTGGAATACTTTTATCCTAATAGAAAAATATAGGGTAAAAGTTGGCGCTGTTGTGGCGTTTTGTACCGCCGTTGCAATTCACTAATGTTCCTGCTCTATCTGGGATAATATTACGATTAGTGACTATGCCAAATGCGTCTTGATTATAGCGTTAAATATAATGCCGTTAATAAACCTACTTTAGTGCATATACAGTGCAAACTCCATGTAACGTCACTCGATTTAATGACAAACTCCCGTAAGCGTCAAAATCACTTGGCTTTGGTGGGTTTAGTTGTCTTCCATACAATGATACACTCTATATAGTATTATACCCACTGTCAATAACGACAACAATGAAGTAAAAAAGTACCTTTTAAGGAGCCAAAATTAGTAAAAACTGCGCAGCTGTAGACGTATCACTCTATTAATTTGGATTTTTTTTTAATTATCGTAGCCCGTTATAAACTCAACTGTCGGCACCATGCATACCGAAATTTCTAAGAATTTCCGATATACCAAAACTTCTAAGTGTTTCCTTTTCCATTATCACCAAGATGAGAAGATGAAGACATCAATATCGCAAGATATGAATAAAATAAGTAGAAAAATAGAACAAAATTACTGGTGCAGCAGAAGACGTCAGACAAAAAACAGCCCTCTCCATTTAACGACAACTCCCTATAACACCATAAAATGCATAGTCCCTTCAGTGTTATATAGAGTTGACACTGTACATACATTAGCTGTTAATGTTTTAACAATTAATGACAGTGTCACGTCACAAATAACGCATTAAGCCCATCACTACGTCTGCGTGAAACGGTCAATAACCTTAACATTATCCCAAGCGTAGCCAGAGCCATTACAAATAGGTCGCCGTCGCGGCAACGCGAACGAAGTATCACTGGCGTATGCTCGTCTCAAAACACAACAGCAAATCATCACTCCCACTCCTTAATAACTTGGTCCCAATCCTCGTCGGATATGAAAGGTTTGTCGATGCAGCTGATCATGTACTCCCCGCAGAATATACACTCGCTGGCAACAATGTCGTCCATTTGGTTCTTGAGCAACTCGCGGAGCGGCAACCCGCTAGATGTCAGGGTGTTCAGCTCTATACTCGAGAGCAGCGTCAGCTGTTTCTGGAGATCCGTCAATCTGTTACGGCGGGTAGGTGCTAAAATAACAATGTATGATATTTTAATTTCAATATCCGAACAGAGGTCACCGGAGCTACTGTCTTAGGCCACGTTCCAGAAGGGACTCACAACGACCACGTTCACGGGCGCGATTTTTCCCGTTCCAATTGCTTGCCGGCGTTACAATTGTAAACCCAAGCGGAGCTGCTATTCGACCTACCCCTTGACATGGCTCGTTGTGAGCGTGGTGTGATCGAAAATGATGACGTCATTAGTGACGTTTTCGTCACGACCACAACGACCGTGGTCGCCTTGTGGAACGGCTAAGTATTTTGGGCGTTGTGAGCTACTAACGGAACGCCCTGTTAGTAGCTTAGTATAAACCGTATTTATTCTAAATTTAAATTTATATTAAATTTCTTTAGCCTACATCCGTCAACATAGTATTGTAGTGGAACACTTACAAGTCAATGGATGGCGCTGTGAAATAATTGAGATCGCAAACGATTCCCGACACGTACAAAGAATATATATGTTACAGTCATAGTGGTTAAATAGCTATTATATATAATGACTGGTCATTATATATAATAGCAAAATTGACTAGACAATGTGATAAATTAATCACTTTATCCGGATATTATTCATAATAGCGGGTCAAAGTTAGCCAAAGTATTAAATTAAATATGTTATTATTGTAGTCTTTAAAGAGTGATACCAAATACTTGTATTGATCTGTGTTTAAAAAAAAATTGTTTTATGGCTAGTGAGCTTTAAATTTACTTTATAAATTAAAGTTAAATAACTTTATAACAATGTTAATTAACGTAGAGTTATTATCTATGACAATGTTATTTTAATTCTTAGGCAAATTGAAATATAATTGTGGGTGCGGTATAGATTTATTTATTACTTGAGATATAAAATTAATTTTGGGTGAAAAAAAATAACCACGAAGGCTAAGGCGGGTGCGAAGCGAAGCGGAGCATCATGCCTTTCTATCTTATATTAAAAAAATTCGGATTTGTGCATAATAAATAAATGTGCCGTGTAGATATCTATACCATCCACCCATAATTTTATAATCTTTACCTATACCTACTTGTTTTATTACATTATCCAATGCTTCGAAGATATTATATAAAATTGCTAGTTAATGTGATTAAGTCTGTGTCAATTACCACTTTATCTAAATTGAGCAGACATTATAAATATTGGCTAGATAATATATATAATATCCGGATTTGGCTGTAACATATACAAATTTCCAACAATAATAGATGGGCTTAGGCCTGCGAGGAACGACAATAGCCTCGATGGAAGATCTTCCTTTGAGACGGAGGAGCATGCCGTCTCGCTCCTCCACCTAGTCGGTACATCCCTAAATTATATTTCAAAATATTCAATCTAAATTACACTTTAAACAACTACCATAAATCAGAAAATTCAATGGACTGTTATGCACACAAAATTTCCTTTGATCTATACGTATAGAAGAATCTTTGCCTTAAGTATATACAGGTAAAGCTAAAATTCATTTGAAATCTTTGAAGTTTTATTTAAATTGAAAATTAATACTAACGGATAAAGAGAAATGCGTTTCATTTCGAATTAAATACGGTTGTATTTTATGTGTTTATCTCTTTTTTGTGTCACCGTTTTGTTTCAACGATATTCAAATCACAACGATTCTAAAGAACAACAAAGTCTGTACCTTAGGGTATTTTCGTTTTATTGTATCAACAACACTGTTTTATGCGTCAGGAATTTCCCCAATAGCGAGGTACCAGCTTGGAATTATTACGCGAACGAATTCGGTGATGCTTTATATATATGAATTTTCTTGAATACTTAGAACTTTTGAATTTACCTAGTTTATTTGTTTCTTAATCGACTATATTATTATATATTGCATTCATGCATATCATTACGTAAAAGTTTCTTGTGTTATGTTGTGTGTGATCTGAGTTTTTAAAATAATGGTTATGATTAAAAAACACAATGTAGATATGTATATAAATATTGATACAATTATACTGTCTGATTCTGATTAAAAACATCTTTTTTAAATTATTCTGATCCTTAATATGCTACTAAATAAACAAGGTAATTCTATCATATACAACGTAATTTTGAAAAATCTACCGTATTTTAAGAAGAATTCTACCATCCTCTAAAATTCAGAGTTGGCAACACTGCTCACAAATCAAGAGCCAACTTGGAGTTTTTTTTAAATAAAAATGTGTAAAATTACTCTAAAATGAACAATAGTTGTAGGATATTGATAGTTTTTGAGTAGTGATCATGTGTTTTGTGAGAAATGTGAACTGTATAGTCAAATGTTGTCACAAGAACTCAGTTGAATGGCACTAGCTAGGCTTAAGAAAATGAAGAAAGGCCTAGCTGCCAAGCCATAAACCTAAATAAATTAAATTAAGAGCCCACTTATCCAGGTTTCCAGGAGGTAGTAGAACGAATGCAACTCACCGAGTATGGGTGTGATCTCGCCCATGAGGCAGTCGCTGTGGAACTTGTGCCCGCACGGGAACAGGTAGAAGGGGCGCAGCAGGAGCGTGATCTCGCATAGGGAGCACGCGGCGCCCACGGCCACCCGCACGCTGCGGTTGCGGAACGACTGAATCTCCGCGCGAACCTACACCATCAACATACACACCTGTACCAGGTGATCACGGCCACTCCGAAACGTCGGAATTGCAAAAATCAAATAAGGTTTTAAGCGCGGTAAATCCGCGCTTAAAACCGTTGAAATGTAGTTTTATTTTGTTATTTCTTTGTCAAAAGCCCTGTGAATTTCTTTTTTTTTTTTTTTAATACTCTACGGACTAGAGTTCCGTGCCCTTTTTCAAATCTTAATTTCTAGATTTAATTTTTAAAATTTAATACGCTTATTATTTTAGTTCTTGTGTGTGACATTAATTTAATGTTTTGTGTGTTGAGGTGTATGTATCTTATAAGTGACTTATTATATTAATTTATCCTAATTTTAATACTAAACCTATACTAATGTAGAGTGTATCTGTTACATGCTGGTGTTGTGAGGAAGTGCATGTGCAATGTGTGCCTTATGTCGATACTTATATATTATCCTATCTAGTGCCATGTGTGTTGTTTTTCCTTCCTGTGCCTTGGTTATTAATTTTTAGGCTCTTTGTGTGTCTTGGTTTGGTTGTGAAATGCGGTGGTAGTGCCCGTTGGTTTGAGTGTGTCTCTCCAGTAGTTAAATAAAGACTTTTTTAACCATATGCCCCTTGAGTTATATAGTTAGTAACTGCCTATTGAAAAAATTTAAACATTCTTCAATAATTTAATTAATTTATAGAAAACGAGAGAGAGAGAGATATAACACTTTATTGCATACCAAAATTTACAATTACAAAAACAGACCATATTTACAATATTTTCTAGGCAATGCAATAGGCGGCCTTATCGCTTAAAACGATCTCTTCCAAGCAACCTAAATTAAAGAAATTTAATCAGGCGATATAGGTGGTGCAAGAAAAAGCAATAGATACATCAATACTCAAACTAATTACAAATACATACATATATAGGTACATAGTCATATATATACAATAAGTTATTATAATAGATGTATTAGCATGATTATATTCTGTTCATCAGACATAGCTATTTGTGGATAAATAGTGTTTTCTGAGCGAATTTCTAAATGTTGTTAAGGATTTCGCCTCTCTGACAGTGAGGCGGCATATTCCAAAGTTAATAGATTTTTTATAATTTCTTTTGAACCAAAAGCTAATAGTAATAGAACTTACATATTCTGCAGATTTGGTGGCTTCTTCCATTTCAGCCTTTTCTTCCTCGATCTGGTTGTTATAGTTCTGGAAAAAGTACACACCATGCATTATGCTAGTGTACGGTCGGCCAAATTCCTCCTCTAACATTTTGCTTTGATCGCCTCATAAACTTTCGATGTCCAAACACACTCTTAAATATCATATACACCAATCAGGGCGTTTCTGAAATGTTTAAAACTAAAGGAAACAATTACTCGTTAGTTACAATCTTTGTCGATTGACGAAGCCCTTTTATTGCTTCCTTGTAAAACCCAAAACAGGTAACAATAAGACCCCGCCCTATAAAACCGATGTTTGAGTTGTGAGCGTGTCATTGCACTGTTAGCGAATATCTTTGGCGATTTTAGCCTTATGGATGGTTCACCGTCGCTTTGATCCATTGTACAAATAATTATGTTAATTAGATAAAACTCAATTTGGTATTTTATTAATTTTTATAGCCGTTCACATTGTTGTTTACAACCATTTATCAATCTTATATATAAAATTCTCGTGTCACAATGTTCGTTCCCATACACCTCCGAAACGGCTTGACCGATTCTCATGAAATTTTGTGTGCATATCCCCTAAATGTTAAGGGTCCACCCCTAATTTTTTTTTGTAATTTTTAGATTTTTTTATGATAAAGCATTAAAAAATACATACGACCCTAAATTTTCAACCCCTATTTTTTACCGGGTAGGGCGACGTCTGCCGGGACAGCTAGTCTCTATATAAATATTATAAACGCGTAAGTTTATAAGAATTGATGTATTTATTTATTGTATTTTATGAAGAATACCAGTTCACTGGATAATATGACCAGCGTTAGAAGGCATGTAATGATAGTTCCAACACCGAGACATCTATGCTACAACTCTATACTTGCTATGTTCTGTTTATATGGTATTTTGCTCTTTTGTTTTTATAAGAAATAAAACTGTAATGATTAAACTTTAAAGTAATATAGCTTACACATCAGAATAACACATAGGTCATAATTTATGATGATATGGTGTGAATTATCCCACTATAAAGATTTTCCTTCAGCACTCGGCTGAAACCGCGGGCACAGCTAGTCAAATATATCAATTTGACTGTTAGACTCGCACTCGCCCTAATATCAACTCAATATTTTAAGAAACCGGAAACGAGCTTTGTCTAATAAATTATATCCTACTACCAACAAAATACTGTTTAAATTAAGTTATTTTTTTTTAACAAATACCTGCAAAGATTGGCAAATTGGCTCCCTAAAATGATCGATGGTCACCACGTCGCTGAAGAAAGGTAAGATGTCCTCGATTTTGATCAAAGGACACTCTTCCAGGAAACTCATCGCCTCCTTCAGGTCCTGGTTCTTCGTTATAACATTTTCAGCTGAAAATTTGGATACAACAAAGTTCAATATCTGAATATAAAGAAATTAAACAATAAATTATAACACCACACAAAGTCACAAACACACAACTAACAACAAAACTTATACACATAATCAAACCACCGCATTGCATCACACGCACACTTCACAAACAAACCAAGACACACAAAGAGCCTAAAAATTAATAACCAAGGCACAGGAAGGAAACAACACACATGGCACTAGATAGGATAATATATAAGTATCGACATAAGGCACACACTGCACATGCATTTCCTCACAACACCAACATGTAACAGATACACTCTACATTAGTATAAGTTTAGTATTAAAATTAGAATAAATTAATATATTATTCGTAAGATACATACACATCAACACAAAAATCACTAAATTAATGTCACACACAAGAACCAACATAACTAATAAGCGTGTTAAACTCGAGTCCGTAGAGTTGTTAAAAAAGAAAAAAAATTATATAAAGATTATTCCTCGCGTACTAAAGTAAACTTAGTCGCGGTAGTTTAATGGCTAGCACACGCGTCTCGACTCAAAGGGCGCGGGTTCGAATGCTGGCGGGACACATACCACACCACTTAAGCAATTTTTCTGCATTTATATGCATATTGTTACAACTACCACGTGCTAACAACGGTGAAGGAAAACATCGCGATGAAACCTGCACATCGAGATGAAAGATATGTCAAACCTGCCAAGCCGCCTTGGACAAGAGTGGCATGTATACTTTCCAGTCCCCTATAGTGGGAGGCCGAGCCCAGCAATGGGACATTTATGGCCTGGTATTATTATAAAGTAAACTAATGTTACATAACTCCATAAATAGGATACTTTCTTGGCAAAAGAATACGCGGATTTATCGTTAAAATTGACCATTTCTAGACAACTTAAAGGAAATTCTTAATAAATGTAGCGTACCCAACTATACTCTGTCCAACCATTTATGCTACTTTTGACGTTTGCACTCATAAAATCAATCGTAATTATTCGTTCTGAACTGAAAATGTAGAATAGAATAGAATATACTTTATTGTACAAAAATGCTACATAAAATTTAACATTAATTTTAAACATTATTAATATACTAGTACAATCGGCGGTCTTATCGCCCATGGCGATTTCTTACAGACAACCTTTGGATGGAGTATATAGAAAGGACAACAATAGTCGGTAGTTGCTAAACCAGCACTCGTACAATAATTTAGTTTATTAAATAATAAACCGTAATATATATGATAATATATATATATATATATATATATATATAATGTGGTTTACTTTTGATATGTAAATTAAAAAAACTAATGGTTGCTCTGAAAAGAGAAACAACATTTCAAGATAATTAATTTACAATTTCAATCAATCTATTATAATTTAAAATAGCACTTAATTTGTTTATACTTCTAACTGACAAAAACTCTGACAAGTGTGATGTACAAGTGACATAACATTGACACTTGACGTATATAATGATCATACGCGTCAAATTCAAATTAAATGTAGTTACTCTTCATTTACATATATACATAAATAAATACATATATTATATTATAAACATACAAAAGTAAACAATAACACTATAGCTTGAGTAGTAAGAAGGTAATGATCGCGTCTGCATTCATTTCGTGCATTCCAGAGTTGGATGGCCTGGACAATAAAAGACTTGTTGTAAAAACTTGTTCTGTTAACATGCGTTTTCAGTTTCAAATTCTCTGACAATCTAAATAATCTTGACTCACTGTAATTAAGGAACTGAAAGCGTTCCTTGAGATAAGCTGGGGACTTGGGATTAAACAAAATGTTGTGAAGAAAAGACAGGATATGCGCATACCGGCGAAGGCGGATGGGAAGCCACTTGAGTTTAATGCGAAATTCAAATATATGGTCATATTTGCGTATTTGCATAAAATGTATTGTATAAAAGAAAATAATATGGCATTTATTTATATTTAAAAGTAATTATGCTTTTATTTGACTTCGAAGTATAAATATGTGGGATGTATGGCTTTTTTATCAGAGAATACACTATTTTTTAAAAATTAACAAAGAAACTCGATTATTATATAAATAAAAATTAATCAGTAACGCTTCAGGATAATATCATTAATTGATCAGTGGTCGACCTGTCAAAAGTAAAATATACGGTTGGACAGAGTATAGCAAGATTTATGAATCTGTAAAAGCAAAAATATTGTGGAGACCGAGGGTAGAGCTTTGTGGCAGCGTAAGCCGGTCTCAAGTTTTGGAAAAAGGTAGAAGATTCTAGAAGGAAAAGACAAGGACGGATTTTACAAAGAGATAGACGATGAACGAATTTTCTAGAATAGAAAGTTTGGGAAGGAAAAGAAAAAGATAGATGTTAGAAAGGGATAGATGATAAACGAAAGTTTTGGAATAGAAGGTTCGGGAAGGAAAAGACAGAGATTGATACATGTTTAGAAAGGGACAGATAGTAAATAAAAGAATACCGAAATTATAGGTTGTAGAACATTCTTCTGGGTATATACGCAGCGTAAGGCGCACCTACCGGGCAGTTTAGAGGTGAGTTCAGTTCAAGACAGCGAAGCGACAAGTGCGATACGGAAGAGTCGGAAGAGAAGTTTAATAGAAGACAGTGACGAATTAAGTGGTGAATTTAGTTTAGTGGACAGTTAATTTTTTTGTGGTTTCTTCCAATCCTAAAAGTGTACCCTCGCTCGCACGTAACAATATCAACGCACAAATAATTTATGTAATACAAATTGATTCATTTAAAGTTTTTAAGATTATTGTTAATACAAGTTCTGTACCTATATGTTTAATCACATTTTGTAAAATATATCTGAAATTAATGTTATAAATTAACTCGCCTATATAAAGCCAAAGCTGGCGTTTGGTCTCGTCGGTGTTGGGCTTGTTGGCCATGCTCTTGGCCAACACGAGGTCCTCTTTCAAAGCCAACTCGACAGCCGACTCCCACAGCCCGAGGAGGGCCAACAGCGACACGCATGCCACAGATATATTCTTCTCACGACATAACCTGGAACACCATTATTGTCCCTTATTGAGAAGCTGGTAAGCAGGTAGACGGTCCCACGTAACGGAAAGTGGTTGCTAATGATGGAAATTACAGCTACTTAAATATATTGTTACACGCCGACAACAGTGAATGCAGGCACACCTGCAGTTTACCTTTTCGGCTTTTGGACTTCTTTTGTTTACTTTGTGTTTAAAATTTGTAATTAGAAAAGCAGCCTATTGTGTATGTAAGTTACTTGTATATATTGCGTGATCTATTCTGCCATTTTTTGCCAACGTAACGAGATATCTCTAAAACCAGCGCGTATCCAATTACCGTTATTTAACCGATGATCAGTGAAAAGTGTCATCGCTGGCAGTTACCATCGACTATAGACGTTTACAATACCAGGCGCGGAGACATCGCTATGCCAGCCTTTAGGATGGGATAAGAGACAGTTACACAGGAGAAATAAGATAAGACAATGGAGCACTTCAATCTTCAGAAACGCATCTACTTCGCCATTGACAACTGGAGATGTCACTGTCAAAAAGAACATCTCTTCCAAAATCAACATTAAAGCGAATCATTCACACACAAATAAGCCGAACACTAAAACATTAAAAAGAAATAAATGATTAACTTTCTGCCAAATGGCACACTGCAAGTGTTTTATATCTAGTCTGAATTTGCTTTGTGTCCGTCATTTTTAAGTTCGGAACACATCAGCTATTTTGGCGTATTCATGTCTTAGTGCAGAGGGCATTTAATAACAATCTGTAAAATAATATTTTTACACATGGCACTTACCTTAGAGCATAATGGACATCATAATTTACCATCGTAACCTCCTCGCCTTGTCGCGCGAGATAGCTCATCAAGGAAGCCTTATCATGTTCCACATATAGCGTCAACAAGTAATTGTGAATCGCTTTATTTTGCACATTGAAATGTTTCAGCATATATTCCAAATATCGTATAATTTCTGTCACGTGGTCTTTGTCACTTTGACATGACAGAAAAGCAGGCAACAACTTGGCAGGGTCTAAAATGTTTCCTTGAGCGATCAACGTGTTCACTGTATTTTTGGGTGCTTCAACCATCAACACAGGTGCAAATTGATAAAACAAAGCAGGTTTCTTTAGATTCTGCAGTGTATTCAAAGCTTCTGAGTAAGATTTCCTATGTATATTCTGTGACACAACATTTTCATAATCTTCGTTTAAGTATGTCAGCTTCAGCAGATTCTGCTTGTCACCATGCGATGACATAAGATCGTATATCACCGATTTCAAATGTTGCATGCATTTCGTGAATTTTGGTTGCAGGAGAAACGTCTCGAAATCACTTTGGATCTCGTAGTACTTTATACTATCCTCTTTTCCAGTCCTTCGCAAGTGGCCTAATTGTGACAGATACAACTCTGTCATCCAAATGACTATCATAGGAATTAGGGTGTTATCATCGTCGTTCAAAGTTTCTAATCGCTTACTAAGATAGATTTTCAATGCGCATATTTGGTCACTCTCGAGAAATTTCAGGCAAATGGTCTCGAAACTCCTTTGAGTTTCGGCAAAGATTTTCGCACTCTTCTCGTACTGTCCTTTCGAAAATAGTAATTCTGCATGTTTGACATTTATAATATCTATAAATGCGGGATTATTTTGACAGTATTCCTTTGCCAAATCAAACTTTTCCTGATCGGAATAAATTCTCCATAAATTACGCTCTTCCCTGACTATTTTATATCGGAATACTGTTTTGTTTGTAAAAGTCCATATAGTCCGCTTCTCACTATCTCTGATGATGCACTTTAAATCTCCAAGAGCCTCAGAATATACGTCTTCGTGGACGATCTCCTGATTTAATAAACAGATGACTTTGACCCTATTCGAGTACATGAGGAGTAGATGAAACTCAGTCAATACAAAAGAGAGGGGTGTGCAGTCTTTTCCATCGGGACCGGGTGGATAGTGAATCAAAGCCCCTGTTATGCCGAGAGAATTCGAATTCTGCTGCGATGCCGGATCTAGCTGTAAACCACGATTCAAATATTTTATCGCCAATATCTATAGACACTGCACTAAGTCGATCTTTGTGTGTAGCAGTTATTTGAGGAAGCATAAGTGTTGATTTTATGACCGCATCATTGGCACATTCGTTATTATGCTATTGATCACCAAAATCAACAATTGAAGGAAGCATATTATAATTAAACTTTTTATTGATTTGATTCAAAAAGATATATTTGAAACAGTAATGTGTCACGAGATTGAGATCAGATAAATTTTCTACTTCATAGTACAAATACTAGGGGGGCATACACGATTTTCACGACTTTCACCTTATCTATAGCGTTAAATAAAAAAGTAAAACCATCATTAGAATTTTTATAGTTTTATATAAGTCTAACATTGTCATTTTTTATCCTCAATCATAGAAATATCTTTTATTTTTTTATTTCACAAAAGTATGTGTGAGTAGCGCATAGATCACATAGTTCTGCTTTTAATTTATATAGACCCAGTAGTTTCCGAAACAAAATACTGAATCATAAGGGCAGACGATAAATAATGACTTGATAAGGGCTCCAATTTTGTCAAAATGACAATGGAACCTTGGTAACGAATTAAAATTGATATTCACTCACCTGTCCATAAAATATGCCGGGCTCAGTTAACCAGCCAAAGGTTTTTGGGGTGTCGTTTTTATCAAAGAAAAACTGCAACTTTGAGTATTTTAATGTGGACGGAATCTCTTGGAAACCCGTCTCTGGCCGTTGTATATACGGATAAAAGACGGATTTAAGAGACGGCCTGTCATCCGTCATAACCGCGGGACCAATGAAGGGATGCAATCTAGTGGGTGTTGCTACAAATATGAAGTAAGTATTCGTATTTGATATACGGTGGAACTGTATTCCAATGATCGGTGTCTCACAGCCTTTGCCAATGTCGAATATCTGAAAATAATTTCAGTTATGTATATTTCTTTATCATATACATGTAAAAGCAAACTGATCTTGTCTATCGTATTTTACTGAGTGTGACTGCAGCTTAATAATGCAAGGTAAAGAATTTTATTCCTGCTTGCTATCTGCTCTGCTCTTCTTGCCATATGAACGGTACTTCTGGTTATATTTTATAATAATGTAATACTTCAATAAATCTATTGACTAGTTCAATAATTTGTAGTCTATGAATCGATAAGTCATTTGGAAAAATAACCCACTAAAAGTCTATATAAAAGTGTAGTCATCATAATGACTACATAAGCTTATTTACCGCTCGTGGTGGGGAAAGCGGGGAAGATATATGCCCTTCGAAAGGTCTCACAACTACAAGAATATCCAAAAAGAGTTGTAATATCCACGCAATAGAAAAATTAGAATGTGGATCCTTGGCTCGAACAGGCGCTCCAAATGCGGGCAAATTTAAAACAAGAATTATGATGACCACGAATTATGTTAAAAACATACAATACTCTGACTTTATTGTTAGCCATTTTTGATTGTGATGTTGAATTTTGGTTTTAGTATGTAAAAAATAAAAACTTCGTTTAAAAAAACCTAAGCACTGACTTCAAGATGTTTTAGATAATATATATTAATAAGTTATTTTATACATTTTAGTTTTTTAGTTTTTGAAGTCGGTTTTTTTAAACGAAGTTTATGTGTTATGTATGGGTGGACTCACGAATGGTGCCGCGCTTCTTAAAAAATATAGGTCCCAAGAAACGAGAACAAAAAAATGTTCGTAAAATGAAAACTACTGGGCCAAACTATGTCAAACTTTTAAGAGACCACATAGCAGCTATTCCGCGTCAAACAAAAAAAGAATCACGTAAATCGGATTATAAATCACGGAGTAATCGGCGAACATACATAAAAAAAAGCAACCAAAAAAAAAGATCCCGACGAATTGAGAACCTCCTCCTTTTTTCGAAGTCGGTTAAAAATAGTAACACAGACTGTAATAAAAACAGAATTTATGTTTATAGAAACTTATTCCATGCTTATTGTTATTACTGATGATTTTGGAAAAAACAAATAAACACTGACTCAAAGAATCAAAACTAATGAAGCATGTAATTATAAACAGAATTATGTACTCAAGCAAGGTGAAGAAAATAAAACTTTACCAATCCATCTAGTTCTTTAATCCCATACAGAGGAAGATAGTTGGGCAGCTTGTGGAAGAAAAACAATAGGTGAAACAATTTTAAAGTCATTTTCTAAATAGCATATAAATTACTATTGCAAGGGTTCAAACAAATGCGAGTTGAAAGATCACATAAGTACGGCTGACAGCGTTTATAAAAGATTTACATCAATCCAGCTACTGATTTTGAATTTGACGGAAGTGCATGCTGACTTCATACTGGCATTGTGTAAATTGTTTGGACGTGATCGTGGTCAAATGCAGACCTATTTAATATTTCTTTTAAATATTTGAAATCAATACAGCGCTACCAACTCAGACTGACTAATATTTCTATTTGTATATTTTCAAGTCAAAACTGATTTAATTGATTCAGCTACTGCCTTGGGGAGCAAACTGACTTCAAAATATTCAATGGCAATATTGAAGTCAACACTGTTAGCCCTGTACGGACATCAAATCAGTTTACATAATGCCAGTATGAAGTCGGCACTGGGTTCCTTCCAATAAAGATAGTAGCTGGATCAAATAGATCAACCTTAACTCAAAACCTTAGACACCAATCAGTCATAAATAGATTATTATCTATGTTGTATACTTCTATTTTTTTACTAGGAGAAATCCATTTATGGACTTATCACCATGTGAGGATAAGAACTCGCCAGCCTGGTCCTTCCTTGCTGTTGGTAGGTTACCAACTACAACTCCCTGTGTTCCATCCATTCACCTATAACCACAGCCATGGGAAATTGCAATTGCTTATGCTGCATGGGCCCTGGCAGGCCCCGACCAAGACACTTTTTGTGTTTCACCCAGTTTCAAAACCCCCTTAAATGAATAACACCACTCAAATGTAAAAAAGAAATGCTTACCGTTCTCCAATATTGCTGATTGGCTGTAAACATCGTGTCACTGTCTTCCATAAGTTCTGTCTCAAATAAAAGGCCATGTGATGTGCCCAGGAGAATCGGACCAGTTGTAGATGACGACTTATTCTCGTAATTCCAACCAACGCCAGTGACTTCGAAATTTTGCGACTTGGTCACTGACTTTGGTTTCTTGCTTTTGCTATGCAGGTATATTAGCTCAGGGGACTTATCTTTCATGTTAGGTGGTGGCACAAATGACATCAGAAGATGGTTCCCGAGAGGGTCCAAGAATATATTGGTAAGTTTTGAGTTGGGTTGAACATATTTAGAGTAGTGGATTTCTGCAAAAACAAATCTCGAATTAAATAATACTAGCAAACTTGAACATGGGAAGTCACAAGAAGGTCATTTATAGAGTTATGAAAAACAAAATAAACATTCGCATATTTATTCTTTGTCTGTTCTTTCCAATTTATAATCCCTATATATTTACAACGAGCTTCTACCCAGACAGAAAAAGAAATTTAAATTATATATAAGAATGATAAATTGATAGTGCATAATACGGTACATGACAATATGAAAAATATAGGCTGTTTTAATATATCCTAGATTAAGATCTAAATATGACAAAAATAAATTGTTTTAACTTAAATATTAAATATTAATTGATATTTTTGAGAAATAAAATTGTTATATTGCAGCCATTAGCCACTTGACAATAAACGCCGATCAGAGCGCATGACGTCATAGTGTGCAAAACACAAGAAGTTATCAATGACTTCTCAGATAACACTTAAATGAAACAGATGTTTCTTTTGCACACTGTGACGTCATGCGCCATGACAGCTTGACGTGTTTTTGTGACGAAATGTCAAAATATTTATAAAATTGCTAAATTAAATATGTTAATGTTGTTTTTTTGCTGAAATATTAATATTTTGGCTAAAATAGACCATAAGGCTCAAAATAAACCTGTTTCTCAAAAATTTTCAACTACCGAATTATAATAAACAGATATCATATTGAAGTTTTAACTACTTTATTCAGAGTAAGATAATGCTAAAATGCAGCACCTCCTACTTGTGTCGCTCAAGTACAGGTCATGCTTCACAGCCATATAAAAGACAGGTCTAATAATGGATATGGTGCTGGACCTGTCTTTTAAACTTAACCGGTATTTTGGGGTCACAAACAACACCTGTCACCTCAAGCCACTTGACCCAAGCCGCTGATATAAGGACCTTGATGTCATAGTCAATGTCCCTAGTTACGCTAGTACATATCTCAGGTAAATCTTAAACTGGTCTGTGAACTTAACCGTATCTTCACCTAAGCGCATGGATGTGAGATCTGTAATGTTGCAAGTCAAGTACTCCATATTCCAAGCCCCAGAATTATCTATTGTATATTATACATCACACTAACATGAGTTATTTAATGAGTTTGACTGCCAATTTATGTATACAATATAAAACACTCAGTTCAGCATAATTTTGTTTTCATTACTTTTGGAGGAAACAATGTATCTATCAGTGAATGTATGCCGGGCACTGTTATAACTGACTGAGTTTATCACAGTATCTGTGTTATATGAAATTAAAACCCTAGACCTTACAAGTTGGGTAGAGTTAATGAGAATTATTAAAAATAATAAGAATTTTACCTTCTTGACGCACCGGGTCCTTGAGATCAAATCTAAATAGTCTCGAATTGGCCATAGCCAACACTAAGTAGTCATTAGACACAGCCGCATGAGTTATTAAATCGGAAGGGTAAATTTTCATTTTTTGTTTCGAAAACATCGGCACGTCATCTTCTAATTGCATGTTTATATAGCCAGAAGATATCATAGGCTCAGCGGGCGGTTTTGTGCGCTGGGAAAGTTGAGATGCTTGTTCATATTGGTCTAAAATAGAAGTCATTTTCCTCGCACAGTACTTTTAGTAAATAACGGATTGATTTGTATATTCCACTGTCTGAAATTGTTGAAGTACCTATTTATGCACTCACTACTCACACATTTTAACATTAAATTTCCTTAATAGTTAAGTAATTTTTGTACGTAACATATATCCTTTATCGTCCCCTAAAGGAAAATTATAAATTATTGTAATTATTTGTTTACTTATTCCGCCTAAGGTGTTGCCACCTCAATAAGAGTCAGCGTTGCCAGATGACCATGACAATTAACCCCCACTATTTTTTCAAAAATCCCAAAATAGTTTTTACTTATTTTAAAGGAGAAAGAAAAAATCAAAACCACCGTCGTAGCGAAAACGTCACTAATGACGTCATCATTTTCCCTCACGGGGCGCTCACAACGACCCGTGTCAATAGGTGCGTTAAATAACCATTCCACTTGAGTTTACGATTGTGACGCCGGCAAATAAGTGAAACGGGAAAAACCGCAGTTGTAAACGTGATCATTGTCAGTCTCTAACGGAAAGTAGCCTATGGGATACGACGCATACGAGTAGAGACGGCATAATAAATAAATAACGTAAATGAACGAACGAATGAATTGGATTATTAAAATTAACTATTGAATTGAAGTATGATTCACTAGTAGAGTATAATTCTAAGATAAAGTAATAATACCGTATTGTGACTTAGATATAATAATTAAAGTGATGAGAATTGTGTTTGTAGATGAATTATTGATACTTAAAATATCTCTCCAAAATTTCTCACAACAAAATATTTCCCCCGAAAGTTCCCCAAAGAATCTTTACCCCCGAATCTCCCCCCAGACGTCAAAAAAATCCCCGAATTTGCAGAGAATCCCCCCCATCTGGCAACACTGATAAGAGTTAAGCCAAAGAGTATATTGAATATATGGAGAAGTTAAGCAGTTGCGACCAAATCACTCGGTAATCTTAATATCGTTTAAAAAGTCACTAGAATTTGAAAATGTTATTACGTTCCCAAGAAAGATCAGTAAAATGAAATATTGAAATGTGTGCTGGGACACATATTAGAAGTGAAACTTCAACGGACAAGTGGAAAAACGAATCGCAACGGACAAGTGGAAAAACGAATGGCAACGGATAAGTGGCAAAACGAATCGCAACGGACAAGTGGAAAAACGAATGGCAACGGATAAGTGCAAAAAATAATCGCAACAGACAAGTGGAAAAACGAATCGCAACGGATAAGTGGAAAAAAGAATCGCAACAGACAAGTGGAAAAACGAATCGCAACGTACAAGTGGAAAAACGAATCGCAACGGACAAGTGGAAAATCTTCAACTGACAAGTGATAAAATGAATCGCCACAAAATTTTAACTTGAAGTTTTTCCGGGCAGATTGTTAATGTACTTGTCCAATTTGAAAACCTGCCCGTAAAACTTCAACTCTGTTCAACAGTGAGATCTTTTCTGATAAAGTTGAATTGTTGTGATGAGTGCAATTGCATTTATCTGACATTTATTCTTAATTTTAGTTATTTGATTACTTTACGGAAGATATTCTTTCGCTTTATCAAAGTATCAAATTGTAAGAACTGTGGCTAAATGAAATAATAACTTTCTCTAATTCGATCATGAAATTGATTCAATTTTCAAATTTTTTTGATGAAATTGTTAGGTGGTGATTGCATGCGTTGGTACATGACCTGCAAAAAGATAACATAAATTCGGTACCGAATTCAACTTGCTTTTATATTGTCCAAATACTTTTACTTTTTGTTAGAGAAGTTACGCTCTTTTACAAAATTATATAAGATTAAATTTTTACACAAAATCATTAAATTAATTTTTAAAAATAATATTATTTAGAAAATTGTATGGAGGGTAGAAGTAAGGAGAATATATGAAGTAATGTACATCGAAATACATTAAATTAGGGAGTAGCCACTTTAGTATCAGGGAATTTTAAAGAAAGCTCCAATTGTTAATAAAGTCGTATTAAAGAGTATTTTAGTTTTATAGAATTAAATACTAAAGTGTACCAACCATTTTATTCGCCAAGGAAGTTAGTTTTTTTAGCTCTGCATACTTTTCAATTCATTAATTACATTTCGTCTACAACAGCTACATTCATATCGTACCTTTTGTTTACACCAGCGCGTTTTAGACGATTTTCGGACTGTTTTTACAGCTTACAGCTGGACACATCAACTATTCGCCCATATAGATGGTTCTCCTTACGTCCTACCCACCATAGCAAATCTGCCATGGGTGAATTTATGAATTTTAGTAATTTAGGTAAAAGTGAACTTTAGTGATTTCTAAGTTTTTTTTTAGTGAAGCAATCGCTTGTGAACACTACAATTCACTAGGTCTAGTGACAAAATTACTAAAATGGTAATACTGCTTTGAGAACACTACTCTGAGATGGAGTTTTTGGCGGGAACTGAAAGGAGACGTTGTGCTGTACAGTTTTATTTTCTAAAAATGTGCATAATTACTCTAAAATGAACAATAGTTGCAGGATATTGATAGTTTTTGAGTAGAAATTATGTGTTTTGTGAGAAATGTGAACTGTATAGTCAGATGTGATCTTTCGAGTTTTCACAAGAACTCCATTGAATGGCGTCGGTTGTAGCCTGCAATACAACTGCGCTACTATACGAAGATCTATTAAACATCAGAATTGACTGTATGGACTAAGATTCCTTTGCCTACTTTGTGGCGAATAAATAAACAACATAAAGCTATTGTCAATGTCATTGTCATTTTGCCAATTAATGTTCATGATTATTGTAAAAAAATCTATTCAATTATTTGTATTTTGGAGTTTACTATTTGATTTTGGATATTATTTTCCACTTTCCACAGATTAATTAATAATTAGTCAGTTAGTATACAAAAATACTTAGTATCCTATAGTAGTTTGTTATACATAATTAATATTTTTTTTATTTAGTATTATCAGTTTTATGTACCGGTTTTTCGTTTGCGTACGAGTAGTAGATACGTCAGGCGCCAACACAAAAGGAATATAAATTCATGACCTTGGCCATTATCATTTATCATTAAATAACTATTAGTATCGTTTTATTTGAACACTGGTCGGCGAGAGTTGTTAGAGCTACCAACCTTTTTGATTTTTAGTGATACAATATTGCTATCTTGGTTTGCACCATGGCTACGGGAGCGCTATTGAAATCTTCCAAATTTGGTAAGTATTTTTAATCAATTTCCAACAAGTCCGGCTTCGGTATAGTCATGGTGGGGTATAGTAATAGGGGGTGGGCTCACCATAATAGTAAATATTTAACTCAAATTTATGTAAATTAAATCATATTTTAGTGAAGCATAGGGTTCGGTATAGTAACAGGACACATTTATTTATTATTTGGGCTGCGACTTAACAATCCGGTACACAAATTTTAAGTAGTGGGTGGGCAAAGTGGGTAGGGGGGAGGTATACTTACCCCCACTACAACTCCTAAGGTCCGGAGGTTTAAATTTTTTTTTAATTTATAAACATAACCTCACTTATTTTTGTTGTAAAATTCTGTCACTTTTGATAATAATAAAGCGTGATTTGAGTTTATGAATGTACTCACGAATTACATATAACCACCAGAACTTTTTGTAAAACTAAAACTGTTTTTAGTGTAGAAATAATTCGCCGGCCGCTGGCGCGGCACAGCTAGGACAAAATGCTAGGACCGACTTGTAACCATTTACTATTTATTTTATACACACGAACAGTCGGTTAGGTTAGGTTATTTGCAGACCAAAGCGCACAAGCCGAGCGAGCGAAGCGAGCGTGCCCCGGTAGCGGCCGGCGAGTGCCAGAACCGACTGGTTACCATTTACTATTTATTTTATACACACAAACAGTACGAAGCCTTAAAAGTCTCATAAAACATTTGTTTTATTTATCAATTTAGTGGACGACTAGCAAGTTTTTTAATATCACAATAAATCAATATATTAATGATATCAATTTTCAAGTACATTGCAGAATTTTTTTTTCTTTAATATTGGTTAAATATAAATAAATGTGATTACTTAAAAAATCGGCATTATTGATCGCCATTTTGAATGGTTACTCTTGTGATGTATGTGAATGTGCTCTATTGTGTTTTTCTTCACTTTTATCCAATTAAGCTGGTTTTTGGTTCTTTTTATGTTGATTACTGGCTTTTTTTTGGACTTGGAAAAGATTTTTCAACTTTGGACTTATGTTAGAAGTGCAACATTAGCGAAAAAATAAGTGAGGTTATGTTTATTAAAAACAAAAAAAAACAAGGTCTCCGGACCTTAGGGGTTGTAGTAAAGGTAAGTATGCCTCTCCCCCTCCCCATTTCACGGACACGGACAGACGGAAAGCTCACCCCTTCTGCAACTCATACGTGCGGGAGATGTATAGTTCCTGAGTTATTCATTTTTTTGTCAATCTAACCTCACTTCCGTTTTTCACTAATATATAAAATAAATAGTGAATGGTTACCAGTCGGTTCTGGCACTCGCCGGCCGCTACCGCGGCACGCTCGCTCGGCTCGTGCGCTTTGGTCTACACAAAACCTAACCTAACCAACTGTTTAAAACTCCACATATTTAAATTTTCGGATACATACAGTCTCCTATTTCGATAAATCCCGTCAAAAAACGTAAAAAAACGTATCGGCGACAAAATTACCAGATCATTGTCGTGAATTTCAAACTTCGATAATTAATTGAATATGTATTTTTTCCACTCAAAACCAATTTCAGTTGTTATAAATAAGTCTTAAATATATTCCTAAACACATTAACCATTAAAATCATCCAGGAAATCATCCGGGGACATATATGTAAACCCAACCCGTAAAATGATTTTACAAAATTGTTGAATTTATGCCACAATAATTTAACAGTAAAAAAAGTTGGGACACTAGCCACATGTATTATATTCGCTTATGTTTATGGTTCACATAGTTTTTAAATTTTTTAACAGCAGGGAAGATCATTTCCCAGAGACAAAAAGTACTGTTTTCATCCCCGTCATCAGGCAACTCCAAGCGTACTTTTAGAATATGAGAAATGAAAAATAATTTACTTGCTTATTATCTGTTTCCTACAGGGATAGACAGAGATGATGAATCTCCACTTGTGACAATCCTGAGAAACAGCTTTAGCTTCACCTACTTTCATTAATCTCTTCATACATGTAATTTTATGTGAGGTGCTTTTTACCTAACCTTTCTTTATCACTTCTAAGACCTGGGTGTGTATGTTGCCTTTAACAGTACTACTATTTGGTCATGTTGTATATATTGTGGATAACCACTACCAATTCTACCATTTGCAAAGAATTTTATTGGTCAAATAAAAAAGTGTAATGGCAAATCAAAAACTATGGTTTACTAGTTCTTACATTGTATATTCCCAAAACTGGAGTGTTTTATTAAATAATACCTAGTACCTTCAAACTGGACATTGTAAAATAAATATAAGTTAATTAATTAAAATTAAACTAAACCCACTCCCTTTAAATACTGTTGATAAATATTAGAAGTGATGATAAAATAGTCTAATGAATAAATTAATGTTTAGTTATGTACACATGACAAGAACTTTTTTCATTCAAATAAAATGCTACATCAAATTAACTATATTATTACATTTATGAAAAATTTGACTTCAATAATAATAGTACAAGAAATTTATTAATAAATTATTGGATATAATATTGTAAGTAAGAGGCGACTAAATAACCCACAGTCAAGTGATAGGGTATTTGCCCATCTAGATGGCTCACATCTCTGGTCTAGAGTATGCCACTATAACAACCTTGAGTTATGTTCTGAGTTTAGTGGCCAGGCTCCAGTCATCCTTCAGAGAGCTGCAGCACATTGGTAGTACCTCTGCTGTTATAAATGTCCATAGGTAACCACTTTCCATCAGGTGCGCCTTCTGCCTGTTTGCTGAACACATGCCATAAAAAAATATGTGTAAATCATTGTGTGAATAAATATAACAAAAATGTGCAAATAATACTATGTTGCAACTTGCTGTCTTTTTATGTCAAGGTCAATACTTATTGCATTTTTATGCAGATTGGAAATGAGACACTGAAAGTATTCTAGATTCTAGAGCAAGTCTGCCAAACACTTGAGCTTAATTGAAATTACTCAATGCCACTTTTAGGCTCAAATGCAAATTGTAAAAATTTAATAATACAGTCCCTTTACTAAAAAATACACATTTTTATACCTTGTTTTTGTTTACAAGAATAGTTTTTGGATAACATTTTAGAGAATGATTGCCCTAAAACGTAAGACAGGCAAAGTCACTCCCCAGTTTTATTTAAAAACTGGTACAAGAAAATTATCTCACTTTATAATAAATATTTAATACCTAATTACATGTATGTTTATTTATTAGTGTATTTGTATATATTAATATTATATATTAGTATATATAATATTAATATATTATGTATTAATACTATATAGCTATTGCTGTTGCTATACATATTTAATGATGTATATATTAGCATATATATTACATTAATATGTGTTATTGTTTATCCTGTATTTTTTATGCATTTTAGGTATATGTATTGTGTTATATTTATATATCCTATTTATATATTAAGTATTTAATTTGCACACCACCATCATGTCATATACTTGTGAATCTCTCATTCATAAAATCCATAGCCTGGGTTGTCTGGAAGAGATCGCTCTAAAGTGTCTAAAGCGATAAGGCTGCCCATTGCTCTTATTTTTACTGTTTAATGTGACTACTTTAAATTGTTTATTTTATGTATATGTGGTGAACAATAAAGTGTTTTCTATTCTATTAAATTATGTCTTCATATGATTAATATAAAATATTTTCTACTGTAATATCTAACTTTAGATGTGGCTTAAGTTGTTTAAGATATTTAAACATCATTAAATAGTGTACTTCATTGCAAAAATCCTGTTTGCAATTTGCAAAAATGACCATCTAAGGTAAACCAGTATATATATGGATTATGTAAAAGTAAACACTAAGTTTTTGAATATAAGCTTTACACTTCAGGTAACATTAACGGCCTTACTTATAATAAACTCGTTAAGAAACGATTAGGCATCTCATAAGCAAGAGAATCAGAATCAGACCCTAATCAATGAATATCTTTTTCTTCACTTAAAAACTTGTATTACCTATTGTTTACCTAAGAGGAGCACAATTAAACGAAATTTGAATGATTAATGTAGGTTGTACCCAATATATTCGGCTAAAGAGGAGTTTATGGGTAAGATTTTCACTAATCAGTTACTGAGCAGTTTCTTTAAATTTAAAAAATGATTATAAGTAAGGCTCTATATGTGTAACTTCTATTTTAGCCTAACATCAAAAGTTACTATAACCAGTCTATTACCAGTAGCTTCCATATTTTGCTATCTATGTTGGTTACAGAAGTTCTCATATTAACATTCTTATATTGGGTATTATCCATAGATAGACTCCAAACATATCTTGTTCCACGCTTGTCAGTGTGTATGATTTTCTCATTATTTACTCATAGTTTAACTAAGCACATAAATTTACTTTTCATTTTAGTATCATCACAATGCCTAAAAGTGGTTGCTTCACAAACCCGCACATTTACAAGCCAGTTGAATGATCAGCAAAAAACCATACAGGAGCTGACCAGAAGTTTTAGCAATGAGTATTTGAAGCCAAATGCTGCTAAACATGATTTGGAGGGAAGATTCCCTTTTGAAGCTGTAAGTTTAACTGTTAATATTGTGTTGTTTTATGTCTCTAATATTTAATATGCACACACATTTAGACAACACGGCTGATATGCTCTCGCCGCCCCACCACCGCTGATATGCTCTCGCCGCGTCACCACCGTGCTTATATTCTCTAAATTTTGGTATATATGGGAACGTAGTTGGCACTCCTATATTGCCGCCCCACCATTGATCCCGCTCGACAGCGCTGTAGTGCTCTTTGCCTATTTCTGAATTTATACATTACATGCATTTTTTTCCCAAAGTTTACTTATCAACCACGATTTCCCCGATAACCATATTATGTGTCTTACTACTTCTATCTGTGAAGCAATATTTGAATTATCTCAAGTAGTTATGTCATAAATGCCACAACATAAAGTGATATTGTTCTCATAAAGGTTATCAGCGTCTTATTGAATATTGTAATTGAAGGTCATATTATCAATATTGCTTTCAGGCTTTCTTTGATAATAATCATTGAGGCCCATTCCCATTATATGCTTGATTTCTGGAAAGTCCAGAATATTTTACAGGGAATAAATTGGAAAAGTAAACTCATTCATGATCTAAAAAGCTATGGTAGTTTAATGGCTAATGCACTGGTATTGCAAATGTCATGGGTTTGAATATGGATCGAAGCATGAATTTTTTAGATGGTTTAGATGAAAAAAAAAATGTTATGTATCCCTGTGCATCGAGATAAACGAAGTGTGGGATATACCAATTCACCTGGAATAAGTGTGCTGGTTGTACTGTGTTCCCCTAAAAAAAATTGGAAACCCTGTAATAGGACATTCATAAACTGATTATAGAAACTATGATTTCTCTCAAATCCCTTACAGATTGTAAAATATTGTTACATACAATGAGATTAAAATATATTTTAAATTCAGGAAACTTTATTAATCGTAGACTCTCATAATATACAGTTCTTACCAACACAACCAAATACGACAAGTGTACACATACTACGACAACTATTAAATAATTACATATACAGTGTAAATTCCATTTAACATCACTCGATTTAACGACAAATTCCCTTAAGCGTCGAAATCACTTGGCTCTGGTCGGCTTAGCTTGTTTTCCATGCAATGATATACTCTGTATATAGCATTACACCCACTCTCAATAACGACAACAATTAAGTAATAAAGAGTAACTTTTAAGTTGCCAAATGTAGTAAAAGCTACACAGCTGTGTACGTTCTTTTCGGCATCATGCATACCGAAATTTCTAAGTACTTTATCACCAAGATGCCTCAATATCGCAAGATATTAAAAAAATAAGTAAAAAAATGCAACAAAAATAATAGTGCAGCAAAAGATGTGAGACAAAAATAACAGACTTCACTTCTTTTAACGACAACTCTCTATTACGCCATAAAATGCAGTCTCAGTGTCGTTATACAGAATTTACACTGTAATTTAAATATTAAAGGTAATTTGCAAAAGGAGTATAGGTCCTCCGAATGTGCCCATCGTAGTATAATCCTAGATGTTAGGGCCGCTTGCATAACGTTCCTAAAATTTATTTAAGGAACAAACACATTTAACACCCTTAAATACGATTAGCGTCTTGCACAACGCAATATTTGTCGCTAAATATGTTTAAAGAACTACCCATACTTTTTGTGTAAAACGTATTTAGGGAGCTTAATATGTTTAACTAATTTTATTTAAGGGCCACAGCACACACACATAGGGTCACTTGCATAACGATCTCCTTTAGGCCCTAAGCACACTAGCTACCTTTAGGATCAGCGATTTTACGACTGCATCGATGCTACATCGCAAAATCGCTGATCGCCGATGCCAAAAGTAGCTAGTGTGCATAGGGCCTAAAGGCGATCGTTATGCAAGCGACCCTATGTGTGTTAATATATAGAAACAAACTCAACTTAATAGCATTAGATGATAATATTTAATGTCCTATCCAGATAAAGAAGTTAACAGATCTCGGCCTAATGGGTGCATGCGTTGATAAAGAATATGGAGGCCTGGGTCTTGACTACCTCTCCTTAGCAGTGGCGGTGGAAGAACTGTCCCGAGGCTGTGCGAGTACCGGCATGATTGTTTCCATACATAACTTCTTATATGCCAACTTGGTTAATGAGAAAGGAACACCAGAGCAGAAGGAACTGTTCCTAAGGGATTTTACAAGTGGAGCTATTGGTTGCTTCGCGTTGAGTGAACCAGGTGAACTTTTCTTTAACTATACTTAATACTTTAAAACTATCACATCAGCCTAGGGCGTCTTAACAATATTGGATACCGCGGTGAAAAATCAGCTTTCCCTCCCCGCCTCCCTCTCCAGTAAGAAAAAACAAATTAGTCAATAAATTTCAATATTTTTCTGATTCATTATGTTTTCGGATTTAGTGTACTTTCAGAATATGAGAAATAAAAATAATATTTGTCAATTATTTAAGTTCTTTCCGTACTTTTTTTTTTAAATTGTTGGTGTCTGTGGCCCACTTTCCACGCCCCTATCCCGTTCCACCTGTCGGATCTCTCTATCCCATCCTCCCCCTCTATTCCATACTAAAGTCTGCTAAGGTGTTGGCTTCGGACCTGATGTTACTAACGTCTATTTATAGGGGACGAAAACCACTTTACATTAGACGAGCCGTCTGTTCGTTTGCTAGCTTTGTAATAAAAAAAAGTTTATCTCAAAAAAACACGCTTTCATGCTATTGTTACGAGTTAGCCGGACTCAGTTAAAATGCCATTAGAATTATTATACAGTTTATTAGAACTATACAAACACGTATAATTCATATTCGTATTCAATAAAACACGCAAAGTCCGTCACTATTAGATTCCCGATTGTATACACGTCACGCCTGTATCGTAGTTGTAGCTCAACTGACCCCCTCTCTCAATCAGGCCGTCGTTTTATACTCCAAAAATGCAAATGTGCCCGCCCGGCAACGTCGACACAATTTCCTAAAACTAGCTTGTACTCGTAATCCGCAACACATGCCTAATGAAGCTCCTGAGCGAGTACAATAGGACAATAGGCTGTTCTCCACAATAACTAGAAACGTATGCCAATAAATAAGTAAGCAAAAGAAGCCGATCACAAAAGGATTACAATTAGATCAAATGTCGAGAGGTAGAATAAAATGTGCTTTTACAGATCTGTACGTGGAATTTGTCTTTGTCGCGGCCTAAGTTGTAACACTACCGCTTTTTATCTATATTTTTATACCTTCTCGCTCACGTTACATATTCTTACCTAATCAGATTACAGAGGATTAAAATGTTGCATAACATGCGATACAATGACAGCTTGCAGTAACATACAGCACAGAGATATGTATTTTGTTGGACGAAGAAATATTTCCGTCGCTCAAAAACACGTCGTTATCTCATTGACTAAATGGTATCATTCAACAGATGATTAAATAACAGAGCTCAATGTATTGTAAACTGATAAGTCTCTGTTCCCTATATCTTACTGTCCTTCCATCATTTGTGTTACTACTGGTTAAAATTTGACATTACAAAGCAATGTCGATTTTCTGCCAATGTGGTAGTTGTTTCTACCAATGATAGTTAAGAATTAAATCAATTGAAAACTTTTCTCATCTTATAAATCACCCATGCTCCCTACGTTTTGTACGCCGCTAGCAAATTGAGACATCATAACTGCAAAGGGTCAAATGACGTGTTGATTATTATTTAAACTGTAATTCAAATTATTGTTATGATGCTGTTACGAGCTACAGGACTCGAATCAAAATAAATGCGGTTGGAATTACTATAGAGTTTGTTAGAACTGTACAAACACGTATAAAACAGGTACAAATAAAACTGGATGCAACCAGTTCATACTGCACGATTCAATGCAATTTAACACGCGCAAAGTCCGTCACTATATCGCTGATCGAAAGTACTACACACGTCTTACTCGTATCGTAGTCGTCGCTTGACTGTCCCACCCCTCCGTTCGGGCATTGTTTTATACTAAACTGTATAACAGAACAAAAGAATGCGTTCGCCGAGTTAATACCGCACACCTGGCAAGCTTCGACGGCCATAAAACAATAACAATAGCATGTTTTTCTGGATTAAAAATTCTAAACACAAAGTAAACAAACTAACTCCGTTGGCTCAGCGACCCAAAATGTGTCTTGGCCTCCGAAACGAGAACACGCCACCTGTTTCTGTCCTGTGCGATTTCTTGCCAGTTAAGGGCTTTAAGCTCACACAAGTCAGCCTCCACTCTGTCCCTCGACCGGACGTTGCCCATCCGATAGTCCCGAATAGGCCCTCTTCACGCTTCGATCCTCTCCCATCCGTTCCACGTGTCCGAGCCAACGGAGGCGATGAGACTTTATTTCTCCTAGTATGTTAGGCTCGGCCACAAGGCACGAAAGTAAACAAAAGAATTCCTAAATCAAGAATGCAATAAACAGCGTTTTACGACATGCAGGTCTGCGTTCTTTATCGGTATGTAACAATACTTTAAATAAGGTAAGTAAATTTAGTTCTGTATATTCAATTATAAACTACACCATAGCCAATGTTTGAAATCTATAAATCATAGATTATGGTTCTTTTTTAAATTATGGCTCTCAACGCCTTTGGCATTGAGTTTGCCGATATAAAAATAAGCAGGTGTGTAATTCAATGCAAATCAGCAAACAACATTTTGATCGATGATTAGTAGTATTTGCAAATATGTGGACAACGCAATCATGTAGTTAAACTAACTACATTAAACATAGATGTTATTAAGTATTAAAAACTTACACATGAAATACACAAAATTACTATGAACTAATGTTAGTACAAAATTGACATTGATGGGGCGGGGACAATTATGAGGAAATATATATATATATATGTGTTGAACGTTTCCACTATCCAAGCCGCTGTATTATCGTCGTCTAGAAGAGGTTGCTTTTAAGCGATAATAGCATCTATTGTTACTGTTTCCTTTCCAGTAAATATTATTCGCACTATATATTATATTAAAATAGATATATACATAATTAAACTATTAAAATGATAACTTGCATACCATGACTATGATCGAGATACTCTTCTGGTAATAAAATTTAAATAAAAAACTAAAAAGGCTAATATCGTGTAATGTCTCGTAACTGAGTTTGGTCTGTGGTTCGGTTAAGACAGGGAAAACCTCTAACGGCTAACGCTGTCAATGTTTGAACCGCGCGTTCCGTGTTCCTTTGTTTATTTTTTCTATACTTTAATAATAAAATTATTTGAAACATGTCTTCATCAAGTATAATTATGATAATTCCACAGGTGCAGGCACAGATGTGGCGAATATACGTTCCAGGGCTCATCTGGACGGCGATAAGTGGGTGCTTCAGGGCAAGAAGAGCTGGGTGACGTCAGCCATCGAGGGCTCTGCCACTGCGGTCTTTGCTACCCTAAATCCTGAATTGAGGCACAAAGGGATTGCCTGTAAGTTATATTTTTTTTTCTTAATTGAAACAGCCATATGAAAGTTTGTAGCAAAATTCAAGTATCTGTATGATTATCGAGTGCCTAAACTGCCTAGAGTTTAACATTTATACATCATACGGGATACTAGTGCCATATGAAGATATATAATTGTGATGTATTTGAAATTGTGTTTATGTTTAAAATATCTCATCATAGATTTGACAAAATTGATATTATATTTATTTTTAAATATTCATTCATTTTGCATTTTAAATAGATCCATTTGGGATAGTTTATATTCAAATTCAAAAGTTTTTGTTCAAAACTAGCCTCTGCCCGCGACTTCGTCCGCGTTGTGCGGGTTTTTTTAATATCCCACGGGAACTCTTTAATTTTTCAGGATCAAAAGCATCCTATATGTTGACCAGGGATATAACCTACCACCATACCAAATTTCATGTAAATCGGTTCAGTCGTTTCGGAGATTAGCCGGTACAAACTTGTTTCTGTTACTTTTGTAGGTTTTTTGGTGCCGATGGATGCGGAGGGTGTCTTCAGAGGAAAGAAAGAACCCATTATGAGTGTGAGGTATGTATTTGATTTATTTGTTTATAATAGCTTCATACACTTATTACCATAATTAAATGTCTACTAACATGGTTTATTATTTTATTTTATTTCTAATATATTAAGTATATATGTAAATATTATACATACATACATATAAAGGTGAAAGTTATTTTGACTTAAAGTATTATTTTTGTTTGTTTATCACAAATGCAAGGTATAAAAAAATGTGGTTTTAGCTTTTTTGCTAATAGGCCATTATTACATAATTCTATTTCATACTTATCTTAGGTATAGTTTTTGTTTAGTATTACATCGCTATATAAGACTAACGCCATCTGTCGGTTAATCTCTATATTTTATCTTCACTATATTAACCTTGCTCGCACGGTGCGTTTGTGTGTATGTGTAAGAGAATTTATTTATTGCCTCATTAGTGTTGGCTCTAAAATAACATTTTACTGAAATTAATTGAGAAAAAAAAATGACACCGGTTTTTAGTATACTGAGACTAAAAGCTAACTAGAGGGACTACCCTCTAGTTAGTAGATTTTCTAGTATGTATTATATTTAAAAAATCATTTTTGAAGTGATAACTTCTTATGGGAGGGGAAACCGCTTCGTTACGTAACGCGTTACGGCGCCAGTCTGACGGCTTCCCTTTCTCTCACGCATACGGCAGCGGTAAGCAGGCTCCTCCTCTTTCACTCCAACCCACATCGCTAGTTTTTATTAAATATCTGTTTTTGAAAACATTTTATTTTCTCTGAGGATTTATCTAAGCGATATAAAGCTAAACTTTTTAGGAAAGTCACATTATTTTTGCAAAGGTAATAATAGTTACACATAACGTATGAACTGAAAAAAAAACTCCACAAGAGCGACGTATACGATCTTTTCCGTGAACAAAAGGAGCTTATAAAACAGAAGCGAAGCTTGTGCCTTAGGGCGGCGACCGCGTGCACCGTGACCCTGGACGAGGTGAAGATTCCGAGGGGGTACATGGTCGGCGAGGAGGGGGAGGGCTTCAAGGTCGCCATGGAGCAGCTCGACCAGGGCAGGATAGGGATAGCCGCGCACGCTGTCGGTGAGTCCTATCCCTAAACCCGGCTATATATATTATCCCCGCAAGTTGCTATTGCGCCTGGCCACCATTTTGGTGACGTAACCGTAGCCGAACACTTAGTACTGTTAGCATCACTGCCGGCGAGTACGCGTACATATCGAGTTGCGGATGATGTCACCTGAATGTTAATTTGACAAGGTTCCAGCGCATTAGCAATTTGCGGGGATAATACCTGCAAGTTATGCTCGCGTAAGTTTCTAAGGGTAAGCACGGAATTACTAATGATCGAAACCGGACTCATAATTTCACAGCCGAGTCCGGCGAGATGCGCTAGAGGGTTATGCAAGCAAAACTTACAGCTGTTGGCAACACCAAAATAAAATATTTTTTATTTTTGAACTTGCAACATTGCGGTTGCATTTTTGTGCTTCTTCCGTTTGGGTTGTAGCCGAAGGCAGACGCTTTCGTATGTAAAGTGATATTATTACAATTTTCACCAACTAACAGTGTTTTAACTTCTCCTACTACATTGACCTGGGTATCCTAGGCCCACCAACATTTGGGTGCACCAAACTAATATATATTATATGTGCGATGAGCTGCGCACAACAGCTGTAAAGTCGGGTTAATAACATTATATATTGATAATGTTACTTTTCGTGAAACCACTTGAACTTTGTTATTTGGCATCAATCAAAGTCCTAAATTTTAGTTGAGGCTAAGTTTTAATCACTGAAATTCAAAAGATATCTAAATGCCTTATTATCCGAACCGTAAATATCTCATCCTCAAAGTCTTAATTGATGTTAATTGACAGGAACATTATTCTTCAGCATATTTTTTACTTATTGCAGGTATCGCACAATCTGCACTGGACACAGCAATTAATTACGCCAAAGAGAGAGTTGCGTTCGGAAAATCCTTGACAAGACTTGCCTCTGTAAAGGTATGATAGATTCAACCTGACATACGCCACCGAGACATGAGACAGTGGACCGCTACAAACGACAGAGACAACATGCAACCGCTCCGGGATCGGTAGTGACGCGTGTCGCTCGTGATCTTTCATAAAATGAGTTCAATAGAAATATCAGTATTTGACGTTGTTGGTGTTATGATGTATTTGGGAAGCAAGGCTCTGAACAATTAGATGCCCTTGGTTGTATTGATATTAATGGTCATTTTCGATTTTCTTATATACTTGATTATCTTGACTAATCATTTCTTTATGATGCTGACTTTTCTGTCTACTGCTTTCACTGGATTTTCGCGGTCCTCAAAGAGTTAATGTGACAGACGACATTGCTTCGAGTCGAGCGTTGCGGTCGCCTGTCTCGGTCGCGTACATCAAAACGTTATTTTATAGTGATTATGCTTTAAATTGAATGGAATTAAATTACTCGTAAGGTTCAATTCTATGCGTCGTATGGCACAAACTCATCAATATTCGTATAATAAATTCGTGCATTTTTACGCAACTTATAATTCCAACCTTCAGTTTTCGTTTGCGCGAAAAAATGCTGAAGGTACCCACATGAAATAATCGATATTGAACTTTATTCGCAATAAAAAGGGCTGAGTATTGCTTGCTATGCATTCTTATCTCTGTTCCGCTTACACGATGCGTACACTGTAGCCGCGCTACTAAAATTGGTCTACTGCGCAGGCATATCGGGAGGAAATTATTAATTGTGTAGAACTGTAATATTGGATTTGTATATTAATACAGACTTGTCATAAGTGAATTATGCCAATTTATATCTTCAAATATGTGACTCTATTTAGGGAGCTCCTTGATACTCTTGTTGGTTTTTGTTGTCATCTGTCGCATGGCACTTAGTTGTGGCTCACAGCTACAAATCCGTGTCCAGGCCGTTAAGCCGACTGCTTACAATCGTATTAAGACCAAAAATGAATGGATGCGAAACTTTGGATGTATCTTTGTTGCTCAATCGCGCCAGAACGGCTGAATGGATCTGGGTGATATCAGCCACAGAGATCGATTATAGTTTGGAGACAGATACTTTTTATCCCGGGATAATGTACTTGTCTGTGCCCGGATTTCCATAGAATACTTAAGGAATGTTTCCGGGCATCCGAATAGTAACCGCTGGTTAGCAAATAGTTCAACTTTGCGCGTCCGTTTTTGTGTATTCAAAAAGTAATAGATATGAAGACTTATAACTTACATAGCACGTAGAACATTTACATCCAGTAGCACTTTACACAATCACATAAATACAAGTCGAATAGTTCACTGGAACGGCCTTTGATGTTGTTTTTGTATATGTTCAGAAGTTTAGAGACCCATGGTTCGTAGAGAAGTGTTGCAGCCGCGCCGACGCCGCTGCATTTCGCGCGTACTCGGTGTTGGGGGAGGGAGATAGACATATATACACATTAGTCAGAGAGAGAAGAGTATAGTATGTAATGTATGAAAGTGTATGGCGCCGCCCTATTGTCATCGCTCGCGCGATTGTTGCGATGCGATTTCATCGTACGATGAAACCGGTTTAGAATCGTGTTTTGGAGCGATTCGATCACACTCGAAATGGCTCTTAACAGAGATGCACAGTTTTTGCTATCGGGCAATATTTCTTTAATCGTAAATAACATTAAAAAAAGAAAACGTGGACGACATAATATACTTTAAGAAGATTTTTGCGAATATTTGTCTAATATGTCAACAGAAACATTTGATTACATCTGTAATGGATTACGCAGTGATTGTACTCGTTATACTCGTATGAGTGTGGAAGAAAGATTGGTGTTAACATTAAGGTAAGTTCAGTAATGATTAGTATGTTGTATCGGAAGATCGTCCGATCAATACGATGCGTCGATGGTCGCGCGATGAAAACTAGACAATTTGATCGCATCGCATGATTGCGCGACATTCAATAGGACATTCAGTAGTTATCAGTATGTTTGAACTAGGGTTGTAACGGAGGCCTTCTTAACGGAGGCGGAAGGGAAAGGGGATGTAGAAAAATAGTAGTTTATGGTTTATACATTACATCCCGTCGGTAAAACTTCGTACGTACGTCTAACGCGTCTAAGTAATTCGACAGGTTGATTCCTGTCGCGTATCATTCATTTGACAAATGACGTTTGCACGCCTCCCGCCCCACCCCAACCGCGTTCCCGCCGCGCACGTGTTGATTTTTGTTCATTTGTCGCGAGCGTCGCTGCTTGCGTATGATTAGTAAATAAACCTCCGTTATGACTCCGCAAAAATTACACGGATGCGGAGGCGGAGGTACGATTTCTTGCGGCACTTCCGCAGTAACGGAGGCGGAAGCGAAGTTCCGTTACAACCCTAGTTTGAACGCATGGTCGCACGATCATTTTTAGATCGCATCGCAACAATCGCGCGAGCGATGACAATAGGACGGCGCCTAAGGCTGGCCAACCACGCTTGAAATTCCCGCTTAAATAATAAACAGTACTGTTCCCGTGGGATGACATTAACACGAGCGAAGAAGCGGGCAGAAGCTAGTGAATAATAAATGTATCAATGAAATTGTTAGGACCGGTTAACGGACATGTGCATCCTGGTGGAGACGGCTCGGCTGGCGACGTACAGAGCGGCCACGGACGTGAGCACGAAGAACAGCGCGATGGCGAAGTACATCGCCGGAAGGAGCGCCGCCGCGGTGGCCGACCACTGCGTGCAGATCATGGGCGGGAGGGGCCTGTCCACGGAGTACGACGCCGAGAGGCATTACAGGTACGTGACGGCGTGCTGTTTGAACGTATTCTTTAATTGATAAGTAATAATTAATACTCTGATTTTTATTCACCTGGACTGAGTTTACAGCTGCCTTCGACCTTGCAGGCAAGTTGAATCCTTAAGAATGCCTATAGAAGTTGTGTTCAACAAATAGTGGGTTCATTACGTCGTTTACAGCTCAGAATGTCGGCGTCAAACAGTTAGTAGCCTTGAGCTAGTCATATTTCGTGCGAGTGTGAGTCCTAGTGGCCCACTTGCCCCTCCCCTATCCCATCCTAAGGCTGGCCGCACACGCTCGGTTTCCTTATCAGGAATTCGGATTTGGATACTTGAATGCTCTCCTTACATACAAAATGTTCAACAAGGCTTACACAAACGCGCTTAACCTGGCGAGCATGAGGTGAAAAAAAGTTACATCAAGAATGTGGCAGGCTATCACGTACCCATAATTTCATGTACCATAATGTAGTTCTTATTATTATTATTTTCTTAATTGTGTTGATCTTATTTTGTTAAATAATGAATTATTTCATGGAATTCAATGAAAGAAGTTTTTAATTATGAAATAATCATTATTTATTAAAGTTTATCTTATACATTGTAATTATAGGAACAAAAATTCCGAGGTTTATAAAAATCAACAACTTAACAAAAATATTATCCTTTTGAATGTAAATCAAATTAAAACTGAAAGGTAATAAGATTTTCTTCCTTATAAAACTTAAAAGTATTTTTTTGCGGAAAATATGATTAATTATTTAAATTTTTAATGACTATCAAAATGAGCACAATTTTCACATATAAAGTTTGCGTGCTCCATACATATGGGTTTGGCACAAGCATTATAGGGATGCCTAGTTTTTCTATCCTTCTTATATGAACAATCACCAATCGAAAGAGCCAAAATTACTCTGTAGAAATTGAGATCTCTGGAGTGACATGGTGGTGCGAAATATATCAACCCCAGTTCCATCAGTTCGCCAAAGAGCTTTCAAACTCTGTCGATTAGATTTGATAAGACCAGCTAAGTACCAGTTTACCACTTTCTGAACTGGATTTATCAGAATAATTGCTTCCTCTAACATGGCACAAATTCGCTGTTCTTGTCGTATTGATCGATTCGATCCATTTTGATCAAAAACTGAAAATAACAAAATATACTCAACTAAAGGAATGAAAGACAAGCGATGAAGTAAATCATAAAAAGAACAATTGATAATGTAAAAAAAACTGATAAAACAGTAAAAAATCATTATTCGAAAATTACGTAAAAATAATTCATCAAAAATGAGGCAGGGTATACCATACCCGAAGCAGGTTTGCACAGGAATATCCCGAACGGTGTCACATGCCAGACTGCGATCACGCCATTATGCCCTCCCGCATGCCCCTGCCTCCAGGTACTGAGCGAACTAGTGTACTCTGAAAAATATTCAAAAAAATACTTTTAAAAAAAAACAACTTTTAAATTTTACCAGGGTGTGAGATACCCTGGCTCATGCTCGCCGGGTTAGTCAGAGCTGCCAGGGCCCCAGAATCAAAAGTTACCGTTTGTACTTTGTGACTTTGAACTCAATGCAAACTTTGTTTACTGAAGATGCGGTGTACAAATTCTCAAGATATGTTTTTTTTTAAAGACGCATGCAAACATTTCCCTATTTCTGCAAATAAACTTTTTTTTCATTTCGTTCTTTCTTTACTTTGAAAAATTACGTTTTTGGATTTCTCTTCTCAAACCCATATATTTGTAACTAACTTCAAAAGCTAACTTATGAACTACTTAACGCAATCAAGTTTGTTACCTTAAAACTTAAATTCTATGCATACGAAGTGTCCCTGGCAAAACTAGTTTAATTAATATAAGCGCTTGTGTAGACGGTACGGCAAAAACCATCAAGACGCTGGTATTCTGTGAATTTCTTTGTATGTAAGAACATTGTCCGACCTCCAATACCACCGGCCTGTCGTGGGCGTTTGGTTGACGACGAAAGTGCAGCGGCGGCGCGGTGGCAATGTCATACACATGTTTACTTACAATTTTGATTATCATAATAATCTGTATTCTCTTTACAGAGACGCCAGAGGCACTCAAATATATGGTGGTGTTACGGACATACAGAAGCGGCTCGTCGGTCATTTCTTATTGAAGGAGCACGACGCTCTCTGATTCAAGCGGAGCCGGTGAATACAACTAGTCTAGTCTGTAAGCACTCTTTTGTCTAGCATGTTAGAAAACTGTCAGTGCATAATATTTTAAGATGAATTTAGCAGTTTTTATGGCCGCTGTTAGCAATAATAGAGATTTCATCACGTTATCTGCTAGAGTTTTTATGTCGCGGCGTATGACTTCTCAAGTCTCATGAACAGCCACCACCAATATAATTTTCCTTATTGCCCTTCGGGGGTTAGCAAGTTGAGACCTTACAGCCTAAACATATGACCGCATGGCGGCGCCACATCACCAAAATTGTGACGTCACAGCAGGGTGACAACAACGACTCAAGGTCCGTTCTTTGTATTAAAGGTAACAATTAAAACGTTAGGGGTTGATGTAGATTTGTTGATTGATATCTTTGGTAGTGGAACGCCCAGCTTTTTGGGATATTAGTGACGAGGCTCACAAAAATGTTGTGTGTCAGTTCCGACTCACGACTGGAGTTGACTCCTTAAGTACGATTGTCTTTGAATATGCAATGCTACAGCTGAATAAAGACGGTTACAAGACCTTCAAAATTGTATAATAAAAGAATAACGTAACACTTTTATTCTACACTCCTCGTAAAATTTTCCATGCCGAAGGTCTTGTATGTATAGAAAATAGAATGAAAAGGAGTAAACTCCTAAATGCAAAAGCGTTTGTTAAATTATTTATGATAATTACAGCAAAAAGTTACTTAATAATAACGTAAGAGCAATACGCTTATGGCCACCCAGCAACGTTCATGAACCACATAAAAATGGTCACATCATTCTATGACGGTATACAACTTTGCGGCGCCGCAACGCAGTTATGTGTTTAGGTCCTTAAATACTGATTACATTCAGCTACTAATTTAGAGAGCGGACTGTCTTCATAATCGTTGTCAGCCATTCGCAGTCCACTGCTGGACGTAGGCCTCCCCAAGACGGCGCCACTCATCCTTGTCCTCCGATTTCCTTAGACCTTGCACAGGTCGCCAGTCCATCGGGCTGGAGGGCGTCCGACACTACGTTTACGGAGACATGATCTCCACTCCAGGATTCGTCTGCTCCATCGGCCATCGGTCCTGCGACAGACGTGACCGGCCCACTGCCACGTCAACTTGCTAATTTTGCGAGCTATGTCGGTTACCTTGGTTCTCCTACGGATATTCTCATTTCTAATTTTATCCATAAGAGAAACACCCAACATAGCTCCCTCCATAGCCCGTTGAGCGACTTGGAACTTATGGATCAATCCTGCCGTCAGTGTCCCATGTCTCGGCCCCGTAGGTCAGGACGGGAAGGACGCACTGCTCGAAGACTTTTGGTCTTCAAGCATTGCGGAATGGTCGAAAAGACTTCATAATATTCACAAAATATTCAGTCTGGAATATTGAAGTCAGTCAGATTTGGCAGTACTGTACTGACTTCAAATCAATTTACAAGATGCGGGTATGAAGTCAGCACTGGCTTGCTTCGAATTTGAAGTCAGCAGTGAGAGCAATGTAAATGAGCGTTTATGTAATTAGGTTTCGTCAAACCAACATAATTAGTTAAGGGCTGTATACATTTTCGCGGGAACGTGGTGACTCCAAAGCCTGGGCCCCGAGACCGTAACTCAAATTGGCAATAGAATCGAATAGGAATCGTAACTTTGCACGATCTTGGTAGTCAGTAAAACATCTCGATTCATTATTGAATTAATCTTGCTTCGGCCGAGACTGATTCAATGTGAATTTTAGAGACTACGGATATTTCACCATCTGTCAGTCGAATGGAATTTATCTCGCACTGGCATGGTTTGTTTTGTGAAAGTTACACTGGGGACTTAGGGGCCCAAAACGCGAGACATAGACGACAAAGAGCCGGTTACACATTTTCGTTAAACCCTTTGTCTCGTGGCGTTCTCAGGGGAATGTGTGAGACCTATAACATTTATATTCATTACAAAATTATGCGTATTTTTTTTAAAGTTCTGTGGGCTAAATGTATAATAATAATAACAGACCATAAATGTCATACTATTGGGCTCTGGCCTCCCATTATGGCGGGGGGGGGGGTTAAATATTGGGCACTAATTTATGGGACTAATCCATTTTTTAAGTCATATTATACAGTAATTAATTAGTTTTTAATTTAGTACTTTAGAAAAGCTAGATTTTGGTTTAGTTTTTAGATTTGTAAGTGAAAATAAGTACTTACGTCTGTAGCAACATTCCATTTTTCGAATGATTGTTTTTATTGTTAAAAATCATGTAGTATATTTTTTAAAGAATTTTCTTTTCTAAAAAATATAGCTTGATTTTCATTAAAATTATTTTGTAATTTATGTAGTGTTATATTTTTATGAAATTTGTAATAAATAAGTAAAGTAAAAATATTTTTTGAAATTTTGTTACTGATAATGATTTATGGTACGTTACAAATAATAATATTGTTTAAGAAATACAATGTCTTCCGAATTTAAATTTGGTTTTTTATTGTACATAATAATATGTACACGTCTTCAGCCCAAGTGTTATAAGAGAAATATTTGGCTTTTGAAGTGAGAAGAGAATGAATGAATGAAAACTCTTTATTTTTCACCATAAACTTAAATTTAGATAATTGATATGGATGCATTTGCATTAGAACAATGGGCGACCTTGTCACTTATAGCGATCTCTTCCAGGCAACTCAGTGTCTAAGGAGATTTAAAAAAAATGAGATAAACTAAATTTGGTGGTGTACTAAACTAAAACAAAAGTATTATAGTCATAATCATCACCTACCTTTAAAAATAAAATACAAATAAACTATTAAATAATTTTATATATAAAGTAGCCGATGCCCGCGACTTCGTCGGCGTCACGGTCGCTATGTAGAATACTATCAGCGCCATCTAGTTTATTTAGTATGATGATGAAATACGCTATGTTAGACACTGTTTTTGTAAGGTTTTACATTTTCGCCGAATCTCGTCTTTTTATCATAAGTAGCTTATAAGCTACCACCAAACAAAATTTCATTTAAATCTGTCCAGTCGTTTCGGAGATTAGCCGGTACAAACAGACAGACAAACAAAAAAATTGAAAAAATCTAAATTAGTTCTATTTCACTTCTTACATTCCCCTGATTCGGTTTTTAGCATTTTTTTCATTGTACAGAAATTCGACCTCTCCAGTTTTATATGTATAGATATGCACATATAATTAGATATATGATGATGATAATGGATAATAAATATTTTAATTTAATGCGGCAATTTTCATGTAATTGATTAATAATGTCAGTGATCATGTTTAAAAAATGTATACGTTGATTTAGCTTGTCTGATCGGTATGAGATTGAGTGTTCTGAGGACCTGTTCAGAATGGTGCCATTGCCTTCTTATCGACGCACCATTAGCCATCGGCTGGGTGTTCATCCACAAATTCCTTGATGCTGCTGTAATGTTAAATGAGGAGGTATCTTGACACTGGCATCTCGCATGTTAGATATTTTGATTTTTTAAACCATATTATTTTTTTAAGTTTACTTAATTATGTTCTTACGGACACTATTATCACGCCTGTTTCCCATTGGGGTAGGCAGACGTGATGGATCTCCACTTGCTACGATCCTGACACATTCTTCGCTTCATCAACTTTCATTAATCTCTTCTTACATACACGCTTTGTGTACGTGCTTTTTTTTTTAAATATCTTCAATTTGATCATGGTGGTGGTGGTGGTGTCATGGTCTACCGGTCTAGAATATACCAGTCGTATTGCTGTCATGTACTCTTTATATGATTTTGCTTTTATTCAGTCTCTCTATATGCCCAAACCACCTTAAACTCGTACGCAGCAAGCGCCTGGGCTCCGGCTACGGCCAAGCTAGGGGTGAGGAAGCAGCTAGGCATTGTACAACGGGGCTTCGCCCAGAAGTTGTGCAAGGCCTACCGCACGGTTTCCCTAAACTCGTCAATGGTGCTCGCAGGAATACTCCCTCTAGACCTCCGAATTCAGGAGGTCGCTGCCCTTTATGAGGCAAAGAGAGGAATAGACCTGCTAGCGCTTGGGGATATGGAAGTCGAGCGGAGGGTTGCCTACTCACTAACACCCCACCCGGCGGAGCATATAGAGCTGCAGTTCATGTGTCTGATAGACCAAACCGAGGTTGATAGCCACCGTCACCAAGCGGTAAGAATATTCACGGACGGTAGCAAAATTGAAGGAAAGGTGGGTGCATCATTGTGTATATGGCGCAATGATGCCGAAGCCATTAACCGGAAATTGAAGCTATCGTCTTACTGCACGGTCTACCAGGCCGAACTGCTGGCGATATGCAAAGCCACGGAGGTGATCCTAGCGAGCCCAGAGGATAGCTTTGGCGTATACAGTGACTCGAGATCGGCACTGCAGGTGCTTACGAACTGGAGCACCACACACCAGCTCGCAGTCACGGCAAGGCGTAACATATTAGCTGCAGTCGCCAAAGGTAGGAGGGTAGACTTGTACTGGGTGAAGGCACACGCGGAGGTTAAAGAAAACGAACGTGCGGACGCTCTGGCGAAAGCCGCTGCTCTATCCCTGAAGACAAAACCTAATTATGACAGGTGCCCGGTTTCATATGTCAAGCGGATACTCCGTATGGAAACGCTTGACAAATGGAACCGGAGATACACGGAAGAGCCAACAGCGTCCGTCACGAAGGTCTTCTTCCCCGACGTGAGATTAGCCTATAAGACAGTCAGACGTCTCAAAACGGCATCAATTACAACCCAGATTTTCACAGGGCATGGAGGTTTTTCTGGATACTTGGCTCGGTTCAAGTTGAAGGAGGACCCCTCATGTCCCTGTGAACCCGGAATTCCAGAAACCCCCTACATGCCCTCTTCCAATGCCCCCTTTACACGAGAGAGCGCTGCAACCTGGCCAGCACCCTGGACGTGGATGTCACACAAGACAATATTGCGGCATTAATGGGAAAAGAATAAATCGAAGACTTTATACGGTATGCGACCAAAATTGTAGAAAGAGTAATAAAACGGAACAAAAGCCAGTAAAATGTTGCCACTATATAATAAGTATATATTAGTTAACATAGTATAGGAACAAAAAACTGTATAATAGGACTAGATTTTAAGAAATAGATATAAATAGCATATATATATATATATATATACCATAACAAACAAAAAAATATACATATATTTATACAAAAGATAAAAAACGATCTCTGCCCTGAACCAAGGCGGAGGAAGGAGACGAAAAAAAAAACCACCTTTAACTCAACTCTTGTTACTACACCCTCTTTCAATCCACAATGTTCCCTTATCACATTGTTTTTTATCCTATGAGTTTCACTTCTACTGCGTGTGAGTGAACTGGACAGACATTATTAGTAACACTTCCGTTATTGCATATGTCCATAGACGACTGCACTTTGCTGGCAATCCTTTTAAAAATAAAAAAATAAAACTTCGTTTAAAAAAACCGACTTCAAAAACTAAAAAACTAAAATGTATAAAATAACTTATTTCTAAAGCTATTATTATTAATATATATTATCTAAGACATCTTAAAGTCGGTGCTTAGTAATTTTCAAAATATAGTAATTTTTATGTTTTACATTGCACCGACTTCAAGATGTTTTAGATAATATATATTAATAATAATAGCTTTACAAATAATTTATTTTATACATTTTAGTTTTTTAGTTTTTGAAGTCGGTTTTTTTAAACGAAGTTTTATTTTTTATTTGTTACTTTTTAGTGTCTAGCTATGTATGGGAGGACATACGAATGGTGCCGCGCTTCTTCAAAAATATAGGTTCCAAGAACTGGGAACAAAAAAATGTACGTAAAATGAAAACTACTGGGCCAAACTAAGTCAAATTTTTAGGGGACCACATGGCAGCTATTCCGCGTCGAACAAAAAAAGAATCACGTAAATCGAATCATAAATCTCAGAGTAATCGGTGTACATATGGACCGGAGTGAAAATTATTTTCATGAAAAATGTTCATAAAATGAAAAGTACTGGGCCAAACTATGTAAAATTTTTAGGCGACCAATTGGAAGCTATTCCGCGTCGAACAAAAAAAGAATCACGTAAATCGGATCATAAATCACGGAGTAATCGGCGAACATACATAAAAAAAGCAACAAAAAAACATAAAAAAAAGATCCCGACGAATTGAGAACCTCCTCCTTTTTTCGAAGTCGGTTAAAAATCACCTTTTAGTGATTTAGAACGGAAACTTAAAATGTTTTTGTTATACTAATTACGTTTTATACGTTTATTTAAATCTAGAACCGAGAACGGCCCGAATGCGAGCTGGGATGTAACTAGTTTTGCCAGGTATCTCGATTTTCAGGGATCTGGGGACGCGTCTCGATTTGCACCTGATCTGGGCACTAGAAGTCCCGATAAACCAATAAATTGATTAAAAAGCCTTATTAATAAAGAGGTAAAAATATTATTATTAGAAAATAAGAATTCTATTATTAGAAATTTCAGTAATTAAACTTTTTTTTAAATACATGTTATTTGTTTTTGCTTCTGTCCGATTTAAAGGAAATTGGACCTGGCCACACTAGATGTAACGCCCGGATGATGATGGTGACAGTTAATTTCAAATATGATTTTTTTTTAAAGATTTTAAGTAGTAGCCGTAAATAACATTTGATTTTTAAATAAAATGGCGTAAAAAGACTAACATTCATTTAAGATATAAGATATTTAAAAAAATATTCAATTAAGTTAGCTTAATTTATTTAGCTGCAATTTATTTTTAATTGGCGTTAAGGACTTTTGGACTAGCGTTCATATCAGTCCGTGAAAACAAAAACTTCCTGCACAAGGATAATAATAATAAATACATAAGCATAGGTTGGCCTCCCACGGCCCCACGCAAGCACTCCGAAAGTCCGGGCCATTTTTATGGCCTGTGGTCTTGAAAGAAATACATAAGCACAATATAATAGTGTTTTTGCATGCATGAACATGCAACTACGAAGTATTTATATTACACTACTGTCCCCGGTCGCATTGATTGCGGTTAGTACTAGTCTCAAGTTTCAGATTACAAGCAATGCGTAATGTTCTGCTGCATGCAGTGCATTGGTAAAGTAAATGCACTTGTTAACGGTAGTCACCAAAATTATTTTATATGTATTATAATGGACAAAGAATACCCATAATGAAGTGGCTTTCATAAAACGTAACCGTAAAGCTCCCAAACCCCATAAGATAAGATGACGTCACAAATTATTTCATATACCATACCTATCTCCCCATATCTTTCATTCATTTAATTTAGATTTGTTTAATTTTTTAAAACATGGTAGATACACAAAATATGCATATTAATACGGGTCCATATCTCACACGTCCCTGCGGGATGCGTATGCAAATTACACAACAAAATGAAATGGAAAAGAGACTATTAACATTTTTATTTTTTTCGTTTTGATCTAAAAATATGTTTTAAATAATACGGTGTTCAAAAGTGAATGCAGTATTACCTGTGGCGTCATCTAATTATGTAAGATTTATCAGCTTACCAGAGTAAGGTTTCACTGGTCATTACTTTAATGTATGCCTTGATGGTTAGTTCACAATGTGTTTTGTGGCTAGCTCCAGTTTGCTAAATGTCACTAGTTTTGATTCATCGTAATATTTTAAGGACGCAAAATTTATTCATTTACTTCTATTAAAATTTATTAAGACTCGGTTTTTAACTGAGTTCGTCTAAAAAGTTCAAGAGAAGAAGAAGCTTCTTATGGAAGAACATCGTAAACGACTTTATAATATTGTTTGTATATTAAATTTTATAGGACACCTACTTTAAAATTAATTCTTTAATATATTATATTAATTTACCATTATCGTAGAAATCGGTCTAAGGTTCTTTGTATTAATACCTATATTATACTAACTGTATATTACAATAAAAAGTAAAATATCATAATTCGATCGCTTACGATGTTTATAGTAGACCCCTATAGGATGAATACGATTTAAAAGAGTAATGAACCTATTATTTCAATCGATAATTAGTCCTGACTGTTATTAAGTTTTATAACAAAGTTGGATTAAAATATTAACACCCGATTTTGACATGACTCACAACAAGGCTTATAAAAGCACGTCTAAATAATATCAGCGTGACCTATGATTGGTCCATTCACCTTTAGTTGCACTCCGCGACCACCACACTCCAAGACGTATTACGTGTTAGTAAATCTAGATTTGTGTTTACAATAACAAGCAAATATTAATAATCTAAGCTTAGGAATTAACATCACAAAATTGTTAACTAATCGTTTCGGTAATTATTGTTTGGTTGACAAAACGCTATAATAATGTTGTACGTTGGATAAGGCATTTGAATTTGAATCAATAAAAGATGTTTTAACCTTAATTGGTGGAAATTTTAAAACCTCCGTTTTTATATATTCCGTAAATTAATGACGTTTCAGTTTTCAAGTACTCGTATTGTCTTTTAAGAAATGTTTTTGAAAGTGTAGTAAAAATCGTGTAAGGTATTTAATATATTGTGTTTCATCGATTAATTTAATTGTTTATTATAGTCCGCGCCAAACACCGATTGTAGTTAGCAACATAACTGCGCACTAATAGAAACTTTTTTTTATATAATACAACTATATACAACTTGGTAATAGAAACATTCCAGTTATAGACGAAATGTTCCAGTTATAATAATAATAATTTATTTATTTCAGACACAAAGATCCATAATTACAACATATTTTACAAATTTATTATTATTAGATTAAATTAAATTATTATAAATTAAATTAAAATTTTAAAAGTATAGATAAAAATTAACAAATGTCCAGCTGTCAGTCGGTCAGTCCCTCACTAAAGCATGTCATTCACATAAATATTTTACATAAAATTTATTCTTTTGTCTATGCATTTATAATACAAATAAAATGCAAGATATTAAGTTATCCCATATGACCTTTTCCTTGGAAAAAATATACCGGTCATACTTACAGAGTGATTAATTACTGAATAGAAAAGATAAGAACTTTTTCGAATGACAAAAGGCCTACGAGAATAAAGGACCCATCGGGGAACAGAAAAGCCATGAATCACGCATAGTTCCCATTAATCCGGGCACTATCTACTGCGTCATTTTCAGCAATGTACACACACCGTCGATTGCGATAACAAAACGTTATCGAATCTTATCATTCTACCTCGATCACAAGGCGAAATCGCATGTCGGTGTATTCGGTTCGTAAAAAAATAGTGTTATATTAAAAAAAAAATAAGTGCAGATTAAATATAGAAATGCGCGGGAAAGGTTTGACGTTTTTCTTTTTAATTTTTGCTCTGACTAGTGGACAAGAGTACGATGTGACCGAGGAAACTTTGAAATTGATAAAGTTGTGTGATGTTTGTACTTGTAGTGAAATTCCAGACTTTGATGGGACACATTTAGTGCTTAATATACAGTGCTCAGAGTTGGATAGGATTGAGAGCGTGACCGATTTGGACAAGATAGCTTGGCCTCCCAATCCCAATGGACTGAAGATATCTGCTACATTCGAAGGATTGGGATTATCTACATTGGGCAAGTATGTGCTATCTTTTCTTATTTATCTTTTGAATTGCCGACTAAAATAATACTTGGAACCTGTTAACCCTAATTTTAAAAAAAGTTTATTATTTTACCTATACCAATATATTTTTTAAATTATTTAAAAATGGAACTTAACTAACAAATATTTTTTTGCTATTACTAACAAATAATCATTGTAGTCTAGGTACATTATTTTCTGAATTTAAACAAATAAGTATTTCACATGATAATAAAATTATATTGTTTAATTACCTTGAATGCTTATCGTAATAGCCTATTATTATACGATGCTAAGGGCATCTTTGTTTGTATGAGAGTGATTTATCTTAATCTACGTTTAACTATAGGTAGCGAGAGGGTAAAATATTTTAAATAAAGAAAAGCGTGTGCGTCTCGGGACGCCCGACAAAAGTGATAACTTGCCTGTCTACCGCTGCCGTATGCATGAGAGAACGGGAAGCCAGACGTTACGTTGCGTTACGTAACGATGCGGTTTACCCTCCCATGAGAAGTTATCACTTAAAAAAATGTAAATAGCCTCAAACCTCGGAAACTGGTTTTCTATGAAAGAAGGCCATTTTACACGATATTACGTTGTCCTTTCCCACGAATATAGTAACTACTTTAAATATAACGTGGAAACTGATATCAAGGTAAAGTCGTGGTAGCGTAATGGCTAGCAGCGTTCCAAACTCAATAGGCGCGGTTTCAGATCCTGGTTGGAACGTATGCACTACTTGGCACTTTTCTGACCTAATATGCATATTGTTACTATTACTACGTGCTAACAGCGGTGAAGGAAAACACCCTGATGAAATCTGCACACTGATGTGTCAAACCTGCCAAGCCTCCTTGGACAAGTGCGACGGGTATACTGTCCGTTCCCTTGTAGTGGGAGGCCCGAGCCCAGCAGTGGGACGTTTTGGCCTGTTATTATTTATGTATGTCCTTCCACAAGCAATCATATCGTTTTCTTAATAAATAAGCTAACAATAAAACCAACAAGATACGCAGACTAAATCTGATGATGTCACTGATAAAACGCAGAAAAAATAATATTATATTTAATAGTATGAATACTTGTGTAAATATCGTTGTATTTTAGACCAACACCAAGTCTGCAATCAGAAAATATCCAGGGAAAGGCACATTTTTTCGAAATATTCAAAATATAATACATTAATGAACCTCGCCCACAAATCAGAAAGTATCCCGCGAAAATCAGACATTTTCGAAATGTCCAAATTCTTACGACAATAATTAACCTTGCCTAAAGATCATAAAATATCCCCCGAAAGTCACATATTGTATAAATTTTAAGATATTAAAGATGTAGAAAAGGAGGTGTTGTAAATTATGGTAATTTGAAGAATGACGATCAATAACTATAACCATCATTAACTTGTAATGAATTTTCTATCCACTAACGTTTTGAAATACGTAACTTAAATCTTTATCAATGTACAGAGATACGAATTGCATACACTATGTGGAAACGCCCTTAACGATATTGTTATCAGTATGTGCAATACAATGGATCGAAATAGAATTAATGGTTCGTATAAGAGTTGGGCGATTCCGAGATATTTCAAAATCGCAAGAATCGCAATCATCTTTGATTACAATTGATTCAACAATCGTCAATCGACTCGCTCCTCGGCCGAACCATCGAGATACATTCAGAATGTTTTGAGTCAACCAATTTGACGTGATAGCCGGCCTACAATTGAGACCAGACATCTCCTGACGTTAATTTTGTTCTTAGGCTTCATATCACCTTTCGCCCGTCATCGATTATACCATTGTTCTCGCCCTTCGGCTGGCATCATTAGATTCAACCAACACTCAAGGCTGAAGCAAAGTCTCTAAGGATCTTACTCGAGTACATTACCCCCGGGCTTGATAGCCTTCGCTTCGCAAAAACGTTCACTCCAAAACCCCCGTAAAACTTTAAGGTCTTCGGACCAACAGCATAAAGTCAAATCCATATAAAAAAGTGGCTTCGATTCATCGGCGCATCCGTTGATTACGACACTCGAGTCGGACTCGAAACCATCGAATCATCGAGTTACAATCACACGAATCGACTTGAAATAATCCAATATTATATTACTAAATATCGCGCATCTCTAGTCCTTATAATTAGCCCATGTGAGGAGTTTTTGGCGGGAACTGAAAGGTGATGTTGTGCTGTGCAGATTTATTTTCTAGAAATGTGTAAAATTACTCTAAAATGAACAATAGTTGTAGGATATTGATAGTTTTTGAGTAGTGATTATGTGTTTTGTGAGAAATGTGAACTGCATAGTCAAATGTGGCCTTTTGAGTTGTCACAAGAACTCCGTTGAATGGCACTAGCTGATTACCTACAGTTCAGCTGTGCTACACATAGGCTTAAGAAAATGAAGAAACCAAATGTGTATTATAAACTAAGATCTGGCTTAAAGGCCTAGTTGCCAAGCCATAAATATAATAAAATAAGCCCATGTGACGTAGCAATGTTTAAAGGAGTCCTTTTCCAAATTCATGGGCATTACAATTTAAAATAATAATAATAACAAGTTTACAAATATGACTAACCCTTTTACACATCAAAATATGAATCATATGTATTGGGAGGCATGCGGAATTCCTTCCGCTGAGAACTAGCTGTCTACGGCTGAGAAGAATGCACTTTTGTTTTTTATGTCTTTCGCTTAGGAATCTATGTGTATAAGGCTACTACTTTTTTATTATTACTTGTTGTCTTGTAATGCTTAAGCTCAGACCGCTGTGGTGTCAAGTTTTAAGATCCGTAGCCATTTTGGAAAATAAAACCCTTATAAATACTCACGTCTGTCTATATACAAGTACCTATTATGTCACAGCGATTTTCAAAAACTACTGGAACTATGTGGATGAGATATCACAGGAAGTTATACGATAGTTCATATATGCCATTATCAATCTAAGTTTTGTTACTATTATTAATACGTGAAGCAAAAACACAGCTAAAACTTTATACCTCTTTACGAAAATTGCATGGACGGAGGAGTATGAAATTTCGCTCACTTCTTCAATAAAAAATACATTACACACTACCATGTATTTGACACTCATGCATATATACTCTTTTGTTTATTGTTAAAGTCGAATTAACAGTGTAGCCTTGGCAAAATCTGTGATAATATAAGTATAGTCTTTGAGAACAGAACCTTAATAAAGTTCAAACTTATAATTTAAATTAATTCTTATGGTCGAATTTCGACCACGGGCGACCACTAGTTTTGTATAAATATATATCTATTTACCATCACTGTCGATATATTAAAATTACGGGTGTCCGATGAGAAGGTATTTGCTTTCAAAGTGGTAACAAGTGTGTCTCCTCTTAAACATTTGAACTATGACTCTGGGATTAAAATTAATACTAAAAAATTAATTAAAAGACGTCAAAATTTCTGTTCTAATTCTTAAAATTGTAATTAAATAGAGATAATACAACGGGCGACCTTATCGCTAAAAACCTATCTCTTCCAGGCACCCCTTGGCAGGGTTTAATGGCTTTTTAATACTGACTGTGGTGCAGATTATAAATAATGATAAATGATAAGTATACACACACGTATATATAACAATATATACATACATACATACATACACACACACATATATATATATATATATATGTATGTATATATGTGTATATATATATATATATATATATATATATATATATATATATAACAGTCTTAGGAAATATTATACACAATAGAGAAGTAATGCTCCTGAATCTGATTTTAAAAACATTGCAAGGATTAAGCTTGTCTTATCTTATAGCTCATTCCAAAGACGCACAGCGTGTACGGTAAAAGAGACTGCCATAATACGAGTTTGGAAACAAATGAAATATTCAAAGGCTTCTTTCTCTCTCTGACCCTTTTATTAATTTTGTTCCCATCTCAAAAGCAACGGTATCTTTATGAAATCGAAATCTTCCAAAGAATTTGGAGCGAACGGTGGGAAAATTCGGACTATTCTAATCGGAATCGTTTTAACTAAGATAACCGCAAACGCTTGACCTAATTCTAAGGGATTCGGTAATAACAGCCACAACCTATTTGACCTTTTACATTCGCCAAAGTAGTGGTGTGTAACCGCGTGTCTTCAATTCTGGTTGACAGCATGCATTGGTATTGGTTAGACACTGCATAATATTTCTAACTAGTTGTCCCGCACGGCCCACGTCGTCCTGCCCGAAAAAGCTTCAATCGATATGCCGACAGCAGCGCCACCTACCGGGTCCAATTGTAACTCAGAAACCTTCTCTGGCTTATGCACAATAATTTCGCTAAAGATCATTACATGATCAAATGTATAGTTTGCGATTCTATAAATGACATACAGACAAACATTAATTTTTACATATAAGAAGAAGGACAAGAAGATGTGTATTTTGTTTCAATTTCCTAGTGTTGACGAGGGAAAATAATAAACGGAAATTTGTATATTTAGTGTACGTAGTTAGGCTACTGTATATAGAAGACGGGGGAACTAGGCTTAGTTTTCACTTTAGCATTATCCTGCTCTTCGTGATTATTATACGGGATTTATAGGCTAAAACAATTTTTAAAGAGTCTAAAAACCTCATGAGCTATGAATAAGTTATTCGAATAAGGGGGTATAAAGTATAAAACTTTATGTAGTTTGTATGTGTTACAGCATTAATGTAAATGCCTAAGAAAAGCTTAGAATTATGCGCCACTCACAATCTATTTTTACAAGCTTCTTTAACTTGCACTGGATGTATTTAAGTTCGGGTGGAATCTAGCAAGTTCAATTTGACCAACTTCCCGGTTTCCGATTGAGCTGCAATTTTGCACGTATATGTATATCGCGTGATATTGCAATAATATGGTACCATGGAGCTGATCTGATGATGGAGTCGGAAGGTGGCCATAGGAACTCCTGTACTAAACAAGATAGACCCGTCGTGTTTGGCCTCGTTTAACTTTTCTTAGCTAGCACTCTGCTGCTACATGATATCCAGGATCTCAAAAGCTTGTATTTAAAAACCTTTTTAAAAAAGCTTATTCAAATATTAGTTTTCTTTAAGGTCCAATAGAACGATTATATTGCAAAAGTCTCGCGTGGTTTATCGGTCTATGTATGTTCTATTCGGTTCTCTCATTATCTGCGATATATGTTAATCGTTTACAAACCTCGCCTCGATATGATAACTCTATTAATCAGCAGTTGACTCACTCATCCAACTTGGCAATGCGCAAACCTAGAAATCACCAAAACTAGTCCGCTTGCACATCCCACGCACCACTTGTCTCCACTAATGACTGCTGTAAAATCGTCCATTCCTGCCGTAAATACCGAAACTAATGTAATCTATTGCGACCTGTATTGTGACAGATAGTTTAGTCGTCATCCAATGGCCGTCCACTGCTGGGCGCGATGCTTCAATCTTTTGATCCAATTCCCATCTTTTTATTTTTTCAATATAAGCTTCAAAGATCAGTTACTTAAGGCATTCGAGCATTAATTAGTTTCTAGTAATACCCTCATGATCTGCGAAATAAATCCGTCCGGTGTTTTATCTTGTTCCTTGGGTACAATAGATGCTTTCGTTGCACTTAACATCTTATACAGCCAAATCGAAAAAAAAGAAACTCGCTTTTCTATTCTTTAGACGCATGTGTTACTACTGGACCGATTTGGCTGAAACTCGGTATATATATTTTTTTTCGATGCCAGTAATGAGCATAGTATAGCATTTTATCCCAAAAATGGGATAGTTTCCCGGTTAAAAATATATTTGTCTCTTTGCTTGTTATGCTTTTAATGAAAACTACTTGACCGATTTGGCTGAAATTCGGTATATATGTAATTTTAACATCGAGGGTGGCCAAGGGATACTTTTTATACCGGATAATGGGATAAGTTTCGGGATAGATTTATGTAAACGTTATGCCAGAAGTAGGATAGGTTTTTTTGTGAATTGCCATTTTCGTCATTTTGGTGTACATATGTAGTTTTAATACTGAAAATCGCATAGATACTTTTCATCCCGGAGATGGGATAGTTACCGATATAAAATTAAGTGAATTTTCCGGGGGCAAATAGCACTAACTTAAAAATTAGGTGCAAAGTAACCTGTGTTGTGACCCCTTTTAAAAAGAGGCACGCTGTAGAGTTTGACTTGCGGTGCCACCGCGGGTTAAACTCTAGTGACTCTAGTCTATTATAAATAAGGGTCGAATGAGGTAGGGGTTAGGAAGAATTACAGTGCCCCGTGGCTGGCTTCATAACCTCCACGAGTAACACTTTTTACGAGGCGTAGCATCAAAGAAATTATTTTTAATGGAGAAATCCAATCGTTTCCTGAGTCTTAGACATTTTCAAAGGTATACACTGTTACTAAGTGAAGCAAAGGTCAATATCCACTTATCTAGCCGAAAACCGTTTATCAACATCAATCAAGCATTGTTTACCACCAACATTTACTTTGCGAATCATCTGGTGCAGGAAGCGACCTTATTGTCTTATCAGCCTAGGTCAGTGGGATGTCTAGAATTTGGTTTTATTAATATAAATTGTCGCTCGTTATTCTGATTTGATTTTATATGGGTGTAATTTTTGTTTTGGGGACTTGACTAGCTTCCTTCTTCACGGTAGGTATATAAATCGATTCTCATGTTGTCTCGGAGACCCATAAGTCCCTGAGATGATATAAAATATCGATTTATAGCTGTTTTAAAGTGGTATTACGTGCAACAGGAATGAATGCATAAACTTTTTTTCTTAGAATATGGGATCTATTGGATACAAATCTTAAGTATACGTAAGCGAAGCCTCGTGGGAAGTTATTTTAAAGTGAAACTTCTGTGTAGACGGGGGGGGGGGGGATTAGGATTTTTTCTATCAGGAAAAAGCGTCACGGCCGCGTGGAGAGACGGCATAATTTTAGAGTAGAATATGGATGATTTTTTGGTTCCGGATCGAAATTAGTATTTTTGTTTGATAAAATAATATTTGTTTAAATAAAAAATGCAATCATTATAATATACCTAACCTAACCAAATCATAATTTGCAGTAAACCTGCGTGAAACTTCAAGTTAAAATTTTGAGGCGATTTTTTTGCTAGTTTTCCCTTGCGATTCCTTTTTCCACTTGTCCATTACGATCCGTTTTTCCACTTGTTTTGCTTCTACTAAGTGTTCCAGCATATTTTTTATTGTGGCTGGGGGAATGCATTTGCACATCCCCTTGGACCATAGAGATTGGTCTACGAGAGGTTTGTGGGGTAACTCAAGTACATACAATTAAGAGATATCAGTCTTATTTTCGAATGAACAACAACGTTGCGTTTGGATCCATTGGCCTAGATACACCTATTTCAAATTCAACCCATCACCACCAAACTTCATAGCATTTTAAAACAATTAATGTCATTGGATATTCTTTAGTCACGTAGTTAGTAAATATGTATGTACCAGGAAAAAAACCGTGATAAATGGCGGTCCTTTAAGATACGGCAGTACTCTAAGCACGGTACGCTTAATTGCTTCTACGAGATTTAGTTACAAAACCATTTATTATTGATTATTGTTTATTCATCAGCATCCCAACATATATGTTCGTTGCGTCCAAAATTTCCGCTCCTGTGGCCGCATTCCTGCTCTTATTGTTGAAGTATGCATGATCTCTGGTTCTTTTAAGGAGACCATCAATCAAAAAAATTAAAGCTACCCCTTGTACCGCGCCACTGATATTTATATTGTTACGTGTGCACTTAGTTAGTTACAATTGTAAGAAAACATCAGTTTTTTTAAGCTTGAGCGGCTTCAGAATTTTTGTATCAGGTTCATATTTGGATTGCGAAAATATGACCATGTTTGCGAATATCATAAAAGACTCAAGTGGCTTCTTATTCATTTTCGCCGTAATGCTCACATTCTCACTCTCCTGTATAATATATTATTTATTCCTAATAGTCCCCAGTGCCTTAAGGAACGTTTTAAATTCCTTCGCCTATCCACTGGCCACAAATTGCGCTCTGGTACGTATCGAAAACTTATGACGCCTGCACACACTTCATCCTATTATGATCATTCTTTTACAGTGCAGGCTGTCAAACTTTGGAATATGCTGCCTCTTACTGTCAGAGAGGTCAAATCCTTACCAACATTAAGAAATTTATTTAGAAAACTCTATTTGTCTATAAATAGCTCTCTCTCACTTTTATTGACTTTCACAGTCGTAAGTGTCTCACTCAAGGAATATATTACTCTCTTACGAGAGGTCTCACTCATAATACCGTTACCGATATTGCGTAGACCACCTCCTGCTACTGCAGTGCTTGCTTCCGAATTTACCGCGTGTAACTCGCTTCCGGATCTTCTCTCAAAGTACTCTACACTCCTCCTTCATTGAATTGTCCACTAACTTCACCACTTATCTCGTCACTGTCTTCTATTATACTTCTCTTCCAACTCTTTCGTATCGCACTTGTTGCTTCGCTGTCTTGAACTGAACTCAACTGTAAGCTTCCCGGTAGGGGCCTTACGATGCTTATATACCCGGAAGAATCTTCTGGAACCCATAATTTCGATCTTCTTTTCGTTATTCTTTTATTTACTACCGTCCCTTTCTAAACATCTATCTCTCTGTCTTTTCCTTCCCGAACCATATATTCCAGAACTTTCGTTCATCGTCTATCCCTTTCTAAAATATATCTTTCCTTGTCTTTTCCTTCTAGAATCTTCAACCTTTTTCTAAAACTTCTTAAACCAACTAGATTGCTCCAACATCACTCGCCATAAAGGCATGTTTACCGATGATATCCAATGTAAACAAATGAAGCAATTGTGTCTTTTATATAAGTTTTGAATCAAAGGAGACATCCATTTTAAACTCAATTTTCTAATTAATTTCAGATTACCACCGAACTCACAAGTGGAAACCCTTATATTCAGGAACAACGCCTTAAACACGTACTGGCCAGACCCGTTTAGTGATGTGCCAAATTTGAAAAAGCTTTCGTTCTTTCAAAACGATCTGGCAGAAATCACTCCAGATCTTTTCACAAAGATCGAGTCACTGGAGGACTTAGATCTTTCTTATAACAAATTAACAGAATTCAACCCTTTGGACTTCAAGCATTTGCATCACTTAAAGCGTTTAAGTTTACAAAGTAATCAGTTGAAGAAAATACCGATTGAAGCGCTTCAGCCGTTGACTTCGCTTGAGGATTTGGAGCTGAACAAGAATGGTATATACGACCTTCTGCTTCCGAAAGATAGTCCAGCGTGGAGTGGTGTTAAAAGATTATACCTTAGTGGAAATAGGATCAGATCTATTGTCAAGGACTCTTTCCCGCCCGATAATAGTTTGTAAGTATTGTATTAAATCCATCATCATCATCCATAAATATGAAAGTAACATTGTTTATTTATTACCTTTTCACGCCTTCACTGCTGAGCAGATCTTTATGAAATTTGGTAACGAGATAAATTATATTCTGGAAGGACAAAATTTACCTTTTGTCCCGAGAAATAATCTTGAAATTAATGAATGGTAAAAAAATATATGTGTAGGATATAATAATACCTCAAGTTATGGATTGAAAATTGATATGTAAGCTTTTGATAAAAATAAATTGTATTTAATGTTCTTGATTTTATGTAGCATTTTTGTACAATAAAGTATATTCTATTCTAAATATATGGGTACCTACAAGTTGTCCTTTCGCAGGTTCCTAGAAAAGATCTCTAAGAACTAATACCTCTCTATGTCATGAACTTTATAAAACGTTTAGTTTATTTTTATTTGTAAAACAAAAATACATTCTAAATAAAAAAAACAAAGACATTGAATCTAAAATATATTATGTAGCAGATAACTGCCAACGGGGAGCGTGCCCAGCACGCTGTATGGCAATACTTATTTGTTGTGAAATGTTAGTTATGCAATAGTGTTTTATTATATTAGTGCTATTTATTGTTTCAGAGAACTCCTAGACCTATCAAACAACATAATAGAAATAGTTGAAGAAGACAGTTTCCTATCGTGCACGAATCTAAAAGAATTAAATCTCGGTCAGAACAACATAACGTTTGTCTTCGCTCTGCCACCATCACTCCAAATAGCCATATTGAAAATCAACACTTTGTACCATTGGCCAAATTTCCCAAATGGCATAAAGTATATTGATATGTCTTACAATAGACTGTCTGATTTGTATGATGAGAATAACGTTAATTTCGACAGCCTGGAGGTGAGCATTATACTTTCATAGTAGGTACACAAAGTACTTGCGCTGATATACCTATAGGCTTAAGTATGTAGAGATGTATGTACTATAAAAATACCCTACAATAGTGGCATAAAATATTATTTTGTAACATTGTATAAGTACATCCATATCGTCAATACACAAATGTGAAAGTTTGTAATTGAATTTCTGCTGCCAAAGATAGTCCAACGTGGAGTGGTTTGAAACGTCAATATTAGATTCTTCATTTAGGGCTTTGAGAAGGAACCAGTCATCGTGATTTTTTTTTATGGAAAGCTGTTACCATCACCTATGGACATTTGCAACACCAAAGGTACTGCTACTCTCTTAACGGAGACTGGGACCTGGTCACTGATGCTGGAACACAAGGTTATTATGGCGGCATACTTTAGACCATGGGTGGTCGCCATTGAATCGCGAAAATACCCTACCACCTGGCTGTGGATTGTTTTGTCGCCTCTTACGACAGGCCATCCGGCAGCAGGAAATTGTATTCTTTCTCCGTCCCTGCACGGATAATTAGAAATGGAAATACGTTAATATATACAGATATATTAACGGAAAAGCAGTTATTTAAATATCGTATGTATGTTGCAGTGACTTTATGTCAAGTATAGTCCTTTCAATTCACTAAGGTGAGAGGGTTTTACCTACTGTAAACATTGTTTGTGTATTAGGCCGAAAGCCTTGCCTTAGTGAATTGCAAGAACTGGTATAGTAGTAGTTAGGTAGATAATAGACTAAGTATCATCATCATCATCATTCCAATGACCTGGCTTCAAATTATGATTGGTCAGCATAGCATAGCTGAGACAATTTTTCTGATTTGACGTAGACGTTGACCGCAATTATTTTTTATTATTTTTCACATTTCAGGTCTTAAATATCGGCGGCAACCAAATCAAAGAAGTGAACGTTGAGAAGAAACTGCCAAATTTGTTCATTCTAGATCTGTCATACAATTTAATTACAGAAATACCTAAATGCCTAGGTTCACAATACTTCCCTAATTTAGAAGAATTGCATCTTGAAGGGAATAATGTCGAAAATATTTATTTCAAGAATATACTTGCGTTGAGAAATTTGTATTTGAACGATCTACAGAGGTATGTGTGCATGTCATTTTATGTGTTTTTGATGTTAGACAAGAATCAGAGAAAGTAAACAATCAGTCTTAAAGTATTGAACCACATTTATATGAAGAACTGGATATTATTGTATAATACGTGTCACATATTACAATACTCAAACACTGTTGTAATAAAAATAAATTAATAAAACAGACTTGAAAATATTATTGTTACAACCTAGGCGCTGACAAAGACAGGTTCCACGTACAGATTTGTAGTTTTTGGCATTTGAACTAATAACGAATAACATTGAAACCATTGTAATTCTTTTATGATCGTCTTCTTTTGTTTACTTATTGATTGGCATACGTTTCTAGAAAATACCCCATTGTTTTGCTGTACTCTTTTAAGGCCGTTTGCGGTTGAGTCATTAGCCAGGCGTGGCGGATAAGTCGACTACGATAAGGGCACATTGCATTTGTGCAGTGTAAAACGATGAGCTGATTGAGGGAGGGGCAGTCGAGTGAGAACCACGCTCAAAGCGAGACGTATGTACTACAATCGGGATTTTAATAGTGACGGACTTTGCGCGTTTCATTGAAATACGAAATAAATATAAACATAACACTAAAAATAGAAGGACTTGCAGGTTAATTACAGTGGACGAGAAAGCATTCAGCAATGTTATAGGAAGAAGTGAAGCATCACAAGACGAGGCCGGCTGTTTCAATTTGTATCTCTCCAATTGCCCCAGTTTAAGCGTAATTAAGGACGGCGCTTTCGCCGGGACTTCTCTTTGTATGGTAAGGGCTCAACATCATTGGTCAATAGGGGCTGCACGGAAGATTTTTGCTTATTCAAGACGTATAGATTCGATTACGAAGTGCGGCAGTGAGTTATTTGCAAAATGTATTTCCTTCACTTATTTTACAATCAGAAACTGGTACCCAGAGGATATACGACTCTTGAATTTACCTCGCAGTCTGTCAATTTGTCAATGCGACAGTTCGGTGGTAGCATTACACACCAACGCAGCCTACCCTCCGACCAATGTCGGCGGGCTAGTTGGCGGCTTCACTCATTGCAAGTAGGAAAAATATTTCGGCGACATGTCGGCGATTTGAGATAAGAAACAAAAAAAAAACGGTACGTCACAATTGCTTGAGTGATGCCTGGATTGAGCACTTGCGTACACAAACCGCCAAAATGTCGGCGGGCAGTATGCGCGGGCGCATATTGCCGACATGATTCTTTTTATTTAGGCCGCCGAGTTGTGTCGGCGGCTTTGGTGTGTATTGCCCATTATGGCTTAACGCGCATCCGAAATGGCGGGGGTAGAAAAGCTTGTAAACGGAAAGAAGGTACTGTCCCCGGGCTGAACTAACTATACGTGCTGAACATCAAATCGCGAGCCTTGCAGCAAATCTTTGTAATTGTCTTCTTCTTGTGGCCTTCGATATAATTATAACACACGCGGCGCAGTGTCACTACACTTGTATGAAGCAATTTGTAGCAGAAGCGATATGCGGCATATACTTATGTGCGACAAACACACCAGATTGACTCGTAGAGGCGAGTAGTATCGATTCAGTGGTAAGTACAAGAAGGCAAATGTCGGCTAGGAAGGTTATTGGATAATGCAAATAGGTAAAGCGGCTAGGTAAGGAAGTTTGACAAGAAATAATTAAACTGAGCAGCGTGAACACAGGCCACAGCTACCAGCTGTGGCTGACGAGTCCCGATAGTGACTCTAACATATTTAAATAAATAATTCTTTTGGTAGCAGTTTTAGTTAGTAAAATTGTTTGGTTACAGCTGGATATAAGCAAGAACAACTTGACATCCCTCTCGAAGGACTTGCTCGACTGGTCGATCGCGACGGAAGGTGTCAATTTACAATTCAACCCGTGGAGGTGCACCTGCGAGATGCAATGGCTGGTCGACGACTTATTGCCGCAGATGTATTACACTAATAATTCGAGATTACTTTCAGAGTTGAGGTAAGTTTATTTATCTACTAAGTAACAGATAACACATCAGTTTTCGTTATGTATCGTTTTCATTGTGCTCACCCACTACCATGACAGTAATCATGAAAGTGACGAGGGAAGTGGGTAGTGCAAACGAGAAGTCAGTATCATAGAGAAGAAGAAAAAAAGAACTAAGAAGAACTATCTACTATAAAACGCAACTTGAAAACCTCAAAATTAAAAAAAATATGTGTGTTTGTGTGTGAGAAGTGAAACAAAGTGTGGCAAGGGGTGAGAGGGATTCTTAATTTCTTGACGTCACGTTTCATATATTATATCGTTATAATATATTTAAGCTTTAAATCACGAAATTTGAAGTATTACCGAAAAACTTCATGACGTTTCCAATTCGATCTATATGAGCATAGTGTTTAAATGATTAAATATAATGTATTCTATTTCATTTACTCGCAAGCATAGTTGTGTAGATTTATGTGTTTATCTCTTTTTAGTGTCGCTTTTTCGTTTCATCGTGTTTCAAATCGCAACGATTCTAAAGAAGTTTCACTTCAAAAAATTTTAATTTCAGAACCGATAATACCTCTTCAACTTTTTGACTAAAAATTTTACTTAAACTTTAGATGTAAACCAAATCGATCAGGATTTGTTGTCTTATTAAGTTTCTTTGCAATTTCGTGTTTATTGGGTGGGGTACAGTTTCCCTGGATTATTTTCCAATTTAATTTGCAGGTGCGGTTCACCTGAAGCTTTCCAAGGTCTGAGGATAGTGCACTGGTACAATTGGACGGACCAAATAATGTGCAACGATGCTTATTGGGGGTCTGGAATTCGTGGAACTTATATGGTTAGTGATTATGTTCTCATTATGTCGTGATAGCGCAATGGTTAGCGCACGCGTCCCAAACTCAAAAGGCTCGGGTTCGATCCTGGCCGGAACGTGCATGCGTTACTTAGGCAGTTTTCAGACCTAATGTGCACATTGTTACAATTACCACGTGCTAACAACGGTGAAGGAAAGCATCGTGATGCAACCTGCACATCGTGATAGCCGCCTTGGAGAAGCTTTGCGGGTATAGTGTCCGTTATTCTATAGTGGGAGGCCCGAGCCCAGCAGTGGGATATTTGTGGGCTGTTATTGAAAATAATATATTTCTAGAAGAACAATGTAGAAAAGCCGTATCATGAGCAATCCAAGTATGGTTTATATAGGTATCTTTCATATTTTTGACACCTTCTTCATCGACTATGGATATCAGAATTGTCCTTGTACTGGAACTAAGGGATACCGGGTTTGAATCCCATTAAGGTAAATTTTGTAAACGAATTTTTCATTACTTACACTCGCCTTCTATGTCGTTATTGTATTTATGGTTTTAATGTTATTATTTTATTTATTGTTTACACCACCACTGTAATGTACTTCTAAGCTCGTCAGAGCCGTATAAGCCCATGACGAGCCTGTTCATCAGAAGTTATCATGGCATGGCATAATGTATATGGGTATATTCATGGAATTGACATCTTTCGTGATCTTTGCCAATATAGTGTTTCTATTCTTTAATTAACAATCATCTTTTCTAAATCACAATGCACTTTGATAATAGCGATTTGTTGCACACTCGATTCCCTTGCGACCACACTAGTTCACACCACCTCGTCTCCAATATAAATGTACTCTTTTTGCCAACAACGCCCAAAACATGTCTCGACACGTCTATCTGTCATTAGTGTGGCCGCCTGCAACCATAGATATGCAACACTACGCTAAAGTGTCATTGTCAATATATTATCCTTGGCGATGGTTCGCCGACATACTATTTTATTTTCCTAAATCAAGAGGGTAGCCTGGAAGTGGTCGCTTTAAGTTAAGCAATAAGTCTACACTTTGTTCAACCTAACTATATCATAGTTTTTAAGAAACCTTGTCTATATTTTATATATACTATTGAATACAATGTAAGAAAACTTAACTTATTTGTGTTGTATTCTACCCATAGTCCCTCAAGACTATAAGTAGAATACTGAGCCCAGATCACCGTCTTCTATGGGTAAGGTGCCCATGGCTACGTTTCCTCGCTGGATCGCCATACTGATCCGTTGGCCGAGGTAGGCACCAGCCTTCTGATCACCTGAGGAGTCAATGAGCCGTTTCGATAAATTTTGGTAGAGGCTCGTGGCCTCAGGACCCCACGGTCCAAGCGTCTCGACAGCAAACGGCACAAACATTTAAGAAACTAGTTTTAATTTATGATGATCTATAAAGTGTTTTCATTCATACTGTTACAACTTAGGCTTCGACAGAAACAAATTCCACATACAGATCTGTAAAAGCATCTTTTTTTACCTGTCGGCATTTGAACTGATTTTAATCGTTTTATGATCATCTACTTATTGTTCACTTATTTATTGGCATACGTTACTAGTTTTTGTGGAGAACAGCCTATTGTCCTCGTTTGCGGCCGCTTAGGAGCATCACTAGCCATTTGTTGCGGATTATAAGTACAAACTTATTCTAGGAAATTATGTCGACGTTGCCGGGTGTACACATTTGCATTTGTGAACTACAACTACGATCGAGGCGTGACGTGTGTATATCCGGGAATCTAATAATAACGGATTTTGCGCGTTTTATTGAATTACGACCTTCTGCATTACGTTTGGATTGTTGCATTCGGTTATATTTGTACCTGTGTTATACGTGTTTTTATAGTTCTAATTAACTCTATAATAATTCTAACGACATTTCAATTCGAGTCCCGCATACTTGTAACAATACATTAATTATATATTCATCGTATAGTCTGGGGTTGTCTGGAAGGGATCACTTTTTAGCGATAAGACCGCCCTCTGTACATAACTAGCTATAATTTTAGTTTAAGTTCATTTTTGTATTGGTGTATAATAAAGTGGTGTTATCTACCTATAATTTCCTTTCTGTTTTATCTTTTCGCAGATGGAACCATCATCAGAAGCTAAACAACCAAAAGTCACAAATCTCACTTTGATATTAGGCGCATGTATAATCATCTCTCTTCTCATAGCGATAGCGTTATCGGTGTATTTAATAAAAACAAGAAAGAAATACAGAATACGTCAAGCGGCTATGACAAGGAAGAGACAGAGTGTCAATGACGTTAGACATTCGAATGGACTACAAAAAGAACAATTTTCAGCTTTAAACAGAGCGTAATGTGAAGATTTCGTATGAATGCAGACTTAGAAAGGCATAGTCCTATATCAAACATAGAACAATGACAGGTCGACAATCGGGTCGTGAAGGGGGATCCCCCTGACACCCGCACAGGGCCCACTTTAGTGCTGCACGAGTCTGCATCGACTGCGTTTATCGATATCGATCTCGTCCACATTGTTGCTTGTTGTATTAATTGTAGGGATGGACCGAAATTCGTTTTACATTCGGTTTGACCGAATTTCGGCAGCTTAAGCCGAACTTCGACATTTGGCCGAAATTGGATTTAAATGCCGAACATTCGGTGCAAGGAAAAAGTAAAATACCTACTTGCACTATTTTGACTGATGTTAATAGAAATCATATCTATCATAACCGTAATATAAAAATTGGCATCTATATACGCATGGTCATTTATTTTAGTCAGGAGCATGTAAATCTTGACGTGCAATGTGATAGAAAATAAATAAAATTTATTTTATTTTATTTAAGTAAGTAAAGTAAAGTAAGCTACAGTAAACAATATTTTTATGCTAGGTACATTTCTTGAGACTATTATGTTGTCGGTTTGCCCCCAAACTAGGACAGGCCTGTATTTTGGGGGTCACATTCGGCCATGATATGTTCTCGTTTTTTTTTATTTCATTGTATGGATTGGATGAGTTGAGCTTATTAATTCATATAATAATTAACAGTTTTTAGTTTTTAATATAAATATATAATTTAATATAAATAAATTAGTTATTGATTGAGTCTACCTAATTAGATAGACATCAAATTAAAACAAAAATACAAGAAACTTATTATTCCTCTAAGAAACGTAAGTTTTTTTTATTTTAACCGAATGTTCGGCTGAAGTTCGTATTCGATTCAAACCACATTCGGCCCATCCCTAATCAATTGTGTATTGAAAATAAATTCGGTTCAGTCGTCTCCATCACGTATTAAAGTAAAAAAAAACTATTTTCAAACACAAGAATCAAGCAGAGAAGTATTTGATAACTGTGATATTGAGGCTACGTTCTAGAACAGACTCACAACGAGCACGTTTTCCCGTTCCACTTACTTGCCCGCGTTAGAATAATAACCCCAGTAGAACGGTAATTCAACCCACTCCTTGACATGGGCGAGCGTTGTATGATCGAAAATGATGACGTGATTAGTGCCGTTTTCGCCACGACTACAATGTCCGCGGTCGCCTTGTGGAACAGCTAACGGAGCATTTTGGGCGTTGTGAGCTACTAATGGAACGCGCTTATATCTCGTCGGCCACACTGGACGTCGCTGATATCGCACTTTGAATCACATTTGTTTATAATGACTTTAAAAATTGTTCCACTTGGGTTACTATTGTAACGCCTGCAAGCAAGTGGAACGAGAAAAATCGCGGTCGTTGTGAGTCCCTAATGGAACATAGCCTTAATGGGATCCTGGATTTTAATTGATTTGAATGGAATGTGTGTTTGTTGCCTTGTTATAAATAGATTTGTCATTTCTTGGTAGGACCATATAGGACTAAGCTCTAATAGATAAGAAAGCGAATCGTGAGTAATTAAGATTAGTGTCAATATTATAAGGGTTAAAAATCGACTATAATTGCTTTGATGAATGTCGAGGTATCAACTGAAATTTGCTTTACCAAAGAAAGAGGTGTTTTACTTTATATACTATTAAGTATTATGATATATACACAAGTATAAAGAGCCACTTTAATTCACTGGATACCTACCTTTACTGGAATTTTCGGACACTTGACAGTGGTGCAATTCCCTACTCTCTTCGTTTAGAACAGCGCTATCGTGCCTGTTCTACCAGCGTAAAGTTGTTTACAATAAAATAAATTTCCCTAACATACACTACTTGCTTATAATTTATATATTGAAGAGAAATTTTAGAATAAGCTCAGAATTAACCACAATGGGGATTTTCAGTATTGTATAGTATTTTGTGTGTGTTAATCGTTTTTAGCGTAACTATATACGTAGATAAGGTAAATTATTTTATTTTTTTGTTATTTAATAAAAAGATGGCTATCATTTGTCGTTTAATAATTTTTTTAGTTTTCAATTCATGTCAAAAAGTCAGTGCATCTTTAATCTTATCTTCTTAGGGGATTGATGATATTTCGCAACCTGGATGGACCATCCCATTTTCCCGTGATTACTTTGTTCCAATATAAGTAAGGGAAATATTCTTTCTGCAAATAAAAGAAGAGCCTCCTCTCTTTACTCTGAAAAGGAGAGATATGATATGCTTAGTATTTACGTTTATCGTTATATATAACGTTTATCCGTGCAGGAATGGAGACGGAATACAATTTCCTGCGGCCGGACGGCCTGTCGTAAGAGGCGACAAAACAACCCACAGCCAGGTAGTAGGGTATTTGCTCGACTGGATGGCGACCACCCTTGGTCTAGACTAGTCTAGAGTTTGTCCCCATAACAACCTTGAGTTGTGTTCCGGCATTAGTGGCTAGGGTCCAGTCTCCCTTAAAAGAGCTGTAGCGCATTTGTAACGCCTTTGATGTTGCAAATGTCCATAGGCGATGGTAATCGCTTTCTATCTGGTGTGCCGTCTGCCTGTCTGCTGAACTCATTAAAATGAAAAGTATTGTTAAAAGGTAGTGTTTAATTGCTGGAGCCTTTTTTTGGTTCTGTAATAATTTTATAAGAAACAAGACTGTTAGTGTCATCCCCGTCTGTTTTAAGTCACAGTTATTTTTCTCAAAAACTTGTAGCCAAAGTTTGGCAAAAAAGAATATACTAAAAACTACACTTTGTGCCATATTATCCCCGCAAATTGCTAATGCGCTGGAACCTTGTCAAATTAACATTCACGTGACGTCATCCGCAACTCGATATGTACGCGTACTCGCCGGCCAGTGATGCGAACAGTACTGAGTGTTCGGCTACAGTTACGTCACCAAAATGGCGGCCAGGCGCAATAGCAATTTGCGGGGATAATACAGTATCATATCAGAGGTTAAATATTTTTCGGTATACATAGTCATCAATATGTCTTATTGTGTTGGATTTTTTCGATACTATATTCATTGGAATCGAAGCAAAATTGGAAAAGGGTATTATCTCGAAAGAACCATTCTTTTTGTAATAGGGCCTAGTAAGCCTTGCATTACCCCTAACGTAGTCAAGGACTATACTCAACTTCATATATTTATTACGAATATAGTTATTATTAGAAATAGTATATTATGTAATCCAATATTTATAATATTCTATGATTCTAATTTGTCAAGCCTGTCGATTATCTTGTTTTATTTCTTTCGATTGCGTCTTGCGCGACCTTCAGGGAAAACCGTTCCAGGTGTATCTGGTATTTTTACTACTCGTTAAGTCACTTAACGTTTGTTCAGTCGACTTTGTTTTAGTTATAGTTAGGTCACACCTGGAACAGCAGTGCCTTGGACAATAAAATAGTAGATGCTGTATTGTTTTGTTCGCGCCAGTATCGCACGCTCACTCTGGGGAATCTTTACATTTAGATCGATGTAAATAAGCAGAGAATTCGCCATGTCTGGTCAACACCTGCACCATATTTAAGTATATATAGTAAAAATGTATAAATATAAGGATAAATAAGCAAGTGTTGAGAGTTAGTTATTTATTTAGGTTTATGGCTTGGCAGCTAGGCCTTTAAGCCAGATCTTAGTTTACAATATAGTTGCTTCATTTTCTTAAGCCCGTGTGTAGCACAGCTGAACTGTAGGTAATCAGCTAGTGCCATTCAACGGAGTTCTTGCATGTGACAGCTCAAAAGCCCACATTTGACTATACAGTTCACATTTCTCACAAAATACATAATTACTACTCAAAAACTATCAATATCCTACAACTATTGTTCATTTTAGAGTAATTTTACACATTTTTCAGTTTCCACCAAAAACTCCTGCTGAGAGTTAGCATAATAATAGAATGTAGATAATAAAACTGTAGCTATTAGGTTTAAGAAAGAAGGATATATATTAGGACCCATGTAATAAGGAAAAAAAGGCATAAAAATAAAAAGAGAAAGAAGTATAAAAAAATAAATATATATAATAAAAAACCTAACGATAAAGAAAGTCGGATAACTTTGTCCGTCCTGTGGAAGGGATAAAAAAAGCACCTGCACCATAACCGAGGTCGGTCTCTCGAAAGAACCATTGAACGCTAAAGCTCCATGAGATTTAGAAAAATATAAAGTAACTATTGATTTGTACCTGGTCAAACGGGAATGTTTCCCAAACACGCTTATCGTACAGAAACTCCGCCAAAATTCCTGTCTTGTACGACGTGAGAATGGAACATGCGCCATAACCATTGTACTTTGCCACAGGGGGCTTATCAGTCATCGTATTTGTTAAATTTCTTTCTACTATTGAACTTTGAGCAGCTGAAACCAAAATATATAACTAAATGATTAAAAATTAGTTTGAGATAATGAAATGTGAAACAAGATTGAAATCTCATCTTATCTTATACTAACATATATCTTATACTAATATATATAAAGCTGAAGAGTTTGTTTGTTTGCTTAAACTCGCTAATCTCAGGAACTAATGGTCCGATTTGAAAAATTATTTCAGTGTTAGATAGCCCATTTATCGAGGAAGACTATAGGCTATATATCATCACGCTAAGACCAATAGGAGCGGAGCGCCAATGAAGAGTGTTTCAAAATCGGGGGTTTTTAACCTACTTTTTTTACTATTCCACGCGGACGAAGTCGCGGGCAGAAGCTAGTCATTTATAATTTGATATTGAAGACGTACGTGCATGAAAGAGAGAAACATTGTGAAAATGGAAAATAAAGTTTTTTATTTTTATTTTGTTGTCTTTGAACTCCCAACACTTCTAAAATCAAGTTCAAATAGTCGTCTTAGATGTTTTGTTGGTTTATGTCGGTACATTGCATCTTGATCGTCGTCGTCAGCTAATTGCAGCTCATTGTTGGCCGTAGGCATCCCTATTGCGTTTTCTTTCGTCATAAAAAGTGTTAAAAACGACTTTATCGGTTGATCTTCAATGACGCAATCATTGCGTTTTTACTGTTCTTAAATCCGAAGCGTGCGGCAAGATATTGACAGTATTTCTTTCACTAACTACCTACATCTTTATCTTGCTTACCCACAGCTGCAGCACTCTTGCTATTCGGAGTAGAAATGCAATCACCAATACCATAGATATCAGGAAAAGACCTGTGTTGTAGCGTGTATTTATCGACATCCAAATATCCTGATTCCGTGACCAGCTCTTTGCACCTAGTCAAGCAGTTCGGCAGCGACATCGGCGGGGTCACGTGTAGGAAGTTGTAAGGGAGGATTATTTTCTGAAAATGAAAAATCGGTCAAGTGCCTATCAGTCTATTCGCAGTAAAGAGTTCCGCAGAAGTGGTGAATGTGTACTTAAAATTTCAAGTCCTGTCGTCCTGTCTCGTCCTGAAATAATTGGACTGATTTTGATGAACCTTTTTTTGAGTGCCAGTAAGTGGCACTGAAATAATATTTTAGATTAATTTTATCTTCGGGGCAAGACCACGTATGTCGCCGGGCTAGCTAGTATACAGTAAAAAAAAAACTTCACATTCACAGTTTTATATAAGTAAGTATATCAGCTATCCCACATGATTCGTGTCTCCGCTATGGTATTAGACTATTAGTTGCGAAGACCGTTGACCGTTGTATAGCGTTAAATAGAATATAGATAGATAGATAACACTTTATTGTACACCAATTACAGAAAAAACTTATATATCCAGAAGTAGAACCGTGGAAGAAGTGTTCTTCATCCATGGTCAATTTAAAGCCGTAGCGTAACGGCTAGCGAAGGCGAGGGTTCGACCCTGACCGGAACGCTACAATTACCACCTGCTAACAACGGTGAACGAAAACAAACCTGCACATCGAGATAATCGATGTGTCAAACCTGCCAAGCCCCCTTGGACAAGCGTGGCGGGTATACTGTCCGTTCCCCTATAATGGGACGCCCGAGCCCAGCAGTGGGACATTTATGGGCTGTTATATTATTTATTTTATTTATTAATGGTAAATTATCATACAGTTGCAAAGATAAGATAACATAACTAATGCACTTACTCCTCCATCGCTATCCTTAAACACAGCCTCTCGCTCATTTACTTCCACCAACTCGGAACAATAGTTGACAGAAATATTTCTGTCTGCGACTATCTTCTGGAGGGCTGTCGCATACTTTGGTACACCGAACAGTACATCTCGTCCGGTGTTGTAGGTAATATTTATATTGTCACGAATTTCGTTCTAACAAGAAAAAGGACAATTTTTAAATACGATTTTAATTATGACTTAAAGTCACACAGCGGGCTATAAAGCAAGCTACTAGTGCGCTGAAATAAAGCAAGCTACTAGTGCGCTGAAGGTCTGCCGATAGTCTTATGATGTCACGCGTCGATGGTCAGTAGGGTTGACAATAAAGGTTACATAAATAGTTGTTACAATTAATTTATTATTGTAGTACATACTGTGGCCAAAGAGTACATTGAATATATAAAGAACTGTGGCGGTGGTGGAACTATCTAGTTAGTTTAATAACTTTTAGAAAAAAAAAAAAGAAAATTATAGAAGGAAAAGACAAGGACGGATATATTAAAGAAAGAGATAGACGATGAACGAAAGTTCTAGAATAGGAAATTCGGGAAGGAAAAGACAGAGATAGATAGATGTTTAGAAAGGGGCAGTAAGTAAATAAAAGAATAACGAAATTATGGGTTGTAGAAAATTCTTCCGGGTATATAAACAGCGTAAGGCGCACCTACCGGGCAGTTTAGAGTTGAGTTCAGTTCAAGACAGTGAAGCGACAAGTGCGATACGAAAGAGTTGGAAAAAGAGCTTAATAGAAGACACTGACGAGTATAGTGGTGAATTTAGTGAAAAGTTTAGTGGACAGTAAGTAAAGGAGGAGTGTAGCGTAGTTCGGGAGACGAACCAGAAGCGAGCTACACGCAGTAATATCGGATGTGGAACACTGCAGTAGCGGGAGGTGGTCTACGCAATATCGGCGACGGTATTGTGAGCGAGACACCTTATCGTCGGGACTGTACATCGTTAGTCGTACGTAAAGGGGCAACCCTGCAGAGAGGTATTACGTGCGGCGGTGTAAGTCAATAAAAGAGTTTAGTTAAAACTGGTGTTTTCTTCCAATCCTAAGTGCGTACCCCCGCACGCACGTAACAATACTTTACATAAGTATATACAGTTACAGTCAGTCATCGGTAAACCTTATGCTCGTGGCTTATATGTTAGGTGTTCTTATACACAGACTCAGAAATGAGGATGTCAAAAGACATAGTTTATAGACCGTTATTATTCCGAGTACTATAGCGACTTGGAGGAATCTTCCCGCCAAGGCTTCTCTCTGCCTTACGACATGGGGTCATTTGAAACTTGGTTCATTTTTTTTTCAATGCCGGACGCGTTGGCATAATAGGCGGTATTGACCACTTTCCATCACGTGGGCCGCTTGCCTCTTTACCAGCTATTAGCAATTAAAGAAAGTCTTGTCTGCGACAGTACCGATGATCGATTGCTTAAACGAGTCCTTGGTTTGGATTCTGCGTCTCGGTAAACGTAGTTTAGGCAGTGGCGTAGCGAGGGGGGGCATCAGGCCCCGGGCGCTACTCACAAAGGTTCGAAATATGGTTTTCGAAATGGGGGGGGAGGGGTTCGCTAAAAACTTATTGTGCCCTGGGCGCGAGTTAAGCTCGCTACGCCACTGAGTTTAGGGCATCCTCCGGCTCAGTGAACTGACTGACTGCACAAGAACGTCAATGCAGGCTGGATAAAGAAAGAGCAGAACTGGGATCTCAGTTACCTTGAGGTATATTTAGTGAAACATAATAATACATCACCTTCTTCCAATAATCGTCGGCTAAATACATAATTTTCTGAGCTGCTCCACCACATTTGCCCCCATTCCTCGGATATGTGAAAATAGCGTGACCTCCTCGGAAATTAACAATATTATGCCAGGTTTTAGTGCAGTACTTTGAAGCGTAGATTGTCGAAACGTTCCTAGTCTTACTTTCAAAAGCTTCAAAAAGGCCAAGAATCTAAGTGTATAAAGAAAGACACAAAATAGAATTTTGAATTAAGTGAGTTTTAAAGAGGGTTAAAATCCGAATAAACAGTAATAAAACATGAAGCATGCGCTATATATTATGTAAGTGTCTTATTCATATTAAGTTAGAGTAAGTTTGTAGGCTTCTTTAAGGTTCTTAAAGATAAGTATAGTAAATTAAGTAAGAAGTGTATATAAACGTGCATGTAGGAAGAGATTAATAAACGTATGAATGTATATATATGAAGTGAAGTTTGTGAGGGTCGACGCAAGTTGAGATCCATTGCGCTGGATCGTCTGTTGAGTAACTATGTTCTACATCTCAGACTTTCCAACACAAACAAAGCGCAGGGTCGACAGGGAGGAGGGGGTTTTTAGTGGGTATTGACGTTGCTCGCCCGTGCGGCACCACTCTGAGTCTTCCACACTCCTCTGTGTCACGCCATCGCGGACGGAGCGCAAACAAAGCATACTATTGCTAGCGTTATGCCCCCGATGGATGCGTGCCGTTTCCTAGAGACGGCCCAGAGAGTGCGTAAATGGGTCAGCATTTTCCTTCGCCTCAAAAAAAAAAAGTTGAGATCCATCATCTCTGTTGGTACCATGAGAAACAGGCGCGATATATTGCATGTGTGCAGTAATAGGTATAACGTTTTGTAATAGCCCTTAGAGGGATATATAATATTCCCTCGTTTCTTTACAATCCGATTAAAGACTATCCAACGCGAGGGAAGCGTGGTGCGGTCATGGAGGACTACTACCTACTTTAGTGTAGTGATAGAATGAATCCTAAAGAAATGGCCACCCGAGTCGGGGATACCTACTAAACCCCTCGGGGTAGCTTTCTAGGCTTTATGTCAGGACCACGAGTGAGCGGCATAACTACAGTGCTAGTCCTGGCAGGTATAATGTTCTGTTTATATAGGCGGCTATAAATCAGTGCTCTATGAGTGAAATTACATTAATTGGAATGTTTTTTACGTAGTGGAAGGAACATAAATCTTCCATGACTTTTCTTACCTTATCATAATCATTCTTGAGACCAACCGCTATCACCATGAAGTCATACGAGATTTTATAACCGCATTTTGTGTATACGATTTTGTTGCAAGGATCAAAGTCATCGGCACGGTCTTTAATCCAGCCAACATTAGCTGGTAGTATATTTTCTAGAGGCCTACAACTGTCACTCTGCTTCTTTAAACCGGCAGCTATTAAGCTGAACGTTGGTTGGTAATAATGTACCTGAAAATTATAAATTTTATTGTACCTCCTCCCTCTAATCCATACCATACAATAACCGACTTCCAAAAGGAGGAGGTTCTCAACTTGGTCTGTATTTTATTTTTTATGTATGTACACCGATTACGCTGAGATTTATGATCCGATTTACGTGATTCTTCTTTAGTTTGATACGGAATAGTTGCCACTTGGTTCCCTAACAATTTAACGTAGTTTGGCCCAGTACTTTTCATTTTATGATTTTTTTCCCGTTCCCGTTTCTTGAGACCTATATTTTTAAGGCGCGCAGCACCTTTCGTAGGCTTACCACAGCCAGACACCAAAAAGTAACAAATAAAAAAAACTTCGTTTACAAAAACCCACTTCAAAAACTAAAAAATATATAAAATTCTTATTTCTAAAGCTATTTTTAATGGTAATATCTTATTTTTAATATATATTATGTAAAACATCTTGAAGTCGGTGCAAAGTAAAACATAAAAAATACCATATTTTGAAAATTACTAAGTTTTTATTCTATCCTATTTCTCCTGTCCAATACCTAGACATAATAGTCGTGGTAGCGTAATGGATAGCGCACAGTACAGTTTATACAGTGCTGACACCTGCATTGAAATACCGATGTGTCAAACCTGCCAAACCGCCTTCGACAAGCGTGGCGAGTATATTATCTGTTCCCCTATAGTGGTAGGTCAAGCCCAGCAGTGGGACGTTTATGGGCTGTTATTATTATTATAATAATCACTACAATCCCATCCCCTCTATTCCATCCTAAAAGCAGGTAATCAGCCCCGGACCTTGAATTTTTTTCGAAGAGGGGGCAAAAATTGAAAATTACCGCTTTAATAATCATCATCATTTTAGCCATCAGAAGCCCACTGATGGATACGCGTGCGTCTGTGGTTTTTAACATATGCCTACGTGCCGTGAGAAAATTAATTTATGTGCTTAAAGTACTGGACGTCTTAGTGGTGCAGGTTTCAGTACTGATGAGTTATGTATTTGTCTTGTCGTTGTTGTCAGCCAACTGCAAGCCACTGCAGGACGCAGGCCTCTCCAAGTCGGCGCCACTCATCCCTGTCCTCTGACTTCCTCAACACTCTCCGCCCCGCTGTTACCGCGAACGCTGCCTTAGCCGGAAATAGCGGGGTCACCGGAAACTGCGGACGTTTTCTGAGGTGCTTTTTCATGGGGGATAAATGCCATAGTGTATTTGACTGTGAAGTTTGAATTTGCCGCCTTCTGAACTAGCTGCCCGGGCCCTATCTTGCCCTAGATCTGGCCCTGCAAGTAATGCGTTAGCTTCGCCTTGATGTTACAAATGCCTACAGCTGACGATAACCATCAGTCATTAGGTGAGCTAGCTGCTTGTTTAACAGATTCTCAATAAAAAAACCTAAATAACTCGGAAAATTAGTAACGGGAAGTGACAGTGGCAGTTCTGGTCTGCCGCAGGGCCGATGGCTAGTGGAGTAGAGACTGCTTTTTACGAAGGTACTGTAGCCATCCAGCCCGATGGACCGAAAATCTTGCGCCTGCAAGATTGCCAGTAAGTGCTGGACAAGGTAAGATGAGATGGGGATCATGTGGAGTAAACTTGAGGATGCTTATGTACTACAACAGTGGACTATGATTACGAATGATTGATGAAAACGACGAAAGGACAACTAGACATCATCCTGAGGCAAAAAAAATCGCTTACAGATGATGGTTCTAAAATAATGATCTCATTTTCATTTAGTTTTCTTGCGAATCGTGACACTGTACTACATCCTCCAGTACCTGCCCCTATGACCAGCAATTTGCATCTGTAAAGTTATCAAAAGCCTTTCTTCAATTTTAATCATTTGTATAGATTAATTGTTATCATTATAATAAGTTAATAAACTGACTTGTATTCATTCCTTTGCGTAGAAATACCGGAATATCTTCTTAAATATTTAAAAGTAGACTCGTTTAACTGTCTTAGAAATAATCCCATTTGTTTCACTAAAATTTTATCTCCGTTTTCTACAAAATGATACCCTACTATAAATTTGTGCAATATTTTTAGTTATTCATTTTGAACTATTCATTAACCATCTAGATTTGCATGCAAATACAGTATTTTGAAAGTAGTTGCATGTAAAACGATTTCATCTAGTTCATGGCGGAGCTAAAAATGTTATCGCTAGATAACATTACGTTATTAAAAGGTGCTCTAGACATGTTACATGCCTGCCTGCATATGTAACTATCTCTCTGAAAACTTCTTGGGTGAGCTAGAAAATGGGAGCCAATGGTTTGTCTATTAACGTTACTTAAAGTTGTATAATTTGGAGTATATTGAGTAAGAGGGTAAACTTCTACAACAGCTATGTTTCGTAACTGTTCAGCGCAAAGAGAAATAAATATCTAATAAATATACATTACATAAATTAGTTAACACCTAGTTGCTGGATTATTAGACTTGTGCCCGGACACATAAACGGTAGAAAAATAGAATGTGTTAATTTTTAGACTGTCACTTTAGTGAGTGTCAAACGTCACATTCTTCAAAATGGCGGACGATGATGAAATTGATATTTTAGGAGATTTCTCATTTAATTCTTGTTTCGCACAAAATAATCAAGGAATGTAAGTAAATTTCAAATACCTTATCAATTTCAGCCTAATCTCTAGGATAAGCAACTGTTCTTAGAGTCAAAGTTTAAAAAATTATCTGAATTAAGGCCATGTTTACATTGGATTCTTTATACAGATTTATTTTCATAATAATAGTTTTGATCTATTGAAGAGCAATATTTTAGCCTGCTTACCTGAATTCTCAATTTGTAAATAATCGATTTATAAATAAATAATATTTTGAATAACGCCAACGTTTATCTTTCTATTGGAATGATTACCTATAAAAATATTTCAGCCCTTCATGTTCTAACCGTGAAGATACTGTACATCCTCAATGGCTATTGGATTCCACGGCAACAAATTGGTATGACAAACAGAACAAAGACATGAAAATGTATGTACTTATGTATTTCAACTAAAAGTTTGTATTTACTTAATAAGTTCTTGTCTAGTTTGTAAACATTTTTTATGTTACCTAATACCTATTCATAGTTAATGAAAATAGTAAGTATGTTTATTACATTTCTCAGCATGCTTTTAAGTGCATTAAATGTTCATTCTTCGTGAATTAAGAGGATCCAAGCCTAGTAGTGGAATTTTAATGGACCAAAAAATATTATTATGTAACTTTTCTACTAATATTACCTTATATTAAAATATTGTACAAAATGTAATGAAAGCAATTAAAAGTCAATTTAATCCTGTTTGTACAAATTAGACAAGTTTTCCCATATTTCCATCATATAATCATAATTAATTAATACATTTCCACTTATTTAAAATAAATTTTGTAAAGGACATCTATTAGTCTCACTATGGTCTCATGCAAACCAAACAGATGTCCTAGACACAATAATGGTGTGTGGTCTAGAAAAATATTGTATGTTCCAGTTCTAAGGATGGTCCATCTAGGAAATTAATAGGAAACAATTCCTATATCAAAAATGAGAAACGTGTACACAGTCCATGGACTCCATCTGAGAGGGACTTATTGGTTAAAATTATGGTGAGAGAGTGAGCATAATTTTATCTAGTTAGAAAATTACTAAAGTAAGTTAATTAATTTTAGTTTGGTGTAATAAAAGATGTTATTAATACCCAAAAATCTATTATTGCTACCTATAAAATACTCTAATGAAATTTTTTATTGAAAAATAACTGCTTCACATACATAAACATGGGATTCTAAATCTCTAGAATGCTTACATTTTGTTATATAGAAGTAGCCAATTTATTATTTCCAATCTAATTGAGTATACTAAGTTTCATTAATAGTTATTCATAATTTACTTGCATACCATATAGAAACAACCAAACCTTGCATACCATATACAAACAATATATCATACCCTTCTTTCCTTTTTATGACTTTGATAAAATAATAGTTGTAATTCTTTACTATTACAGGCAGAATATGGCAGAAATGTATTTAAAATATCTCAAAAATTAAAAACAAAGACAGCTGGAGAAATACAAGCATTAATTCAAGCTGAATATGGAGTGGATTTGGACAGTACTACATTGGGTTTAGAAAAGCAAGATAAAACTAACATACATACTGTGAAACATGACAGAATTAGTGCCCCTGACCATAACATAAGTAATGTTTTAAGTATGGTCACAACAGGATCACCTACTGTACCAACAGCTAAACCTTTTAGGAAAAAACCTATCGCAAAGTCTAAAAGCAATGTAACAAAGACACATGTTTTTGAAGGCAGCCCGGAATTAATAGCAATTAACCCATCAGAAATCTTATATGAAGATGATTTGGTAATAGGTTCAACTGAATCTGTTGGTTCTGAGGTAGATTTATCTGATATAGTTTCTAGGAACATAGCAAAACTCCAAGCAAAGCAAGGAAGAAAGAATTATACAAGGAAAGTGTCAAGGAATTATGATAAGCGTGTTAAGAATAGGATTAAAGGGGTTCTAAAGTCTCCACAAGGGAGGCAAAGAAATTCAAGTGCATCATTGTCTGATGATAATGGTAAAAGTCCAAAGATGCAAATAGTGCTAGGCTCTGGACAAGCTTTACCTCTTTCTGAAGGAGAACAAGTAGTATGTACTATTTATGTTTTTTTTAAATATGATTTAATATAGATTGTAATATTGCACATAAGTATACAAATGTTGTATCTACATGTTTCCTAAAAAAAATGAATGTGAATTTTGGTCTCTTGGGAACTTTTAAATGTTAAATATAGAGAAATCCTTTATACTCTATTGGCCTCCACCATGTTTTAGCCAAAATATAGTCAATTACGGTTGGAAGACTTGTGATTATATGAAAATTATCTATTTTCAACAGTTAGGTTTCCATTTTAATAAATATAGTCACAGATGATTCTTGTGAATATCAATGAATGAATGAATGAATGAAAACTCTTTATTGTTCACCATAACTTAAACCTAGATATTTGATATAAACATATTACAATTAGAACAATGGGCGGCCTTATCGATTAAGTCGAGGAGATATTACAAGAAAATTTAATAATATTTGGTGGTTTAACTAAATTCAATCGAAAAAAAAAAAACAAAATTATTACAATAATAAACTAATAAAGACATACATAATTAAAAAGATTAAAATAAAATAATATAAATTACAAATACTTACATGCGAATAATAATAGAATTCCATTTACTACAACAAATTTTATTTAATGGACAAATAATGGTCCGTGATCAAGTGTTTGAATGTAACAATGGATGTAGCTTGTCTGATTTTCAAGGGAAGGGAGTTCCACATTATATAGTATGATAATTTTAATATACAATTAATCTTATTATATAAATATATTACTGTTCATTCCTTACCATTAGTACATTTTTTTTCTATTAATCTTCAAAGAAATTGAGTACATTCTAGCCATTAGGGTATTTACTTGTCTGGATGGATATCATGCCTGGTCTAGGGCATGCTGCCATAACAATATTGGTTTGTGTTCCGGCATTAGTGACCAGGTTCCAGTCTCCCTTTAAAGAACACCAGCACATTGGTAACACCTTCAGTGCTACAATTGTCCATGGGTGATGGTAACCGCTTACCATCAATCAGGTGGACAGTCTGTCTGCTGAACTCATGTTTAAAAAAAAGCTATAATTCATAAATATTAAGATTAAAGATTAAATGTGAATTTGAATTATATAATTTGTTTTTTCACAGATAAAAATAGAAAAGAAAAAGGACTCCGAACCAGAGAGTGATATAGAAATAGATGTGGACAGTGACAGTGATAATAGGAAAGATATTACTCCCACTAAACATATTCCTAGTGTAGAAGAGGCTCCTATAGCTGTACCATTAAGAAAGTTTGAACCAATGCCTAGGAGACAGAAGAAAATAAACTTGGTGAGCATAATATTAATAGCCTTGAATCCAAAAGTGCTCTTTTGTTACTAATTTGTGGGCTTAAAATATTAAGTTTCGCTGCTGACAGTGCCTTGACACAAATGCCACCTCCAGCTAGGGTTGCCAACTGTGTGGATAACAAATACGGGAGATGGAATAAAAAAACAATTAAAATCAAATATTTTATTTAAAGTTGTATTTTTTTACACTGCGAGCAGCTTGTAATGCCTTTTTATTAGAAAAAATAAAATCATAAAATTCTTTACAGGTGTATTTGAAGTTTGTGCACACCTGTATTTCAGATTTCACATGAGTTTCATTCAGCTGATTACGACTTTTCGACCACAGTTCGTTTACTACACTGAAAACACGTTCAGCTGCAGCGTTTGCGATAGGGATCGACAGAGTGAATGTAACAAGCTTTTTTATTTCGTTACCCGTTTCACCCGTACATTTTTCAAAAAAAAATACCCAGCGCAAGTCTATCCTCTTTGTTTTACTTGCCACAGCTTCACGAACTTCTCGCAGTAAACAGTAGTCGTCATACAATTTATCCTCATTTATTGGCACATTCAGTGAAGCACCCAGATCTTTTAATTCATTCCAGTCAATTTCTTCGTCCATTGACAAAATGTTTATTTTCTTGTAAATAGAGTCGTCAAAGTCGTACCACTTATCCAAATAGTTCAAACACCGCTTTAAATATTTGTCTGCATCTTCTTTAAAAGTATTTTGATCACTCTCCGTCAACTTCCTCATACATTGCGTCGCGTACTGTCCGTAGAACTTATCATTTTTTCTGTTACTAATTTTGGTTCGCAACTCTGTCATAATCGTGTGTAGTTCAGTGCATATAATACTGTCACTTTCTAGTTTTTTAATAGAAGTATCAAAAACTTGCATTATATTGTGAATAAAATAGCAGTAGCATAATGGAAGACAGTTCTCATCTTTAAAGGCCCTCCAAATTATTGCTGCACATTCATCCTCACCTTCATTAAGAAAATATTCTCTCAAAACCGGCCAATTCAAAATAAGTCTGTCTAAAGCTTGTAGCAATGAGAGCCATCGTGTAGGCACATGACGTAGAATAGATTTGTACTCCAAATGAGCGAAATCAAAGAATTCCTTTAACTTTGCTGTTCGCTTAGCAAACGCGGAAAATTCGCTGTAAACTTTTAATACCAACGACTCCACATCAAACTGTAATGCTTTTAATGCATGTTTGTTACAATTATGTAAAATGTGGCATTTACAGTTCGCCTTCAATATATAAGGGTTTTCAATTTTAAGTTTTTGAAAAACTGAGTTATGAATCCCGTAGTTGACAGAAGCATTATCTGCGGAAAATGATGATACTGATGATAAGGATAAGCTATTTTCATGTAAAACTTTGCAGAGCTGTGTTTTAATGGCTTCACTAGTTTCAATAGGGTCTTGATAAAAGTCAAGTAAACCTTGTTTCAAACCATCTCGAATTGAAAACCATTGCACTGTAACTGGAAACATTTTCAAATTTCCTTTGTTAGAAGAATCTGTGCCAATGGAAAAATATGTTGAATCATGCAATTCGGATAGTAGGATTTCTTGCGACAGTGGGGCTATGACATTTTCACAAATATTTGTAGCTTTAGTTCGACCGCACGCTATTTTCTTTGCAACTTCTGAATCAGGAAACATTGTAGGAAACAACTTGTTGCTACAGTCTTGACTCGAGTAGCTGTGATGATGTTTAACTCCGTGATATACAGATGTAACTTCTGCAGCAATTATTAGATCTTCTTCTCGTGAATGTTTTTTCACAAAAAAACTAGAAACTGATGGCATTGAAGACTTGTTTTTTAGAAATAACATATGTTTCTTACCTTCCGAATGCACTATCAGAGCTCTTTTACCTTCGTATTTTACTGAAATATCGGTTTGGCATAATTTACATTGAGCGGTATAATCATTTCCTTTTTTAAGCCAAGTACTGAACAGAGGATCGTTCAACCAGTTTTCATCAAAGCTTGTATGATATTTGAGTTTTCTCTTTTTCGGCGGTGCCTGCTGCGTTGGGGTTTCCGAATCTGACATTATGCTTTATTTAAAATAACAACACTCGCGTTTGCGTACAATTTTTACAAATACAAAACGCGTTCGGAGTCCTGGTTATTACGCAACTAACTAAATAACACGGCCGCGCAGCGTGATTCGCTCGGTCCGGCCCGCCCCCGCCCCCACCACACGCACCCCGCGACCCCGCACTGCAACGCACGCTACACACGCGCGTGGCGGAATGAAACGATGAAAATATCCGGGAGATTTTAGCTACGTTCCTGGAGCCGGGAGATTTTGAAAACTTATTGCCTTTTTACGGGAGAATCCCGGAATTCCGGGAGAGTTGGCAACCCTACCTCCAGCTTGTTGCTGCCTGAAGAGGGAAGTACTTTGCCAACAGGGTCCAGAAGTCCGATCACTTTAAAAAAAAATATATATATTGTAGGAGTTCAACGGTTAGGCAGACGGCCCACTTTATGGAAAGCGGTTACCATCACCTATGGACATTTGCAACACGAAAGGTGTTATAAATGCACTGCTGCTCTCTTAAGGGAGACTGGAACCTGGTCCTTAATGCCGGAATACAACTCAAGGTTTTTATGGCGGCATACTCTAGACCAGGGGTGGTAGCCATCCAGTCGGGCAAATACCCTACCACCTGGCTTACTTACTCTGCCTTTTCCATCTTTTGCCGACTTCTATGTACTAGAGGATCACTATTAGCTCCCATTTGTGTATTTTCTTTGTAAATGACCTGTCCATTGCCATTTCTGAATATTAATTTACTGCAAAATATGTGATGTTAAGGTTTAGCTTTTATGTTTTTGCTGGTTACTTTATGCAACTGTATGAACCAAGAATCCTATATTTTCCAGTACTATGGTAGCTCCTGAATTAAGCTAAGGCTTCCATTTAACACCATAGTTGGGTTACACATGGTGAAATGAGTATACAATATGTATCTTTATTATCAGCTTGACATCTTTGGTCTTGATGATAACCATGCTGTTAAAATTTATTTTAAATTGGGCATTCCATGTAGTTTCCATTGGTTAGAGATGGAAACTCTTTAGTAAAATGAGTAAGGAGCGCAATAGTTGAATTTTAACGTTTTCAGGATGGCGGTGGTGGTTATACGATAATGCATACAGAATCTGGAGACTTATATGAGGTTAGCACAGAGCCAAAACGAGAAAAAGCACCTCGCAAACAAGCCATCCACTTGATACAATGTCGTGTTTACAATACTGAGAGACCGGTAAGCTTATTTCACTACAAGTTAATTTTTCTTAAATAGCAACTATACTGTATGTACTCTTTGATGGGCTTGCCTTTTACCAAGCGAACAATAACCGATTATCAACAAGAACTTTGCTGTGATTAGGAAATTTATTTATGTGCACATTTCAAGTTTTGCTTCTTTTGCAAAAAAAACTATAATATTACGAAATTCTAAAAATATTGCGCCTGCACCATGAAGCTATTTAAAAAAAACACTGGAAATACTATATAAACAATGGAGAACATGATGCAATTTTTTTAGATTTCTTGTCTGTTCGTTCGGGATTCACGTAAAAACTGCTGGGCCAATTTCGATACGGTTTTCGCTGATCGAAAGCTAATTCTTAGGCCTAAATTGTGCGCTACATTTTATCCTGGGAATTTTTCTGGGATGATTAAAAATGGTCAGATTAAAAAAAAAAACAAATTCTAATGCCATTTTGTCACTGATCGATAGCAAATTTTATGTAATAAAATGCGTGATACCTTTTATCCCGGAAATCCCGCGGGAATTTTCCCGGGAGCGGTTTGTTCGGGAGCATAAAAATTACCTTATTCCGACACAGTTTCCTGTAAAACGAATAAAGCTTATATTTTTTTAATGCTGCGTTACTTTGTGTCCCAGAACCCGCGGGAATTTCAAGTCAAGCGCGTACGAAGTCACGGGGATATCCTAGTATTGTATATAGCTACTTCATACATTACTGGTGATGTGTGTAATATGAACTCTCAGGCGCCGTTCGAAGTGGTCGTGGACGTGTCCGCTGTGGTCGCGATGGATGCGCACGCGCACACGTCGCGCGGCGAGGTGATGGGGCTGGTGGGGGGCGCGGGCGCGCTCGCCGGGCGCACGCTCTCAGTCAAGGCGTACCGGCCGGCGCGCGCGGCCGCCGGCGGGACGCACTGCGACATGGACCCCGGTATGGCTTAATAATATTAATTTCGGGTTATTAACTTACCACATAGTTATTGCATAAATGACAAAAATGCATTTTCAGAATCTTTTGGTCCGAATTATTTCCCCTGATTTTTTTCACATTTTTATTTTGGTATTACAGACAGACACTTCAATAATTGTTCCGTCCTTGCCTAGTGTAAAGTAGGTACAACATCGCTCCATCAATTTTTCTGTCTACCCTCTTTTCTGTGCGAGGCGACGGCTAACGCAGCAGGGTATAGGCAGCCATTTAATTCGGTCTGTTTCCGTCAACGTTCGATAAAGAACACACTGCGCCGTGCATCGTTCATCTTTCCTTATCAACTATTCTGAACTAATTGTGACCAGACTGGCCGTGCCAAGAGCTTTTACGATACTTGAACTTTGTGAAGTGTTAGTTCCAAGGTGGAATCTAGTGCCGTGTGCTGTTCCCGTAACCTAGTAACCGAGCCAGGGGAGAGTGGATCTCAAGGTTGGTGGAGCTTCTGCTCCACTAGTGCAAGTATCTAGGTCATATCTCTCTCATACAGTCCATATAAGTCGAACCATATTCACTGTAGGCTATAAAGCGTCCCACAATGATAATAACTCAATTTGCAGACTATACATACTAAATTCCTTAAATACTGACTGCACCATTAAGTTTAGTACTCAAGTAGTGTTCTCTGTTAATCGTTTTTGAATGTTGGCCAGTGTCGCAATCGCGGGCGGGCGAGTGGCTCCGCGGTCGCGGGCTGTGCGTGTGCGGTTGGCACCACTCGCACCCCGCGTTCCCCCCCGCGCCCTCCGCGCTGGACCTGCGCACGCAGAGGGCGATGCAGGACGCCCTCGAGTGGGCGCACTTGCCCTTCTTGGGCTTCATCACCTCGCAGCACTGGCCCACCGGACGGACTGCTTCGCAGTACAGGTCAGCGAATTGCTCCTTTGCATTTTCGTAATAATTACTATGGATTCTAAGTTACATTTATGCATTTTTTTTTTGCTTGATGACAGGAAGACTGCCCACATGGTGGAAAGCAGTTCCTCCATCGCCTATGGACATTCGTAACACCATAGGTGCTACTGACGTGCTGCCACTTCCTAAGGGAAGGCAAATGACGCATTTAAAATACCTCATTAAAATGTTAATATATTTATTTAATTAGTATTGTATTGCATAAAAGGTATAACTATATATTGAGAATGTTTAAATAGTTGCATTTTATCTTGTATATGTATAACTGATGTGTATATTTGTATATATAGTATGGTTATATATTTATTATTAAAATGTAAGTAATCGTACAATAATTATGTATACCACCCATCGCCACTCCTAATCAGCAATATTCTTGCCAAGGGTGACAACCCGATCTCTTCCAGACATGGAAGAGAACATACTAGTTCATAAGTTTTCTAATGGTGTACTTTAAAATGTTATCTATCTATATTTTTATCTAACCTAAAGAGACTAAGTAAATTCAATATAACCTAAAGTAACTAAAATTTTTGAAGTAAAACTTCTTTAGGCGCGACTAGGAGGTAACTGGACGACAATGCAACGGAAGTCCGTTACGGCAATATGGCGTCACGTTTCTGTACCATCCGGTTTTCAAATATTTTTTTGTCAATAGATAGTTTATAAACAAATCAATCAAAAAATTTTGGAAAAAAATAATTAGTAAAAAAGTTTCACTTCAATTGTGTGTGAACGTTTCACGCACTCTTTTTTTCATACTAAGAAAGAATTGATTGTCTCTATTAGGGCGAAGAAACTTTGTTCATGTGTTCTTTATTATATAGGACATTACTCTACAGTCAATACATTTCAATTTTGTTTATAGCACTAATCAAATGGTTTTGTCCTTTTGTCTTCTGTCTGTATTGTCGATGAGCTGGATCGCCTCCACATTCACATGATGATGAAGCCTATGCTCCTGGGCTTATAATTATATGAATGGCCTTCAAAGAATGTTCTCCAGTTGAGCTTGGTTTGAACAAAATACTTTTGAATTTAAGTATTGAAACTAAAACAAGGATTTCTGGTAAAGCCACACTCGATTCCCATTTCCGCAGTCAAATCCCTTCTATCCCATCCTAAATGCTGCGGTTGTAAATCTACAGGCGACGATAACCGCCTTCCATTAGGTGGATTGTGTGCATGTCTCCAGCTCAGTAATTGTTAATTTTTTTGTTTTCAGATGCATAAGAGTGGAAGACGATGACATCGTGGCAGAAACTCCAATCGGCTACCAGTTCAGTGTGAAACTAATAGCAGATCTAAATGCGGACAAGCTGAATGGCTACCTGCAAGAACTGAGAACAGTGTTATGTGATGAAACAAATAGAAATGAGTTTAGTGTGGACATGGTGAACGATGTGTGTCCACAGGCCGGTGTTACTTACTTGGAAAAGGTGAGTAGTGTCTGTTGTTCAGTCCTTAGTCAAATAAAAACATCTGGTGCATGTCAGGTGCTTTATTTTATTTTATTTATTTACCTCATTTGGCTTTTGTAGCGTAAAAGAATACATTATTATTATATACTAGGGTATGCCCGCGACTTCGTGCACGCTTGATTTGAAATTCCCGTGGGATTTCCGGGACACAAAATACTGCAGCGTTTAGAACACAATTGAAGCTATAATTTTAGTGAAAACTGTCTCGGAATAAGCTAACTTTTGTGTATCCGAAGTACAAACGGTCTTGGGAAAATTCCCTGGAAAAAAATATCACAAATTATTACATAAAATTTGATGAATTTTTAGTCTAACCATTTTAAATCATTCCCAGGATAACAAGTAGTGCAGATTTTAAGTCTGAGAGTTTGCTATCGATCAGCGAAAACCCAACCGAAGTCGGTCCAGTAATTTTTACGTGAATCCTGACCAGACAAGAAATTTTTTAAAAGTACATATTGTTCTCCGTCGATTATCAAGGCTACGTTCCATTACTGGCTCACAACGACCATGTTCACGTCCACGATTTTTCCCGTTCCACTTGCGGGCGTTACAATCATAAACTCTACTGGAATGGCTATTCGACCCACCTCTGGACATGGGTCGTTGTGAGCGTTGTGTGATCAAAACTTATGACGTCATTAGTGAAGTTTTCGCCACGACCACAACGATCGCGATCGCCTTGTGGAACGGCTAAAATAGCTACTAATCGAACGCGCTGATAGTGTATTCCAGTTTTTTTTTTATAGATTCAATGTACAGACATGGCATTTTAGAATTTTATATATTATAGTTTACACTTGTTTTTCCCACCTTTACGCCGCGGGTCAAACCCTAGGAAGTAGCGCTGTTTTACTTAAGTAAAAACTTAATTACTTCACCTTCAGTGAAAAATTATCAAAAGGTTTAATGCGTTATTTGAAATACAGTATACAATTAGATGTAGTTTTACGATTACGCTTCTTTGACGTTCTTAAAGAAGCCTAAAGAACTTACTCTAACTCAAATGAATAAGACCGTTAGTCTGTAAGTTTATTTTTGAATTGGTGTCCAATAAAGAGTTTCTATATGAATTAATGTTTATTTTTACAGTGTGTTTCAAGCGTATCTCATCACATGCGTTCAGCGGGCTATGCGGACGACGACCCCGTCGTGGTACGACTCGTACAGGGCATCCGGGATATATTCAGATAGCGTCTAACTACATAATATCTGGATAGATGGATTTTGTGGTCCAAGCCTTGGACAGGCCACTTCCTTGGTACTGGGTCAAGTTCCCCTCGGGATAAATTTCCGTTCCAGAAATTCTCAACATCATGATAACGATGTTTATTATTAATGACCAAGTTGAATTTGGATTGTCATATTTTATGTGAATAAATTTGTTATTAATAGTAATTTTAATTGAAAAACCGTGAAATGCGTTTTATTACCTGCAAGTCGTTTCGTGCAGACGATGCAACTAATTTACAAATTTAATTTTATCCAGAGCTGAAGGACAACGGTATTCAATGAAATTGAATGATTAATTAAGTTAACGTTTATACAGATCTCTTGGGTTGATGCATTCAAATTAACCAAATTGAATGAATTCGGTTAAAAAGCACAGAGCTGAAAGACAACGGGTATTCAACGACATCGAATGATTAATTAACGTGAATATGGACCACTGATTCATTTCTGGTTTTAGATTGTGATAAAATTTTATCAATTCAATTCTTGACTTTGCTTCCTCGAAGTTGTGACTACTAGGTTTTTTGTATGGACTGAAAAAAAAGTGCTAAATATTCAGGTTCCAAAATGAAAGTCAAAATATATATGGCACAGCTCCAGTTTATTTTATTTTTTTATTAATTTACATGTGCTAGATAAAAAAATAATACAGTCCGATTATTGAGTTTCTTTTACTGTTAACTGCGCGATAGTGTAGCATCCCTTATATACGCATTAATCCTATATTTGATGCAAGACGTTTTATATAGATGATAATTTTCTTTCTTAAAGTACTATTAATTTCTTATTCCAAAATTACTCATGCACAATTATTTTTTTAAGATACTGGTAAATAAAATAAACTTTTGTAACGAAAAATGTACTAGAATACAAGTTTAATATTAAAATTTTATATGCAACAAACTCGCAGATAAAATTATTTACTTCGTCAACTTCTACGCAATAACTGATTTTGTATCAAAACTTGCTATTTTTTTAAATACGAGTGGTCATACAGTTTCGCAGCATCAATAGCATTAAACAAGATACTTCAGACAAGTGTAAACGTAGAGTAGGTAACAATATTTCAACGCGGCGCTATCTGATAGGTATTTAGTATCCTTATATTATGTCAAATCAAATCTTTCAATACATTTTACATTTGCATCAAATAAAAGGTTAACTGCACAACTCCCAAATAATACTTCAGTATATCGAATACAAATAGTTCACTTAAAACAACCTTCATACATTCTAAACTTCGAAAACTTATTTTTTTTCTACAATTTTAACAAGCAATTTTTAACTTTATTTAAGCCCTCTTGGACTTTTTGGTTCTAATTTTAAGGTACTGTCAGCATAAAAATATATATGCATGAAAGTATTAAATATAATTCATCGAATGACATAATTGTGCCCTAATAATTAATATTGGAATAAAATTTCTCAGAATCGGAAATCTATATTAATGTTTTATTAACCATTATTTATTTTAGTAACATTCTTAGTAATTAATTCCAATTTTAATTAAGTGATAAGTAAAAAAGTAAAATTCAATTTTAAACTTCGATTTTTATAAACAATAATATATTGTATTTTTTTTCAATAAATTATATTAAAACTGCACAAATATTTTTATGCTGACGTTACTGTAAGGTACTTCGAGACGCTACTGTGTACTTAGAGTGCCTTATTTATTATAATTTAATTAAAAACGATATAGTAATTCATTTATACAGTCGCATTGTCTAGTTGGCACCATTTGCAGCCACTTACCTGCAATTCGTAAGTTGGGCAGCGTCTCGCAACGCGTGTCGCGGTCATTTGTCAAAGATACATTTAAAAAGCGGGAATATACTTGGAAGACTAAAGTTAACCTTAGAACATAGTTGAAGCATATTTATTAATCATCTCGTTTTCTGCTAAAAATATCTTAAGCATTACGAAAATATTTCGTTTCAATCATTCATTTCTCAATTACATTTCATTGACAAATAATTTCAGGTGCTCGCTAAAAAGTAACCAGCTTAAGGTATTTTTGTTTATAGATACGAGACGAGTCAACTCAGTGAGTACACAATCATGAATGGCAAGAATATCACACTTAACATTGGCAGTGATTTCAAATTATGACAACACTTTCAATATCACCGCGACATCGCTGCGAGGCCGTGATGTTCGCCAACAACGCAATCTTAGGCAATAAATAAAAAAGAAATTAAATTAATAAAAAATAAAGACTTCGAAACGTACGTAGCCGTTACATCTATATTTACAACGTGGTTAACCTTAAACATTAATTAGAAGCGTCAACTATGAAAATCTATCAACATTGAAGGCACATTTTTCCGCACCCGAATCGCGTCGCAACTGTGCATTATAGAAGGTGCACCGTTCTCTTATAAACCACTCCCCGAGCGTGTACTTGTAACGTTATTTGACGACCGTTTTTCTATCAATTGTTATTTAATGTCATTAACGTCAATTTTATTAAAATTGATTCCAAATTATATATTAGGTACGGAAAAAAACTTTAAAAATATTTATGTAGTAATAATTCTGAATTATAACTGCTTGATTTGATTATTATTGCTATTATTTTTTAGTTGTAACACAGGTAAAAATTATTAATGAAATGTAATTAAATTATATAAATGTAATTTAATTACATTTCATTAATAATTTTGTTTAATAAAAAAAATAGTTTTTTTTTTTAAAGAATTACCTCCCGTGATCGATGTATGCAACGATTGGTATATGATGATTTCAGGGATCTATATAATAATAAGGATAACTTAACATATTTTTGTAGTGAAACTTCTTTAGAATCGTTTTGATTTGAAACTCGACGAAACGAAAAAGCAACACCAAAAAGAGATAAACACATATATCTTGTAGGACTGATTTTCACATTGTGCGGCACAGATTATAGTCAACAAGACCGATGATTAAACATAGGTCCAATTTGGACCGAAATAAAACTGATAACAATATATTATCTGTGAGTATATTTTCCAAAGTTTCACTTTTAATTGGAAAAGATGACAAAATAATGAAAACGTTGAATTGTTCAAGAGATAGAAAAAATATCGTCACATTGATCGGATACAACAAGCTTATATTATTATATATATTATATTACAATATGCGAAATAAGTATTGTAGGTGTGCGATGCACGTAGACGCTTTCGACCTCGCCAATCTTTATGACCAGTCTTAGCTAGCGAGATATAGCTGCGCAATAGACGCTTTTTCATATAAAACGACATTGCGTTCTAGTGGCCAAAATTTAGGAATTCAGAGAGCATAACTTAGTTTGGGAATATACAATGTAAGTTTTGTAGATTACTTATTCTAAAGTTACTGCGCAGCCATCTGTGGCTTATCTAGAGAAATAAAGTTTAGCCAGTTTATATGCGTCAACGCGTGAAACAGACTTACCGACTAGTTCGGCCAGTTTAAATATGATTTGTTTTCACTCACCCACTGTGGACGTATACTGGGATGATAGGAGTTCATTAAAAAGTGTTGATTGAGATCTCAGTGATTGGATAGGAAGTATAGTATAATATACTGAAAGCACTCCCGGAGCATTTTATAAAAGCTAAAAACGAAGTAGTGGAATTTTTCAATATTGCTAGTAATAATCATTTAGAAGGTGCAATTATTGTACAACCCTATAATAACAGATACGATTTTGAATGTCGAAAAATCTATTCTATATTCTCAGATATTATGAATTAAACTTCTCAACGTAACTCTTGTATGTAAACCTGTTCTTTTATGTGTAAACGTTAGTAATACGCGTTTTCTTGTATAATACGCATGGAGTCTCGCAAATGTAATACGCCTGTTCTTTTACATGAAAACACATTAGAGTTACTTGTAAAATGTGTCCGCATCCGTATTATCGTATTTTCTTTCGGGATGTGGGTATAACTTTGAAAATCCATTGAAACGAATACATTGCGCAAACTTAAGTTTTTTACTGTTACAAATAACGGCATGCAAAATCACACCTTACGTCAGTGGATGTATGAAACAACAAAAAAATACCCTTTACACAGTTACACTATTTCCTTAGATAGTTACTATTATTCACAGCTGCGGAACGGAAATTATTCTTTAATTAACTATCTACCCTCACAATGAGTTCGAATGCCCATTTTCCTTCCTTCTATTTTCAATGCATATAATTTAATCGAAATATCAAGCAATCATCTCAAAAGAAAGTACATTTCATTATTCCGAGACAACACGTCCATCAAGTTTGCAATGCTTTAACGCATATAGCTATAGCATTTGAACATTTACAACTATAGAAACAAAAATAAATCTACAATTCGGTTGCCTGCCCCATTTCAAAACCTAGTAACTAACTGTTCGAAGATGTCTTCAAATTCTTCTTATAAAAAGCTCTATTAGGGTTTGAAACAACGCAGTAGTATTTCCTTGATTTGGTGAATATTTTGAATATAATTTGAAGATCAAACTTGGGATGATTTATACTGGGTTTAATTGTCCATTCCTTTACTAATGGTTAAAATTTATATTGCGCGGTACTCAACTTGGCCACGTTTTGGCGGAGTGGGGGTAAGTTCGCGCATGGCACATTAAACACCTCCATTAGAGACTCACAACGACCAATCGTAAATCCAAGTGGAGCGGCTATTCGACCCACCTTTTGACATGGGTCGTTGTGAGCGTTGTGTGATCGAAAATGATGAAGTTATTAGGTGACGTTTTCACCACGACCACAACGACCGCGGTCGCCTTGTGGAAAGGCTAACGGAGCATTTTGGGCGTTGTGAGTTACTAGTGGAACGCGCTTACACATACACGTTGTTCTTGTGTAGTGTCTGTGAATAACCGCGTGGTTTGGCGTCGCACTACATTCGCAACATGAAAAGTCTGTCCGTCTCTCTCGCGCGCGTTCAAGCTTACGAGTATGAAGGAGACAGTTGAGTAGACTCATTGCCCGCGTCCCGCATAACAACCAGAACCTAAAAACAACTTTTGCGCATCTTACGACTTTGGCCACAAAGTAGTGTCAATTTTAATTATATCTCGCAGTGAACATTCGAGAATGGACTACCATTACACGTTTTAATAACTCATTTCCTATCGTGTGTTTGAGATCCTGTTGTAACATTGGAAGCTGTTTTATGTATTTTTCGTTTAATAATCTTGAAGTACGAAATCGAATTATGAAACTTATTGAGCAACCCAAGCAATAAGAGTATTTATTCTTCAGAGGGCTGACTTTTCACTTTACAACAATTAATTTATTCAATCATTAAGAAATCTTATTTTTTTATCTATAATGATAATCGTAGTATGTATGTATGTATAAGAATTCAATTGGTTTACTTTTGCATTGAATGAGGTTATAATTTACTTGATAGATAACTTTTATGTGATGAATAAAAAATCTTAGTTAAAAAAATACTTAAATGAAGGTCCCGAGAATGTAGTAAGAGATAACTTTCCACGCGTCTTCTCTTGCAACCCAATTTTCTGAGGTGAAAGTACGGAATGTTCACCTCCGTAATCGAATCGTCGTATTTTATTTATTCATTTTATTATAATTCAGGATCATTCGTTTCGTAGATGTAAAAACGAACAATGAGTGCCATTATTCGATGGTATAAAATTCATTTTAAATATATCGAAAATTATTTCCTTTCCGAAAATCATTCAATATTCCAAATTAACTCATCTTCAATTTGATAAATTTTAAAAATTATTGTACATAATAATCATGTGAACAGAACACATCTCTGTACAAAACTCTAGAAAATTATTAAAAAAAATATTAATATATAAACTAAGCAGTCATTCTTTTAACAATACATATTTACAGTACAACTTATTTTCGATAAATTTCAAAATATTAAACATATTTTACTATTAAAATATACTCACTAGAAATACTGAAAAAAAAAAATTTTTTGACAATTATTTTAATATAATTCATAGTTACAATAGAAGGCCTATTTTGATACAATTTGAAACGAGGCAAAACATCAGTTTGGAAATCTATACTGCGCATTGGCTTGATAGTGCGGTGACACATTCAAATAGTGTGCAAAAAACCAGAAAAAAAACCAGACTGCACTACAACACCCTTCAGTTCCCGCCAAGAAACTCTGGGCAGCTGTATTTCAATAAATTGCACTGTAAATGTGTGTGTGTGTTTTGCTTATGTACCGTCGTTTTGCGATTTTAAAACAATATATAACGTACAATATAGTAAGCGTACTCAACTAGCTCCGAGTAAAAAATAAAATAATAATCATATACTTAGTTAATTTAAAATGTAAGGAGACAGTGAGGAACAGATTTTCTATGTTATAATATTTGTTTCAGTAAATTTAAAACAACAAATAAAAATAAACATGTTTCTTTAAAATACCGTTTGAGCTACTTCTATGAAAATAAAGGAATTGTTTTGTACGAAAAAGCATATCTAAAACGATATGCGATGACGAGATATTCAACTCGATCGTTTCGATTGTTCAAACATCTCTATGGTTCGATTGCTTTTACTCCCTGTCTATGGTTTTGCGTAGTATACTGTTCGCAAGATAAGTGCGCTTGTCAATTCCACGAACCCTAGATTTTTGTTTTTTTTTTTTGGTTCGAAGGAACTTGTAACTTGCATATACAAAAAAAAACTATATGCAATTTTAGTATATGTATTTTCTATATCGTTATAATTTGCAATTTATTTTCAATAACTTATAAGTTTTCTCATAGTTAAAGAGAATTTAAAAAAAAATATTTTATGAAAAACAAAGTTCTTTAGCCCGATTTATAAAAACCGAGCCACGAATCGTTTCCACCAGCCAGGTATCGAATAGAATATCTTAATTTAAAATTATCAGACACGTATCGATTGACTCAATTGTAACTTTGGATCAAATGCGATTTTTACCATTGTATATATATATATATATATATATATATATATATTTCAGAATCGTAAAAGCAAATCGTTACAAAGTAGCAGTGGGTTGGATTATGTATAATCAGGAAACCGGTTTAATTTACTGAAACAAATTATAACGATCGACAATAATCCTTATCGTATAATTATATTGTTATTAAAAAATAAATAATTTAATTATAACTACTGCGCACTGGCTTGTCATTTCATTATATTCCGTACATAGGCGATTATGTATTTTTTTATATAATTAAGCAATCAAATCAATATAAATGAGAAGTTTTATGAAAATTTCAAATAATAAAATTAATGGTTAAGTTTGAATTAGATTTTATAATATTTTTTCTATATTAATTGTAAATGGATTGCATTTCAACATGTATCTTTTTTATGTGTTGATTTGTTGAACACATATACATGCTTTTATATGTTAATAAAGATTTTAAATTAATACTATTTTTCTAACAACAATGTACGTATGCCATAAGTTTTTAGCATATACATTATATACCACGGTTTGTTACATTATATGATTGGTTATTGATTTTACATAAAACCTCATTTACAAAGATTTGTTTGTCTTTTGAAAACATAAGTCATGGATTTGATATTTGTCAACAGCATTTACAAAACTGCGTTATTTTTGATTTTTATATGTTTTTGAGCACTTCAGAGGTGAGATTATTAAATTGTCAATTTAAAATCAACGATTAGTTCGATTGCATTATATTTCTAAAAGAGACAATAATTTGATGTATCAACACACGTTATCATCAATGCAACAAAAAAACGTAATCATCATCTTCCAAAGAATGTAAGTAAATAATTGTTCATATTTTCTTCTTTAAACACATTTTTAAAACACTTTAAAAATGCTTTTACCGAAAAATCCTGTAAAAAAAAAAGAAACAACACAATTTTTGTCTGCTTAAGTTTTAAATTTCGAATTATTAAAAATGGCTATGCATTCATTCAAAATTCAAAGCAATCAACGTAATGCTATACACTGTACAAATTTATAATCATATCGATTTAATATAGCAACAATTTTCTTCTAAAAGGTATATAACAAAAATAGTATTTATTCAAAACTGCTTAAATCAGGGATTCCCAAACTATTTTGGGTAAGAGACCCCTTTTCCAAAATGAACCGATACCTCAGACCCATAGCCAAATTAGTTGTTTTTTAACACAAAATACATACCAATTTAATTTTTTTATTATAAATATTAAAATATTAGACATTCTTATGACAAATTGGTACACGTGACACAACTTAAACAGTATCTTCAAAGTTTTAAATAAGAACTTGTGTTACGTATGATAGTGGTCAATTTTTAGACCTCGTCGGCCCTCAAAATCAATTTTTGTTTATGTCGATTCCTAGGATAGGTCGATTTTTAGACCTCGTCGACCCCCAAAATCAGTTTTTGTTTAAGTCGACCCCTGGTTCGACCACTTTGGCAATCCCTGGTTTAAATTAATTTGATTGTAGATTACCCCAAAAATTATGTACACAATAAAAATGCCATTATTTAATCAAGATATTTTTTCAATTCGAATTTGAAATTAATTTAATGCAACGTAATGACATAAGAACTATGTATATAATTTGTGTTAGATATTTTTACTAAGACCATATTTTTGTATACATCGTTTTGAAACTAATCGTATTTGTTATTTCTTGTGTAATATGTAATGTTAATCTATGATTTAGTCTATGCTTTTGACCCTCGCCATGACTTTGCCCTCGAACATAGGCAACGTGTCCCCGTCGTTGCACACCTCCTCTTGAATCACCGTGTCTAAATCGGCGCAGTTGGTTTTAAAGAAATATCTGAAATGTATATACAGCCTGTTAAATATCTTAATCCTCTATACTTTAGTGAAAAAATCGGAAAAACACATTTCATTTATTTATTTTTGGTTTTATGGCTTCGCAGCTAGGCTTTTAAGCCAGATCTTAGATTACAAAGTTTCTTAATTTTCTTAAGTCTACGTATATCTCAACTGAATTGTAGGTTATCGACTGACGCCATTCAACGGAGTTCTTGTGACTACTCGAAAGGCCACATTTGACTGCACAGTTCACATCTCACACAATAACACATAATTATTACAAAAAAAAATCAATATCCTACAACTATTGTTCATATTAGAGTAATTTTACACATTTTTAGAAAATGAAACTGCACGGTACAACATCCCCTTTCAGTTAACATCAAACTCTCTCACGTTTCGTAAAAGTCAATTCTAATCCGCTTGTCAGGAACTATAGAAATAAACAAAGGGACAATTGACCTTATTTTACTGTCTGTATAGCATTATAATAGTAATCCATAAACATCCCACTACTGGGTTTGTGCCACTCCATTTTTAGTGGACCAGATAGTATAGCCGCCATACTTGACCAAAACAAAAATAGTGCAATACGCAAGTGTTTTTTTTATATTTTTTATTGCAGGAGTTCAGCAGACAGGCACACGGCCCACATGATGGAAAGCGGTTACCATCGCCTATGGACATTTGCAATACCAAACATACTACAAATGCGCTGCTGTTCTCTTAAGGGAAACTGGAACCTGGTCACTAATGCCGGCCGGAACACAACTGAAGGTTGTTATGGCGTCATACAAAAGTGTCATCACAATGTATTTCCTTCACCATTATAATATATATAATAATACAATAAAGCCTTTATTTCCAAAATCATTTTTTTTTTACAATAACAATTAGTAATTCATGTGCATACATATAGCTTGTTAGTGGTTTGTTAGATGTTAGTTGTAGTATATTATGTTTGTAGATTAATTAAGTTAGTATAATGTTAGTGATTTTTGGTTAGTCTTGATTTTGGACCCCTCTTCGGGTGAAGGCCTCCTTCACCATTAACACGTGGAAAATGCCTGCGTATAATTTGATTATATGATGAAGCTCATTCGGACTCATTGACGAATCGTTAATTATTTACGGATCGTGCAAGTTACGATCAGTTTTATTTTTAAAATGTCATACAAGCTCCTCGTACAAAGACGATTCAATCACAAGCTCATGAATCGTTATAAATTACATGTATATTATTAATAAATATGAATACGTAATGATAATAAACGTCATGCCAAAATCGCAGCCAAGTAAAATGTTATTCAATTTTTTTGATGGATCGTTTTTTTTCCAATCTGACATTTTTATGTTAATTGGATGAATATAATATCTTAATGTGAAATAAATTATTATTATTGTGTATGTCTTTGAAGACCACAGAACAAAAAAAAATGCCCGGACTTTTGGAGGGCTATGAGAAAGCCAACTCGTAGTGGCTCCTTGACAAATTTAAAGTAAATGTGGCGTGACACTGACCGGCGAATATCATTATCATATTATACCCAAGGACAAGCCCCGGCTAGTGTAAGACTATTGTGGGAAATGAGAACAAAAAGTACCAGGCTATTGGGGTGAACTCTAGTGGTACTAGGGGTCTGGGAATATGGGAAATAATATAAATTATTAATATTATTATTAAATCACAATTCGTGTCATGAATGCAAACATTTATTCGACTTTAAAGAATCTCTATCTATCACAAATCGTTTTGGCGAATTTGGTTAAATCACAATACAATTTATAAATGTGAAAGTCTATTCATATTGCATTTAACGATTCATTATGAATAACAAAGTGTGGATGATATGTCAATTAATATGTGGAAATGAGTTCTTAGGCGTTATAATAAAGTACTTCTAAACTGATCTTAGTAGCCATTGGCACGTCATCAATGATACAATAGCTCTTCAACTCCATATACTAAAAGTCATCGTGCCACATAACATTAAAGTTCGATACGGGAACCAAGAGAGTTTACTATTCCGACACTGTGGGGTCCTACCAATACAAACGAAAACGGAATAAATGATACTTAAAGAAAAGTACTTTAAAAACCAACAATCACAAATAAGAAAACAACATAAAACGCACACAAGATCAATCTCAAAACAGACATTAACCATCCCACCCCACAATAACCACTATGGCAAGAATACTACTAACTACATAATACCCAAATTAATTAATCAATTGCCCACTACACTAAGGGAATCTTTAAATTACAAAAATATAAAACAGAAATTAAAAAACTATTGTTTAGAAAAATTGCAGTCACAGCCTGTGTGTATGAGCGTTCGTGACTACGTATATGTTATCTGCACATACGATGTGATTAGTTATATGTGTGTATGGATGTATAAGTTTTTTTTCCTGAAATTTTGAGGATGTGTTGCATCACACGCAAACCTCATAGGTTTAAGTGGTGCCTTATTTGTATTTATAATGTAAATTTATCTTATAGATAAATAAAAAAATAAAAAAAATACTTATCAAATAAAGTGATATTGAACCTTACCTATAGTTGCCCTTTCTGGGCAGGTACTCCTTGAAGGTTTTGAGGGTGAGCGGAGCGGCGGGCACCTTGAACCTGTACGGCACGTTCTCGTCCAGGAAGGTCACGACGACCACCGTGTGCACGTCGCCGCCGGGGGGCGCCCCACTCCCCCCCATTGGGCCGCCACCCGACTTGACACCGCTGCCACTAAAAAAAAACAGAATTATAAAATTATAAAAATAGTTGCATATTAACACCATATCTTGTATATGTATATTTGTATATATAGTATAGTTATATATTTATTATTAAAATGTAAGTAATCGTACAATAATTATGTATACCACCATTGCCACTCCTAATCAAAATATTCTTGCCACGGGTTGTCTGGAGGAGATCGCTTTTTAGCGATAAGACCGCCCTTTGTACCCAATTAGATTATTACTAGTTTGTAAGTTTTCTGTAATGGTGTACAATAAAGTGTTATCTATCTATCTAGAATTATGTTAAAATGTAAAATAACCACCATTTAGTTGTTTTCACAACCCGGCAAAGTGGCTACATAGAATAGAATAGAAAACGCCTTGTTCCCCACATACACATTCAATCAACAATTTACAGTAGTCATAAAAATAGTATAGGCAGAAACAATGGGTGGTTTTATCGTTGTAGAGCGATTTAACATGGGCTATGGATTTTATAAACGGAATCTCAAGTGTATGACGGTGGTGTGCACATTAAATACATCCATATATAAATAGGATGTATTATCTCGCAAATTGCTAATGCGCCGGAACCTTGTCAATTAACATTCACGTGACGTCATCCGCAACTCGATATGTACGCGTAGTCGCCGGCCAGTGATGCTAACGGTACTGAGTGTTCGGCTACGGTTACGTCACCAAAATGGCGGCCAGGCGCAATAGCAACTTGCGGGGATAATATATACATTACACAATACATATACATAAAATAAATAAACAATAACAGATATTAATGTTATTTATATACATACTAACATATACATTATTAATATGTGTATAACAACGTCAATATTAATAATAATCTTGTACTTAGAATCACGATTATTATTTCTCTATTTATCTAATAGACTGCTCATATTCTGAAAGTATGCTTGGAGTTGCCCGATCACAACGATGAAAACAGTACTTTACGTCCCTGGGAAACGATTTTCCCTGTTGTCAAAAATTTTAAAAACAATACGAACCATAGATAATACATGAGACTAATGGCCCAACTTTTCTTACAGTCACTGTAAAGTCGCGGCGTAAATTATAATAAAAAATATCAACAATTTTGTAACATCATTGTATACTTCTAAATTACTTTTCATAATTTACATAAATTTGAGCAAAATATTTACTATCATTAGTGACGAAAAAATACTGGCAGGTAGAATACCACAGTGAAAGAAATTTACTTTACGTTTCATGTGACGTATTGAATAAGTTCATCAGATTAAGAATGGATTTAACGCCTGACTTCATTAGAGAAGTAATTGTTTGTTTAACTAATCATTTTTTATTTATTTACCTCATATTCGAAATGGAAAACAGAGTCCTAACCTCGGGTGAAAGGCCTATTTAGGCACTCGAAATAGGTCACTTTAACAACTCGTGTAACAATCTACTATTACTCAGCTGAACTGAATAACCACATTTTAAAAACTTAACTCACCGATTCCTAGCGGACTGCTTGTCCCTCCTCCGGTGGTCGTCCCTGTCGGCCGAGGAGCCCCTGGACGAGAGGTCCCGGTGGTCCCTGAGGTCCCGGTGCCTCCGCTCCAGGCGCTCCGAACCCTCAGCGATCCAGAGCAGGATCCGGGGCTCGACCCCCACCCCGGAGCCCCCCATGCCGCTGCTTGTGTTCTCGCTCACGACGGAGACGCCGCTGTCGGTCAGCTCCGTCACCGTTTTCTTCGAGAATGATCTGTGGGTACATGTTATACTGATCCACCATCCGTCATTCTGTAATGCGTCGTCAGTTGTCACGTCACGTACAGCCGCGGTATGAAAAGGATCGACTATTGCTTGTACGGGTACAAGAAACAGTATTAAATTGCCAACATTTTAATAAATGTTACGTTTATAAAGTATAGAAATGTGAGAAGAATGTGATAAGAATATTAACAGGGACAGACACTGAGATTAACAATAGGAAGTAAAGAGGATAAATATTAAAAGTAATAAAAAGGTTTTACATATCGAAGGCTTCATAATAACAAATGGGCGTATACGCAAAAATGCCATTTTTTTTGTCCTTTACTAATATCTACGCATGTTAGAATTTAGAAAGTCTTACCAGTATGCAAGTGTACCTAAATAGAAGGGTAACCCAAATTTCAGCTTTATACAATGAACTTGGTTTAGTTTTATTCACAATTTTGAAGTGAAACTTCTTTATAGATTCTATATTCTAGTGTGGAGGAGCGGCATAAATTTAGACAAGACGTGGTGAGAGGCGACATTAGTTTAGAATAGACTATGGATGCGTTTTTTGGTTCCGGATCGAATACAGTTTTTTTATTTGATAAAATAAAATATGTTTAAATTAAAACTACATTCATTAAAATGTACCCAACTATATCATAATTTGCAGTAAACTTGCGAAAAGGTAATGTGTGCTGGGACACATATTAGAAGTGAAACTTCAACGGACAAGTGGCAAAACGAATCGCAATAAAATGTTAACTTGAAGTTTTCCGGGCAGATTGTTAATGTACTAGTCCCATTTCAAACCTGCCCGTAATGAGATTCGTTTTTCCACTTGTCTATTGAAGTTTCATTATGTGTTCACTATTTCAGCAAACATTTCGATTTTTCGCAGGTTTACTGCAAATTATTAGTTGGTTAGGTTAGGTACATTTATTATTATATTTATTTTACATAATGAATGGTTTTTTTTTTAATTTAAACATTTTATTTTATGAAACAAAAAACTGAATTCGTTCCAGAACCAACAAATGCATCTATAGCCTACCATAATCATAAGATTACGGTAGGCATAAGCCGCCTCTCGCCATGTCTAGTCTAAATTTACACAGAGCTACTAGTTCAGGTTGTCCTGTAGAAGTGTAGCGAATAGCGAATAGCAGGAGGCGATACCTGCGCGTGAGCGAGTGCGGATGGTGCAGCGAGTCGGTGTGCGCGTCGTAGTGGCCCGAGTCCGCGGAGAGCGCGGAGGGCGCGCGGCGCGCGGCGTGCGGGGGCCGCGGGCGCGCGCGCCGCCCGCCCGGCGGCGACGCGCCCGGCGTGCGCTCCGACCACACGCGCGACACGTGCTGGTCTGCACAACACGACACAACACCGTCAGCCACGGCTTGCCAAATGAAACATCTATAGGCCGTGGCGACGCTTCGCCACGCTATATGATGGAATATATACACTATACGCAGTCTATACCTATTACTATTACCGAAGTCACCGATGAAAATAATCGAGTTGTCGAGATTTCAAATAAACTTAATAATTTTGATTTTTTGTATTTAATAAAAATAAATATTAATGTAATAAACAGTCATTATTTTATGGAACAAATTTGTAATGTTTTATATTTTCATTATGCCATATCTGATTCCTGTCGTAATCTGTTCTTTTATGCATATAACTTATACAATACAAATTCGATGTTTCACATCTGCCAGGCGTCCCGTGACGGCTCACACATTTTTTCTCATAGATATTGTTACAAGTTGCATGACTCGAATGAAAATGCCGTTAGAATTACTATAGAGTTTATTAGAACTATACAAACACGTATAACACAGGTACAAATATAACTGAACACAACCAGTCCAAACGTAATGCACGATTCAATAACACGCCCAAAGTCCGTCACTAAATAAATAGATTACCGAATGTACACAAGTCTTGCTTCGCTCGTGGTTATCGCTTGACTGCTGATCTCTGCATTGGGGCATTGCTTTATACTGCACAGATGCAATATGTCTGCCCGACCGCGTGAACCGAATTTCTTAAAATCAGTATGTACTTTTAAATTCGAGACACCTGGCAGTGATCACAATACAACAATAGACCGTAAAAGATATTAAAATTACTTCTACAGGGCTGCAGGTGTGAATTTGTCTATGTCGGCACCTAGGTCGTAACAATATGTACAAAAAACCTTTGTTATTTCCGTAATTACATTTGTTTGATTTAAAAAAAAACTATAAAATGTTTTGCAGACCGAATGGTCATTTTATTTCTTAAAACGAACTCCGAGCAAAACAATCGGTGACCTCTGTCATAGACACTATCTATAATATTATAAACTTCTAAATGTGCAGTGTCTGTACGTTGAAGCTATTTAAAAGAAAAACAACTGGAGTAGACTATATTATAAGCGATGGAGAATACTATTCAATTTTTTTTTTAGTTATCTTGTCTGTTGTTGTTCGGGATCCACGAAAAAACTACTGGGCCGATTTCGATGCTGTTTTCGCTGATCTCGACAGCTAATTGTTAGACTTAAACTCTGCGTTACTTTTAATCCCACTAGAATTTTTCTGGTAATGATTTTAAATGGCCAATTATAAAAAAAATATTTCCAATGTACTTTTTTTACTGATCGATAGCAAATTGAACGTAATAAAATGCGTGATTTTTCCTGGGTGCGGTTCGGATGCATAAAAAATAGCTTATGCTCTGACACAGTTCCTACTAAAACGATAGCTTACATTTTGCTTTTTCAATGCTGCGACACTTTGTGTCCCGGGAATCTCGTGAAAATTTCAAGTCAAGCGTGGACCAAGTCGCGGGCATATCCTAGTCTCTGCATTTTAATGCACTTTACATTGACACTTTAGTGTCAACTCACCAAGTATATCTTGATCGTTGTCATCGTCCAGCTGCAGTTTCTCCCTTATGGCCGCGGCGACCAGCTGCGGAGGCAACGCCTGGCAAGACGCCTCGTCACCATCGCCCTGTCACCACAAACATAATGTTTAAAACGGCCAAGTGCGAACAGTACACGCATAATTAAAGAATCCGTAGAAGCTTCTTGCGCTGTTTATTCTCTTCAAGCAAGCAACATGTTGCGAAGCGGTGATAAATTAGATTAGCGTCCCATAGAGTAAATAACAACAGTAGAGAGTAGAGTAATTAACAATACTCATTGACTCTTGACATCTTTGTCTTCCGTGATCAGGGCTACTGAAAAGTGGACGAAACGTCGGTATAATAAAAATCAAATAAATTACCGCGCCTGAAACTGTTAAAACGTAGTTTTATTATAGATTCCGTAGACTTGACAAACGTCCACAGTTTTCGTTATTTCGCTATAGAACCCGAATAAAATAAATATACATATATAAAAACTACTCCTCAATCAATTTTCACATAATATTATTGTCTTAAATTTTCGCGATTCGTTTTGGAAACGGTAACCTTAAGTACAAATATTAACAAGTCGTCCTGCTAGTACAATGTATAGCACAATGTGTGAGCGGGACGAATGACGTGCAAGCGAGATAGAGCAACTATTAATATGTGCGCTCCCGCGTAGAGCTACCCAGTAGTGCGTTGTCCGCTGCGATGACAAGTCGTATGCAGCTCCCATAATAGGTTGGTATTTAAAAATTCTAATATGTGGTATAACGTTACCTCGGCCAACCGCCTCTCGAGCCGCTCCTTGGCCTCCTGGTCCCTCCTCACGCGCTCCAACTTCTCGATGAGGAGGGGCGCGAACTCCGCCGGCGGCAACACGCGCAACTGTTCCGATTGCACGCGTTGCGTACGGGGTATCACCTGAAATTGCACACATTCTTTTTTAACCGACTACAAAAAAGGAGGCGATTGTCAATTCGTCGTGTAAATATATATTTTTTATTTATGTTCGGCAAAAACTTTTTTGTTTCAGAATCGATTTTGATTATTCTTGTTACGTTGGATTCAGAAAATCTTCGAAATTCCCATATAAATTTCATTGCTATTGGGCTTTGAGTGCCGAAGATATAGCAGAAAATTCCTCAGAACCAAACAGAAAAATTTGAAGTAATTGAGGTATACAAGGTAGGCAAACATAACTTTTTTGTTTGTGAACTGATTTCAAACATTCGTTTTTCATTACATTCAGTATAGTTCATAGATTGCTGACCAGCTGGATACTTCAATAAACCCGGCCTTCCACCATGCTCGGAACCGACCTCGTTGGAAGAGGACAATTGTTCACTGCCATCAATGTCACGATCCTCAGCAGTGAGGAACGACTAAGAAGATTTTTCCAGATGGTTGTACATGAATTTAAGTGGTTTTTCTATTCTATAGATGTGTCAGAAAATGTCTTCAATTCAATTCAACAAAATTGATAGATCGTTTGAAGATGACAGTTTTGTTTTATTGCTGAAGTACAGCCAAAAGACTGACAGCGCCCTTGATGGAACCTTTCCATCAAGGGCGCTGTCACCCCTTGGTTACAGTCGCCTATGCACACATGCAAAACTAAAAGTGCTGCCACCCTCAAAGGGGAGACTGGAACCTGGCTACTAATGCCGGAATTAACTCAAGGTTGTTTTGGCGGCATACTTTAGACCAGTAAGGACAACAAACGGGAAGCTCCCGAGTTTCACATTCCGTCACATTGCAAATTAATTCGTTCGGGTGCTTCCCGTCCGGAGGCGGAACCTTTCCGGACTTTGTGAATAACGCTGCCTATTTTTTTGTCATGGGAGGAACATAATTAGGGGTAATAAAATAATAAAATGTTGTCTCTGGGATGTAAAAATTTGAGCCAAGCAATAAAGTGTATCCAATAAGGACAGCGGTCTGGAAGTCATATTAATTCTGGCATAATGAATTAATTAAATAAGCGAAAGGTTCAAAATCAATCTGGAAACCCTGAGCAGCCGGTAGCCGCCTAGATGAGTAAATGCCCTACCTTTCTCCTTTCATATGAATAAATGGTGATTTATTGACTTTCTTCTGGCATCCATTTTTTTAGAATGTCGGTTTCCTTGCGGATGCTCCTCTATCCTAGATATATAGTTCTCAAAGTACCAACCATAGCAGTATCCTGTTCCTTGTTGATGACGGCGTGCCTGTCCAAGCCGTGCAGCCGCGGCCTGTGCCGGGACTCCCGGGACTCGCGGACTCCGCGCGCCGACATGCCGTCACTGAAACCATTTGCTCCTTAATGGTCGTGCTAAAGAGTTAAGGACCCTACACATCATCGCGAGAACGCGAAGCACGAAAACGTGAAACGGGTTCTCGTATTCTCTCCTCGAGTTTTCGCGAGAATGCAGAGGCCCAATTACGAGCATCTTTAAAGTGACTCTGACCAGACAAATTATTGTTTAACTTTTAAACGCACAATTAGATTGCGGAGCTTTTGATAAATGTCTTTATAGTTTATATATTTGTAGGGATAAAATATATTTCTAAGTAACAGTTTTAAAAACTATTCTAAACCAAAAATTTAAAACTAGTCTAAACAATAACCGAATTATTCATAATAGATATACGAGGTTTATATGAGTGTTAAAAAAGTGTTTTTGATAATCGCATTCAGAATATGATTATTAAAAACACTTTATAAACTATTTTTTACCGAGTCTATAGTTCTCGTATTCTTATTATCAATAAGGGAATAGAAAATAGACTAAAAGCTTTTTCGCTCCATAAACTGTTCTATAACATATTATATATTATGTTTGAAAAATTCTGGCAATAAATAAATAAAATAAAAAGTAATAATTGACATAAATTTTGCCACAATATTTGTTTGGGCAGTAGAAGATTTATATTACAAAAGCTCCTACTGCGCAGCCTTATGCAATGTATAGAACGGTTATTATCGAAGACACTTCTTTGGATTGCAACAGAAACAATAACTTGCCTAGGTCTTTCTAAATTTTATAATGAATACTCAAAGTTTATTAAACGGGAATCTGTGCAATGTTAATGGTTTTTAACAACGTGATGAATGGTTTAACAAAACTACTGTTAAAAAAGCAGTCTAATTAACTATTACGTTATAATAAAAAAAACTTACGGTTTCAATACTGTACTCCTTTCCTATAATATTAAAAGACCGAAGAGAATTTGCGATTTTGTATGTAAAGAAAAATCTTTATTAATTTATATCTTGTGTTCTCTTTCAAACATTAGACAATGCAGTATGTTTTAAAGAGCAAAAAAATGACACAATTAATCAGGCGATCGGAAATATGATTTAAGTTTAAAGACTATAAAACTGCTTTAGATAACTATAGTAGAATAATTTTGTGTGTGCAGTTTCGGTCATAAATCAAACTCGGCCTCAGCCCGGTTAGGGCGGTGAGCATGTTGCGCGGGCGCAACGCCATTAACGATAAAAACTCATGCTTATCAAAGAAAGTTTATCATTCTTATAAAAATCATTATTATCTTTTTTGCTGTTAATTTTAAACCTAGATATAAGTATTTATATTTATTTTTAATATAACTTGTTACATTCTAAACTTTTGTACTTATAGTTTTTTAATACATAGATACCTAATTAATAATTTATTTTAAATCATTATTATTCTTATTTTAATAAATACGTTGTTTTATCTATTTTTTTCTTTCATTTATATCACTAACCCACAAAATGGCAAAACTAAATACACTATCAATAACGCTTATCGACAACAATAATGCGTAACACTATGCCTGCCCATAAGGCCCGTGAGTGGAAGAGAGAGCGAAATACTCGCTTCACCGCTCCGATTATTTATAACCCAAACTGCACGGAGAAAATAATTCTACTATAGCTAACTAGCCAGCATATAGTACTTACTCTATTATGTAAGTCATTTCGATATATTATCATAATTTTTAGTATGATGACCTATCATAATAAGAACCTTAAAATTTGCCTGAATGCAGTACAACAACCGTAAAACCTCTTTAAGTCCAAGTTGAAGGGAGATGCCAAAAAATTTCGAGTTATAGTTTTAACTTTGGCGGATTTCGATTTAAGCGAATTCTGTAAGGAAGCATTCGACTAGTAGAAGTAATGTTTTTTTTTGTTTATAGGAAAACTGGCAGACGGGTCCACTTGATGGCAAGTGGCTACCGTCACCCATGGACATCTGCCACAAACCACCCCCTACCACCCCTACCACCAATTCGACCGTGGTAGGGGCTTTATTTATTTAACCAATTTCTGTAAAGTTGCATATAGTAGATCATTTTTCGAAAAATAAGGTCATAAAGAAGTTTCACTTCTTACGTGTGTACACTAGTACACGCACATATTTTTTTTATAATAATCTTTATATTTTCATAGTTTGAAAGAAATGACGCAGCTAGACGTTTGAGCACTTTATTCATTGCCTACAGATCTTACACGTGTCTTCTCTTCAACTTAAGATTTTTCTTTGAAATACCATACAAATCACGAAATTCGATTCGTCATATCCACATATTACTCACACACTGCTCCCCGAGAGGGAGACCGCGTCGCTGTCGGTCCTCCCGCTGCTGAGACTGGCCCGCTCCGAGTCGTGCCTCGACGCTGGGCAATAGCCGGCGTACGATACATGTGCGCTGTACACCGACCGCTTACGATGCCTGGTTTTATTACCACCCGGCGACGGAAGGAGCAATGATTCAGGTACAAGGCGATGGAGTTAGAACAGGTATTGAGAAGGGATAAAAGGAACAAATACAATGCAGGTTTCAAACGCGTACGAGAGTACGTTTCGACAACGAAGTATGAGGTCGCGTGAATTTATATTAAATATACGATACGATTTAAAACCGTAAAATTGCATATTATTGTACAGTTATCAGAAAAAGGTAATATAAAATCACAAAATATTGAAAATTTTGTTTATATTTTTTTAAGATAATTTTTACGGGGAATATAAGGAAGTCAGAGATAGGAAAATAATTGGATATGACACCGGTAGGTTCCAGGTGGTAATACAGCGGTATATTGTGCATATCGGTAAAATCGGCGGGGCAGCGAGCATGCAGGCAAAACATGGGGAAAAACAATACAAGGGTACTATAAGTAAGCTGCTGAGCTGCTGGGTGGGGGTCAAACGAAATTAAAAATTAACTATTCGAACACTGAAAACATCGATCAAATATTATTATACTATCCACCTAGAAACGAATGTTGAGTTAGTAAAGTCGACTCACGATAATTTGGCACTTGTTAATTTCAATCTGTCGATAATTTAAAAAATTTCGCGATCTCTTGAAAATTACTCAATAAATATGAATAAAATCAATATTAACTGGTCTCCGCGGTAATTTGAAGTTGAAGAAATAGTATCGTGCCCGGCAACGTGCTTCAAAGCAATAATTTGAAGTCACGGCTTTCTTATTCTCTATCATTTGAAGAGCTAGCCTACGCTCTCAGAACCGACACAAGTGACAATTTCTTCTCAAAAGCTCACCACTAATGAAAGTTCATTGGACAATAATAGACTGATAGATATAATATAATGATAGTTCACTCAACAGAAAATTACGGACTTCTTTTCAAAATGAACACTTGTGATCAATTGTACAAATGTTCAAAATAAATCACGGACTTTGATCAAACTCTTGTTTACTTGATCTTTGTTCTTCCTACCGCTTGGTTATAAACTTCTGTTAATTTGAACTCTTGGTAATTTTTAATTTTTCTCTAGTCCCCGAGTATCAAATTATCGAGATTCGACTGTATATTAATCACTATTTCACTTGGGCAGCGCTTCAAGTTTATGTATCTTCTGAACCCTGTAGGCTGTCGAAACAAAATGTACAAAAACATTTAAAATTGCCGTTTCAACTCTCGTAATTTACTGGAAACAAACATTCAGACATAGTGACAACCAAAAATTTTAAAAACAATAATTTATGATTAGGCTTCCTATATTATAATACTAGCATTAATTTTAAAATCATAAACAGACTTCATTTCTTTATCGGTGTACTTATATATACTAGTAGCTTTCTTCATGTGCTTGTAAATCTGACATATTTGATCGATTTTCCAGTACTCCTTTGGGCATTAAACGGTGCTAAGGTACATCGCTCATGCAATGCTGGGGCGTTCACACGTTAAAGACAACCTATAATGATATGCATTAAATGATGCTTAAATAAAATTCACTTGTAATACTATAATATAGAGAAACGAAGCCTAAAATGTTTCCCAATATTTCATCGTATAAATATTATATTCATATAAATGGACATATGGACACAATTTGAAAATTTTGATTACATCTTTACAAGTGAATAATAATAATAGTTAATTCATTAGGATATAAAAAAAACTGTAATAATTTCTTTAGTTTTTGCCACTTATATTAAAATTACGTTCTAACCAGTTTCAAGCGCGGCAATTTATTTATTTTTCTCTTTGTTTCGACGTTACAAAACGTCGGAATGACAATAAAAACATCGTATAAATAACCGCGTTGAAAACCGTCGAAACGTAGTCTTATTAAAAAAAAAGAGCTGATTTAAATTTTGATGATTAAGTTAATAATTTTGTGAACTCAAAACAGCATTGCCAAATAATAAAAAAGACAAAAATACTATCTCTATTCTATTTACTCAACACTGATCGACTAATTACTGATCATAAAATACAGCTCCATACAAAGTGTCGACTATTTAGAGTGCGTTATTTGAAAATTAGAGTTTATTCGAGTAACATAACAGACGAGTGAGAAAACTTAAATTTTTACTAGCTGTTACCCGCGACTTTGTTCGCGTGGAGTTTAATTTAATTTGCCTTCCGGTACGGCGACGGCGGCGGCGTGCCCGTGGTACTGTCAATTTTTTTTCTAAAATAAAAGTAACCTAAGTGACTCCTTAGCTATCTATCTGCAAGTGAAAGTCCCGTCAAAATCGGCCCGGCCTTTTCAGAGATTACCCGGAACAAACAGATACAAAAAAAAATCATTTTTTATTTAAGTACCTTATATACTTTAATATGCATTTAGTAAAAAGCTGTTATTTTGACAGTACAAACAGACACTTCCAAGTTTATTTCTTTGTATAGATGTATAGACCACATGTGAAGTGTATAAGCCACACTGGAATTTTTGAATTCAAAGCCTAAACGAGCAGTTTAACACAGAAATTATATGCTCTTATTTTGTGAATGACTTAAGTAATGCTTCACTCTCTATGAATACAGGATTACAACTTATCCTTAGGCTAATTTAAGACAAGGTTTTCGAAAGATAAAACAAAGACACTTTGACATGTGTCGCATGTTAGACAAAACAAAAGTTATTAAGCAAAGTGTTCCCAAAACGACTGAGTTTCCCAAAAATGGTTAGTTATGTAGTAGTGCCATTCAACCGAAAAATAGTACTATATATATACCTACCTACCTATATTATTATATATATATTATCCTAACTGGTGCCATGTGTGTTGTTTGTCCTTTCTGTGTCTGGGTTATTAATTTTTAGGCTCTTTGTGTGTCTTGGTTTGTTTGTGAAGTGTGCGTGTAATGCAATGCGGTGGGGTAGTGCGCGTTGGTGTGGGTGGGTATGTATGTAAGTTTTGTTGTTAGTTGAGTGTTTCTTTGTGACTGTGTGGTGTTATAATTTATTGTTTAAGTAGCTGTCCCGGCAGACGTCGTCCTGCCCGGAAAAGCTTCAATCGATAAGCCGACAACAGCGCCACCTACCGGGTCCAATTGTGAACCAACTCAAAAACCTTCTCTGGCTCATACACAACAACTTTGCTAAAGATCATCACATGATCAAATGTATAGTTTACGATTCTATAAAGGACATACAGAGAAACATTCATTTTTATATATAAAAATTGTTGTGACAATGTGTGGACTTGGGAATTAAAATGTATGTATTTAGATCATTTCATACATATTAATGAAAGTGTGTCTACATTTATTATGTATTAAATTTATAAATTAGTGTAAGTATGTATATTTAATTGTACATTCCTATTTTCTTTTTTTTCTGCTCCACCTACATCGCCAGATTAGTTAAGAATTTATTTTAAGCTGGGTTGCCTGGAAGAGATCGCTTTTAGCGATAAGGCCGCCTATTGTTTTGCCAACAAGTATTGTAATTATACTTTTGTTTTTGTATTTGTTTAGTTTGGTGAGCAATAACGTGTAATCTATCTATCTATATCTAAATAGTATTAGTGCCTTAGAATAATAAAGATTCGCCGCTTATGCTGCGATTTTATTCGATTATTTATCTTTTACCCAACCAATTTTTTTTCTTTTACAAAAGTGTTCTATTACTGACGCTAGTTCAAAGGAAAAAGATAGCCAATGGTTCATTCATAACACGACATAATTATTATACGTTCAAAATTTCTACCATAGACAATTTAAATTGACCAAAGTTTATTTTCTATACTCAGCACTTTCAAATAACACACTCCAAATATTCATATAACTATCTACATGATTTGTATAGGTTATAAAGGATCTATAAAGTCCTATATAAATAGAACTTACGGTGCTACGTCCGAGTGCAGCCTCCTCGACTGCGTGGCCAGGAGCGCGTCGTGCGTGAGCCTCGCGGGCGCTGCGCACGCGCCGGTGCCTAACTCCTGGCCCTCGTGGAGAGTGGCCAAACCCCCCACTGCCATCTGGGGGTGCACATAACTCTCAGGCACATTTTCTAAAACAATACTTAAACGCGAATTGATAATTCGAGTAAATCAGAGAGTACATTCTAATACATCAAGCTTTTAAGTGTTACAAGTCATTTAAAATATGTCTACTACTATCTCTTACATTCAGGCGAACAAAACAGGTATCTTTATGCTAAGTTAGGTACAGTCGGGGTATGAAAAGCTTCATCACTTTAAAGTCGACTTTTGCTTGCACGAGTACAAGAAACAGTACTGCTAACATTTTAATAAATGTTATTTTTATAAAATGAAGAACAATAAGAAATAAAGAGGATATAATCACTAAGCTTATTAAAAGGTTTTTCATCTCTAAACAATGTTCTTAGAGAAGATAGAAATTGAAAATAAAACTACGTTTTAACGGTTTTAAGCGCGGTAACGAGTATTGTTGTTCGTTGGACAAATGTCACCTTTGTCGTCCGTGACCACGGCCACTGAACACACATACACGGCCGAAACGTCAGACAAACCAAATCTAATAAATTACCGAGCTTAAAACCGTTAAAAAGTAGTTTTATTAATATACAAGTCGCGAAAACTTAAGAAAATATTATAGAAATTCAAACTTTGACCTTAGTAATTTTAATCTTTATTGTCAAACAGTTTAACATAATTTTCTGTGAAACAGTCTGTTCTGTGGCTTATTTTGAAGAGATAACATGTGCTCGCGGAACGTTAAATTAACCTAATATGAAAACTGGCGAACATTTCCATACCGCGACTGGACATATCGTTGCGTTAACTATTAAGTCATTTTCATACATTTTCTATTCTATTCGTTTAACGCTAATGCCACTCGTCTTCAGGGGCAGATCCTGGTTATTCGTTAAAATGCTCATGGTAAGCGTTGGCAAGTAGTACCCACCTCCCTGTTGGGCAGCGGCGGCGACGCGTCCGGCGAGGAGAGCGGCTGCGTGGCGGCGCCCACGTACGACACGTACGCGTCCGACCGCAGGAACGCCTGGTAAGTGCTCTCCGTTATTGCGCGCGTCACCTGCGACATATCAACACACCCCTTAGCTGCTGGCTTAAAGGCCTAGTTGCGAAGCCATAAATATAAAAAAAAATCCCCTTAGCTATACAATCTCGAAACCTGTCTCTCTGTCTGTCGAAATCTCGACTGTTTGTGCATTTATTGTCTAACTAATTACGATCACCGGCGCAGGTTTTAAAAAAAAACTACTTACCGTAAAATGGGGGGAAAAGGGACACTTTTTAAGTTCGACATTGATTTTTATCGTTTTTTTTGTAGTTAAAGTAATAAAACGGAGATCATAATGGTTCCGGTAGTTTAAATTTTCATTTCTAATGCATTAAGATATAGTTTATTAAAGAATAATCATAAAAAGTTACAAAAACTCACTTGTCCCTATTCACCCAGGCGTTGGGGTGAATCGGGTCGCTTAAGGGGTTAATAGAGTTTTTCGCTAGGTCTGACACTTTTATACTATAGGCAGGTACCTACAATACAAATTTCACACAACTTTGACCCAATGTTTTGATGTACTTTTAAAAAAAAATACTTATGACAGGATGACTGAGTGTTGCCGGATTATAGAAAAAATATTGCAAGCTTCAAATTTAAATCCTACCACAAAGTGTAACACGTAACATAAATGTATATATAAGGTCGCAAATAAAACTTGAGGTTTGTCCCAATTCACCCCCTAGACCCTATTCCCCCCATTTTACGGTACTTAGAATTAATTTAATGTTAAAACTTACAATTATATCTAAAACTAGGATATGTCCGTGAGTTTGTCCACCAATAACTTGAAATTCCCCGAAAACACAAAGTACCGCAGCATTTAAAAGAAGAATGTAAGCTATCGTTTTGGTGAAAACTGTGTCGGAATAAGCTAACTTCTGCGTACCCGAACAACTACTAACCGCTCAAGGGATGAATCCCGCGGGATTCCCGGGATAAGAAATATCAAACATTTTATTACATTAAATTTGTTACAGATCAGGGAAAAAATCACATTGGTATTCGATTTTTTGTCTTAAATCTGGCCATTTTAAATCACTACCTGAAAAATCCCCGCGGGATTCACAGGCTGAAAAGTAGCGCAGATTCTAAGTTTAAGAATTTGCTGTCGATAGATGAAAACCACATCGAAATCGGCCCAGTAGTTTACACGTGAATTCCGAACAAGCAGACTACAAATCTAAAAAAATTTTTATGGTGTACTCCATCGTTTATATAGTCTATTCCCGTGTTATTTTTTTAAATAGCTTCAACGTACAGTACACGGCATGTTTAGAATTTTATAATATTATAGATTGTCAGCTATTGGCCGATTCGATGTGAGAATCAAGAGCGGCTGTCGGAGTTCTGGCTCGTCCGTCAGTCTACTGGGCCTTGTGGTGCGAAGTCAGCAGTAACCTAGATTTAGTAGTACCTATGCCGCGACGATCGTGTAGTCTGCGTCAGCGGACGTCATACTACCAATAGAAAGAGAAGAAGAAACAATTGTTTTATTTAGGGCGAATAAACACTTCAATAATATTGAGAAAAATAAAATGAAGGAAACAAAAGAAGTCCTAAACTTGGACCCAGACTCAGCGTAATGCTAGCCGCTGAGAGTAAATAGGTATAAACATGCCAGGCATATTTGCTTATGTATTTTGTTTACCAAAACACGTGAAAACTAATAATGACGGACTCTGGTTGAGTGGGCTAAGCCTTTGCCGACCTACCTCACTGCAACGCCAGAGGCTCCGGGTTCGATTCCTGGCATGGTAAAATAATGGACTACTCTGGGGCCGATCCCAGACACCCAGACCATAGTAAATAACGGATAACCAAAACTAGCTTCCGAAATTTACCATACCATGAATCGTTCTCTAGTCGCACCTCATTTCGTGATTTGTGCAAGTTCCACTATTTGTTCTCGAGCAGATTAATGAAGAGATCTTATGGCTTACGTAAGGCTAATTACCTCTTGCTCCATATTATCGAATATGGTCTTTTCGATGTTGGCGCCATCTTTAAGGCTTTGCTTCACCTGCTGCTTCAGGTCTTCGGGCATCGCTAGCTGGGACTTGCGGAGAAATCTGGAATGCACATGTACATAATTATTATGATACACGATACTATAATAAAAAATACAGAAAGAAAAAACAAACAGAATATGAGACTGGATGATAAGGCGGTAGTGGATGATTTAATCAAATCCACTCAGATACCTAACCCAAGTTTTAAAATATAATACGATGCTATACTTTTCTACCTATTCTTTTATAGTAATATACCCCTAGGCACTGCTTAAAATTTGAAGAAATATATAATATTATAAAATTGTAAATATGCCGTGTCTGTAACATCGAAACTATATAAACGACGGAGAAAACGATGCAATTTTTTTTTAGATTTCTTGTCTGTTTGTTCGAGATACAAAAACTTAAGACTTAAAATCTCCGCTACTTTTTATCCTGTAAAATATAAACAAATCGAATTCCAATATGATTTTTTCACTGATCGATAGAAAATTATATGTAATAAAATGTGTGGATATTTTTATCGCGGTAATCCCGCGGGAATTTCAAATCAAGCGTAGACAATTTTATTTATTTAGGTTTATGGCTTGGCAGCTAGGCCTTTAAGCCAGGTCTTATTTTACAATATATTTTCTTCATTTTCTTAAGCCTATGTGTAGCACAGCTGAACTGTAGGTAATCAGCTAGTGCCATTCAACGGAGTTCTTGTGACAACTCAAAAGGCCACATTTGACTATACAGTTCACATTTCTCACAAAACACATAATCACTACTCAAAAACTATCAATATCCTACAACTATTGTTCATTTTAGAGTAATTTTACACATTTTTATAAAATAAAACTGCACGGCACAACATCTCCTTTCAGTTCCCGCCAAAAACTGCCAAGCGTAGACAAAGTTGCTGGCATAGCCTAGTGAAGTAATATGGTAGTGTTCCCACTGACTTGTATATGGCCGAGACGACCTGCCGGATCTTGTGCGGGTCGGCCTCCTGGCGCAGGCCCTGCACCGCGAAGTAGAAGTTGAGCCGGTCCACGTGCAGCCCGCCCGCGCCGCCCACGAACTTGCGGAACAGACGGACACCCTCCGCGTCCTGAGTACAATAATTACACATACGACCTTGACGTGTTGCATGTACAGTCGCGGTATGAAACAATACTGCCAACATTTTGATAAAGCTTTATAAAATAGGTGTGGGGTACCTTTGATTGACTCAAAACACAGGCCTTGTTCCTAGTTTGAGAGTCGAAGGTATGCCTACTTGTCTTAAATTCTATAGCGGTATTTTGAACTAACACATTTGTCTCCTTTGTTAAATTGTAAAACACCAAAGGCTAATAAAGATTAATTATTAAAAATATACAAATTTGTAAAAAGAAAATTACAATATTGACAATAACAGCCACTGATACTCCCAGTCAAATAAGGTATGAAATCAAAGTTTTGGCACTCAATTTTGCAGTTTTTATATAATGTTTTAATGATATAAAAACAAAATACGTAATGGTTTTCGTGTCCGAAACCCCTGCAAAGGATGACTTTTTTTTTAAAGTATCCTTTTGCAATTACTCGAAAACGGTTAAAGTTAGCCAAAAAAGTTCTACTATAGTAGAATTATTTTGTCCGTGCAGTTTGAGTCATAAATAATCGGAGTATTTCGCTCTCTCTTCCACTCACGGGCCTTATGGGCGGGCATAGTGATTGCGCATTATTGTTGTCGATAAGCGTTATCGATAGTGTATTTGGTTTTGTCATTTTGTGGGTTAGTGATAAAAATGAAAGAAAAAAATAGATGAAACAATGTATGTATTAAAATAAGAATAATAATGATTTAAAATAAATTATTAATTAGGTATCTATGTATAAAAAAAACTATAAGTACAAAAGTTAAGAATGTAACCAGTTATATTAAAAATAAGTATAAATATTTATATCTAAGTTTAAAATTACGTTACGTACGTAAGTTAAAAAACAGCAAAAAAGTTAATAATGATTTTTATAAGAATCTTTCTTTGATAAGAATGAGTTTTTATCGATAATGGCGTTGCGCCCGCGCAACATACTCACCGCCCTAACCGGGCTGAGGCCGAGTTTGATTTATGACCGCAACTGCACGCACAAAATTATTCTACTATAGTTACGGAGGTTTTAAGTTTAAGGGATGAACGTAACTTTGAAAAAAAATGACGTTCATCCCTTAGGTAGTAAAAAAATAAGCGAATTTTATTTTTTTATTTGTAATTGCTTAATAATATCTAATCTTAAATTCTAGTACAGTTAAACATCATTTGCTGTGAAACGGTCTGTTCTGTGACTTGGTTTGAAAAGGTACCGTGCTCGCGAAAGTTAAATTAATCAATTTGAAAACTGGCGCACATTTCCATACCACAAATGTAATTATACAACACAATCTTGACGAAAGAAATATAGTTACAAGGTTAGTTAGACATTTGAGAGTTCATTCTTTCAGAAAGGGGGTGAGTTTGTAAAAATATTCTTTAACAAAAATTGTTAGATGTTTTATGGGACAACCTTGTGCTTTACCTTGACTTTAATCCAATTTTCAAGGTAATTTTTTTAAAACATTTATTTTTCACTTCAGAAATAAAAAGAGCGGAAAAAATTACATCACAACACTTATGTGTTTTGAGAAATTACAAATATTTGCATAGTTCGTCGAAACTGTAATGCAACCAGTGTGAATACCTCGAGCAGCTCATGCAGACTCTTAGCCCATCGCATGTAGGGCGGCGAGGCGGGGGAGCGAGCCGAGCTGCCGGAGGAGCCCTCGGTCTGCTCGCGCCACATAACTCCCACCCTGCTAACATTACAACTGTAAACATAGGTCTAGAAACATCTTTAAGTCAGCAGGTACACAGACAGACGACTGATCAAGGGCCCAATTTTGCTACTTCAATATCTTGGTGTAAACATATTCAAAGTAAGATTCCATTGCGATTGTGTAAAAAATCCGTATTCTACTGAATCTATAACATCTTCTCGATATCGTCGCGGCAAAATAATAGTAGAAAAATATTGAATATTCAAAAGCTACATTTAAACATTTATGTCGCGAGTTTTCGCTTATAAATATTCATAAAGATAGAGGAGGATAGGGCATGCCATTAGGCTAAACAGAATATCGTTAATCAGCCTAATCTGCGACTGAGACGATAGTATCCGGCAATTTTGGCGAGAGTGTAATGGCAAAATTGGGCCCCTGATCTGATGGGAAGTGTTTGACTCCTTTGTACATTACAATGACCATAGTGCAGATTATAAATAATGATAATTACAACAATATTTATTGTATACTAATATGAGCAGTGGTAGATCAGTAGTTAGCGTACTGGCGTTCGAAACATAAAAGGCGCGGGTTCTAATGCTGGCCGGAAAGCATGCCTCACTTAGTTAGTTTTTTGACCTAATGTCCATATTGTTACCACATGCTAACGATGAAGGAAAACATCGTGATAAAACCTGCAAATCACAATAACCGATGTGCCAAACCCATCAATCCGCCTCGGGTAAGCGTAGCGTGTATATATACTGTTCGTACCGTAATAAATGGGAGGTATGACCCCGGTAGTGGGATGTTTATGGTCAATGGGCTATAATTATTATATTGTACAATAATATTTATTTAGTTTTAGCCTCTAATATTTATTTAGTTTTAGCCTTTAGTTAGTTTAGCCTCTAGTTTAATATAAAGGCAAACTCACTTAGGAAATTGTGGTTGTGTGAACACATGTTTGGATTGAGATTTGCTCTTCTCCTCCCCAGATGCCGGCGGCAGTGACGACCTGTCAGCAAGCTTGTGCTCCCAACCTGCGTTCATAGAAAACAATGTCTTACTTCAGTGTACATATTGTTACGACCTGAATACCGACAAAAGACAAATTCACACCTGCACACATTATTACCATTTCGGCATATGGGCTTCTTTTGTTTACTTTGTGTTTAAAATTTATAATTAGCCAAAAACAGCCCATTGTGTATTGTAATCTTTTATGGTACTCATGTGTGATTCTAAGAAATTCAGTAGTCCACGGGACCGAGAGACATATTGTATTTGTGCAGTATAAAGCAATGCCCCAATCGAGGGATGGGCAGTCAAGCGATAACCACGAGCGAAGCAAGACATGTGTACTACGTTCGGTAATCTATTTAGTGACGGACTTTGCGCGTGTATTGTATTTGTACCTGTGTTATACGTGTTTGTTTAGTTCCAATAAATTCTATAGTAATTCTAACGGTATTTTAATTCGAGTCCGGCAACTCGTAACAATATATAGGGTGAATTATTCCAGTGGGCCTTCAACCTCAAAGGAATCTCGAGGCCGACTTTGACGAAAACTGTAGTGGTTGTAAGTTTGCCTAATTCCTGATGACCTAACCAGTATACAGGTTAAAACAGAACAAGAGTCGAAGAATAACAGACGGGACATACGCACCTTGCGGGTGGCCGCCTATAGGAGTGTGGCTCATGGCGCACAGGCCCTGCTCCCACCCGCGCGCTGCATGGCGAGACACCACCTTAATAACACAAAGAATATAATTATAGTCAAAATATTCCTATTTACTGATAGCAAAAGTTCTTAAAGGAGATGGATATGTTTACATACATTTTTGAGCCCAAATTGAAAAAAGATGGAGTTATTTTAAGACTCATTTTTATTATGTTGGTATTTTTTTTATACTTGCAGTGGACTTAGTTAAGTCTTTTTAAATTAGTAATTGTTCAAATTAATTCATTATATTAATTATAATAATCAATAAATTATTTTGTTTGTGATAATATTTTTAAGATTTCTCGTCTTCCAGGTATGTAATTTAGAGCTGATATTTTCCATTTTGTATAGACAAATATAACACTTTTTTATAAGCCAAATATCAACTCATTAAATTTTTTTGAATCAAAAAATCCAGTTAAAATTCATCAACCAAAAGCCTTGGTATCTAGTAGTAGATGTAGATAGAGGTAATAATAATAATGCCACTGAAGCTATTAAGCCTTACATAAGGATAAGAATGTATGTCATTTGAAATAATATATAATGTATCAATTATAAAATAGATTTCAAAATTGGGTAAAAATTTTGTAAAAATCTTAAACCTTAAATAATAAACTTAACATGTTAAACATATATATATATGCAGACTAAATTTCATTTATAATAACCATTTAAATCAATAAATTTAAATAGAATAAATAGATCTAACTACAATGGACAGGATGGATAACATTCTTTAATATTTATAAAACAAGAAAATCTCAATTAATCAAAACAATTTCTCCAGTACTCAATACACAAGTTGCTACATAGGAATTATGGACCAAGCCACAGAAAAAATCAATATGACAAACAATAAGGATCATATCCAGTGGTGATTTCATTCGTATAAGTCAGAACGGGATAGCTGGCAAAAAATGAGACAGCGTACCAAAGTCAAGAGTCTCCATCATTGATCGGTGTTGGGTATAAAAACATCATCCATCGCAATATGCTATAGAATCCCAAACTTAAATCTATTAAGCATAACATTTTAATCCACTTCAAAACTTCACAATTATTAAGAAAATATCATATTACAAAACTTGAGAAGAAGATAATACAAAAAACATAACAAACATTTCATCGACAAACCAAAATACAAAATACTTTTATTAACTAATATTTTACTAAAAGGGATAGCACACAATAAAACATGTCAGAAAAAATTATAATCATAACTTCATGCTTCAATAATCAAGTTTTGATGGAAGGAAATTATGATCCCATAAAAAATATCAAAAGGCCTTACCATATTCATCATGCAAACAATACAGTATTGTAGTACACCAGTTAATAGAATTATGTTTTGATATGAACTATTAAAATAGTGATATTAGATATAAAAGATTTTTTTGAAGTTTAATACGACTGCGCAACACAGAAGCGGAGGTCAGAGTGAAAGATCCAAGCGGAGCCAGAAAGCAGCACACAATAGGGTACGCTTGGATCTTGAGTCCCTGTATATTACAGGGTATAGTTATAGATTTCATATGGCTTATTGTTAATATGAAATCAATAACGGACTGAGAAAAAAGTTTACACTTTATTCACTTATTGATGGTTCTGAAGGCAGATGCCTTCATCAGAACAAAACTATTATTATCAGCAGATGCTGATAATAATAGTTTTGTCCAATATTAAGTTACTTTGGTTCCATATGGGTGTTTTAAAGTCAGTGAAACTACTTTAAAAAGTTTGAGTTTGTAAAAAACTATCTACTACTTTCTGTTGAATGAAATATGATTTAAATATGAACATGAACATAAAACTAATACAATAATTTTTAAATATCTAATGGGTTATGAAGCATGAACTTGCGATATACACAATAAATTTTCATTAAAGATGAGAGGTATAAACACAGGAAACAAGTTGTAAACAAAGGTAAAGATACTAAATGTAACCAAAGTAACGATTCGTTAATATGAAATTACCAACACAGCTTATTATTACGAAGAAATCCTCACTTCCTATCGACACACTAACATCACAAACATTTTCAAAACGATAAATACTTTTTTGACCGAAATACCACGCCGAAACCCGGAAGGACCGTGTTTGCACAACTCTTGAGTGAAAACTTTTACGAAAAGATTAAATCTTACTTATCACAGTAAATCCGAAGATTCCTTGTAACAATGACAGGATACATTAATTGAAAACTTTCTCGGCAATATAAATAATAAATTAGCTTCACTCCGGATTTGTATACAACGTTTTTGACGTTTTGAAGTTTGACAATCAGCCATTGCAACCAGCTGTCTATCAACGCCATCTGTCGAGGACGCCTCGAATCACAAAGCAGCCATGTGAAGTGACAACATATTTGCATAACGTCTATCGTGTTTATTCAGTTTTTGTACTAGATGACAGCACATATTTTTCGAATGCCAATTGTTTACGCGGGAAACTGCCCCAACAAGCACACCAGGTAAATAAACAAAACCAAAATTTTTATACCTGTATAGCAGCTTAGTGCCGCTGCATTTTGGAGTGTGGTATGGTTCTATGAGCCAGTATTATCTGTAACAACAACAAAGGGAATCGTTGAAACATAAAACGTTAAAAAACACTGATTAAAAACAAAGAAAAATTGAGCAACGGGTTTTAAATTTCAATAGAAAGTTCACAATCCCTTGGAATGTTATTGCTCAAACGGAATAGGCACCTACATCGCGCCGTAATAAGACATTTACCTTTTGAAGGCGAATTAATTTTGGGATTCCAATTCGATTTACAGATAAAATGAATGGATAGATATCAAAGAGATCTCTGTAGCTCTGATATTTGATTTCACTGAGATGTGACGCCTTTCTGATTATCGAACAAAACAAATTTGATGCGTCATATTTTTCCATGTCCTCCCTGTTTTCAGGGGTTTGCGCCATATCTTGAAAGCCTTAAACAACTTAAGAATCGTAATCTTTAATATTTTTAAAGAATAAGTATAGACTAAACTCCATAAGTAAAGAATTTATTATGGAAAGGTGTATATGTCATGTTTTGCGAATGAAGTTTATTTTATGTGTAAAATTGTTTATGAATCTTTATTTTTATTTATGTAGTGCGTCCTTTTAAAATCATTAAATATTTTTCTTTCATTCTTTCTAAACATCGATGAAGCCATGAGAAGTCATAAAGACATCGAAAAAATTTCTAGGTTTTTAAAATTATGGCTTCAACGCTTTCGGCATTGAATTTGCCACTTTCAAAGTAAGAAAAGAAAAAGTGCTTAAATCAGTTAATTGCAAATCAGACCATAAGGCCGCCATGTCGATCAGTCATCAGATCAATCAATAAAAAAATAAACCAATATCTTGCCAAAATCGCCGCACAATATCGTCTCAATTTGCATGATTTTGGCATTCCGTTAACACCAATGGCGTGCCAGGGGCACGCCACTCTCTCCTTTTAAATATTTATATAACCGACAACTCGCGAAATAAAGGATTAAAATTTTTGGTACCTTTTCAGGTAACGCCGTTTCTGCTGATGTTAGTACCATTTTTGTCTACTATTATTCTGCCGCGATGATATCAAGATTTTGTAGATTAAGAGCCGATTTTTTCAATCACAAGATAAACATATTTATAGTAATTAATTAGTAATTCATAATAAAATACAACATGATAAAATTAAAAATAGCAGTTTCCCGAATGCAACAGTAGAAAGATTTCTCTTTCGATTTCAGTCAGGTTAGAATTTATTTGACTGTTCTATCTGAAGAATGAAAAATCGGGCCTTAGTAGAATACAAATTTATGACACTATCGCGTCAATCGGTCGAAGAGTGTGAAATGAATTCCCAGAGGACTTAGATTCAAACTCGGTAAGGACGTATCAGAATACGTCCTAGCCGAACAAAATCCTTACGGTTGGCAGCGTAAATTGTATTCTTAGACAAAATGAAACTTTTGAAACATCATACGCGGGGCCGTCTTTACTACCCGCGGGTGCAAAGAGTGTGTGGCACCCGGTCGCAGAGACCCAAGGAGCGCAAACCGACGACCTTTATACCTACACATAATTACTAGAGATGTGCCGATTATGACTTCGGCTGACTAGCCGATTAGTCGGTTGTAGAGAGGCTGGCTAGTCGGCCGAGCCGATCACAGTTTCGAGGATTTATGTGACGCTTCATTTATAGCTGATTCGCGCGCAAGTCGCAACTACCGCATGTCTGCATGCATTCTTGATTTTTACTTAGTTACTTAGTAATAATACTGCTATTGATCATTAAAGTGAAAGAGCTAATTTAATATTTAATCATGTCAAAAAGAAAGTCCCGTGTATGGATTACTACAATGTATTAGTAAAGTATCCATTATAAATTACAAAGTAAGAAGAAGAATAGTCCGCGCCGAATTTGCCGAATAGTCGCCGACAACGGTAGAGGCCGGATAGTCGGCACATCTCTAATATTTACCTTTATAGTTCTAAAAATTACTTATAACTCAACTCGATTACTGAACACATAACAAATCGGAAACTTATGGAATATATCATTTGTAATTTGACTTTTTGTTACTGGAAAGGCCCCCCCCCCCCCTTTTGACAGACAGGGGGGTTGACAGACTGATGTTCGCACTCCGGCGTTAAAGGGAATGAACTTTACAAAGCTTTACAATACTATCACAAATTAATAAATACAAAATTATGTAGATACCTAGAAATGTTGTCTGGGCTGCTTGGTGTTTCCTATTATAATATTAATAACCTAAATTCTTGGAACAGAGATTTTCAATAGTAGAAAAAAAATATTTTACCATTAACAGAAATGGCGTTAGCAGAAATGAGCGTTGAAAACTTACCAAAAATTTATACATTTCGCGAGTTTACGCCTATAATCAATATTCATAAAGATAGAGTGGCTTGCCACGACGACGACAGTGTGCCATTAGAATTAACAGAATACCTAAATCAGGCAAACCTATGATTCAGACGATAGTGTCCCGCGATTTTGGCGAGTTAGTAATAGCAGAATTGGGCCCCAGGTGTCACAAATGTCTATAGATTACAGTAATCACTTATCCATTATAGATGACTAGTGTTTACCCCGCGGCTGCGTTAACCTCTAGTGCGTCTCTCTTGTTTATAGAGCAAGTGCTAAAGGTTTATATTATATTACATTTTTAATGTATTTGCCCACGGAAGATTCACTTCATTTTATATCGCTAATTACACCATCCCCCGTCTATCTGTCAACAAAATAAATTACAAAACTTGACCAAAAAGGCCAAAATGGTCTAAATGACCAAAAGACCACAGTGACCGACATGGCCAAAATGACGGAATAGGCAAAAACGACCAAAAAGGCCGAAATAATCGAAATGGTCAAAATGACCAAAGAGGCCAAACTGACCGACATTGCCAAAATGACCGAAAAGGCAACAGTGACCAAATAGGCCAAAATGACCAAAAAGGCCAAAATGACCAAATAGGCCAAAATGACCAAAAAGACCAAAATGACCATAAAGGCCAAAATGACCGAATAGGCAAAACGACCAAAAAGGCCAAAATGACGAAATAGGCCAAAATGGCCAAAATGACCAAGTCCAAAATGACCAAAAAGGCCAAAACGACCAAAAAGGCCAAAATGACCAAAAAGGCCAAAATGACCAAAAATGCCAAAATGACCATATAGGCCACAATGACCAAAAAGGCCAAAATGACCAAAAAGGCAAAATAGGCCAAAATGACAAAAAGGCCAAAATGACCAAATAGGCCAAAATGACCAAATAGGCCGAAATGACCAAATAGGCCAAAATGACCAAATAGGCCAAAATGATCAAAAAGGCCAAAATGACCAAAAAGGCCAAAATGATCAAAAAGGCAAAAATGACCAAATAGGCCAAAATGATCAAAAAGGCCAAAATGACCAAATAGGCCAAAATGACCAAAAAGGCCAAAAGGACCAAATAGGCCAAAATGACCAAATAGGCCAAAATGACCAAATAGGCCAAAATGACCAAAAAGGCCAAAATTACCAAAAAGGCTAAAATGAAAATTCAATTTACATACGTACCGAATTTCAGCCAAATCGGCCCATTAGTTCTTCCGTAAAAGCATAACAAACAGAAAGACAAATATATTTTTATCCCGGAAACTATCCCACTTTTCGGGATAAAAAGTATACTATGTTCATTCTCGGTATCGAAAACATATATATAGTGAGTTTCAGCCAAATCGGTCCAGTAGTTTTTACGTGAAAACGGAACAGACAGACCGACAGACAGAGTTACTTTCGCATTTATAATATTAATAGGGAAAATAGGGATTCGCTTTATAAAATGATAATCAAATAAACTAAAAGATACTTATTATCTTCTTACAACACGCCCAAATACCTTTAGAATTATGAATGAGCGTAGTTATGATGGCATATTTTGATCAGACCAAATTAATTTTTTTAATCGTATTTAAAACTATAGTTTTATATTTCAAAAGCAAGATAATGTGAAGACCGGGCTTAGAAGAATATATCAACGTGAGTTGGTTTTAAGAATTTCAGAAAACTGTGGAAGATTCTAGAAGAAAAAGACAAGGACAGATACACTTTAGAGGGAGACAGATGATGAACAAAAGAATAACGAAATGAAGATCGAAGTTCTGGAATAGAAGGTTCAGGAAGGATTATACAGAGATAGATAGATGTTTAGAAAGGGATAGACAGTAAATAAAATAATAACGAAAGGAAGATCAAAATTATGGGTTCCAGAAGAATTTACCGGGTTTATAAGCAGCGCGAGATGCACATGTCCGTGAGTTCAATAGGAGGAGTATGATAAGCACGAAAGGAGTTCAGTGGGAGGAGCAGGACGATAAACAACGAAAAAGAATTCAACGGAAGATGGGAGAAGGATAACAACGATAGTGGAGTTTAGTAGTAGAGAGAAGATAGATCGAGGAGGGTAGGAGGAGTGTACAAGATGAACATAGAGCGAACGTAAGGGCGGAAGAAGACGACGACGCATCGTCGGAAGTGGCAGTGTTGAAGGCGATGTGGCGTGGTATTCTTACCACGCCACATGCCCTCGAGTTTCTACTCGAGGGCATGTGCAAACATCACGTGGTGGTGACAACCCTGGTGTGGTGGCGCGAAGGTAAAGTCGTGGGGGAGGAAGGGGGCAGCACAGTATGGCAGTGCGGTGCGGCGTCGGCGAGGATATGCTGTGGCAGACGTGCGTGTAGAGTCGCACGTGAGGAGTAAAATAACTTGAAGTTGGAATACTGCTTGAAGAGAACAGATGTAAAATATTGTAAAGGATATACACCTGCTTGAGACGCTGCGTGTAAATGATGCTTGACTGAAGTAAAAAATAAATCTGACGTGTCCTTCCAATCCTAAATGCGTACCCCGATCGTACGTAACAATAATAACGAGGTGTTTTAACGCTTACGTTTTTTTATATGAACATTGTTTTGTTATATATTGCAGAATATGTCACCTACCAAAGATAACTCACTGCTAAAAACAAAATAAAATACCTTACACAATATGATACAGAAACAAATGTATAAACAGATTTTTATCGATACATAGACCTGCAATAATAATTATCGATAAGCAACACACATCACTAGCTCGTCATTAGCCAAGAGCTGCGAGCGACTCTTTGATGTTCGGCAACTTTTCGTTTTCCTTTGATTGCTATAATGGGACTGAGATGTTACTACACTAATTGAATTTTCCCCAAAAGTCCAAACCTGTCGTGTTATATGGACGGATTTTGAACTGTTTTCACGCTGAACAAATTGTAGAAGTATGATGTCCATCGATAACGGTACACACTCATAATCAGGTCGCTCATCTGATTTGCCCACAAGCCTACATAAAATAAACTAATTAAATTTAAAAGTTGTCATTCAATATAAAAGTTCCACTAGAGAACATTTTTTAACGTCATATTTACATATACTTAAGTGTCTTATTCATATTGAAGAGTAAATTTGTAGGCTTCTTTAGGGTTCTTAAAGAAGCCTACAAACAGTACAAAATTATTCTAACACAATCATTATGTTAATACGTGAAGCAAAAACTTTGTACCCCTTTTTACAAAAATTGTGCGGACAGACGAGTATGAAATTTCGCACACTTATAGTTTATATATACAGATATAGAGAAGATGCGACGAATGCTGTTTTTTTTTTAATTATGGAAAAAAATACATTAAATCAATAAAAAAAAACATTGCACACACTACCATGTATTTGACATACATCATGTATTTGACATACACACACAGACGCATATAATTATACTCTTTAGTTTATTGTTTACGTCAAATTAACAGTGTAGCCTTGGCAGAATCTGTAATTACTGAAGTATAGTCCTTGACAACAAATTGTTATGGTCGAATTTCGACCACGGCGATATATATTAATTACACCAGTTGTTTTCAACAAAGTAACTCAAGAAAACTCAAGAAAAAAATAAAATTAGTTTTTGTTTTATGAGTATGACCAAAATTTTCAAAAACACCTCCATAAATTCCTTGCATAAAATAAGTCTTTAAAAGCACATAGCGAGTGAAACTAAATAAAATATAGACAGAGCCATTGTTTTATTTTGATCAAATAATTATTATGTGTTCGCAATTTAGATGTCTTTGATGAATATGATCAAAGATGTCAAAAGAAATTGTATGAAAACAAATTGAAGTTAGAGAAAATAATACTGCGTGATTGGTTTTACAAGTCTTTTAGATCAAAAGATTCCGAGGTCCTTTCATTTGAAGCACTCGCAGATTACATTAAAAAATCGGCGAGAACAAAATAGACAAAGTTAATTACTCCTATTAAGTAAAACACAAATTTATATCAAACGATCTTGAAGTTCGTATTCTTTAAATCAGTCCGAGATATCAACTTTAATATCAGGAGGTTTTGGCGAAAACTTGGAAGGTCTTAGGGCTTGGACATGTGATGCGTTGCGAAGATTTCCCGCATTGGCGGTCACAACAGCGCTACGGTGGTGTACACTCTAGTGAACGCATGTTAGGTCTGCACGCGGCCGTGTTATGTTTTATGCTAATATATATATATATATATATATATAACGTAGTACATTAATAATGTTACATCTCAACAAAGGTAAACGCACAGCTGCCTATCGTAAAGTACTGTTTATTACCTTCCCGCATTTAGGAATTCTTTTGCTTACTTTGTGTTTAGAATTTGTAATTAAGAAAAACATTCTATTGTTATTGTACTTGTTTTATGGCCGTCATTATCATCATGTCGAACTAAACATTGTTTTTATTGTATTGCGTCGAAGAATGCCAGGTGTGGCATCGGTGCATTATAAAGCAATGGCCCAATGCGGAGAGGGGCAGTCAAGCGAGGATTACGATTCGAGTAAGTCGTACATTCGATGAGCGATATATTGACGGACTTTGCGCGTGTTATTGAATCGTGCAGAGTGTACTGGTTGTATCCAGTTATATTTGTACCTGTTTTATACGTGTTTGTACAGTTATAAACTCTGTGGTAATTCTAACGGCATTTTAATTCGAGTCCTGTGTAGCTCGTAACAATAACAATTAGCTAGCCAATTTTCAATGACTTTTACTCTGTTGAATGATAAATTAATTTGAATCAAGCAACGAAATAAGGATTAGTAAGTTTCTATCACTAAATACGCCACCAGTCGTGCGCAGACTTATCTTGCGAGCAGTTTAACATTATTACACTGCAGTAGAGGTGGGTAGTTGTTGTATAAGCCGGCTAATTAGAAGTTGTCATAAAAAGAGCCACAGTTAAATTTTCAATCATTTTGTCAGCTGGTTAATGGTTGTCGATTCTGATAAGTTTTCGGCTCAGCCGTCGGCCTTCGCCATCAATTCACCCGTTAAGAGCCTGTATACTACTAATTCAAATCGGTGTTTCACATAGTTTACCCCCGCGCAACCAATGTTTACTTCGATGGGACAGCGCCAATTTAAGGCGTGCGTGCGTGTGGTAAAATATTGTATATCACCGAACATACGCTACATAACATAAACAGGTGTATACGTAGCTAACGAACATTGCACGGCACCGATATCACACTATTCATGCGGCTGAGAACAAGAGGAAGCGAGACAAAACATGATAAAGTGAGAGAAGTTCACGTGGATAATACGTATTGAAAATTCGACACGAAGTACTAAACATGTTTGGCCTAGTGGTTTTCTAATACTAAGGTAGTGAGGAGGTTGAAGACTCGATCCCGCACACAGGTGGTTTTTTTTTCTCTTTTTGTAACTAATTTTGATACAGTTAAACTTTATTCTAATGATATTAGTTTTTAGATGTAAATGTTATAAAAATCATTTCATTGTATTATGGAACAACAATGAATTCATATTATCCCTATTGATATTATAAATGCGAAAGTAACTGTCTGTCTGTTTGTTCCGTTTTCACGGAAAAACTACTGGACCGATTTGGCTGAAATTCATTTGATATATATTTTCGATGCTGAGAATGAACATAGGATGCTTTTATCCCGAAATATGGAATAGTTTCCGGGATAAAAATATATTTGTCTTTTTTTGTTTGTTATCCTTTTACGGAAAAACTAACGAACCGATTTAGTTAAAATTCGGTATAATGGATTTATGTAATCAATATCATAATATTGATTACATAAATCCCATAGGTTATCCCAAAAAATGGGGTAGGTTTTTTGTGATTTTCCATTTTGGTCATTGCAGCCATTTCAGTCATTTCAACCATTTGGGCCATTTCAGTCATTTAGCCATTTCGGTCATTTGAACGATTTGGGCCATTTCAGTCATTTCGGTCATATGGGCCATTTTGGTCATTTCGGCCATTTCAGCCATTTCGGTCATTTCAGCCATTTCAGTAATTTCACCCATTTGGGCCATTTCGGTCATTTGGGCCATTTGAACCATTTCGGCCATTTTAGCCATTTCAGTCAATTCAGCTATATCGGCCATTTGGGCAGTTTCAACCATTTCATTCATTTCAGCCATTTCGGTCATTAGGGCCATATTTCAGCCATTTCAGTCGTTTCGGTCAATTCGACCATTTGTGTCATTCAGCCGTTTGATCATTTAGGCCCGTTCGGCCAAATATATTTTCATATTGGAAACTATCTCATTTTTCGGGATGAAAAGTAGTTCTTGGCCACCCTCGATATTAAAATAACATAATATGTACCCAGTTTCATCCAAATCGGTTCAATAGTCTGTCCATAAAAGGATAACAAACAGAAAGACAAATATGCTTTTGGATATTTTTTCGCGGAACCCTAAAAACGTAGCCTAAGGTACTTCTTATAACATCAGCTATCTGCCATTTAAAATTACGTCAAAATCGATCCAGCTGTGTCCGAGATTAGCCGGAACATCCAGACACACAGACAGACAGACAAAAATTCTATAAATAGCATTTTCGAAATCTCCTGGTCCGATTTTTTTAAAATTTATTTTGAGATTTCAAACAGGCACTTCACTTTGCATTTTTGGAATCTCCTGGTGCAATTTTTTAGTTTTTATTTTGACATTACAAACAAACCATTTGTTTATCTGTATAGATAAGAACTTTAAAATAAATTATAATAGATAAAACATAAAAAAATTAGAGAGAAAAATGAAATGAGCACTCGAACCATGAACTCTAATTGTACGTGTACTAGTATCAACTCACTCTACCACAATAACATTGGAGAAAGTATTGAAAGTTTTATAATATTTATAACTCTACTTATCCACGTGTCAACGTAATTTTCTATGAAGAATCATAGATGGCGCTTTCGAATTTTAATGTTACCGGTAAGATTGATTTAAATACGTTTTATTGTCAATAGTATAAAAGTCCAGATGAAATGAAATATAAAAATTTAGAAAAGTATTTTTATTGCATTTTATAAAATTATTTAGGAAGAGAAAAAGAGCATTTTATCAACTTTCATATCAAAATAAAAATTTCTTCTAGATCAAGTGAAACTCGTAGGGTTCGAACCCACACAGCTAGTGATTTAGACCAGACCTCTACCGTATATGCCAAACAAGTATAGCGCGACCGCTTCAAAATTCTTGTTATTATTGCTCCTTCGTTTATTTAAAATTATTTTTCAATGGCGGTCGCGGAGCAGAGCAGCGCGTGCAGTTTAGACGAAAGCCTCGGGCGTTATGATATATTCCATACATTGGGACCGGCAGGCGGGATTTTTGCAGTCATTTTTAATAAAATAATTAATTACTTCCAAATTAAGTTAAGTAACCCAATAAAAGATCTATAATTGAATTTGTTATAATATAATATGTTACTGTTATTTATTTTAGCGATGTACGATTAACAGTAATAACAATAACCAAGATTGAATAACTCGTTTAGAGGTTACTTTGCAATTATTTTCTATCGAGAAAATTTATCGTAAATGCGTTCTGAGTACAAAGTTTACGTCAGAAATATGATCAAGATTGACATATATTTTTTTCACCGCAATAAAGTGTGTATAACTACTGTAAAAATGATTGAGAAAATGATCTAAAAACGCATTCTGTCTGATATCACCTTGTTAATGTTTGTCGAATTAAACCGAAAACCGGCAACCGTTAGCTGTCGGTTGGTGAATCATTCGTCAATTAGTTGAAACGATTATTTTAATTTTTATTGTAAAGTTAAAAAAAGAATAATCTGTGTTTTCGACATTTACACGAACGGCCACGATTTGGCATGCTTAAAATCAGTTCATCAAAATCACTTTGAGGAATGGCCGTCCACGTTCTTTTTGACAAGTCAAAAAGTTGTTATGGGGTATGCACGGTATCCTCGGCAGAGCTCTTTTAGGAGCATATTCCATGCGTGCTCAATTGACCAACTTGGTCTGGCGACCAAGTAGGCCACGGCAGGACGTTGATGCGACCATCGGCAAGAGTGCGTGTTATGACTCTAGCCGTGTGTTGACGTGCATTAATCGAAACGAGTCACTCAAACGGCTTCTCAAAGGGATGACCACGTTTGAAACAATCCTCTCCGCATAACTCTGAGCATTGAGGTTGTCTCTGATTCAAATGAGATCGGTTCTTCGACCGATCCATACACCGGCCCAAACCATTATTTTTCCCTCTCTATATGAATGAACGCCAGTCTTCTTCCTCCCAATTTCTGTGTTCGTGAATCCATTGTAAACGGGCTCTACAATAGCATGGTGCTATAGGTGGAACTCTCAGCGCCCTACGGGGGAGGTAAACGATTTCGGATGGTTTGTTCGCTTATCAGCAAGTCTAAAGCGCTGTGAAGCCCCGTACCCAACATCATGGCGGTCATGGTACGATTCCGTCGAGCAGTATTTTGGATGTACCGATCCTGTGTGCGTGTGGTGGTGCAAGAACTTCCTGCACGTCGCTAGGCCGCGCTTCTCGTGATACGATAGCGTGTCCAGAGGCGGCTTATGACGCTCTGTGTAGTGCCAAGAGTGACAGCGACAGTACGGTACCTGGAACCACCTTGCAATATTCTGACGGCTCTCATTATCTCTTCTCGTCGAATGATGTCGTCGCTCCATATGGATGCAATTTTTTTCAGTTCCGATTCACAAATTGTAATGGTTTTGTAAAAACGCTATTACACACTTTTGCAGGAATCCTGCTTGACAGATGATTTTTTATTTTTAAACAAAATAAAGAAAATTCTTTCTTTAAAATTCTTCATATGAAACGGTACAAAAACACCCGCATTGCGTGTACAAACCTTCAAGTTGGAGATACACTGTATAAAGGGGCGAGCAAGTTCAAATACCTGGGATGCACGATCACAGACACGAACTCCCGAGAGGAAGAAATACACATCCGTGTCCAAAATGCCCTCAGGTGCAGTGCTGCCCTACATAAGGTGTTAGTGTCCAGGCTCCTAAGTAGAAAAACCAAAATTCGCGTCTATAAAACTGTCATTACACCAATTTTGATGTACGGCTGTGAGGCCTGGACACTGACACTGAAGGAGGAGAACCTGAAGAAGAGAGAGAGAAATTGCTGGTCACAGAGCGGAAGGTTCTCCGAAAAATCTTGGGCCCAACAATAAAAGAAGATGGCAGCTGGAGGGTCCGAACAAACTCCGAATTAGAAGACCTCATGGCCGAGCCTAACATAATTGGGGAGATAAAATCTCACCGTCTCCGCTGGCTCGGTCATGTAGAGCGGATGGAAGAGGATCGGGGAGTGAAAAAAGCATACTTGGGACAACCAATCGGTCGGCGCCCGGTTGGACGTCCCAAGTATCGCTGGAGGGATAGAGTGGAAGCAGACCTGACCGCACTGCAAGCCCACAATTGGCAGGACATTGCGCAGGACAGAGGGAAATGGCGTGCTCTCGTTTCGGAGGCCAGGACTCACTTTGGGTCGTTGAGCCAACGGAGTTAGTTAGTTAGTTCTTTAAAATAGCGAAATTCGCTCAAAAGAATCAATAACGATTCAACAAAGTTAAAATAATAATACTCCTCAATTGCGGCGATACTCTAAAACTTACTTGATCTTTAGACACGTTTGATGTGTGTAGTTGGACGAAAAATATAATAACTACACCAAAAAATGTAGTTAAAGTGCACTGACGCCGACGATATGTAAAGATAAAGAACAGGCTCCACCGACCTCTCGTTCTACCAGCACTGTGGTTTTCAGACGCAGCCACGCACACCCAACTCGATAAGGGCCCGTAATTCTGAATCAACCTTCAAAAGCGAGCTGACGCTTTGATCTGACCGGCTCCTTATACAAGGTAATCAATAGTGATGGACGCATTCGATGTCGCGACGAATTATCGCAATTTTTGAACAACAGCAATACAGAGTTCAAGTGGCTATCTAACTGGGTTTGCTATCTCGCTCGCGCATTACCACATTTTTGAAGATATAAATTGACGGAATTTACTTGCGAGAAATCTGTATTACACAAACCTTATCGATAAAAATTGAACCATTCTGAGGCTGATACCAGACACCCAGACTGCAGCAAATAGCGGAAAGTTCAAACAAAGTCGGGGCGTTGCAGATAGGCTGGCAAAGGCTTAGCCCACCCAACCAGTCGCCGTCACACATACACACAGCTCTGTCAGTTACGATATTTACACAAGAATAGCAGTGTGTGTGCGGATCCGAAGTAAAAAAAAACCCCGGATATTTCGTACACACGAAACCGCTTAAGCTAATAGTACAATTTTGTTGCCTTGAGTTGTTGTGTATGAAGTGTTAGTAACAACAATAAGTAAGTACAAATTAGATAGGCATACCCAAATTTATGACCAACCACAATGTCCCCCTTTGGCTTCAGACGTATATATCTTGCACATATCTTGAAACCAGCTCAATCAATCACTCTCACCACATTCAGTACTGTTCAGGGCGGCCGCCATTTAATAAGTTTATCAACTCACTACACTTGCCAAAAATTTATTATTTCTTACATGTCCATCCTTTTAACACCGCAAACGAAATCCGACGACACAATGGCGGCATCCTCATGAAGTAAGTTATGGGGGGGGGCAGAGATAGATATACATACGTATCAGTTTTCAAAAAGGAGAAGGAAATATGCATGCATCAAGAATATGTACTTAGGTATGAGCAAGAGATAGTGTTACCATGGGTCAAAAATTGTATTACTTTTATTATAAACAAAACACAAGGGTTCCGTTATTGCCGACATTGCCAAAGAACCCCAATAACTTAAAAATATGTAAACATTTTAATTACGATTACCTTATTAAAGAAACCGGTCCGATCAAAGTGCAAAATTCCTTTGATCGCATTCCATTTAAATCGACGCACTCTTTTCGCCCCCGTTTTTATTAAGTATCAGAGAGATTTTTATATGTATCGAAAGCTTCATATTGAGATGGAAGCATCAATTGATAAAACACCAATATTATTACTTCAATAAGTAATTGAGATAGCGTGGCGTACTCAGAGACAGATAATAACAATTAATATTAAATGGATAGATAACTCTTTAATGTATACAAATATAAAAGTGAAGCCAGCAAGCACTGGAAGGACGAGCTCAAGGCTTACTGCTGGACCCTACTGGGGACTTCTCAATGGAGGCCAGGACTCATTTTGGGTGGTTGAGCCGCAGTTGCGTGAAATGTGCCATCACATATATCGATATAAGTGGGGCCTCATCTGGATAGGTGGGGCCTCATCTGGATGTTTTTTATGATGCGATATTGTTTTTAATTGTTAATGATTTTATATATTGACAGATAACATTTTATTCCCTGCGGTCCCGGAAGACGTTGTCCTGCCTTGAAAAAAAATGTAGAACCAAATTGCAGCACCACCTACTGGGTCCAATTGTGAACCTCAACCATCCGGGGACTCAGTCGAACAGACATAAATTAATCAAGATCTCAAGATCGGTCTAGGGCTTTAGGAGTTCAGCGAAATACACACTAACATTAGAATTTTATAATTGAGGTCAGTAATCGAGATAAAAATCCAAAAATCCTATCTTTTAAGTTGGACCAAACTACATATAGTTACAAAATTTCATCAAGATCGGTTTAGCAGTTTCGGAGTTAATCCAGGACGTACATCGTGACAGGAGATTATTATACTTATAACATGTATATACACTAATGTGGCTATTCGTTAACGGTGTTATTTTTGACTTTAGAAATGAGACGCATTTAGCCACAGTCAATAATTTTAACATGATCGCAGATGCGGCCCCAGCATATATTGATCGTATGGCTCGCGCTCGCCACGGTCTAGCAATAAATCGCCCTTAAGCCAGACCTTCCTTTAAGCACTAAGACAGCGTACTAAGTAGGACATCATAGTGAATGTTCTTAGATCAAAGGCGGACTAAGACAAAGCCCTCAGAGCATTTTAACTTTATTTAGCCAAGTGGTAAGTTTAGCTGGTCGCGGATCGTAGCAGGTTAAAGAGTAACACGCTTTGTGCGGGACCCGCTGGGGTGTTTATAGGGTTATGTTCCTCAATTTTTTTGATTTTCTATATTTTTAAGCCAAGATTCTATACCCGGTGTGAATTCTCACACGTTGAGTTTATACTGTTTAAACAGTGTTTTTTTATTAAGTCTTCTCTGTCAGGTAAGGAGTACAGTACAGGAGACAGGAGACATGTATAATGTGCCATTTGCAGACCGACATTTTAATTTTTACGTTTTTTAAGATTCCAAGTTACTTACGTAACATTTATAAATTTAACGTTAAATAAAACGTTAACAATATAAAATAGGTATGTCAGCATATACGAACACGATAAAGCGCAATACACGCCAAAGCCGCTGACATATGTAGGCAAGTTTTTGTCAGCGAGCAAGTTGGCAGCTTCACTCGTTGCATGTCCGAAAACTTTGATGACGTCATGTCGGCAGTTCGAGATGAGTAACAAAAAATACAGAACATCATTACAGCTCGAGTGTCGCCGGGACTGAGCGCTTGCGTACGCAAGCCGCAGACATGCCGCGAAATGTCGGCGGGCAGGACGCGCGGGCCCATGTTACCGACATGATTCTTTTCATAGGCCGCCGGGTTGTGTCGGCGGGTCGGCGGCTTTGGTGTGTATTGCGCTTTAGATTAAATACTGTTTGACCATCTTTACGAGTGAACGAAAGCGTTACTATCTTGTAACAAAACATAGTAATAACGTTAAAATTATCGATACCTGTAATTGGTATATATACCTAATGATATCATATTTTTACCGGTAGTATTTGAAGTTGTGCAAGTAACAAAAAACCAGGAACTGATTGTCACCAGTACGGAGGAGTGGAGACACCTACAAACACTTTTAATATCGTCTAAATAAAATTGTAAAAAATATCAACAAACAAAATACTTAATTCAGGGGCAACCCTAACATTGAGTGTGGTGGGGGTATCAAAGGGGCCGCTAACGCCGCCCGCACCACGCCACTCGCCCTCTCTTTGTCGGCGCTCTTTGTGTTGCCGATGATACCGCCACCTAGCCGCTTGTACCCGTTGTCATTGCCGACACGACTTTTGCGAAATATGTCACCATCTTTGTGTCTCGAAAAACGCTTGTATTTTCTAAGACAAAACTACTATACAAGTATACATTCGCTTAGGCGCTTTTATTTTTTAATAAAATTGATTTACACGCAAGGTCATTAACAAATTAAATGGGAGCCTAAAGATTAATTTACCGTATAAAAGTAGTGGCAGGATAGATATCTCACGGAATATAGAGACATGGGCTCTTCTTATATAATTAATAATATTAAGGTAGTGTAGTATCATTACAAGCTTATATTTTCGATGTAAAATATACTTGTAGTAATAAATTTCTTAATTTATAGTTTTAGGCACAACTTTAATAGTTAGTCAAATCTGACGCTTGGTACAATACTTGTCTATAGATCTTAGAATGATTAATACACGTTTTATTCGTAGTCACGATTTTAATAATATAAATTTAAGACATACGAGATTTAAATATTGTAACAAACAATTCTCAAAAGGGGCGTGGCTATAAATCATGCCACTGAGCGGCGGCCTGCACACAAAGGCCCAAGTGAAGAGCGGGGCGAGTTGAAACCGCGGCCGGGCGTAGGGCCCCTCGCCACAACGAAATAAGCTCGGATGGTGGACTCACGCGAGTGTGCACAAAATAGATCGCGTTTTTATTAATAATATTCGTTTCATTTTAATCTCACTTCTGTTCTATTATATCAGAAGTGGGATAGACAACGCTGCCTAGTCCGTTTTCGGCTTTACATGTTAATTAGTTTTAATTTCATATAAAAATAAAAAGTGTAATAATTGTTTAGTTGTAAATAAAAGTTGTGTAGATTTAATCATGTCAGAACGACGCTCTAGTTAGTTCGCGAAAGCGACATCGCGAATCACGCTATGCGACTGCGCTTGACAGCATCCTTGCAAGATTAAGTAACATCGAACAGAGATTTAATGCATCGCCGCCACCGCCATCCGAGCTCCCGTTACAGGTCGCCTCCGCAATAACGAGCGCTGCACCGGCCGATAACGTGCAGGACACAGATTCGGTAGTGAGTCACGCACCCATTTCGGTATCGCAGGAAAGTACCTCTCCGGGCGTGGACACGGCTGGCAGAATCGTGGAGGCTATTACTTCGCTAGTTAAAGTAAGGTCTAATAATTATTTTATTTCAAACTTCGATCCGTGTGTTCACGATATTGACTTGTGGTGCAATGAGGTAGATAGGGCTAAAGAAGTTAACGGGTGGGACGATAACGAATGTTTATCACGAATTGGTAATTGTTTGAAGGGCGAAGCACGCTCATGGCTTAACGAGTGGTCCAGCAATGACCGTTCATGGACTAATTTTAAACGAGAATTTAAAGCGTTGTGCCCGCACACCGTCGATATTGCGAACATTCTATACGAAGTGATGAGTAACGATTCCAAATGTTATGCCACCTATGCCGAGTATGCAAGGCGTTCATTATTGCGGTTGGGTCTGGTTAGGGGCCTGTCCGACGAATTAATCGTCGCAATAGTTCTAAGGGGTATTTCGGATCCTCATATCAAAGCTGCGGCTATTAATGCCAAATTACAACCTAATGATTTAGTTCAATTCTTGTCGATGTATATTAAACCCAAAAATAATTCTAGTTCTGCCCTAAATGCTACCCGTGTTTCACGTTTCAATTCTAGTTCCGATTTTTCTACGGTTAAAAATAATGATCGAAGAGCATCTAGCGACATAAAATGTTTTTTTTGTAAAAAGACCGGGCATAAGCGAATAGATTGCAATAGTGCAAAAAGAGCAAGGTCAGATATCGCGAAGTCTGAAACCAAGACTACATTATCCGATTTAAAAACGTGTTCTTTTTGCAAGAAGCTGGGGCATACGATTGACAATTGTTTTGCTAAGCAACGATCCGAATCAACAAATCTTAATTCACATAGAGTTAACTTCTGCAGAAAAATTGAAGGCAGTGTCTCGAAACAGGCAATTGATGTTACGAGTGCGGTAATTAATGGTATACCAGTAGACGTGTTGGTAGACAGTGGTTCCTGCATATCATTGATTTCAAATACTTTAGTGAAACATTTCGACGTAGATTTGAAGCCAACATATCGTGCATTACGTGGTATAGGTAGCCAACTGGTCGAGTCAACTTCATATGTAACGTTAATTATTGAGTTACCAGACTTATCTATCGAAGCAGATTTTTATGTTGTGCCACATGGTTGTATTAGTACTCCGGTCATAATAGGCACTGATATTTTAAATCGTGAAGGCATCACATATATACGGAAAAATGGAATACAAATTTTGACTCGTTCGGACATATCTATGGTCGTAAACAATATTCTTGATGTGAGTAACGTAAACTCACCACTTAAAGGGGAAGAAAAAGAGCAACTTTTGTCGATTATCCGTGAATTTTCGGGTTCCTTTATAACTGGTACCGCTTCATCGACGGTAACGACCGGTAGTATGAAAATAGATGTGTGTAATAGTGAACCAGTGTGTTACAGACCGTATAAGCTGTCCTTGGACGAAAAAAATCGCGTCCGAAATATCGTTAATGACCTAATGGCTAAGGGCATTGTACGCGAATCGGATTCGCCATACGCAAGCCCTGTAATCCTAGTTAAAAAGAAAGACGGCACAGACCGCATGTGCATAGATTACAGAGTCTTAAATTCGCGGACTGTAAAAGACAAGTTTCCTCTACCTCTCATAGAAGACCATATTGATAGGTTGGGTTCGAGTAGATTCTTTTCAAGTCTTGACATGGCGACTGGATTCCACCAGGTGCCCATGGAAGATAGCTCCATAGCAAAGACCGCTTTCGTGACCACAGAGGGCCACTTCGAATATTTAAAAATGCCTTATGGTCTTTCTAATGCCCCAGTTGTTTACCAAAAGATAATTTCAAAGACCCTTAAGTCATTCATTGATTCAGGAAGGATACTGGTATATATTGATGACGTTCTCCTTTTATCCAATTCAGTATCTGAGGGGCTTGGTTTATTACGCGAGGTTTTAGAGACACTTGTTTCGACAGGTTTCTCCATAAATCTAAAGAAATGTACTTTTCTTAGTCCTGAAATTGAATACCTCGGGAGGATTATCAGTAACGGTCAGGTGAGGCCGAGTGTACGCAAGGTTCAAGCTCTTGTTGACTCCCCCAAGCCGTCTAATGTCAAACAAGTTAGACAATTTCTGGGCCTCGCTGGCTACTTTAGACGATATATCTCTAATTATGCTCAACGTACAGCTTGCATTGCTCAACTAACAAAAAAGAACGTGTCTTTTCAGTGGGGTGTCGAACAAGATAAAGCCCGTAAAAATATAATCGATTGCTTAACCAATGAACCTGTCCTTGCTATTTACGACCCCCAGTTACCTACAGAGCTGCACACCGACGCTAGCGCCATAGGCTATGGAGCAGTTTTACTACAACTTCATGAGGGTGGACTTAGACGCGCGGTTGCATATTTCAGTAAGTCAACACAAGGTGCGGAGTCCAAGTACCACTCTTATGAATTAGAAACGCTAGCAGTAGTTAAGGCTCTACAACATTTTAGAAAATATTTATTAGGCATATCTTTCAAAATAGTAACAGATTGTAACGCTTTAAAATTAACAGAACGAAAAAAAGATTTACTTCCTCGTGTCGCTAGGTGGTGGCTATCCATGCAAGATTACAATTACAGTTTTGAGTATAGGAAAGGGTCCCTGATGTCCCACGCTGATTATCTTAGTAGAAATCCTATAGATGTTTTTCATGTACAACATCCTAAAAACTGGGCTAAGTTAGCCCAATGTGCTGACGAAGAAACGATGAACTTAATAGACAGACTCAATAATGGTCAACTTGACTCTACCCGATATCTCGTACGTAATGGATTGTTGTACGTAAAACATAGCTCCATCGGTAAGGAAACCCGCTTACTGTGCTACATTCCGAAGGGTTATAGACTGAGTCTACTGCACGTGTTCCATGATGACCAAGATCACATCGGTTACGATAAGGCTGTGGAACTAATACTACGTAACTTTTGGTTTCCTGGACTACGTGCATTTGTGAAGAAGTATATTAAGCATTGTATCGTTTGTTTGACCCATAAACGAGTACCACGTGCCCCACATCAACCTATCGAGTCATGGACCAAACCCGATACTCCATTTTCGGTAGTCCATATGGACGTTCTCGGGCCATTAATCGAGTCACAAGGCTATAAGTACGTTCTAATTATTATTGATGCATACACCAAGTATAGTCTCCTATACTGCCTCTACCGCCAAGACACCGAAGAACTGAAACGTGTATTCACTGATGCGGTATCACTATTTGGGTCTCCACGGTTATTGGTTACGGATAGAGGACGAATGTTTGAAAGCACTGCTTTTCAAGAAATGGTCCGGTCATTTGGAAGTGACATTCACTTCATAACGCCAGGCATGCATCATGAGAACGGACAAGTTGAGCGTTACTGCCGAACTTTATTAAATCTTCTCCGTATTGAGGTTAATTACAAAAGGCAGAATTGGTCAGAAGTACTGTGGAAAACTCAACTCATAATTAATAGTACAAAACACAGTACTACCAAGATGTCTCCTCTCCAATTATTAATAGGATCTGATTCGTCCACTCCAATAATACGTGCCCTTGTTCGAGACGTTGCAATACATACTGCTTCTCGAAACCGTGAAGCTACCATGACTTTACAAAGACAACGTGCGTCATCACTTTTGTCATCTAACCAACGAAAACAGGATGACTATGTAAACAATGGACGCAAAACACCAAGAATATTTGAAGCAAACGATAAGGTGTTTGTAATTAAGACTGCACAGGCAGCAGGAAAACTGGACTCCTGCATGCGCGGACCCTACAAGGTGGTGGAACAGCTCCCACACCACCGCTATAAGTTGGAGCTATTAGTTGGCTCGTATGGGAAGCATACGGAGGCCTCAGCTGAGAATATGGTATTGTGGGCCGGGGAATGGACTCCTGAGACTTGCGCAGCCTTTTTTGACTGTAAGTTACAAACAATATAAACCTTACTGCACTAATTTTTGGCATGAGTGTTCCTCTCTGTCGCGGTATTGGAACTGTCTGTCGGACCGTTAGTTCACGTCGTTATGAGTGCATTTCGTCGTCATAACGAGTGATCTGTCTGTATCAGAATGTTCTGTGGCTAACTACGTTAGCGGAGATGACCCTTCTCTGTGTCTGTAAGCTGTCTGTCGGAATCTCTAATTTACGTCGACATGAGTGAGCTTCTCTGTCTACTGTGTGAGTTGTCCGTGTCAGAATGCCGTTTGTCCAGATCGACATGAGTAACCTTGACTGTTACATTGTTAGAACTGTCTGTGTCGGAGTCGTCCGTGTCAGAAGTTCGATGTATATGTTCTTACGATACGCTAGCTAAAGCCGTAAATGAATTAGGTATTACATAAATACCTAACAGATGTCCGGTGTGTGTTGAAGGGCCCTTGAAAGGATGATGCATGAACAATATGAATTGCAGCCAGAATGATTCGGTGAAATTCGAATGTAAAGAAAGTATGATTGATCCTGAAAGAAGTACATCGCGATGTGTAGTATCTTAAGAATGTAATCTAAAGCGTGCAATTTAACTATATTTCAGCGGAACCTGATGACCATGAACATCCCAGAGTTACGGGCGAGGACGACCGCTCGTCAGGAGAGGCCGTGTAACAAACAATTCTCAAAAGGGGCGTGGCTATAAATCATGCCACTGAGCGGCGGCCTGCACACAAAGGCCCAAGTGAAGAGCGGGGCGAGTTGAAACCGCGGCCGGGCGTAGGGCCCCTCGCCACAACGAAATAAGCTCGGATGGTGGACTCACGCGAGTGTGCACAAAATAGATCGCGTTTTTATTAATAATATTCGTTTCATTTTAATCTCACTTCTGTTCTATTATAATATATTTTTTTAATTGCTTTAGTTCAACAGACAGGCAGACGGTCCACTTAACGAAAAGCGGTTACCATCGCCTATGGATATTTATAACACCCAAAGGTGCTAGCAATGTAGTGCCATTCTCTAAAAAGAGACTATCTGGGCACTAATACCGGAACATATCTCAAATTTGTTACGGTGGATTACTTTAAACCAGGGATGGTATTTGGTTGTCACCCCGGCGCACGTACTCTACCACCTGGCTGTTTGTTGTTTTGTCGCCTCTTACGACAGGCCGCCCGGCCGCAGGAAATTGTATTCTTTCTCCGTTACTGCACGGATAAAATTTTGGCCTTTATCTAAAGCCTTAATAGTTCTTGAAATATCAGCTATTAGACACAGATATCGGATTGCGTCATAAGAGTTTTTTTTAACGTTAGCTACTTATATTGAGGAAACTTTAAAAAGGAAAAAAGCGATCAGTAGGTAAATCTGGCTGCGTTTTAAAATATTCAAAACACTTTAATTTACAAAAAAAATATTATCGGACTGCATTGAAATTTACTACAACATTCAGTGGAAACAGTGAAATATTCACCGACAATACACAGGTCTTCAATAAGCCTCGGCCGCTCATAAAAGAGATAAAGATGCGCACACAGACGCCAATTGCATTGCTAATCACATTAGATGCACAGAATGCATGTAAAACGACCTAACACCGGTGAGACTCGTCACGGCCCGACGTTGGGCGAGGCAACCATAGCGGCGACACATTGGAATTTATCATAGAAGTCGGCTTAGCCCTGAGAATTAGCTTCACAACAATACCAAAAAAAATTATTTCATTCTGCATATTACAAAACCCTTCCGAACATAAGTTCTTTTGAGTTGGGTTAAAAATGGCAACCAGCTAAATTATTGCTTCGTCTAGGTATTCCAATATCACTGCTAGTCCAATACTATATTTTCATTACAGTCAATGGTTTCGAATCTGACTGACGCGTTGTAATCAACAAACTAAGTACGAGAAACATCAAACAACTGGTTGGTGAATCAGCCGGTCATGAGATCGAATAAGTTAACTCAAAACGATCGCAAAACATTTCGATTGTCCAGTTAAGGGTCGAGTTGTTATTGTCAACTCGATTATTGTATTGTATTTTTGGCTCGATTACTGTTCTTTCGCCCGCCACCGCTATCGCACACTATCCCACTATTCTACGCAGTCACTACACTACGGTAATATACACACTAGTACATATTACTTGATATAGATTTTTTACCACACAAAAACATCTACACTCGAATTTCAATACCTTTTATTACGAGTACATAAAACAATAACAGCTCATAAATGTCCCACTGCTGGTCTAGGGCCTCCCACTAGGGTATGGAAAGTATACCCGCCACGCTTGTACACGGCGGCTTGGTAGGCTTGACACATCTATCCCGGCTATCCCGATGTGCCGGTTTCATTACGATATTGTCCTTCACCGTTGTTAGCACATGATAATTGTAACAATATGCACATTGGGTCAGAAAACTGCCTAAGTGGTGCATGCGTTCCAGACCAGAATTCGAAACCGCATCCTTTGAGTTTGGGACGTGTGCGTTAGACATTACGCTACCAAGACTTCGAGAACATATAGGTGTTTAAATTTAGAAAACTACAAAATGCAGTCACATTTCAACTGGTGATAGTTTTTATATCAAAAGCTATCTACTATCAAATGACTTAATATTTTTTTATGTTTATGTATTTACCCTTAACAATTAGATACAAAGTCACGGTAAACAAAGCATTCGGTATAGTCGCAGACAGGCAGATAATGTGTGGAGGGGCTAATTCGTCAAAGAGCGGCGCACGCCGCTTTGTGCAGCTTATGGTAATCAACGCACACGCCTAGGGGATTTCCACTCGAAGGCAATTTAATTGTTGAATTTACATTCAATCATTGTGATACACAAACTTATTTGTACATAATACTATAACATATTTTTTAGGTAGAATTATTCGCTGATCACTCGAGGTTTCACTCGTCGTCCATATATAGTTCGCTGGTCGACAACGCGGCGTCTACCCATGGACAGCAGTGATTGTTGGGTGCCGGTACCTAAATTATCACTTATTTCACGATTTCATCATATTGTTACATGCCAATAAAGTAAATGCACACCTGGTTTATTACCTTGCCCGCATTTGGACTTCTTTTGTTTACTTTGTGTTTAAAATTGCAGTTAGACAATAGCCTATTGTTATTGTATTAGTTTATGGCCGTTCGCAGGAATAATTAAGCAGGTGTGCAGATTACGTTTACTTGGAAAAACTCAGTCCACGCGGTCGATTGTTGTATTGTACAGTTTACTATAAAACAATGCCCGAACGGAGGGGTGCGGAAGTCAAGCGAGGATTACGATACGAGCAAGACGTACATTCGATTAGCTATATAATGACGGACTTTGCGCGTGGTACTGAATCATGCAGTTTATACTGGTTGCGTCCAGTTATATTTGTACCTGTGTTATACGTGTTTGTATAGTTCTAATAAATTCTATAGTCATTCCAATGGTATTTTAATTCGAGTCCTGTAGCTCGTAACAATATCACTGTGCGGCATAAAATATAACAGGTACCAGCGAAGTTTCATCCTTAGAGAATGTTCTCTAAGGATGAAATTTCTGACTGAAATACAAAAACGGACAGTGACGGGTGCACCAGACATGATCATTTTTAAGGGTTCCGTAATTGACAAAATGGCTACGAATCCCCAAAAAGAACAACCACGAGGCCACATCTCTCCATAGCTGAAGAGCAGAATTGATTTGTTTAAGATCAAAAGATAGAAATTCACAAAGGGAAGTGAGGTAATTCGTTTGACCAAAGACTCGTAAGACCGCGGCCTCTAATATTTCAAGTAGCGCTTTGAATACGAATAAACACTAAGCGAAAAGTTTTGAACACTCAAAAATAAAGAAGAAAATGTGTTTTATATTAAAATAGAATTACACTTTCAAAGGATATTACTTTTTAGTACTATTTCATGTAAAATTGGGATATCATTTATATTTAGGCATTCAAGAGAATCGTCAACAGATTTTTGTATGCTTATACCCTTTCCAAGCATTTATTTTACTTTTGACAGCTCGATGACGCATCGATTAGTAATATCTCCTAATGCGTTTATTACTCGATTCATAATAAAAATCGACTAATAATATTATAATGTATAATAATTAAATAATAAATACTGTTACGAGCTATAGGACTCGAATTAAAATAAATACCGTTGGAATTACTATAGAGTTTATTAGAACTCTACAAACACGTATAAAACAAGTACAATAAAACTGGATGCAACCAGTTCACACTATGCGATTCAATGCAATTCAACAGGCGCAAAGTCCGTCACTATGTCGCTAATCGAAAGTACACGTCTTAATTGTATCGTAGTCGTCGAATGACTGCCTCACCCCTCCGTTCGGGCATTGTTTTATACTCAATTGTATAATAGAACAAAGGATCGCGTTCGCCGAGTTAATCCCACACACCTGCCAGCTTCGACGTCCATAAAAATAATTAATTCGTTCGATCAATTTAAATTATCTATATATTTTTGCTAAAAATATTATATCGTGTAATAAATTTCATTGAACATATTTTACATATATTAAATAAGCTATTTTGTAATAAAATAAAAAATTGTAATAAAATAGAACATTTTTTTATTTTCAAATCGATTACTTCCGACTTACTTACGTATACTGTCGATGGCTTAATAGACTGTGCATGACTGAACATCACTATTATGTCATCCACAACAATTAAGTACGACAATTATGTCATTTGTTTCGTGTGGTCTTAACTGTCAAGAAATATGTAACTTGATATAAGTGCAAACGTCAATATCTATTTCTCTATTTCCATAATCTTAGCTTAGTAAGTAAGGTGGCTGACCATAATCTCAATGATTCCTTTTCCTTCGCTAAAACTCTTTTCCTCTAGCCCCCATCCGCCGAGTAACGTGTGATGAGGAACTTCGTTCCAAAAGATGTTTGGAAAACCTTTTTCAAAGTTAATGGGTCATTAAATGACTCTGAGAGTGATGGCAATATATCGCTCACTCTAATATTGTAGTATGTTCTTACATATAACAACATTAAAGCGAGACGTAGCATAGGCGTAGCACGTATTACGGCGTAATGAAGCTGGAATTTTGCGTGCGTGCTTGAAGAAATGAATTTACGTACTCAATTAACTAAATTATCGTTAACTATGTTAATTAAGTGGTAATATACTGTCCTATTTACTATGCTTGTGATGACTAGTTAAGAATGGAGTGTTACCGTCAGCGAATCAATGGCCCGGTTCTCTAGGCAACTATGGTTTCCACATGTCTTCAATTCCGATAACTTCGAATAAGTATCGTGTACCTATAAGTAGTTAAAAGGGCGCAATTATTATATAGGTAGGATTAAGGGCCATCCGTAAATCACACGTTAAGGGCGTTTCTCGATGAAGTGTGACATTGTTAGTCGGACGAGTCCCAAATTTCGTGACGTCGCATTTCAAAATCTAATCGACTTTTATCGTTCAGGCCATTCAACTCTGGAATCCACTACAACTAAACATCAAGCAGACACGATCATTACTTTCTTTTAACAGATTAGTTAAAGATTACTACCTCAAGCTATAGTGTTATTGTTTACTTTGGTATGTATATAATATGTGTATTTATGTATGTTTATATACTATATTATCTTATATATTACTATTTATTAATTAACTAAATTATTGTAAGTGTGCTGGTTTAGCAACTATCGACTTTTGTTGTCCTTCCTATAGGTACTCCATGCAAAGGTTGTCTGGAAGAAATCGCCATGGGCGATAAGACCGCCGATTTTACTTGATTTATGTAGCATTTTTGTACAATAATGTATATTCTATTCTATATTTAAGCTATAAAACACGAAAATCAAAGTAAGTACTTAACTGCTGTATTTAATGTAATAACTGCTCGATGTAAATCTGTAAAATAGTTGATGTCACAATAGGGAGCAGGGTGCCTCACGAATGTGACCACCTGTGACAAGGACGGGGAGGGATCACAAAATCATGAAATACGTATGACGTAATTTGCCCCCCCCCCTTATCTATTGTACGTTTATTTCATTTTATTTTAATAAGGATCACTAACAGTTTTTCACATTTAATCAGTTACTAGAATAATATATATAATTTTTATTAATACTTTTGAGTTTGGGACGCGTACTCAAACCATTAAGCTACTACCACGGCTCTTGTAATTAATACTTTAAAAAAAATAACTTGTAATTGATGAAATTATTTTAAAAATCAAACAAGTGCGTGGCTATTTACAAATATAAATGAATTAGGTCAAGAAACCATAAGAAATTCCATACATTACAAACTAATTAAAGAATCATATTCAAACCAACTTTCGTTAATAGTATATTAAGATCTACCCACATTTTTTTTCAGAAAGTTCTTTTTCGTTTTTCTAACATTAATGGGGAGGGGAAGATTTTTACATTTTCTAAACATAAATCTTTATGGCGCCCAACTTATAAAAATGTTAAGGAATAAGATTAACTCATATATAAATAGATGAGTGTTATTATTACGCCTTATCAGGAACAAAACACATATAATATGAAACGCTTTTGTACTTCTTTTCAAGACTGGTTCGCAATATCGAATGTCGGAAGAACACGTGCTCCCAATTTCCCTAGGGTCCTCACCTTATCCCGGTATTAGGATCATCTTTGACACTCGAACGCGTTTAAATGGTCCAATTCCCTTGACTACTATATCAAGGGAAAGGTTCTAATTCAGCGTCACGTAAAATGTTTCCGAGTCAATTTAATCACAAAAATAACACCCAATACCTAGAACATCCCCATTAAAGGGATATCTTCCTAACGGACGTCATGTCCGCTTGTTGAAGGCGGCGTGGCAGGTTTGATACGTTTATCTCGATGTGTGAGATGTGTTCACCGCCATTTTGCGGTAATTATAAAAACTAGTGATCGCCCGTGCTGGAAATTCGATCATAATAATTAATGTCAAAGACTACTTCTATAATCACAGATTACGTCAAGGCTACGCTGTTATTTTGACTTGACAATAAACAAGAGTATATTATGCGTGTGTGTGTCAAATACGTGGTAGTGTGTGTAATATTTTTTTATACATTATTTAAACATATTAGCATTCGTCGCTTCTTCTCTATGTAAACTATAAGTGTGCGAAATTTCATATTCCTCCGACTGCGCAATTTTCGTAAAAATGGGTAGGCAAAGTTTTTGCTTGACGTATGAATCTATAGATATACATTATTTCATTATGGGCGCGTTCCTATAGTATCTCACAACGCCCAAAGCACTCCTTTAGTCGTTCCACATAGCGACCACGGTCGTTATGGTCGTGGCGAAAACGTCACTAATTACGTCATTATTTTCGATCACACAACGCTCGCAACGACCCATGTCAAAAGGTGGGTCGAAGGGGGCAGAGCATTAATTCTCTCTATCGATTGACTTTGAGAAAGGCGAGATTTTCAAATTAACCAATGACATTTGTGTATTTCGTCGTTAATGACATCAACGCTCTATAATCCGTTCCATTAGAATAGATCATTAGAATATAAGAAAGTAACGCCCGCAAGCAAGTGGAACGGGAAAAATGGTGGTCGCTATAAGCCTCATGTGGAACGTAGCCTATGTAACGTGCATTTATGTAGTCAGAAAATTGCCTAATGGCCGGTACCTATTTTTGAATATTCATTCATTGCCTTACCATGGATTAATCTTTGGCATGACTCTTATGGAGCTTATGTCAAATTTTAACCTATATTAATGCAAATAAACGATTAGTAAGATATAGGAACAGGCCGTGAGTGATGTTACGTTCTTTCCGCCCATGATTTGATCTCATATAATCTAAAAGAAATTGTCATTTGCGTTAAAACCGCCAATGTTATCATATTAATATTCTTCAAGTTGTTTATTAATAACGTTTTCAATTCTCTATACTTCTCAGTGTTAATTTAAAATCAAGTACAATAAACAATTTAGTACAACATGAATATAGATAGTTTCAACAAATCTTTTTGATCACAAATTCCGAAATATAAAATATTCCAACTTATCATTATGATATATAAAGTCTGTGGAGAATGAAATATTTCGTCAACATGTTGTGTCTTCGTGCGAACTCGTTGGGCAATAAAACGGTATTTAAAAAAACTACAGATTCCATTGAGCATTAGACATTTTGAATTACAAGCCTGCAGACGAGATAAAATTGCTAAATTCTAAGGAATTTGAGTGATATATATGAAATTGCGGCGTCACCGTGGTTGTGACACATTTCTTTCATTTCTCATGTTCTCTGAAAGTACTATTGGAGTAATCTAATCACAGGGCTATAATATATTAAATCGCGGCATAAAATGTAATAAAAAAATATCAACAATTTTGTAACATCATTTTATACTTATAATTTACTTTTCACTAAACCGTTATTAATTAACATAAATAGTTTGTGTGTTTACTATCATGTTTACTATCATCGTAGACAAAAAAGGCTGGTAGAATGCCACAACAAACAAACAAACACGGGTTTACTGTCCATTTCCTACGTTCTCCAATAGTGCGAGGCCCGAGCCCAGCAGTGGGACATTTATGGGCTGATATTATTATTATATAGGTTATTGTTGTTTTCAAAAATGAGTCGGCCAGAAACTCCCCGCAACACGTCTAGCTAAAACTTATTATACTTCATATATCTGTCTCATATATTTCGAGTATATAAATATGTTATAAGCAGTAATACAGCATACTTGAATGACATACTTTATTTTCTATAACGTTTTTATCTTGCCAAGTTTGTAAGGAATTTATGGAGATATATTGCAGCATAACACTTTAGATCAAGTATCCTTTTATTGTGTCTTGGTCTTATTGAGTATACACTGTTTGCTATAACACCAATAATTCTTCAAAAAGTAATTCTATAACACACTTCTGTATAAAACTTATAAAAAAAAGAACTTGAGATATAAATAGAATAAGATAAGAAATAGAAAGAAAAGTAATATTTAGCTAGACGTGTTTCTGGGGAGTTTCTTGCCGCTTCTTCACTTTAACAGCAATAACACGTTGCGAAGCGGCGTACATAGAATAGGAAGTAAAATGAAATTTTAACTTATATGTATGACTTTCAAAAAGAGTTCTCAAGTGGAACTTATTTTAATAAAGACTTTTGAATTTGAATTTAATATATCATTCCTTGTGTCGCATCAAGCGTTTGCAGTGGTCAAAGTGCGTGCATGCAAAAGTTTCGCTTGGATTGCCACGTCTGACGGCTTCTGAAGCATTTTGCACCGCAGTCCGGCCGAATGGGTCGAACGCATTTTACTTATAGGAATTTTGTACATATTTTATCAAACTGATATTTGAGATATGCAGATATGGCGGAATTCGTTTAATAAAAATGTATGGTTGTCTTTCTATAATATAATAAATTTGTCAAGGAATATTTTTTTATTGCGCGATTTCAGCAGATAGGCAGACGGTCCACCTAATGGAAAATGGTTACCATCACCTATGAACATTTGTAACACTAAAAGTGGCACCAATTTGCTGCCAATTTCTACAGGGAGACTGGAACCTGGCCACCAATGGCGGAACACAACTCAAGGTTGTTATGGCGGCATACACTAGACCAGGGGTGGTAGGCAGGCTGTGGGTTATTTTGTCACCTCTTAGTACAAGCCGCCCGGCCGCAGCAATTCTTTCTCCGTTCCTGCAGGGATAAAGATTGAATCGAATTTGTTCAATGAATTTAAAAAAAAAACAGAAGTGCTATTTCGGGCCACCAGATTCCGAAAATACAACTTTTAGAATATTTTTCTGTCTGTTAGATCATAACATAAAAACTACTAAACAGATTTAAATGCAACTCAACACATAAATACCTATCCCGGGTCACATTATGATACTTTTTGCGTGAAATTTTTACGCGTACCTACTGTTATTCACCAGCAACTGCTATTCACTGTTGTACATAGGTACAGCTATGTATACATATATACCTACATGTATACTTACGAGGCCCACGTCATGCGGTGAGTGTGGCATTATAAAGATATGATAGATACCTATACACCTATATACTTTCTCACAAACAGCTGCTTACGTATTCGTCCGATTTCGGAGCAGCTCGTCTTGATCCGTGCGAGCTTCGTACAGTCGTACCATATAAATACATGTTAAGCGAACTACATGGTAGGCGGAGTGGGGTGTGTTAGGTTTCATTTTCGTTACGGAATTTCTTGATTCGCTCGCCGCGCTCAAAGCCTGCAATAAAAGCTATGCAATAGCTTAAAATATACTTAGGTCCAAATGTCACTTACGATAAAATGGCGGTAACGGCTCGATAAATACTGTAATACCTTTGCAAGCCGGTTTTCTTTTTGCAAATATGTAAATTAATTTGAATTCTACCCTCCCATATCACTGCTCTTACGATTTTTACAGAAACTTTTCACACTAAGCATGCACCGCTTAGGCAGTTTTCTGACTGGCATATTGTTGCAATGACTAAGTGCTAACGGTGAAGGAAAACATCGTGATGAAACCTACAACATCGCAATAATTGATGTGTCAAACCCGCCATTCCGCCTTGGATAACCGTGGCGGGTACACTGTCTATTACCCTATTTAAAAAAATCTGCAGGCCCACCAGCGAAACGAATATGGGTTTTTATATTTTATTTTCGTACTAATATAATAATATAATATTAGCCTATAAATATCCCACTGCTGGGCTCGGGCCTCCCATTATAGGGGGAAAGGACAGTACACCCGCTACGCTTGTCCAAGGCGGCTTGGCAGGTTAGACACATCGGTCATCTCGATGTGCGGGTTGCATCACGATGTTTTCCTTCACCGTTATCAGCGCGTGGTAATTGTAACAATATGCACATTGGGTTAGAAAAGTGCCTAAGTGGTGCATGCGTTCCGGCCAGGATCGAACCCGCGCGCTTTGAGTCCGGGACGCGTGCGCTAGCCATTACGCTACCATGACTTTTATTCGTACTAAGGGAAGGAGGAATTATATATCACTTTTTAATAGACAATATGTGAACAAAAGTGTGAATTTATTTTACTGACGCCATTTAAACTACGCATAGGTGGTCTTATAAATTATTCAACGCTGAAATGATTGCGAATAAAGTGTGAAATAATTCGAGATCACTTCCTACGTACTATGATGCTTTTGAATGAGTCATGTTGTAATCACATGGAATCAGTGTTGTCAGTTTATAATATGGTAATACTACGTAAGAATAAATAATTTTAAAATTATTACGTATAGATTATCTATATCTTGTTTTTTTTGTAGATAAATATGAGGATAAATTTTAGTTAAATTGTGTCTTCAGATGATTAATATAAAATGTAAAAAGTTATTTATATAATAAAATATAACATGGACAAATTAAAAATGTCAGAGGCATGAATAAAACAGTGGAATGGTTTCACTTTTGAATTCATCGGGTTGTGATTTATTCGACTGATAATTTTTATCTCATTGAATAATCGGCCTTAAGATAATAAAATATCATTAAATAGTGTAATTCATTGCAAAAAAGTCCTGATTACATAATAGTAAAATGATCTCCCTAAAATAAATCAATGTACATACATACAAAACATATTAAATAATCATACAGTTATCACACAATATATAACATAATCAATGTAATTTTTATTATTTATTTTAATATTAACCACAAGACCATAAAATAATTAAAATACTTAAAATAAACTGTATAAACAAATTAAAATTAATATACAAATACCAGCGACAGACCTTTATTACGCGGGAACGTTCCTAAATGATTGGCCGCATTCCCTCTTTAAATGGCAACGGTAAAGGCTGGTCTATACTTCGGGCAACTGCCCAAAGTATTTGTGCCTTTTGGTCACGTGAGCCATTTACTAGATATTTGGCATGTCTCGGTGGAGTTTGTGTGCCTCAGACCCCCATGGTCCCAGAGTCTCGACCCCAAAAGCTATATATAACCATTTCCGATAGCTATAGGCATATTTTTATTTAAAGTCATTATGATAGTTTCTTAACGAGATTATTATAAGTAAGGCCGCATATTTTTTATTTATTCAGATCACCAACAGTTTTTTTTTTACATAAATTCAAGTATAATTAAGGTAATACATGCGGACACATCGCAAGCTTAATCCATTAATGACACTATCTAAAATTTGCCAAATCGAATTTATGGGCTGTTGTTAATTATTATTACATCTGTATTATAGCGAAAACAAGTTGGCAACACTGAACGGAATGTTTAGACAGTTGCATCTAAATTCTAATTTAGTGCGTCGGTGTATTTGTCGCGATTTGTTTGGCTTATGTTTCAATCTTCCAGGAACCCACACGAGATATTTGGGTGTATCTTGTTATTTATTAAACGTTTATTACTTGTAAAGTGGTGTTAGAGAGAATAATATATTTTAATGATTTGAAAAAGTAGTTGGTTGCGTTATTATACAAGAAATGTGTGAATTACATACACAGTTTACATATTTAAAAAAAAGAAATAAGACGACCGCTCAAAGACATGAGACTGAAGTCCCTGAGACTTAAGTTTTTCAATTTAGATCCTAAATCAACCCAAAGTTATTTATATAAAGATTTAAGCTTGAATCATTTAAGGCATTGAATACCCTCCCTCGTCTGGTTTCAGATTTTCTCCTTTCAACCAAATCTATTCAATTTGGTTGATCTATATAATTTCCTGCGGCCGGGCGGCTTGTCGATGTCGTAAGAGACAATAAAACAACCTACAGCCAGGTGGTAGGGTACTTGTCAGTCTGGATAATTGAGTTCTTCCGGCATCAGTGGCCAGGCTTCAGACTCCCTTTAGAGAGCGGCAATACCTACATTGGTAGTATCTTTGTTGTTACAAATATCCATAGGCGACGGTGACCGCTTTCCATCCGGATGGTCATCAGACTCAAAACATTTAAAAAAATGAATCATGCGAAGTCATTTTTAAAAGATGCAAAGAATAAAAAAAACTATACGTACTGTGTACATACCTCATTCACGAAAACTCCCTATATCCACGTAAACAATCAACGAAACGACCTAAGGGTGTCCCTTACCCGTTCAATCTCGCATTGTTTTTTCAGATTACGTCGGTCTGATTACTCAGTCTTGGATGTGACGTGCGCCAGGTGTGGTCGAGTGCTGCAATCATCCGTGGAATGGGTTCCCCTGGCCCGAGGCAGAGGCTTAATTTCGCCGAACAATGCCTCCTGCAGACATTTTGCATACAATGAACCGAGACGGTACAGAAAAACCTGTCAGTTTGGAGCGAGGGCTTTTTCCGCGCGAATACGGCGATGCGATCCAATTTGAATTTCGAAGACAATTCGGTTTATTGCACGAGATTGAGAATTCACGTTGTTTAAAAAAGTACGTCTGCGTCACTATTCAGAGCATCTGTTGCCAGAGGGATTGTTTAAAAAAAATATTCTTACATTTTCGCGACTTAACACAATGTTAGTGGGGGATTTATACAGCAAAACACATAGAACTTGGAGAATTGTTTAATTTCACTTCCGAACGAATCATACCCGATTCACAGCAGGTTTGTAGTACTTATGAGATATAGTAGTGTTTGTAATACAGTTACTTTTTTCAGGCCCACCGCTAGGTGTTTCGACGCCCGCGTGCAATACCGATTATGCCGCCCTATGACTAGCTCTAAGTTTTGTAAAACAAAAGAATTATTAATGTTTTCTTATTATGGTGGGAAAAAGAAAACAATATATTGATAAAACATTTATTTTAATTAAGTACTTATTAGTTTGTTTACTGATGTATAAAACTATATACTTAAATATTTATCTACAAAAAATTAACTCTTCTTGCCTTTATATTTGCGAAATCTTCTACCGAGTTTTTTGTATCCAAACTGTCTAAAATTTCAGATGCAATTGAAACTACAGCTAAATAACTTAGTCTTTGCTGAAGCACTGTTGATCTTAAATAGTTTTTAATAATTTTTAAATTTGAAAAGGTTCTTTCACCATATGGAACTGAAACCGGCAGTGTAATATTCTAAGCGCTGTGTTCGGAAATGTTGAAATTTAATCATTGGTAAAAAGATATTGTAATAGGGTTTGTGGCTTATTAGACTGGTTTTCTGCAAAATGTAACTGTAGGGGATTGTTCCGAGGGATTCCCAATTACACACACTAGCTTTTTGATAATATATATATTTTATTGCGTGAGAGCAGTTTATGTTGTACATGTAGTTAAATGCGAAGAGAGGACAAAGAGGTGGCGCTGCTGTTGCATCGCACCAGTGTTGCTATAGTATAAAATAGTTAACATACTCCCGCCCTTTTATAAGGACTATATTTATGAAAAAATAGTTTAAGTTATAAAACAGAGATGTTACAATATAATGAATTCGAATTTTAGTAGTAAGAAAATGTAGTACAATATTTTGTAGTAGTATGTAGTGATTCTATATAATAATTTGGATTTTATAAAGTTGATACGATTAGGTACAGTCATTTCTAGGAAGACTGGGCATTTATATAACTCATGATTTTGTTGACATAATATACAAGTTCTAGAATGTTGAATAGAATTCAAATGAACACTTTTTATATTTTGTTTATAGTTACAATCAGTATTTTTGTCATTTAATAATTCAAATGCAGTTCTACGTAGGTTTAAGAACTCGATTAAGTCGGATAAGCTGGGTAATGAGTTATCTTTTCTATTTATTTCCCATGCGGCACGTAATGAATTATCTAGTTTTTGAGAAATTAGAAATACTAATAGTACATCCCAACTATCAACAGGGAGTTTAATTGCTTTTAATGAATCTAAGCTTTGTTGCAAAATTACTAAAAAATCTTTTAAGTTATGTTTTGTTATGGTATTGAAGTTCATAATTGATTTTAAATGAAAGTTTACAATGATGTTTTTATTCTCATACCTTTTTGATAGTATATCTAATGCCTTACTGTAATTTTCCTCGGTTATGAGTAGAGATGATATCAAACCAGCAGCTTCTCCTGAGAGGGCAGACTTTAAATACTGTAATTTATTGACCGTTGGTATGTCTGAGCTGTCCACCGATGCATAGAATATATTTTTGAATGCTGGCCATTGTCGAATGTCACCATCATACTTTGGTAGTTCCAATAAGGGCAGTTTAACTCGGGGCTTTCGAATAGTACATTCATGTTGAAATGAAGTGGAGTTTAAGTCGGGCTGATTTGTACCTGAAAGGAAAGACTCAATTTGTGCCTTCGCTGTATAGTACAGGCTTTCTGTATTTTTTCTGTCTTTTTCGTGAGCAGAGAGCGTGTCGCTCGATTGTTCGATTAGTTCCCATTGTGTCTGTATTTCATCATATTTTTCGAATATTGACGTTAATTCCTGTGATCTCACTTTTAGCTCGTTTATCGTATTATTTTCAGGATCATATGATTGTACAAAATGAGCGATCCTTGTAATTTTCCCTTTTTGTATGCTTCTTGTACGTTGTAAAGTTTCCACGTTGTATTGTGATTGCGTCATCTTTTTTGTTTAATAGATGAATTATTGTTCGACTTCGTTGCACTTTTATATTATTTGTAGTTTGTATTGTGGATTTACTGTAGTTTATATTGTATATTTGCACTTTTTGTAGTAATTTTTCAATTTTGTGTAAGCGTGGTTGTAAAACACCGTCTTTGTAGTAAAATCTTTCTTGCGGTGGCGCTATGCAGCACGTTATGCGTGTGCGTTTTTGATTGGCCGTTGAGAGCGTCGTCTTCTCTGATTCGCGTATCGAGCGCGTCCTTTTTGTGCCTATTGGCTGTCAGCAAAATCACGCGCTAATGGCGGCGTGCCCTTTCCTCTCGCGACGAAATGGACTTTTTTCTTTACCTTTATCTTGCGTGATGCGATGTGAAGTCGTAGTTCTTTTTTCACTCGAAGGACCAGAATTATGTAGGGGATTGTTCCGAGGGATTCCCAATTACACACACTAGCTTTTTGATAATATATATATTTTATTGCGTGAGAGCAGTTTATGTTGTACATGTAGTTAAATGCGAAGAGAGGACAAAGAGGTGGCGCTGCTGTTGCATCGCACCAGTGTTGCTATAGTATAAAATAGTTAACAGTAACTTTAATGCAATGATTTCATTAAATAAATCAATACCGTCAATGTCTGATTCAATACTTGCATCTTAATTTTAACGGATGCCAATAGATGGCGGTATTAACATTATACTTATGGTGGGTATTATGAAAATGCTTTGAATTACGTGATGAGTCGCTCGATTTGCCGCCCTCTGGGTGTGCCGCCCGTGTGCGGTGCACGCCTTGCACGCCCACTTACGGCGGCCCTGACTATTTTACTTGAAAGTATATCAACACTATCATATATAATTATTTTGTAACTTAGAAAATAGCTAATGTCTGGCACCACTTGAATTTGGGCATATTAGGTAAGGCTCTCACACGACTACAATATGGTGGGTTTTTTTTAATAGTACATTAAATTCAATCAAGTCTATTAGGGCACAGTAACCACTATCGATCCGATTTACCTGTCCGTTGTACAGGTTGTATTATATTAATGTATTCTGTGGTTGTTCTCTAGCAAAAAAAGCGGGAATCCATTCGTCAACCGCGGATTGACGTATCACATCAGCTAGACGTCAAAAACGTCAATATGTGGATTGTCTATGTCTCTATGGCATAAAAAAAACTAAATCAATGTTGCGGCGAAAACGTATTTTACAGCCGACAGTCGATAACCAAAGCTTTCACGAGTCGCGGTTTTTATACGTCCGTAGGTTTTCAAATATGGCGTGGGTGCGTAATATTAATATAAATAATTTTAATTTACGAGCATAATAAAATCATCTATACTAAGAAAATTTACATAAAAGTGCTATTTATACGGTGTCTTATCATAAATTACTGTTTTTAGAATGTTTGGGCTTTCTATCCGTAAGTTTGTCACGAAGAAATTTCGCAATATGCGATTTCATAATAAATGTTATTAAGGTTTAAAACAGATTTTTTATTCTAACAGGATTTTTATCCTGAAATTTTGTGTATATTGTGCATTTTATTCCTGCCTGAAGTGCAAACAGGCAGACGGCCAACTTGATGCAAAGCGGTTACCGTCGGCTACGGACGTTGGCAACACCTGGGCTGTCGCTAACGCGTTGCCGAACTCTAAGAAATTTTATAATTTTAATATATTTTCCAGGAGATAAAAATAAAATAATAGTTCCATACGAACAAAATCGCGGGCACAGCTAGTTTAGTAATAAAATCGAAATGTGTGCTGGGACACATATTAGAAGTGAAACTTGAAACGTGAACTTCAACGGACACGAGGAAAAACGAATCGCAACGGACAAGTGGAAAAACGAATGGCAACGGATAAGTGGAAAAATTAATCGCAACGGACAAGTGGAAAAAACGAATCGCAACGTACAAGTGGAAAAACTTCAAGTGACAAGTGACAAAATGAATCGCAACAAAATTTTAACTTGAAGTTTTACGGGCAGGTTTTCAAATTGGACATAATAATACAATTACAATAAGTACATTAACAATCTACCCGTAAAACTTCAAGTTAAAATTTTGTTGCGATTCATTTTGTCACTTGTCACTTGAAGTTTTCCACTTGTCCGTTGCGATTCGTTTTTCCTCTTGTCCGTTGAAGTTTCACTTCTAATATGTGTCCCAGCACACATTTCGATTTTTAGCAGGTTTACTGCAAATTATGATTTGGTTAGGTTAGGTACATTTTAATGAATGTAGTTTTCATTCATTAAAATTCATTCATACATACATTCATAGTCTATTATAAAATTATACACATACAACGGAACATTAACAAATGCGCATCTTTCGTCATCAACTTCATTCGGACATCAAATTATGTTAACAGAAAAATATTTCCAAAAAAAATAACTAAATAAAATTTCGTTTGCTCATGTTTTGTTGAAGAGGCTCCGAAACTACTGAACCGATTTGAAAAATTCTTTCACTGTTGGCAAGCTACACTATTCCCGGGTGACATAGGGTATATAACATTTACAAATAAATTAGGGGTCCTTACTAAAACTCCAATAATGTAACCCAAGGTGTAAAAAAATACTTAAATTCGCGTGCGCTGCGAAAACGATAGAATAAAATAATGTACTACGACTTTGCAGAACACATCATTATTTACAAAAAGTGTCGCGACACTATATATCTATCTATTATAGTTATGCCACAATAAGTGTTTTAATATTTTAAATTTTTAATTAAAATGCCGCTACTAGAAAATGCTCTTTATTTGTATCTTGGTATTAATCCTTGTCAAAATAAATTACTTCAAATTCAAGACTGCTTCAATACCTTTATACAACTTTTTGAATTATTCAATTTGGACATTTCATTCGAAAGATATCACGAGTTTAAAAATGTAAGAATTAGACCACGTGACCGTGACGCTTTTTCGTGAGCGAAAAATCGTAAGACCCCTTTTATATAGAAGTTTCACTTCAAAAAAGATATTCATAACGAAACAAAAGGAGACGCGACTTTTGGGCCAAATAAATGTAATGAATTAAGGTATGGCTTAATAAAGCGTTATATTTTTCTATTACACAATAGAAAACATCAGCCGCAAATTCTATCTGGAAGACGAAAAATCTTAAAAATATCGTCAAATGGATGTAAATGAATTACAACAATTAACAATATTGTTACGACTCTGGTCCCAACAAAAAAAAACCACCTGCATATCTGAAACAAAGCACATTTAATACCCGTCGGCATTTGAACTAATAACATTTTAATTCTTTTATGGTCGTTTTCTTTCGTTTACTCTGTTGTAAAAATTTGTGATTAGAAAACAACCCATTGTTGTATTATAATCTTTTATGGCAGTCATTAGCCATGTGTGTCGGTTTAAGTCGACATAGATACGGGGACATTACAGTTGCGCAGTATAAAACGATGACCTGATGGAGGGGGGAGGCAGTCGAGCAATAATGAAATTTATGTAATTACGACCTCCTGTATTACATTTGGACTTGTTGTGTTTCGGTTATATTTGTACCTGTGTTATACGTGTTTGTATACTTCTAATAAACTTTATAGTAGTTCTAACGGCATTTTAATTCGAATCGCGCGACTAGTAACAATATAAAGTTACTTACACTACATGATTTATTCATTCAAAATCACTAAACCCAATATTACAATTATAAAATATATCAATATAATGTATGAACGTCTCCTTTGAAAACATAATTTAATTCTCAAAAGTAATAGAAATGTAAGGACTCTTTATGAGACCCCATCTACTTAAAAAAATCAGTGTATTATTATAAAATCCTTATTTGTAAATCAGACGATGAAAACGAAACCAACAAATGAATATTTCATTAAGAAACAGAAATAACAAGCTAAAAAATTATTAAACGATCATTAAACAAATGAGAAAACAGAAATCTGACAAATGAAAACAGAGGTTTTGTTAATCTGCTTGCGGTTTAATTGTAAATTTACGACATAGCCCGTCCTTTTTCAACAAATCATTCTGTATGCGGGAGTAAAGGAGACGGGTAGAGACTCTGTGATTTCTTATTTTGACGTCCGACGCCTTTGAACAGCTCTCTGGAACACTCCGCGGTACGGATGATTGGATTGAATGAATAAAACATGTGTCAATTTGTGTAATAGCCCGCAAAAGTACCATACAGTAGTCAATTTAATTGTGACGCTAACTGGACGAGAAATGGAATTCATCGTTTGGAAAAATCAACGAAAATAATATGCTTCGAGTATTGTAAAACAATCTTTATTTAACAGTTCAAAAGTTTAGATTGATAGTTACGTTTCTTTTCTTTAAATTATTAATGCATAATTATAGCTTAGTGCAATAATACCTAGAGATATTGTTTCCTACAAAATTAGATTCAAACTTGTAGCACAAAACCAATCGATGTGTGCGTGAGCGGTATGTAATTATTTTCGCTGACACGCACACAAACGCGCAAATAATGTTGCAAGTTGTTACGTCACGTACCTGAAATAATTTATGGCTCCATACATAATTACAAACTGAGTAGTTCATACTTGCCAAAATCTGTCAATACAGAAACGCTTCGGAGATGCGGCTAGCTCCCTGGGCTCTCGCCAGTGGTGCTTCGGGGTTCATCATTCACAAAAGCACCACACAAGTAAGTAGAGTCTGGTGAATACCTCGGGCAACGGATCAGAATGGCGATCCAGCGAGGAAACGTAGCCAGCCTTTAATAATTATTATAAAAGTCATTAAATAATGTAGTCGGATTCCAATTGTATAGGGTAGTCTGGAGGATATCGCCTTTGGCGACAAGACCGCCCATTGTACTATAATTTTATGTGCAATAAAGTTATTCATTCATTTTATTCATTCATTCATTCATTCATTCATTCCTTCTGGGGACCTTACCCATAGAAGACGGTGATCTAGGCTCAGTGTTCTACTTATAGTCTTGAAGGACTATGGATAGAATGCAATATAAATAAGTTTTTTTATTTGTATTAGATTATTAACGGCATTGTAAAGTAGTCTTAAAGAGTAAAGAATTAAGAACTGGAAAGAACTGGAGCTCGTCACATTGAGACTTAGGCTGGTGTGCACCGACTTTTAACCGATGATTAAAATAACATAATCGCCAAAAATGTATAGAAAAACAGTAATTATTTTTGGTTAACCGTCGGTTAAATTTCGGTGTACACCAGCCTAGGCCCTACTTTAAAGTGCTTCACTTTACTGGCACCTACTCGAGTTTCAAGCGTATTAATTCTACGAATTATAGCTGCGAACTAATTACGTTGTACAAAAATAAAACCTACGAGTAAAATATTATTCCAAAAGATCCTACAAAAATAGGTGGTATTAGAACGATAAGAGCCTATTTTTCAATCATCAAAGGAAAGTTAATCATGGAATGAATTAAAACCTCACTGAATTTAAGTGTTAAATATCGACTGTTTTACTAACGCAAAACTAATATTTGATTTGTTCATGTTGTATTTTATCGTATGATAACTTTTGTCTGGTGACCGATAAATCGGCCCTAAGTAGTATTGCCTCAATAACTTTAGTACAAAGCTTATAAGACTCAACATCATAAAAAAATGTTCTATACCAAAACTGGATTTTTATCTTGTATTTTCTTTCATGTTTTATTTCGATATTGCGAAATATTCTTGCAAGGTTCAAAATATAGGCATAAAACTACAAAGTCCGCGCGAATGCAAGTGACGAGCTCTAATAAGTCTATATCGTGTAATAAATATACCCACATTTCTATGAACAGTTTTAACACGTATTAAATAAGCTATTTTTGTAATAAAGTCATTTTATTAAACTAGAACATTTTTTATCTTCAAATCGATTATTTTCGAATGATTTACGTATAGTGTCGATGGTTTACTAATCTGTGCGTTACATAACTCATCACTATTACGTCACCCACGACATAAAGTACGACAATTGTCATTCGTTTCATGTGGTTGTGTGCTTTACTGTCATGAAATATATAATTTGATAAACGTGCTAAACGTAAAAAGTAAATAATAACTAGTAAATGCTTGGAAACAGTATACTCTATTTCTTTGGAATCCTATTCCCCTTTCACGCACAGACAACTTGGTTTGACAATGATGTCATTTACGCTATGAATGCCATTAATGTCAGCCACAGATGCACCTGTCAGTGGGGACTGGAGGCGCCACCCGCTGGGATGTTGGTAACAATGAGCCCACGTTGTATTGAAATGGCATGCTTTAACTAGATGATTAACTAGCTATAATGCTGGGGCTTCACCGAGGATAATGTTATGGTTATTGACTGCGCACAAATGCGTCTTATTTTTAGCGTAACAAATATCTATATATAGTCAAACATCGAAGCTCTGGCGCTCCTAGGTTTGACTAGTCAAACCTCAAGTCTTAGTCAAAGTCCAAATAAATGAAGTTTTTCTGCCTTTGAATAACAATTTTTTGTTTAACCTAGGATAGACTAATTTATACAGTCTTTAAACATTTAACAAGTGCAGTACGAATCAACGTTTGACCGAGTCCGCCTTAGTCGCTTCTAGGATCGACTAGGCAAAGCCCGAAACAGATTATTTTACGTTCGACGTTTGATTAAAAAGTTAGTACTTTTAGGTTTGACTATAAATACTTTTGTCAAAGGGCGAAATTGGAATTTATTCCGGGGTTTTGTCGAAAGGCCTTGGTCAAACCTAGGACAAACCAGTCATTCCGGTAGGAGACTACATATCGACCTTATAGCATCGACTATAGCATATATACATACTTTATCTGTCAATGTTTCACGTTGGTATCGCTAAGTAAACTTTTTACGGCCTATTCAAACTTTTTTTCAATGAATTTAAATTCCCTAATTAAATCTGATGTCCTATTCTTTCTCGGCACGCACGTCAATCATTCACATAATAAAAATAAAATCGATCCGCTATTATAAATAATATAAAATAACCTAATATTAAAAATAAATATATACAACATAATTAATGCCGCTCTGCAATCTAGCGCACCGCTTTAATATAACGAGTATATGAATACCGTTCATCGCATTGCTGCAAATAAATGAACATATTATCCCCGCAAATTGCTAATGCGCTGGAACCTTGTCAAATTAACATTCACGAGACGTCACCAGAAACTCGATATGTACGCGTACTCGCCGGCCAGTGATGCTAACGGTACTGAGTGTTCGGCTACGGTTACGTCACCAAAATGGCGGTCAGGCGCATTATCAATTTTCGGGGATAATAAAACACAATCCACAAGTCATCGCCGCATTGTGAATAAATAATATCATAAACATTATAACATAAATGAATTAATCTGACCATTTAAATTGGTAATTTTGGTAAAAATCGAGTATAAAGATACCGTTCCATACTGAAACTAATATAAAGCGTGTAAAATGAACTGCACTTCATACCAACAATATTACCGCGATTGGTTTTCAAGACATCTCCAACTCCGCTCTCATCCCACATTTACTTACCAACCGTATTTCTTAAAGAAATAAAAGATATATGGCTTTTATTGCAAGGGAATGCATAAAAACCTTATTACAGAAGGCGGGTGTGCGACTTCATATTCTAGACTCGAATGGAAAATTGGATTTTGTTCATTTTCTTCCGCATTTAAGTATAAATGTACACACTTATTAGGGTTCCAGCCCGTTTTCGTTGAAACTATTTTTAGAGCTATATCACTTTGGTTTTTTGAAGTTTACTCCTTATATATATATATATATATATATATATATATATATATATATATATATATATATATATATCCTTTTATACTGTCTTCTGTATAACGTTTTTATTTTGAATAACATGTAATCTATGGAGATTTCTCGCAGTATGGAATCTTAGTATGTCATTATTGCGTAGGTGACAATATTTTTTTGTTTGTTACAGCTCCATTCATTCTTTGAAAAGTAATTGTAATACAACTTCTATATGTATTTTTTTTAAAAGAGACTGAGATAATATATGTAATGTAATTATGATAAAAACAGGTAGCTAGCTAGACATGTTGCTGGTAAGTTTCTTGCCGATTCTTCTCCTTTGAACCGCGATAAAACATTGCGAAGCGGCTTACATAGAATAGAAAGTATATTTAATATTTGACTTACATGTATAACCTTCAAAGAGTTTTCTCCAGTGGAACTTATTTTGAATAAAAACTATTGACTTTGAATTTAAGTATCGATTTTCATATAAGGACCCCGGTATGGAAATTTTATGAGGACTGAAATAATTCTTTTTTTTTACTTACGTACTTTGCGCACCTATCACTTTTAAATCATGTATGTGTACTTGTATAAAGTAGACGTGTATAGGGATGATCAACGTAAAATATGTGACAAACAAGGACGGACAAAGAAACGGAAAGATTTCTTACATAATTTCAGTATCATCCATCCAGATATTTGAGTAAAATCAACTTTAACGTTCCAGCTAAGTCTGTATCTAACAATTTGCCAATAAATATACCTTCTCGTTCTATTAACTATAGGCAACATGCATTTCTAGTTCGAGCAAGCAGCTACTTAACTAATATAAGTAACCAGCATAATGTTGACCCATTTAGGATTAGTACTTCGGGAGCTAAGCGATGTTTAAGCCAAATAACTAGTTTTATAATGTACTGTGGTTATGTCTGCGTGTTACATAATCAAGATTTTACTCGCGAAAATCTGTAATTGACTTTATGTAATCAAAGATTTATTCATTTGTGTTAGGTTTTCCATTATTAAACAAATCAATTATAAGAGATGCGTTTATTTACCATGTTTGCCTATTGCATATTCAAAGCCAATCGTATTTACGGAGTATACTCCAATCATGCGTCGGACACACATTATTTTGAATAGAATGTCTTTTATCTTCAATTTTTTTAGAAAAGGGGAACAGAAATTACACCCATCACGCTTGCTCAAGACGAATTGGCGGATTTGACAATTCGGTTATCTCGATGTGCAGTTTTCATCACGATGATTCCTTCACAGTTATCACGTGGTATTATAACTGTAACAATACGCACATTAGGTCAGAAAACTGTTCAAATTGTGCACGCTTGCCAGGTTCGACCGCCAAGAATCGAACCCGCACACTCTGATTTCGAGTACGCTAATCACTAAGCTCTCATGGCTTCCATTTTTTATATAAAGCGGTTACCATCGTCTATGGACATTTGCAACTCTATTAATGGAGACTGGAATCTGGTCACTAACGTCGGAACACAACTCAAGGTTGTTATAGCGGCATACTCTAGACCAGGGGTGGTAGCCATCCAGTCGGGCAAATACCCTACCACCTGGCTGTGGGTTGTTTTGTCGCCTCTATGCCGAACTCTATACTTTGCTATGCCGAATTTTTTTCCGATACTGATTTTTAGTGCTTACAACCTAAACCAGGTATATTTAAAGTATAATGGCTTTAATTCTACGTGTTTACATTCAAACGAGTGCAAGAGTACGAAGCGGCGCTCCCGGCAGGCGGCGCTCGCGCCACGGCACCGGAAAAAAGCGAATTTTTATATTAAACCCGGCCTCTAGTAGGCTGCATTCACGTGAGGAGCACCTAGACGGCAAATTAAGTGACATTAGAGCATAATGCTACGAGGGAGACGTGAAAGCAAAGTGCTGTTGTGCATACAACGATAGTTTCAGTAGTGGCACAACAGACGCTGGGAAAAGCCGCTTTATTACTCGCAACCTTTTCAATTCTCGTAATGGATTCCTTAACTTTGTAGTTTCGGCTTAAAGCTTGTGAAAGAACTAATTTGCAATACGCGTCGGCGGAGAGTTCACAAAGTTCTGTGACTTTATGCCGCCTACCGTCTGATAGAATACCATTTTCTCTTATGCCTCTTGCATAAGTAATGCATTTTAAAATTCTTCTAATATACAAATAAATACTTACGCCATACCAATCTATGTATTACTAGAGAATATTTTGAAAGTAATTGAGTTTTTTATGTACATACTAGGATATGCCAGCGACTTCGACCACCCTCGACTTCAAATTCCCGCGGCATTCCCAGGACACAAAGTAACGCAGCATTAAAAAAATAATATAAGCCATCGATTTAGTGAACACTGTGTCGGGATAAGGTAATTATTATCCACCCGGGGAAATTCCCGCGAGACTCTCGGAATACAAATTATTATTATTAAATAAAATTTGCTATCGACTACTGAAAAAAATCGCTTTGAAATTAGATTCTGTTTTTCAAATTGGCCATTTTTAAATAATTACTAGGAAAATTCCAGTGGGGTTTCCAGCAATAAAAGTACGTCGATTTTAAGTATAATAATTAGCTGGGCTAAGTATAAGAATTATTAAGATTTCGAGGTTAGAAAAATGTATGCATACTCTTTACATGGGGTTTACTATACATTCTTACGAAATATTGTAAAATATTAGTCCAAATTTAATATCAGAAATACAGTTCTATTACGGATGCCTAATATTTTTCTCCATTATTTTACAAATTTTTATTGTTTATTAAAATCTTAAATTGAAAACGAGATTGAATCTTACGTAAGAGGGGGTCAAAAATCGTCACAATCATCCTTACGTAATTAATGACATGGATTGAAAATACTTTCGCTTCTGGGTTCCGTTCTTATACCACCTTTTTTTATTCCAGAACTTTAGCAGACGGCCGACTTGATGGAAAGTGGTTACCATCGCCTATGGACATTTGCAACACCAAAGATGCTACAAATACTATACTAATGCAGGAACATAACTCAAAGTTCTAATGGTGGCATAGTCTAGACCAGGGGTGGTAGCCATCCAGTCGGGCAAATACCCTTGCACCTGGCTGTGGGTTGTTTTGTCGCCTCTTACGACAGGCCGCTGGAATTTGTATTCTTTCTCCGTTCCTGCACGAATAAACCTATTTTATTCATTCGAAAAATAATTCCCTTATAAATTGTATTCGATGGCCGCTGAAACCAGATGCGCCTTCTTCGAATCAGATTCCTTTAATTTCATGCTCGTTTTCTTTCAATACGTTTTTAAATAACGCTACCTAATAAGTAAATAAAGGGAAGCTTATTCATGTATCAATTTTCAATAAAACTTTCCCGGCGTATATATTTCTATGAATTTTAGGTCACGTGCATTTTGATATTAATTTTTAGCGGACTTTTATGAAATTTTATGTTTAGCATTTTTACTTTACAACTGTAGCAGCGAGAGGTAGAGGTCAAATGTTACTTCAGATGGCAGAGAGTAGTTAGTATTTACTGTCGAGTGCTGATGTGAACTGAAGCAACTAATTATTTTTGGAAACGGTAACCTTAAGTTCAAATCTTAACAAGTCGTATAGCTAATACAATGTATAGCACAGTGTGTGAGCGGGACGGATGATGTGCTAGCGAGATAGAACAACTATTAATATGTGCGCACCAGCGTTGCGCTAGCCAGTAGTTCGTTGTCCGCTGCGATGACTAGACGTATCCAGCTCCCATACAACTCAACAATTGTTATTTAATTATCGGAGAACCTTAACAGGCTGGTGTGTGTAGACATTTAACCGATTGTTAAAATAAAATTATCATACATACATACATAACTTCACGCCAGGTCCCTTGCGGGGTAGGCACGTACAACAGAGCGCCATACAGGTTTATTCTTACACACCTCACTTGCTTCTTTGACATTCATAGTTCTTGTCATGCACGCTCGTCTGTTCTTAATAAAATTATCGTTAAAACTATATAGTTATCCGTAGACATATATATGTCTACGGAGGGTTTATTTATTTTAACCGTTGTTGTTAAATATCTGTGCACACCAGCTTTAGTGCCGTATTTGACTCCTATAGAAAAGAATACACAAGGTACTAGTAGCTAGCTAGTAATCTTTTTGCTGAAACCAATTTCTTCCATAAATATATTTATTGCCAGTTTTCGCACGCAGCTTTGCTCGCGTTGCTGTTATCCCACGTATATTTTTCCCTAGATAAAAAGTGTAATTCCAGACGATAATCTATGTCTGTGCCAAATTTCATCCAGATCTGTTCAGCCATTCTGGTGTGAATGAGTAACAAACTTTCAATCAAACTTTCGCATTTGTAATATTATGTGTTATAGATGAGAATAAGTTTGTTCACTCTATACAACCATAGAAATGAAGCAATTTTCATAAATGGTAACTATCCATTAACTTAAAAAAAAATCCTCTTTTAAAATATGGCTTTGCGCGATTCATATAGCTAACCATGGTCTAGTATCCATGAACAATTGAAGTTAAGAAAAAGCCTCAGCCTAATTACTGTATATTTTCTTGAAGATCATTTTGAAGTTTGGACATACCTGCCTAAACACAAAAAGTAAAAATAAGAAAGTGTTGCCCGATTTAAAAACAGTTGTAAAAATCACTTTAAAAATTATCACCAACATAAAGCAAATGATTAAAAACCATTTAAATAGAATACAAAACCAATGTTGAACGCTGTCTCAATTCACCGCAGACAAATTTAACGTGATTAATGACTCACTCGTCTTTTATTTTGAAATGCGTAAAGCAAACAATACAAGCGAGACAATCTGCAAACATATATTTTCGTTCGGTCTCGAACGATGAGCAACACGGTGTGGGATACGCCAAACTTTTGTGCTTATTTAAAAAAAATGTATATTCACTATTTAATTATAATTTAACTAAATTTAATTAAAATTTAATACCGAAGTAAGAAAGAGAGTTGGTCTGAAAGAGAGTGTCGGGGTGAAGGTAAGGAAAGGAATGCTCCGGTGGTTCAGGCATGTGGAACGAATGTATGATGAAGAATGACTAAACAGATATACAATGCAAAAGTGGATGGATGCAGAAGTCGCGGAAGGCCACGACACACCTTCCATGATCAAATTGCTCGTGTATTAGCAGAAGGTGATGTCAGGAGCCTTAAGAACAGATGACAAGAGCTATGAATGTCAAAGAAACAAGTGAGGTGTGTAAGAATAAGCCTGAATGGCGCTCTGTTGCTCGTGCCTACCCCGCAAGGGACCTGGCGTGAAGTTATGTATGTATGTAGTTTATCAAAAAAAGTCGTTAGGGACAACATGTGGAAATGATGTAGACCCGAAGGAGCAAACATTAAATTAGGACAAAAAATCAAACGCCATTTTTCATACTTTCGAATCGCAACCAACTCGATTTCCTTTTAATTATAACATATGTGAAAATCAAGTGGCCTGTATTATTTAAACAGATAAGATAAGTTTTTAATCTACAACAAAAAAATCCATTTATTTTAACTTAGACTTTCCCACAAGCATTGTTGGCGTAAAACTTGGACTTATATTCCGTGGAAACAATGCCTATTTCCGTTTACTATTCTCACTATCAAAACTACAACATCCGAAAATAATAAACATACAAAATATAAAACGAATTTATATTCACATGTATAAATTACTAGTGTAAGTGATTGCCTACTAAGAATATGCTGTAAATGTTTATTGTAATTACTAATGACGTGTACGAAACGTGCTTATTAGAGAAACTAAGAATTAATCTAACTTATAGCTGTAGCGATAAATACCTATTATAAATAAATAAAATTACTGCGCAATTCGATACTAAAAGGTCTTGTTATTTATGAAATTATCGTATTCTTTCTTCTTCTTTATGACAATATTTACATGCAATTTTGAACGTCAGTTATTAAGTAAATATATTTTATCAGGCCATTTGGACCTGTAAAATGACAATATATACCGTCTGCAAAGATAAATCTCTTTTTGTTACTAGAGTAATGTATTTTTTGCCAAACATCTTAATCGTTTGCATTGTCTTCGTAAATAGTTTCGCATAAACGCTTGGCGCCCGAAGACGCATTAATTACTCTATAAATACTCTTCAGTGTCAAAAAACAAAGCTACACTGAAATTTACTCAAGTGCTCAGTACAATTACAATAACCAGTATTATTAATCTTAGGTAATAAAACTACGTTTTAACGGTTTTAAGCGCGATCATTTACTTGATTTTTATTAATACGACGTTGCGGCCACTATTCAGTAGCCGTGTAATCACGGAAGACAAAGATGTCAAGTGATAATGAGTATTGTTAAAGTTTTATCCTATTCTAGCCTACCGCCATCTTGTTCATTATAATTATTTAGTTTTATTTTTGTTTATGGTTATTATTTACTCTATGGAGCCTAATCAAATTTATCACCGCTTCGCAACATGTTGTGGCTCGAAGAGACGAAGCGGCGGAAGAAACTCTTGAGCAACATAACTAGCTCTAATAATTTTATACAATACTAGAATGGGTGGGGGAGGTAGTAGGTTATTACGTATGCTAGTCGCGAAAACGTAAAATACTATAAATTTTAGATTTTTATTGTAGCAGGAAAACAAACTGACAGGGGTGGATTGGATAGTAAGTATTACCTGTCTGTCCAGAGACTGGTATCTCTCGCCGCGCTTCCCTCATACCGCTCTCAAAGCTAGCCCGAATAGTACCTTCAATAACACTATCGGTGTGTTTTCTTGAAATTATTAATCAAAATTTCAGACTTTAGAATCAAACGGATAGTTATTTTTACCGCCTATGGACATCAAGGGAGCCAATGCGTTGCCTACCTCATTGAGGTAAATCATTCGCTGAATAGTTTTAATAAAATGCGACGGACTGTGTGATTTAAAGTCTTGTCCCGATTATTTCAACGTATCGCAGAAGCCTCCGGCTAGATTCCCAGTAGGGTAAATTTCTTAAGCGAACTGCCTGTTATTGCCTCTGCTTCGGGTGTCTGAGATTGACCCCAGAATTGTCCATTATGACCTTGGCCTACAAGACATTGACACAAAGCGACGGCTATTCAAGTAAGAATATCATTCTATGGCGTATAACTTCTATTCTTCAGATAGAGGATTGTCACAGGAATTCGATACCCTAATATATTAATAAATAAATTTAGATTAGATTAGGCTCCCATACAGTAAATAATAACCATAAACAAAATTAAAACTAAACAATTAAAACAAACAAGTTGGCGGTAGGCTGAATAAAACTTTAACAAATGTCATCTTTGTCGTCCGTGACTACGGCCACTGAAAAGCAGCCGAAACATCGGAATAACCAAAATCAAATAAATTATGTCCGCGCTTAAAACAGTTAAAACGTAGCTTTATTATGTATACAAGTCGCGAAAACTTAAGAAAATACTATAAAAAAGTAAATTGTTGGAATCTCCAATAAGTTTTTATTGTGCTTAATAAGGCTTAGTACCGTCAATTTTTTGAAATAAGAACTACTGATGTTTTTTTGTTTTATGGCAAATTTTTTACTTGATATAAATTCGTTTAGGTTCGCACGTATAGTTTTAATTATTAAAATATTAGCTCATTCGAAAGATAATAATACAAAGAAATGTTTTACATAAATTACGATTGAACTTTCTGCTAACGAACCCTCAATAGGCGCTGTTTCCAAGCCGACATGAAGACTATATGCATGTCAAGTTCTTTAAAAAAATAAAGAATCATAGCGTCTGAGCATGAGGCAGTTTGTCGTCTGTGAAACTCTAAGCGGTATTGCTTGATTTATACATCGTTTACATTGATTTCTTGCTTAGTCGCGGGCAAGTTAATTAATTAACCCTATTTAATTCTTTGTACGTTTTGCTCAGGAAAGTGATGCGTTTTAAACTTACACTACGCAGATAAAATATGCACATATGCTGTTAGTGTCTCAATGTTTTTCTTATTATTTTAAACATTTGAAATTAATGTTTTACTTTATACTTGCGGCGCCCCGCGGTCTTACCCGCGTGGTGGTGGAAAATCATTATATTTTGGATAATAATTCACACTATGTATAATATTCACTCCAACTCACTTTTATGCTACAGCGATTGATTACAATACCCGATTATTATTATACACTTAATTTATTGTTAATTATTACTTCAATCTGTATAAATAAGCGATTATGAAATCATAACAGAATGTAACATATTAAACTGCCAACGAGTGCGACGAAAGCTGCATTATTATATTCACTCTTCAAAGATTTATAAGAGCTCTTCATGTAATAAAGCAGCGAGCATTGTGTGGTCGCAGACCGGGCCGTGTAATTCTCTTAGTCGTTGAAAATTGGCTTTGGATTATAAAAGCAATTTCATGTTGCACCCGGTTCTTTTAACGATGAATTGAATTAATTGAAATTATTTATACGATCTGCTATCATTTTATCATTTCTTTTAGTGTGAGACTCGTACAGCAAACCACGTAGAAGTATTTTATTCCACTTCTGAACAAAGGATTTCGAACTAATTAATTAGGCAAAATTAATAAGTTACGACTCTCACAACACAACAAATAGCACAATAATTAGCTATTGTAATCTAGATCGCAACGACATGTGCCTCAGACCAATGTCAAAGTGAAAATGATCGTTTGTCGCTACGCCCGTTCGCTTTTATAGCGGAGCGATGTGAAAAAGAGCCGAGTAACAATCACAACTACCCGCAAAAATGACCTAACCAGTAAAACAACTTTTTACAGTAGAACAATAATCCAACAACGTATGTGGATGAGTAGATGACACTACTAGGAACAAATGTTATTAATACAATATATATCGAGGGCTTCATAACAAGTGGGCGTACAGACAAAGTGCAGTTTTACACAAGGGACAAAATTGTGAATAAAACAAAACTAGTTGATTGAATAAGGCTGAAATTTGGAATACCGTCTATTTAGCTACACTTGCATACTGGTAAGACTTTCTAAATTGTAACATGCATTGATTTTAGTAAACAACAACAAAATGGCATTTTTGCGTATACGCCCATTTGTTATGAAGCCCTCGATATTATTACAACGCCTATTTCCCATAGCGGTAGGCAAAGACCATGAATCTCTAGTTGCTACGATCTTGGCACTCACTTTTCGTTTCGTCTATTTTTTAACCGACTTCGAAAAAAGGAGGATGTTCTCAATTCGTCGGGATCTTTGTTTTTTTTTAATCATCTGTTTATACATGTAAATTTATTTAAAGGACTTTTTATCTGACTTTTGATCAAAACGTCAGAGAATTGGTTTTTTTACGTTTTGCCAGTCTCTCTTCAAGTATTAACGAAGTCTCAAAATAACACAGACAGAAAAAAAGAGAGAAAAAGTTTATTTGCAGAAATAGCGACGTACTTACATTGCCTACACGTGTCTTGGAAAGAAAACCATATTTTGAGAATTTGTACGCCGCATCCTAAGCGTAGTGTGACAACAGCTTTAACCAATTCTAGTCGTTCTTTCTTGTCAATTACAAGTTAGCAGTATTAATGTTAAAAGAAAATCCTTGTGATATCTGAAAAAAATATTTCACTTTCCCTTTGATTTTAGCTTCAACTAATATTGCTTGAAAATCGATAACTTATTACAAAAATAATAGACTCGCTTCACTGTTCCTTATTGTACAGAATGTACAAATTTTACGATATAAATGACTCTTGTTACCAAAGAAGTAAGGTTCAAATTATGTTGAAATAGTTGTTTCTGCCGATACGACAAAAGCGAAATAACTCGTTATTATATCGAGAACGACAGAAAATATCCGCAATAATGGATTGCTGATTCGATGGATTTAATCCTAGGTAATATAATTGGTTCGAAAATTTCGTGGTGGCTCAATGACAAAGGTAGCAGGGTCTCATTTAAAAGGTGTAGGTTCAAATTAGAGTTTATATACACTTTATGCTGGTATTTATATTCTTACGAGTTACGCAGCTCTCGAATTAAAATGCCGTTGGAATTACTATAGAATTTATTAGAACTACACAAACAGGTATAACATAAGTACAAATATAACTAAACACTATTAGTACAAACTGCACGATTCAATAATACGCGCAAAGTCCGTCACTATATCGCTTATCAATGTACACGTCTTGCTTGTATCGTAATTGTCGCTTAACTGCCTTACCCCTCTTTTCAGGCAATATTTTATACTAACTATACAATATAACAAAGCACCCGTAATATGCACACCTGATTAATTATTCCTGTGAACGGCCATAAAGTCGAAAACAATAACAATAGGCTATAGAATAAACCAGGTGCGCATTTCTTAGTCGGTATGTAACAATATTAATAACAATTATCGTGTTCATAATAAGCAGCATTATACGTCCCACTGCTGGGCTTTGGCATCCTATTTTGGGGACGGACGGGGAACAGACAGACAGACACCCGCCACGCTTGTATAATGCGGCTGGGCAGGTTTGACACATCGGTTATCTTGATGTTCAGGTTACGTTACGCTGTTACGCTTCATGGTATATATATATACATTATTAGGTAATATGCACATTGGGTCAGAAGAAAGGTACAAAGTTTTTGCTTCACGTATTATATACAGATTTAGTGCAGCGGCATAAATACTGTAGTATAAAATATGTATGTACTCAAGTGGGTAGTTTGGAATAAATCAGTGTTTAACTAACTTGCGTGTGTTTCACTACATGGTGATAGCGGTGCTATTTTTAACACTACTGACTCGTATCATCCCCGTTCTCGAAATTAATTCCCGTAACAAGGTCAAAAGCGAGATTAGGACAAATGATCTGTAATCATTAATGTTCATTATACTAATAAGAAAATATCATGTACTACGTTTATCTAGAAAATATTGTAATTTATATTATTGTGTATTTAGTTGCTTATTTATTAGGTTATTTTTTCTTATGTTTTAGTTTAATTTTGTGTTATATTTTTTTTCTCATTTTTCGTAAAAGGAATACAATAAAATAGAATAGAATATCATTTATTGCATAAACTGTCACATACATATAATTTAAAAACGATGTTGTGTTCTTTGTTGGAACGACAGTTTGTCCTAAAAAGATGTAGTACAAAATATGTATGTACTTAAGTGGGTAGTTCGGAATAAATCAGTGTTCAAACAACTTGCGTATGTTTCACTACATACTAGATACATATAAGTACTAAAGGTGAATATAGTAGGATAGAAATCTTTTAATCTATAATACTCAGAATATAACTTACCATTAAATTTTAGCTGAACGGTGTCGTATGTAACGAGAATATCATTCTGTAACAAAGGAAAAAAAACATTAATTAGTTTTTCAAAGAAATGGGCAATGGTTAAATTTTCTTTATGAGTATGATGAGTTCGTTCAGTCTGTTAGTGAAAGGCTTCAATAAGCCCACACCGAGGCCAAAGCTAACGACAGGGTCATGAGAAATATGTCTTGAGAATACACTTCTTCAGACACAAATATCATCTCTATCACTATCTCTATATATAATAAATGATATAAACGTGAAAGTTTGTAAGAATGTATGGATGTATGTTTGTTACTCTTTCACGCAAAAAACTACTGAATGGATTTTGATAAAACTTTACAATAATACAGCTTATACATCAGAATAACACATAGGCTATAATTTATAAAGATATCGATAGTGTGAATAAGCTTTTTTAAAAATGTTTTTAAATACAAGCTTTTGAGATCCTGGATATCATGTAGCAGCAGAGTGCTAGCTAAGACAAGTAAAACGAGCCCAAAGACGACGCGTCTATCATGTTTAGTACAGGAGTTCCTATGGCCACCTTCCGACTCCATCATCAGATCAGCTCCATGGTATTGTATTGTCACGCAATATACATATGCGTTTCAGCTCAATCGGAAACCGGGAAGTTGGTCAAATTTAACTTGCAAGATTCCACCCGAACTTACATACATACATACATCTATTGCAAGTTAAATAAAAGCCTGCAATTATCCAAAATATAACGATTTTCTATCACCACGTGGGTGAAACCATGGGCGTAACTAGTAATAATATTGTTACAGGACTTGAATTAAAATGCCGTTGGAAGATCTATACAATTTATTAGATAAAACCAGTACAAACTGCACGATTCAATAACACGCGCAAAGTCCGTCACTATATCGCTTATCGAATGTACTTCTTGCTCGTATCGTAATCCTCGCTTGACTGCCCCACCCCTCCGTTCGGGCATTGTTTTATAGTAAAGTGTACAATACAACAATCGACCGCGTGGACTGAGTTTTTTCCAAGAAAACGTAATCTACACACCTGCTTAATTATTCCTGCGAACGGCCATAAACGAATACAACAACAATAGGCTTTTGAAATTTTTTAAACACAAAGTAAACAAAAGAAGTCCAAATGCGGGAAAGTCATAAACCAGGTGTGCATTCACTTTGTCGGCATTCTTTACTACCACTAACAGGCATGTGACATTATAATAGTAGTCGTTTGTTTATGGATTAGTATTATTTAAGCCGCCTAATCAAATTAAATGCATACAAAAAGAAGAACCTATCAAGAATATTATATTCACTTAAAAACAGAGTGAATTAATCTATAACGGAAAGGGCTGATCTCAGCATATTTACATTACTCTAGAAAGGCCCTGTTGAAACGTCGAGGCTGGAGCGCGCATTTGTCAAGCTTAAATAGAATAAATAACTTATTTCCTACAAAATGATAATACCGTACTATTGTGAATGTGCGCTACTTTACGTTAATTGAAACAAACTGTTTCAGGCTTTTTGCTTAAACTATTTGTAAGCTTGGCTTAGCCATTAAATAGATATATATGGAATTTGGTTTGATAGAGAAATTGTCTACACGGATGCGTTTTTAAGAAGACTATGTTTTATTTGGTGCTATACCACTCTTACAAATACAATTTGCGTGACCCTTTTATGTGTTGCCACTCTAAGAAGACAATAATTGCACAACCTTTTATTGTTGCCATTTTAGTAATGGTTTAGTGCCATCTCACTACATCTGATCGTAGACGCAGGCCTTGAAATGAATCGATTAACGTGAATTTAGGCATATGTGTTTTCTATATCAGGACGTAGGATATTTTTGTCCGGAAAAGGCAAATTACGAAAATCCACACTAGAAGAATTCAAGACATACCAATAATAATAAACAGTAGATTTTTATAGAGGTCCTCAGTCCAGGGATCCTGGGAAATATCGTCTAATTACAAGCTACAACTCAACAAGTTTATAAAAAATTATACAGTAGTTCGAGCGTGATGCCAGCTCAAACGCATAAAAAGTAAAAGTAATAATGTTGTTAGATGTAATTAAACATACTTAATCATTATTTTAATACGTGAATCAAAAACTTCCTACCCCTTTTCACGAAAATTGCGCAGACGGAGGAGAATGAAGAAATTTCGCACACTTATCGTTTATATAGAGAAGGAGAGCAGAATGCTAATATTTTTTAAAAATTATGCATAATAAATATATTATATCAATAAAAAAACATTATACACACCACCATGTATTTATCACACACACGCAAATAAACTCTTTTGTTTATTGTTAAAGTCAAATTAACAGTGTAGCCTTGGCGAAATCTGTGGTTATAGACATATAGTCTTTGACAACAGAACCTTAATAATGTTCAAACTCATAATTTAAATTAATTATGGTCGAATTTCGACCTTTGGGGACCCTAGTGGTATATTATTTAATAACATATATACTTGTGTAATAAATGAAAATAAATATATAAACATGAGTATTTTTTGAAGTGAAACTTCTATATAGAGGGGGTCTTATGGAGTTTTGACTCACGAAAAGATGTCACAGTCACGTGATCACCGTCACTAATTCTTACATTTTTAAACTCGTGATATCTTTCGAATGGAATGTCCGAATTGAATAATTCAAAAAGTTATATAAAGGTATTGAAGCAGTCTTGAATATGAAGTAATTTATTTTGATAAGGATTAATATCAAGATACAAATAAAAAGCCTTTTCTAGCGGCGGCATTTTAATTAATTTTTTATAATAAAAAAACGCTTATTGTGGCATAACTATAATAGTTAGATATATGTTGTCGCGATACTTTTTGTAAATAATTATGTGTTCTACAAAGTCGTAGTACATTATTTTATTTTATCATCAATAGTTTTCGCAGCGCACGCGATTTTAGATATTTTTTTTATACCTTGGATTAAATTTTTGGAGTTTTAGTAATGATCCCTAATTTTTTTGTAAATATAATATAGCCTATGTCACCCGGGGATAGCGTAGCTTGCCAACAGTGAAAGAATTTTTCAAATCGGTTCACTAATTTCGGAGCCTCTTCATGCAAGCAAAAACCAATCTTATCTTTCCTCTTTATAATATTAGTCTAGATATTCATAAATATATTTATTATAAAATTAATTAGATATTTGCATATTATAAAAAGCGCAAGATTTTGCGCTGGAAGTTGCTTAATAAAATTGGGAGCTGGGTTGCCCTAAAAAGCGCTATATCTAGCTTCGAAAGCGCTAAAGTGGCAGACTTGGTGAGCCGAGCCGAGCGCCGGGGAAGTCCCGCAAACGAGAAAGCGAGCGAGGATATACCTCGTTCTCCGACGACCTGGTCCCTCTAATACCTAAAATCGCATTCTGCGCATCGGAAAGTGGGATGTTCCAATAAGAAAACAAATTAACAACTAGAAAACTTTGCCAACGGTTCAGTTTTTCGAAAGTCACAACGAGGTGAACGACAAGTGTTGGCAGAAAAAAATTGTCGGTGCGTGTGTAGTGTATTACACTATACAGACAAAATATATATTATAGGAGTTACATCTGCTCTGTTGGTATTCTCCGCGGTGTGTAAGTATATTTGAAATATTTTTTGAAATACTTTTTTCTGTCAATATAAATCATCAAAGCCGCGTGTTCTAATACTTTTTAAACTCGTGATATCTTTCGAATGGAATGTCCGAATTGAATAATTCAAAAAGTTATATAAAGGTATTGAAGCAGTCTTGAATATGAAGTAATTTATTTTGATAAGGATTAATATCAAGATACAAATAAAGTGCCTGTTCTAGCGGCGGCATTTTAATTAATTTATTGAAATAAAAGGACACTTATTGTGGCATAACTATAATAGTTAGACATATGCTGTCGCGACACTTTTTGTAGATAATGATGTGTTCTGCAAAGTCGTAGTACATTATTTCATTCTATCATCAATAGTTTTCGCAGTGCTCGCGATTTTAGGTATTTTTTACACCTTGGGTTACGTTATTGGAGTTTTAGTAAGGATCCCTAATTTTGTTGTAAACATAATATAGCCTATGTCACACGGGGATTGTGAAGCTTGCCAACAGTGAAAGAATTTTTCAAATCGGTTAAGTAGTTTTGGAGCCTCTTCAATGCAAACAAAGAATTTAATCTTTTCTCTTTATAATATTAGTATAGATATTCATATATATTTATTATAAAATTAATTAGATATTTGCATATTTTAAAAAGCGCAAGATTTTGCGCTGGAAGTTGTTTAATAAAATTGGGAGCTGGATTGCCCTAAAAAGCGCTATATCTAGCTCCTAAAGCGCTAAATTGGCAGCTCTGGTGAGCCGAGCGCCGGGAAAGTCTCGTAAACGAGAAAGCTAGCGAGAGAGCGAGCGAGGATATACCGCGTCCTCAGACTACCTCATCCCTCTAATACCTAAAATTGCGTTCTGCGCATCGGAAAGTGCGATGTTCCGAGCCGCTATTAATGGAGGCAAACTTAAGTTTGCATCGAACTATAGCTCTGCTCTCCACGTGACAAGGCATCACTGCCTCTATTTGTGGTATGTGTAAAAAAAATATAAATAAATAAATAGAGTTTGTTGAGTAAACAAAAATAACAACAAGAAAACTTTGCCAACTGTTCAGTTTTTCGAAAGTCATAACAAAAGTGAACGACAACGAACAACAAAAGTGTTGACGTAAAAAATGGTCGGTGCGTGGGTAGCGTATTACATACACCATTAAAATGTACTTAACCTAACCAAATCATAATTTGCAGTAAACCTGCGAAAAATCGAAATGTGTGCTGGGACACATATTAGAAGTGAAACTTCAACGGACAAGTGGAAAAACGAATCGCAACGGACAAGTGGAAAAACGAATAGCAACGGATAAGTGGCAAAACGAATCGCAACGGACAAGTGGAAAAACGAATGGCAACGGATAAGTGGAAAAACGAATCGCAACGGACAAGTGGAAAAACGAATTCCACTTGTCCGTTGCGATTCGTTTTCCACTTGTACGTTGCGATTCGTTTTTCCACTTGTCCGTTGCGATTCGTTTTTCCACTTGTCCGTTGCGATTCGTTTTTCCACTTGTCCGTTTTACTTCTTAGGGCAAGATTTAATTAGAGATAGTAATTAATTGCTGTTTCAATTAAAGAATCGAACAAGACTAAATTGCGATTTGCAAAAACAAACGCATTTGAACAACATTTGAGTCATAATATCCACAATACAAGTGGAATTACATCAAATATTTGCAAGGTGTCGTTTATCAGGCATCGGGCTACGGCGCCGGGCGGGACGCGGCGTGGGCTGCGCGCGCGCAAGCAGTATAAAGCCCAGTCGGCATTCCTTGATAGGGATGGGCTGCGTTGGGTCGATCATAATAATATACGAAGAACAATTGTAAAAGTACTAAACAAATAACAAAGATGAAGTTCTTATTATTTAGGTTTATGGCTTGGCAGCTAGGCCTTTAAGTCAGATCTTAGATTATAATAGTTTCTTCATTTTCTTAAGCCTATGTATAGCTCAGCTGAACTGTAGGTTATAAACTAAAGCCATCCAACAGAGTTCTTGTGACAACTCGAAAAACCACATTTGACTATACAGTTCACATTTCTCACAAAAACACATAAGTACTACTCAAAAACTATCAATATCCTACAACTATTGTTAATTTTAGAGTAATTTTACACATTTTTAGAAAATAAAATTGCACAGCACAACATCTCCTTTCAGTTACCGCCAAAAACTCAGATGAAGTTCTTAATTGGCTCTAGTTCAGCAAATTACTTATCAATCAATTACCAAATCATAGAGTAGTTTTTTAGAATTCATTTTTGTAAAGGAATGTCAAACAGCAAACCAAGGGATATATTACATATTTAAACAAAATGTTTTATTTTCCATACATTAAATAAATATCACCTCATTTAGTTCAATATGGAAATGATGAAGATTTTTTTATTTTTAATAGGCATCTATAAATCAATATTCAAAATGCACGTTATTTTAGCCTAATCAATCAAATCAGTCAACGGGTAAATATTGATTCGTTCAAACGAGTTGCGCTCAGATGAACGGTGGAATTTGATGTTCAATCAATATATGGAGAATGGGACACTTTGTTCAAAAACAACCCTTTGTGGTTTTACATTCCTTCGCAGAAATTGATCACGGCAAGCTACACTACGATATGTTATAATAATTCAGGTGTGTTTATTTTTATTATCAGCCGATTCGATTCCTGATAATTGACTTTTCAAAAATCTTATGATACACTTTACTTTTCGTCAAAATAGGTCTCGAGACTCCTTTGGAGTACCTACTCCAAACTCCATACTACTCCGTAGGTACTCCATGTACCTACATGAAGGAACCTGAAGGAGTTCTTGAAAAATTCGCCTCTTGTCTTATCATGGATATGAATCGAATTTTGGATTTTTGGAAATCTGGACAATGTATTGAAAAAACTTGAATTGCAGCAGCAGACGTTGTCCTGCCCTGAAGAAATAAAATTTAGAACCCGACTGCAGCGCCATCTGCCGGGCTTATTTGTGAATCTAAACCATCCTCAATCCACTTGAACACACAAAAAAAAAACATTCAAATCGGTCCTGTCGTTTAGGAGGAGTTCACTGTCAACACACGTACAGAAGAATTATTATTTTATTTTATATTTTTATCTTCTATATATATATAATGAAAATGGTGTTCGTTTGAGGCTCAATCACGCTTAAACCACTGATCGTATCGACATGAAACTACCACCATTCGATGCGAAATTTTTCCTAGATGGTTTATGGCTATTTATCTATATATCTATATATTTTTTTCTATATATAATGAAAATGGTGTTCGTTTGAGGCTCAATCACGCTTAAACCACTGATCGTATCGACATGAAACTACCACCATTCGATGCGAAATTTTTCCTAGATGGTTTATGGCTATTTATCTATATATTTCCTAGATGGTTTATGGCTATTTATTATTATATTATATATATATATATATATATATATATCTTCTATATATATATATATATATAATGAAAATGGTGTTCGTTTGAGGCTCAATCACGCTTAAACCACTGATCGTATCGACATGAAACTACCACCATTCGATGCGTATATATATATATATAATGAAAATGGTGTTCGTTTGAGGCTCAATCACGCTTAAACCACTGATCGTATCGACATGAAACTACCACCATTCGATGCGAAATTTTTCCTAGATGGTTTATGGCTATTTATCTATATATATATATATCTATATTTTCTCAATTTGTTTGTTTATTAATTTATTTGAATAAGGCGGTACGAAGTTCGCCGAGTCAGCTAGTATATATATATATATATATATATATATATATATATAATGAAAATGGTGTTCGTTTGAGGCTCAATCACGCTTAAACCACTGATCGTATCGACATGAAACTACCTCCATTCGATGCGAAATTTTTCCTAGATGGTTTATGGCTATTTATCTATATATCTATATATTTCCTAGATGGTTTATGGCTATTTATCTATATATATCTATCTTTTTATATATATAAGCAAAGTTTGTTTTCTTTGTCCGAGGTAAACTCGAAAACTACTGGACCGATCATCATGAAACCACAACCAGTCGACGCGGAATTAATCGTAGATGGTTATAGGCTATATATTTTTCAAATTCTATGAGCCCTTTCCCATGTTTTCTCAATTTGTTTGTTTATTAATTTATTTGAATAAGGCGGTACGAAGTTCGCCGGGTCAGCTAGTATATATATATATATATATATATATATATATATATATATATATATATATATATATATATATATAGATAGATAGATAGACAGATAAAAGCAATTACTTCATATTTTCAGTTACCCTTACCCTAATATCAGTATTAGGGTAACAAAAAATCGTGTTCAAAACGGACAAATTTCGGAAAAACGGTCGGATTCTTCAATATAATTCGAAAATCGATCGATTTGACACAGTAAATTGACACATCTCTATCGAATCCGAACCGGTCTTTGGTCAATGGACACCGATATTAAAATTCCTGTATAAGGAAGAGAACCTTGCTAACTTTAGAGTAAAGTTTAAAATCGTTTATATATCAATCCCGCGGCAGATGCGAGAAAATTATAATGATATTGCAGTGGTAATACTTACAAAAAGGTTGAGTGACGGCACCATAGTGGAATACAAAGTTGGTACCTATAGTAGAATTATTTTCTCCGTGCAGTTTGGGTCATAAATCAAACTCGGCCTCAGCCCGGCTAAGGCGGTGAGCATGTTGCGCGGGCGCAACGCCATTATCGATAAAAACTCATTCTTATCAAAGAAAGATTATCATTCTTATAAAAATCATTATTATCTTTTTTGCTGTTAATTTTAAACTTAGACATAAGTATTTATATTTATTTTTAATATAACTTGTTACATTCAAAACTTTTGTAATTATAGTTTTTTAATACATAGATAACTAATTAATAATTTATTTTAAATCATTATTATTCTTATTTTAATAAATACGTTGTTTTATCTTTTTTTTTTTCTTTCATTTATATCACTAACCCACAAAATGACAAAACTAAATACACTATCAATAAAGCTTATCGACAATAATAATGCTTATCACTATGCCTGCCCATAAGGCCCGTGAGTGGAAGAGAGAGCGAAATACTCCGCTCCGATCATTTATAACCCAAACTGCACGGAGAAAATAATACTACTATAGTATCAAATCGTGATGTGTGATGGATGAATTTGAAATGAAAGGGAAACCGACAAAAATGTATCTTTAAATTCCAACTACTACTTATGTGTCAGATTGAGCAAAGTTATTTTAGTTCTAGAATAAGCGTTGTGTTTCTTTAGCTACAATGAAAGGCAAAGGAACTAAGTCCATACAGATTTGTCAGATGTATTGGTATCGGCTCAACCAAATTTTAGGTGACTACACACAAAACGACAGAGTACAAAACAAGTTTGCACATTATGCGTGTTAATTGGGTGATTTCGTGGATTTTTTTCTTAACTAGAAATAACCATAGGTAAATTATGAAAAAATCTACGTATCATATCGTGAAGATTTATGCCAATTTTTTTGGTAAATTATTGATCAGTAATTACCAACGAAAAGTTGTTTCGTTTGCGCCACATTTTCGACTTTTTGTGGGAACCAGCCCCTTAAGGCAACTGTTTTATTTATCACTATGTTTATTAAACTTTATCTCTAGGCAAAGTGTATATATTGACAGTGGCCAAACTACGGACTTTTGGAAAGTCAAAGGGTCATATTTCCAAAGAGTTAAGCATTTCCATACAATTTCTATTGCTAATTAAACAAATCCTAACAGAAAACTTTTCAGCATTCGTAAAAGCTGCGATGAGTGTACGATTAACTATGAAAGTATAGCAAAAACTGTCAAAAATCTTCCTAAAATCAAGCGTTTTGTACATAAGAACGTTTACAAGTTCTAAATCCTTACTCATTTTAATAGTTAATTAAGTAATTAACATACATACATAATTATGACGGCTGTTTCCCAGAAGGGTAGGCAGACGACGGATCTCCACTTGCTACGATCTTGATACTAGATGTTTTGGTGATTTGTATCTGGTCAGTAATTAACGTCAGTTTGTATTTAAGTTAGCTTAATTTTTGGTATAATCGACCGTTATCTATTGTTCGAACCGAGCTCAAACCGAAATAGTCTAAATATTAAATATCGTAGTCTAAACATGCTTTGTTGCTTAGTGGAGCAAACATCGGCGTGGTGACGTCACAAAGGGCCGTAGGTAGGCCGCGCGGCGGAAGGCCGTTCCAGGAACCGGCGGCGCGGACGCCGATCGTAAACTCCTGCGCACAATGGCTCGCCTACCCTCAAATAGAAATACCACAATGTTAATATTTAGTTAGGACAAATGCAAAGTTACAATTAGCTTTATTATTATGTATTAATAAATAATTTCGTTAAGCGATTGTAAAAATAGCTGTGTTAAGGAAGACTTTTTTTTCAAATAATATAAATGAGAAATATTAAATTAATTTACAATTATTTTGCACACCATGAAAATGGTAGAATGTATAGGCCATCAACTTAGCATTGTAAAAACTTTTGTACTACATTCTGGAAAATAAAGATTATTATTATTATTATATTACAACGCTGGCACACCGGTTATCAAACTGGTTACCGTCGCCACAGACCACTAGTTACCAGCCTTCAGGATGAGATAGACTTACATCAAACAGGAGCAATGGAATAGAGGGGAATGGAACAGAGGAATGGCATAGAGAAAACCGTGGCCGGCAGTACGTTGGTGGCACCTCTGGCGTTGCAAATGTCCATAGGCGACGGTGACCGCTTCGCATCGGGTGGGTTTCACGTCAGCTGTCTGTGTTACTCTAGCAGTAAAAAAGATGGAATAAGGGCAAGTGAGCAAATCCAAGACATTAAAATATCTGTTTTGTATAACAACAACTAACAAGCTGACCACCTGCTCTGAAACGAATGTTGAAGACGTAAATTGAATATAATCCTAAATCCTATGTAATTTAATCATTGTTCTGTGAATATATGTTTTTTAAACCTAAATTTCGTAAACGAACTTTCGATTCACTTTACTATGGTCTGAGTGTATGGGACCGGCCCCAGAGTCGTCCGTTGTATATTACCCGTAACACAAGCCTAACTTGCTCAGCTTGTATATATACAACCATTGTGTACAATGAGTATGTTTGCCTGTAATTATTATAATTGCACTAAAGAATAGCCGGTCTTTTGGAGACGTTTAATGTATAATCTAGTTATATTATTTGTACATATAAATATAAATGTTTATCTATTGGAATCTAATAAGTAAATAATAGTCATTACACTCATATTAAAAAGGATATTTAAGAATAGACTTGTCCAACAAAATCCCAAAGCACGTCCACACTACTTCCAGATAACGTGTTGGATTTCAAAATTCCAAAACCTCCTTTTTTGTTGATAAACGCCCGACACAAAAAGGTTATTGACTTTGGATGATAGCATCTAATGTGTTGTAAATCTTTTTTACTTCATTACTCATTAAATATGTTTTGCGTTGGCGGGGGAGAAGAACCGAAATATTTTCTTAATTAAAATTCAAAGATAAAACTTTTCAAGGACCAACATGTTGAGGTCATAATTTTTAGGATTCCGTAGCCATTTTGGCAAAATGAAATCTTTATAAAATCGTTATATCCCTGTCTTTCTATATCAGTCATTTTTTAACCGAGTTACAAAAGTAGGTAGAGGGGTTTTCAATTCGTCTGTATTTTTTTTATCTATCTTATTCGATTTATCCGTCAGTTGTTGACCGATTTTCAATTTTTTTAAATAGAAAGTTTATACTCTCGCATTTGTCCCATTGTCACCATGTCAAGAAGAATGGATTCCAAGGAATAAGAAAAACTCACGAAAACTGTTAACCAACTTCTTCGTAACACGATATCTCTGTCATTTGTAAAGCGATTTTCTTACGCTGTTTAATGTATTCTATCTCATTCCCTCGCACTGTGTGAACTGCACACACATACATTTTTTTTATGGATAATAAGATTTAATATCTATAAACTTGAGGAATGATTAGTCTCCCAAACTTTCACCCCTATTGCAACCCGTTCTAGTTTTAGTTATTTATCCCCCGTCTATCTACCTGTAAACTACAAAAAGGACCAAAATGTCTTAAGTTAAAATTATTTAATACAAACAATACAATACTACAAAATAACCAATATGATTAGCTAATGCTTAGTGTCGCTTTTTCGTTTCATCGAGTTTCAAATGACCACGATTCTCAAGAAGTTTCACTTCAAAAATATCAAGACTTCCTTAAAAATGACGAACGTCCACCGTTCTTATAATTTTGCTTCGGTATCCTAAAAAAACCTTTAAAATCCTTGTTAATATTATAAATGCAAAAGTAACTCTGTCTGTCTGTCCGTTCCGTTTGAATATGAATAATATAAATAATGAATATTTTAACTTTTTATCCCGAAAAATGCGATAGTTTCTGCAATAAAAATATATTTGTCTCTTTGTTATGCTTTTACGGAAAAACTACTGGACCGATTTGGCTGAAATTCGGTATACATGTAACTAGAGTTTATCCCACAGCTACGCCGCGGGTCAAACTCTAGTAGGCCATATCTCGAACATACTCATCGGAATTTGACCAAACCGGTTTTTGTTAAAAATATTTTGAAACTCTATCTTAGCTTCTTTTTTTTTTCAGAGTTGTGAATGACTTTGACGTACTCTTTCTATTGCGACGTGGATGGTGCTCACCTTATTTATATATTTTTGATTATTAATTTATCCTCATAGATTTAAATAAAATTCAATCATAACCTAGTCAGCATTTTCAATTTACGTAAGTTTTTATGAAAGACCTTAAAGGCTGTTCCTAAGAAGGGAATAATTTCTACATCACGTTAATATAATAAACGTTTTCAACAAGTTTGTGACTTTCTATGGCTTGGAAAGCTTTCATTAGCCCACATTAATCTTCTAACTTATATAAGAAAATTTACGATGTAACTAAGAAACCGTTACAACACTTTCAAACTCTCAAGTACTTTTTATAAATATTAAACGCAGTTTTGCTAGCATGTAATTATTTAAGTAATATTAGCCAGTAAGACAACGTGTAATCTTACATTAAGCTGAAGAGTTTGTTTGTTTGATTGCTTGAACGCGCTAATCTGAGGAATGACTGGTCTGATTTGAAAAATTGTTTCAGTGCTAGATAGCCTATTTATCCAGGAAGGCCAAAGACTATATATATCAACACGCTAAGATAAATAGGAGCGGAGCACCAATGAAGAATGTTTCAAAATCGGGGGTTTTAAAAACAAATTCCACGCGAACGACGTCGCGGCGCGGGCACAGCTAGTGATATATTCGTGTGTATAGCTAATCAATACTTCAAGAGCTAAATGTTATCAGATCTAAGCTTTAAATTAAATTAAAGAGTAATCGAGAGTACTTATGTACATACATACATTCGTACATACATAACTTCACGCCAGGTCCCTTGCGGGGTGGGCACGACCGACAGAGCGCCATTCAGGCTTATTCTTACATACCTCACTTGCTTCTTGGACATTCATAGCTCTTGTCATGCACGCTCGTCTGTTCTTAAGGCTCCTGACAGTACTTATCTTACTCTTGGAAACTCATTATTAACATAATTGTTTAAGTAACTCATTATTTTGTATTTAGCTGTAGGTTTGCAATAAATAATTATTCTTCATACCTTATCGCATAGTTCACAACGTCGTTAAGTAATACAATTCAATAATTAATTCGATTTCTGTCTGATTGTGTTAATGATTGAATGATAATGATGATAAAATCAAGCCTAAGTTAAACTAAAAGTAAGAAATTCTAACCCTTGATGTGTACTGAAGTAGGTTTGACCTTGCGGGTTAGTATTGGCAAACCAAAACAGATTATCTAATAGAGGGCACGAATTTAACCCTAATATTGCTAAGTCCTTTAGCGTGATCATAATTTCTTTAATTAAAGGCCTCGGCGAGCATGTGTGCGTCTCGCTTAGTGCAAACACACTCACGCGATTAAAGTTTCCTCTCAGGGTTGTGCCTGTGTGCGGCTTCGCCTTGCGAGAGTTACTTGATAGGACATTCCGTCATTCCGTATTAATTAGCTAAATAAGTCTGGCAAAGCGGAGTTGGGAACTGGCGAGTTGCGAGTTGTCAGTCGCGTGTCAATAAGGCGAGACACGGCGGATTTAAGTATGGGGCCGGGCGCCGGGTGCCGGGGGTCGGAGGCGCCCACCCCAGTGTGTGGTTTCCTTTTGATGTCATCTTCGCGCAAACTTTGCTACGGATCGGCTTTGAGATAGAGAGACGGAGAGTGACTAATTTGGCCCAGCATTTGATCTCGGCAAGTACGGTGTCGTCGCGTCCCGCTCGCACCCGCCGCACGGCGCCCCGGCGGCCGGGAAGCTCTTTGCAAAATTTCGCTTTGATCGCAAAGTTAAATTATATGGGAATTGAGCATTAAATAGATACACATGCGAGCGGCCGCGGGTTCGTGCGGCGCGGTGCGGGCCGCGAGGTGTCGTGCGACGGGCCCAGATGGGTCGAGGCCGTCCGGCGCGGATAAAAACGCTCCCCCGCGTTTGACGATTACGACGACTTACATAAATAATGAGCGCGGAGTCACTTTCAAAGCGATACATCTGTGAGCGGCTCTCGTTCGTATTTAACTCCGCCTAATTTGGCGCGAGTACGCGTACCTTTGAGAGCTCCGTTTTTACTAGTTTACGAAACAGATATTTGCGCCCGCGTTCCCTTTGATACGGCACTTTGTGGAGCGTTTTACACGAGTTTCTTTTGAGGCCATTCAGACGGTGAGTAACGAAAGGCTGTCTTTGATAAACACGTGCGGGACTCTTCAGTACTTATTAGGGGTGCGCTCTCTCTTTGAGAGTCCTCCTTGTGAAATCTATTTGATACGTTCACAATATCAAAGCGGGCCGATGAAAGCTGCGCTAATTAAACTGTCACTAATAAAATTATATGAAAAATTGAATCTGCGAGTGTTTTGTTCGCGATAAATAGGCCTTTGAATATTTCGATATTTTATTAAACGTATCTCAGTGGGACTCTATTAAATTATGTCATTCAGTTGACATGAAAGGTATATTATATTTCTGATTAATGCAATAAAATTTTGCTTATTTTTTACATACAAGTACATCATAGTACAAAAGATCGATTGCTGACGTGAAGAAGCATTTTAGACTCATCAACAACATGCCACACTTAGCCAAGGCAGATTAGCGGGTTTCACACATCGGAGTTTTGATGTACACGTTTCCCCACGACATTTTCATTCACCGCCTGCATGTGAACTTATAAACCACTATGATATTTTTGAAGTGAAATTCTTTAGAATCGTTTTGATTTGAAATTCGATGAAACGACAAATCAACACCAAAAAGAGATAAACCCATAAATCTATAGGACAAAGCCTGTGAGAGAATGAGATAGAATATTTTATATTTAATCATTTAAACACTATGCTCATACAGATCGAGTTGGAAATGTTTTGAAATTTTCCGTTGATAGTCAAATTTCGTGCCTTAAAGCTTAAATATAATATAACGATATAATATATGAAACGTGACGTCACGAAATTTAGAAACCCTCCCACCCCTTGTTTCACTTCTACACTGCGTGTAAACTGCACACAAACCTTTTTTTAATAAGTATATAAGATAATTTTAACTAATTTTATTTGTATCACTTAAACTTTTAAGATAGTGTGTTTTAAATAGCAAATTTAAAAAAAAAATCTTTTTTTGTAATATTAGCTAAATATCAGCAATTTTTTTTGTTGCAGGAGTTCAGCAGACAGGCAGACGGCCCACTTGATGGAAAGCGGTTACCATCGCCTATGGATATCGACACCAAAGTTGCTGCTGCTCTCTTAAGGAAGACTGGAATTTGGAATTTTGTGACGGAAGATATTCCACCACAGCACTGATTTTCAGTAACCACCCCTGAGTCTAAACATATTACCCAGAGACCCGTATACAAATAATTATTTAATTTAGACATAGCGGTTGGAATCAACCTCTTTAACTAGTTTTTATTTTTCACACTGTCAACATTCTTTTGTTTTTTTCTTTTTACTCAGTCTATATTCATCCTTGCTTTGTACCGTATCATTGTGTATAAATATTATTATAATAATAAATTTATTGTATTACTTCACGTCCAAGTCAAAGTACATACACTCTAGGTGCTCTCCACAATAGCCATAAGTACTGGAAAGGACGAGCCGCTAGATAAAAATAACAACGACTAATAAGAAATCTATATATTAATACGAGAAGCAAAAACTAGGTACTGTTTTTACGAAAATTGCGCGGACGGAGGAGTATGAAATTTCGCACACTTAAAGTTTATTTAGAGGAGTGCAAAATGGTAATAATTTTTTTTAACAATGCATATAAAATATATAAATAAATAAAAAAACATTACAGACACTACCATATATTTGATACATACACACATATATACCTACTCTTTGTAGCCTTAAGGTTCTGTTGTCAAAGATTATATAAGTATAATCTCTGACAACAGAACCATAACAATGTTTAAACTTATAATTTAAATAAATAAATTATTATGTTCGAATTTCGACCACGGGCGACCACTAGTAAGATAACAACGTAACAAAATGACTGAATTTATTGAGCCTAAGAATAGCACTGATACAAAGTCAGTAAAGCGCTTTAACCCCTTTTATCGGGACCAAGTAATGTAAAGGCGTGAAGACAAAGCGTTTGTCGAGTCGCGGGGTGCAAAGTGCTGCAACACAACCTTTCTAACGTAGTTTTGAAAGCGCCACTTTGTGGGGACCCCTTTGACGTGCAACATTAATTACATAAGTCTCTCTGTCAACCGACTTTGATATTGGAGTTTTACTTACGCCGCTTTGTGATTGGCGGTGTAGCAGCGACGCGGCATCGGTAAGCTTACTAATACACGTGTTGAAAGGTTATCTATCGAGCGCCTATATTTTTCTATGCATGTTTCATGATGGTATGTGCCGCTGCCGCACCGATACCGAGCTTTTTAAGTCGTAAAAAATATTTGTGTATATACTTTTGAACGTAAATATTTCGGAAAAATCGAGATGGTGTTTGTAGCTTAAAAAATACCTTCAATGAGATATTGATTTGAAAAGATTTCTGGAGAAGTTATTGAGATATGAGGTATTTCCGATGCAAGCATATCTTAGTATTTTGGAAATTCATGAGTGTTATTGTTTTTTGAGGTGAAACTTCTATATAGACGGACTCTTGGGATTTTTCTGTCACGAAAAGCGGCAGCGGCATAAATTAAGACTAGACGTGGTGAGAGGCGGCATAATTTTAGAGTATACTATCGATGTTTTTATTGGTTCCGGACCGAATTCAGTTTTTTTATTTTATAAAATAAAATATGTTTAAACAAAAAAATAGATTAATTAAAGTGTACCCAACCTAATCTATCAATCAATCATCATAATTTGCAGTAAACCTGCGAAAAATCGAAATGTGTGCTTGGGACACATAGTAGAAGTGAAACTTCAACGGACAAGTGAAATTTGAAATTATCGTGTTAATCAAAAACAACCCAACATTATTTGAAAATTATAGGAGTGCCCGACATTTTAATAAAATTTATATGCCTCCGCATACCACTGCATTATATGATAAAAGCGTATTTGGGATGGCACCAAGAATATATAATAAGCTACCATGCAATATAATTAATGCAAGAAAATAATATTAATATGTTTAAACAGAAATTATTCGAGTGGTTGACAAAAAAAATCCTATTATAGCGTCCAAGAATATTTAAATGAGAGATAATTATGAAGATGTTTTGTTGTGTGAAATAAAATAGAAGACTAGAATATTACACAGAGATAGGTTAAGTGATTTTATATTGCGATGCTATGACAGGCCAACTAAGTATTAAGTTCTGATATATTCTGTGCCACAGTTCAAATGTGAATGTAATATATATGAATGTAAGCATATTGGATAATAAATTTAAAAAAAAATAAGACCTACGTACCATTTATGTAACACTTGGTTCGCAATAAAAATGATTTGATTTGAAGTGGAAAAAGGAATCGCACCAAAATTTTAACTTGAAGTTTTATTTTAATATTATGTTATTATATTATGTTTCTCTCCCATGAAATAAATAATACACTTCAGATGTACCACGATAAAAATAGTCAGTTTTTAAATTGTCCAAAAAATAATCCAGAACGAGCACAGAAATAAGGATGTTATTGAAACTCATAACGTACATAGTAAATTTAAATTCGTTCTGAGAGTAAAAGCATATGTGAATAAAATATGGTGATTAGGCGAATTATCGCGTGACGCGCACTGGTCACGCCGCCACGCTACAAATTATACGCAAAACCCCTTCAACGTGAAAGCGTAACGCTAAAAGCTGCTGAAAGGGTGCGCATGCGGCGTCTTTGACTCTTTAAAGAGAAAAAGGATCCTGTGCTAATTTCCAAACTCGGTTTTGCACAGATAAGGCTAGTACGCGAGATGTCTTTGATGTAGCCCGCCGTCCCCCCAGCCCCGCCCGGGATGAGTGCTTTCAATGAAAGGATTTTTTTCATCTCCTTTCTCTTTGTACTTAATTTAAATTTCGTTTATATCATTGCGAGTTTCCTTTGGGTGTGTTTTCTCTTTTACTTTGTCGCGTTTATCCTCTTCAATTTGTTATATTCCCAGTTCGCTTCATAATTAAATTTAGTGTTCGTAATCTGTTCTTATATCTTCGCCTGTTTTTTTCGTCTCTTCATAAACGTCCGTCTTTGTAATTGCAATTTGTAAATTAGGTGCCTTTGATTTTGGAGTATTTCTAAGGAGCGTTTATATTGTGTGATTTTATTATTATATATTTTTATTAATATTTCGCCTTTGTAGTTCTCGCTTTGATATTCGCCGAGACCTTTAATATCTGTCACTTACCAGCATACCTTGCTGATAAAATAGTAATATTCATTTAGAAATTTACTCGGGACCTACTGAGAAATTTATAACATTATCTGACAGTCTCAAAGTAGTTAGAATTAAATTAAAATTTTAAGTTATGACTAAAATCTAGATAGATTAATTTTACATTAAATAGCTTTGATATAGCTCCAGTGTTACTAGTAGAAAATATGCAAGTAAATCTTTTACTTATTTATTCGTTTACTGAACCGATTCTGATCAGATCTTCAACATTCGTATTTTTATTGTTGAATTATATTTATCTATCTAATATTATAAAGAGGCAAAGTTTGTGAGTTTGGATGTTTGGGGTAATCTCGGGTACTACTGATCCGATTTTGAAAATTCTTTCACCAGTAGAATGCTACATAACTCCCGAGTGACATAAGGCTATATTTGATTGTAATTAATAAATCAAAAAAGTAAAAATGTTTAACGATAAGCGAAGTGTGCAAGGAATCGCCTGTTAAATATGTTAGAGCAATAACATTCCACGCAAGAATTACGCACATCCAAGAACCAGGCACTGCAAGTGCTTTCTGCGTTTATGAATTAATTAAAGGTTACAAAGTTTAATTAAACTTTGTGTTGTGTTTTGTGCGTATTTTTCAATGATTTTTCAAATACTCTCGCATTTGTCCCATTGTCACCATGTCAAGAAGAATGGATTCCAAGGAATAAGAAAAACTCACGAAAACTGTTAACCAACTTCTTCGTAACACGATATCTCTGTCATTTGTAAAGCGATTTTCTTACGCTGTTTAATGTATTCTATCTCATTCCCTCGCACTGTGTGAACTGCACACACATACATTTTTTTTATGGATAATAAGATTTAATATCTATAAACTTGAGGAATGATTAGTCTCCCAAACTTTCACCCCTATTGCAACCCGTTCTAGTTTTAGTTATTTATCCCCCGTCTATCTACCTGTAAACTACAAAAAGGACCAAAATGTCTTAAGTTAAAATTATTTAATACAAACAATACAATACTACAAAATAACCAATATGATTAGCTAATGCTTAGTGTCGCTTTTTCGTTTCATCGAGTTTCAAATGACCACGATTCTCAAGAAGTTTCACTTCAAAAATATCAAGACTTCCTTAAAAATGACGAACGTCCACCGTTCTTATAATTTTGCTTCGGTATCCTAAAAAAACCTTTAAAATCCTTGTTAATATTATAAATGCAAAAGTAACTCTGTCTGTCTGTCCGTTCCGTTTGAATATGAATAATATAAATAATGAATATTTTAACTTTTTATCCCGAAAAATGCGATAGTTTCTGCAATAAAAATATATTTGTCTCTTTGTTATGCTTTTACGGAAAAACTACTGGACCGATTTGGCTGAAATTCGGTATACATGTAACTAGAGTTTATCCCACAGCTACGCCGCGGGTCAAACTCTAGTAGGCCATATCTCGAACATACTCATCGGAATTTGACCAAACCGGTTTTTGTTAAAAATATTTTGAAACTCTATCTTAGCTTCTTTTTTTTTTCAGAGTTGTGAATGACTTTGACGTACTCTTTCTATTGCGACGTGGATGGTGCTCACCTTATTTATATATTTTTGATTATTAATTTATCCTCATAGATTTAAATAAAATTCAATCATAACCTAGTCAGCATTTTCAATTTACGTAAGTTTTTATGAAAGACCTTAAAGGCTGTTCCTAAGAAGGGAATAATTTCTACATCACGTTAATATAATAAACGTTTTCAACAAGTTTGTGACTTTCTATGGCTTGGAAAGCTTTCATTAGCCCACATTAATCTTCTAACTTATATAAGAAAATTTACGATGTAACTAAGAAACCGTTACAACACTTTCAAACTCTCAAGTACTTTTTATAAATATTAAACGCAGTTTTGCTAGCATGTAATTATTTAAGTAATATTAGCCAGTAAGACAACGTGTAATCTTACATTAAGCTGAAGAGTTTGTTTGTTTGATTGCTTGAACGCGCTAATCTGAGGAATGACTGGTCTGATTTGAAAAATTGTTTCAGTGCTAGATAGCCTATTTATCCAGGAAGGCCAAAGACTATATATATCAACACGCTAAGATAAATAGGAGCGGAGCACCAATGAAGAATGTTTCAAAATCGGGGGTTTTAAAAACAAATTCCACGCGAACGACGTCGCGGCGCGGGCACAGCTAGTGATATATTCGTGTGTATAGCTAATCAATACTTCAAGAGCTAAATGTTATCAGATCTAAGCTTTAAATTAAATTAAAGAGTAATCGAGAGTACTTATGTACATACATACATTCGTACATACATAACTTCACGCCAGGTCCCTTGCGGGGTGGGCACGACCGACAGAGCGCCATTCAGGCTTATTCTTACATACCTCACTTGCTTCTTGGACATTCATAGCTCTTGTCATGCACGCTCGTCTGTTCTTAAGGCTCCTGACAGTACTTATCTTACTCTTGGAAACTCATTATTAACATAATTGTTTAAGTAACTCATTATTTTGTATTTAGCTGTAGGTTTGCAATAAATAATTATTCTTCATACCTTATCGCATAGTTCACAACGTCGTTAAGTAATACAATTCAATAATTAATTCGATTTCTGTCTGATTGTGTTAATGATTGAATGATAATGATGATAAAATCAAGCCTAAGTTAAACTAAAAGTAAGAAATTCTAACCCTTGATGTGTACTGAAGTAGGTTTGACCTTGCGGGTTAGTATTGGCAAACCAAAACAGATTATCTAATAGAGGGCACGAATTTAACCCTAATATTGCTAAGTCCTTTAGCGTGATCATAATTTCTTTAATTAAAGGCCTCGGCGAGCATGTGTGCGTCTCGCTTAGTGCAAACACACTCACGCGATTAAAGTTTCCTCTCAGGGTTGTGCCTGTGTGCGGCTTCGCCTTGCGAGAGTTACTTGATAGGACATTCCGTCATTCCGTATTAATTAGCTAAATAAGTCTGGCAAAGCGGAGTTGGGAACTGGCGAGTTGCGAGTTGTCAGTCGCGTGTCAATAAGGCGAGACACGGCGGATTTAAGTATGGGGCCGGGCGCCGGGTGCCGGGGGTCGGAGGCGCCCACCCCAGTGTGTGGTTTCCTTTTGATGTCATCTTCGCGCAAACTTTGCTACGGATCGGCTTTGAGATAGAGAGACGGAGAGTGACTAATTTGGCCCAGCATTTGATCTCGGCAAGTACGGTGTCGTCGCGTCCCGCTCGCACCCGCCGCACGGCGCCCCGGCGGCCGGGAAGCTCTTTGCAAAATTTCGCTTTGATCGCAAAGTTAAATTATATGGGAATTGAGCATTAAATAGATACACATGCGAGCGGCCGCGGGTTCGTGCGGCGCGGTGCGGGCCGCGAGGTGTCGTGCGACGGGCCCAGATGGGTCGAGGCCGTCCGGCGCGGATAAAAACGCTCCCCCGCGTTTGACGATTACGACGACTTACATAAATAATGAGCGCGGAGTCACTTTCAAAGCGATACATCTGTGAGCGGCTCTCGTTCGTATTTAACTCCGCCTAATTTGGCGCGAGTACGCGTACCTTTGAGAGCTCCGTTTTTACTAGTTTACGAAACAGATATTTGCGCCCGCGTTCCCTTTGATACGGCACTTTGTGGAGCGTTTTACACGAGTTTCTTTTGAGGCCATTCAGACGGTGAGTAACGAAAGGCTGTCTTTGATAAACACGTGCGGGACTCTTCAGTACTTATTAGGGGTGCGCTCTCTCTTTGAGAGTCCTCCTTGTGAAATCTATTTGATACGTTCACAATATCAAAGCGGGCCGATGAAAGCTGCGCTAATTAAACTGTCACTAATAAAATTATATGAAAAATTGAATCTGCGAGTGTTTTGTTCGCGATAAATAGGCCTTTGAATATTTCGATATTTTATTAAACGTATCTCAGTGGGACTCTATTAAATTATGTCATTCAGTTGACATGAAAGGTATATTATATTTCTGATTAATGCAATAAAATTTTGCTTATTTTTTACATACAAGTACATCATAGTACAAAAGATCGATTGCTGACGTGAAGAAGCATTTTAGACTCATCAACAACATGCCACACTTAGCCAAGGCAGATTAGCGGGTTTCACACATCGGAGTTTTGATGTACACGTTTCCCCACGACATTTTCATTCACCGCCTGCATGTGAACTTATAAACCACTATGATATTTTTGAAGTGAAATTCTTTAGAATCGTTTTGATTTGAAATTCGATGAAACGACAAATCAACACCAAAAAGAGATAAACCCATAAATCTATAGGACAAAGCCTGTGAGAGAATGAGATAGAATATTTTATATTTAATCATTTAAACACTATGCTCATACAGATCGAGTTGGAAATGTTTTGAAATTTTCCGTTGATAGTCAAATTTCGTGCCTTAAAGCTTAAATATAATATAACGATATAATATATGAAACGTGACGTCACGAAATTTAGAAACCCTCCCACCCCTTGTTTCACTTCTACACTGCGTGTAAACTGCACACAAACCTTTTTTTAATAAGTATATAAGATAATTTTAACTAATTTTATTTGTATCACTTAAACTTTTAAGATAGTGTGTTTTAAATAGCAAATTTAAAAAAAAAATCTTTTTTTGTAATATTAGCTAAATATCAGCAATTTTTTTTGTTGCAGGAGTTCAGCAGACAGGCAGACGGCCCACTTGATGGAAAGCGGTTACCATCGCCTATGGATATCGACACCAAAGTTGCTGCTGCTCTCTTAAGGAAGACTGGAATTTGGAATTTTGTGACGGAAGATATTCCACCACAGCACTGATTTTCAGTAACCACCCCTGAGTCTAAACATATTACCCAGAGACCCGTATACAAATAATTATTTAATTTAGACATAGCGGTTGGAATCAACCTCTTTAACTAGTTTTTATTTTTCACACTGTCAACATTCTTTTGTTTTTTTCTTTTTACTCAGTCTATATTCATCCTTGCTTTGTACCGTATCATTGTGTATAAATATTATTATAATAATAAATTTATTGTATTACTTCACGTCCAAGTCAAAGTACATACACTCTAGGTGCTCTCCACAATAGCCATAAGTACTGGAAAGGACGAGCCGCTAGATAAAAATAACAACGACTAATAAGAAATCTATATATTAATACGAGAAGCAAAAACTAGGTACTGTTTTTACGAAAATTGCGCGGACGGAGGAGTATGAAATTTCGCACACTTAAAGTTTATTTAGAGGAGTGCAAAATGGTAATAATTTTTTTTAACAATGCATATAAAATATATAAATAAATAAAAAAACATTACAGACACTACCATATATTTGATACATACACACATATATACCTACTCTTTGTAGCCTTAAGGTTCTGTTGTCAAAGATTATATAAGTATAATCTCTGACAACAGAACCATAACAATGTTTAAACTTATAATTTAAATAAATAAATTATTATGTTCGAATTTCGACCACGGGCGACCACTAGTAAGATAACAACGTAACAAAATGACTGAATTTATTGAGCCTAAGAATAGCACTGATACAAAGTCAGTAAAGCGCTTTAACCCCTTTTATCGGGACCAAGTAATGTAAAGGCGTGAAGACAAAGCGTTTGTCGAGTCGCGGGGTGCAAAGTGCTGCAACACAACCTTTCTAACGTAGTTTTGAAAGCGCCACTTTGTGGGGACCCCTTTGACGTGCAACATTAATTACATAAGTCTCTCTGTCAACCGACTTTGATATTGGAGTTTTACTTACGCCGCTTTGTGATTGGCGGTGTAGCAGCGACGCGGCATCGGTAAGCTTACTAATACACGTGTTGAAAGGTTATCTATCGAGCGCCTATATTTTTCTATGCATGTTTCATGATGGTATGTGCCGCTGCCGCACCGATACCGAGCTTTTTAAGTCGTAAAAAATATTTGTGTATATACTTTTGAACGTAAATATTTCGGAAAAATCGAGATGGTGTTTGTAGCTTAAAAAATACCTTCAATGAGATATTGATTTGAAAAGATTTCTGGAGAAGTTATTGAGATATGAGGTATTTCCGATGCAAGCATATCTTAGTATTTTGGAAATTCATGAGTGTTATTGTTTTTTGAGGTGAAACTTCTATATAGACGGACTCTTGGGATTTTTCTGTCACGAAAAGCGGCAGCGGCATAAATTAAGACTAGACGTGGTGAGAGGCGGCATAATTTTAGAGTATACTATCGATGTTTTTATTGGTTCCGGACCGAATTCAGTTTTTTTATTTTATAAAATAAAATATGTTTAAACAAAAAAATAGATTAATTAAAGTGTACCCAACCTAATCTATCAATCAATCATCATAATTTGCAGTAAACCTGCGAAAAATCGAAATGTGTGCTTGGGACACATAGTAGAAGTGAAACTTCAACGGACAAGTGAAATTTGAAATTATCGTGTTAATCAAAAACAACCCAACATTATTTGAAAATTATAGGAGTGCCCGACATTTTAATAAAATTTATATGCCTCCGCATACCACTGCATTATATGATAAAAGCGTATTTGGGATGGCACCAAGAATATATAATAAGCTACCATGCAATATAATTAATGCAAGAAAATAATATTAATATGTTTAAACAGAAATTATTCGAGTGGTTGACAAAAAAAATCCTATTATAGCGTCCAAGAATATTTAAATGAGAGATAATTATGAAGATGTTTTGTTGTGTGAAATAAAATAGAAGACTAGAATATTACACAGAGATAGGTTAAGTGATTTTATATTGCGATGCTATGACAGGCCAACTAAGTATTAAGTTCTGATATATTCTGTGCCACAGTTCAAATGTGAATGTAATATATATGAATGTAAGCATATTGGATAATAAATTTAAAAAAAAATAAGACCTACGTACCATTTATGTAACACTTGGTTCGCAATAAAAATGATTTGATTTGAAGTGGAAAAAGGAATCGCACCAAAATTTTAACTTGAAGTTTTATTTTAATATTATGTTATTATATTATGTTTCTCTCCCATGAAATAAATAATACACTTCAGATGTACCACGATAAAAATAGTCAGTTTTTAAATTGTCCAAAAAATAATCCAGAACGAGCACAGAAATAAGGATGTTATTGAAACTCATAACGTACATAGTAAATTTAAATTCGTTCTGAGAGTAAAAGCATATGTGAATAAAATATGGTGATTAGGCGAATTATCGCGTGACGCGCACTGGTCACGCCGCCACGCTACAAATTATACGCAAAACCCCTTCAACGTGAAAGCGTAACGCTAAAAGCTGCTGAAAGGGTGCGCATGCGGCGTCTTTGACTCTTTAAAGAGAAAAAGGATCCTGTGCTAATTTCCAAACTCGGTTTTGCACAGATAAGGCTAGTACGCGAGATGTCTTTGATGTAGCCCGCCGTCCCCCCAGCCCCGCCCGGGATGAGTGCTTTCAATGAAAGGATTTTTTTCATCTCCTTTCTCTTTGTACTTAATTTAAATTTCGTTTATATCATTGCGAGTTTCCTTTGGGTGTGTTTTCTCTTTTACTTTGTCGCGTTTATCCTCTTCAATTTGTTATATTCCCAGTTCGCTTCATAATTAAATTTAGTGTTCGTAATCTGTTCTTATATCTTCGCCTGTTTTTTTCGTCTCTTCATAAACGTCCGTCTTTGTAATTGCAATTTGTAAATTAGGTGCCTTTGATTTTGGAGTATTTCTAAGGAGCGTTTATATTGTGTGATTTTATTATTATATATTTTTATTAATATTTCGCCTTTGTAGTTCTCGCTTTGATATTCGCCGAGACCTTTAATATCTGTCACTTACCAGCATACCTTGCTGATAAAATAGTAATATTCATTTAGAAATTTACTCGGGACCTACTGAGAAATTTATAACATTATCTGACAGTCTCAAAGTAGTTAGAATTAAATTAAAATTTTAAGTTATGACTAAAATCTAGATAGATTAATTTTACATTAAATAGCTTTGATATAGCTCCAGTGTTACTAGTAGAAAATATGCAAGTAAATCTTTTACTTATTTATTCGTTTACTGAACCGATTCTGATCAGATCTTCAACATTCGTATTTTTATTGTTGAATTATATTTATCTATCTAATATTATAAAGAGGCAAAGTTTGTGAGTTTGGATGTTTGGGGTAATCTCGGGTACTACTGATCCGATTTTGAAAATTCTTTCACCAGTAGAATGCTACATAACTCCCGAGTGACATAAGGCTATATTTGATTGTAATTAATAAATCAAAAAAGTAAAAATGTTTAACGATAAGCGAAGTGTGCAAGGAATCGCCTGTTAAATATGTTAGAGCAATAACATTCCACGCAAGAATTACGCACATCCAAGAACCAGGCACTGCAAGTGCTTTCTGCGTTTATGAATTAATTAAAGGTTACAAAGTTTAATTAAACTTTGTGTTGTGTTTTGTGCGTATTTTTCAATGACGCCCAACAAAGTAGGCACGCTATTAACTTATAAATAAATTATTGTACAAGTGCTGGTCTGGCAATTAACGACTTTTATGGGTCTACTTATGAGTATAACTCCATCCAAACATTTTTTGTAAGGAATAACCGTGGGCGATAAGACCGCCGATTGTATTTGAATATTAATGTTCTTGATTTTATGTAGCATTTTTATACAATAAAGTATATTCTATTTTTGAAGTGAAACTTCTATATAGACGGGGTCTTACGATTTTTCGCTCACGAAAAAGCGTCACGGCCGCGTGTTCTAATACTTATATTTTTAAACTCGTGATATCTTTCGAATGGAATGTCCGAATTCAATTATTCAAAAAGTTATATAAAGGTATTGAAGCAGTCTTGAATATGAAGCAATTTATTTTGATAAGGATTATACCAAGATACAAACGAAGAGCCTATTCTAGCGGCAGCAATTTAATTAAATTTTTAAAAGAAAAGAACGCTTATTGTGACATAACTATAATATTTAGACATATATAAGTATAATTAGTTTTTATTAATTATTATTTATTATTTTATTAAAAAAATTGGGTCGTTTTGGTATTACGGCAAACGGAAGTTTTTCACTGAAAATCAGCGTTGTGACGGATATAATTCCGGCACAGCAATATGCTGAGTGCAAACATTGTTTGCTGAAAATGCGGCGTAAAAATTCTCAAAACATGGACTGTGCATAAAAATGTATAAGGATTGTAAATACGTCGCTATTTCTGCAAATAAAGTTTTTCTTTCTTTTCTGTCTTTCTTTCAATACTAATGTTACCAACGCGCTGCCAGCCTCGAAGAAATTTTATGACACCCTTTTTGAAAAATTCCATATCGTAGCCCTGTGGGAAAAACTCAGCTAGGAGCTCATTTCAAATCCCCCCCATACGCAAGAGAAACGTTCTAGAGAACCGTTGCATACATGAGCGAAGCGGTTTGGGGAAGTGGGGATGAACGCCCAGCAGATAGCGAGAGGTGCGATGCTAGAAAGAAGACGAAGGCAATATTCTAAATAGTTTCTCGGAACACTCTCCGTTATACAGGCGATAGAATACGCATTGAGACGCGAAGTCAATATGAACCGGCTGACGGCCCACCTGCTGGGAAGTGGTCATCGTCACCTATACAACGTTTGCAACACCAGAAACGATATCAACTGTTACCTACTTGCCCGGAACAAATCACTTAACATTTGCCGGGCGTTGCATATAGACTGATGGCCCATCTGATAGGCGGTGGCCACCGTCCCCTATAGATATTTGCAACACCAGAGTGCTTAGTGCTAGTTTTTTTATTATTCTATTACATTCAAGTTAACGCAATTTTTTGTGGCACGATTTATGTTTCTCTTCACGTGCACGAGATAGCAGTAAGTCTTTCTAATATAAAATTGCGTTAACTTGAACGTGACCGAGTGTAAAAAATTCGCACTAAGCACACTGATGTGCTGCCGGCCTCGAAGAAATGTGAACACTCCATTATTAAAAAACAAAAAAATATTTAGCAAGAAATATTGTTACGAATTTGTGGGGTATGAATTAAAATGCCGTTGGAATTATCAAACAGTTTATAAGAAGTACACACACGAATTCACAGTTTTTACAAACAAAATCGAATACAACAAAACCAGATCGTAAAGTAGAAAATTGTGAAACAAGTCCGTCGCTATAAGATACCCACCCGCTCCGAAAGTACACTAAGTAAAGCCTCGATCGCAGTTGAATAGCAATTTATTCAGGGTTCCAACTACACAACGTATATGAACGAAACTCGACACACGACATGGCTTATATCCCGAACCTATACTTAAGATACTTTTTATCCCGATAGATGATGTCGTTTGCACAAAATAGACCAATTAGCTAAATAGATGGCGTTGCAAATAGCATTTTTAATTATTTTTTTATTGCAGGAGTTTAGCAGACAGGCAGACGGCCCACTTTATGGAAAGCGGTTACCATCGCCTATGGACATTTGCAACACTAAATGTGCTACAAATGCGCTGCTGCTCTTTTAAAAGAGACTGGAACCTGGTCACTAATGCCAGAACACAACTCAAGTTGTTATGGCGGGATGATCTAGACCAGGGGTGGTAGCCATCCAGTCGGGAAAACATCCTTGCACCTGGTTGTGGGTTGTTAAGTCGCCTCGATAGGCCGCCCGGTCGCAGGAAATTGTATTCTTTCTCCGTTCCTGCACAAATAATAAATTTCAGGACGTCAAATTTTATATATTATATCGTCATAATATATTTAAGCTTTAAAACACGAAATTCTAACCTCTATCTGTATGATGAATAATTGAAACACTATTCTCATGAATAGCGTTTAAATTATTATATCTCAATTTTTCGCAGGCTTAGTCCTATAGATTTATGTGTTTATCTCTTTTTAGTGTCGTTTTTCGTTTCATCGAGTTTCAAACACAACGACTCTAAAGAAGTTTCACTTCAAAAACTAACTTGCGTTCTGTTTCATACTGTATTGCATGCTTGCAAATGTCCATAGGCGATGGTAACCGCTTTCCTCCATCAAGTGGTCCGTCTGCCTGTCTGCTGAACTCCTGCAATAAAAAAATATATAAAAAAAAGAAAACCTCCCACCTATTTTGCGGATTTTTACCTAACTGTCGGTTGGAATAAACAAAAAGTCATAATGACTCGAAAAAATACGCAAGTTTATTTCAATTAGTGTTGTTTGTAGTGTTTGAGTTATTTTATCGCCTGAAGTTTTTTATTTGCCCGTATTTATGGTCTAAGAGCCCGTGAAAGGCTACCTGTATGTACTTGATCAGTCCTGAGTTTTTGTACATTGAGGCCCCTATACCTACCATGCATGAGGTGGGGACTCGATAAGCTCAAAGTGGTGGACGTGACGAGCGCTCAGGCAAGACAGGTATCGATTTTTGAGAAATCTTAAATCCATTTGACCACGTCTTCCATTTTGATATTTGGTCAACTAAAACTCAGGTCTGGTCAAATACATACAGGTAGCCTTTCACGGGCTCTTAGACCATTATAATTGTCGTGTAAAAATCGAACTTAAAAACATGTGGGAAATATTGTACTTTTGATCATAGGAGACATTCCTTTTATAAAAATGCGGGAAACAGTGTTCGGTGTACTAACAACATTCTTTTATATTGGCGTATTTTAGAGAAAAGTTCATAAAAATAAAAAAGGACGGTATGCGTCATAACTTAAACTAATCTAACGTGAGAGAAAGGGAAGTCAGACAGAATGGCAACGTAACGCGTTACGTAACGAAGCGATTCGTCCTCCCATAAGAAGTTATCGCTTCAAAAATAAATGTTTATTTTAATTAATTAACCATGAAAAAGGGGTTTTAAAGCCCCAGGAGTCCTTCCTTTCGCCACGCCCAATTAAGGGATACTATAGCGCGTTGAAGTCTTTTCTTATAGAACAAAACCAATATTTAACAATGTCTTAGTAAACGAATGTTTCCATTACGTTGGTTTGTGCGAATAGAAATCCTACGACGGTTGCTTCTCAAGGGAAGAAAAGGACCGGCCAAGTGCATGTTCTCGCAAAATAAAGGGTCCTGTAGAGTCAACGATTGCATTTTTATCAATATGTTAAAAACAGTTTAGCATTTATAAGGTCCTGTTTTTACCAAACCTCTAAAAACGTTTTTTATAATTCAAACACTCTAGTATCAACTACGAAGAGGTAGGTTTCGGAAGATACTTATATATAAACTACGTTACCAAGTTCGAGAAACGTCTAATTAAAAAGCAGACCAAAGCCATATTGTTCAAATATTTAAGAAAGTGAACAAAAACTTCAATAGCACTCCTAAAGCAATACAACGCAAATAATAGAAATAACAAAACAAGAACTTGTATAACTTAAAACAATAACATTCTTATAGCTAAAACAATGGACACATTTGAACAGAATGTTATTTGGACTTGCCGTTCCCTCACCGAAGAATGGCGACCAGCACCGCTACAATAAAACCATTTGTTAGTCTTTCAAATGTTCAAATATACCTGATGAGGTCCTTAAAAATTCCAATATATTGTACAATCCAAAACAAATCACTACACATTGATTACATTAACTTTCACTACTCGACAACACTATTCAAGAATTATTTAAGTTTACTGCTTTTTTCTTAAAGTTTTAGCCACTAACTTGGTTATGTCGCCTTAATAATTAACAATAAATTAGGTGGCGTTTGCAAGATAATTATAAATCTTTAATAAGTTTACTCAAATAAATATATACAGTATCTTCAAGATCGGGATACGAGAAAAAGTTCGCAAATACTTCGATTTTACACCGAATGAATTTGTGCGTGCGGAAACACGTCCTCTCCGGAACGAAGCACGGGCGCAACTGCCAGTTGACAGCGGGAAAAGGTGCGCGCGCCGCACGTGGCCAGAAATGTGGGTGGTACCAAACAGTTTCCAGCGATCCGATTGGAGGATAGGAGCCTTTGATCAGCCGCCGACGACTAACTACATCGCTCTGCGCCTTAATCTCGGTAGTAACATCCTTTTAAAAAGGTAATTTTATTACAAAAATGTGGACACTTTTTTATGGTCAGTCGAGCAAGCTTCGCTCGCGGCCAAAGGACTTGGGTCCGAGGGCGTATATTTTCCGCATGCACGCCGCGCCGCAGCGCTGAATGCAATCTCAATAATACACCGTCGGGTCAGTAACGCTCAAAGGATGAAAGCTGGACCGACTTTTTTTCAACCATTAAAGCGTTTTGTAATTTTTCCGACGCGACCCTTTCAACTTTCAAATCTGTGACATCAAAGGTATCTATGTATGTACCAATCACTTTTGATACAAGCGAAGATGTATCTGTTAAAAACTACGTCATTTGTCACGACTTCCGTCTGACTAAATTTGGATTCCGTGTTCGTAAGAATATTAAATTTTCCAAGACGCTTACTTAAAATCTTTAAAGTATTTATAGATATAGGAAACAAATTTAATGGTAATTGGTTCATATTTAAGATCGTAGAAGGAGAATAAACAGTCAAATAATTCAAACAAACTTTTACATTTTATAAAAATTAAAAAAATATATAAATGCAATATGCACTTTTTAATTATTTATTTAACTTCATTATTTATTTCTTCTTTTTTTTCTAAATTACTATGTACCTACTCAATGTCTTTATATAATGGATGATGCGTTCGCATCAAGAAGGCCAGTCAGCAAACAAATTATCTGTGTTCTAGTTTTGTTTAAAAGTAAGCTGAGTTGGCCAGTTAGCGAACCGAACTAAAAAAAAGAAAAAATATGTGATTGCCACTTGCCAGTCGCTAATTACCATCGTACAAATAGGCTCACCTTTTATACAGACAAATTAAAGAAAAAACATTTAAGAGAATAACTAGTTACTAGACAAACTCATTTTATTTTCAATTTTATCATTAGGTTAGAAATTTTAAAATTATCGGACAGCGCTTAAACCAATGTGGTTTAATAAATTACCACTAAAATTATATTCAGGTCAAATTGACAAATCACATAGAACATACGTAGATACAAAAATATTAAACCAATTGATTTTATTTAATCTCGCGAGTTTTCATTAGAACTTGAAGTAATAAAGGCGAATGGTAGTAAACCATCATTATGGGCGAGCGCATCGGGAGCTCATAAAGCGCCTTGGGCTCCTAAGTAGCGCGAGATGTAGTGTGTGGGCGCGTCTCAGCCTCAGCCGAGCCGATCGCGTCGCATCCCTGTTATTAATAAGGCTCGATCCACATTGTCAAGTCGTTCACGGTACCATCGCGAACCGGTCAATTATTCTTAAACAGGAAAGAATCAGTGATTTCTCACTATTGTTACGAGTGCGGGACTCGAATTAAAAATGCTGTTGGAATTACTATAGAATTTATTAGAACTATACAAACACGTATAACACAGGTGCAAACGTAATGCGCGATTCAATAACACGCGCAAAGTCCGTCACTATATAGGCTATCGAATGTACACAAGACGCCCCTTGATCGTGGTTCTCGCTAGACTGACGATTTCTCCATTGGGCCATTGCTTTATAATGCACCGATGCCATATGTCTACCTGGCAAGAGTCGACGCAATTTCCCAGAAAACGTAATCCGCACACCTGCGTAATTATGCCTGCGAACGGCTATAAACGAGTACAAGACACAATAGACTGTTTTCTAATTACACATTAAATTTTAAACACAAAGTAAACAAAAGAAGACGGTCATAAATAGTTTCAACAAAAGTGCTTTGTCTACAGGTATGCAGGTGGCCCAACTTGTAACACTATCGTACCGATCATGTTCCGATCCAATATTACGTCGCTACCGGTTCCTAGAAAATAATATTTGACTGAAGCGAGACCTGTCATAAATTGTACTCACAATGTGAATAGGTTATGCTTTATCTGCAGACTGTATGACGGTTTTATAGATCCTGATTTTGGATCTATAAAACCGACATACGGCCCATCATGATGGGTGCGAAGCTTGGACGCTTACCCTCAAGGAGGAGAACCAGCTTCTAGTAACGGAAAGGAAGGTTCTCCATAAGATTCTGGGTCTAACAAAGAGAGAGGATAATAGCTGGAGAGTCCAAACCAACTTCGATATTGAGAATCTCGTGGCCGAGCCTAACATAATAGGAGAAATAAAAGGTCACCGCCTCCGCTGGCTCGGTCACGTAGAACGGATGGGAGAGGATCGCAGAGTGAGGAAAGCATATTTGGGACGGCCGGTAGGTCGGCGTCCGGTCGGCCATCCCAAATATCGCTGGAAGGACAGACTGGAGGCTAACCTGTCGGAGCTAGGAGCCAATAATTGGCAAGCAACCGCACAGGACAGAGAAAAGTTGCATGCTCTCCTGTCGGAGGCCAAGACCCACTTTGAGTCGCTGAGTGAACGGAGTAAGTTAAGAAGATTATCTCCAGACTAGTACTCTAGACATAGCGAGATTTGATCGGACTGAGACCGGAGCACAGTAGAACCGTGCTATGAGACTATTATTGTACATACAGCGAGATTGAACCGAGATCGGAGCGATATTGAATTATGTTGTGAGGGTAGCAGTATAGTCACAGTGAGATTTGATGGGACTGAGACGGGATCAAGATGGAACCGTGATCGGTATCATGGTGTGAATGGGGCCTAAAGGCGCAGCGCAGCGCTGCACCCGGCGGCGACCGACGCGCGTAGCTCGGCGCCGACCCGTCTCGCACGTTATTACCCGCTCCCGCTCCCGCGCGCCGCCCGCACTCACACGCACGCACCCCACCCGCCGCACACAGAGATCCCCACATATAATGTCAAAGGGTGAGCGCACCGCCTCACAAAGCGTAAGTGCAACCACTAAAAGCCAATCCTAAGTTTTATTGATACACATTGTATTGCGACAAAGTCTCCGCCGGCGCGGCCCCACTCACCCCACGCGCCGCACAAAGACAATATCGCGACGTCAAAGGAGCGCCGTCCCGCCGCCGCCGCCCCCCGCCGCCCACCGTGCCGCCTAAAGGAAATGAAAAATTAAATTGTCAACACATTTAATATCTGCGAAAACGTGCACGGCGTCGCCTTTGAACGCGTCTCCTTTGCGGGGCTCGCCTCCGCCGCGGCTCTAGCTTTAAGTATTAAAATTTCAGTCGTAAAATTTAAATTCTGTTTAAGTTTAATTAGACATCGCTGAAAGTTCGAAGTCGCATTAGATCAGTAGCGCTAATGAGGCCCGCGGTGAGCACACGTCACAGGTGCGAAGCGCGGCGAGGCGAGCGCGGCGGCGGACGGGGGTGGGGGCGGCCGGGCCCCCGCGTTTGATCGGCGCCGCCGCTTTGACAATTATTAAAATTTGCCTCGTACCTCTCGGGCCTCATCTTTTTCCGTCACCTCGATTACGCCACGGGTTTGTCTCATTAGGGCTTTTGTATGGTATCGCGGGGTCGCCTTTGATGTGAGGCGGGGCGCGATCGTCCACCTGCACTTTTATTGTTCCCGGCCTCGAATTTGCACGCTCCACTTTGACTCGTCGCTTTGTGATAGATCGCCGCAGCGGCTGCCCCCTGACCTCCGGCACCGGCTGCCCGATAACACGGCTCGATTACTTTATGAAATTGAGATAAACATAACGTAGTAATAATTAATGAATGAATAGCCAACCTTTTAAATACAATCTCGATCCACCGATATTAATAACAGTTATAGGAGGATTATAGGCTTGTTAAAATATACATAATTATATGTTGTAAAATATCACAGGCGACAGCAACCACTTTACATGCTATACTCGTACCTACAATAAAATAATATTTAAATATGAGAAACGAAAAATGCAGTGTAGTAGTTTGTATAGTAACATGAAAAGTGAAAAACTTGTAGAGTAGACGCTATACAATGTTTATAATACATGCGTATATCCTTTTAAGCAGGACATTGGTAACCGCTTTCCATCAGGTGGGCCGTCTGTCTGTCTGCTGAACTCATGCAATAAAAAATATATCTGTTAATGATTTAATGCAAATAAAGAGAGATATTCACAGAAAATAAAATCGAGGCTCTTGTTGACCTTGAATAACTTAAGACGCGGAAACGAGATCTTATGAGGCTTGAGACAACTTTTATAATTCCAAATTAAAGATTTTTACAATTTTATATCTACTAGCAATCCTGGCAGACGTTGTCCTGCCTTTAAAAAAGTTTAGAACCAGATTATTTAAATTAAATATAGCCTATGTTACTCATGGATAATGTAGCATTCTAACGGCGGCAAAATCTTTGAATTCGGTCAATAGTTTTTGTGTTTATTCGTTACAAACATACAAAAATATAAATTTAATCTTGAATTTGCTTTCATTTCGAGATTTACCAATTTTTTCACCTTGAATGATTCGACTAAGTGTAACGAAACAATTAATAATATGTCAAGGACCGAGTTACATGCGTTTCAAAATATTAACGTACTGTGAAGTTGGTTTGTTTTCAAACGTTGCAAGGGCCCGTGAGTTTTCTACGCCCTTTTATTACCCGGTTCTCTTTGTGAGCGCGTAATCATCACCGACCATACGTTTCAAATTAAAACTTCGCACAATGTCAATTTGTCGTATGTACGCTTTATTGGCACCCAACGTGGGGCACAAAGGGTAAATGGAATATTATGCCCCTTTCAATTTGAATACAAATATAACTTTGGTATAATAAATATTGTTACGAGTTTGCGGGACTCGAATTAAAATGCCGTTAGAATTATTATAGAGTTTATTAGAACTATACAAACACGCATAACACAGGTACAAATATAACCGAACGCAACAAATCCGAACGTATTGCAGAAGGTCGTAAATCTATAAAACGCGCAAAGTCCGTCACTATTAGATTCCCTATTAGACGCCTAGATCGTAGTTGTTGCTCAACTAACCCCCTTTCTCAATCAGGCCATCGTTTTGTACTTCACAAATGCAAATGTGCCCGCCCGGCTACGTCGACATAATTTCCTAGAATTAGCTTGTACTTGTAATCCGCAACACATGGCTAATAACGCTCCTGAGTGGCCGTGAACGAGTATAATAGGCTGTTCTCCACAACAACTAGAAACGTATGCCAATAAATAAGCGAACAAAAGAAGCCGACCATAAAAGGATTACAATTAGTTCAATCGCCGACAGGTAATAAAATGTGCTTTTACAGATCTGTACGTGGAATTTGTCTTTGTCGGAGCCTAAGTTGTAACAATATGGTGCGACACGTTAAACATTTGCGCCCTTATTCATAATAGCTATATGCGGTTTTGTAGGCTTGTTAAAAATGTGTTACTTATTTATAACAACCGCGTCTGTGGTTGAGTGGGCTAAGAATCCCGACACAGTAAATGTCGTAGACGAATTATCCGTGATTTACTATGGTCTGGGCGTCTAGGAGGGACCGCAAAGTGGCTCGTTATGTATGTTTGTCTGCCGATTATTTAATCGCATTTCGAATGGAATTATGAATATCCCTTTTTAACCCACTTTTAATGAGCCTATAAATCTCGTATAACTATTATGAATTAAGGAGATTGTGATTTAAATTGGCGCCCAACGTAATACAAAGACCTTCCTAAAATATTCCAATTTCATCCAAACTGGAAATTCTTATGCTGACTAAATATACCTATAACGCGATACATTATTCAAAAAGAACATTGTACATTATATTGTACTCTACTTACTTACCTAGTTAAAAACCAAAGACGGCGCTATCAAAGGAGTTATAACAGTGCTCGCATAATAAGAGAGCGGGCAAAGACATTTTAAATAAAGCTTTGCCAAAGGGATAGAGATAAAAGAGAATTTGTTTATTTAAAATTATAGGTATAGCACAATATGAAGATGGCTGTGTTTTTGTATTTGCAAGTCTTATTCTGCGGAGAATAATGAAATCAATTGGTTACTTTCAAATATAGGTGATTAACTTTGTAGGCTTTATCCAAATAATTGTACTCTGTACAAAGCTTTACTGATATACTTTTGGCACATCTTGATGTTATAAGCAGTACAAACATTTTATTAAATTAAAAGATAATATATCGCTAAAAGGCCATCCAAAAATTACGTCACACGAATTTCAGGTTTTTTTACCCCTGTGACATGGACGGGTAACAGCTTCTCACAGCTGGTCACATTCGTAAAACTCCCTACCTAGCGTGACATCACATATTATGCATGACATCCATCGATCACTAAAATACTAGATACACAATCAGCGACAAAAAATGTCCCAACCAAAAGAGCACCCATTTGAACGTTTGGGTGGACTTTTAATTCAGTATCATTTGAACGCTCCAACGGAAAACATGGCTCCGTGCTCGTTTAAAAATGCAAAAATCACTCACCCCGGACGCTTAAAATGGATGGAGTTTCGTATTTTCGGTAAGTATTAATATTATCTTTATATTATTGTTATAATTGTATTGTGAATATTAGTATTTTGTCAAGAAATCATCGTAAAAACATTTTCAAACTTATAAAAATATAGTTATAAAGCAACCCAATTGTGAATACTCATAATAAATACATTTATCATATTATCGTATGCCCACTTGAATCGCTCGAGCTACCGTTGTTGGTTCTGTTCCAGTTGTTGGAGACGCTATTATTTCTTTTTTATTATTAAAGTATTGGTTTTTTTGTTTAATGAGACTTTTTATATTTTTATAAATACAATTGTAACTTTTTAGAGACTAACGCTTTTACTTAAAAAATTTAAAAACTTCGTTTATAAAAACCGACTTCAAAAACGAAAAAACTAAAATGTATAAAATAACTTATTTTTAAAGCTATTATTATTAATATATATTATCTAAAACATCTTAAAGTCGGTGCTTAGTAATTTTCAAAGTATAGTAATTTTTATGTTTTACTTTGCACCGACTTCAAGATGTTTTAGATAATATATATTAATAATAATATCTTTAGAAATAAGTTATTTTATACATTTTAGTTTTTTCGTTTTTGAAGTCGGTTTTTTTAAACGAAGTTTTTAAATTTTATTTGTTACTTTTTAGTGTCTAGCTATGTATGGGTGGACCTACGAATGGTGACGCGCTTCTTAAAAAATATAGGTCCCAAGAACCGGGAACAAAAAAATGATCGTAAAATGAAAACTACTGGGCCAAACTATGTCAAATTTTTAGGGGACCACATGGCAGCTATTCCGCGTCGAACAAAAAAAGAATCGCGTAAATCGAATCATAAATCTGAGTAATCGGTGTACATATGAAACGGAGTGAAAATTATTTCCATGAAAAATGTTCATAAAATGAAAACTACTGGGCCAAACTATGTAAAATTTTTAGGGGACCAATTGGAAGCTATTCCGCGTCGAACAAAAAAGAATCATATATATAATACATAAAAAAAGCAACAAAAAAAAGATCCCGACGAATTGAGAACCTCCTCCTTTTTCCGAAGTCGGTTAAAAAATAACAAATATTACTAAGCGGAAGTTAGGTAAAATTTTGGCAATAATGTTACTCAAAAACCTTCTAATGTCAAATTTTGTTTAAAAACTGCTAATAATCAGTCATAATCTTACCATGGTGGTTAGATAAGCAAAAAAATTACCGCTAACGAAAGATAGAGGCTTTGAATCAGCTGATCGCAGAAGAGCATTTTTATTGTGAAATGCATGTTTTAGAAAAAAAAAATATTCTAGCAGTATTTATTTTTCATAAATATGTGTAGATTTTGTTTATTTTAAAGATTTCCAAAGCGATAGGCATGATTTGATAGGTTGACGATTTGACTAATATGTTCGTTCATTTCCATATTTTTGTATTATCTGTGGTATTCTGCTTAAAACTTTTTCTCAACTAAACGTTTGCTTAACATAAATTCTGTTTTTTGTAAGTAACAAAAGTTGAGTGAAATTTTATTAGATCCTTTCTCAGCTACGAGTTTACTTAGTAAAATTACTTTCAAGTAAGAAACTTAATTTTGACTCAATGCATGTAATAAAATTATAGATTTCAGATTTTATTTTTTATTTTTAGCTTTCCTCGGGATCCAATGAGGTGTGGAGAATGGATATCAGTAATAGCACGTCAAAGATCCGAAGAATTCTTCAAGGCCACCCAAGGAAGCATCGTATGTTCGAAGCATTTTTTTAAATGTCATAAATATGTGAAAACGAAAGGCTTTATAAGTCTACACAAAACAGCTGTACATAGAATAGTATGCGAAATTTCAATATTGAAAACATAAATAAATAATTATTCCTGTATGTATTAGTTTTATTAATACATGAGGGGGGGGGTATCCTATCTAAAAATATAATCATTACATGAACTCCAAAGTATAGAATAATGCTGATGTTATAATATTAAACTTAACAAAAAATCCAGTTGAAACGAAATATATTACAGTTCGACTCCATGCATTCCTTATCCTAGCGGCGAGCCTTGGCCATATTATTTTATTGCTTTTTTGACACCTGGTAATTTAAACTTTAAAGCATGCGTGTAAGACTGAATTTGATTTGAAGTATGATGACCAATCAGCGGCGAGCTTCGGTCGTAAAATTTTGGTGCTCTTCATACGCAGTAGTGTGAATACAACTTTAAACTATGCTCGTAAGGTTGAATTTTCATTAATGTATAATTATTTAGACTAGGATTAGGTGAATTCAATTGGGGACAGTTTTTAAAGAACTTTTGTATGAGATTGTGTATCTAGTTAATTATTGATCGATGATGACATCACATTTTTATATTAGACTAGCTGTGCCCGCGACGCCGTCCGCGAGGAATTTGTTTTCCAAGCCCCCCCAATTTTGAAACATTTTTCATTGCTGCTCCGCTCCCATTGGTCTTACCGTGATGATATATAGCCTTCCTCGATAAATGGGCTATCCAACACTGAAAGAATTTTTTAAATCAGACCAGTACCTAGTTCCTGAGATTAGCGCGTTTAAACAAACAAACTGTTCAGCTTTATATACTAGTATTAGATTAGATTTCGAAATGTGACGTCACAAAATTTAGGGCTTCTCCCACCCCTTGTCAGATGTCACACTTCCGCGTCCTAGCTCTGTCTGTGTATATTTAAGGCAGATATTCTTTTATACGTAGATCAAAGGAAATTGTGCGTAACAGTGCATTGAAATTTGAACTTCAGTGTAATTTAGGTTGAATTTTTTACATTATAATAATAATATGTTGACCCTAAATAAATTATATTTATGTTAATAAAAGTGAGAGAAGAATAATTAATCTGTGAGTATAATCTCTGAAATCGGCGTTGGGAAAAAATTACCATCACATTCTTCGGTTACGCGTCACATTTTTTCCATTACGCACCATCTTTTTCTTGCCCCTACCACAGTCGATTCGAACGAAGAGTAATTATAAGGCGTTGGAAAAAAAATACCCTCACATTTTTCGGTTACACGTCACATTTTTTCCGTTACGCACCATCTTTTTCTTGCCCCTACCACGGTCGATTCGAACGAAGAGTAATTATAAGGTAAAATGAAATAATTTCGTGAATGAAGTTTCACTTCTTACGGGTGTACACTAGTACACGCACACATTTTTATTATTATTATTATATTATCGCTTGATCTGTTTTATTTTCTTGTATTGAAACTATTGTGATTCTTTTAAGATCGTCTTCCTTTGTTTACTTATTGGCATACGGCCTATTGTTGTATTGTAATCATTAGCCGGGTGTTACGGATTTTAAAGTAAAAGCTGATTCTAGGAAATTCGGTCCACACTACCATATTGTATTTGCGCAGTATAAAGCAATGGCACAATTGAGGGAGTAATCAGTCGAGCGAGAACCACGAGCGAAGCGAAACGTGTGTACTACAATCGGGGATCTAATAAGTGACAGACTTTGCGCGTTTTATTGAATTACGACCTTCTGCATTACGTTTGGACTTGTTGTGTTCGATTATATTTGTACCTGTGTTATGCGTGTTTGTATAGTTCTAATAAACTCTATAGTCATTCTAACGGCATTTTGATTCGAGTCTCACGACTCGTAACAATATATTGGTTAGTTCTTTCGTTATCCCAAATCAGTTAACAGCTGATACATATATTTAGTGTGCGGTGTTGATATTGTGTAGTTACTGGCGGCTGCAGTGCGAGGCGCCGGGGGACAAAGCTCTTTGAGCGGCTGAACACACTCCGCAGCCTTTCATCTTCCGGTGTCCTTCAGCGGCCGAAACTGGCGGGGTTGCCACCTTACACGTTTATTAGATGTCACGAAAACGTGTCTCATAAGATAAGGATACCTAATTTGTATATTGTATGCAATATACGTAAAAATATACATCGGTGGATTCATATACTCGCCTGACGTTAAACGGCCGGCGTGGACCAGAGCCAACGACTCGTTATAATGTACCTAATTATCAGTGCTAAGAATTAATAAAAAAATACTTAATTTCTGTACTGTTGTAATACACTAGAAATGATTAATTATTATGTACGTACTTTAAATCCTTGATTTCAAAATAAAATTAAAATATCTTATCATAAATGACAGCATTTACTTTTTTATCTGTCTGTCTTGAATAAGCTTTGAAACGACTGAGAATAATACTTATTTCATGTGTTTTAAGAAAAATGTAGATAGTTCGATATGAAAAATATTATAAGAATTAATTATTATATGCATTAATTCTTCTGACAAAAGAAGACAATCAAAAATAGTACCTAATAAAGCATAAGCAAATTTACTAAAATGATTGAAATATCTATATTTATAATATTAAATAGAAAGTATCCAATAAAACATACACATACATATAGTATACATAACTTATCACAAAAAAAATTCGACAGAAGCAAAATAAGAGACGGTAGATATTTCTGTATTTACAAAATATTTCTCACAAACAAATTATTTAAACAATGCATGAAAACTCCAGCCCTACAGTTAGTGCATTCCGTTTGATGTAAAAGAGTGTCCTTTAAGGGAGCTTTTCTTTTCTTAATATCAACTTGTCCGTGAATTTAAAGTTGGAAATTTTAACTTAGAATCATTTTATTTACTTTGTGTTATAAAAAATTTAAAAACTTCGTTTAAAAAAACCGACTTCAAAAACGAAAAAACTAAAATGTATAAAATAACTTATTTCTTAAGCTATTATTATTAATTTATATTATCTAAAACATCTTAAAGTCGGTGCTTAGTAATTTTCAAAATATAGTAATTTTTATGTTTTACTTTGCACCGACTTCAAGATGTTTTAGATAATATATATTAATAATAATAATAGCTTAAGAAATAAGTTATTTTATACATTTTGGTTTTTTCGTTTTTGAAGTCGGTTTTTTTAAACGAAGTTTTTAAATTTTATTTGTTACTTTTTAGTGTCTAGCTATGTATGGGTGGACCTACGAATGGTGCCGCGCTTCTTAAAAAATATAGGTCCCAAGAACCGGGAACAAAAAAATGTTCGTAAAATGAAAACTACTGGGCCAAACTATGTCAAATTTTTAGGGGACCACATGGCAGCTATTCCGCGTCGAACAAAAAAAGAATCACGTAAATCGAATCATAAATTACGGAGTAATCGGTGTACATATGGAACGGAGTGAAAATTATTTCCATGAAAAATGTTCATAAAATGAAAACTATTGGGCCAAACTATGTAAAATTTTTAGGGGACCAATTGGAAGCTATTCCGCGTCGAACAAAAAAAGAATCATGTAAATCGGATCATAAATCACGGAGTTATCGGCGAACATACATAAAAAAAAACAACAAAAAAAAATGGATCCCGACGAATTGAGAACCTCCTCCTTTTTTCGAAGTCGGTTAAAAATAACTAGCGGCCCCGGCAGACGTTGTCCTGCTCTGGAAAAAAAAATCTAGGACCCGATCTCAGCGCCACCTACCGGTTCTAACTGTGAATCTAAACCATCTGGGAACCCACTCAAACACACAAAAACAAAATCATCAATATCGGTCCATGTGATTAGGAGGATTCTAGAACCCGATCTCAGCGCCACCTACCGGTTCCAAATCGGGATAAAAAATATCCTATGTTGGTCTCCTGGTTTTAAGCTCCCTCCCTACCAATTTTCGGCCAAATCGGTACAGCCGTTCTTGAGTTATAAATATTCAAATTCAAATTCAAATTCAAATTCAAAAGTTTTTATTCAAAATAAGTTCCACTGGAGAACACTTTTTGAAGGTCATACATATAGGTTAAAATTTAATTTTACATCCTAGTCTATGTACACCGCTTCGCAACGTGTTATTGCTGTTAAGGAGAAGAAGCGGCAAGAAACTCCCCAGCAACACGTCTAGCTAAAAAAATTTTTTCTTTATATTTGTTGTTCTATTTTTTATATTTAAGTACTTTTTTTTTTAAAGATTTTATACAGAATTATGTTACAGAATAACTTTTGAAGAATTAATGGAGTTGTAGCAAACAGTGCATATTCAATAAGACAAAAACGCAATAAAAGGATAGAAAATAATTATAGCTATTATAAATATAAAGACGTAACGTATTTTTTTTTTTTTGCAACATATCTCCATATATTCCTTACAAGTACGGCAAGATAAAAACGTTATACTCGTACAAAACACAGTATAAGAGGTTGGAGCGAGCTGTTATGTAAATGAAGTTTTGTCATTTAAATATTCTTCAATAGTGTATAGTAGGGCCAACGAGAAGCGATACCAAATGTAAACAAAACCAATGCAAGGTCATTAGAAAATACAGGGGTGCGTAACTTTTTGAAAGTTGTATTATATATTTTAGTAGACAATTTATTTATTAATATGTTATTCTAAAAAGGTAACAATTAATATAAAGAAATTGAGTTGAAATGAGAATAATAATAATGTTTATGGAAATGAGGATAAAAGTGAAACATTTTTTTAAAGAAATCATTGTTTATTCAGCCTGACGCCGATTGTTCTGAGTCTGTAGAATCAGAATCTGTAACATGTATAATAAATTATTTATTGATTAAAAACGGAATGAAGAACACTATTATTAAAAACGGAATGAACTAAAAACAGTAACTCTTACTATAAAATGGCGCCCGAATGTTGGCGAACCCGTCTTGATCTTACGACAAAGACAGACAAATTACGACAAATACACGAGATGGAAAGAGATAGATAATAGATTGTCAGCTCCACAGTAGTTTTTAGGTGAATGACCTTTTGTATCTGGTCTCTTTGGCCCTAGTATAGTATCCCTTTTTAAGCAAGATACTTTTTATTTTAAATTTGAATTTAGTGAAGGGCAGATCTAACATTTCACTCGGAATCTTATTGAAGAAGCGTATACCAACCCCCAAGAAAGAAGACAATACTTTTTGTAATCTAAAAGATGGCAATATCAGTTTATTACAATGCCTGGTGTTGAAATCGTGAACATCCTTATACCGCTTGTAGGCACTCAAATTATTACGAATATAAATTATATTATTGAAAATATATTGGCAGGCGACCGTCATAATACCGATTTCCTTAAAGCGTTCCCTAAGAGACACCCGAGGGCCGAGGTTGTAAATTGACCTTACGGCTCTTTTTTGTAAAACAAATATAGTCTCCAAGTCAGCAGCGTTGCCCCAAAGTAAAATACCATAGGACATGACACTATGAAAATAACTAAAATAAACTAGTCTAGCAGTCTCTTCGTCAGTGAACTGCCTAACTCTTCTGACCGCATATGCAGCAGAACTAAGCTTTCCTGAGAGACTAGATATATGAGCGCCCCACTGGAGTTTCTGATCTAGGTTAATGCCTAAGAATACAGTTGAATCTACTAGGTTAAGTCTAGTGTCGTTAAGGGAAATATTAACATCGTATTCTTTTACATTGGGCATAACAAACTTAACACATTTAGTTTTATTCGGATTGAGTGATAAGTTATTTACGGTAAACCACTTAGATATTTGGGTTAAGGCGTTGTTTACGTCGTCAAAGTTCTGTTTATTTCTGTCTACTTTAAATATAAGTGACGTGTCATCAGCAAACAACACTACCTCACACATATCATTAATAAAATATGGCAAATCATTAATATATATCAAAAACAAGAAGGGACCTAGAATAGAGCCCTGGGGCACACCCAATAGTGTAACACGACTGTCTTTTCTATATATATAGATATTATGTTTTCTGTATTGTCAGAGTTTTAGAAGGTCTTTTACAATACATCATTTAAATAAAAGAAAAACCAAGTTTCTTTTATATAATAATATAATAACTTTGTTTCTGAAAAACATGGTATTTCAATGTAGGTAGATTTGAAAACATTTACTTAATTTTTTTTAAATTAAAAACTAATTACTATTGTATAATTACTATACTATATCACCAGCTTCATTATTTAAAGGGCATACAAAGATAGCAAGAAATATTAGAAAATGTAAATGTAGTAAAAAATGACTTTTTCAATTGAATGTACAAAAATATATATATAATTACTAGCGGTCTCGGCAGACGTTGTAATAAACACATTATAATAAAATGTTTGTATTTTATATATTACTACATGCCGACAAAAAGTGAATGCACACCTGCCTGCCATAAACTTGGTTTATTACCTTTACCGCATTAGTAATTCTTTTGTTTACTTTATGTCTAAAATTTGTAATTAAGAAAAAACATTCTATTGTCGTTGTACTTGTTTTATGGCAGTCATTAGGCAGGTGTGTCGAACTGTTTCTAAAAAATCAGATCTATGCGGGCTGGCAGCCATATTGTATCGGTGCAGCAATGGCCCCATGGAGAGATCGGCAGTCAAGCGAGGATTAAAATACGAGCAAGACGTACATTCGATGAGCGATATAGTGACGGACTTTGCGCGTGTTATTGAATCGTGCAGGTTGTACTGGTAGTGTCTAGTTATATTTGTACCTGTGTTATACGTGTTTGTATAGTTCTAATAAATTCTATAGTAATTCCACGGGCATTTTGATTCGAGTCCCGCATTCGTAACAATATTGTTCTCACTTTGTTTTGCTCATGTGATCGGTACAACGACTATATCTATTATATTATTTAATATTAAATATTATGTGTATTTTTCAATGTATTGTTTGTTAACCCCAACCAGTTACGTCGGGGAGAGAGGGGAGCGCCGCGAGCGACCATTCCGCGACACATCGTCCGGCGACGCATATATTATCACTACGTGTAATTAATTATATCGTAATAAAGCTCATACAACTACAACAATCCACTAATCATTGAAACACCCAGGAGGAATCTACATATGGTCCTTCGAGCCGAAGTCTTGAAATACGTTATAGTTTTATCATTATTATTTTATATATTATGTGTGTTGTATTTTGCCGTAACTTCACTTGTTGGTCCCAGGCGGAAGAACAGCGCTGGTTCTAATCGGTCAGCATGTGCTGACACTGGGTCTAATTTTAGGACTTATTCTGTTTCTATTGTTTTACTGTTTTATAATACTCTGTATTGTTTTTTACTTGAACAAAATCTTCCTTTCTCTCATTCTTTCTTTTTAAATAACTCGGATAAAACGTTATAAGCAAACACAATCCAATAACAACGCTAAAAGCACAGATAATTGGATATTTTTTCCATCAATCAGTTCTTTGCATAAACAAAGCATCGTATTGAATTGAGTGAGGGTGGAAATAAGGGTGGCCTGCCTTGGCGCCGCAAGATTGAAATAGTAGTTTTAGGGCGGGAACCGTTGCATTCGCGATGCTAAATAAACTCACTAAAGGCACTGGAACGCGCATATATTTTAGTACGCCATATCATTATTATAATAATATTTTTCTTTATTTTTATTGTGACCTTGTCTTACTTAGTATGCACTGTTTGCTACAACTCCATTAATTTTTTGAAAAGTGATTGTGTAACACATTTCTGTATAAAATTCATTTAAAAAAAAGTTTGGCTAGATAAACAAGAAAACAATTTTTAGCTAGACGTGTTGTTGGGGAGCGTCTTGCCGCCTTTTCACCTTATCACCAATAACACGTTGAGAAGCGGTGTATATAGACTGGGAAGTAAAACAAAATTTTAATTTATACGTATGACCTTCAAAAAGTGTTCTCCAGTGGAACTTATTAAAACAAAAATGCTTTTGCGTGTGTGAAATATTCTTATATATTTTTTGTTTATGAACACATTAAAGAAGTTTAAGAATTCCCGCACATGAAGCCAAATGTTGTACAGCCTAATAAACAACAATCTGCAGCCATAACAATCTCAGTCGTATTCGTGTACCGTAAATGCAGTTAGTTATATTCCGTTACGAATCCATCAGGCGAATGTCGCGAGTGGATTGGATGGAACGCGGCTCGGCCGACGCGACGACGGCAGGCGCGATAAATTCGGTTTGGGGCACGGAGCAGACGATTGCGAGACGAAGCCTACGACAATCAGGGATGGCACGCTTCTTATGATGAGTTTTTCGTAACACTTATAACGGGTTTTTCAACAAGAACTTTGTTTTTTAAAACCAAATAAAAAACCTTTTAGTAACAGTATTCAATTTAGTAGCCTCTGTTCAGCGTTAACACGTTTGGAATCATTATTCTATAGTCAATAGTATAATATTTTTTAAGAAACAATGTGTGTCAACTCCGGGGCACGACTGGAGTTTACTCCTTAAGTACGATTTGCCTTTGAATATGCACTGAATATAAATACGTTTTACTTCGCACTGAATTTAACATGTAGAAAATACTTATTTTTTCTATTTAGTTAGAAGTCGGTTTCGTTTTTGTTTAACTAGTGGTCGAAATTCTACCATAATTAATTTAAATTATAAGTTTGAACGTTATTACGGTCCCGTTGTCAAAGACTATATATTATACTTCTAGAATCACAGATTTCGCCAAGGCTACACTGTTAATTTGACTTTAACAATAAACAAAAGTCTATATATGCGTGTGCGTGTCAAATACATAGTAGTGTGTGTAATATTTTTTTTAATGATGTAATTTATTTTTTATACATACTTTTAAAAATATTAGCATTCTGCACTCCTTCTCTATATAAACTATAAGTGTGCGAAATTTTATACTCCTCCATACGCGCAATTTTCATAAAAAGGGGTACAAAGTTTTTTTTGCTTTACGTATTATTATAATGATTTGGTTTTCCACGTTCGAGTTGAGATGATATGCTAAGTATGTATATGTTCAAGGTCGTCGGTGCCACGCACCCTCGCACCCCGGGTAAATCTGGTACTGATAATCTAATATATAAAATTCTGGTGTCGCGGTGTTTGTAGTTAAAGTCCTCCGAAACGGCTTGACCGATTCTCATGAAATTTTGTGTGCATATTGGGTAGGTCTGAGAATCGAACAACATCTATTTTTCATCCCCCTAAATGTTACAAGTAGTCCACCCCTATTTCTTTTTTAATTTTTAGTTAATTTTAATTTTTTTTAATTTTTTTTTTAATTTTCAACCCTCTACGATCAACCCCTATTTTTTATTTGTTAATTATAAACTTTAATGCTTTAAAGTCGGCATATCGATTGAAGCTTTTCCGGGCATGACGACGTCTGCCGGGACAGCTAGTATATAAATAATATTTATTACACCACACGACGAATTTCTTGCAGTTGGTTAAAAAATCATTTACTGCTTTTTAACAGCGATAGGCACTGTAGCAGCCCTATTTGGATACAATCTACATAATGCACGATCCGCTGTCGCTGAGTACTGTGCAACCAAATTGCATTGTTGTGTTCATTCCGTGATTTTTGGCAAACACTTGAGCAGTATTCAAGATATTAGCTACAGAACTTAGAAATTGTATTTTAATGTTTAGACTATTGCAGTTACAATTATAAAGTAGAATTAAATAATTAATTTTACTTTAGTTATGAGAACAAAATATTTTCAACTATCATCATCAGGGTCTCTAGATTAGGGAATTTTGTCCCTAACATTTTTTCTTTGGAATCACAAAATGAATACAGCAGCTCGTAGGGCTGACTCTATCGTTGTGATACCACGCTCTCACAGAATATCGGCATGAAACGCTTAGCCGTGTGTTAATCGGGTTTCGTGCATTGAGTGAGAATTCCTATGACCTACTTTCCCCTCCGTTATTCCAATCCTATATCCCATCCCTTCTATCCCAGCTCCCTTTGTCTCTCCTTTTTCCTATCCTAAAGGCTTGATGAATGTCGTGTGCATGGTATAGAATAGATGAATATAGCCAAAAGATGGCGCTCTGTGGTCGTGTTTTCTTAGTTCCACTATTGCAATTCACTAAAAAATATGTACGTTGTCACCACGACAACGTGAACGACAGCCCATACTTGTAAAAAATAAATAAAATTAAATAAAATTAAAACGTGCGTCTCGGGACGCCCGACAGAAGTGATAACTAAAACTATTTTTGAAGTGAAACTTCTATATAGAGGGGGTCTCACGATTTTTCGCTCACGAAAAAGTGTGACAGTCACGTGGTCTAATTCTTACATTTTTAAACTCGTGATATCTTTCGAATTGGATGTCCGAATTGAATATTTCAAAAAGTTATATAAAGGTATTGAAGCAGTCTTGAATATGAAGTAATTTATTTTGATAAGGATTAATACCAAGATACAAATAAAGAGCCTTTTCTAGCGGCGGCATTTTAATTAAATTTTAAAATAAAAGAACACTTATTGTGGCATAACTATAATAGTTAGATATATGCTGTCGCGACACTTTTTGTAAATAATGATGTGTTCTGCAAAGTCGTAGTACATTATTTCATTCTATCATCAATAGTTTTCGCAGCGCAAGCGATTGAAGGAAAAAAAATCGCCTTGGGTATCATTATTGGAGTTTTAGTAAGGATCCCTATTTTTTTTTGTAAATATAATATAAACCCATGCACTTGTACGTTGCGATTCGTTTTTTCCACTTGTCCCTTGCGATTCATTTTTCCACTTGTCCGTTGCGATTCGTTTTTTTTATTGCAGGAGTTCAGCAGACAGGCAGACGGCCCACTTGATGGAAAGCGGTTACCATCACCTATAGACATTTGCAACACCAAAGGCGCTACAAATAGTTCAACTAATCTGTTGAACTATTTAATATTCAAATTTTTTAACTTGAGAAAAGCTTAGGTTATTACTTAACGTTATGCCTAATAACATACATAAATATATATAGTAAATTTATATATACCTAAATATATAATTATATATTATAATAATTTTAATTTATAAATATATGTAGTATCTAAATGTAAGTACAGTAAGCGTCTGTCCGAAAATAGGGTAGCGCTGTGGATTAGAGTGAGAGAGGAGGAGCCTGCCTGCCTACCACTGCCGTACGCGTGAGAGAAAGGGAAACCAGACAGACTGGCGCCGTAACGCGTTACGTAACGAAGCGTTATACCCTCCCATAAAAAGTTATCACTTCAATAAAAATGATGAGTCATAAATAAGTTTCACTTCGTACGTGTGTACACAAATACACACAACCAATTTTTTTCGAATCAAACCAGTTCGTATAAACCGATTCTAATGAAACACAGCACTCACATTCTTTAAAATGTAGATATCAAACAAGACCTCACCAGAAAGTAACAAATTAAAAAATCATACAGCAAATTAAACCCCAATAAGTGTAATAATAAAAGCATCGCTATAACTCCTTAGAAGTAACGATGTACAAGCCATTGGCTCCAACGTCCAAGTAAATTAATCAAAGAGCCAAGTATTATGTTTATACAGCGACAATAAATCTTCAATGGTTATCATCAAAGTTGTCAAACGAGATAGTCACAGCCACCGGCGGCTATGAGCCGAAACTAATCCAACTTAATCTTACCTAAGGTACTCGTATACAGGACATTTATAACTTGAAAGGAGCAGACGTTTCCAACATAATGTTACACGCCGACAAAGTGAATGCACACCTGCAGTTTAGTTTTTATTACCTTTCCCGCATTTGGACTTGTTTTGTTTACTTTGTGTTCAAAATTTGTAATTAAGAAAAATATCCTATTTTTACTGTACTCGTTTATGGTCGCAGGTGTGCAGATTACGCCTTCTTGAAAATTGTTTCCACACGGTCGATTGTTGTATTGTATGTACAGTTTAGTATAAAACAATGCCCGAACGGAGGGGTGAGGATTACGATACGAGCAAGACGTGTACATTCGATAAGCTATATAGTGACGGACTTTGCGCGCGTTATTGAATCGTGCAGTTTGTACTGGTTGTGTCTAGTTATATTTGTACCTGTGTTATACGTGTTTGTATAGTTCTAATAAATTCTATAGTAATTCCAACGGCATTTTAATGCGAGTACCGCACTCGTAACAATAATATAAGACCGCTGTGAAATATTTGACAAGTCACGCCGTTTATTGGTCACAATGACACAGGGTAAATACTGTTTAGGTAATAAGACTAAAATTACTGTGCTCAAGTTAGATCTTGCATTGAGTATTGTTCTCGCCTTTGGGATGACTCAGCGAAATATCAGCTTTAAGCGTTGAAGTCAATGAGGCAAGAGCCAAGCGGTTGATTGGTAGCGACCAGCTTGTCAGCCACCGGCGGCTAGTCGGAACTAATCCAAGTTAATGTTACCTAAGATATACACGACACTCACAACTCAGAAGGAACAGACATTTCCAAATATAAGAAAGATCACTCTGAGATATTTGACAAGTCACGTCATTTATTGGTCATTCGGGTCCGGATATATTCCGCTTAGGCGAGGAGTTTAAATCCCTTTTAACATTATAAATGCGAAAGTAACTCTGTCTGTCTGTTCCGTTTTCACATAAAACTATTGGACCGATTTGGCTGAAATTCAGTATATATGTAACTTTAATAGCGAGGGTGGACAAGGGATACTTTTCATTCCGGATAATGGGATCAGTTTGGGGATAGATTTATGTAAAGATTATACCAGAAAGTAGGATAGGTTTTTATTTTGTGATTTGCCATTTTCGTCATTTTTGTTAATTTGGTCATTGTGGTCGATGTAATTAATCGATTTGGCCGATTTGGTCGATTTAGTCCTTCCTTCTAAGCCGGCATGTTAGTTTATAACTGTTGGTGGCTGATTCTGCTGATGGCTGTATGGGACATTAACCATATAACATCAGATTAATATTATATTTGCTATTTCTTAATACGCGACATTTGAATTTTCTATATGAACACTCAAATGTCGCAAAGTCTCAACTTCAAATGAATAACTCGTATATAAAGTTTTAATCCTCACAAAGACAACTCATTAGGCACTCCACACACCAAACAGGAGGAGCGGCGCGTAAAAAATTCAACGTAGCTTTATTTAGGGTTGACAAACATTATCATAGGGATTGCGCGCCCATGTATATATATATATATATATATATATATACACACACACACACTCACACACACACACACACACACAAACATATACACACACATGTGTGTGTATATGTTTGTGTGTGTATAAATATGTATACACATGTATGTGTGTATAAATATGTATACACATACACGTGTGTGTGTGTGTGTGTGTGTGTGTGTGTGTGTGTGTGTGTGTGTGTGTCGAAGGAGGAACCTCCGTGGTGTTCGTAAAGAGTGTGACGCCAGCAATGCCGACGTCACGATTGTTGGCTTCTTGGTGATGACCCATATTTGAGTCCTCGAAATAGAATTTCAAGAGTACTCGGTATCGCTTTTTCCAAGAGCGTTACGACTTCCCAGAGAGGTCCATCCAACTCGGCGGCTCGAGCAATAATGATTGAGAGTTTTTTTTTTGGAGCTCAGCTGAATAGCCGCAGATGGCTGTTTCAGCGATACCGGGCTTTGGGGGCTTCCCGACTCCGTGGGAGCGGAGGCGTTCAGCCCGGAAGCAGCACGCTCGAGGAGGCACCTCCTGTGAGGTTCGACCTCGGCTCGACAGCTGCGGGGGATTGACTCTATATTGGGAACAAGCCGTAAAAGGCTGAATGAGCTAAGCCAACAGGCTGAAGTGATTATTTGGGTACGTCTTACGTTTGTGTAAGAGGATTCGAGCCGGGGGCACTCCGGCGTCTGTTATGCCAGGCTGATGTTCTGAGTCTCGGGGGGTTCATGATTGCTAGGAGACGGGTGATTTTGTCAGGCTCGTCAATGAGTACATTGCGAGGGCGACGTTTACTCGTGGGAGCGTTTGGTGTGGGTTTATAGTTGACCGTTTCCGTCACCAGAGGGTTCGGGTGATGGGGGGCACAGTCAAAGAATCTGCGCGATAGTGTTATTATATAGTCTAGTAATGATTGAGAGTCGTCAGTACGGCAATATTTATAGTGCTCGGTGCATGTGACGGGGCATGTGTACCTGATCACAAACTTAGGTTAAGTATTGAAATTACAATGAAATCTTGTTGTTTAACGTTAATTTTACATTTCAATAAACTCATAGTAATTAAGTAAATGATTATTGTTTTTGTAATACGTTAATCGTTGTATTTGCGCCGACATATATAACTTGGAGCAGAAGATTCGGAAATTGTAATTTTTAGAATGTTTGTCTGTCTGTCTGCTACAACATCACGTGAAAACTATTTAACGTATTAAAATGAAACTCGACATAGAGCTAGCTACCCGAATTAACACTTAGTATACATTTTATCCCGATAAATGAAGTCGTTTCCTTAGAATAGACGTATTAGCAAAATAGATGGCGCTGTAATCGCGTTTTTCTATTCAGTAACAAATACCTACGTTGTCATAAACAACATGTCATTCATTCTATTACTTCAAATTGGGTTGGCTTCGACTCGTCTCTATGTTTTGCTGGGCAGTTGTATACTATAAAATATGGACTTAGTTTCTTTTTTATTATTATATTATGTAAAAACCTGAATCAAGTTTCTATGTTATAAAGCCTAGGGCGGGGCACACAGCAGACACATCACTTATTGTTTAAACAGCAATTACAATTATTTATATGTTTTAAAAGTAACGTTATAAGTACGCATAACAGGAAGTGGCGAGTCACCGTCTGCCCATTTCTCTATATTCCCCGAACATTGCGACCAGCAGACGCTATAGTCCCCATATTCCTAGACGCCTAGTACCACTAGCAGTTCGCCCCAATAGCCCGGTACTTTTTGTTCTCATTTCCCACAATAGTCCTACAGTGTAGGGGCTTGTCCTTGTGTGCGTTATCATATGGTATAGACAGGGATAATTGCCGGTCAGTGTCACGCCAAATTTAGACTAAATTTGTCTAGGGGCCTCTACGTGTTGGCCTTGCCTTCCCATGGCCCCAGGCAAGCCCTCCGGGGCATTTTAATGGCCCGTGGTCTTTAAAGACATACAATATATTAAATACATACATATATATAACTTCACGGCAGGTCCCTTGCGGGGTAGGCACGAACAATAGAGCGCCATTTAGGCTTATTCTTATACACCTCAGTTGCTTCTTTGACATTCATATCATAGCTCTTATCATGCACGCTCGTCTGTTCTTAAGGCTCCTGACATCACCTTCTGCTAGTACACGATCAATTTGATCATGGAAGGTGTGTCGTGGCCTTCCGCGACTTCTAATATATTAAATTATTTAAACTTATGTAAGAAATGTGACGAAAGCTAAGAGAAGTACTCTAGTTCATATTCGATTAAGTCATTTCATTAATAGCGTCTGGCAACCCTGTCCTTGCAAAGGAGTGAACGCTCTCATTTGTATCTTTCCTTTGATCTTGAGGCTTTCTATTGAAGGGACCCTGCGCACTGAACAACTCCTTAAATTAAATACAACGATTGGAAAACATTCGATGCCCATATATTTTGTTACAATTACCAGTAGTAACGGTAGAGGAAAACATCGTGATGAAACCTGTACATTGACATTTACAAGACAAGGCACTAGTGGTTGAAAATCGCCAATCTACTTTAGACAAACGTGACGAGGAAGGTTTCCGTTCGCCTAACAATATGGAAGCCAAAGCCTAGCAGTGTAATGCTTATGAGGTGATTGCTTCTTTATTCTTTATTGTACTCAAAATAATTACAAATAAAACTACAAAATAATGGTGATGTAAAGGCGAGCTTAACCCTAAAAAGAGTTTTCTTCCAGCAAACCGATGGGTCTAGCGAGCGTGGGAAGACAAGAAGCAGTGTTGTGTACATGAAAGTTGTAACATAAAAGTACTTATTAAAAAAATTAAAACTTCGTTTAAAAAAACCGACTTCAAAAACTAAAAAACTAAAATGTATAAAATAACTTATTTCTAAAGCTATTATTATTAATTAATATTATCTAAAACATCTTAAAGTCGGTGCTTAGTTATTTTCAAAATATAGTAATTTTTTATGTTTTACTTTGCACCGACTTCAAGATGTTTTAGATAATATATATTAATAATAATAGCTTTAGAAATAAGTTATTTTATACATTTTAGTTTTTTAGTTTTTGAAGTCGGTTTTTTTAAACGAAGTTTTTATTTTTTATTTGTTACTTTTTAGTGTCTAGCTATGTATGGGTGGACGTACGAATGGTGCCGCGCTTCTTAAAAAATATACGTCCCAAGAACCGGGAACAAAAAAATGTTCGTAAAATGAAAACTACTGGGCCAAACTATGGCAAATTTTTAGGGGACCACATGGCAGCTATTCCGCAGCGAACAAAAAAAGAATCACGTAAATCGAATCTCAGAGTAATCGGTGTACATATGGAACGGAGTGAAAATTATTTCCATGAAAAATGTTCATAAAATGAAAACTACTGGGCCAAACTATGTAAAAATTTTAGGGGACCAATTGGAAGCTATTCCGCGTCGAACAAAAAAATCACGTAAATAGGATCACAAATCACGGAGTAATCGGCGAACATACATAAAAAAAGCAACAAAAAAAAAGATCCCGACGAATTGAGAACCTCCTCCTTTTTTCGAAGTCGTTTAAAAAGAAATATTACATTATAAACTATATAGTGATACACATACATATATATCTATACATACCTAGTATATACATATATATCAGTTAAGGCTAAGGAAATTATGAAACTGCATTGAACGTGTATGTATGTACGTAGTAGTGTTATATGTTGAATGCAGATTAATAACAACGTATCACAAGATTTTTCACCGTACAACGATAAATTCATGTAGAAATATACATTATGTAAGCTTCACAGCATATAAATGCACCCCATGTAAACGGCACTTAACCGTAATTCTGCGGAATGAAAGGATCGTGTTGCGACTTTGTAATTAAATCATTGCTGGCAAATCGTACTGACTTTGATAGCTATTGCGAGTGCCATTAGTAGAGTAATAAAAAAGTTTACAATTTATTGACATAGATCATAGATATTCAAAGTGGGCGGTGAAGCGTTCTATGTAGAGGATAGTAGCAAATGCTGAAGTGGATAGCATTGAAGTCGTTAGTTACATCATTTGATATCTTTTTTTTAACAAAAACAAACCAACTTTAAGCTCCAAAGTTTCGACCCCAGGACTCCAGAGCCATGGGGTCTAGAAGCCCACGGTCTTCATTGATACCTACCAACACGGTTGATAGAAGTCTCACGGAACCAAAAAGCTTGCCAGTATTAAAAGCACGCAGTCAGCATTTTGGGAAAATTCGCAAATGACGGCGATTTAATAATAATAATCTACAAAAAATAATCAAAATAAATTGGGACCATTTATTATAAGTAAATTAATCTGTAGATATATGTTATTTTTATATTTTAAATTTAGTTCTTTTTCAAAGTGTATGTATAACATGAGTGGTATTGGCATTCTAGTCGACACCTAAAGGGAGCAATGGTTCAAAATTGTTGAGAATTACTGATTAACAATATTGAGTTTCAAGATCAGAATATTGACTCTAAAGTTATGCTTCAGCAAAGTAGAATGAAAACTTTAAAAAAGAAAAGAAATCCAAAGCTTTTACATATTAACTCGGCACTATTTCGGCATATATCGATCAAGAATTCATGAATATTCACGTTTTAAAATAATATTTAAGAAAATAGGCACTACGCGAGATTACTAACCCACGTAACAGAAGTCTCAGCCAAATTGTAGGTTTTTTATTGTCGCTAAACGATGGAGTGCTTTGGCAGCTGAAATTGCTTATATGCCTTTTCAGCTGCCAAATATAACAAAATCTTTATGATAACTCTTTTACAGTGCAGGCTGTCATCAAACCCGCGTTACCTACCTAGTTTTCGGAACTTAGAAATTACTCTGTTTTTAAATAAATATGTTTAATATGATAAATTTTATAAATTTACTTATTTATGTAGTGTATATATATGTTAATATAAAATGCTTGTCGTATAAATGTCAATATATGTATATATTTATTGAGGAGCGCGGAGGAGGAAACGTAGCCAGCCTATTGGGCAGCTTACCCATAGAAGACGGTGATCTAGGCCCAGTGTCCTACTTATAGTCTTGAGGGACTATGGGTAGAATACAATACCAATAAGTTAAGTTTTCTTTTAATGTATGTATTTAGATCATTTAGTATATATATAAGACAACTCTTTATTATTTAAGAATTCAAGGACTAAAAACGATGTGTTTCTCTGAAAGGACAAAGTTTTATTTCTGTTAGTACTTATATACAATTAGGTACTTAAATATACGCTAAATATCTGACATTGTATGCACGAAGCTTACCTGAAAGGACATTTAAAGTCCATTCACTTACATTACAATTTAAATACTTTTAAAAACACTGTTATTTAATGCTAAACACCTATCAAAAACCTATTTTAATATCCACCGCCATTCGCAAATTTAACTGTCTAACTTAGGTTACATTCCACTTAAATTGTGATATACTGTTTTATTGAAAGTTTATATATGCGTTCCCGTTATATATATATATATATATATATATATATATAATATATATATATATATACATATACATATACACACACATACATATATATATATATTGATATATGTATATACTATAAATGTGTCTGGATTTATGTATGTATTAAATTTACAAATTAGTGTCAGTATGTATATTTACATCGTACATTCCTATTTTCTTTTTTCTGCTCCACCCACATCGCCAGATTAGTTAAGAATTTCTTTTAAGCTAGGTTGCCTACATTGCTTGCATTTTGTGGTTTTAATTGTTTATTTTGGTGAGCAATAAAGTGTTATCTAATCTATTCTAATCTAAAAACTATTTGAAGCAGTCTATGCATTTAATATTGTTGTCTTTGAAAGATATTACTACGATATGTATTAGGGTCTAGTCGGTTCGGTGGGCGTTCAAAGCTCGCCACAATATTTATCGGCGGCGTCGTATCAGCGCGACACAAAGCGACGCCGGAAGACCACCTCGCCGCTGCGCGAACACGCTATCACTGGCTTAAATGAAAAGCGGCAGCGGCTATTTGATTTGCATGTAATTGAAGTGGTTTCGAATGCTTACGAATATCTGCAACAAGAGCAACGGCTGTAGTCATACTCTGATTATTAATTACCCAGACTAAAATGACAGTTGCGATTAACTGTTTTATTTTGTAAACTGGAAGCATAGTGTTGAAGTATATAGCTCATTCATAAGTGAGTTGTGCATATAGGCTACGTTCTATTAGGGACTCACTACGACCACGTTCACGACCGCGATTTTGGCCCGTTCCTCTTGCTTGCCGGCGTTACAATCGTAAACCCAAGTGGAACGACTATTCGACCCATCTCTTGACATGGGTCGTTTTGAGCGTTGTGATCGAAAATAATTACGTCACTAGTGACGTTTTCGCCACGATCACAACGACCGCGGTCACCTTGTGGAACGGTTAACGGAGCATTTTGGACGTTGTGAGCTACTACTGGAATGCGTTGATAATGAGCTCATTCATAACTCATCGCTGTGAGTTGAATGCTATAGAATTTCTTAAGATACAACACTATGCTCCAAGCCGGCAGCATAAAAAAGGTTAATTAAAGCTATCATTTTAGTCCAGGCAATTAAAAAGCAGAATATAAGCTAGGTTATCTACTTCTAAACAATAAGATATATGGTGGCATGTTTCTAGGAGGCCATGTCTAATTTACAATGGGATAGGGTCGGGCAGTTGAGCAAAGAGTCAGTCGTGTGCTGACTGCGAACGAAGCTTTACCTAGTGCACTTTCTGAGCGGGTACTTTATAACGACGGACTTGTTGTGATTTATGTTATTACGACTTTGTGGATTATGGTTTGGACTTGTATTCGGTTGAGGTTTGCGTTTGACTACTGTCTCACCTGATGTTAAGTGATGACGCAGTCTAGGATGGAGCACGCTTACCTAGAAGATACCTATTCACTCGTGACTTGAAGACTTCAAGATTGTATTTGTCAGGAAAACCAGACTCCGGCAAATTATTCCACTCTTCAGCAGTGCGCACCAGAAAAGATGAAGCGAAAGGCTTGGTTCTGACATGGTGGTTTCCACCATGTAACGGTGGCGCAAACCGGTCCGTCTGGTTGTCCGATGGTAAAAAGGGGATGGAGGAATCAGCTCGTGCAATTCTAAGGAATACTCTCCGAAATGTATCCGAGAGAAGACAGTGATCCGATAGAATTACGTGAATATACTTCTAATAGGAATTAAAAATCATCTAATTCAATGTAATCCACTCCAAACCATGGATGAAATAGGCAATGAGATTTAAGAAATGGGATAGAGGGCATAATAGCTTTAATAAGTTTATTAAATTCTCAACAGACATCATTGGCACAGGTTCTTGTATTTAAGCCTTCCTGTCGTGACATGGGCCACGCAGTTATCTGGCCCATTGTTGACTGCCTCTATCACTGGATTCCTTTTTACAGATGCCTTTGACGCCACTCTTTGTTTGCCCCAAGATCAGAATGAGGCAGCCAAGCCGGAATCGATGCGTAACACCCATTTCCAGACAGATATCTGTCTGAGCCGACCGTTTGTATTCTATGTGCTTTTATAAATAATATTTTATATTCTATTGCAATATTATGATTGCGAACAATATACATTCAGACTAGATCCATTTTAATCGCATATTTTCCTAAATTTCCCCGACTTGTATACATAATAAAACTGCGTTTTAACGGTTTTGAGCGCGGTAATTTATTTGATTTTTATTATTCCAACGTTTCGGCCACTGTTCAGTGACCGTGATCGCGGAAGACAAAGTTGTCAAGTGTCAATGAGTATTGACAAAATACTCATTAACACTAAAAATTACCGAACTTACTGCGCTTAAAACCGTTAAAACGTACTTTTATTACGTTTTAATCGTATAAATTATATCTTTGTTATTATCCGCCTCTAATGCTGGTATAAATGGATATAATGGATCAAAGAAATTGAAATACATGGAACCGAAAGGACACGACGGTATTTAATGACATTAATTGATTTAAGTTTAAGTTTACATGGATCAATTTGGTTGATTCATTCATTCATCCAAAGACAGAAGTGAACATTCTAATATCAGATTAAGGATTATACTCACACTAAAACAATCAAAGAACAGAAATTTCTATTTTTTTAATACAAAAGTTCTTTAAACATTCTCTTGTGTACCCTGTTTTTCTGGTAAACTAAAATTGTCTGCACCTGACAATGTATAGAGGATTTTGTACGTCAACAACTAATAACAGAATAAGGCAAGCTCCATTCACTGAATTTCCGTTGACAATGCAATTTTAGTTAATTCGATAGCAGCGCGAGAGAGGCAGGGCTCGTGAACGCGGTGCGGTGTGGCCAGGTTTCTCCAACTCAAAATTGCCAACTATGGTATCTATTCAAATAAAATTGAGGTGTCTATTTGTAATGTCAAATTATGTGTTTATTATTTATATTTAAACATCCATTTTTGAATTTTTTGTCTAGCTCTGTTTGTTTCGGCTAATCTCTGAAACGGCTGGACCGATTTTGACGGGTCTTTCACTGACACTGATGTCATAAGGAGTAACTTAGTCTACTTTTAAAATTAGAGTTTCCCGAAAAAAAACACGCTGACGAAGTCACGGGTAACAGCTAGTTTCTAATAATTTAACTTCAATTTAAAATACTATATTATTACTTATTTAATTTAATATTTACGTTATTTATTTACTACACATCCAACAGCTAACAATATTTATAGCATACACAATATACTCTGTTTAATATGATTTTCGCCAAATACTGGATACTTTACACTTTACAATGTTTTTGTACAAAAGCAAGACCGCTTTAAAGAGTTCATGGGAAACTCTGATATAAATGTAATTTACCTGGGACGGTGGACTGGCAAGTACAACAACACTTTACGAGTTTCGGTTACTGGCGATATGCGCGTGCGTTACATATTTTGTATTAATTTTAATATCAACGTACAATATTTTAAAATATAGCTAAGTGTCTCCATATATTCATTATACTCTTTGGCTTAGAGCGTCTTGTGTCATGCGTACGTCGTCCATCAGAATCTACTATTCTCTCTTTCACTTGTCATCTCTTTCACAACTGTGGGTTTGTTCAGAAATATCATCTTACGTTCACAACATCATGCGTTCAAGTACATCATTCCCTCATTTATTTATTACCATAACGTGTAATATTATCTATTAATAACAAAAAAAAGTTTTTATTTTAAAGGGAGTATCTTTTACAATTTAAGTCTTTTTTTTACCAGGGGAAATCCGTTTGAGGACTAAGCCGCGACAGGCGCAGAAGCCTGGGGGGATAGTTCGCGACCTAGTGTGGGATTCGCCAGATCGGGGGTGGCACTAGCATGCCCGGTCAAAACCGGTGCCATGCTATTGCCACTCCCCAGTTAGGGATACCCACTAAAACCCCTGGGTGTTCCGTCCTTCGCCTTATGCCAGGGATACGGGTATATGACCTAGCCTCTCCGCAGCCCTGGCAGGCGTTGGCCGAGAGGCCTCTTCCACTGCCGAGGGATTACTTTTCTCCCCCAGCATCGTCAAACTCTCTAGGCGTGGGGCGGTCTGTAACTCGCCCCACGGGAGGAGAGGTGAGCGCGCGCGGAACACGCCGCGCCCCCATCTCGACGGCATGTGCAGGTGAGTGAGAACCTCTATACCCCAAGAGGCCCCACCCGCGCCGTCCGCTTATGGTGGCCGAAGGTCCTGGCTGGCCCTCCGACGCCGACGCGTCCTCCTTTGGCGGGAGCGGAGCTGTGATGTGCGCTCACGCTCCCGTTCTGCCTCCTCCTTCGCATGCATGACGCGCTCGCAGAAGGAGGAGACGGCGTCCCATCCTGTTGTGCTCCCGACCATGGCACGTACCACGGCCGGGAGCGAAAGGTCATGGCCGGACAATTTAAGAGTCTGCTCTATCCTAGACCGTGCCATCACTCAAAATTAGTCCCTGGAGATAAGTGGAATTGGCGCTAAACAACACAATGAAAATGTATGGGAATAACATAATATTTAGCGTGACCATATGTCATTGCCATCTTGGCAATCATGGCAATGACTGCCATTCATTTCTATGTAAGAGTAAAACTGAAAGTCCAGCTTACGCCTAAACAGAGTAGGATGGATTGAGTGATGGATTACATAAAGATTCGTAGAGTGACATTGGACGTATATATTTACGTATTACCCGAATGGAAAAATATGAAGTGTGTCGGTGTGTACAATTATCAACATTTACTATGACAAACGTTCAATTGTCTACGTCCACCGGCCATAATTCGAAAATTCACCACGGAACGACGACGAACAAATTATACGCGCATCAGCAATTAATGTAAAATCGCATAAAATCAAAATTTCGCTTATTTCAAGCAAAAGGTGCTTCATTGAAGACTTCCTACGCTTCACTTAGCAAAATCCTTTTCGAACATATCTCATGGTTCTGTCTGATAATCATGCGAGATATCCCCGAAAGCTCCCAAATCCGTCCGTATTGGCAACCCTAATTGCGGTGTGGCCCGATCCCGCGACCGGTCGGCGATATTAAACTAATTATAAACAAACCAAGCGAATTAACCGGTCAACCTTTAACTCCATTAGCTCAGATAAAATAATAAAGTTGGGGTTGGGATGAGTGCATTTACTATTTGAACAGCGATGGGTATAATTGCAGATTACTTACTATATTTTTTTAAAGGCGAATTTGGCAAACATGTAGACGGCTCATATAATGAAAATTAAGTACCGTTGTTTATTACGTTTGCAACACTAGGAGCGAAGCCAACGTTATTATAATTAGTATTAGAAAAAGAAAAAAGACAACAAGCGGCATTATCGCTAAAAAGCGATCTTAAGGCAACCGTTTGCTGGGATAGATTTTCATTCAATGATTGATTGATGTTTGATAGATACACACAGGCCGTCAATAGTGTTACAGTTATTTAGTAGCATAGTTGTTCTTGTCATGTTTCCGTTTAAAGTTAATAATTAATTTTGTTATATACCCTCTTATTTCTAAACGATAATACAATCAACCATTTCCTTAATTGAATAATAATGTTTTATTTTTTTAATTCTGTGACTAGCGCCTGTTTTGTATAAAGTAGATGTCTATAATTTACAATAATTTTGATACATATTTATCCTTTATAATGTATTGATTGTGTACAGATTATAATTCAAAATCTCTCAATTGTATAGACGGTATTCACTACATTTTGTTTTCATGTTGGCAGACGCGACAGATTTGTACTGTATTCGGTTTGTTTCATTACATGTAAAACTTTAAGTATAATGTTTTATATAATATCTTGTTTAAAATATTATCTGGAATTTCCAAAAAATAATATATTAAATTCTTGTCATGCATAACCCTTTAACTAAAATTGTTTATCAATGACTTCAATCCGCTATCGGTTGTGCCAATTTGCAAAGTTTCTAAAACTGTTAAAACGGGATGGCTAGGTGTTCTAAAAATGCTTGTCGAGTATTCAAAGTTAGTGTCATAAATGTGTTAAAACCGTAAGGTTCTCTGATTATAAATATGTGACCAGTTGCTGTTCTTTTATTACCATAAACCTTTCTGAGTTGTTGCAAGTATTACATTACGTTAAAACGTTACTATAATTAGTAGTAGAAAAAGAAAAAAGACAACAAGCGGCCTTATCGCTGAAATGGGATCTCTTCCAGGCAACCGTTGCCTGGGATTAATAGATTTTCATTTAATGATTGATTGATGTTTGAAAGATGCACACAGGCCATCAATAGAGTAGTTTACATGTATGTATTTCAGTAAGCATGCAATAAATAAGAGCTAAGGCTTCCTGCTTTGTTATCAATTCGACGTCAAACTCTTCAAGTTCCAACCTCAGCCCTGTTAATGATATGTCACAAAGACAGAGCCACCGCAAAGCGACCGCGCAACAAAGCTAATTTCTTCAGTCGCGGTGAGCGAGCAAACATGTCACGCACTCATGACAGAGTCTAACTGAGCACGCGGTCGCGTCACTAGCGCTCAGTAAACACCTTTATGCCTTATCATGAGATGCCGTCTGCCTTTGACAACGTCGCCGACATTTTACCTTTGTAAAAAGGACTATTAAACTTGAAAAACCGTCTACGACGCGTGATTAGATTTGTAATCAAGCGATGTATGAATATGTACCTGCTAGATAAGTATGTTCCATCCTAAACCATATTATCTCCTATTATACTAATGTACTCTTGCCCACGGGAAAAAAGATACTTATGCCGCCCCCACTATTGATTCTGGATGGTGTGCGTGTCTCTTCTTTGTCTTCCCTTGCTCTTCCTCTAACTGTCTGTGTTTGCATGGCTATGTGTGTGTCACTTCGGTGTGATGTGTGTGGTCTTGTTATTAGTAGTATTATAGACATTATTATTAACATTGTATAACATAAATGGTTCGGTTAACTATGGCACCCACACTAAAAAATAAAATATTGTGTAGTAGGTGCTAAGATGCGTTTGACAGTCTTTTGCCATTGGCTTCGGTTTGTATGTACATCACCTGCATGTTTATAAAATACATAAAAGCATATTCATAATAAGGTTAGAATAAATTAATCATAAAATACAGAACATAATCTGTGTAATACATAGTATCTTCATTTAATTTCCATCCATAATGAGTTATGAAAACTATTCCAACTTGACGAATTTGTTATGCTGGAATTAACGTCACATTTAGACTGTACTTGGTTTTTTTTAAGGTTAATAATTAATTTTGTTATGTACCTTCTTATTTCTAAACGATACAATCGGCCATTTCCTTAATTGAATAATAATGTTGTTTTTTTTATTTATTATGTGATTAGCGCCTATTTTGTATAGAGTAGCTCTCCATAATTTAACGTAACAATATATATCTCTAATATGATGTGGTAATTGTGTAGATTATAATTCAAAATCTCTCAATTGTATATAGTCGTCGTCGTCGTCAACCATTCATAGTCCACTGTTGGACGTAGGCCTCCCCAAGACGGCGCCACTCATCCCTGTCCTCCGATTTCCTCAGCCAGCGCCTACCGGCGACCTTGCATAGGTCGTCGGTCTATCGGGCTGGAGAGCGTCTGACACTACGTTTACCGAGATGCGGTCTCCACTCCAGGACTTTTTGCGCCATCGGTCCTGCAGCAGACGTGACCGGCCCACTGCCACTTCAACTTGCTAATTTTGCGAGCTATGTCGGCTACCTTGGTTCTTCATTGGATATCCTCATTTCTAATTTCTTGGACTTGGGACTTGTGGACCAATCCTGCCGTCAGTGTCCACTTCTCGGCCCCGTAGGTCCGAGGTAGGTAATTGTATATTGACGGTATTCACTACATTTTATTTTCATGTTGGCAGAAGCGATAGATTTTTACTATTTTAGAATTATTTGGTTTCATGTAAAACTTTAAATATAATATTTTCTACAATATCTTATATGAAATATTATCTAAAATTTCCAAACAATAATGTATAAAGTTATGTTTTTCATAACCCTTTTTTTATAAAAAGAAGTGTTCAATATTTTGTAATTGTTGGAAGCAAACCTTTTTAGTAGTTTGCCTTTTTTAAATTGACACTGTCAACATTCTTTTCTTGTTTAGCACTCTATATTTATCCTTTCGTTTTACCGTATCGTTGTAAAATATTATGAAAATTCTCGTGTTACTTAATGTCCAAGTTATAATATATACAGTTGACGTGATCTCCAGAGTAATGTTATTAAATTTCATGTTTGAAACAAAATTATTTACATACTTTGACTTTAAAACAATGTAAAATTTTGTGAAAATGTATTATTGATAACTAGGTGATACACGCGACTTGGTCCGTGTATTTAAAAAAAAATTAACTATCCCACGGGAATTATTTAATTTTTCGGGATCAAAAGTATAATATCCTATATGTTGACCAGGGATATAAGCTGCCACCATACAAAATTTAATTTAAATCGGTCAAGTCGTTTCGGAGATAAGCCCGTATAAAGAGACAAACAGTGAAACAAAAAAATTGAAAAAATCTAAATTAGTTCTATTTCACTTCTTACATCCCCTTGACTCGGTTTTTAGCATTTTTATTCATTGTACAGAAATTCGACCTCTACAGTTTTATTATATGTATAGCTAAGATTGTATGATGCCCACGCGAATGAAGTGGCAGACCTACGCAGTACGCGAAATGAATGAAAGGTGGCGCGGCCTCCGCAGACTTCAAAGCGCGAACATAAAGGCGCGCGCCGATCGGCCCGGTCACCGCCTGACCTTATGTCACGTGCCACGGCACTGCCAATTAATCAACACGTGTACAAATCAAAACGAAGTCTGTCTGTTTAGAATTACAAACGTCGTCTTTGTGGTTTAATTAATTAATTTAGATACGCACAGAGGACTTCGTACTAAACTAAAACTTCGTTTTAAACCTAGACACAAATAATAAACTAGAGTCTTATATGTGCCGCAGCACGTGACTTATTCAGGGTGTCTATTCTAAATTAAAGGTCTAGTTTCCAAGCCATAAATTTAAAAAAAGGATGTTTATACCTTACTAACCAATCATTGGACTTTCTATGCTAAGCTAGAATGATACGAAGTAGAATCAAGTTAAAATAATTACCATCTTGATTACAGCTTTAAGGGCCAGCTCGATAGGTGTAATTCCACGCTCTCACAGATTGTCGGCGTGAAACGGTTAGTCCTGAGCTAATCATGTTTGTGCGATGAATGAGAGCTTTCATGGCCTAACCCTCCTATTCCATTAAAAATTAGCAAAATCTTAATGGGTTAAGATCGAAATTAAAGATATTTTTAAAGGAGTACCAAAACACAACGCTACTTAAAAGATTATAACACTTATTAAAGTATAGATTTTAATTATGATCATTAGTTTTCCTATTTATCTATACTAATATTATAAAGAGGTAGTTTGTGAGTTTGTGAAGTTGTAGGGGATAATCTCTGGATCTATTTACACGATTTTGAAAATTCTTTCACCAGTGGAAAGCTACATTATTCCTGAGTGACATACGGTATATTTGATTGTGATCAATAATAAGTATTTTTAATATTTTTTTCTGATGCCCAGCGAAGTGGGCACGGTTCAGCTAGTCTTATATATACACACATATGTTAGAGGTTCATTGTCAAGAGGGATGTGTTATGTTGTCAATGTTACTTTGGCGAAGTGTCGTGTCTAAGGACGCGGGGTTTGCCGTATCGGTTACAAGGAAGAAATATTAAAACCTCTTCAAAAAAGAAATGGTCGCCAGCGCACCAAGTTTGCGACGAATCGCTATCCATTGCCTTAATCAAAGGGAATTATAACGTAATCAGTGTTATTGTCAAGAGAGATAATTGTTATTTAAGCAATAGAAACATTATGTTGTTGGAATATAAGTTGTTGAATATTCAAAAAAGATGTTCATAAATATACCCACATATTCATGCCATGCTATGATGAGTTCTGGTGAATAAAGCCTTCCTGAGCTTATACGGTTCTGGCGAGCTTACACAACACACGAATATGTGTGTGCACACGCACACACATATTCGTGTCTGTGTCGTGCATATGTCGTTACTTACTATGCATTATAAATTGCCATCATCATCATCCGAGCGTTAAGTCCCGGTTGCGTTCACTCCGACGCCGAGGGTCCGCTTTCCTACTTGTTGCCGTACCAGCGTAAGCGACATTTTTGCAGTTTGTCTGCTATGTCATGGACATGAAGACTTCCGCGGATGCGGGAGTTCCTGACTCGGTCTTTCCGCGTCACTCCACACATCCATCGCAGCATATGCATCTCCGTGTCACGCAGTTCTTGCTTGTGCCGCTCAAGTACAGGCCACGCTTCACTGCCATACAAAAGGACAGGTCTAATGATGGATATAGACCTATCCTTTTAATTTAACCGGCATTTTGGGGTCACAAATGACACCTGTCTGATTGCGAATCTAGTGTTTATATTTCGCAATGATGTCATGTTTGCCATGACGATACATTATGGGCTTAGCAGAAGATCAGCGCTGGTTTTAACAGACCAGCATTATTCTGTGACTTATACTCCTCTTGGCACAAGTTTGTTTATTTTTAATTTAATTTTATATACAATTAGTTTCCGTACTTTCCTATCTATCCTAATACTAAATAAAATGTTTTTCTTTCTTCTTTTCTTCCATTGCCCTATCTCATTCCTCATGTTTGATCCCTCTACCCATATTTTTTTGTCTTATTTTTATTTACCACGTGTAGAAACTGTACTACTGGCACGAGAGTAGGCGCTCTGGGCTGTTCAAGAAGTGTTGTTCTCGATTGCCCTTGTATGTGCTTATCCGATCCTGTTTTGGTGACACTAAGACCACCTTAGAAGTATACTCTTTCGAACACAGATGAAAATTTCAAATCAGGCCACAATTGACGGAGAAATCGCAAAATATGTAGTCTAATTGAGAGCATCCTCCTTTTGGATGTCGGTTAGAAACCAAAACAATAATAAACGTAACAAAAACAAGCAATTAACGGATAATGTGTATTTTTACACCAACCTTAAGGCACTTTGTTGAAAATCTTGATGGAACAAGTACTACTGTCGCAAGCAGCTGCGCTAATGAGTCAGCCCCTTAACACTGCACCTATGACGTATTATGCGATACATGCACACCGCGTTTTTCAGGGCGCAAAACAATCAGGGTTGCCATGCGCCCTCTAGTTGATACTTGGAATTTTAACGATGGGGAAACGTCTGCAAGGAAATAGTTGACCTAATTCCGCCCGTTTTATGTCACATTGCATACTATTGTATAAACCCGATAAAAAAATTTATTCGTCATGGAATAAGCCAAAAACGACCCGGTCAAACTAATTCTACACAAATTAATAACTAACTACTTGTAAATACATTTTTTTTAATCATTGATTTCTGCTACTACAGATCTAAGTAGAATTCATTATTATTAGTTCATACACGCTAAATTAATTATGATATATTATATTATTACAAGAGATATTGATTATTGTGGGTGTTATTAACTGTTTTAACTTATTATATTAAAGTATAAATATACATAGGTCTTATTCACATTGAGTTAGAGTGAGTTTGAGGGCTTCTTTATGGTTTTAAAGAAGCATCAAAACTTATTTTAAGTCAGTTTGAATAAGACTGTATTTATGTTGCATTAAGGACTTCGAGATCTTTATGGCCTATTTTTATAAGCAAAAAAAAAGATACACGATTGACGATTTTTGATACCAAATCAGTTACTGCGCAGTCTTCTTCAATTAATAGGGCGCGGATTATTATTTGAAGTAAATACGTCTTGGTTTTATAGAATCTAAAAAAACATATTTACGTATAAAATAACTATCGTTATGTGAGATGCCAAAACATACCTTTTTGAAAACGTGAACAATCATATTTAGAAAAATTTTACACATCGTACTGTGCGTTCCGCCTTTATTTTTAACTCCTAAATGCGGAAAGCCTGAAATTCACTAATCCACTGAACATCAATTTTCATCAGCTGTAGTGACGAGATCATACAAAACAAGTGTCACGCGATGTCCATCACAGCAGTTATGAGAACCATAGAGTATATTAATATCACAGATAATCTTCATAGATAATAATATGATCCTGGCAACACTATGATGTCATTGCTATTTTTAGCAATGATGCAATATTATTATTTTGTAGGGTAGTTTTCGTAGTATTTTCGTATAAAAAGGCGGTGTGGCGTGTAGACGGGGTTCATTGCTTACTGTGCGGTGTGAATAGTCACATCAAAGGCTGAACAATAAAAACTCTGCCCAAATAGTTAATATTTGGTATATATGGTACTTTCTTACCCAAATCTCTGCAAGGTTGTTTACACAAGCTATAAAAATCCAAATAAAGTAGACCCTGATGTTTTACGATGGGAATAAAATCCAGGGGCAAACCACAAATTGTGCGAGCGAGTCAATCAGGGCACGCCGCGAGGCGCGAAAATGTCACGCAACCGTGTAATTCGTGCAAATAAATACCGGCCCAAGATAATAAATTACAGGGAAATTGCTAATGATGAGCGGGGAGCGAGAGGGGCGCCGCGGGCGGTGCATTAAGCCGCCGGCAAACATCAAAGGGCCCTTTGACCGAGCCGCCACAGCCTCCTCCCCCGCACCACGGCCCACCCGGCGACTTCCCTTAAGCCACCTAGTAATGGCTAGATTCGGTTCTCACGCGTTTCACACCGAAATGTGTCAACTTATCAATTATTAAAAAATAACATTCTCGATTTAGTTAACTTTTTGCTATATTAAAGCAAAAATCCTACATGGGATTTACGAGTATGTTGGATTTTCCATGTAATAAGAGGGTAAGTTCCCAAAAATAGGCCCTCGTTTTTTCTTCTCTGTATCTTTTTAATTTGATAAACCATAAGTAACATAATTTTCTTTATTACTACTTATGTGCCTATATTGAAATTTACAATGTGCATTACCGAAGCATGCCTATATGTGTAAGTACACTTTCTCCCGTGGGAACTTGTAATTTTACGTAATAACAAATTCCAATCGCAGAAATTTTAAAAATATTATTTAATTATTCAGTGAGATACAAGTCGACATGCCCACTACATGTTATTGAGCGACGACAAATAACGGAACATTAAGGGCAACTCCGAATACCACATTTCACTAAACAGTTAAGATATTCCATCTCATTTCTTTACTGTGAAGCAGACAAACATGCAGAAAGCCCACCTAATGGAAGATGTTTAGCGCTGCCTATAAACGTTGGAAACACCAGAGGCGCAACCAACGCGTTGCTAGATTTTGAATGGGTTGCAATGTATGGTCTATCTGGGCTGGAGGTGAATGCGCGAACGAGCCCACATCCCGGATGCAGGACGTCTAGAGGAGTTTTGGTGGGTATCCCCGATCGCGGATGGTACTAGCATGTCTGCAGGGCTGCTGGTGACGAATCCTACACGCACTTTCCCCGCGGTGGGTTATCGTCAATCGGATCTCTAAATAAAAAAGGGGAATGGAACAGCGAGATGGGACACGGAGAGGGAGAAGTAGTCAATCGAAACTGTTAAACAAGCAATATATTTTATTTATTTAGAACCTGGCAAACAGGCAGATTGGTCCAGGTACCGGAAAGTGATTACCATCGCCCATAGACTTTTGTTTTAATATAAAATCGACTATTCTCTTTCATTTGACAGGAAAGAGGACCTTTAGATAGATAACACTTTAATGTACACCATTACAGAAAACTTACGAACTAGTATCATTCTAATTGGGTACAAAGGGCGGTCTCATCGCTAAGAAGCGATCTGTTCCAGACAACCCGCGGCAAGAATATTGCTGATTAGGAATAGCGATGGTGGTACATATATAATTATTTTAGCATTACTTACATTTTAATAATAAATTTATAACTATACTATATAATATACAAATAAACATATAGCTGCTATAGGCAATATAATATTGATAACATAAAATTACAAATTATTACATATACATTGTTTTTTTTTTCTTTCTTTTTTCAGGATAATTCTTTTATTTATTACTTGTTTTTCTTTATTTTAAAATAACTCTTATATCATTAGATACAAGAGTTTATGTCTAATGATAGTAATACATTTTTTATCTTACGCGATTATTTTACTTATTTCCAATACAGTTTTCTAATGCTATACTATGAATTCTTATGAAAACCTTACTCTTCTAATACATTACATCTTTAATATCTATAGCAACTACACCAAATCGTTCTTCATGTCAGATATGTAAGATAGATGATGTCTTTCATGTATTAGTGGAATGTATCCAAACTACAACCTTAGAAGTGATATAAATTTATTAGATATAGGTGGGTGCAATAGCATTTTGGCAGAGCCCTTTTCAGACTCTGACAAAATAATTATAAATATAAAGCGTGGTATCACACCGACTGAGCCGATCCTAAGAGCTAAAATTTATTTATTTTATTTTAGGAAGGCTTACAGTCTAATACATATAAAATATAGTTACAATAATATAAAAAAGATGCTGATAATAAGCCTCCACTTCTTGGTAAAGAAAAAACATACAAACACGATATCGAGGAATATTAATAAAAAAAAATTGAAGCCAAATTGTGCTTACTTAATCTAGAGAATAAACATTACAATGATTCCACCATGGCTCTGCCACGTCTATTCTACGACTGTTATTTTAATTTTACGAAAATAACCTCCTTAAGAAATTTCCCCCTTTAGAGTAATGCCATGTCCTACACAACACTTTTATTACCTCTCACAGACTCGACGGTCTAATATGAACTACTTACATCGATTAATCAATTCGTTCAGCTTCTGTTTCCCCACCGTTCCCGCTTCCTGTGAGCCCTCAGTGAACGCTTTTATGTTTTGATTGTGATTTATTAAGTTATAATTTATAGAGGAGGGTTCGTTAAAGCGAACGGGGTTTGAATAATAAACGGCTATTGTACATGCGATTACGTTGAAATATTTGTCATAACTTCTGTGACATATTTTACGTATAGATGCGTCAGACGTTGAGATGAAACTAATTGCCAGAGTATGTCTTTCCCGCTACCTACAACTTGGGTGTGATCAACTCCCATGTCAAAAGGTACTTTCTAAGTAAGCGTGCTCCACCTTAGACCATATGTACGCTCTATATCGGTCAAGATCATGGGTCAAACGCGAACCTTTACAACTATAAAAAAGATTGTTTTATTAATTATTACAATAATCCTTTATCAATGCTGCTGTCACAAGACATAGCATTGAAACAAAGACAATGCAGTTTTACACAAGGGACAAATTGTGAATAAAACAAAATTAGCTGATTGTATAAGTCTGAAATTGGGAATATGATACAACTTGCATAGTTTTTAGTAAAGAACATAAAAATCTCATTTTTGCCTATATGTTATGAAGCCCTCGGTATATGAAGTTTTAATTTAAACACATGTATTATATAGGTTAAAATGAACAATACTTGTAGAATACGTATAAGATACAGATCTATCTTGTAAGAGCCGTACTGGTATCATCTTAATTACGGCTGTTAGGACCGGGGTGATCGGTTTGACCACGCTGTCACAGAATATCGGCATGAAACGGTTGAAATTGAGTTAATCGTGTTTCGTGCGATGAGTTAAAGAGTTCCGAGATGACCCACTTCTGCCTCCCCATCCCCCTTCTCTCTTATTCCTTTTTAAAAAGTGGCCGAAATGTCGAATTCAAAATCAAATAATACTGCGCTCGAAGCTGTTAAAACGTAGTTTTTATTATATTCATGAATTCTTAACATTGACTAGATACACAAATTGTACACAGCCATATTAAAAATAAAAATATAAAGACAAGAAAGCAAGAAGTAATAATTAACAGAACGTTATTGTATGAACACGAATCAATAACGACTGCTTGCATTGAACGCACCTGTTATGCTGTAGCAAGATTGATCATTGGCGCCCAACGCGGTCCTGAGCAAATTGGCAGTGAACAATTAATGGCTTGGCTCCGTTGCTAATCGACCGATAGAATTAAATGAACGGACTGCACTAATTGCCCGGTAAGACAAAGGGGCAAACACTCTCCTTTGAACTCCCGATTTCTAGTGTCACTTGAAGCGTAGCTGAAGCGTCCGAAGTCTCCGACTCAAACATGTACTGTTGGTCTTCTATCAAGTCATTGATCGTTTCCGATGCTACTGTTTGTTGATATAGCTTGGGTTTCATACATAGAACTTAAACTACTACTAAGGGAATTTTTTGTAGGATATGGTTTTATATTTTACTGTACTAGTTACATTTGCCGCAAGCTTTTAAACCATTGAGAACACTATAATTACCAAAGATAGCAGGACAGACAAATAATTTACGGTAAAGATAATCTTATATAAAATTCTCGTGTCACAATGTTAGTTACCATACTCCTCTGAAACGGTTTGACCGATTCTCATGAAATTTTGTGTGCATATTGGGTAGGTCTGAGAATCGGACAACATCTATTTTTCATCCCCCTAAATGTTAAGGGCAGTCCACTCCTAAATTGTGTTTTTTTAAATTTTTAGATTTTTTTAAAATTATTTTATGATACAGCATTAAAAAATACATACAACCCTAAATTTTCAACCCTCTACGATCAACTCTTATTTTTTATTTGTTAAAATATCGATTGAAGCTTTTCCGGGCAGGACGACGTCTGCCGAGACAGCTAGTAATTTATATAATGTCTCTACATCCATAATCTATAATATTAGAAAATTCTCAACATGCCATGTATATATACATTGTAGCTATTTAAAAAAAACAACTGAAATAGACTGTATAAAGTTATAAACAAAAAATGCATTTTTTTTTAGAATTCTTGTCTGTTTGTTCGGCATTCACATCAAAACTACTGGGCCGACTTCGATGCGGTTTTCGTTGATCGACAGCTAATTCTTAGATTTGAACTCTGCGTCAATCTTTATCCTGGAATTCCGCGGGATTTTTTATAGGACTGATTTAAAATGGCCATATTAAAAAAACGAAATCCAATGTAATTTTATACTGATCGATAGTAAAATTTAATGTAATAAAATGTGTGATATTATTTTTCGGGAACCCCGCGGGAATTTTGTCAGGAGCGGTTTGAAGTTGTTCGGCTGCATAAAAATTAGCTTATTCTGAGACAGTTACCACTAAAACTAAATAAATAAAGTTTATATATTCCTTTTAATGCTGCGATAATTTGTGTCCCGGGAATCCCACGGGTATTTCAAGTCAAGCGTGGATGCAGTCGCGGGCAAAACCTAGTATGTAAATATAAAAGATAGTTTGTGATACTTGCACCTCGCGGTCCAAGCGTTACAACTGCAAGCTGCACGAACAAGTAGGTATTTAACTCTCTCTGAGGGTTGCATGTTTACGTCGATCGTGTGTTCTGATATTTCCGCCAAATGAGTTGATCTTATCGTATTTGGTAAATAGGATGTAGTTAACGATTCTATGCAGGTTGCACTCCATACAAGAGGCTTGCCATACCGCCGGTCAGTCATTCCATCACTACGCTAATTAGTTAATGAAGTAATAATATGAAAAATAAATACCTGCCAGGAGGCTGAAACCTTAATTTAGTTTTTTTTTATTCTTTTTTAACAACTCTACGGACTCGAGTTCCGTACCCTTTTTACAAGTTAATTTCTAGATTTAATTTTTAGAATTTAAACACGCTTATTAGTTATTTTGGTTCTTGTGTGTGACATTAATTTAGTGATTTTTGTGTTGATGTGTATGTATCTTACGAATAATATATTAATTTATTCTAATTTTAATACTAAACTTATAATAATGTAGTGTGTATCTGGTGTTGTGAGGAAGGATGTCTATACCTACCTATATATATTATCCTATCTAGTGTCATGTGTGTTATTTTTTTCCTTTCTGTGCCTGGGTTATTAATTTTTAGGCTCTTTGTGTGTGAATTTAGGTACGAAAACAAGGAAATTATAAAATAGTTCTATGTTCTCTATGGCTAGAATATTTTATTGCATTTACAATGCAATGTACAATCGATTGGTTGTCGATGGTTTATCGAGTAATTGTGCAACAATCAATCCACGTCCGAAGCCTCCGCTCGAGTGGCCCAAACAATTCCACAGCGTCTTAGAGGTCCACACCAATTACACGGGATTAGACGAACGTTAGCTTTACTTGCATCTTAACTGGTTCAAGGACGTCTGGGGAATGCAATTCGAATTACGGAATGGTGAAATGGTCCAGATTATAAATTAGGAATTATGGTTTTTCTCTGGTCTTTGTTAAACTCTATGAACAGGAGATTTTAACGGGAATTGAATGGTGACCTTGTATTGTTTTTTTTCTAAAAATCTAAAATTAAAAATAGTAGAATATTGATAATTTTTGAGATTTTTTTTTGCGGGAAATCTAATGTGTATATAGATGAATGTAACCGTTTCGAGTTGTCACAAAAACTCCGTTAAATTGCGTCAGTTGCAAACCTACAATTAAGCTGAGCTATACAAACCTATGCAAAGTCATGGTAGCGAAATGGCTAGCGCACGCGTCCCAAGCTTAAAGGGCGCGGGTTCGATCCTGGCCGGAACGTATGCACCGCACCACGTAGGTAGTTTTCTGACCTAATGTGCATATTGTTAAAATTACCACGTGCTAACAACGGTGGAGGAAAACATCGTGATGCTACCTGCACATCGAGATAACCGATGTGTCAAACCTGCCAAGCCGTCTTGAACAAGCGTGGCTGGTATACTGTCCGTGTATAATGGGAGGCCCGAGTCCAGCAGTGGGACATTATTGGGCTGACATTATACAAAGACTTTAGATCAGAATTGGCTGTATAAACTAAGATTCTTTGCCTGCTCTCGTGGCCACCACAGGTCATGTGTTTCTATGATCTGTGGTGGCCACACTATCAAAATAAGTATGATAAACTGGAACGTAATTTAAAATATTAATTAGTGCCAATTGACCATCGCCCTTTTCGTTAAAGTGCATTTTCCAAGTGAACTGAACATTTTTCTTTTGAACTGAAAAATTAATTAATTAATTATTTGAGCATATTATACTTTTTTGTTTTTGATAATTTTATGTACACATTAATTCTTAATAGCCTTAATGATCCACTAAAAGTTAATTATGTTTTAATACATTAAATTCAAGAAGTCTTTTTCCACGTATATGGAATTGCTTATTGCTACAAAATTAGCGCAAAGTTAAAACTGAGTAGTTCATGTACGTACCAAAATCTTTCAATACAGAACACACAAAGCCTTCGGGCTTCTACAAACTTGTTTAGGTTTTACATATTTTTACATTTTTTAGGTTCTACCTCCACACCTGTCTTATTTGAACAACTAGTTTAACTTAGAAGTGTTCTGTGAAAGCTATTAATTGTAAAATAGATAAAAAATACAAAAGTATCTTTATTAAGCCTTTTAGAAAAACAAAGTACAAAAATGAATTAATGAAGAATGAAACACATTTTAGAGGCTAAAAACACTATACAAGATGTTAAGTTGACTCTCGAACTAAGTAGATAGATAGGAGCGGTTCAACGGCAGACCGGTACGTGAGAAGAGGCAACACAGCACAAGTGCAACATCAGAGGTTTGGATGATTGGTATATCTCATATTAAATAAAAGCAAAACTGAATGCTATAAGTAGTTACAGTTATATGGGTATGGTTTCGAAGTGATAAATTTTTATGGGAGGGTAAACCGCTTCGTTACGTAACGCGTTATGGCGCCAGTCTTGCTTCCCTTTCTCTCACGCATACGGCAGCGGTAGGCAGGCTCCTCCTTTCTCCCTCAAACCCACAGCCACAGTAATTAGATTATATATGATATCAATTCTAATGTACATATTCAAGAATTCACTAAGAATTAAATATATTTTATAATCAATAAAAGATTTTATTAATAAATAACCTTTCCTTACATTATCATATTAATATACATAAAAATCAAGTAATAACCTAAGCTTTTCTCAGTGAAACAATTACAATATTAAAAAGTTCAACTTAGATTAAGTTATCACTTATGTCGGGCGTCCCAAAAAGCACTTTTTATTTGTCTGACATCTATTTATTTGAAAATCATTGTAAAGTCTGTAAATTGTTAAATATTTGACCTTGTCTAAATCAAGAAAACCATGGATGGCAAAATTGAGAAAAGAAGAAATATTGTTCAATACTATTTATTTATTGTTTCATTTTAAGTTTATATTGAATTATAGAGTTTTCATTGAAGAACCACTTACCATTAGGTGGGTTTTACTTGCCCGTTATGATCATTATTAGACATTGCATTTCACAAATTCATTAAAAAGTGCTAACTGAACTCGTTAAATTTCATTTAAAACTAATACAGATATAGTAGCCAATGAAAAGAGGTTACTTAGCCGTGAAGTTTAGGGTTGCCAGTAAAAATTCAACAAATCGACGTAATAGTGAATGTACACTCGTCGTATAGTAAATTTCAGGAATGAAAATTTTATATTTGCTTTTTGTCGACAAACCTCTTAAACTACCTACCATATATTTAAAAATACTTACGCACTTTTGCAAACATTTTTGAGCTCTATCAATAAGAATAAAATCAATACTTTTAATATTGTTAAAACCTAGGCACCGACAAAGACAAATTCCACGTACAGATCTGTCTGTAGAAGCACATTTTATTACCTGTCGGAATTTGAAGTTATTGTAATCCTTTTATGATCGTCTTCTTTTGTTCACTTATTTATTGCCATAAGTTTCTAATTCTTGTGGAGAATAGCGTATTGTCCTATTGTACTCGCTCATTAGCCAGGTGTTGCGGATTCTTTTGCATTTGTGAAGTATAAAACGACGGCCTGATGGAGAGAGGGGTAGTTGAGCGACAATTACGATACGGGCGTGACGTGTGTACAGTCGCGAATCTAAAAGTGACGGACTTTACGCGTATTATTGAGTTCCGACCTTCTGCATTACTTTTGGATTTGTTGTGTTCGGTTATATACCTTGTTACCTGTTGGTTGTACCTGTGTTATACGTGTTTGTATAGTTCTAATAAAGTCTATAATAATTCTAACGGCATTTTAATTCGAGTCCCGCTAACTAGTAGCCATATTTTCTTAAGTTTTCGCGACTAGTATATATATCGTATTACATGCATAACTTAGCCCGTTATATTTAAAAGTAAAATGCAATGAAAAATGGTTTCAAATTTGACAACCCTATCCACGTGTGACATGCTTGGAATGATTGCACCAAGCACGAGCCCCGGAGTGGCTCGTTATCGTCCACTTACCACCGACAGATGTCGCAGACGATAGCAACGCGCCAGAATACTTGGACACTGTACCAATGCAAGTTATTACTTGCATTTCTTTACATAAAAGCGAGAGACTGTAGTAGAATTATTTTGTCCGTGCAGTTTGAGTCATAAATAATCGGAGTATTTCGCTCTCTCTTCCACTCACGGGCCTTATGGGCGAGCATAGTGATTGCGCATTATTGTTGTCGATAAGCGTTATCGATAGTGTATTTGGTTTTGTCATTTTGTGGGTTAGTGATAAAAATGAAAGAAAAAAAATAGATAAAACAATGTAAGTATTAAAATAAGAATAATAATGATTTAAAGTAAATTATTAATTAGGTATCTATGTATTAAAAAACTATAAGTACAAAAGTTAAGAATGTAACAAGTTATATTAAAAAATATATAAATATTTATAATCTAAGTTTAAAATTAACAGCAAAAAAGATAATAATGATTTTTATAAGAATGATAATCTTTCTTTGATAAGAATTAGAAAAGAGTTTTTATCGATAATGGCGTTGCGCCCGCGCAACATGCTCACCGCCCTAACCGGGCTGAGGCCGAGTTTGATTTATGACCGAAACTGCACGCACAAAATAATTCTACTATAGTCAACAAGTGCCTTTTGGACCAACTTTTTTCAGCAGTCTCCGAAAATTATAAATGAGGTGTCATTCGATTCGGAATGGCATCTAGATGATTTTTGAAAAAAATGAAGTTCCGCTTGCAAATATTATAAAAGTTATTAACAATTAACTAAAAAAAAAGGGGGGGGGGGTTAGATTTTTGCAAATATCTCAAAAAGTAATAAAGATTTTTCAAATTCAGGACAACGCTAGACCACACACTGCACAACAGACGGCTACCAAATTAGAGGAGCTTCAATTGGAATGTCTAAGACATCCACCGTACTCCCCGGACCATGCTCCAACAGATTACCATTTTTTTCGAAATTTGGATAACTTCTTGCAAGGGAAAAAATTCAACTCCGATGGGGCAGTCCAAAGCGCCTTCAAAGATTTTATTGATTCCCGTCCGAATGGTTTTTTTCGTAATGGGATCAATGAATTACCTATGAGTTGGCAGAAGTGCATAGATAACATAAAACTTTGATTAAATAAATATATTATATTTTAAAAAATCGACTTTATGTTCTTCCCTTACAAAATGCCAATTTCATATATAAAGACCTAATATGTTCATAATCATGAATTACGAACGTTTGTTTTAATAATCACTTAATGCTTGCGTATTGAAAAGCAACTGTACATTATTTGAAAATTGTAGAAATCACGTCTCAGTTTTCAAGTTACACAGTTCGACATTTATTTTAGGAAAAAGTTTGCAAAAGTTGCTGAATCAAAAGAAAGTGCCCGCATCCCGACTTAATACGAACTTTTATATTACTGGATTGGACTCAAACGCTCACGGTTCACTAGATATTTGTTCAGTTCAATCTTACGTCTTGGATAAGTTGGGTTTTTGATAATAGTTGATATTTGATATAAAGTTGCAAGTAATATTTTTTTTATAATTATTTAAATTGAGCACTAACTAGATATTATTACTAGCTGTGCCCGCGACTTCGTCTACGTGGATATTTTTCCGCGGATTTCTAAAAAAAGTACATTCAATTAATTGCCAACTTAATCTGCTACATGGTTCTGTTTAATTTTACTTATATAGATTTACTTTTTTAACCGACTTCGAAAAAAGGAGGAGGTTCTCAATTCGTCGGGATCTTTTTTTTTTTTTTTTTGCTTTTTTTTTATGTATGTTCGCCGATAACTCCGTGATTTATGATCCGATTTACATGATTCTTTTTTTGTTCGACGCGGAATAGCTTCCAATTGGTCCCCTAAAATTTTTACATAGTTTGGCCCAGTAGTTTTCATTTTATGAACATTTTTCATGGAAATAATTTTCACTCAGTTCCATATGTACACCGATTACTCCGTGATTTATGATTCGATTTACGTGATTCTTATTTTGTTCGACGCGGAATAGCTGCCATGTGGTCCCCTAAAAATTTGACATAGTTTGGCCCAGTAGTTTTCATTTTACGAACATTTTTTTGTTCCCGGTTCTTGGGACCTATATTTTTTAAGAAGCGCGGCACCGTTCGTGGGTCCACCCATACATAGCTAGACACTAAAAAGTAACAAATAAAATTTAAAAACTTCGTTTAAAAAAACCGACTTCAAAAACGAAAAAACTAAAATGTATAAAATAACTTATTTCTTAAGCTATTATTATTAATATATATTATCTAAAACATCTTGAAGTCGGTGCAAAGTAAAACATAAAAATTACTATATTTTGAAAATTACTAAGCACCGACTTTAAGATGTTTTAGATAATATATATTAATAATAATAGGTTAAGAAATAATTTATTTTATACATTTTATTATAATAAACATATTGATGAGAGTTAGTAGTAGAGTAGAAGAATGTAAAACGATGTTGAAAGATCAGGTACGTAACCAAAACAACAACGTATTTATTATACTTAAAGAGTTGTAAGTGCGAAAGATACTTTTATAATTCAGACACTGAACTGAATACCGATTCTATGCTAACTTAAGTTTCACTCGTTCTCATAAGGACTCTATAGAATTGAATTCTTTTACAATGCAGACAAAAACGAATCAGCCTTAATACATAATAATAGACAGCGGGACCTTTAAATTGTCGGCGAGCCGGCACTCACTTTGTGTCGGACACTTGTGTCTGGAGTCTCTGAAGTCAGTGTCGGGACACTAAGTCCCACTTCTGCTACAAAGCCCCGAGCCCCTCTTTACCAATCGTGCTCGGTGCAATCCGTTTCATTGTCGGAATGACGTAACTCCACGCCATTTTAATTTGAATTAAATTGGTAATATTTATTGAATAACTCAGTCTCTCTAAAATGTATGCGAATACGGATATGATGTCATGAACTGACCATGGGTGAGCAGATCACGCCTAATTGGGTGCACCCAATAGTGCCGTTTTCTTTTTTTTAAGGAGTACTAAGTACACGCATATTGCTTCTTCGTCTTTCATTATTGAAATGAAGCGGCTGTCACCCTACCTCCCACCGCACTCTCGCCGTCTGAACAGTTTCAATACTCGCGGATTGAAACCAAGCGGTTTGCGTCCGCGCGGATTCCGCCATGTCTAATCGAGGCCTTATAATTTTGCCGTCATAAACAGCGTTGATAGTAGTTGTTGGTATGTAGTAGTGATTAATATATTATTCGGTTATTCTTGATGTAGACACAAAACTGTCATTATACCAATTTTGATAGAAAGGCTGCGAGGCCTGGACACTGACACTGAAGGAGAACCAATTGTTGGTCGCAGAGAGGAAGTTTCTCAGAAAAAATTTGGGCCCAACAATAAAAGGAGATGGCAACTGGAGGGTCCGAACCAACTTCGAAATAGAAGAACTCATGACCGAGCCCAACATAATTGGGGAGATAAAATCTCACCGTCTCCGCTGGCTCGGTCATGTAGAGCGGATGAAGGAGGATCGGGGAGTGACAAACTTGAGGCGACTAGTCGGTCGGCGACCGGTTCGTCGTCCCAAGTATCGCTGCAAGGATTGAGTGGAAACTAACCTGACCTTGCTACAAGCCTACAATTGGCAAGACACTGCGCAGGACAGAGGCACAGACAGCGTGATCTCGTTTCGGAGACCAAGGTTCACTTTGGGTCGCTGAGCCAACGGAGTTAGTTAGTTGATTTAGGCACAGAATAATTTGTTATTAATGTAATGCTATATTACATCATTATATTGGTGTAATAAGTCAAAACTTTGTTAAAATCAGAATTATCATTCTATATCGTCGGCGTCAGAGCAAAACCATGAAACTAAAATTTTTGTTGACTTTTTTTCGCCTTAATTAAAAAGCAATCATTTCACAAAAAAAATAGGGCCTGAACTGACGCTGACGATATAAAACAATGCCCGAACGGAGGGGCGAGGCAGTCAAGAGACGATTACGAAGCGACCAAGACGTGTACCTTTGATAAGCTATATAGTGATGGACTTTGCGCGTGTTATTGAGTCGTGCAGTTTGTACTGGTTATGTCCAGTTATAATTGTACCTCTGTTATACGTGTTTGTATAGTTCTAATAAATTATATAGTAATTCCAACGGCATTTTAATTCGAGTCCCGCACTCGTAACAATATAATATAATTTAATACACAAATTGAATAGAATAGAATAGAAAACACTTTATTGCTCACCACATACACATAGTATAAACAATTTACATTAGTATCATTAAACAGTAAAAGTAGGAGCAATGGGCGGCCTTATCGCTTTAGAGCGAGCGATCTCTTCCAGACAACCCGGGCTGTGGATTTTATGAACAGGAAATTCGCAAGTGTATGACGGTGGTGTGCTAATTAAATACACACACACACACACACACATATATATATATATATATATATATATATATATATATATATATATATATATATACCTCATTAATATGTGTAAAATTGCTTTAAGAATAAAGTAAAAGTTAGCCTACATTTTGAGCTTGTTCAAGCGGGATACAAATTCCAAATTTACGCGCGTTACCTAGCTTTTAGGCCTCTTTTATCAACGGACCCTGATGAAGAATACTAGTTTTAAAAATCGGCTCGATGATATTAGTAACAAACATTACCACTGAAAAGTTATCTCTAAGGTATAAAGTAAGAATTTTGCCAAAGAAAAACTACAATTTGACTGATAAGTGCATACGACTTTATCAGTCATAATTAATGGTTCCGGGGCATGGTCACAAGGAATTACGATAACAATTTTAATTTGTAATTGACCGCGACAGGAAGTATTTGACATGCCAATAATTAGACCTCTATCGGATGCCGCTCATGGCCAGTTCCTATATCTTACTACTTTGCATTCCCTCTCCTTACATCGGTAGAAATTCGATATTACTTTTATGGAGCTTATGTCAGTCAAATTTTAAGAAGTAGTAATTTAGTTTCATCCGTGCAGGAACAGAGAAAGAATACAATATCCTGCGGCCGGGCGGCCTGTTGTAAGAGGCGACAAAACAACCCACAGCCAAGTGGTAGGGCATTTGCCCGACTGGATGGCTACCACCCCTGGTCTAAAGTATGTCGCCATAACAACCTTGAGTTGTGTTCCGGCATTAGTGACCAGGTTCTAGTCGCCATTAAGAGAGCAGCAGCGCATTTGTAGCACTTTTGGTGTTGCAATTAATGTCCATAAACGATGGTAACCGCTTTTCATCAAGTGGGCCATCTGCCTGTCTGCTGAACTCGAGCAATAAAAAAAAGCCAAATTAGCGGTTAGTAAATTACAGGTAGACAGAAAGGAACAGGATACAAGATATAAATAAATTCGGGATATCGAAAGAAAATTAATTTAAATTAAATTTGAGATCTAGAACCATATTATGTGCCTTCGTTGACAACTTCTTCACTGTACAGGCTGTCCGTTTATGGAACTACCTGCCACTCAACAGCAGACAAGCTAAGTCAATATTCTTTTTTTCGGTTTTCACAGGCATAATAGTGCTGCTTATTGTGTATGTATTATGATATGTTTAGTTAGTATATAATTTTTTTTTAAACTTAATTCATATATTTTGAATGTTTTAATATTTTCCTTAGTTTAGGGACTTTAGGGGGTTGCCTGGAAGAGATCGCTTTAAGCGATAAGGCCACCCTTTGTTCAACATTTATTGTATCTAGTTTTTGAGAACGTAGTTTTAATTTTGGAGAACAATAAAGTGTTTTCATTCATGCATGCGGCCATTTTTAGAGAATAGCATTGTGAACTAATTGGTATATACCTAGATATACGCTGGTACATGTAAGACATACATCCATATTTTATTTTATTTTGATCGTTGTCGTCATTCGTAATACGGATTGATTGAACGTAAATATTTAACCCACTTAAACATGCTAGAATGTCGTGGTAGCGTAATGGCTAGTGCACGAGTCCTAAACTCAAAGGACGCGGCTTCTATCCTGGCCGAAACGTATGCTCTACTTAGGCAGTTTTCTGAAGTAATGTGCATATTGTTAGTATTACGTCCTAACAACGGTGAAGGAAAACATCGTGATGCTACAAGATAACCGATGTGTCAAACCTGCCAAGCGGCCTTGGATAAGTGTTGACGGGTATACTATCCGTTCCACTATAATATTGGCTCAGGCCTCCTATTGTAGTGTACATTTATGGGCTGTTATTTTAATTATATATTACTAGCTTCTGCCTGCGACTTCGTCCGCGTGGAATTATTTTTTCATGAAAAGTATCCTATGTTACTTCTAATACCTCCAAGAATATGTGTACAAAGTTTCATGATGATCGGTTCAGTAGTTTTCGCGTGAAAGCGTAACAAAAAAACTTACATTCACATTTATAATATTAGTAGGGATTATAAACATGCTAGGGTCCCAACAAAGTAAACAGGTAGGAGTTGATATTAAAAAAAACTCTATTAAACCTGGCTTGTAAAAAGTAGCGGAATTACCAATAGGCTGAGTAGGCTGAAGCCTAAGGCGGCAGATTTGGGCCAATTTTTTTTAATTCTTAGAGAGATTAAGAACTTAGTATTTATATAACTATATAATGATGTCATATTTCACATAAAAAATCTTAAATTATTATTACTATTTCTATGACTTATTCAACCCATAGCAATAATTTTATTTTTCCCTTTTTAAATAATTTCAAATTTGCGTTTGGTTACGGCAGGAATAAATACATCGAAGGATGGAATCGGCGAGCCATGGTGTGCGGTGTTCCACAGGGGTCGGTTCTCGGTCCCCTCCTGTGGAACATCGCATACGACTGGACGTTGCGTAGTAGGGTCCCCCCCGGCGTCAGCACCATATGTTACGCCGATGATACTCTGATCGCAGCACGGGGGAGGACCCACAGGCAGGCGTGTCTTCTAGGCACGGCTGGGGTGTCTTTAGTTGTAGGCAGGATCCGGCATCTTGGACTGGAGGTGGCGCTTCAGAAGACCGAGGCCGTGTTTTTCCATGGTCCTCGGAAACGTCCACCTCCAGACACCGCTATAATAGTAGAAGGCATCCGCATCGGCATCGGGGAGACCATGAAACACCTCGGATTGGTCCTCGATGGCCGGTGGAATTTTTCGGCACACTTTCGGCAGCTGCTCCCCAGACTCAAGGGGGCAGCCGGTGCGCTGTCGCGCTTGTTCCCCATTGTCGGGGGGCCGAACGCCACGTGTCGAAAACTCTTCGAAGGCATCGTACGGTCGATGGCCCTCTACGGGGCCCCTGTATGGGCAGATCGCCTGACGGCCAAAACCGCTCCGCTGTTGCGTCAGGCCCAGCGTATAATGGCCGTCAGGGCGATAAGAGGATACCGTACGGTGTCCTTCGAAGCGGCCTCTCTACTCGCCGGATCCCTCCCATGGGACCTGGAGGCCAGGGTGCTGGCGTCACTGTATGTATGGCGCAAAGAAGCCCTGGCCAGGGGCACCAGACCCGCGCCTCGCGAAATCGAGGCGTGCAGGTCGGAGCTCCGCCAGGTCGCCGCGGGAGTGTGGGAAGATCGCCTCAGACGCCCCAGCGCGGGCCCCGCCACCATTGAGGCGGTGAGGCCCGTCCTGCAAGCATGGATTGGACGTGACTACGGCACCCTGACGTTCCGGCTGACGCAGGTCCTCTCGGGGCACGGCTGCTTCGGGAGGTACCTGTGTCGCCTCGGCCGCGAGGCTACGTCAGGGTGTCACCATTGCGACACAGGCGACGAGGATACGGCGCTGCATACCCTACAGGAATGTCCTGCATGGACGGAGCAGCGCCGAGAGCTCGTCGCCTTTACCGGATTCGACCTTTCGCTCCCGGCCGTGGTTCGCACCATGGTCGGGAGCCGCACCGGATGGGACGCCGTCTCCTCCTTCTGCGAGCACGTCATGTTTGCGAAGGAGAAGGCGGAACGGGAGCGTGAGCGCACGTCTTTGCTCCGCTCCCGACAAAGGAGGACGCACCGACGCCGGAGGTCTGACCTAGACCTTCGGCCACCGTAAGCGGGCGGCGCGGGTGGGGCCTCTAGGGGTATAGAGGTTCTCACTCACCCGCACATGCCGTCGAGATGAGGATTGCCGCGGAACACTCGCGCTCATCTCTCTTCCCGTGGGGCGCGTTACCCCACGCCTGGAATAGACCGAGTAGGGCCGGGGGAGTAGCTCCCACCCAGGGGTTTTAGTGGGTATCCCTAACTGGGGAGTGGCAATAGCGTGGCTCCGGTTCTGACCGGGCACGCTAGTGCCACCCCCGATCTGGCGAATCCCACACTCTCACCGGGTCGCGAGCATCCCCCAGGCTTCTGTGCCTGTCGCGGCTTAGTCCTCAAACGGATTTCCCCTGGCCAAAAAAAAAAAGGAATAATCACATCGGATCCTTCACAATCTGCAAATTACGGATAAAGGAGATGTAATTAGTGTACTAGATAGATAGTGTACATATCATAAAGTAACTTTATAATAAAAAAAAAATGTATCTTATGATGATTGTGTATGGATTTATTTAATTTAGAGGTCAATGGGGGCGGAAAAACTCGAACAGTCTACAGGCGGTAAATTCGCCCGTGCTTGAAAATTTATTAATCCTGGTATATTACAAAATTCAAGATAAATAGTTAATACCAAAGTTCAAGACCAAACCAGCCAACAAACAAACTTTTACATTTACATAACGTATACAAAAATCGTTGAAACTTTAATAATCCCGTACTAACAATAGGTTCGTGTACGTTTTTCGCTTTGAAACACAAAAAAGGCGGTTACGCCATTTCGCGCCGGGGCCCTGGTATTAGCGCAGTGTCGCATCTTCAGAGAGCGGCGAGATCAAAGGATAGGTACACAGTAACCGCTCCCATTGATGTCGCGCACAAAGGGAATTGATTGTTGCAAACCTCCTTTATGAGACGAAAAAAAAGTAGCGATTGATGACACATCTGCTTTGACTTTTTTCGTGTTGCCAGTATTTTTAAAGCGCGTGCCATTGTAAATAAGAGATTGTGTTTTGGTATAACGGGACTATATCCAGCCTGTATATGATATTTAACTGCCTCTATAATTTAGTAGACTTAAGGACCGCTTGCATAATGTTCCTTAAATTTATTTAAGAAACACAAAATGTATTTAACACCCATAAATACAATTAGCGTCTTGCACAATGCAATATTTGCCGCTAAATATGTTTAAAGAACTGTCAATACGTTTTGTGTAAAATGTATTTAGGCAGTTTAATATGATTAAGTAATTTTATTTAAAGGCGATCGTTATGCAAGCGGCCCTAAGCATTGGTTTGACTAAGTCATTCCAACACAGAAGTTCCAGGTTCGACTGTTCGTTCGTTACTGGCAGGATTTTTTCTGTCTGGGTCTCTCTTAACACAAGTGTAACTTATGTAGCTGGTGATTATACAATGTTCATTATTCATGTGTGAATCTAAAAATATTTACTGTAACGGTGTACTAGATACATGATATCCAGTGTGAAGTAAATGCAGGTATAATAGTGTGAGAGAGAAATCTATTAAGCTGTTAGAAGTAACTTCCTTAACATATAACATCTTCACCACTATAGACCAGCAGAAAAGAGACAGATATTGGCCATAATGTCACTGTCTCTTTCTACAGTGTTTAAATGTTAAGGGTGGCACAGATTTCTCTCTGTACATACCTATGATTGAACTTGTTCACATGGTTCATTCACTCAAATCTTGACATTATGGTTACCTTTTGCACACCACACTTATGCAAGGAGGCTTGGCAGGTTTGACACATTAGCTATATCAATATGTTCACAATGTTTCCTTTTACCATCAGCAAGTCGTAATTGTAACAACATGCACATTATCAATCAGAGAACTACTGAAGTGGTGCATAATTTCCAGTAAAAATTTGAACCCATGTCCTTTGAGTTTGGGTTATGAGTGTGTTAACCACTAAGCTACCACAACTCAATATTTAATCATTATTTTATAAAAGAGGACTTTTAATGGTAATGAGAAAACATAAAAATCTCCTGAAATATAGGTAAAGGCAATGGCATATTGTATATTGTAGGTATTAGGCATGGAACATTTCACAAGTAGCATGTGAAATTTCATATGAAATGCAATTTCATACATCGCATCTGCTACCTCTCTTCATTTGGTCTGTGAAATGTCACAGGTAATGAAATCGCGAGAGCGAGCGAGTAGGGACGAATGAGCGGGCATGATAGAAAGAATAAACTATATTTTGCTGATTCGTTGCCGCTAAGTATACGACTATAAAGTAGTATGAAGAGCGTAGCGCCATCGGTGCTCCGTTTAAGTACTATACGGGAGAACCTTGAATATCTTAAGAGAGTATTAAAAAATATATTTTAAATTAAGGTCTGTAAAGTATTATTTTCCTTGAAATAATCTCAAAATCAGTTGTTTAGGAAATTAAATTAAATTTCATTGTTATCGCAGATCAGTCATTCGATTCGAAAGTAGCATGCGTAGTGATTATAAATTATAATGAATATTTCATTTATCATAGGGAACGTGTGACACTGTGGTAATTTTAAGCTTCAAAAATCATTGCCTGTGAAATTTCACATGTGAAATCATTGTGACTTTTTTTTTAAATTTCATCCAATGAAAATGAATTAAAAGTAGCAATCATTTCCATGCTTGGTAGGTATACTTCAAACTCACCTTAGAAATATTTATTAATATGTTTTGAGCAACACTACTTTGGTCATAAAATCATAAAACAATTGCAAACAACCAGTGAGCAAACAGACATGTATAGACGGTACATTCATTCATGAGGCGCAAGGCAAAATATAAAATTTAAAAACTGTGTATGTGTGTACAGTTCACACAAAGTAGAAGTGAAATTTCAGAGAATATACTCACAGATAATTCTTCTGTAACTTTTATTAATATAAATATAATTCTTTAAGCCAACATCCTTCAATATATTATAATATAAAATTAATTTCTTGAGTATCACTTTCAATCTTTCACTGTTTTAGTCTAAAAAATATTATCAGTTTTATTTCGCTCCAAATTGGGCCTATGTTTAATCATTGGTCTTATTGACTCTGTAATCTATATATTTGTGTTTATCTCTTTTTAGTGTCGCTTTTTCGTTTCATCGGGTTTTAAATCACAGTGATTCTAAAGAAGTTTAACTTCAATAAAACTGGATGTCAGTCCAAGTTGCCAGATAATAGTTGTATGGCGTAATATGTTGTGACCATTCTAGACAGACGTGGTATATTATCAGACTTCAATAGTGCTGTCCCACTGATTATTTTACTTTTGTGGTCATAGACTAAACTTCCACATGTGACTTTTATTTGAGTATAACTACTATTTTTAACAGGCTTTTGTGTAAGACATATTATTATGATATCTGACATACCAATAGTAAGTTGGCAGTCAACAGATCACTGTACAATGAACATTTTAGTACAAAATTAGTTACTATCACATTGTAGTATACTGCTGCAAATTTGAAATAAGATGCACAATATAAAGTTCTCATGTTAATGAAAGATGTTGCTTTTAAGAAAAATATTGGTAAACCATTTCCTATTTCCATTTAAAGTGTGCATCTTTGTCCTTCTTTAAACCTAGTATTGTTGAAATACAGTTTAAGTGTGAAATACAATGTAGTACCTTTTTCTATATAAATAAAAATCTACTTCACTATTTAATAACAAACAGACTCACTTTTATAATTTTTATTTCAATAAAGATATTAGATAATCTGAGCTATTGCATTCACATAAATCTTCAAAGGTCTTCAATTATTTTCAATACCATAGACAGTTTTTTCTTTTTAATATGTCATATACATTATTCTAGATTAACATATCCTTTTCTAGATTTAGGTCTGTGAAAATCAAAATATGTTATCAACAATCAAGAAAGCTTACGTAAAATATTATATTATTAGCTTATATAAAATTCACAAATTTAATCAATAGTTTTATTTAAAATTATAATTAGTAGTATTTTTTAAAATTATGAAAACAATAACAAAATAATTTATTTTGTTTTTTAAAAGTTTATGCTTAATTTTAGGTAAATTTTCTCTACTTTTTTAATAATTATTGGTCATTATATTTGTAATTAAGACCATATATAAATACAACACATGTTTACATCAACTTTAGTAGAGATCACTATATTCTTAGTCAGTTTTAGAAAAAATTATTCAAGCTAATTAGTTTAAACATTACAGCCGACTAAAATATTGAATAAATAATTCATGTATATAAGAATTTATTAAATGTTCTCAGAAATAGGTAGGTCAATGGGTAATTTAGGTGATAATGATAACAAACATAAGTTTGAAAAAACTTTCCTAAGGCACTTTGACTTTTTCAAATGGAAAAAACTGTTATTTAAGGCACATCTAACTCAAAACTTGCAGTAAAAATGATAAATACAACAGTAGACAAGATATCCTAACCTTACAACGAATTATTTATAACTATTACCTGAGCGCTGTTGTTGTTATTACGTTAATATTATATTAGGCTAATTACGAGATTTAACACCTTGGAAAGACATAATAACATGAAATGTTTTAATTTTAGAACTCTTAATTTTGGATTAAAGCATCAGCTTCTTACCTCGTTGACACCTGAATTCCTAAGTGATCCCAGACTTGGTTTAAACTTCACACACAAAACTTTCAACTTTCGGGAAGCAGTGCGTATACTTGACAACAGATCAACACTTTCATAAACTTTATTTTGTGTCTTTCAATTTACATGCGAACAGAAAACAACATTTTCACGTAGAAAACAAAAACTATTCACACGCTTGACATCACTTTCGCCATGGTGTTGATGAACATTGGCGCGCCCTAGTGACAGTTCAGTGAACGATTGAAGTATACGTTTCGTTTATCGCATTATAGTAGTAGTATTAGTAGAATTCGCCACAAAGGCAGGCAAAGGAATCTAAGTAGGTACAGCGAGTTCTGATGTGCAAGTCTTCGTATAGTAGCGCAGTTGTATTGTAAGGTCAACGGAGTTCTTGTGAAAACTCGAAAGCCCACATTTGACTATACAGTTCACATTTCTCACAAAACGCATAGGTAATTAATACTCAATAACTATCAATATCCTACAAGTATTGTTAATTTTAGAGCATTTTAATACATTTTTAGAAAATAAAACTGCACAGCACAACGTCCCCTTTTAGTTCCCGCCAAAAAATCCCTTAACGCATTATAATTTTGAGTTAAATGTAACGAGCTGCCAAATAAAGGGCACTTTGTTCAGCGTGAAGTAAAAAAAAATACAGTAATAATTTGGCTAATTTGGAAGTAATACCGAAACATATTATGCATTGTTGACCCCCACACTTATTCCTTGAAATAAGGGTACCTATAGGTTATAAAGAATAGCCTCTAACTACGATATTGACTCTGTAGATGTCAGGAAAATAGTTAAAAATGAGAAATAAAATGTGGTGGTTGCACAAGCAATTTTAAAAATGACCTTAGAGTTTTTTCTGTTACCACACAATGAAAACTGATAGACACAGGATAGAGATAAACTATGACACAAAGCTAGCTAGCATCAAGGACAATACATACATACATACATACATAACTTCACGCCAGGTCCCTTGCGGGGTAGGCACGAACAACAGAGCGCCATACAGGCTTATTCTTACACACCTCACTTGCTTCTTTGACATTCATAGCTCTTGTCATGCACGCTCGTCTGTTCTTAAGGCTCCTGACATCACCTTCTGCTAATACACGATCAATTTGATCATGGAAGGTGTGTCGTGGCCTTCCGCGACTTCTGCATCCATCCACTTTTGCATTGTATATCTGTTTAGTCATTCTTTCATCATACATTCTTTCCACATGCCCGAACCACCGGAGCATTCCTTTCCTTACCTTCACCCAAGGACAATACTTTAGAATATTTCTGTTCCTGATAAAAAACGGCGTTCCCGTGGAATAGACGATCATAGCGATGAAGATGGTGCTGCCATTACATCTTATATACGTAGTATCCATAGTAGTTTGTGTATCTTATTGATACCGCCGCCGTTGCAATTCACTAACACATACGACAATCAGCGCGTTCCAGTAGTAGCTCACAACGCCCAAAATGATTCGTTATCCTTGCCACAAGGCGACCGCGGTCCTTCTAGTCGTGGCGAGAAAAAGTCACTAAATCTTAAGACGTGGGTCGAATAATCGTTCCACTTGGGTTTACTTGGCCGACAAGAAAGTGGAACGGGAAGAATCGCGGTCGTTTCGAGTCCCTTCTGGAACGTAGCTAATATGGAAATGCGAACGAAATTGCGCTGGCAGATGCTAGTACAAAGTAAGAGATGGAGTCCTAAGTAGACACACAACAAACAACAAGTAAAGGCGAAGCTAATTCACTCCTGCTAAATCGGACGCGAATATCATCAATTTCATATCTGTAAACACTTTGCCCACGTTACTGTCTTCGCCCAGTAAACTTTTTTAGTATGAATGACTTCTTTGTTACCACCTCCTTGATGTTCACAGAAAATCAGTTTTTTTGGTAAACCATATTTGTACTATTCTAAAAGTAAAAACAACACTTAGAAAAAGGCTTTATTTTCATCACATTTCAAACAAAAAAGACAATGAACAATTATTACCACCGAAAACTACAAAATATAACGCAAAAGCAAAAGAAAATTTACCTGGTTGATATTTATTTTAACATTCCTATTAACTTAATTTTAATAAAAATTATTACATAAACACAGAATAACATTAAAACTGATAATCTATCATAAACAATTAATACAATCGAATATAGAAGTTAGAACAGTTATTATTACATAATCGAGACATGATATTATTAGGCATATCGATTTCGTTTTCAATTTTAACAGGTACCTACTAAATAGCAAACAAAACAAACGTCACACTTATTCAAAATGGCGGGAAATTAAAGTCAAAAATATACTCAGCAATCGAGAACATGTTACACTTGTCATAACGCTAATCACGAAAATCATTGGAGAAGAAAAAACATGTTATATTATGGCTACGTTCCATTAGAGACTCACAACGATGACGTGCACGACCCCGATTTTTCCCGTACTATTTGCTTGCCGACATTACAATCGTAAGCCCAAGTGCAACGGTTATATAACAACTCGGAGCACTTCACTCCGTCTTCGTCTTTAGTATTGTAGTTATAGACGGCCTTATCGTATACTAGCGCCATTCTGGCAGATTTTGGAACTATTATTTATGATCGGCACCAGCCGTTTTAAATTCATATAAGATTGTCCTCCTTGTCTCTATCCTCCCTATTGCGCGTTCCTTTAGTATCTCAAATGCCCAAAATGCTCCGTCCGCCTTTCCACAAAGCGACCATGGCGAAAACGTCACTAATGAGTAATGACATCATGATTTTCGCTTGATGCACTCACACAGCGCTCACAACGACCCATGTCAAGAGGTGGGTTATCCCTCTAGCTACAGTGGCGGAATATCTCTGTAATGTAAAAGTGTCCGTCAAAACGTGGATAACAAGGGTGGCGCTGCGGTATATATATGATAAATTTTATAAAAAGCGGTGAGTGACTATAATTAAATCACTCTACACATTTTCTCACAGAATGATATTTACAAAATTAATTTAGATTACGTTAATAGTTGAGGTTTCCTATAGTGGCATTTTATGGTACTTCAACAATTTTTAATTCATATTAATAGTTTTTCGTACGCCAGCGCTATTGTAGTAGGTTTGTGAACCTCTATTTTCAGCATAGTGCTGAACACTTCTCCATCTTCTCTCCATATAAGTAGGTACTCCTTATCTCTCTATACTTTAGTCGTACATTTTTTAAACATGAAGATTGTCCTCCTTGATTTTTTGACATTGAATCTCCGCTATTTTGACTGATTATTCCACCGACCTCTATTATTGGCACTGGAATGACTACCTACTGCTTAAATATGCAAGTATATTTTTGTATCAAGTTAAAGCGCCACTTGCGGCAGTCTTAAGAACTAATATTAGTACTGTAACTTTTTAGTTCGCTTGGACTTCTGCATTCAGCGCCTTCCAGCAGCAGACTTAAAGCAAACTGGTACAAAACAAAACAACATGTCCAGTGGTAGTAATAAGGGGCCAGTCATTAATTACGTAAGGGTCTCCAGGGGAGTCAGAAAAAATGGTAGTCAGGGGTGGGGGGGGGGGGGGAGTGGAGGGCGCTAAAACCCATTCTTACGTAATATTTTACAAATCGAAATTGAATATTAGAATCTTCGTTCTATAATGTGCACTTCCTGTAATGTAATTAATCTTTGATTTAAGTTAATCTGTCAGTTTTGGTATAACTGATCCTTTTCCAACATTTTTTTAATCGGAAAAACGAGATTGAATCTTACGTAAGAGGAGAGAGGGGGAGTTCAAGAAATCTTGAAGAAACTCTACTCCCCCCTAACCCCATGTATCCTTACATGGGGTAGGGGGGGGGGTCAAGTTGTCAATATCAACATTAGATAGTTAATGAATGGCCCCCTAAGAGGTCAGCGGATTATGTCATTAAATCTAACACGTCTGCGAAGACGTCACCTACACCTACGAAAATGACTAAATCATGACTTCTTTAAAACGCTGCACAATAAATAAGACTAATTAAATCATAGACAATATTATAAACATCAAGTTATTGAGGTATTTCTTAAACAAGGAACTTAGAATTATGATTTTTTAACCACTTCACAATGTCAATTTTTATTTTCTATGTCACCATGGGTTCTGGTTTGCAGCGTTCGGGTATTTGACATTGCAGAAGCGATTAATCTGTCTCACACATTAAAGATTAACCTAAATTCTAAATAGAAAAAATAAATTAGTTACTTTATAAATGAAACATAACTTGTGAATAGTACAACTATTAATAAACATTATTTTGGCATGTTTACTTTGATTACGAGTAGCTAATAGTCAAAAAGCCTCACTGTCCCCAGCTTGATAAAGTTACACTATATAATACACAAACAATCAATATTTCAAATAATTGAAAACAAACTTAATTGATACATATTGAAAAGTTTTCAAATAAACCTTAGTTACGTCAAGAGTAAAATACAAAAGGTACTGAAATTTTATTAATAAAAAAACATGCCTGTGATGCTGTGAAATCCTGGTCTAAGTCTAGTACTGAATATCTGTGTATCAAATATTACAGTAATTTTATCAGTCGACGGACAGTAACTATATTTACATAGTCATATTGGTGATGATATTATAACAATTTAATAGTATGATAATTAAATAAAATTCAATTCCAAATGCCACACTCGGAGTTAAATAACAGTTCATTAATATTAAATAGCGACAATTGAAATGTTCACTTTAATCTATACTAATATTATAAAGACGGCCTCTGTGGTTGAGCGGGCTAAGCCTTTGCCGGCCTTTTTTTTTAACAGGGGTTGAGGACCGTAGGCCGCGCGAAAGGGAAATGTCGCTGCCCGTGTGTGGGATTCGCCGGGTTGGGGTGGCACTAGCACCCCACGTTGAGATGTGGGGAACTATTGCCACGCCGCGGTTAGGGATAGCCACTAAAACCCCTGAGCAATCACGAGAGTCCTTTGTCCAGGCTGTGGGCTCGCTCGCGCATTCACCACCAGCCTGGACGGACGGTGGCCGGCCCCTTGCGGGCTGGCCTCTCCATTTGGTACCCGGAGATTTGGGTCTCTCCGGCTTCTCTACCTCACCGCGAGGTGAGAGAGGGCGCGCGGGTCGGCGCGCGTCCCTCCTCTCCGACCTTTGTGTGCGGGCGGGTCCGGTTTCCCCGCCGGTCGCTCGCACGGCCGTAGCCTACGGCGGCTGGAGGTCGTCATGGACGACTCTGGGACGCCGCCGCCGACTCTGACGGGAGGGGAGCGTCGTGGATTGCTCCCTCTCCCGCTCCGCCGTCTCCTTCGCGGACATGACGGTCTCGCAGAAGGAGGCGGCTGCGTTCCACGCGTCGGCGCTCCCAACCATGGCCTTCACCACGGCCGGGAGGGACAAATCCGCCCCGATGGCTGTGACGAGATCACGGCGCTGCTCGTCCCAGGCTGGACACACCTGGAGGGTGTGCAGCGCCGTGTCTTCGTCATCGCCGACGCAATGGTGGCACCCTGACGTCTGTTCGCGCCTTATTTGCCACAGGTACAAGCCTTTGCCGGCCTACCTCACTGCAACCCAGAGGTTCCGGATTCGATTCCCGGTATAGTAAATTTCGGAAACGTATTTTCTCCGTTATTTACCATGGTCTGGGTGTCTGGGATCGGCCCCAGAGTGGTCCGTTGTATATTACCCATGACACAAGCGTAACTTGCTTAATTTGGGGATGTACAATGTGTGTGTGTTTGTCTGCCGATTATTATTATTATTAAAGAGGTTAAGTTTGTGACGTTGTAGGGGGTAATATCTGGATCTATTCAACCTATTTTGAAAATTCTTTCACCAGTGGAAAGCTACATTATTCTTGAGTGACATAGGGTACATTTGATTGTGATTAATAATACGTTTTTTTTGCCCAGCGAAGTGGGTACGGGTCAGCTAGTCATAAATAGGAACGTAAAGATCCCTGCGAATATTACAATAGTATACTCAGCTGTGTAATTTCAAAACCTAGCAACTGACATGATTTTTAAATAAATTTTTGTACTCTCATTCTCTTACTAGATATTTGCTGATATATTGTACTCGTTATAACATGTAAAGACTAATTCAAAATGTGATATCGCTCCTAATAAATTTCACAAATGGTTATGAAATGGTACATTATTGAAGATTTGACGTTTACTGTACTGTGACACAAAGTTTCATGCAATGCACTTGCTATGTTTTGAAATTGTGCATCTGTGTGTGTGTGTGTGTCTGTTGGTGTGTTTAATTAAATCTTTATTTAAGTTCTCCGAGTGCGGCAATAAATGCCGAATTCTAGAACCATACCAATGCAGTCAAGGCGCTAACACAGACGCACGACACTAATATGTCAGATTGAAATTTGACCCACGGCAGTGTACAAATCGAATTTACTTTTGACAGATTTTCGTCTCAAACGACATTTTGTATACGATTTAAGTAACGCGACTGAGACACCAGACAGGAGTTGTTGACAAGCGTTACTATAAATGATTTGATTTTTACATGTAGAAACGGGCGTTAAAATAATCTAAGTTTTAAAATATTATGATTGCAATCATTCCAGTTAATTTTTAAACAAAGACTAATCCGGTATTTGACTGCTTTTACTCTTACCAGCTTATGACGTCATAAGTTTGTAAGCTCATAAGAAATCAAAGAGGCTGTGATGTTCTGTACGTTTATAAAAAGTATGTCAGTTGATTACTGTCCGTCCGCCTGTTGTATGATGAATTGTGTCGCCTGTCGCGGTCGTTCGTCTTTATCACGAGTTGTTCTACATACAATTGTATACAGAGCGGTTTTGTCTTGTGTCACGGTTCCCACTTTCGTGTCACAGTCACGGTCGTGTGTGCGCTGTTCTACATACAAGTGTATACAAAGCGGTTTTGTCTTGTGTCACGGTTCCCACTTTCGTGTCACAGTCACGGTCGTGTGTGCGCTGTTCTACATACAAGTGTATACAAAGCGGATTTGTCGTGTGTCACGGACCCCACTTTCGTGTCACAGTCACGGTCGTGTGTGCGCTGTTCTACATACAAGTGTCTACAAAGCGGATTTGTCGTGTGTCACGGACCCCACTTTCGTGTCACAGTCACGGTCGTGTGTGCGCTGTTCTACATACAAGTGTATACAAAGCTGATTTGTCGTGTGTCACGGACCCCAGTTTCGCGTCACCGTCTCGGTCGTGTATGCGCTATTCTACATACAATTGTATACAAAGCGGTTTTGTCTTGTGTCACGGTTCCCACTTTCGTGTCACAGTCACGGTCGTGTGTGCACTGTTCTACATACAAGTGTATACAAAGCGGATTTGTCGTGTGTCACGGACCCCAGTTTCGCGTCACCGTCTCGGTCGTGTGTGCGCTATTCTACATACAATTGTATACAAAGCGGATTTGTCGTGTGTCACGGACCCCAGTTTCGTGTCACAGTCACGGTCGTGTGTGCGCTGTTCTACATACAAGTGTATACAAAGCGGATTTGTCGTGTGTCACGGACCCCAGTTTCGCGTCACCGTCTCGGTCGTGTGTGCGCTGTTCTACATACAAGTGTATACAAAGCGGATTTGTCGTGTGTCACGGACCCCAGTTTCGCGTCACCGTCTCGGTCGTGTGTGCGCTATTCTACATACAATTGTATACAAAGCGGATTTGTCGTGTGTCACGGACCCCAGTTTCGTGTCACTGTCTCGGTTCTACCTTTGCGCATGTGTATTGTTCTAGATAATTGGCTTAGACGATACATATACATACATTAGATATTTTTACTATTAATCGAGTTTTGTAATGTAATTGACTTCGATTTATTTCAACGATGAATAATTTATTTGAAAACTACTAGTTAATTAAAACTACATTTTAACAATTTTCAGCGCGATTTTAATTCAATTCATTTTATACGTTTCGGCCACTGCTCCTCTCTGCTCCCTACTGCATGTCAACAATGTCAAATTAATATAAAAATCAGCCAAGTGCGTGTCCGAGGTTCCGTACAAGCGATGGACGTCCTATATTATTGCAGAATTCTAAAAACCAAATTAAAATCACCATTAAAATTGTTACTTGTAATTTTTGTTAACAATCGCTAAATCCTAATGAAACTAAAATCTGTTTTAAATAGGATGGTATGGGAAAAAATTCTTAAATAGAAAAATAAACATTGTCATTTTTAGTATAGTATTCAATAGTAACAGGATTAATTATATTTTTATTTCATTAAAAATAATATTTGTCTCGCAGTAAGATTTACGAAAACGCTACATACTACGTTTTATACTACCCGTGCGCAGGAAGGTTTGCCGATAGCTTCATGATGTCACGCGTCGATGGTCGGTAGGGTTACCAAAAAAGGTTACATAAATAGTTGTTGCAATAAATTTATTATTAACCGACTTCCAAAAGGAGGAGGTTCTCAATTTTATTGTTTTATACACTTTACATAAGTATATACAATAATAGTAACAAATACAATACAATATTAGTGAGTAGTCATCGGCAAACCTGCGCGCGGCTCATAAATGTGTCAGCCATACCGTCCTATTTGAAACGGGCTTTACTATTTTATATTCCTAATTAAAACATGTTTAGTGATGTAAGAGAAGAACTTTCTTATATCTTTGTCTACTTAGCCTTGATGTACCGGCTAATTACATCATAGTAGAGATAAGAGATTTTTCTACAATGTAATTGTTTAAAAATGGTAAAATAATATTAATGAAACGCACTACAACTTAAAATAAGACTACATAACACAATTTAACTTTCTAAGATATTACACTGAAGCAGCGTAGCGCTCAGGACAATAACTAAACTAATAGAAAACATGCTAAAGTAATAGCTGAGTAGTTCTCTGCTATTCATATAAGGTAATACACTATACATGAGTGTGAGTGAAACAAAAAACATACGTTTCCATTGTGTCGAACGAATGACAAATATAAATTAACATTTTCTGAATAACAAGGGTAATTAAAATATTATAGTGTTGGAACCAGTAATTGACACCCTGTCAATTTATTCAAATTATTGTTAAATATTCATATTGTCTATTTTGTAGGTATAAAATAATATTATTATCTTGTTACTACTGAATAAAAAAAGTATAAAGATTTCTGAATGTTTTGAATAAATTAATCATTCAAGGGGCGTGCCAACAATGGTACAGATTACCCTAATATACAAAAATATGTATATGACCTTTGTCTATTAAGTAAGACCATCCATTATTAATATGATTATCATCCGTTTATAGCAAGACAGTGTCATCATCATTGTCTCACTATAACTAGTAACAACCACGTAAATAATGAATGTAAGGTTCTATATGCATCTCTTTCTAACATGCTAGCAACTCCATAGTGAAAATAGTTCAGATGTATGTATCTTTCTATAACGTAAGTTATTGTTCTAAAGCATATCCTTAAAATATTTTAATAGTTCCATTATTATTATTATTGAAACCGTATTAGCCTCTATTCAAATTCTACAGAAACATCTAAAAAGCTTAAAAAATAACGTATTTTAAAGTAGTTACTCAACTAATTTTTGACATTTAACTGTAAAATTGTAAACTGACTTTTTTAAATATGGCTTCACACGATCCGTTTCTAGTCAGTGTCAAGTTTTTGTGAATATTTAAGTTTTGAAATGATTATTAGGGGAAATATTAAACCAAATTTTAATTTTATATAACCTGTTACTTACGAGTTTAATTTTTAAATAAAAATTATACGTTCAGATGATTAATTTCAAACATTTTCTACTTTAATAACTTACTAAAGATGTTTCTTAAGTTGACTAAGATATTTAAAAATTACAAATTATTGTAATACATTGCAAAAATTATATGTGTTGTACCTAAATGATGCTCTAAGGAACAAAACTTTACATTTACATATTCAAATATCAAACTTGTTAAGTCAGTGGCTCGACTACAAATGATTTTCCATTCTCACTAATCCAACATATATTTAAAAAAAATGCAAAATTACTTCTTTCCATTTATGTGCTCATCTTATTAAGTCCTTTGATGAAATTGGTCATATCATACTCCTCTTCGTACTGCTTATCGTCCCAGAGGTCAGGTAGGGTTTCCAAGACGGACCTGGATCCGGAGGTGGAAGGCTGTTCAGGCTGGGAAGCGTTAGCACTGGACAAGTTGAACAAATCCAGGAGGCGATCGGTGCCCATAGTCTCCATTGCGGCGTTCTCGCTGCTTATCACCGTGTTCGCTGTTAACAGCTTGAACTTTTGCAACCTATAACCGAAAGTATTTCATTCAGCGTAATCGTTTTTAGAGAGAAACTTTTTATCCGAGCAGGAACAGAGAAAGAGGCGACAAAACCACCCACAGCCAGGTGGTAGGCTATCTCCCCGTCTGAATAGCTACCACCCCTGATCTACAGTATGCTGCCATTACAGCCTTGAGTTGTGTTCAGGCATTAGTGGACAGGTTTCAGTCCCCATTTGGAGTCACTATACAAACGGGGACTGAAACCTGTTACTTGACAGTGTGACAGCACTTTGGGTGTTACTAATGTCCATAGGCGATGGTAACTGCTTTCCATCAGGCGGGGCGTTTGCCTGTGTGCTGATCTCATACAATAAAAAAAAAAAACTAAAAAATTGAGAGGCCTTACGACAGGCCGCTTGGGCGCAGGAAATTGTATTCTTTCTATGTTCCTGCACGGATAAAAAGGTAGACCAAAACAGATATGGATGGATTGCGTAAAGGATGATATGATGATTTGTGGTGGGACGGAGGACGTATGTCAGAATAGAGGAGTGACATGTTGTACCGGTCCTAAATAGTTGGGAGAAGGTGAAAAAAAAGAATCTTTTTTAGTGCAAGCAAGCATCCAATATACTTGGAATATTAGCCCATACAAACAGTGAACAATTAAGATAACCATTCAAAACGGATAACAAACCACTGGCCCACAAAAAAATTAAAGGGGGTCTATACTTTTCACCAGACCCATTTATTCTTCGTTATTTCGATGCGCTCATCATCATTTACATTCATCGCTGAATCCGAATCTGGGGTCAGTTTGGCCCAAACACCCATGAAATTTTGAGGGTGTATGGACCAAACTGACCTCAGATTCAGAGTCAGCGCATCGACATACCTACGAATAGATGGGTCTGATTAAAATCAGCTTTGAATTTTTTGTGGGCCGAAACACAAAATAAAACACATGTCCGAGGGAACAGCCGTAACAACGTATTATAATGTTTAGGACTCACCCCATAATCTTCTCCTCCAACGTGTCCCTGGTGATGAGCCTGTACACGTTGACGACCTTCTTCTGGCCGATGCGGTGGGCGCGGTCCATGGCCTGGAGGTCCTTCATCGGGTTCCAGTCGTGCTCCACGAAGATCACTGTATCAGCTCCCGTCAGATTCAAACCGAGGCCGCCGACCTGCAAATATTTTAACCCTTATGCATATATTATGACATTTGTTAACCTAATTTTGCAAGCTTTTATGTAACTTGCAATGGATGTACCAATGTATTAAAGATGGTTGAATTTATTTATCTGTTTTTTTAACGATAACGATTTTTATTGGTTGAAAATACCCGTAAATCTTTCCGTTGAAAAATTAATTCTGCTAATGTTAACTCGAATGGTTGAGTGTTCTATATTATTTTTGATTCAATGAACTTTCCTTCATACTTCTACATTTTAAGTTAGATATAAAATTTAAAAATCGACAACTACAAAGTAAACAAAGGCTCAAACACACAAAAAAAAGTCAAAACACAAAGTACAAATCTCTTGAAATACAAAAACACAACTTTACCAAAATAATGGAAAATATGCACTGACCCGCCGTAATATCAAATACCAAACAATATATTACGTTTAAAAAATCAACCAATCCCGTCATCTTCGCGATCAATACAAATATCGTTTAATTTTAATTTTCTAACAAATAAAAATACCATTAAGTGTAAAAAACACCAAGTTAAATATTGTGCTTTATTTTGAGGAGCATAGAGCATACAATCAAATACTCAAAATTCAATATTTACATGATAAGTTGAAAACATCTGCAATGCGAAAATAAATCTTGTGTTGAGGACTATAAAGTTGAAACTTGCATGTATATAATTTCCAATAATTACCTACGCGACTACACGCAGTGTATTTGTTAAATGGTATTTTTAACCGTTTTGCTTAATTTTATTTATCGAATAGAAGTGTTAATTTTTTTACCGTTAAATTTATTAGTTAATGGTTATTTGCCACCACTACTATGTAAGTATGTAAGTTCGGGTGGAAACTTGCAAGTTAAGTTTGACCAACTTCCCGGATTCCGATTGAGCTGAAATTTTGCACGCATATGTATATCGCTTGACAATGCAATAATATGGTACCATGGAGCTGATCTGATGATGGAGTCCGAAGGTGGCCATAACTCCCGTACTAAACTAAATAGACCCGTCGTGTTTGGCCTCGTTTTACTTGTCTTGGCTAGCACTCTGCTGCTACATGATATCTAGGATCTCAAAAGGTTGTATTTAAAAACCTTTTTAAAAAGCTTACTGAAATGATGAAACCATACTATTATAAAAACGCAGTTAATAGTAACATTAGTGTTATTGAAATGAAAACTTCTTTAGCCGCGTTGGGTACTTTTTGGTTGGGAAAATCTTATGGGTTCGCGTCACCGACATGCTTATAACACTATATCTGTAGCTATACAGCTGACGTATTGTGTAACATTAGTGCTTATATGTGAAATTGAATGGATTTAGTGAAAATTTCAATGTTTATATACTGTGCATTGTCGAAATTATATTTTAATATTATGAAATAACAAATTTTATTACTAAAAGTTCTAAGTTTACACTTCTATCGGCAGTCTCTATAACTGGCATTTTTTTAAAATATAGTCATTCAAACAATAACATTCATATATTTTTTCCCGGTCCCCATCCGAATTTTTGTTATGTATGTCGGTAATTGTCTGAAAGTTACAGCCCTTAATATAAATTTTAAGTAATTTCCGTGAGCGTCATTTTCTATCTAGGATACCCTGAATCAATTGATTTATGTTGTATATCTGAATTATAGAAAAACAAAAAAAAACTTTTTTTTCTATAATTCAGACGCATTTTATACTATCATATTGTTACGACCTAGACGCCGACAAAAACAAATTCACACCTGCATACCTGCAAAAACACATTTTATTACCTTTCGGCATTTGAACTTCTTTTGATTACTTATCTATTGCCATGCGTTTACTAATTATCCTAGAGAACAGTCCATTGTTTTATTGTACTCGTTTATGGCCGTTGCGGTCGACTCATTAGCCAGGTGTTTCAGATTATGATACGGGATATTGCATATGTGCAGTATAAAGCATTGCCCCGATAGAGGAATCAGGGAGTCGAGCGATAACGACGAGCGAAGCAAGACGTGTGTACTATAATCGGGAATCTTTTAGTGACGGACTTTGCGCGTATTATTGAATTACGACCTTCTTGCATTACGTTTAGATTTGTTGTGTTCGGTTATATTTGTACCCGTATTAAACGTGTTTGTATCGTTCTAATAAACTCTATAATAACTCTAACGGCATTTTAATTCGGGTCTCGCAACTCGTAACAATATCTTTTTTTTCGTTCCATCTGAAATTTGGTTATATACAGGGTGTTTGGCGCATGGACCGACAAAAAATTTTGGGGGATTGGGTGGATCAAGAGCTATCTTTAACCCATAGATACCTATGTCCCAAGTGTCACTGTAATCGAGATACGATTTTTTTTGTTTGTTTTCGAAAATTACCTGGTTCATCGTCTTTAAAACGACATATTTTTCTAGTTTGTTGTTGTAATTGAACCAAATAACTTCCATCGTAGTCTTTAATGTATGATTATTCTAAATTAAACATTAATTCTTAGCATTAGACGTTCTTGACGAGCTTTCAAACTCTTAAAAATGAATTAATCTATGAAAAAGGTCAAATTCAAAATTAATTATAAAAAAAACTAAAAGGTATTAAGAATTTCATTTGATTGAAACAAAATCTGTACTTAATATCCTTTCCAACGATATACCACATGGCCTTGAAATTATTCCTTATGTGACCAAATTATCAAAATCAAAGTAGGGACGAACACGCACTCTAACACCAAACCCGTTTTTTAGAACAATAGAACGCAGGTAAACACTGTCTCTTTCTTGCACATGAAATATCCCTTGTCTTTGTCTGTCATTGGATCGTAATTTGTGTCGTGGTCTTTGTTTAGTATTAGTTGAGATTTTACTATCATTGCTATCGGTATTGTCGCGATTCACATCTGCATTGTTGGAGTATTTTTGTGTTTAACTTTGTTTTTGTTACGTTCTGTTTTTGTTAAGTTTTCTTTGATTGAACTATTCTGTTAAACTGTTGGTGTGTTTGTCTTCACTGTTCTCGTTACAATGTCTAACTACAGTAACGAAGAGTATGCTGATATGTTGTTGGCGTATGGCAGCGCCAATTGTAACGCTCGTGAAGCGCGTAGAATTTACCAGGAGCGATATCCTAATCGGCGTGTACCACACCACGAGACGTTTTCTACGACCTATCGGCGTCTGAGGGAGACTGGAAGCATAAATATTCTAGAGCCTCGAGTCAATGTGAGGCAACATAATGTTGCAGTGGATGAGAGTATTTTACAAGCTTTTGATGAGAATCCAACGACAAGTATTCGAGCTGTAGCTAAAAGACTTAACTTGTCGGTTTGGAAAGTCTGGTCAGTTCTTCGGCAAGATGGAAGGCATGCATTCCACTACACTCCTGTTCAAGGTATGTTTTTTAAACAATTCAAAACTCATTGCATGTGTTTTTACAACTTAATTTCAAGTACAACAATTTAACAAGTAAATTCTTACTCTAATAGTTAAAACAAATGTGTTTGTTTTTGTTCAAAAAAATAATTTATTCATTGTGGCCCTTGGGTCAGCTCACAGATGAAATAAATCGCGTCCGTACAATTCTCACGGATTTAATCGATTGTTCTAGGTCTCATAGACGATGATCATAGGAGGCGGCTGGAATTTTGCAGGTTTGTAATGCATACAGACGTAGAAGATACAATTTTTTTTAAAAGAATTTTGTGGACCGATGAATCCAATTTCAATCATGAGGGGATTGTGAATCTCCACAACCTCCATCATTGGGGGATAAAAGGACAAAATCCCCGCAATAAAAGGAAAAGTTCATTTCAAAGTAAGTTTAGTGTGAACGTTTGGGCTGGGGTTATTGGAAGACACCTGATCGGTCCACATTTCTTACCGGAGCGCCTAACCGGAGAAAGTTATTTTTCTTTTTTAATAAATGACTTACCTGAATTGGTATTACCAATAGTAGAAGAAGAAGATTTTATTTTCCAAAATGATGGTTGCCCAGCACATTACCAACGAGACGTTCGAGAACATTTGGACAATTGTTTTCCCAATTCGTGGATCGGAAGAGGCGGTCCGATTCCTTGGCCTGCACGGTCACCAGACCTAACACCTCTGGATTTTTATGTTTGGGGGCGCGCAAAAGAAATTGTTTATGCGACAGAAGTACGGACAAGGGAAATTTTAATAGAAAAAATAAATAGCGCCTTTCGCATAATGAAAGAAGAAATGCGATTAAAAACGACGACTGTGGAAATAAGAAAAAGATGTCGTGCATGCATTCACAATGGAGGCCGTCATTTTGAACCCAATCTGTGAATAAAATTTAATTAAAACGTCTTAAAATACAAACAAGGTGTTTTCTTTATTCTGACACTGGTTGAGTAATACCTTGTTTTGTGATCACATGAATAATTTCAAGGCCATGTGGTATATCGTTGGAAAGGATATTAAGTACAGATTTTGTTTCAATCAAATGAAATTCTTAATACCATTTAGTTTTTTTATAATTAATTTTGAATTTGACCTTTTTCATAGATTAATTCATTTTTAAGAGTTTGAAAGCTCGTCAAGAACGTTTTGTTGTCTAATGCTAAGAATTAATGTTTAATTTAGAATAATCATACATTAAAGACTGCGATAGAAGTTATTTGGTTCAATTACAACAACAAACTAGAAAAATATGTCGTTTTAAAGACGATGAACCAGGTAATTTTCAAAAACAAAAAAAAAATCGTATCTCGATTACAGTGACACTTGGGACGTAGGTATCTATGGGTTAAAGATAGCTCTTGATCCACCCAATCCCCCAAAAAATTTTGTCGGTCCATGCGCCAAACACCCTGTATATGTCAGTAATTGTCTGAAACTTACAGCCCTTATAATTAATTTTAATTACTTTCCCCGAGCATCATTTCTATTTAAAATACATGTAAATCATTCACGTATATATTTGAATTATAGAAAAATAATATTGTTACACGCCAACAAAGTAAATGCACACCTGGTTTATTACCTTTCCCGAATTTGTACAGTTTAGTATAAAACAATGCCCAAAGGGGGTGGGGGGGGGGTTTGTGGAGGCAGTCAACCGACGATTACGATACGAGCAAGACGTGGGTAGTACATTCTATAAGCGATTCAGTGACGGACTTTGCACGTGTTATTGAATCGTGTAGTTTGTACCGGTTGTATCCAGTTATATTTGTACCTGTGTTACACGTGTTTGTATAGTTCTTAAAAAATCTATAGTAATTCCAATTCGAGTTGCATTTTAATTCGAGTCTTGTTGCTCGTAACAATATCTATTTTTGTTTTTTTGTTTTTCTATAATGCAGACGTATTTAATGCTATCATATAACTCACCGCAGTGGTCAGCAGCAGCACATCGATCGAGACGTCGCTATTGAACCTGGTGACGATCGCGTGCCGGTTCTGCGGCGGCACGGAGCCGTCCAGCCGCAGGTAGGCGACGGTCGGCATGTGCCGCTGCAGCAGGTCGCGCTCCACGATGTCCAGCATCTTCTTCAGCTGGCAGAAGACCAGCGCCCGGTGCTGCGAGACCACGGCCGCCGCGTCCGCCTCCGACGACGCCCCGCCGATGCCGCAGTCGACGAGCAGCTGCCTGCGTCACAGATTAAGCGCATAGCCACAAAGTGGCATACGTAGGGGCTAATATATCTCCCTGACAAACCATCTATATATAATAGGGTGGCGCAAAAAAAAAACAGACTCCTTTTTTTGAGTCACGAATGATAGTTTTTGCTATTTTAAGGACGCCCTCCAAAGGACAACTCAAAAAAAATGTTCAAAGGTCCCTCGAAATTTTTTAACATTTCAAAAATCGCCATAAACTGATTTTTTTTTCAACTGCTCGTTAGAAAAAAAATAATGTTTCTGAAAGTTTCAGTTCAAAGTTTGAATTTTAAAAGGTCGCTCATATTTTTTTAAAATTTACTAGTGTGCATTACTCGTTTGTAAAAATCTAAAGTAATGACATTTATGGTGAGAATCACGCAGGAATTTTTCTAGGAATGTGGCGCCCTCTGTATACGTGGTCGACTGCAAAACGTCAAAGCTGTTAACTAAGATTCGCAACCGACTCGTACGTGCAAGTCAAACCGCAAAAAATATTTAAAAACATAAAAACTGCGGGGTCCAGGTGCGAGGTTCAAAGGCCAAGTTAGTTCCTTTTCCTTAAATTGAAATATTTACCATTTGCGAATCGCCAGTTTTAAAATTATGTATAATTCTCTATGATTAAAAAAAACCTAATATCATATAACTTCATAATTTATTAATTTGGCATGCAAGCGACCACTGGTGTATAATAATAAAAAATTGCAAGTGAATAAATACTGACTTCAGTGCGGGCAACTTGGCGGAGTGCTCGATGTCGTCGAGGGTCGAGTGCTGCGCGGTGAGCTGCTGGCCGATGGCCCTCGCCTCGGGGTGCTCCGGAGTCAGCACCAGCTTCGGGTGGTTGCACACGTTTTGCAGATAGTGCAGTGCCTGCAACGATTGATTGATAATCTCGTTTTAGCCCTACATTTTAAGTTTTTTTATTTGTTTGTATTATTAATATGCGATGATGGTTTTTTTCAATAAATAAATAAAAAAATAAGATCTTTTTCTTTCTGTTTTGCCAGTAACTATTTTTTTAACTGTCTCCCTGTTTTCTGGCCGTATCAAATAGAGGAGATTCTTGATGTTATGCATTTTCAATTTCCTTGTTACAGACGCGTGAAAAGAATGAAAAGCCAGGTAGCTCGGTAGAAACCTGGTCAAAGTCGATATGTTTACCTGGAAACCGTGACTGGTGATCTCCTGCGGCATGTGCTCCCTTGAGAAGTCTTCGTACAGACGCCGCTGCAGTGGACTCAACTCACAGTAGTAGTCTTGAGTTATCTTCGGCGGCAGTTCTTTTAGTACGTCCTCCTTCACACGACGCAGGAGGAACGGTAACACCTACAAGGCAAAATATAAGACGCGTTCCGTTAGTAGCTCACAACGCCCAAAATGCTCCGTCTATCGTTCCACATGGCGACCAAGGTCGTTATGGTCATGGCGAAAACGTCACTAATGACGTCATCGTATTCGATCACACAGCGCTCACAACGACCAATGTCAAGAGGTGGGTCGAATAACCGTTCCACTTGGGTTTACGATTGTAACGCCGGCAAGCAAGTGGAACGGGAAATATCGCGGTCGTGAACGTGGTCATTGTGAGTCTCTAATAGAACGTAGCCAGCAAAGTACGTAAATTATGTAATTTGTTTCATATGGGCTTTACTGTAAAGTAATATAAAATTTCACAGACGTGCAAACGTCAAAAGTAAAATAAACAAAAAAAAGTAAAATTCAAAATGTTTCTCCTTTCTACCTTTTTTTTTGCAGGAGTTTAGCAAACAGGCTGACTGCCCATTTGATGTAAAGCGGTTACCATCGCCTATGGACATTTGCAACACCAAAAATGCTACAAATGCGCTGCTGCTCTCTCAAGGGAGACTGGAACCTGGCCACTAATGCCGGAACACAACCCAAGGTTGTTATGGCGACATGCTCTAGACCAAGGGTGGTAGCCATCCAGCCGGGCATAGACCCTACCACCTGGCTGTGCGTTGTTTTGATGACTCGTCATTATTATACCAATAATAATATTCTTCTTTCCTCTTATTGTGTCTGTGTCTTGCTGAGTATGCACTGTTTGCTAAAACTCCTTTAATTCTTCGAAAAGTAATTATGTTAGATACTTGATATATAAATAGAATAAGAAATATCAAGAAAATTAATTTTTAGCTAAACATGTTGCTGGGAAATTTCTTTTTCTTTGTATATAGACTAGAAAGTAAAATTAAATTCCTACTTATATGTATGACCTTCAAAACCGGTTTTCTTTAGTGGAATCATTGATCAATGAGTGGAACCTATTTTGAATAAAAACTTAAATTTGAGTTGGCCCAGCGGGGTGTAATGGCTCTCCGATGAACGACTATTCCGACACGATTGCAATAGAAGACTTGGGTCCTGGTGGTGTGCTTACCTGTCGGTGCAGGGCCTCGCAGGCGAGGGCGCCGGCCTGCAGCTGGTGGGGCGTGGCCTTCGGGTCCCTGGCGGCGAGGATCGGCCGCGAGTACCGCCCCGTGAACTGGCGCTCCGTACCCAGGAGTCCGGGCATCAGGAAGTCGAACAACGACCATAGCTCCAGCACGTTGTTCTACAAATACATAAGAATGTGTAATTCCCTGGTTCATACTGTACCACTACAAAATTGACGCATTATTATTTAAAAGATTTTTAAATATCAAATCAGCAATCGTCTATGAATGAATGAATGAAAACTCTTTATTGTTCACCATAAACTTAAATCTTGACACTTAATATAAGAGACATTTGCATTAGAGCTATGGGCGGCTTTATCGGTTATAGCGATCTCTTCCAGGCAACCCAGTGTCTAAGAATGGTATCCTAAACTAAAATAAAAGTAATATAATCACAATCACGTACTATTAAAAATAAAATAAAATAAAATCTTAATTTGATTTAGTTTGATTTGTTAAATGTTTCTATAACTTAAAGATCGTTCTAACGTAATAAAAGTTATGAATATTGTAATTTAATAAACGACCAATCAGAGCAGAGCATATGGCTCCGAGCGGGGTCAGACGCCCTCTATACTTGAGTAGTATCTACTTCGGTAGACGGAGGAGTTTTCGTGACACATTTGGTTGGTGGCAACAGGTCGAGTTGGACGTTTGAGAATTTTAAAGAAAGTATTGAAGTTGGAAGTATGAGTGGTGCCCTGAACCCGCTGCTCGGTCTAAACTATGTTAAAATGTGTTTTAAATCTAAATTAAAAGTGTATAAACCGTGGCCATCGTGTTTTATGCTTTATAAAGAACATATCACGAGACCGAGGCCTTCTCCGACATATATATATACATATATACACACACACACACACATATATATATATATATATATATATATATATATATATATGTGTGTGTGATTATATATATATATATATATATTATATATATATATATAGGTCTTACTTCAATAACAGTTTAAAATACCGTTCGCAACATAAAAATATACTTAGATCTAAATGACGCTTACGATAAAATGGTGGTAAAGGCTAAACCCATAAATTGCTCGAACCGTCATTATAAAAAAACACACACAAACCTGTATAGGCGTCCCGGAGAGTATCAACCGATGATTGGCGACCAGCTGCTTGATCGCTTTGAACGCTTTCGTCTTTCCGTTCTTGATCACGTGGCCCTCGTCCAGGATGCAATAATTCCACTTTATGCTGCTGAAGAAGTCTATGTCCTTCCTGACGATATCGTACGAGGCCACGATGAAGTTGCTGGACTTCACGTAGTACCGCAACCGCTCACGCTCCACCGGCAGACCGACATATTGGAGCGGCTTGAGAAATTTCGACGGTATGAATTTGTTCACTTCAAAGACCCAGTGACCTGAAATATTCTGGTTGTTATAAATAGATATTACCAGGGATGCTATAATAATAACAGCCCATGAACGTCCCACTGCTGGGCTTGGGCCTCCCACGCTTGTCCAAGGCGGCTTGGCAGGTTTCATCTCGATGTGCAGGTCTCATCACGATGTTTCCTTCGCCGTTATTAGCACGTGGTAATTGTAGCAATATGCGCATTACGTCAGAAAACTGCATATAGTGCATGCGTTCCGGTCAGAATCGAACCCGCGCCCTTTGAGTATGGGACGCGTGCACTAGCCATTACGCTATCACGACTTAAATGTGAAGAAAACGATCGGATATCCGAAAAAGTCCCAAAAAATCCAAAAAAAATGACCAAGAGCGTAATTGAATATTATGTAACAGTTTTGGATAACGGCGGAGTCTAAAATTTATTATTATAAGCCACGCCCATATGGTTTGCCGATGACTACTTACTATTATTGTATATACTTAAGTATATACAACAATAAATTTATTGTAACAACTATTTATATATCCTTTTTTGTCAACCCTACTGACCATCGACGCGTGACATCATGAAGCTATCGGCAAACCTTCTGCGCACGGGTTATATGTAATATTGTAGGATCCTTGATGGAAACTACACACTTTATCTTCATGATTTATTTCATCCCTCAGCAATAAAAACTGTCGATCTATTTCATTCTTATACATGTTAAACATGTGACTTCGTTAGATTTGCTGCACAGTATCAGACTTTTTTTATAAAAAGCAATTATAGCGCAGCCATGTGTTGCTAACTGACTGCGGCAAAACGCGTTTTTGCCAAATCCAATTTCAATACAAACTGTAAATTTTTGATTGAAATCGATCAATATCCTACAGCTATTAACCACTTTAATCTTAAATAAGACTGCATTTTTTTTTTAATAAAACGGTACAGGAGAATGTCCCTCTTCAAGTTCCCTTCAACGACTACAGAATAAAGTATAATCAAGGGCTGTACGGTACTGTACCTGTCAAAGTGGACGGACACACCACCAACGAGGGCAGATTGGGCAACTTCTGCTGCGTCCTCTCCCAATGCGAGCCGGCCACCACCACTATGGACTGTAGAGTCTTGCCCAGACCCATGTCGTCGCACAGCACTCCGTGGAGTTTGTACTCGTTCAGGAAACGCAGCCAGTTCACACCCGCCTGTGGGGTAGTTAGATGGTTGGCAACGTAATCATGAAACCAGACGGCCGAGTAGTAAGATTGCAACACGAGGAGATTGAGTAGTAACAAGATTGGCAATATAGTTTCGGTACCAGAGGATTGAGTAGTTAAATGGTTGGCACCGTAATTGCGACGACATTAGGTTGACTAGGAAGATAGTCAACAACGTGATCATTATATCAGGAAGTAGAAAGTATCTTACTTGTCTATGTTGGCAACATAATCGCGACACAAGGACATTGAGTAATAAGATTGTTACAAATTAGTTGGTTGCAACACAGGCAGTTTCGGTAGTAAGATGGTTGGCAGTGATTGCGACACCAGGACACTGAGTAGTAAGGTTGTTGCAAACTGGTTGCATCACCAGCAGGTTCAGTAAAATAAGATTGTTGGCAATGTGATTGTAACATCATGAGGCTGAATGATAGGTATTTTAGCTAATTGGCTGGCTAATCCATCATTTGGCAAATTTTTGGAATAAATTTAAATATTAAAACTGGTTACAATTCTTTTTCTCCATGCAGGAACGGAAAAAGAATACTAATTCCTGCAACCGAGCTGCTTGTCGTAAGAGGCGACAAAACAACCCACCGCCAGGTGGTAGGGCATATGCCCGATGGCTATCAACACCTGGTCTAGATTATGCAGCCATTACAACCTTGAGTTCTGTTCCGGCATCAATAGCCAGGTTCTAGTTTCTCCTTCGACTACGCAGCATGCAGTAATTACAATTGCGGCTAGCCGGACAGCCGACCGGACCGGTATCTCAGACTTTGCAATTGAATATTTTCCGAGAAGACTCACCTGCTGATAAGTCCTCAACTCTGCGCTAACCGGCACGGGTATCTTGTAGTCCTTGATGGCCTTTGGATTGAATAACTGGTCGAGAAACTGCTTGTCCCTTTGCCTCTTCGCCTTTAAAGCCGGGGAGAGGCCAGGTGGCTCCGGAATGGCCCCGTCGAGAGGCATCAGCTGGATGAGGGACGCGAAGCAACGCGTCGACATCGCGCGAACTGGGCTACAAGGGTCGCTCATACGACCTGTTGGATATCACTTACGTTGTAATCCTTGATGCAAAAAATATTATTAGTACAAAGAGTGAGATAAATATTTATTCTTGCAAAAATTTCATTGCATACAGATTTTAATCTTAAAAATAACAGCTTTAATTTATTTAGACACAGTTGTGGTATGGAAAAGTTCCACTTTTCAAATTGATTCATTTAACGTTCCCCGAGCACATGTTATGTTTTCAAACTAAGTCACAGAACAGACTGTTCCATAGAAAATTATGTTGGATTATTTGACAATAAGGTTTAAAATTAAAATTACTGAAATATAAGATGTTTGATTTCCTGTCTTATCTAGGAAGATTGTTTAGACATTTAAAACCTTTTTATTGATTTTAATGTTTATGTTAAGCGTAGTGATTATATTATCCTGTTTGTTTCTTATTATTAATCTCAGCGTCAACTTTCTTTTTTCATGTTTTAATATTTTATAAACGTAACATTCATTAAAATGTTGGCAGTATTGTAGTAGTAGTAGTATTGTACTCGAGCAAGCAAAAGTCAACTTTAATATGACAAACATTTTCATTACACGACTGTACTTATTAAAGTACATTGTATAATGTTAATATTACTTATTTTTATTATTCAATATCAATAAGTAACTCAATCGAACGATTTCAAAGTCGTATAATTTTAAATCGAATTCTCGTGATAATCCGGTGACTTGGTTATCGATTAAGAAAGTTTCAATCCCTAAATATGTTGAAAGGAGAAGTGTTAAATCGGGCTTCTTATTTTGTGACTATTGTAGTAACGTATACAAATTAATATCACTCACCGAGTAAGGGTATGACGAGTAGCACAATGTAGGGCACCACTTGCAGTTGCAGCGCGTCCACGACGCGCGCCATCGCCTCGGCCGCGCCGCACCTCACCCGGTCGCACCTCAAGTCGCCCAACGCTGGGATCAACTACAACAACGGATTATGTTTTCATTATATGCAGAGCAACACTAATATAGGCAGCACCAATAAGTTGAGAAGGGCTAACGTTAACATATGACGAGTTTTAATCAATATCAACTAATGCAAGTAAGAATAGAATAGAATATTATTTATTGCCCACAATAAAATAATAATAAATTAACAATCGGCGGTCTTATAGCTAACAGCGATTTCTTCCACACAACCTAGTATAGATAGAGATAGTTTTACATTTTTAATAATGGGTCGGTATTTAGTGTGCATAGTAAGTGCAGCTAACAACATTTTTTTCTATATTAATCATTTTATTTTTAACCCACTTCAAAAAAAGGAGGAGGTTCTCAATTCGTCGGGATATTTTTTTTTTTGCTTTTTTATGTATGTTCGCAGATTACTCCGTGATTTATGATCCGATTTACGTGATTTTTTTTTGTTCGACGCGGAATAGCTTCCAATTGGTCCCCTAAAAATTTGACATAGTTTGGCCCAGTAGTTTTCATTTTATGAACATTTTTCATGGAAATAATTTTCACTCCGTTCCATATGTACACCGATTACTCTGAGATTTATGATTCGATTTACGTGATTCTTTTTTTGTTCGACGCGGAATAGCTGCCATGTGGTCCCCTAAAAATTTGACATAGTTTGGCCCAGTAGTTTTCATTTTACGAACATTTTTTTGTTCCCGGTTCTTGGGACCTACATTTTTTAAGAAGCGCGGCACCATTCGTAGGTCCACCCATACATAGCTAGACACTAAAAAGTAACAAATAACAAATAAAAACTTCGTTTAAAAAAATCGACTTCAAAAACTAAAAAACTAAAATGTATAAAATAACTTATTTCTAAAGCTATTATTATTAATATATATTATCTAAAACATCTTGAAGTCGGTGCAAAGTAAAACATAAAAATTACTATATTTTGAAAATTACTAAGCACCGACTTTAAGATGTTTTAGATAATATATATTAATAATAATAGCTTTAGAAATAAGTTATTTTATACATTTTAGTTTTTTAGTTTTTGAAGTCGGTTTTTTAAACGAAGTTTTGCACTACCTTCTGGCCGCGACTTCGTTCGCGTGGAATAGTTAAAAAAAAGTTGCACTAATAAGTTGAGCAGGGCTAACATTAGCATGAGATTTAAAAATTTTCAATTAATGCAAGTAAGTGCAGTTAACAACAATTTTTTCTATATTATTCATTTTATATTGCACTAGCTTCTGCCCGCGACTTCGTTCGCGTGGAATAGTTATAAAAACGTCTGGTCTTAACGTGATGATATATAGTATATACTCTTCGTCGATAAATGGGCTATCTAACACTGAAATAATTTTTCAAATCAGTCCAGTACTTCCTGAGATTAGCGCCTTTAAGCAAGCAAACAAACAAAGTCTTCAGCTTTATGTATTAGTATATGTTCTTATACTTAATAATGCTTACATTATCTTTTCCTATAGTTTACTATAGTAGAATTATTTTCTCCGTGCAGTTTGGGTCATAAATGAAACCCGGCCTCAGCCCGGCTAGAGCGGTGAGCATGTTGCGCGGGCGCAACGCCATTATCGATAAAGACTCATTCTTATCAAAGAAAGATTATCATTATTATAAAAATCATTATTATCTTTTTGCTGTTAATTTTAAACTTAGATATAAGTATTTATATTTATTTTTAATATAACTTGTTACATTCTAAACTTTTGTACTTATTGTTTTTTAATACATAGATACCTAATTAATAATTTATTTTAAATCATTATTATTCTTATAAACTAAATACGTTGTTTTATCTATTTTTTTCTTTCATTTATATCACTAACCCACAAAATGACAAAACTAAATACACTATCAATAACGCTTATCGACATCAATAATGCGTATTACTATGCCTAAGGCCCGTGAGTGGAAGAGAGAGCGAAATATTCGCTTCACCACTCCGATTATTTATAACCCAAACTGCACGGAGAAAATGATTCTACTATAGTTATTTATTTATACATGTGGCATACTTTAGGATGGGGTGGAAGGGACGAGGTACACGGGGATCAGACAGGAAGAATGGGATACAGTGAATGGGATAGGCGAATGCGATTAGGGAATATGGGATAGAGGGAGGGGCAAGTAGGCCGGCCAGTTACATTTCAAAATCTAATATATTTGAGCTTTAAAACACGAAATTTGAACTATTATTTATTATAAGCTTTATCTGTATGAGCATAGCATTCAAATTATTAAACAATAATTTATATGGAGATAGAAACTAATTAAGAATGCTGTTTTAATTTAATAATTGCTTGATGTAAAATTGCATGCATGTGTGATGTCACACTAGGGAGGGAGGAGTCTCACAAATGTGACCAGACGTGACAAGGAAGGGGGAGGGGTCAAAAAGTCAAGAAATTCATGTGACGCGCGCACCCCCCTCCAGCCGTTGTCATGCCACCTCGCTGACGTCATTATTTTCATAGGCATAAAGGTCCTTTTCCACTATACGTATTGACGACATAGTGCTCTGTGATGTCAACTGAGCTGGTTGAGCCGATTGATGTTTATCTCTTATACGCGAGCTACCCATAGTCTACTAGAAACACTTGTCTATGTCTCGATACAACAACAACATCTGAACGAATTCTGACCTCATCGACGACGGTGGGCATGATGTGGTCGGGCCTCGCCTTGCACATGGCGGCCATGGCCCTGGCCGCCATGTGCCGCACGCCCGTGTACACGCTGCGCGTGAGCGCGCAACACGCGCGCGCGCCCCCCTCCAGCCGGCGCCACGCCCCCTCGCTGACGTCACCGCACACCGCCTCGAACACCTGCAGGCGAGAGATCAGCTCCTCGGCTGTTTCTATGTCTTGCTTCACTAAACCTGCGACATATGGTTCACTTCAGAATTTAGATAGATAGATAACACTTGACTGTACACCATTACAGAAAATTTACAAACTAGTAATAATCTAATTGGGTACAAAGGGCGGTCTTATCGCTAAAAAGCGATCTCTTCCAGACAACCCGTGGCAAGAATATTCTGATTAGGATTGGCGATGGTGGTATACATAATTATTGTACGATTACTTACATACATACATACATAACTTCACGCCAGGTCCCTTGCGGGGTAGGCACGAACTTACTACTACTGCACACTACTTACATACATTTTAATAATAAATATATAATAGCATATAATATATAATTCAACAAGTATTCTGTCTAGTATTGAAAGGGAATCTTATGAACCAGTACGTTTACACTTTACAAAATACGTTTGTACTTATACGGCTCAAAATTTGGCTTGCCTCATATAATAATAAGTAACTAATATTCTGCACCAGCTACATGTTGCCTGGAAGAGATCGCTTTAAGCGACAAGGCCGCCTAATGTTACCAAAATGATAATATTGTAATTGTGCATTTTGAAATTGTATATTTGGTGAGCAATGAAGTGTTATCAATTCTAATCTCGATCTACAGTTTAGTATTTCGTACTTTTAATCACTCCACAGATAAGATAGTTACAAATAGATGTATGTTCTAGATTTTACAGAGCGAACCGCGACACGTTATAATTTGATGGTATGCTAGGGTATATAGAATTTAATTCCTTCTCCATAGGCTTTCAGTTTCTTCACAATATCATGCTTGGTGGAAAAGTAGAAAGACTTCAGTTCCACAGGTAAAAAAATCTCCATTCACCAACATTAAAAATTGATATGTTGACGCGTGTACCCGCGCAGCGAGCGTGCAAGTTATATGGATAGTTTATACGCCAAATTCACATATCTTGCACGCTCAAATATTTGTCACATCTTTATATGCATAATTCTTCTGTTAGTGTGTATGTTACTGAACTCTTCCTAAACGGTTGAACCGATTTTTATGATTTTTTTGTGCTTATTCGAGTGGATTCGAGAATAGTTTAAATTCACAATTGGACCCGATGAAATCTGGGTATTAGATTTTATTTTTTTCAGGGCAGGACAACGTTTACCGGGACCCCTAATATTTATATTATTTTTTAGTAATTAAATAACGTAAAATAAACTTACTATCGTCGTTCATCACTTGTGAGAATGGCTCGGTGATGAATTCCCACAGTTTGGGCAGCTTCTGCGGCAGCTCATCACCGAAGTACCTCGTGAGACTCGTCAGGGCGTAAGTTGCGCCGCGCCGTTGTATTCTTAATAGTTTACGCGCCTGAAATTAGCAAACAATGTTTACTTATTTTATTACTTAGGGATCCGTAGCTATTTTAATAAAAATGGGAGCATTTGAAACAGTAAACAATTTATTCAATTTATATAGCCCGGTATTAAACATTATTAAGGTACATTTTTCAATTCTTGTTCTGATTCCGAGCATTTATTTTACTTTTGACGTTTGCACGTCTATAACGTTACGTATGTCTTGACAGTAAAGCCCACGTGAAACAAATAACATAATTATCGTACTTTATTGTTATTTGTGTTAATAGTGATATTCTGTGTCATGTAACGCATAGACTATAAAAACTACGTTTAAAAAAACCGACTTCAAAAACTAAATAACTAAAATGTATAAAATTACTTATTTCTAAAGCTATTATTATTAATATATATTATCTAAAACATCTTAAAGTCGGTGCTTAGTAATTTTCAAAATATAGTAATTTTTATGTTTTGCTTTCCACCGACTTCAAGATGTTTTAGATAATATATATTAATAATAATAGCTTTAGAAATAAGTTATTTTATACATTTTAGTTTTTTAGTTTTTGAAGTCGGTTTTTTTAAACGAAGTTTTTATTTTTTATTTGTTACTTTTTAGTGTCTAGCTATGTATGGGTGGACCTACGAATGGTGCCGCGCTTCTTAAAAAATATAGGTCCCAAGAACCGGGAACAAAAAAATGTTCGTAAAATGAAAACTACTGGGCCAAACTATGTCAAATTTTTAGGGGACCACATGGCAGCTATTCCGCGTCGAACAAAAAAAGAATCACGTAAATCGAATCATAAATCTCAGAGTAATCGGTGTACATATGGAACGGAGTGAAAATTCTTTTCATGAAAAATGTTCATAAAATGAAAACTACTGGGCCAAACTATGTAAAATTTTTAGGGGACCAATTGGAAGCTATTCCGCGTCGAACAAAAAAAGAATCACGTAAATCAATAAATGACGGAGTTATCGGCGAACATACATAAAAAAAAAGCAACGAAAAAAAAAAAAGATCCCGACGAATTAAGAACCTCCTCCTTTTTTCGAAGTCGGTTAATTAAACCATCAGCACTATACGTAAATAAATCGAAAGTAATCGATTTGAAGAAAAAATCTCGTCATCGTCCGGCATTGGACGTGATCGTGGTTAAACGCAAACCTATTTAATATTATAAAAAAGTGAAATAATATGTTCATTGAAATGTGGGTATATTTATTACACTATATAGTACTTTTAGCAAGAATATATAGATAAGTTAAATTGATTAAAACTTATTTATAAATTAGGTCGATTTTTATAACTAACTAACTTTACTAAACGATCCGTCATCGAGCTGTCAAAAATAAATACTTGAAAAGACTACTGCGACTTAGTGTTTGGTAGATAAGAACGAAAAAGAGATGTGTAAAATTAAATACGTAAATCAGCTAGTTGTTGTAATAAATGAAAAATTTAAACTAACACTATCATACATACATATATTGCTATAACAGGAAAATTATATTTCTGTCTCTCTCTCTCTCTCGGCATTTCCCAATACTTGATGTACTTATTTACTTACGACACAAATTGTACTGCATAGGTTTTACGCAACTAATAACTCTTCCCGATGTACCGACGCAGTAGACAATGTACGAATTGTGTAAGCGGAACAGAGCTAAGATTACATAACAAGCGACACGCATTTTCGCTCGCAAATAAAAGTTCAATATAGATTATTCAGATATCAAAAACCTATCTACACTTTCCAGCGCAAAAGGAAAATTGCCGATCGGAATTACAAGTTGTGTTGGAGTAAGAAATTTTATAAGATTTTCTTGAACTTACTTCATCCTCGTGAGCTAGGAAATGATCCAAATTGATGTGAGAGGTGGTTGAAGGTGGCCTTCCCCGTTTGGGCAGATCACGCTCCGCGTACCTCTGCTGCTCCCACAACGTCAATATACCATTGTGTTTGTCCACTGGGAAGACAAACAATACATATACAGATAAATATTCAGCTGGACTCGAACTTCCAGATTTCAAACTACATATTGAATAGTATATAATAATAATAACAGCCTATAAAGTCCCACCGCTGGGCTCCGGCCTCGCACTATAGGGGCATCGGATAGTGTACCTCGCCACGCTTGTCCAAGGCGACTTGGGAGATAAATAAATAAAGGAAATAAATAAAGTTTCATTATTATTTGATTTATTTGATTAGAGTCCAGAGCATAGGCGCAAGGTCGCGAAGATAACTGTCTTCTATCGGATACATTTCGGGGAGTGTTTCTTAGAATTGCAAGAGCTGGTTCCTCCATCCCATTATGCCATCGGACGACTAAACGCACCGGTTTGCGCCAACATTACATGGTGGAAACACCATCAGTCAGAACCAAGCGTTTCGCTTCATATATTCTGGTGCGCACTGCCGAAGAGTGGAATAATTTACCGGAGTCTGTTTTTTCTGACAAATACAATCTTGAAGTCTTCAATTCACGAGTGGATTTACCTTCTAAGTAAACGTGCTCCATCCTAGACTGCATCATCATTCAACATCAGGTGAGACATATCGAAAATATTATGTTTTTGTCAGTTTACTCGAAAGGGTCCAAATACCTTATAGTGCAACACTTACAAGCCAATATATACCAATTGCCTCGCTGGAAGATCTTCCTTTAAGACGGAGGAGCATTCCATCTCGCTCCACCTATAGTAGAATTATTTTCTCCGTGCAGTTTGGGTCATAAATAATCGGAGCAGTGAAGCGAGTATTTCGCTCTCTCTTCCACTCACGGGCCTTATGGGCAGTCATAGTGATACGCATTATTGTTGTCGATAAGCGTTATCGATAGTGTATTTAGTTTTGTCATTTTGTGGGTTAGTGATAAAAATGAAAGAAAAAAATTGATAAAACAACGTAATTTATTTATATAAGAATAATAATGATTTAAAATAAATTATTAATTAGGTATCTATGTATTAAAAAACTATAAGTACAAAAGTTTAGAATGTAACAAGTTATATTAAAAATAAATATAAATACTTATATCTAAGTTTAAAATTAACAGCAAAAAAGATAATAATGATTTTTATAAGAATGATAATCTTTCTTTGATAAGAATGAGTTTTTATCGTTAATGGCGTTGTGCCCGCGCAACATGCTCACCGCCTTAGCCGGGCTGAGGCCGAGTTTGATTTATGACCCAAACTGCACGGAGAAAATAATTCTACTATAGTCGGGACATCACAAACACCTCATACTTAAAAAAGAACCGCAATTTCACTGTCCGTGGGCCAAGGTGGCCCCGCTCAAGAATCGTGCCGGGATATTTTGTTCTACTTACAAGAGGGTCCATTGGGGCAGGCGTCGGCCTTCCCCTCGGCGCCGCTGTCCCCGCTGCCGGAGTCAGCGATGCTCTCCTCCGCGTTCTCCATATATATACGCGGCGTGTACTCCGGGTCACATCTAAAATTGTAACGATCATTAAATTAGAATAAAGTACTAAAGGACATGGTCAATGCTCCTTGGTACATAAGGTCGGTCTTAAAAGTGGACCTCGCCCATTAATGTAATTAAAATACAAATCGCAACAAACATTTTGAAAAACGAATGGCAATGGATAAGTGGAAAAATGAATTGATTTATTTACACACATATCACACATGTACAACAAAAAAAAGAGACAATATCATCAAACACATTAATATACAATGGACTACTCTGGGGCTGATCAAACTCAGATCATAGTAAATAACGGAGATAATTCGTTTCCGAAATTTTCCACACTAGGAATCGAACTCGGCTCACTGCAACGCAGAGGCTGCAGTGAGCTAGGAAGCCATAAGGCTTCGCCAGCTCAACCACAGAGGCCGTATAATAATGATTGGTTAAAACAAAAAACCTTGATAGCTCGATGGTATGCCTCATTTACATTACGCCCACACAGGCAGCAGACAGGGAAGTAGGCAGTGCGAGTATGTAAACATTTTACACTCGCGCTGCCCCCTTCCCTTTGAAACGATTGGTTATCTTTTTATTATTCTCAGACTTACCTCAAAAACGCCTTCAAATTGACAAGCACTTTGTTGTTTGGGCAGGGTTCTCTGTCGACGAGCTGAGCTAGCAATGTAGCCAGGGTTTGAGCTGAATTCAGCTGCAAGTCTTCCGAGGGTTCCTTCTTGATGCTCTCCATCAACGGACGGACTACCGGGTTCAGTTTTTCTGGCAGGGAGTGGAGGTTTGCACATGCGCCTGCTAATGCTGCTTGAACCCTAAAACATAATAGAAAACACTTATTAAGCAATAATATTAGGACACAATTGAAAAAGCAAAAGACGAGAAAACAAGAACTCTTATTACCAACAAGAATCTCTTCCAGACAACCTTGAAGTGGATTACAGATAAATTAGCTTCGAGATATTTTTGCGTTTGTAGTAGTATTTTTATATTTACAGGTCTTCGAAACATGAAAAATTAGTATTAAAATTATATTTAATAATAATATATATTATTTTAACTCTCGTAAGACGAAACCATCAGAAATTTGTTGACGAGCTGTCACACGCGGTTAATTGGGTAGCACCACAAATTTGTGGTCAAATACAGATAATTGAAACAAACGTTGAAATGATGCTTTCTCCCTCCAACTATATAGAATTTGTATTAGAATAAAAGAGACGATATAATTCTCTTGGTTTTGGCGCGGCAATTTTGATGCCATCTTTTGGAAGGAAAAAAAATATTTTGGTCCTCGTTTGAGGGTTAATATCTTTTTATATTATTATTTTCTTATTAAATTAAATAACTGCCTTTAAAAATATATAAATAGTATTAATTTATTTATTTATGTGCTGACCGTACACTACTACAAACGCAATACAGACACATTTTCCGCTGAAACGATTCTTACATTCTTTTTTAAGCGTTTTTCTTTCAGCGTGGTCAAAGTCGCGAGCATATCCCAGTTATATATAAAATTCTTCTGTTCTCGTGTATGTGCCATTGACGGTTAGACCGATTATGATGAATGAAATTTTTTGCGTGTTCAAGTGGGTCGAGAATGGTCTAGATTCACATTTGGACCCGGTAGATGGCGCTAGAATCGGGATTTATATTTTTTGTTTTTTTCATGGATGGTAGAGGTAAGGAGGACCTTCTAGTATGGGGGATCAGTTGAAAAAGTGTGCACCTGTAAACAGCATATTATGGTTCGAAAACTCGCTAAAATAGCGCTAGTGTCGGAAAAGGCAATGATATGAATTTAGCAGTTATAAACGAAGTGAAGTGTGCTGGGTTGAAAAACGCATGCGTGGTGACAAAGAAGAAGTATTTCTTTCGTTCTTTAATCTAGTATGACTAGTATCCTACTCTAATTATTTGTGGCGCTATTTTTAAACACTTGCTACTTGTTACTGTGGCGCATCTTAATTTGCTGCCCTTCAGTGGACACTTTTTAATATACTGAGATGGTTCTCTTTACCTCTATCCTCCATGGTTTTTTTAACATTAGTATTCTTCTAGCAATAAAAATAACTTACGACACATTAAGTGTGCTCTGTTCAATAGTGCATTGATTCACGGAGGCCTGCAGCTGCTTCCGCCTCTCCTCCAGGGTCTGGGCGACACGCTTCAACTTCATGGCTGCAACCATGGGCTGGGTTACCGCTGTCATATGAACCACCTGGACAAGAAAGGAAATTTCAATAAATCAAAAAAAACACGGGCACATAATGAGGGGGGACGTAAGTCACGTGACAAAAATAATGTTAAACTACAAGATACAAATATAAAGGTAGACCAAAAAAAACCGATGGACGGATTGTGTGAAGGATGATATGATGATTTGTGATGTGACAGAAGATGTAGGTCAGAGAAGAGGCGTGTGAAAGGAAAAGACATACTGTGCCGACCCCAATTTATTAGGATATGGCGTAAAAAAAGAGAAAAAAAAACATAGTCTGTGTAATGTGACCAGAAACGATGGGTAATTAAAATTATACAACAGTCTGTCTTGAAGGATCTTTAATAACTAACTAACAATAATACGCAATAAACGAGATGTATATAAGTTTGAATAAATCCTTTTATTATGTGACCTTATTATTATAAAAGTTTTATATTACAACTGAATAATATTCCCGATGCCCCGTTCGGGCATCGTTTTATACTAAACTGTACAATACAACAATCGACCGCGTGGACTGTAGTTTCCGAGAAACCGTAATCTGTACGCTTGCGGCCATAAACAAGTACAATAACAACAGACTATTGTGCAATTGCAAAATTTAAAGACAAAATCAACAAAAGAAGTCCAAATGCGGGAAAGGTAATAAACCAGGTGTGCATTCACTTTGTCAATGAAGAATGTTTCAAAATCAGGAGGTTTTAGGGGTTAAAGGCAGGGAGAGTGGGAAAAAAAAGGATATGGATGCGATAAAAATTTAAAGCGAACCTGCTCTAGTCTTATTATGGTATTGAATTCTTCACCATCCACGGGTAGTTTGTAGTGTTTCATCATGGCGAGTAAATCTCGAGCCTCTTGAAGTATCCTGGAAATAATAATCAAATATATTTAATCCTAATAGCTCTTTTTTACTCAGACACAAATGTTGTGTTAAGAATATTGATAAATATTAATATGTGAAACAAAAACTTTGTACCCCTTCTTACGAAAATTGCGCGGACTCACGAGTATGCCATTTCGCACACTTATATAATGTATATAAAGAAGGAGTGAAGAATGGCAATTTTTTTAAAATTATGCATTAAAAATACATTAAATCAATAAAAAAAAAATACACACACTACCATGCATTTGACACACACGCATATATACTCTTTTGTTTATTGTTAAAGTCAAATAAGTGCCTTGGCGAAATCTGTGATTATAGAAGTATAGTCTTTGACAACAGAACCTTAATAAAGTTCAATCTTATAATTGAAATATTGAAATTAATTAGGGTCGAATTTCGACCATTCGAATTAAAGCTTCCTATTAAATTTTATCCATATGGGCCCAGGAGTTGCTGAGAAAATAACTGTAATATACTGACACAGACAGACAGACATGACAAAAAAAAAAGATTTTAATTTTTACCAAGATGCCTATGAAACCCAAACAAGTGAACAAGTAACAGGCTTTGTTAAATCTACTGTAGGGAATAAATTTTCAAAGAGTACTTACCTATTACAGTTCAAAGCTACCTCGTCGTAATACAGAGCTTGATTCAACGCAGTGTGCAACGTTGTCGTCAATAACGGCGGTGCCAATTTTGACATATTTTCAAAAGCTTCCTGCGTCGAAATATTGCCAACCTGACCAAAAGATTAACAAAAAAAAAATAAGTTTAGTCATTCTTTTATAACTTTACACTCGGTATTTTATCTTCATACATGATACAAAGACGAAAATATACACAGTGCATTTTTCAACTGGGCTGGGATTTGACGAAAACCAAATTGGTATCAAGTGGGAATAATAAAATGTATACCAATTACTTTACAAAAATAATTAACATCAAGTAAATTGGGAGTACGTTTAAGCCGCGGATGTACGAGGGGAAGGGGCGTGATATTTTTCAGACGGCCCACCTGATAGAAAGTGGTTTCCGTCGCCTATGGACGTTTGCAACGCCAGTAGTGTCGCCAACGCGTTACCGACTTTTTAAGAAATGTTATAACGCCCTTCTTAAAGAACCCCATGTCATAGCGCAAAGGGGAAACCGCGGCGGGAAGTTCCCTCCAGATCATTGTTGTATTTGTATTTATTTGCACGAAGCGCAGGCAAAGGTTTTGTGTCTACAATTCCATCAGTCAGCAATGGAATTGGATGATTTTGAAAAATTGTGTGTGTACTTATGTACACGCGTTAGAAGATATACTTTGGCGTAAAAATGTTTTCAAAAATTTTATCTTTCGCCTTATTCTACGTTTGTAGAAAAAACGACACTAACACTAGAAAAACTAACATGTTGACTATAGCTAACTTCAGGGTGTCGGTATTTCGTAACGGCGTGCGCGCGCATCGTAAAAATTTACTCTCATCATTTTTCCCTAACGCGCCAAAAGAAATATAACTTCAAAAAATACACATCTGTATTGTTGTACCAAATCCTAGTGTAGTTTATTTACGAACAATTTCTGTGAAGAAATGTCAAACTGCAAACCAAGTGCAAGGGTTGTTTCTGAACAAAATGTTCTATTTTGCCTACATTAATGAAACATTAAATTGCGCCGGACATTTGACTGCGCACGCAAAAACAAATCATAGCCATTCGGTAGGGTATTTGCCCGTCCGGATGGCTACCACCCCTGGTCTAGAGTATGCCAACATAACAACCTTGAGTTGTGCTCCGGCGTCAGTGACTAGGTTCTAGTTTTTTCTTTAAGACCGGCAGCATACTGTCAGCATCTCCGGGGTTGCTAATGTCCATAGGCAACGTTAACCACTTTCCAGCACATTGGGGGCGTCAGCCTTCGTGCTGTGCTTCAGCAATTTAAAAAAAGAGTTCTGATGAAAGTAGTTTCCAATTGAAGAAGGTTATTGTTCGATTGAAAAATTGAGAGGAAGAAGTAATGGACACGACGAAAGTCACATGACAAAAAGAATGTGAAACTGGAAGGTTGATGGGTCCAAATGTAATGGTAGACCGCAAAAGACATGGATGGATTGTGCAAAGGTTGGCATGATGATTTGTGTTGTGGCAGAAGACATATGCAAGAATAGAGAAGTATGGAAGGAAAACTCAGCTGCATAACGATCAAAATACTACTGCAAAACATAACATGGAACAAGAACAATAGTTATTACAATCAACTTCTTTTCTATTATAGATAGATAGATAGATAACACTTTACTACTCACCAAATATACAATTTCAAAATACACAATTACAATATTGTTATGGTAGAAACAATATGCGGCCTTATCGCTGAAAGCAATCTCTTCCAGGCAACCTAACATAAGGATCAATTTAACCTAATCTGGCGATGTAGGTGGTGCAGATTAGTGATGGTCGATTGTTACTAAAAACAATCGAATTATTCGATTGCAATCGAGAAACATTTAGTGTTTTTCGATTGTTATTGATGTGTTACTATTTTGTGTTCATGGCTCACTCTTCAATTGGCCTGCGCTCGATTGTTTATGATTACTAATCCGCACAACAATCGAAGATCGCACAAGAAGATTGGTAAAATATGTTTTACTACTATGAATTAAAACACGCCAAAAGCAATATTTGACTTGAATTGACTGAGAGTTACTAAAACAATCGAATAATCCACCGACGCCAACCGCGGCTACCCCCACCCCGTTCTGCCCGCGCTTGCGGTGCGCCTGCGCAAATATATTCGATTTTTTATTTACATTCGATTGTTATTTAGCTATGACGAATGAATCGACAATCGAATACGCGCTTGCACAATTGTCGATTCATTCGATTTTTATTTAAGTAACAATCGCACATCGCTAGTGCAGATCATTAAATATATCATCAATAAACATAGTTAAAGTACATAATTTATAAATTATTATTTTCTTACCTTGGCAATGACTCCGTTGTTTTTGCAAGGATGTATATTGGGCGGATACATGGCGAGTGTGTATGTATGCCTCGCCCAGGAGGATACCACCAGGCTGGCCACCAAACGCTGCAGGGCACTGCCCGAACGCAGGTACACTACCATCACCTATACGAAATAAATAAATCAAATCCTATTAACACTATGACCGAACGAGAATATTTCTGAGAATGTGTGGGTCAGAAGCTCGTCTTCTTCTTCTTCTTTATATATAAAAATGAATGTTTGTCTGTATTTGTCTTTATAGAATCGTAAACTATACATTAGATCGTGTGATGATCTTCAGCAAAGTTGTTATGCATGAGCCAGAGAAGGTTTCTGCGTTGGTTCATAATTGGACCCGGTAGGAGGCGCTGCTATCGACATATCGATTGAAACTTTTCCGGGCAGGACGGCGTCTGCCGGACAGCTAGTCTGGTATATAATTGTACAACTTTGGTGCCATACAAAATACACTATTATTTAAATAAGCCATTCTACTATACACATCTGTTTAAAATGGTTTAGAATTAAAACAGTTTTTATACCAAAATTAGTCCAGAGGTTTGTATATATATATATATATATATATATATATATGTGTGTGTGTATTTCATTAAATTGGAAGGACTTGGCATCTTGGAATTTTTTTTTCCCCCGGACATGGATAAAAATATACGCAAGCGATGTTGCGAGAAAAGCTCTAACACACAATTTAAAAAAACTTTCTTACTTTGACATAACAGTCTATGGGACTTTCGTCTTCCGCTTTGTACTCTATGCCAGGTGCAGGTTGGACTAAGTAACACGATAGTAATCCTGGAAACAATTATTACATCGTCGTTAGGAATTAACTAAGAAATTAATTTACAAACAGCAGATATCATAAGTTAAACTTTATAATTAAAAAGAAAACAGGCTTCTTGGCTATAATTGAAACAACACAACATCAATTAATTAATTGCCTGGAAGAGATTGCTTTAAGCAATAATGTCATCTATTGTACCTTATAGTATGTAAAACAATTACTTGTATTATGTTGATGTAACAATAAATTATTGTTATTAATACGATACCCAGGTCTCAAGAATAATAAATAAATTTATTATGGCATCACAATACAATACACTGATAGAATAAGAGCAAGACCTAAATGCGTGCTTGAAGTTCGTACACGTCATTGCGCAGAACTCAACTATAAGGTTCACACAAAGAGCGGAGTAAAGAGATTGCGCTCTCGCTCGGCCGTTTTCAATATACAAATGCCATCTCTTTCGCACAACACTCCGTATGGTGTAATAAACATTAACATTTGACTGGTCCTGCGTAAACTCACAAAACTTACTTCACCCGAAGCGCATTAAAGTTTTGCGCGTACTATATGATGATTTAATGTCTGAGTTGATTTGTTGGTCTAGTAATTATAATGTACCAACATAAAAAAAAAAACGTAATCTACATCGAGATAACAAAAGAGAGAAATTTGTCAATGAGGTTTGTACAAGTGTTGCCGACATACTGTCCGTTCCCCCTGAATACTAGTCCTTATGGTTATAATTATGTTTGTAGCATATTATTTTAGGTAATTACCTAATATATGTGAAGCCAAACACCTCGCCCTAGTGACATTTTTATCTCTTTGGCAAGAGGACTGCGACTCACTTCCGCCCACATACCACTTTTGACTCGGACGGACTTCGGGCGGCAGACCCTCTAATGACTGCGAGGTGGTGCGTGCACGCCGCTCCTGAAAATAATTTATCAATTACATATAGATATGTGTATGTATGTGTTATAGAAAAAAAAAAGTTTTATAGATTTGAAGATAACACTGATTATGTGATTTTCAAAGAGAAAATTAGATGCACATATGTATATACTAAGATATGCCCGCGACTTCGTCTACGCTTGACTTGAAATTCCCGCGGGATTCCCAACACACATAATACCGCAACATTAGAAAAAGAATGTACTCTATCGTTATGGTGAAAACTATGACGGAATAAGCAAATTTTTACGCACCCGAACAAACAACTATAAAGATAAAAAATATCACAAATTTTATTATATTTTTACTATCATCAGTAAAAAAATCATATTGGAATTGTTTTTTTTTTATTCTGGCCATTTTAATTCATTCCCCCAGAACAATTCCCGGGGGGTTTCGAGGCTAAAAGTAGCGCAGATTCTAAGTCTAAGAATTTGCTGTAGATCAGCGGAAATCGCATCGAAACCAGCCCAGTAGTTTTTATGGGACTCCCGAACAAACAGACAAACCGACAAGGAACCTAAAAAATGCATCGTGTTCTCTATCGTTTATATAGTCTATTCCAGTTGTTTTTTTTAATAACTTCAATGTACAGACACGGAATTAAACTTCTAAGTGTTAAACTTGTAAGAGTTCTAGGCCAATTTGTAATTTTACTCCAAATATATTATATGTCAAATAAAGTATGGTTTTAAGATTAATAGATTAATTAAACAAACAAAATAGATGGCTTAAAAGAAATAACGTTCAGATCTCATTGCCAACTCTTATCAAAGGTTGGGCAATTAACATTAACTTTGTCATGCAAAATATGCAGTAAATTGTATAAACAAATAAGCTACCTTGGGTGGCGGTTGTAGTATTAGTCCAGGGTCTATGGCCAATCTAGCAGGCTGCATTGCCAAACACAGCCACATAGCCAACATTGGGCAAGCAGACACCAGAATAACCCCTAAAGATGCATGGCGTAAAAGGTTTTCCCATACCTGTAAAAGTCGAATAATGGGTATTTATTAAAAGCGAAAAAATAACCAATAGTCACTATAATCACTATGCAATGGTTCTCAAGTTTTTTTTATCATGTGTATTGCATGACAACAATTTAGGAAGAAACTTTCTCTGAAGGTTTTCCTATACTATTTTAACGAGGATCTCAAAAATGTGTATACCAGGAAGAGTGCACTCAAAATCAGCGGTTAGAAAAATTTTCGCACACAGAAACATTGAGTGCCAACCTCATTTCTAAAATTGGGAACTTGACAGTGAAAGAAATAGAGATTTAAAAGAAGACATGATAAAGAGATTAGGAGAGAAAGGGGATCTTTTAGAGTCATACAAAATGTCACAGCGGAAGGTGGAATGGGTATTAAATGTGGATGAAAGTCATGTGACAAAAATAATGTTAAACTGGAAGGTTGATGGGTACAAATACAAAGGTAGACCGAAAGAGGAGAAGGACGACATGGTGATTTGTGTTGTGATAGAGGAGTATGGAAGGAATTGGGAGAAGACAAAAAGAAAGATAGAAATAGTAATTATGATTAAGACTAGAGTTTAAAGAGCAGGCGTTAATACAGGTTACATTGTATTAAATATTTATGAATTTGCCCCCGAAAGATTCACTTCATTTTATATCGCAAATTATCCCATCTCCCGGGATGAAAGGTATAAATGTCCATTTTCTGTTTTAAAACTATATATATAAACAAAATTCCATCAAAACCGATCCAATACTCCTAGTAGTTTTTCTGTGAAAGCTTAACAGACAGATCGAGTTGCTGTTGTATTTTTTTATCGATGATGAATTTTTATACCTGTTAACTTGAGAAGTGATTGATCTCTCATACAAACTTTCATCTCCTATTTCAACCCGTTCTAGTAGTTTTATTTATCTATCCCCGTTTATCTATCTGTAAACTACATAAATGACTAAATGACCAAAATGATGAAAATGGCAAATCACAAAAAAACAAAAACTATCCTACTTTCTGGGATAAATTTTACATAAATCTAACCCATTATCCGGGATGAAGAGTATCTCTTGTTCACCCTCGGTATTAAAATTACATATGTACCGAATTTCGGTCAAAAAGTTTTTCCGTAAAATCATAACAAACAGAGAGACAAATATATTTTTCTCCCGTAAACCATTCCGTTTTTCTTTTTTTATAAAAAGTATTCTATGTTCATCCTTGGCATCAGATGTATATATATATTATTTATTATTGGGATGAGAATACAAGTCACTTAAAAATCGAGTTTACCTGAACAGCAATATCTTGAACTTCGTGAACATGCTCAAATATGACCCTCTGATAAATATGCCTCATCGCCTCTTGCAGTAACTCTGGTGTCCACATCAGGTACTGATCATCAGGTACATCATTTCCATTTATCTTTGGTTCAACATTCATAACATTTGCTTTGATATCTACAATTAATTCAGCCTCACAACTTTCATTACCAGAATCGTTTGATTTTCCATCACTATTTTTTTCATTCTCATTGCTATCATTTCCATTATTATCATTTTCATTATTTGTCTCTTTCTTAGTTTGATCTTCTCCATTTGTCTTAGAATTATTTATATCACTAGTTTCCTTATCACCGTTAGAATTTGCGTTTGTTCCGTTACGGGCAATCAATGGTCGGGTTAGAGTACGTAACGTTTGTAAGGTTGCTTTCCGCACTGAACTGGTCGAGTGGTCTAAATACGGCCAGAGGCGTGGAAGCACATCCGATAAATCAATTGGACTGGAAATAATATTATATTGAAATTTTAGCAAGTTACATATCGTCAGCGTCAGTAGAGTACCTTGTAACTATAGTTCTTGGTGACATAATTTTTTTCATAATTTTAACGAAAAAAATAATGTCACAAAAATATGTAGTTACAAGGTCTTGCATTGACGCCGACGATACTTGAGATATTGTGGACGACGGGACAGTATTAATCACAAATTATATATATATTATTACAAAAAAACTGCAAATAAAAACCAAACGTTAAACAGTGTTATTGAAAAGAAAGATAATAATGACGTAGATAATGTACTAAAAGCTAAAAGGTAATTAGGTAGGTCCCAGGTACCAGTCATCACACCACTCTTCACATCATTCTAGGGCATTGATCAGACAAAAAATCATGAGGTGCGTGAAATCTCTAACAACAGTTTACCTACCTCTCATACTGTAAATGCTATTTACATATTTATTCAAATTACACTACGCCCTACGGTTTTATCTTTAAGTTTCATAAATTGATGAAGAGAGTGCTTTGATGATTGGTACCTACCTAGTTATTTTTTGCTTTTAGTACATTATCTACATCATTTATTTATCTTTTCAATAACACCATTTAACTTTTGACAAAATAGCTATTTTATATTCCTCTGAGATTACAACATGATTGTCTATGTTAACTCTAACAACTATAGAGATAAAAATAGTTTGTAAAAATGTTCCGTTTCTTTTTTTAAAGTCATAATTGTTAAGTTTACTTTCTACTCTATATATCCATAAATCAGTGACGTCGATGTGAGACAAGGGGAGAGAGTTATCCTAAACTTCGTGACCGTTACATGTGCTGTTTTAATTTAATAACTTCTTAATGTAAAATTGCTAAATATGTGATTTCACAGTAGAGAGGGAGGAGTCTCACGAATGCGACCAGCTGTGACAAGGACGGGGGAGGGGGTCAAAAATCATAAAATTAGTGTCACGTTATTTGTGGAGGCCGCCTTATTGCTATTTTATAGGCAAGATCTCAATTGAAACCACTTACTGTAACAACTTGGCCGGTTCTGGCAACGCCATCAGCGCAGCCAACAGTGCCATGTACGAGTTGGCAGGCGCTGCCAGATCGTCCTGCTCGTGTAGCAAGTGCCACAATCTGGCAACGACGCCCGCCAGGGCCTGGGGCCTGGCTCTGGCGAAGGCACTAGCTGCCGGTGACAATGCCCCAGCAGCCACAGCTGATACATCCTCAGCACTGTCTCCTAGACCTTTGATCAGGTGTTCCAACGCCCCACTTTCACATGCCACGTCCTGTTCGAGAATATTTCTTATAGAGTGCAAATCGTACGCAAAAGAAACTGATTTGTTAATAAAATAGAACATTCTTACTATACGTGTACGAAAGTATGAAGGAATCACAAGTTATACAGATTTATCATTTGACACTAATATCTATTATGTAAAAGTTTATTAATACTAAAGTATTTGATTTGTTTTTTTTTTCAAATTATATATTATGCTGCCAGCTAAAGATTTTTTGGGTTTGCTTCCTTTTAGTTGTACTATGGGTCGGGGTATAGATATACGGCACATTTTTTTATTATGAAAAAAATCCGAACTTTTTGATATAGGTTAGAAGACTACGCGAAGCGAAACGGAGCGCCCGCCTTAGACTTCGTGGTTATTTTTTTTTACCCCCCAAAATTAACTTTATACGTCAAATAATAAATAAATGTGTCGTATGTCTATACCGCACCCGTGTTAACCACGTGGTTTACGTCTGTGTGGTGATTCACTGGAAAATAGTCCAGCTTTATCCGTAACAATTCCATTATCTAATGCTAACTTTAGTCGGCTTCACGCTGAGAGGTTGGTATTCCGGTCTACCCGTTTTGTTCGTTTGAGATGTAGAACAAAAATGCATTTTATTCCGACAGCCATTATCACGAGTGATTACAAAGAGTATGTCTACTTCACCTAGCATTGGAGAAAAGATAATATATGGTGCTAAGAGACACTGACCTGCCTCGCAGCCAGCAGATATTTGAACCCCAGCAAGGCGCCATGTCTCGCTTCCCACTGCGGTTGTGTGGCCAATGCCGACAACAAAGCGGCCACTTTTCGCACTCTCTCCGCTCTCAGCTGCGCCAACGCCACGCCCAATGTTTGGGCACACGTCTCGCGAACGGGCGCGACCACCTAAAATAGAGTAATCGACGCATATCGCAATACATTTTGAAACAACATTACGTTACCACCCTGGAACCATGCTGGAAACACTACCTTAATTACAGCAGTTAAGGCCGGCCGCCCATTTCACCCTCCCCTGTCCCACCTCCCTATTCCAATCCCACATCCCACCATCTCTATCAAATTCCTCCTGTCTCATCCTTTTTTTTTGACGCCGGAGGGATGTCTTTTCTTGGGACACCATCCTCGGGTCTGGAGGAAGGCTTGCCGAAAGTGTGGAAACAGAGGACAAGGAGATGGTCGGCCGTCAAACTACCCACTAAACCCAACCTGCGCTACAAGCTCGCACGCTTTCACGGCGCGCCATAGGACCTGGACCAATAGGTACTGCATCTGTGACGCCCCATCGGTTGTTGATGAATTCAGGGTCTTCAACAACAGGCAGGGGGGGGGGGGATTCCCCAATCGTCCACGCAGCCCCCTGTGCTGGAATAATGGACGGAGGAGACGTTGTGCGTAGGTGGTGCGGAGGTGCCGACCTCCGACTCCAGAGCCGATTTTTGCGGATGGGGTCCGCATTCGCACTCTCCTCCCTTTGCCTCTCCGATTCCAACCTCTTCATCCCATCCTAAAAGCTTGCAACTTGGCTTCTCTATTGGTTTATAGACGACAGTGACCAATTTCCATGAGCTGGGCCATCTCCCAGTTTGCCAGCTTCGCAATAAAAGTCATATGTACATTGAAACTATTTACAAAAAAACAAAACATCTGGAATAGACAATATAAACGACGGAGTACACAATGCAATTTTATTTTAGATTTCTTGTCTGTTCGGGATTTACGTAAAAATCTACTGGGCCAATTTCGATGCGGTTTTTGCTGGTCGACAGTTAATTCTTAGACTTAGGCCCGCTTGCACAACGATCGTCTTTAAATAAAATTAGTTAATTTTATTTAACTCTCTAAACGCGTTTAATAGTAATGTTTTTATTTTTTTTCATTTATGTTGTCTTGCATGACGCACTCTCCCATGTCATTTAGTAAAATGTATTTATGCCATCGGTAAAACAGCCAGATGTGTTTAGTTTCACGTGGCGATATACTTTATCGAACAAACACACGAAATTTAGCTTTAATGTTAGTTATTTCCTGCGTAAAAAGGATTTTAGTTGGCCAATCTCAAATTGACATTTGAAATTTTGTTCGTTTAGTTAAGTTTGTTTCGGAATTTTTAGTGGCAACCTGAAGAAAGATCTTTTGCTGTGCGGTTTTATTTTCGATTTTATGGGTATTTAGCATTGAGATAAATAAAGCAAATAAAATACGAGTCACGATCTGTAATTGACTTTTTAATAACTTGCAATTTCATAAAGAATAATGAATATTAATTTACGAAAAGATTTGTAGAAAATGTTCTTTAATGCAGAAGATATATGCTTTCCCATCTCACGTTCAGGGTCCTTTTTATAATCAAAGAATTGTAGACAAAGATCATAAGTTTGTCTTCGCTGCCTCCATTATATAGGCGTTCTAGCTCATCCCACACTTCTTAAGCGCTTTTAAATCGCATAACTTGTTTTAGAATCTCATCCGTCATGTTTGTCGTCCACAGAGTTGAAACGGCACAGTCAATTTTTAGAAATTGTTGTATATTTATTTCATATTTGGCTTTAGCATCTGCACCATCAGATGCTGCAGGCTCATCGGGCTTTTGAAGTGTTCCTTGCAAAATTTCTTCAGCGCCGGGTTTTGCCCTGCACGCTGTCTCAATACGATACCGCCAAGACTTATAATTTTTGCCATCTAGGTGCATTATTTTTACCTTGAAGCCTCTGCGATCGCCTTATCCATTGTGAACGTCAGGCCGAGTACAATGCTAGAATATTGTATTTATTCTTTCCTAGTTAAAATATCTTTACTGGATCCAATTCCTTAACTTTATTACTCTGCTACCATGTTAGTTTGGACTAATAATGGGTATTTAGAATTGAGATAAATAATTAAAGCAAATAATATACGATTGACAATCTGTAATTGACTATTTATAAGTGACAATTTCATAAAGACACACGAGTGACAATGTTTAAACGCGTTTAAGGAGTTAAATAGCCATTTTTGGATGATTAACTTTGACAGTTCTGTAAACGTATTTACCAGTAAATTTTGCGTTGTGCAAGACGCTTATCGTATTTAAGGGCGGTAAATGCGTTTAGTGTTTCTTAAATAAAATTAAGGAGCGTCATGCAAGCCGCCCTTAAAATGTGCGCTAATTTTTATCCCGGTAATACCGCAGGAATTTTTCTGGAAATTATTTGAAATTTCAAGATTTTATTACCTGATCGGATACGAAATCCCCAAATCTGTCCAAAGCCAACACACATAGCAATCTCAACGCCATATCTTCTAACCATTCTTGGTGGGCATCATCCATCTAAGAAAATACAAAAATATTATCTCACGGGAATAAAGGTTAATTCAATTACAATATTCTTGTCTTTTTAAAATGTTTGTCAGGGTGCTGTACGTCATAAATTACTAATCTACACAAATCATCGTGCATGTGTAAATTTGATCATGTCTAAGAAACAATTAATAATCAAGTTTTCATTACGAAAATTTCAATGTTGTACATTTTACAATGTCACAGTGGCATTTTTGACAGTTTGCATTAGTGACCAGGTTCCTGTCTCCCTTAACGGAGCAGCAGCGCATTTGTAGCACCTTTGGTGTTTGCATCAAGTGGGCCGTCTACCTATCTGCAAAACTCATGCAATAAAATAAAAAAGATACATATAGAGTATGTATAAACTGAAGAGGTGTTTCCCAACAAACCTGTTTCCTGGTCATACTGTCCTCCTGTCCTGCCGAGCTCGCGATCCTGGCCCTCAGGAGTTCCCTCAGGGCGCTGGCAGCGCCGTGTCTCGCCTCCCAAGTAGCGCTGAATAGCTGAGATTGCAACGCCCCGCACCAGTTATCCAGGGGCCATCTTGAGCATTCGCCCCACGCGCCCGAACAATCGGGCACCGAAGCACTTGATTCAACTGTTCACCACAAACAAGGTCTGTCCTTAACATACTCAACAATTTTTAACTCTTTCTATTTATACGAGGCTGTATATTTTTGATTGTGATTAAAAATATTACAAGATCTTTCAATGACTACCAAAGATGTGGACATAAGTCAGTTAGTTTCTCATAAAAAAAAAACACTTTTAACGCCTTGATGAATTCGTCTATAAACGAGCACATTTTATTTGCCTAAAATTGAACTGGGCGACGTAACCCCGCATAATATAAAACAACTGAAGAGTGGGAGCTAAACTATGTGAACCATTAATAAGCAAGTAAAGAAGGAAAAATATATTATAATGAGATAGAAAGCATAAACATTAAAATTGCAATTTTTTTCAATAAAATTATGTCTTCATGCAGAATATTTTCCTACGAAAAATTTTAATCCTAGCCACTTCACAAAGTGTTATTGCTGTTCTAAAGAACAAAAAGTGCATCCAAGTTGTCATCATCCTAGCGTTAAGTCCCGGTTGCGTTCGGACTGTTCGTTTCGACGCCCAGGGTCCGCTTACCCACTTTTTCGTCTCCACTTCCCGCAGTCTTTAGCATCGCCTGTTGTGAGACCATTGGTACGCATGTCATCATTCACAACGTCAAGCCAACATTTCTTTAGCCCTCACCATTTACCGGAGCCTAGTGGATATGACAAGGCTAGATTATGTTCCTCACATAATTAGCCAGTCTCCATAAAATGTAGCGGTAATAGCGTGAGCGACTCTTGCAGAAAAAGCCGCATCAAAATCCCTGGTAATAAATCTAGTTAAGAATTATTTAGCTAATTGTATATTTTATCGCAACTGTGATAAAAAAATATTTATCCAGAATTTACATAATGGACCTACCATTCTAACCAACTAAATCATACAGCTTTGACTTATGTTCCGGCATCATTGCCCAGGTTCCAGGGCTTCAGTACATTAAATGACCGCTTTCGATCAAGTGGGCCTTCAACCTGTCTGTTGTCGTCGTCACCCATTTGCAGTCCACTGCTGGACGTAGGCCTCCCCAAGACGGCACCACTGTCCTCCGTTTTCCTCATCTAGCGCCTGCCCGTGACCTTGCATAGGGCGTCGGTCCATCGGGCTGGTGGGCGTCCGACACTACGTTTCCCGAGACGCGGTCTCCACTCCAGGACTCGCTTGCTCCTTCGGCAATCGGTCCTGCGGCAAACGTGACGCCTGTCTGTTGTACTCCAGCAACACAAAATATTGAAGAAAAATACTCACAAACAAATTCATCGGGTGGCTCCAGTTTAATTTTCTTCCTATCCGGCTCCAAGGGCGGCGTGGGGGGTGCCGATGGGCCTTCGTCGCCGCAGTCGCGCGACTTCTGCTTACTGAACGCCGCTCGCGCTTTCCGCTTCGCCAGGTTCATCTCGCGCGAGCTGAGCGGTTTCGATGACACTATCGGGACTAGCTCTTGTACTGGCCTCTGGATACATCGAAATTGTGAATTATGCACCAAAAAAAATAAAACTTGAGAGGTGTCAAGGGACACCCGGATGGAACGAAGTTCCTTTCGATTAATTAGTGAAGGAATTGTAATAAAATTTAATTTTTTTAAGTTATAAAAATATAATGATATATAAACTTAATCAGTAGGCTCAATTTTAGTAATAATTGGCTTCTGGTAACTGAAGTAGGAAACATGTTTGGGATTCTATTTTATTTATATGATAACCTTTACATAACATATATGTGGATATATAGATATATACATATATATATATATATATATGTGTGTGTGTGTGTGTGTGTGTGTGTGTATATATATACATCGCCCACTTCGACCACACCGACCAAATGCACCAAAATGACAAAAATGGCAAATCACAAAAAAGTGTCGTGGCAACTTTTCGTAAGAATTTTTTCCGTCTAGTCCCCCCATTCGTACCGCGCGATAAGGAACTACGTTCCAATAACAATGAGCGGCAGTGTCTAAAGCATTACTAACCTATGCTTAGTCTTCATATTCATAGGGGTATTTCTTATTGTTTTAGACGTTTGAGTAGCTCCATAGTTTCTTTTTAAAAACCTATTAATCAATTTTTATATTGTTACAACCTAGGCGCCAACAAACACAAATTCACACCTGTACCTGCATATTTGTAAAAACACATTTTATTATCTTTCGGCATTTGAACTAATTGTAATTCTTTTATGATCGTATTCTTTTGTTTACTAATTATTCTAGAAAACAGTCCATTGTTTTATTTTACTCGTTTATGGCCGTTACGGTCGAATCATTAGCCAGGTGTTACGGATTAGGTCGACTATCAATACAGGCACATTTGTATTTGTGAGGTATAAAACCATGGCCCGATGGAGAGACCAGTCGAGCGAGAACCACGATCGAAGCGAGAAGTGTGTACTACATTTGGTAATCTATTAGTGACGGACTTTACGCGTTTTATTGAATTACGACCTTCTGCATTGCGTTTGGATTTGTTGTGTTCGATTATATTTGTAACTGTGTTATACGTGTTTGTATAGTTCTAATAGTGTCTATAATAATTCCAACGGCGTTTTAATTCGAGTCCCGCAACTCGGGACAATATTTTAATTCGCCTTTCGCAATTTTATGGTGAAAAAATAAAAGCTAAAATAAAGTTTAAAAAAAAACTCAAAAGTTACTTAGGCTGTAGATTAAGATTTGAAAGCTACAAAGCTGAAAATTGTAGTAAACTATTGTTATTTGGTGCAAAATTAAACTTTTAATAAAAACAGAAAACATTCAAAGAGCAGATTTATCTTCGTATCCCTATACCGAAGATCGGTCAGAACTGGTTAAGCGGCGTCATTAGAATGAGACGCAGATGCGTTAGTAATTAAGTCATCGCGAATTATCTAACTTCCTTAAAAATAGGTTATTATAGCGGTAATGCAACACTCACTCTAGCCGTTTCAGTCTTATTCTGTTGCGGTTTAGTCGGTGCGAGATCCTCGTTTGTGTACACAGATGATATATCCATTCCAAGGTTAGCAGCCACGTCGAGGCCTAGCCGGGCGTTCAACTGCTGACGCTGTTTCACCAGCCGTTCCTTTATATCTATAATAAAAATGTATTAAGCTATAAGTGGGATTTCATACTTTTTTAGGTGAACACATGCATTATCGTTACATTTACTCTGAGTTATAATATGAGCAAAATTTATATGCGTCCTTGAAGTTCGTACATGTCAAAATGATAATGTTACGTACAAAGCTAAGAGGAGGAAGTGTCTCGCTCGGTCGCTCTTCGGACTCTCATGGTATCTCTGTTGCACTTACACTGTCAGGTGTAATAAAAGTTAACACTGACGTGAACTGGTCTTTCGAGGTGCATATCACTTTTGCGCGTACTTCAAGTTTGCAAATCGAGGGTTAGGTTTCCTACGTTTTCTTTTCCACTTGGCGCGTTCTTTGATATCCTTTGTGAGATAAAAAGGTACGCACCTTCCACAATTTGCAGTGTCGATAGCTTATACGAGCCAGGCACCAGTATCATACTTTCACATCTTCTAATGTATTATTAAAGTTTTACACACGTCGCGAAGGATTAATTTAGAGCTTTTATTTAAATAATTTTTCAATTCGTGTGCGTGCGTAGCGAGCGAGTTTTCCAACGTCTCTTTTTGGACGGGAAGCGGGGTAGAGAGGGGAGATTTTGAATACGGAACAGAAAGAGCGAACGAATAGAATGAATGGCGCGTACATCCTTTATACCCATTTTTTTAAATTTGGGCAACCCTAAGATAGAGGGATCAGATAGGATAAGTGAGTTTTTATAACAATAAGCTGACTTTCAACTTCCTAAGATTACGGCCCTCTTAATACTCTATGTAGGTAACTGACATTTATTTTGAGAAGACATTTCAATTTATTTTTATTGCATGAATTCAGCAGACATTCAAACGGCTCACCTGATGGAAAGCAGTTACCATCGCCTACAGACATTTGTAACACTAAAGGTGCTGCAAATGCGCTGCCGCTTTCTGAGGACGGCAACCCTGGCCACTGATTCCGGAACACAACTCAAGGTTGTTATGGCGGCATATTCTAAGCCAGGTGTCGTAGTCATCCAGGCGGGCAAATGCCCCAACACCTGGCTGTGGTGTATTTATGTCGCCTCTTACAACAGGCCGCCCAACCGCAGGAAATTGTAGTCTTTCTCCTTTCTTGCACGGATAAAATTATTCTAATAGATATGGACATATAAATTGTTTCAGACACGTTAGCTTAGAATACACTTGGATAGATAGAATAAAGAAACTAACCGGCAGCTGAAAGCGCTTCCTCGTCATGATCATACTCGTTCCCTTCAGAGCCCATGAGGTGAGCTCCATACTGCAACACGCGCTCGATGTCGAACGTCTCGCATCGCAACCGACTTGAATCCTCGGGATCCAATTTTTCCTCTGAAACAATTGAAGAACATAAAAATAACAACCCAAAAATTTCCCAGTGCTGGGCTCGGGCCTCCCATTAAAGGGGAATGGACAGTATACCTCGCCACGCTTGTCCAAGGCGGCTTGGCAGGTTTGACACATCGGCTATCTCGATGTGCAGGTTGCATCACGATGTTTTCCTTCACCCTTGATAGAATATGGTAATTGTAACAATATGCACCTCAGGTCAGAAAAGTGCCTAAGTGGTGCATGCATTCCGGCCAGGATAGAACCCACGCCCTGTGAGTTTGGGACGCGTGCACGAACCATTACGCTATCACGACTTGAAGAACATACCATGATCAATTTTATACCATCGATTGAACATGATGTTACGTGGACTCGTTTTTTATTCAAATTCAAGACTTGTACAACAGACATTAGAAACTGACCCGTCCGACACAGATGCGCCTTTTCTGACACTCTCAAACGATTCAGGGGATTTCAATTAAATTTTTTAGGAATCAACACAGGCATTTCTGACTCTCGTGTATAGTTTGTTTCGTTATAATGCCCATCTTACGAAAATTAGCCCACTCTTCCGGACAAATAGTATACTAAATTCCACGTTAATAGCTCTTCCCCAAAGCCGAGAAGATTAAACAAGCAATATCCCCAAACAAAGTCAATTTCATATTTACATATTGTATAGATTAAACAACCTATAATAGAAATAATTATCTCAAAATAAACATATTGAGAGCTTTAGATAACTAAGTATTGTGTTGAGAGCTAAAGGTAATAATGATATCGCATCTTTAATCACCTCATTAGGCGATGGGAATAGGCACCAGACTCTAAATATTTTTATCTTATACAAACAGGAAATAATTATAAAAGAGGCAAATCACGCAGCTTATTGTTGTGAAAGGATTATATTCATATTGAGAAGACCGACTTCACACGAAGCTTTTTTGGTGGTAATGCTGTACAACGCCCCACTCTCTAGGAACGAACAATGAAATGGATTCGCGGCAACCATTAGAATATAAATAACCATGATGTTATTTCACTAAACAAAGCCATGATCAGGCGATAGAAGCTAAGCCGAACCCACGACCCTGGTAAGTATGGGTCACATCAGTTAAAGTTTACAGCAAATTTTTGCATTACCCAGGAAGTATATACCTATATATCTACATTCAGTAAGTATTTAAAATGCTTGCATCTTCGTCAGCTATTTGTAGTCTACTGCCAGACTTAGAACTTCTAACGTTTTCGTCACATATCCCGGTCTTACCGGCGACCTTACGCCGGTCGTCAATACACCGGGCTGAAAGGCAACCATCACTATGTTTGAACACTTGCCTAGACGCGGTCTCTTTTTTTATGGCGGGGGAAATGTATTTCGCACACTACCGGGTCGTTTGTAAGGGATTGGACTAAAGCGATGAGAGGTGAAGCCACAAATAGCCTCCAGAGTCAATCGCCGGCTTGTGTGGAGACTCGACTACTCAATACTCCACTAAAACCACCCTCCTCTCACATGCCCCGCGCTCATGGTAGGAATAGCGTGAGACTTAGATCGTAGTTACGCCCACGCTGATCCTAGCGCATCAGTGCTTGAGAGTGCCCTGGGAATCAGGGCAAACTCACTTCGTCAACAGGGGGATGAGTCCTCTGCTCCCTAGATGCAGGAGGGCCCCTGCAGCGGTATTACGGGAGGAGACCTTGCGCATAACTGCGCCTCCGGGACCCCGACTGACGTCAGTACCCGTGAGACGCATGCGCACCTCTCTCCCTTTCTCGTTTCGCGACCTACTTTTGAGACATGACAGTCTCGCAGAAATTAGCCGCACCTACCCAATGATCGTCGCTATGCAGCATGGCTTGCACCAAACTGCCCAGCGAATCGGTCGGACTTACGAGGGTCTCGAGTTCAAATCTCGAGTGTGCCCACGCTGCGCATTCGACCAGCGTATGGAACGCATTGTCTCGTGCGCCACACTGGCGACATTGAGGGGAAGGCAGGCAGCCCACAATCTGATTCAGATACTTATCGAAGCACCCATGCCCGGTAAGTACCAAGACGCGGTCTCTACGCCCTCTGCCCCATCGGCCGTCGATCCTGCGATAAATGTGATCTTCTCATTACTACTTCAGTTTAATAATTTTACGAGCCATGCCGTTTATCTTGGTACGAATAAACACCCTAATAAATAATTATTTTAATTACACGTTACTTTATCACAATCTACATTTGCTAATTAGCAATGTGTACAGCCTCAATAACAGAGCGCAGTGACATAATAATAATTGGGTTTCAGCACAGCAATAATAAATATTACCTTAATGAAATCGGAATTCAAATAAAAAATTATACGATTTCAATGTTAGCATTTCAAAACTTGACTACCAGTGTGTTTCTTGCAGAAATTAAATGCTTCTAGTTAATATTATAAGTAATCATAATAAAATAATTCAAAGATAAAGCCATTTGCACACAAAATATATGTTTGTTAGTCTAGTGCAATAATAATTGTTAGTTATATACTAAACTCTTTTATTAAAACGTCAGTGTTTATTTTAATTTTATTTCAGGAAAACATGTCCCATAGTATTAATACATATTAAATTACATTATTCAGATTAAAATTAATACACAATTTAAAAAGTTACACATACACAGATATTCACATTCACACTTATTCACATATATATATCACAAGTTATACTTTGGCTATACTATTATGCATAGCGCAGCAGTGCCTAACGTAGGTGCAGTCTACTAATATCTCTTAGCCCAATGAAATAATTTCTTAACTTTTTTTACTACGTATTAGCAATAGAAAGCTTGCTGCTCGTATTCCACTTGCTTGCGATAGATGAACACATTTTTGTAATCTTTGCCACGTATATAATATAGCCTAGATTATCTGACGTAATATAAGATAGACCAAAAAAGAGTCAAGATTAGCATAAATGTAGACTAGTTTCTGTTACAATCCAAACCAGTCGCTTTACTATAACTTCTAATTAAAATCTACACTGACGGACTCATAAAGTAATAGACGACTTTGAAATAAATATTTTAACCAAGTATGCAAACTTTCTATACAGATTTAAATTGAAACCTCTAGATTGGTTCGTGAACTTTAAAACAGCGTAGGGTCATATCCTTAAGTTTAAGTTTGTGTACGTGAAAGGACCTTAAGTCTTTTTTTGAAGAAAAAACAGAAATTTAAGGAAAATTGGTTTAATTAAAAATTGGTTTTAATAATAGACACAAACTTTATGCAAGGGTTTATTTATGTTTTAATAAGGTGTATTACCTCCACGTGGCCTTATTACGGATTCTAATCGGTTCCGCATATATTTTATTAGGGTTATTAAAAGATCTTGCGGAATATTGTCCCATTCTTCTGAAAGTGCTGTTCTTAGTGCTGCCACTGTCGTGAGCAAAGGGTTTCTCGCATATACAGCTCTTTTTAAATTGTCCCAAACATGCTCAATGGGATTAAGATCCGGGCTGCGTGCTGGCCAATTCATTGTACGTATCCCAACCTCTTCGCAATATTGTCGAACTTGTGCAGCAGCGTGCGGCCGGGCATTATCCTGCATTAAAGTAAAATTTTCGCCTATGAATCCCATGTAAGGCACCACGTGATCTTCTAAGATCTCTGTTATGTAGCGATGTGCAGTCAAACCCCCTCTATTACCGTTTTGACTGACCATGTCTATAAACACAAGTTCTGTTCGCCCGTTCATCGATATGCCACCCCAGACCATACACGAACCGCCTCCAAAAGGAACACGCTCCTCAATGCAACTTTGAGCATATCGCTCCCCACTTCGACGATAGACTCTTCTGCGACCATCTGCACCATATAAACATGTCCTACACTCGTCCGTGAACAATACGAAGGTCCATTGCTCTTCTGTCCAATTCAGGTGATCACGCGCAAATCTTAAGCGAGCTTTTCTGTGAGCTACAGACAACTTTGGACCATTTGCTGGTCTAAAAGGGGTGATATTCGCTTCCTTTAACCTTCATCTTATTGTTCGTGCACTCACGTTTACTCCACGCACTTCATTAAGCTTTTGATGTTAACAGACGTGAGGAAACGATTTCGCAGGGAAGTTGTAACAATAAATCGGTCATCACGACCGGTGGTTGCTCGAGTCCTGCCTGTACCACGTCTCCTTCTGTAAGAACCTGTCTCCACAAACCTTCTGTATATTCTAGAAACCGTAGACTGGTTTAGATTTAAATTTCTAATTTCCATATTTATATATTTTAATGTAAAAAGTTTGCATACTTAATTAAAAAAATCATTTCAAAGTAATCCTGAACTTTGATGCAGTTTATGAGTCCGTCAGTTTATATATATAAAAGAAAGTCGTGTTAGTTACACTATAACTCAAGAACGGCTGTACAGATTTGGTTGAAAATTGGCGGGGAGGTAGCTTAGAACCAGGAGACAGACATAGGATAATTTTAATCTCGTTGAAACCGGTAGGTGGCGCTGAGATCGGGTTCTAGAATCCTCCTAATCACCTGGACCGATTTTGGAGATTTTATTTTTGTGTGTTTGAGGAGATTACCGGATGGTTTAGATTCGCAATTAGAACCGGTAGCTGGCGCTGAGATCGGGTTCTAGAATCCTCCTAAACACCTGGACCGATTTTGGTGATTTTGTTTTTGTGTGGTTGAGTGGGTGTCCCCGGATGGTTTAAAGCCGCGTTTTCACAGTAAAAGTTGGCTCGGACCGAGTGCACTCGGACGCCGGCATCTAATCCGAGTAGACTCGGACTCTGCTCTATTTTTCGAGCTCACATGTATCATTTTTATGAAAAAAAAGGCGACAACTAAAAATTGTGCGTTGTTTAATCTCAAATGATTTTTAAACTTTTTTTTATCTTCCTCTTCAACTTCACAAAGAAAATTATTTGATGCACCCATTTGGTCACGTCTTAAAATCCATTTCCGTATCCAAATTTTTTTCTCTCTTCGTTTTTTCCCCTTTCGTGATTTTAACTTCCGCTATTAACATATAGATGCTACAACTTCTATACATCGCAGCAGCAGCAGACGACATCTTGATTGTGCAAGGAGACAAATGACCACAATACGAGTGCACTACTATCGTGTGTAAGCCACTATCCGTGTACACTCGTATGAAGCCGACTCGTACGAGTGTACTCGGTCCGAGCCAGCTCTTATTGTGAAAACGCGAGCTTAAATCCACAATTGGAACCGGTAGGTGGCGCTGGGATCGGGTACTAGATTTTTATCTTTTCAGAGCAAGACTACATCTGCCGGGGCCGCTAGTTTGATATAAATTGCAACTTCATGTCAATTTCCTACCAATAGGTAAAGGTAAAAACAATTGTAGCTAAATATATAAATCAAGCATTAAAGGCGCAGCTTCCTATAGTTGCAAAGAACTGCGTCATAATTGATCTTGTATGAAAAGCCGTGTATGATTTATTATATACAAGTTTCTATTTTAGTTACAATTATTACCATTCATTTAATATTTCTAACCTTGCTCAAAATCAGGCGCGCTCAGAACGAAAAATAAATATAAAATAAAATAGTAAAGAGGAAATATAAGCTATTATTCTACGGTTTTCCTGTTTCAAAATGGATTTAGTTAAACATGATTAAATAATATACTGCGCAGTAAATAGTACAAAGAATTAATTGAATAACTAAATAATATACATACATACATACATACATACATTACTTCACGCCAGGTCCCTTCATCTTCATCTAGTAATGATCAAAATATATTGTTTTAAGTACTTTAATACTTAAAAATAAGTCCTAAAATATTCATGTAACATAATACTTTTTCCATTAATAAAAGAACTAAAAATCAACATTATAAATTTTATCATAAGAGTAACATGTCTTAACATACATACATACATAACTTCACGCCAGGTCCCTTGCGGGGTAGGCACGAACAACAGAGCGCCATTTAGGCTTATTCTTACACACCTCACTTGCTTCTTTGACATTCATAGTTCTTGTCATGCACGCTCGTCTGTTCTTAAGGCTCCTGACAATCTGACCTTCTGCTAGTACATGATCAATTTGATCATGGAAGGTGTGTCGTGGCCTTCCGCGACTTCTGCATCCATCCACTTTTGCATTGTATATCTGTTTAGTCATTCTTTCATCATACATTCTTTCCACATGCCCGAACCACCGGAGCATTCCTTTCCTTACCTTCACCCCGACACTCTCTTTCAGACCAACTCTCTTTCTTACTTCGGTATTACGAACGCGGTCCGCGAGCGTCACTCCGCAGATTTTGCGCAGTGCTCGCATCTCGACCGCGTTTACTCTACTTTCGTGCTCTCTATTCCATACCCAACTCTCGCTTCCATACGTGAGCGTAGGTACCAGCACCGCGTTGTGTATGGCAAGCTGGGCCTTCTGGCTGAGGTTCTTAGCGCCTAGAAGTTTACCTAACGCTCCATTCACACTATTCACTAAATAATAAATAGGAGTTAATTGATAGAATAATACCGCAAGGCAAATATGCTTGTATGTTAACTGATGTATATACCCATTGATGTAACAATAACTAAATCAATGTATATACCTAATTTTTTATCGAGTGCCAGTACCAAGTGACTCAAATTGCTACCGGGCTTTATTAAAACGATCGACTAACAATAGACCAGAGAACAACAGTCATGTTTCATATTTTTATACAAGAGTGATATCTATGTTTTTCTTTATTTATTCTGAAGCTTTGTCGGCCTATGTGGTTGAGTGGGCTAGACCTTTGCCGCCCTAGCTCATTATAATGCAGAGGTTCCAGGTTAGCTTCCTGGTATGGTAAATCCCGGAAACGAAATTTTTCCATAATTTGCTATGGTTTGGGTGTGTGGGATCGGCCCTAGAGTAGTCCGTTGTATAATTACCTATAATACAAGCTTAACTTGCTCAATTCGGGGATATACAATATATTGCGTTTGCCTGCCAATTATATTAAGCCAATAGAAATTTACAACAGCAAGGAAGAAGCTAACGCATTGCCCGACTTTAGGATGCGGTAGAAGGGATAGAATACGAGGGATTGGATAAAGATATGTGGAAGTGAGCTAACGGAAACTCGCCGTACAAAATATGATTAGCTCAAGGCTAACAGTTTCACGCCAATATACTGTGAGAACGTGATATCAAACCGACCGAGTAATTAAGATAAGGATTCCAGCATGACCCTTTTTTTCACATACTGGGTCCTTTGAAAGGGATTAGACCGTTATCAATCATGGAGGCATTCCATTAAAGGCAATCCAAAGAGTAATTGACCCTCCTCCGATGCCCCGCGCTTAAGGCAGGAAAGGTATGAGACTTAGAACGTAGTTACGCCCACACCGATCCTAGCGCAAGTGCCTGAGAAAGCCCCTGGAAGAGCTAACTCACTTCGACGACAGGGGTGAAGACTTCTCTGCTCCCTTGATGCGAGAGGGCCTCTGAAACGGTATTATTCAGGGAGGGAAATCATGCGCATATCTGCGCCTCCGAGCTCCCGGCTGACGCCGGCGCCCACGTGGGGGCGCATGAGTACGCGCAATTCTATTTCTCTCCATATCGGACCTACTATTGTCTCAAGTTCAAATCTCTGTGGCGCCCAGGCTGCGCACTCGACTAGCGTATGAAACGCCGTGTCAGCTCGACGCTGGCGGTTGTCGTCGGAAGGGAGGGGTGTGTGGGAGGAGGTTTGGGAGGAAGGGGAAGGATTTGGACTGGATAGGACACCACTGTCACTGAGTGAAGGTGCAATGTGACAGTGGCCGCTCGGGGCCTCGGGGACGCATCCCCTTGTACCGCTTCCTGGACGGAGAGGAGTCCAGGGCGGCACCCCCTGGGGGGTTCCAGCATGACCCTACCACGTCAACCGTCAACATGTCGACGAAAAACGACAAGACCACGCATTATTCTGGCCTTTAGTAGTGATTATTGTATGCGTGCTTATGTTGTGAATATGAAAAAGCGAGTTCACTATCTATCATGTTTTCCTTAGTTTGGCGGACGTATCGTATACGCCTTCCTTGGCTTTCTATCCCATCTCCTTCTTTCCATTTCAATGATTATCGTAGGTACTTAAGACAGCGTGTGCTAGTGACAATTTGCTTCTTTGCTCAAAAGTTTTCACCCTTCTCTTTTAGCACATCTCTTGGGGTCTGTTTTTTCCTATACTAGCCTAACACAGGAAGTAATCCAAATAAACACAGAGCACATAGGCTTCTATATTCTGCATTATGTGTACAAAATATATTTTTTATAATTCTTACAGTGCATATTAAAATTGGTACTTTTATGTTGACACCTCGTAAAACACAAAAATATATTATTCTTTTTTATGGCAATGCATTAAAACAAAACTAAAATAGTGCTGTGTGCACGCGCACGATTCTAATGTTAAAACGTGGGTCGTTAAATCATTGTTGTTGGCTAGATTAGAGCCTCAAGGTTATCTTTTAAACCGTCACCTGGATAGATTTGCAAGACGACGGCAGGGCCCAGCTGAACGAAAGGAAGGTCATTATGATGACAATCTTTATTCTAATTACAATCTTAGGTACTAACATACTTCTGTATCAATAGATATCTGCCAAAATCTTCTTCAAACGGAAGTCAAGAGTGTGAGGTACCGGCATTAACAATGGATGCGACTAGACGGCGTAATAATTTGTTACTGGTATAGATCACCGACTGGCGGGTCACTGAATAAAGATTATTCCCGATGAACTTGAGCCTTCCAACATTGTACGAAAATATCTGCATATAAGGAAGACTTAACAATCAATCAATTATCTGCCGCCAGAGTCTTCTTGCAAAATTTATTTACTGATAACATAAATAATTCCGTCACAGCCCTATCAACAAGTACCAATTCAGGTCCAATCTAGGTCAGCCAATCTCCATAAAACGACCTAATACAATAATGGTTCAAATGACTCTCTATTATAAAAGGCGATATCTACTCGACGCTTACTATTTATTATATTATTATTACGTTTTACTATAATCATGAAAATATTATAAAAACAATTCTCATCGATGTCATAAGTAATAATAGATATTAAACAGTTTAGGACAACTTTCTGAGGATATCCTACGATATGACTTTAAACAGTGGACGCGAAACACATGAATGCTAGAGTAGCAACGTTGGCTAATGGAGTGAGTACAGGACGTTGGCTAGTCTAAAGAATCATAACAGCAGCGAGCCATAATCTATATTTCGCTAACGGTGTTATCAGTCATAAAACAAAACAATTACTATATGGATTTGATAATCTGATGATTAACACATTAAGTACATAAACTCATCCATCATCTTTTACTAATTCTATTCGAAAAACATAATTGTACAAAATTGCTTTTCTTCCCGCCATCAAAGTCGTGCTCTTACAAACTATTATTATCCACAAGAGACCTTCAGAATGTATATAATATCTCGAACGCAACCAGTCAAGCCATAATCTGTATGCGTCATAAATAGTAATCACTGTACAAGTTTACTTTTTATTTTAAAACAATAAAACACAGATCTATAAACAACATAAGAGCTAAAGAGATTTCAATAAATCACTCACGCAAATCAACACCATCTAAAAACATTACTGCAATCAACACACTGTGTTTGGATTTGAAAAACCTAAATCAGTGCAAGAAATAACATTAATTAAAACTTTGGTAATTTCTAAATCGAACCTGACGACTACCCAAGATGACATTTTTTTTACTTCGCATTAAAAATTGTTTAATACGAGCACATGTTCCACGTATTGATATTAATAATGATATTAATGCCACGCAATTCATTTTTTAACAATGGCGAAATTTAGGAAATTTTTTGTTTTTGTATAATAAACAAAGAATTGTAGCGGGCTAAATGATGCACGTTGATATACACCAGTATACTAATAAAAATCCAATGTTGCTTTCAAATGTACAATTGTACATACAGGTATTCTCTATTCAAAATTATATCGATTCAGACACACCTGTTTGAAAATAGCTCTGTTTGTAGACATAAATGAAATAACTAGGTACCGATAAAATCTAACGCTATGCTATCAATAACAAACCTGTCCGGACCAACCACTCAATGATATTAAATTGTTTTCACAGGGTGTGGTGTCTAGTCTACTTAAACTAGACCACATTATTAACTTTCGTAATCGTAGGGCTTTCCACGAACTTCGTTTAAATTCCAATACCGTGGAAACTATTTACACCTTGTACTCATCCCCGTTATTGAAATAACAAAATATACAAGACTCTGTATTAATTCCAACCTAATGTGGTGAAGAAGTTTCAAACACAAAACTTTGTTGTAAACACATATAGATTATTTTATAATAAATTTGAATTTTCGTATTAATATCTTACTCAAGTATAGGTGTTGTGCAAAATTAATTAAGGAAAATGGTCTTAAAAACGCTAAATTATTTTACGAGAGTCATCCAATTAAGTTTGCATACACAATTAAGTATATCATCAGACTATAATAAAGTTAGCTCATTAAAATAAATATGTAATACCTAAATCGTTTCGTAGCTATACATACATTGTTTTTACTTAAATAATTTTGTTACAAAAAGAAATTCAACAAAAAAAATATCTCTTAACAAAACATAGTACCTATACTATACAGATATCCGTGATATAGCAGATAAAAAACAGGATAGTCGCATGCGTTTTGTTTTCGTCCAATTTTTCCGGCGAATTCTATGAAAGGCATTCGAGAATAACCGCTTTGGTAAGATCACGCTTTAAAAAAAACTTGATAGTTATACTCTGGACAATTGCTACCGTCACAAAGTGCCCATAATAGGAATAAGGCCTAAATGCTAGATGGAAGGAGACGACCAAACGAAACTTAAGCAAGATCTGACCTAAGGTTAATAATGAAGACCTACATTTTTCGTGGCGTTTATAGATAGATAATTAATTACACAGTACTTAAATACTTTCATAAGGTATTTAGCTGCGTCGTTAAGTGGAGAACAATTTAAACAGCTGGCGAGGTTGAGCCCTGTCTTGGACCAGTAATGCGCGTGAAAGTGTTTGCACTTTTCCACTCTTGACATATAATTTTAGCTTATTTAGATTTTAATAAATTTGTTTTAGTTGTCAAAGTTTATTGAAGTGAAACTACTTTATCGGCGTTGGAAGAAAAAAAACCGTCACTTTTTTCGGTTACGCGCCATCTTGTTTTCTTGCAGGGGCTTTATTTATTTAACCAATTTCTGTAAAGTTGCATATAGAAGATTATTTTTCGAAAAATAAGGTCATAAAGAAGTTTCACTTCTTACGTGTACACTAGTACACGCACACATTTTTTTTCTACCCGTTTTTACATTATTATATGAAACTGAATACACGATTGACATTATAGTAACCTTATTATCAGATGCATAGTTTGGGTATATGCCAATTTTCTTTTAATAAAACGAGCTGCAATAATTTGCGAAAAACCCTTGCTTTACAGATTATTTTAGGACAATAAATATTATTCTAGAGTTAAACGCTGGCAGCTGGTTTTCATTTTCGTACCAACACGACGTTTATATTAAAGTATATGTAATATATACCATATGATGGTAAATCTGTAAATGGTTCGAAATTGTACAATACGTTTAAAAAATGTGAAAAAATATCTAGAATTATTTATTAAGAGGTATATATAATTCGGACCAGGAGATTCCGAAAATGCAATTTTTATAATTTTTGTCTGTTTGTCTGTTATAGCATCACGTATAAACTACTGAACAGATTTAAATGAAACTCGACATAGCTAGCTAGCTTATATCCCGGGGTGTAACTTAGGATACTTTTTATCCCGATTAATGGCGTCATTTCCGTGGTATAGACATAAATAGCGATAAAGATGGCAAAATGATTGGATGGTTGGAACTTGACATAGTGATGGCTTATAGCCCGAGTTAATACTTAGAATACATTTTATCCTAACAAATTACATCATTTCCATGGAATAAACGGATTAGCAAGATAGATAGCGCTGCAATCGCATTTTTCAATTCGCTAACAAATACCTACGTTGACATAAACAACATCTCATTCATTGTATTACTTCAAATCAGATTGGGATCAAATCAGTTTCTATCTATGTTTCGCTGCGCAGTTGTGTAGACTATTTAGACTTAGTTTCTTTGTTATTGTAGTGAAATTAGTAATAAGAAACCATAAAGTTTTCGGTAAAACACCTAATGAGATTTGTTTATATTTAACACAGAGCTAGTACTACCTAGAGTTTTAGGTTAGTCGCGGAGAAAACTCTAGTTGCATATAATTTAATGTTTTTTTATTACATGAGTTCGGCAGACAGGCAGACGCCCCACCTAAGACAGGCAGATGCCCCACCTAATGGAAAAAGGTCACCATCGCCTATACACATTTTAACACCAAAGGTGCTATTAATGTGCTGCCGCCTCTGTTAAGGGAGACTTGTTAGGGCAGCATACTCTAGACCAAGAGTAGTAGTCATTCAGGCGAGCAAATACCCGACCACCTGGCTGTGGGTTGTTTTGTTGCCTCTTACGACAGACCGCCCGCCCGCAGGAAATTGTATTCTGTCCCCGTTCCTGGACGGATAAAACGCTAGTATTTATTTATTAGTAAGTACACAAATAATTCTGTGCTGTTTTGAAATCAATCCTTTTTTAGAGTTTAACTGTCATCCCAACGATCAACCTATCGATGTCGGACTTTTAATAAACTCAAGAAATAGTTCAGCTGTGATATACATTTAATTCGAGTATTCAAAGTAGTAATTCGACTATTAACATTTCAAGCGATTTTGTGAAAGACCGTCATTGTCTGTATGTATCTTATACTAATTTATAAATCTGAAGAGTTTGTTTTCTTGAACGCGCTAATCTCAGGAACTACTCGTCTGATTTGATTTTTTTTTCAGTGTTAGATAGTCCATTTATCGAGGAAGCTATAGGCTAAATATCATCACTCAAAGGCCAAACTTTTTTAAATTATTCCACGCGGACGAAGCCGCGGGCAGAAGCTAGTCATGTATGTATCATGTATAGATATGTGTAATATACTCCAGAATACAAGGAGCACAACTTTGCCTATCGGTCAAAGCTTTAAATGTAGTATACTTGTCAAATGATAACGTGGGTGTAGGCCGAGTGCAGGGAATAAAGGTCGCCGTGTCTATACATAATTACTACTCACCTATGGCAAATAATAAATTATTTATCTGCCGCAGATTATGGAAAGTCCCCCAAGGTTATAAACTACAGATTTTTTGTATACTAGATAAATAAAACGACTTTTTGACCGGATTAGGTCATATACGCATGGTTTGCTCCTAAAGTGATTACAGATAACGAGTAGACTAAAATCTGCTATGAGATTGGTCAACTAAGGGCTGATTATTCAACCACCGGATAGTTATTCATAGAATATAAGTGGAAAAATTAAAATTGTCAGTTGCATGAATAAAACACTTGAATGATTTCACTTTTAAATTTGCTCAGGTTATAATTTATTCGACCGATAGCTTTTATCTGGTGATTGAAATATCGGCCCTTAGATACGTAGATAGGCACGCTTAGAAGATGACAATATTCAGCTTCAAAAAACAGACTTCAAAAACTAAAAAGTATAAAATAACTTATTTTTGAAGCTATTATTATTAAAATATATTATCTTAAACATCTTGACGTCGGTGCTTAGTAATTTTCAAAATATATTAATTTTTATGTTGTACTTTGCACCGACTTCAAGATGTTTTAGATAATATATATTAATAATAATAGCTTTAGAAATAAGTTATATTATACTTTTTAGTTTTTGAAGTCGGTTTTTTTTAACGGAGTTTTTTTTATTTTATTTGTTACTTTTTAGTGTCTAGCTATGTATGAGTAGACCTATGAAAATTGTCGCACTCCTTAAAAAATATAGGTCCCAAGAAACAGGAACAAAAAAATGATCGTAAAATGAAAACTACTGGGCCAAACTATGTCAAATTTTTAGGTGACCAAATGGCAGCTATTCCGCGTCGAACAAAAAAAGAATCACGTAAATCGGATCATAAATCTCGGAGTAATCGGTGAACATACATAAAAAAAGTTCCCGACAAATTGAGAACCTCTTCCTTTTTTGAAGTCGGTTAAAAATAGAACTTTACATATTACTCATTGTGAGTCATCCTTTTAGTTAGTCTTTCTTTGTTACGGCGCAGTCATTTTCCTCAGAAACTACCTGATTTATACGAATAAAATTAGTATATCTAATCTATACGCCACTACACAAGACTGCAGTGGAATTGCGTAAAAAGCGAACATTAGGACTTTTTTGTAACAAATCGAGTCGATAGTGTATTATAGGACATTACTAATTGATCTGTCATCGAGCTAAAACAAATGCTTGCAAAGGGTATAAGAGCTTAACATTGTTGACTGATTTGGTCTAAAAGTTATTTTAAATAATAAATCGTCAAAAAAGGAAAAAGATACTATTTGTCAAGTCATCTATACATCACTAACCATTCATTTGTTTGTTAAAATTTGAAGTCCACACGAGTCAATTCAATTTTCTACCAGTAGTAAGACATAGAAACCGACTACTATAGTCGTGTAGATTAGTAGCTTTTATTCAGTTGCATGATTTCAGCAGACAGGCAAATGGCTCACCTGATGGAAAGCAGTTACCATCGCCTATAGACATTTATAACACCAATGGTGCTACCGCTCTCTAACGGGACTCTGAAACCTAGCCAACAATGCCGGAACACAACTCAAGGTTGTTATGGCGGCATACTCTAGACCAGGGGTCTTAGCCAGCCAGACGGGTAAATACCCTACCACCTGACTGTGGGTGTTTGGAGCTTATCAGAATAATATTTTTTATTGGGTGTTTATCATGACTAGTAATCTACATCCTTTGTAGCACTCCAAGAAGAGAAACGAAAAAGAAGAGCTACAACAAAAGAAAGCATGAACAAACAAACCTTTTTTATCAGTAAACGGTGAGGGGTGCCATTCAGGTACATTGGATAGGATCGCTTCAACTGCCTGTAAACAAAATAAATATACTTAGCATTAATGTGCATTGTCATCTGATATCTTGTTTATGTTTTTAGATCAGCGAACTAACAAACGCGCCACCTAATCGTAAATGACTACGCCTGTTTATAATTAAACAGTAGTTGTATTTAAAACTATTAATATTAAATTATTAGCTGCAACATCATAATGATCATAAGCAAGAAATCTCTTCTGGCTCTCTATCGGCGACGCCATTGTCGTGACAGCATATTACTCACTTTATAATGTGGTCGGATATTACAATGAACTGTAATTATTGTACAAAACGTGGCTTTCATTAACAGCTCACGTGGTCGTGGTCCTTCGAGCCGGCTAAGAACCAGCGGCCTATGGATTGCATCATCGTCCGCAACACTAATTCTTTTAACTTATCATTGGTAGAGACTTGACAATACTAGTATAGAGTTCATACCAACTTTTAATCTTATAAGGCAAACGAATGTATAGTAAGATATTAGGAACCAGCTGTAAGGGAGCCGATGTGTTACCTTTTTTTAACGAAAGTAAATCCCATTAAGGACCTTCAGCCACGTAAGGGGGAAAATTCGCGGCCAGTTCTCATTTGGCATATTCTCATTTCGGAAGCCAAGGCCTTGGGTCGCTGAGCCAACGGAGTAAGTGAAAAATTACAAAGACATTCAAGATTATAGAGCTTAATAAAATACTTTCACAAGTATTTAATTTAAACAGGGACTGTTGAATATGTGGAGTAGTTTTGATTAAATTTTTAACTGATATAAAGCAACTGCTTGACATTCAACATATCTACGGAACCATCCATTGTGCGTGTACGGACACGATTTCGCCGATTTTCACCTTTAGGTATCATTATCTTATAAAACTTATTCTGGAAAAACTCTATGCAACCAAGCGTAATACACAGTTTCATATCAGATTTAAAACTTAGATAGGGGCAATTAAAGTTGATGATATTCCAAGATCAACTAGCAAACTAGTTAAATTTGAAAAATAAATCACATCTTCAACAGACGGTAAAAGCTACTACTAATAAAATACAAGGTAAACCAACCAAAATACACACGATAAGGGCAGAATGTCAATACAAGTCTGGAACGTTCCGCAGAACTGGAGGAAGGTTTATGAGAGACCGTGCAGAGGCGAGATTTTTTGTTCAATTCTGGCCGTTTTCAATCATTCCCAGAAAAACTCTCGCGGAATTCCCAGGGTAAATAGTAGTGTAGATTTTAAGTCTAAGGCACAGTAGTTTTTACGTGAATCCCGAATAAGCAGACAAAGAGACTAGAAATCTAAAAAAATGCATCATGTTCTCCGTCCTTTGTATACTCTAATCCAGTTGTTTTTTCAAATACTAGCTTTAATGTAAGAACACGGTATGTTTAGAATTTTCTAAGCATTAGTAAAATAGCATAGCTGCTACGCGAGTTAGATGAAACACTCCCTAACTCAAAACGAGGTGAAATTATAAACCAAACATGAGGCCGTTTCCGATTCCGTTTTCTCCAAATTGGCTACGGAACCCTCAAAAAAATATTCAACACAATACATATTTCGTAACAATTATTCAGATCTCTAACTGCAACATTTTCGTATCAATGTTGACATCAGCGGTCGACATCATAATTTACTGTATTCATTTGCATTCAAAATATGTAAACGAATTAGTGTAATCAGGAAACGGGATGCCGTTTAATGGAATGAAAAAAAAAACAATGTTTTCATTTTAACAATAGTTGAGTGATCGCTTCCGGAAATGTACCGCAAAATAGGAATATTCGTTATCATCCTATCGTCAAGTATCGTTGCACATTTCCGCACTATAATGTAGAATTCTGATTATAGTGTGTATAGGGGCCATTATTACGATTCATAATTATTATACTACTATCGGTCCCGGCAAACGTTGTCCTGCCCTGAAAAAATCTAGCACCCGAGACCAGCACCACCTACCGGTTCCAATTGTGAATCTAAATCATCCGTGGACCCACTCAAACACACACAAAAAATCATCAAAATTGGTCCAGGAGATTACGAGGATCCTAGAACCCGATGCCAGCTCCACCTACTGGTTCCAATTTTGAATCCAAATCGTCCGGGGAACCAATCAACAAATGTCATCAAACTCGGTAAAGTCGTTCTTAAGTTATGCGCGTACGTACATTTGTGGCACCTGATCTACGGGGCCTAGACGTGGACCCTGTCGCTAGGACTGGTCCATAAATTTCAAGTGACTCAACCGACTATGGAGCGAGATATGTTTGGTGTTTCTCTTATGGATAGTGTTAGAAATGAGGATATTCGTAAGAGTCAAGATAACTGACATAGCTCGCCACATTAGGAAGCTGAAGTGGAAGTGGGCCGGTCATCTGGAGTGGAGACCCGTCTCGGTAAACGTAGTGTCTGTCACCCTCCAGCCCGATGGACTAACAGGCAGGACAGGCAAAGGACCGTGATCAGTGGCACCGACTTTGGGAGGCCTACGTCCAGCAGTGGACGCTGATTCTCTGACAACGATACATTTGTACGATTCATTTTTATTTATATAGATGATATATCTGTACCTAGAGTGAAACTTGTTTCCTCGGCTGCTGGTAGCTACTGGTCTTTTGAATACAGAAGACAAATCTGAATTTAAAAGTAATTTTAGAGATAAGACTAGAGCTCGCGTTTACCGAAAGACGTTTTCCACTCCAAGACACGTTTAGTAAAGGTAGCCCAGGTGCCCAGCAGATGAGGAAGGCGGAAAACCGGGATAAGTGGCGCAGATTTGGGGGCTTCTAATTCCAGCATTGGACATTTATTGGCTGAAAAAGTAGAGCCTAAAATTATTTCCGACGAAAACTGGATCGAACAACATCCTGAGAGTAGTTTTGATTTTTCTAATATTTCCACTTAGAAACTGTATTGACAGTACGGTGACCAAATGTTAAAAATCAGAAAGCTAACATTCTTCAACTCTACGGAGCTAAGCGTTGTACGTAGACTGCATACCAGTTCGATTTTGTTGTACTAGACATAAGCGTTTACCATCAAGTTCAAGGTTTGACTGATAACTTGTGATCGCAATGATTGTTCAACTAACACTATGATTCAGAACTATTGTTCTTTTAGTGTGTGATTTACTCGTATGAAAATTTACAAAGTGTTTATTTAAGTCTACATACTTGTAAGTAAATTGAAATAAATATGTTTTGGTAACATTTGCAGCAAAATTAACAATGAATCGCTCAAGGCAATAAAAATAATATACTTTTAAATTACAAAATGCTTAATTTATACTCGAAGATTCAGATATAATCTATTACATGCTTTGAAGATGACTTCCACTCTTCAAAGCATTGAAATACATCAATATTTATGAAATTTATAAGTAATATCATGGACGAAGTATAGTATAATAACAGTAAGGTAAAAAAGGTAAATCTGCAAAATTCCTACATCACACTAGATAGCATTACAGGCAGTCTATTCATATTTAAGTATAATAACTCAACTAATAATAACTCAACTAATAATAAAACTCATTTTGAACTATGCCTTTTTTCTTTCACCTTTATTAGGGATCATTTGTCTTTTCATTTCATACTCTTCTTATCTGATATACGTCCTCTGTTACACAAATCATCGTATTATCCTTCACACATTACATCCATCTCTTTTGGTCTACCTTTACACTTGTATCCATCAATCGTCCAGTTTAAGATTCTTTTGGTTATATGTTATAGGTGCAGCATACGCCTATAGTCATCGCAGTGGACAACGCGCTACTGGCTAGCGCAACGCGGGAGCGCACATATTAATATTTGTCCCACTCACACATTGTGCTATATATTGCACTAGCTGTACGACTTGTTAATATTTGTACTTAAGGTTACCGTTTCCAAAATAAATTAGTTCACTATAGCAGACACAGCAAACAGTGAATACTATTCATCATCTCTACCTCTCGCTGCTACAATGTATTTCATCCCTATCCATTACACGCCCATATCACCTTAATGTTTTTCCTCGTTTCGTCCAAAGTGTACAAAACGTATACATGAATATAAATAGCGTTGAATATAATCGAAACAGCGAGAACATTCTCATTTTAATGTACAATTCGAATTTAAATAAATATTACAAAAAAAGGGTCATCAATTTGCGCATAAATCTAGATCCGTTGAAACAAACGACCTCGATTTCCCCCAGGCCAATAAACCTCCGACTATTGCGCATCCGAGCTTTACAGATATGGTCCGCGTTAACATACCGATAGTCTTAGCATGATTTAGTTTTGTCGGAGAAAAACTTCAGCTTATAATAACATCCATAAACGTCCCAACTACTAGGCTGAGGCCTCCCCCTTATTTCAAAGAACGAATGGTAGGTATCCCCGCTATGTTATTGTTGGAGTTCTCCTTAAAAATCGATTGTCAATTGTCATATAAAGCCAAGTATGGAAATTTTTACGAGCAGTAAAAAAAAAAAGTTAAATTTTTTATTATACAATTTCAAACTCTAATGCAATAAAGAAAACCGACTTCAAAAACTAAAAAGTACAAAATAACTTATTTCAAAAGCTATTATTATTAATAATTTTTTTTATATTATCTTAAACATCTTAAAGTCGGTGCTTAGTAATTTTTATGTTTTACTTTGCACCGACTTCAAGATGTTTTAGATAATATATATTAATAATAATAGCTTTAGAAATAGTTATTTTATACTTTTTAGTTTTTGAAGTCCGTTTTTTTAAACAAAGTTTTTTATTTTATTTGTTACTTTTTAGTGTCTAGCTATGTATGGGTAGACCTACGAAAGGTGCCACGATCCTTAAAAAAATATAGGTCCAAGAAACGGGAACAAAAAATGATCGTAAAATAAAAACTACTGGGCCAAACTATGTTAAATTTTTAGGGGACCAAATGGCAACTATTCCGCATCAAACTAAACAAGAATCACGTAAATGGGATCATAAATCTCAGCGTAATCGGTGTACATACGGAACGGCACCGAATATTTTTCATAACAAATGTTCATAAAATGAAAACTACTGGACCAAACTAGGTTAAATTTTCAGGGGACTAAATGGCAACTATTCCGCATCAAACTAAAAAATAATCACGTAAATCGGATCATAAATCTCAGAGTAATCGGTGTACATACATAAAAAAACACACCGATCAAATTGAGAACCTCCTCCTTTTTGAAGTCGGTTAAAAATAAGATGTGTATACAGCGTTAGAAGGTCTTCTAACCGCCCTTAATGTTTTGTTATGTACTAAGGTGATGCTGTTTACTATATTCATTTCTGGACAATGTGTCTTGAAAAGCATGTTTTTTTATATAGTAATTTTTTTATTGCAGGAGTTCAGCAGGCAGGCAGACGGTCCACTTAATGGAAAGCGGTTACCATCGCCGATGGACATTTGTAACACCAAAGGCTACAAACGCGCTGCTTCTCTCTTAAGCGAGACTGGAACCTGGTCACTAATGCCGAAACACAACTCAAGGTTGTTATGGCGACATGCTTTAGACCAGGGGCAGTCGGGCAAATGCCCTACCACCACCAGGCTGTGGGTTGTTTTGTCGCCTCTTACGTCGCCCGGCCTCAGGAAATTGTATTCTTTCTCTGTTCCTGCACGGATAAAAAGAGAGCTCCATGATAAGAGAGTAAAAGCCCAGGACTGTCAGACCTTCGTCATTAAGTCTTTGACATTAATTATTATGGCCGAATTTCGATAACGGGAGACCACTAGTTTTAATAAATTAACCATCACCGTAAACATCTCGATCAAATGGCTCAATACCGTTTACGTTCCGGTTGAATAATTTCTCAATCAATCGAAACACTGTAAACAATTACGCAAATACAATACTCTTCATATGTGGGTACATGAAACAAGACACGACAAGGATTGTATATGCCGCAACAATGCGTCCGCACGGTCAAACATCACATGAATATTAAGTAGGTATAGTAAAGTTTATAATAAAAATTAACAAATTTCCCTACAAAGAAACCTCTCATCCAAATTGAAGAAAGCCCAAGAGTCAAAGGTTACTTTGGGACGGGCGAATCAAAACAATCCCGCCGGTACATATTTTGATAACGGCTCCTTATGTGTTGTATATTGATAAGCGATGGAGATGTATTTAAACTTTATAATGTCCCTCTTTTGCGCTGTTTTAACTAATGCGTACAAAAGGAGAAGGGGACTCTTGGGCCAGAAAAATGTTACGAGTTGAGGTATGGCTTAAAAAAACAATATTATTCTATTACACAAAAAACATCAATTCTATCTGAAAGACGAGAAATCTTTAAAATAAACCAGAAATGATTTATCAAGTACCTACCATAATCGATTTATGAGAATGAATTTCAGCAATTAATAATATTGTTACGATTTGCAGGACTCGAATTTAAATGCCGTTGGAATTATTATAGAATTTATTAGAACTATGCATACACGTATAACACAGGTACAAATATAACTGTACACAACCAGTCCAAACGTAATGCACGATTCAATCACACGAGTCCGTCACTAACGTTTTGCTTCGCTTGTGGCTATCGCTAGACTGCTCAGCCCTCCCTTGGGGCATTGCTTTATACTGTACAAATACAATATGTCTGCTCGACCGCGAGGACTGAATTTCCACGAATCACACCTGGCTAATGACTACCATAAAAGATTACAATACACAATGGGCTGTTTTTCAATTCACAAATTTTAAACACAAAGAAAACAAAAGAAGGCCAAATGCCGAAAAGGTAATAAAATTTGTTTCTACAGACGCATGTGTGAATTTTCCTTTGTCGGCACCTCGGTCGTAACAATATGAAAAACCTACACCACACGATTAATTCATTCAAAATAACTAAACCCCTGACAATTAAAAAACATAATAAAAAGAAAATCTCAAAATCACTCTCATCTTTTTAAGCTCTGAGCCCCAGAATGTTTGAAAGCGTATCCGTTTCCATTCGTTCTTATCCAATAATGGATGCATCATCATCCGTGCGTTATATCCCGGTTGCATTCCGAGCGTTCACTTCGAAGAGCACTTTCCTACCTTTTCTTCGTAACGCCGCGCGGTCTTTAAACTCTCTTTTTTTGAGGCCCAATGGCCTCAAAACACGAGAGTGTACATATCGTACTGGTACACATGATATACTTATTCCTTCACGACGCGACGCCAAAGTAACATATCTTAGCCCTCCCCTTCTACCAGAGACGTCATGGTTACACATTGGTACCTCACATAATTAGGTTTCCGTGAAACGTGGCCGCACCAACGAAAGCGACTCTCTTGCATTTTATTTGCTATGTCACGGACATAAAAAATGCCGCGGATGCGGGTGTTCCTGTCACGTGACTCCTGACACATCCACCGCAGCATATTAATTCACGTGACACCCAGCTCCTGCTTGTGTCACTGAAGCATTGACGAAGTTTGATTGCGATGCAAAAGGGCAGGTCTAATGATGGATTAATAGCACACTCCTTTTAATTTAGCCCGTATTTTGGGGCCGCAAATGTCACCAGTCACCTCATGCCACTTGACCCTAGCAACTGAGATAATGGATGCATTCATTTAAATACATTGCTACAATTTACAGCTGAAATGCTAGCATCAATAATTCGGCGTTATCTGTACCTAAAAGCCATAAAGATTATTCGAATAAATAAATTCATAGTATTCAGTATTTGTAAATTAGTTACGATGAGATGAATTACAATAATCAACGTAAATAGTAATTAAATTTTAAAGATATATAAAATTAAGGCATCTATAGTCACTATGGAGGAATTAACTAATAGGTTGTTACAATACTATTATACCCTTTCCAAGTATTTTATTTTACACTAGCGGTCGGGCGCGGTTTCATCCGCGCTCTGTCTCGCTCCGGTGGTATATAGCGTCATGTTATGACACCTATTTACGTAGCTTTCCAACAGTAAAAGATTTTTTTAAATCGGTTTAGTAGATCCAGAGATTACCCCCTACAGCGTCACAAACTTTACCTCTTTGCAGTATTAGTATAGATTTAAAGAAATCTCGATAACCGATCTATTAGTAATGTCCCAATGCGTTACCGACTCGATTAGTTATAAAAATCGACTTCATTTATAAATAAGTTTGAATCAATTTAACTTTCTCACTTTTTCGTTAAAAATATTATATAGTGTTAAAAATATACCCACATTTCAATTAATGTGTTTTACATATATTAAAAAAGCCATATTATAAGCATTTAAAATAATTGCAGTATTATTTGTATTTAAAGTAGAACATTTTTTATTCGATTTATCGATTACTTTCGATTTATTTACGCATAGTGTCGATGGTTTCATAGTCTGTGCGTGACGCGACTCACAAAAACATCATTATTACGGCGCCCACAACAGTAAAGTACGACAATTATATCATTTTGTTTCATGTGGGCGGGCGTAGTTCGGGTGGAATCTTGCAAGTTAAATTTGACAAATTTCTCGTTTCCGATTGAGCTGAAATTTTGCACACATATGTATATCGCGTGACAATGCCATAATATGGTACCATGGACCTGACCTGATAATGAGTCGGAAGGTGGCCATAGTAATTCAAGATAGACAAGATAGACCCGTCGTGTTTGGGCTCGTTATATTTCTCTTGGCTATCACTCTGCGGCTACATGATATCCATGATCTTAAAAGCTTCTATTTAAAAACGGTTTTAAAAAAGCTTATTTGCGTTGGATTTATTACAGCTTCAGGATAGTTACATATACATATATTATTGTTACTGGATACCATATACGCTTTAATGTGTATTTTTTTGTGCCACAAACAAAACGACAACAATTTTGCAAATTTGTTGTTGTATTTTTTATGTTTACTTGGCACCGACTTCAAGATGTTGTAGAAAATATTCTTGTTTTAGATTTTTAGGTACTCTTGAAGTCGGTTTCTTTTTTCTAGAAAATTTAATCATTTCTACAAATTATTTACCTGTGCGGCAGCAACTCTCGTCTCCCAGGCTGGCGAGCGTAACAGTTTCATCAGTCTGCCTAGTAGCCGATGCAACTCTTCAGGGTGGGCTTTTTGCACCTCCCCTAGTTGTCTGGCGGCTGCCCTCCTGGTGGCTGGGCCGGCGCCCGCCTCCAGGAGCACGAAGAGACGATCTAACCGACTGAAAAAAAGAAATTTAATCAGTCTCCAAATCGGCACCTACTCACCACTGTCCTTTCCGTCCATATACAAAATGTTCCAACTGCGAAGGTCACGAATATTTTAAGTAATAATAAAGTTCAAGCAAAGTAACTTGCAGGGTAATTAAAGTCCGTCATTATATTTAAAATAGTAAGATTGTTTTTTTCCGTATGATCGAAGTTTATTTGTGAAAATTTTCAGTTATTATAAGTGTATTTTTATATATGCTAAATATTGTTACAACCTAGGCGCCGACAAAGACAAATTCCACGTACAGATCTGTAGAAGCACATTTTATTACGTGTCGGCATTTGAACTAATTATAATCCTTTTAGGTCGTCTTCTTTTGTTAACTTATTTATGGGCATACGTTTCTAATTATTGTGGAGAATAGCCTATTGTCCTATTATACTCGCTCATTAACATCATTAGCCAGGTTTTGCGGATTATTTTGCATGATTCTTTTGCATTTGTGAAGTATAAAACGACGGCCTGATGGAGAGGGGGGCATTTGAGCGACGATTACGATACGGGCGTGACGTGTGTACATTCGAGAATGTAATAGTGACGGACTTTGCGCGTTTTATTGAATCACGACCTTCTGCATTAGGTTTGGTTTTGTTGTGTTCGGTTATATTTGTACCTGTTTTATACGTGTTTGTATAGCTCTAATAAACTCTATAATAATTCCAACGGCATTTTAATTCGAGCCCCGCTACTCGTAACAATATTATATTAAATTTTGATTTCGTGGTAAACAATGTACGGGGATTACCACGCGACCTATATAACCTAGCTGACCCGTGCCCACTTCGCTGGGCGTCAGTCAAAATACACGTGTACCCACGCACGGATATCAAGGTTTAACTAAACTTTGCAATCTTTAATTAATTCATAAGCGCAGAAATGACTCGCAGTGCTTTACGAGGATGTGCGCAACTCTTGCGTGGAACGTTATTGCTGTAACCTATTTGACAGGCGTTTCCGTGCCCACTTCGCTGGGAGTAAAATATTTTTACTTTTTGATTGATTAATCACAATTAAATAAAGCCTATGTCACTCAGTAATAATACAGCTTCCTACTGGTGACAGAATTTTCAAAATCGGATCAGTACCTAGTACAGGAAATTACCCCAAACATCCAAACTCCTTTACCTCATTTTAGTATTAGTATAGATTACTATTAATACTATGCCAAGGGCCAACGAGTCTTGTAACTAACTGTATCTATATAAAAACATTACACATTTTCAAAATTGGATTGTATAAAGCCGGGCACAGAACTATGAGCCGTAACTGTGCGGTTACACTTACAGGTAGCTAATGAGTAGCCGATTTAAGTTTCTTATAGAAAGAAAAAAAGACTTAATTTGAAGAAATAACAACGTACTTTTAATATTTAAGTACAAATTATAAACAAAAGATATCCACATTATATTTTCCAAGGAACCGTGCGTTTTAGTGCGCAAGTCCGACTCGAACACGGACACTTCTTTGATAATTAAAAAAAACAGCGTTCATTTCTAAATAGACCAAAATTACAATTGTGTTATGGGTAATAGGTAATAGGAATGAGAACTCTCGAGGACAATCCCAATGTCAGATTACAGATTGAAACGATTTATTTATTTTGCATTTTAAATATAGAAAACATAAATTTTGAATGTTGGCTATAAGCCAAACAGCTGGAAATGGTAAACATAGATACAGATGCCAAAATTGCAGCATTATAGTGCACATTTCTTTTATGTATTTTTAGGCAACTTTCTGATTTTGCGGTGTAACAGCGGTGCGGAATTGGTATACTCGGTATTTGTGCCATGTTATTATATAGCACACAATAATAATAATAATTAATTAAATTTGTGCAAGGGCCTCTACATGTTGGCCTTCCCATGGCCCCACACAAGCCCTCCTAATGTCCAGGCCATTTTTATGGCCCGTGGTCTTCAAAGACATACATAATAATAATGACAGCTTATGAACGTCGCACTACTAAGCTCGAGCCTCCCAATATAGGGGAACGGACAGATACCGCCCCGCAAGTCCAAGGCGGTTATAACACGTCGGTTGCCCCGATGTGCAGGTTCCATCACATTTTTCTTCATTTTTATTTTTATTGTTGGAGTACAGCAGACAGGTTAACGGCTCAACTGTGATGGTGGAATATGGTTACCGTTGCCTTTAAACATTTGCAACACTAACGATGCTACCAATGTGCTGCCGGACTCGTATTAGGGCTGGAACTTGGCCACTAATACCGGAACACAACTCAAGGTTGTTATGGCAGCATGCCATAGATGGTGCGGTGGTAGCCATCCAGACGTGCAAACACCCTACCACTTGGCTGTGGATTATTTTGTCTCCTCTTACGACATGCCGCCTTGCCGCAGGAATTAGTATTCTTTCTCCGTTCTTTAACCGTCAGCACGTGGTAATTGTAACAATATTCATATTAAGTCAGAAAACTGCCTTATACAGACTTATACTATATATACAAATATATTTTAGCCAATAGTATTATATACAATAGAAAAATAATATAGTACGAATTGTACTATGTTGTCATCCCTTATTTAATTGTCGCGCTTTTTGTTTAGATTCTTAAGATGATTTTAAAAATAATAGATCTTTGTTGGCCAAAGCAATAAGTAGTCATAAATACACATGGAAAATTTAATGTTGAAATAAATCAAATATAAAATAATTAATGAAAAATGTGTTCTATTCTTTTAGCTAACTTTCCCAAAAGTACTAGATTTTTAGGGTAAAAAAACAATACACTATATTTACTTGAAAAAAAGTTGACAACCCTAAGTACTACACAAAATATAATTCCGATCGACAGTTTTCGTTTGCACGGATAAGGCGGATCTGTTTATCCGACAAGTAAATAAACCATATTGAACTTCATTCGCAAGCGAAAGGCAGAGTGTCACTTGCCATGCATTCTTAGCTCGGTCCCGCTTACACGATTTCGTACAATGTCGCATTTATTAAAATAACCTTACTGCGCAGATACATCGGGAGGAGTTATTAGTTGTTTAGTACTGTACATGTTTTTGGGGCCAAAATCGAATCCGCATGCATGGTTTAAGACGCGAGTGGCGTACTACACAAACATACAAGTATACCTAAATCATACCCGAACCCAGACAAAACAAATCTTCAAATTGCCTACGCACGAGACCAAAATACTCGTAATCTAATCAGACACACAAATTGGAAACAATTTATTTAATAAATCCACCACCCACTTTTATTGCCTCATAGGAGTGCTATCGTAAAATTGTATCGTTCAACACTTTCCTACACATTACGTAAGAAATATAAAGTTATATGTAGTTATGAATTACGATCATAACAATTATTACGTGGTACCTTTGGATTGGCAAAAGTTTCTCAAGATGCAGGTAACATGTTAAAGCAGTGGCGCGGGGTGGAAATTTGACTAGGGTAAGCCGGTTAAAAAACATACCGTATGATGCAATCACCGACTACAACGCTGCTGAAAACGGTCTTACTTTGGATATATTTTCTTATTCGTATTTTTAAGTTTGCAATCTTATAGACTTATAGCATATTTTGAAACAAAGCCGGTGCCCGATCGGGTTATGAGTTGCTGTTTCATCCTATACGTGTGGAAAGCCAGCGTAAGAGATAGTAATAGAGCAATAATATATGCACGAATAAAAAAACGTAGGTGTTAATAACTTCATGGCGCTTTCGACCTTTTGGTCGCTAGGTTATTTATAGACACTATTAATAATAGGTTTGAACAGAACGCGTAAACGCCGATGGACGCATAGCGCTTACGATCTTTTGGTCGCTAGTAGCTAATTTCTTAAAGATAGGTTATGGGGATTCGAGTTGTAAGAAGTCCACGCCACTGAAAAACAGTATAGAGGCCCTACTATCGCAATCAATGCTGATATTGAACCGATCAATCAAATTCAAACAATTTGAAGAACTGAAAATACACGACGGTAATTAGTGACATTGAATTATACAAATTTATGTTTACGTGGACCACTTCGGTTGATTCATAAAAATTGAAAAAGTGAAATGTACCGTGTAGTATTGACTTAAGATTTTATTTTGAATTTGAATATTATCATTTTCTAGACCTTCATATTGTTACATGCCGACAAAAGTGGATGCACACCTGCCTGCCATAAAACCTGGTTTATTACCTTTTCTTTCATTTGGAGTTATTTTGTTTACTTCGTGTTAAAAAATTGCAATTAGATAATAGCCTATTGTTATTGTACTTGTTTACCCGTCGCAGGTGTGTAGATTACGATTTCTCGGAAACCTCAGTCAACTCGGTCCTTTGTTGTATTGTACAGTTTAGTATAAAAAGATGCCCGAATGGGGGGGGGGGGAGGGTAAGGCAGTCAAGCGAGGATTACGATACGAGTAAGACGTACATTCGATGAGTGATATAGTGACGGACTTTGCGCGTGTTATTGAATCGTGCAGCTTGTACTGGCTGTGTCCAGTTATATTTGTACCTGTGATATACGTGTTTGTATAGTTCTAATAAATTCTACAGTAATTCCAACGGCATTTTAATTCGAGTTCTGCACTCGTAACAATATCTGTATTTCTAAGTTAACTAATCTCTGTACCTGGACTTATCCAAACACTTCATCTGTTATCTGTAAACATTTTTAATCTATCTTTGTCTTACCTTGCCTTCATGGTGACTTTGACGAGTTTGCAATCCAGTTAATATTTACGTTTTTTCCTGAAACAGAAAGAAAAGAATGCTTTAATAAAATACAATTAAAATTGTATAGGTAATCGAGAACCAAAACAAAACGCTCTTTACCTAATATTATCTTTTTTACCATTTACAAATATCGTCCTCCTTCACAGAGAACCAAATGTTATTTATGACTAATTTGGTAAAATAATGATTTAAATAATAAAGCGGAAAAATGATCGTCATGTGGTGCCATCATGTCATATAGGATTTATTACAAAGTATAAACAGCAAACAGGCAGACAGCTCACCTGATGGAAAACGGTTACCATCGCCTATGGACATTTGCAACACCAAAGGTGCTACAAATACGCTGTTGCTCTCTAAAGGGAGACTGGAGCCTGTCCATGTATGCCAGAACACAACTCAAGGTTGTTATGGCGGCATACTCTAGACCAGGGTGGTAGGCATCCAGACGGGCAAATACCCTACCACCTGGCTGTGGGTTATTTTGTCGCCTCTTACGAAAGGCCGCCCCAACGCAGAAAAGTGTATTCTTGCTCCGTTCCTACACGGATAAAAACTATTCAGTTACGTTGTTACTGGGCCATTTACAAACATAAAATCTTCTTTGATGACATATATTAGTATGTAGTATAAATTGCCTAATTTTGTAATGAAGCGTTTAATGTAACCAAGTTAAAAGAGTAAGTACCCAGCCTTATGAATACCATCTATAAATGGGTATTACACATTATATCTGAGGAAGCAAAATCCGTTATCTGTCTTGACCCAGCCAAAACCTACATTCACATGTAAACCCAATTCATTGCACCACTAGTGACGAGATAATGTCAACTTGACGGATCTAGCAAACAGATTTCCGTTGTAAATCTGTACTGTGTATATATGATGTCAACATTATTTTTAGGTCATACTCTGGTAGTTATCTTCAATGTGACAAATGTCCCACTTGATTCATTTTATGCCTACTTCATTGTTCAAAAATATATCGAGGGCTTCATAACAAATGGGCGTACAGACACAAGTGCAGTTTTACATAAGGGATAAAATTGAGAATACAACAAAACTAGTTGATTGTACAAGGCTTACATTTGGAATATACACTTGCATACTGGTAAGACTTTCTAAATTGTGACATGCATAGTTTTTAGCAAACAACAAAAAAACTTCAACGGACAAGTGGATAAAATTTAAAAACTTCGTTTAAAAAAACCGACTTCAAAAACTAAAAACTAAAATGTATTAAATAACTTATTTCTAAAGCTATTATTATTAATATATATTATCTAAAACATCTTAAAGTCGGTGCTTAGTAATTTTCAAAATATAGTAATTTTTATGTATTACTTTGCACCGACTTCAAGATGTTTTAGATAATATATATTAATAATAATAGCTTAAGAAATAAGTAATTTTGTACATTTTAGTATTTTCGTTTTTGAAGTCGGTTTTTTTAAACGAAGTTTTTAAATTTTATTTGTTACTTTTTAGTGTCTAGCTATGTATGGGTGGACCTACGAATGGTGCCGCGCTTCTTAAAAAATATAGGTCCCAAGAACCGGGAACAAAAAAATGTTCGTAAAATGAAAACTACTGGGCCAAACTATGTCAAATTTTTAGGGGACCACATGGCAGCTATTCCGCGTCGAACAAAAAAAGAATCACGTAAATCGAATCATAAATCTCAGAGTAATCGGTGTACATATGGAACGGAGTGAAAATTATTTCCATGAAAAATGTTCATAAAATGAAAACTACTGGGCCAAACTATGTAAAAATTTTAGGGGACCAATTGGAAGCTATTCCGCGTCGAACAAAAAAAGAATCACGTTAATCGGATCATAAATCACCGAGTTATCGGCGAACATACATAAAAAAAGCAACAAAAAAAAAACAAAAAGATCCCGACGAATTGAGAACCTCCTCCTTTTTTCGAAGTCGGTTAAAAAACAAATCGCAACGGACAAGTTGAAAAACGAGTGGCAAGGTTTTCAAATTGGACAAGTACATTAACAATCTGCCCGTAACACTTCAAGTTAAAATTTTGTGGCGATTCATTTTGTCACTTGTCAGTTGAAGATTTTTCACTCGTCCGTTGCGATACGTTTTTTTACTTGTCCGTTGCGATTCATTTGTCCACTTATCCGTTGCCATTCGTTTTTCCACTTCTCCGTTGCGATTCGTTTTCCAATTATCCGTTGCCACTACTACTTTACTTGACTTGACTACTACTTTATTATGACTACCAAACAGCAATTGATAAATCAATAGATAACAAAATAATAAATAAACGGCAGACACACATATTGAATATTCGCAAGTTACACTTGTATTATGGCTTGTATACAATGGACCATAGTATATTATGGAAAGAACAATTTACGTTTATCATGCAAATATCCATAGACGACGGTAATAAATTTACATCGAGTGGGCCGTCAGGTACGTCTTCCAAGGATTTGAACCGAGTACATTCGATGATATCAATATAAATGTAGTCTCAAATCTTTTATTCAGTACCTACTTCTGCTTAAAGTATTATGTAGGCGGTGAAAAACTGAATCATTTATTCAATGGACAGATTGAATAATGCTGATATTACCATTACCATATTATAATTTTTTTTTAGATAGATAGATATCACTTTATTGTACACCATTACAGAAAACTTCGTACTAGTATTAATCTAATTGGGTACAAAGGGCGGTCTTATCGCTAAAAAGCGATCTCTTCCAGACAACCCGTGGCAAGAATATTTTGTTTAGGAGTGGCGATGGTGGTTATACATAATTATTGTACGATTACTTACATTTTAATAATAAACATATAACTATACTATATATACAAATATACACATAAGTTATGTACATATACAGGATATGGTGATAATATTCAACTATTTAAACATAATAAACATATAAATATATGCAAAATAATAATCTTATATATAAAATTCTCGTGTCACAGTGTTAGTTACCAAACTCCTCCGAAACGGCTTGACCGATTCTCATGAAATTTTGTGTGCATATTGGGTAGGTCTGAGAACCGGACAACATCTATTTTTCATCCCCCTAAATGTTAAGGGTAGTCCACCCCTAAATATTTTTTTTTAATTTTTTGTTAATTTTGTTCATTTTTATTTTATTATGATACAAAAATAAAAAAATACATACAAACCTAAATTTTCAACCCTCTACGATCAACCCCTATTTTTTAATAGCGATATTAGTATTTTTACAGTTTTCTACTGGGATAATTTAGAGTTTAATTTGAACGATTCTCATGAAATTTTATGTGCATATTGGGTAGGTCTGAGAATCGGACAACATCTATTTTTCATCCCCCTAAATGTTAAGGGTAGTCCACTCCAAATTTTTTTTCTTTTAATTTTTAGATAAAATTTATTTTTTTATGATACAGCAGTAAAAAATACATACAACCCTAAATTTTCAACCCTCTACGATCAACCCCTATTTTTTAATAGCGATATTAGTATTTTTATAATTTTCTACTGGGATGATGTAGATTTTAATTTGAACCAGGTAGATGGCGCTGCAATCGGGTACCAGAATTTAGATGTACTTTTTGTTGTTATATGTGTGTTGAAGTTTATCCCGGAATGGTTTAAATAAACGATTGGACCCATTAGGTGGCACCGCGATACTCCTAAACGCTGGGCCTGATTTTGATGAAATTATTTGTTTGTTCAAGTGGATTTGAGAATAGTTTATAGAGTTTTAGAGGGAATAGATTAACATTTGGTCCCGGTAGATGACGCTGGAATCGGGTTCAAGATTTTTATTTTTTAAAGGCAGGACAACGTCCGCCGGGTACAGCTAGAAATTATATAAAATTACATATCATTATATTGCTGATAGAATTTTCTGACCAAGTTCTTAAATGTTATTATGGATTTTGCTTGTCTGACAGCAACAGGCAATGAATTCCAAAGTTGGACAGCCTTAACCGTGAATGAATTATTGAAGAACGTTGTATTATGGATAGGAGTAATAAGTCTATGTTGAATGGAAGGGCGTAAATTGTGAGAGCAAGAAATAAATTTGAAGCGTTCTTTAGTCCAATCTTGTTGACAGATAAAGATTATCCTTATCCTCTTAAGGACGAAATATTCTACTGAAGCCGGGCACCTAAATATTCCTATTCGTTGGCAGAAATCTTATCATTCGTAGGAAACTGACATTACCTGTATGAAGTTTATGTTAAATTTCAACCAGCAATAAGGCAAATAAATGTATGACTAGTACGCATCAGATCCTGGCTTGGTGATCATGGGACTACCTCAGGAGTATACACTTACGAGTAAGGATAAAAATTGAAAATCGGTTTACAATTGACGGAAATATTTTGTTAAGAAGAAGTCGATTAACAATTTTCGTGGGTTTCTCTGATTCCTTGGAATCCACTCAACAGATCCTGTCGTGGTGACAACGGGACCAATTCGGGAGTATAACCATTTGATTAGAAACAATATTTTCTAAATCGGTCCACAATTGACGGCGAAGTCGAGTCTCATACAAAAAAAAACGAATTGAGAACCTCCTCCTTTTGAAAGTCAGTTAGTTTGATAAGTGGTCTAAGATATATACTAACAAAAAAATATGTGAAAGTAAGTTTATTTCATAAAGACGGCCACTTTTTGCACAATTTTGGTTATGCTTACCAGAAAAGTAAAACACTCAAAGTAATTATGACATACTTTTGAAAGGCGCTGAAAAGCGCCTCCATTAGATGACAATGAAATTATTTCTCACTCAACATTTAAATTTCAATTGCGTGTTTTAGGTCCAACTTTTATAGGAATTATTCTACGGCTGAGCTCGAGCCTCCTAATTAATAGAAGAGCGGGTATTACACATGGGATTCCAAACCGTACTATAATATATAGTATCGTACTATATATATTATAGTATTTAAATTTTAACTTTAAGTTTTACGGGCAGATTGTTAATGTACTTGTCCAATTTGAAAACCTGCCCGTAAAACTTTTTAAGTTAAAATTTTGTTGCTATTCGTTTTTCCACTTGTCCGTTGAAGTTTCATTTCTACTATGTGTCCCAGCACACATTTCGATTTTTGACGTGATAACCTCTTATGGTAAGGTAAACCGCTTCGTTACGTAGCGCGTCACTGCAGCGATAGGCAGTCTCCTAGTGACGGACTTTGCGCGTGTCAATGAATTGTGCAGTTTGTACTGGTTGCATCCAGTTATTGGATCTGGTACCTGTGTTATACGTGTTTGTATAGTTCTAATAAGTTCTATAGTAATTCTAATGGCATTTTAATTCGAGTCCCACACTCGTAACAATATTCATAGTCGAAGGTCTCAATAATAAGTAAACACCAAACTTTATGATAATCAATTCATTTCCAAGGCCGTGAACAAGGAACAAACAACTTTTACATTTGCATACTTGTAATCGTCTAATATCATGTCATCATTATCTATTATGCATCAAAATCGAGTTAAATACAATAGGTATGCAAAATAATTATAATCGACAATAGGTACCTACCCATAATTAATATATTCTCATAATTAAATAAAACTCCTTTTGTCATCGTGAAAGCCAGACCAGTCGTGTCAGCAAAGGTCACTTGAACAGGTATTAATTACCGCTACTTAATATGTTTAAACAGTTATTTCACATAATACACATTTATATTGGCGCGTGTACATATCTGATTACCGTGCATTTCATTTGTAATGAAATTATACAATAAAGAGTTAGCATTGTTTTCTGACAAGTTCAAGGTTCACTAAAGGCTGGTATCTATACCATACGGACCCTTCACTTGCCTTACTTTCGGTTAAATTTTGACATAGCTGCATACAATACAAGTAATGTTAAATTCAACCGATGATAAGACAAGTGAATGGATAGTAAGATATAGGAACCGGCGACTAATGTCCTCACCAGATAGGCTAGGAAATAATTAATTTTATAAGAAAAACAATCCATCTACTTTGGTTCTTCGGGCCGTGAAGCGAGCGTAAATCATTCTCTCGTGGTGGTTTTCTTTCTCTTAGCCATTTGAGGCGGCGAGGAGGTTGGGACCTCGAGGAAAACCTCTTTGCCGCGGCTTCTAATTGGAGCCATTGGAGCCTTCCCAACGGTGTTCTCTGAACGGCTCTCGTTGGCCAGTCCGCGGCATCCGATGGCCTTCGCGGGCGGTGCGTTGGCTTTGTCTGCGGCATAGTTAGCCATTCGTTGGCGTTCGGTGGCAATCACGGGCTTTGGGTGGCCATCTGTGGCTTCTGGTGGCCTGTCAGCGGCTTTGTGATCTTCGCGATCTCGTAGCATCATCCTGATCAAGCGAGCATATGAGATATCGGGGGTTCGGCAGCCAAGGGCGTTGAAGGTCCGATGGTCGCGCGTGTAGGGGAGCGATTCCGTGGAAAAATCATTCTACGTCAACAGAAAAATAAAGTACTGGCCGCAAAACAAATAAGCTTTCCATTACTAAAGTACAAAGAAGTCTCGCAACCTAAGTTTAAACTTTATAATATAAACCTATACAAATATATACACGTGGCAGTAATGCGTGCAGAAATTATTCTACGTAAACAAAAATAAGTACCGTCCACTAAACAAATGAGCTTTTAATTACTAAAGTACAAAGAAGTCCCGCAACCTACGTTTAAACTTTACAATATAGGTAGGTAGGTAGGTATTTAATTCAAAATTCAAATTCAAATTTATTTAACCAAATTTCTCATTACATGACAATGGTTTAACAAAAGATTGTGCTAAGGTACGTTATCCTGGTTGTCACATTCTGAGCGAAATATGGCTCCTAAAGAACCCTGCACTAGGCAAAGCCTGTATCGCAGGGGTCATATTATTTTATATAAACATAAAATGAAACGTTATTAAATACATATAGGTATATAGTGTGGAAGTGTGAGCGTTTGAGTATGTCGCGTCTGTGTATGTGTGTGTGTGTGTGTGTGTGTATGTGTGTGCGTGTGTGCATGTGTGCGCGTGTGCGTGCTTATGAGTGTGTGTGTGCGTGCGTGTGAGTGTGTGTGTGATTTAAGACACAATACGCAGTAGGTCTTCTGTTTGAGAGTACGTAAGAGAATGTAAGAATTTGAATGTAAACTTTTTTGCTTGTTTTGATGTTAATTTAATCATTTCACCTTTGCTTTGCTTTGCTATATTGTTATATAGAAAAGGGTACCTGAACGCGGGAAATCGCTGTGCAAAAGATGTTTTGACTTGCGGTATGGGAATATTAATTCCTCGACGTTTATTTTCGCTGTTTGGTTTTATGTCTTGTGATAATCGATGTGTTTTTAACGTGACTTTTTGGATATACAGCTGGCGTACACTCAAAACTTCAGTTTCAGTATATAGCTTACTAGTACAATAGCGGAACGGCTTCTTCATCATTACTTTCAGCACCGATCGCTGGGCTCTTTCTAAGTCGATCATTAGCGTGATGCCGGCTCCCCCCCATGAGGTGATACAGTAAGTAATAATGGATTCACACAGAGATGTGTACACCAGCCTCAAAATTTTGTTGTTAGCACAGGCCCGTAGCGAGCGCATTATATAAATTAGTTTTCGAACTCTTTTAGAAAGGTTTTTAATGTGATTTTGGAAAGTAAAGTTATCATCTACTTCAACTCCTAGATATCTGATTGATGTAGTTTGTGAAATCGATTCACAGTTACATGTGTTAAAATTACAAAAAGAATGAATTTTAATATGTACATCCGTTTTAGGTTCAGAAGCTTTAGTCTTGTGAAAACATAAATATTTGGTTTTATTTAAATTCAAAGTAAGCAGATTATTGTCTAGCCACTCCTTAATTGCCATCATTCCAACCTCTGCTTTATGTTTAGCTGATTCCCAACTATCACCGTAAAATAGTGCAACAGTATCATCCGCATAACAAATAAGATCGGTTTTTGAGCTGGCAAGACTTAGGTCATTAATATGTAATGTAAAAAGAGTTGGGCCAAGTACACTGCCTTGTGGCACTCCAAAGCGGACCGACAATACGTTACTGAGGTACTCGCCAATTTTGACTCTTTGAGTTCTTCCTTCCAGGTAGTTACCAAACCATTGCAGTGGAAGACCTCTGATTCCGACAAGTTCCATCTTTTTTAACAGCGTCGAAACCGATACTGTGTCAAAGGCCTTTGCCAGGTCAAGGAATACCCCAATTGTCTTCCGTCCCATGTCAAGATTTTCAGCAACCCGCCTGGTGAGAAGCTCAACTGCATCTTCAGTTGATTTATTTTGTCTGAATCCAAATTGGATGTTTGATATTATATTAAAGTTCTCCATGTATTTAGAAAGGCGGCTGTTTACTATTTTTTCCAGAATTTTAGAAAAAATGGGCAATAATGAAATTGGCCTATAGTTTTCGGGCGTATTTTTCAGCCCATTTTTGTACATAGGAATGACGTTTGCCTGTTTCCAGTAGCTTGGAAATATTCCCGTCGCTAGACTGAGATTGAAAATATGGCAAAGAGGACTCAGGATCTCTCTTTTTGTTTCTCTGATAACAGCGGTCCTGATTCCGTCAAGTCCCGGGGCACTATCTATTTTCAGGTTATCGATAAGTTTTCCAACTTCAACCTCATCGGTTGGTGACATAAAAAATGATTGAACAGGTGAAGTGAATAATTTGTTATTTAGGTTCCGCGCAAGCTGCTTCTCAGTCTTATTGAGTTTTTTTAAAAGTTTATCAGCAAGTTGAGAGCCAATGGTGGAAAAGTATTCATTACATTTGTTTATTGATTCTGATGAGATAGAATTATTGTTAAGAAGTTCAGTTGCAGCTGAGTTTTTACTATGGTTTCCGATCACAGCTTGAATTGACTTCCATAATTTTTTGGGGTTTTGTTTGTTGTTTTCCAGTTGGTTTTTCTCGTACTCTCTTTTAAGCTTGCGTAAGAGATTATTGCAAAAGTTCTTATACCGGTGGTATATAGTTTTACGGATGATGTCATTTGGGTCTTTTTTGTGATGTAGGTGCAGTTTATCGCGGTGTTTCATGCATCTCACAAGTCCCGGTGTAATCCATGGTTTTAAGACAAACTGTGATCTGCTAATACACTTTGTTGTGGTGTGTCTATCAATTACAGGAAAAAGTATGTTATAAAACTCATCAACCGCCACGTTAACATCGTGTGCATTAAGACATTTTGACCAATCCGCCTCACGTAGCTCAGTAGCAATAGCTTTGTAATTAATTTTTTGTATTTTTCTGTCGCAACTTTTAGGTTTTGTAGCCTTCACTGACATACCCACAAACGTCATGTAATGGTCAGTTATATCAGTTTTACATACCATTCCTACAATCTTATTCGATTTGGGCTTAACAAAGATATGGTCTAAGCAAGAATTTCCTCTTGTAGCTTTGGTAATTGCAGGGTGGAGTCCGTGTTCTGCTAGGAGGCAAAGGTATTCAGATGTCTTGTAGCAGGGCTCCAAAATATTGATGTTTATATCACCAGCAATTATAATCGGTACATTGGTATTTGTAGAGTCAAGTATGTCAGTCAGCGAAGAGACAAATTTATCGATATTTGTAAAAGATGGCGATCTGTATATACTTATGATAGAAACGGTGTTGGCCATGTCAATTTGGAGGCATTCGGCTTCTTGGAAATTTGGTTCCGTAACAGTGGCACTCCATCTGTTTTTAACGTATACCGCTATACCTCCTGCCCTGTTAAGGTTGTTTGTAGTACAGTAAGAGTTATAACTTGGGATTTGGTGCAAGGGAGTATCAGTCTTAAGCCAGCATTCCGTAAGGATAATTATATCTATATCTCGGTCTAACCGGGAAAGCGCTACCAGAAAGGCATCAAAATTCTGTTGTATGCTTCGAATGTTAAAGGTAAGCAGCTTGAATTTATATTCATTGGTCAACACTTCTTTGCAATTTTCCAATAAGTCGGAGGTGTGACAGTTAATTTCAAAAGTGTTATCAATTTGATTTACAGTATTAAGGTCGAGATTGGCCATGAAACTATCAGAATTGAATTATGCACCGAGAGAAGCATTGACATGGTGTTCTCATCATCTTATTATGCTTTTGATATATTGTTCTTATATACCAAATAGATAGATGACTTATCAGAGACAAGTGCCACCTCCTGTTGCTATCCGCTAATAATTGGCGAAGCCATTTCAATGCTCTTAGGTTCAATTTCAGTGCCTCTGCGAAGTATCTGTTTCGAATAAAACTGCAAACATGACCGAAGGTGTAAATGTGTAGAATATGAAGTTTGTAGTAAAATGTGGAATATAAGAGTGTGCTTTGTGTATTCAGCGGTAGGCGTGATTTGAATTGTGATAGTGTTGCTGTAAAATGATTATAAAAATGAAATAAATATTTATATATTATCATGGACATAATATTAGAATCAATCAGGATAAAGTAACAGTTATTATTAACATTATTATTAGGTCTAATTAATTCATACAGATTGTTTGAGAAATGGTCCCACTTTTTCATCAAGGTCGTGTTGTGAGAGTATAGGTATAGCGGGTTTCTTTTCAGCTTCTCGAACGTATACATTTCCATTACGTGTCCAGCAATAGCGAAAGTTATAACGCTGCGCCCGCTGTCTTGCATCTCTGAAGAGGATACGGTTATGTTTTGTTAGTCTTTCATTTATATATATCTTTTTAGGGACTCCCAAGGCGATATCTTCTGTCGTAAGGTTTCGGCGACTTTTTGCTGCCTGGATGATTTCATCTCTCTTTGTTTTACGAAGTAGTTTTATAATAATTGTTCTAGGTAGTTCGCTTGTGTTTTCATTGGGTCTTAACCGTTTGGGTCCAACTCTCATTACTTCATCTATTTCTGTACTAGTTAATTCAACTCCCAGTTTTGTGGCTGTTACCTGTACAATATGAATGAGATTTTCATTGTTGGTTTCCGGTATTCCCGCTAATTCTAAGTCATTCTTAACTAATCTCTGTTCCAATTTGTTTATTGACATGTCAAGGTTTGTTACGGTAGCCTTCAGTGACGAAATTTCTAATTCTTGATCAGTGATTGTTTTCTTAAAAGTCTCCAAACTACTGAAAAGAGTCGCTGATACAGCCGCTAGTTGCTCCTTTATGTATTGCATGTCCTGTTTCAGGATAGTAAGATCGTTACGCTCTTTAAATTCCGCCATTTCAAGACTAATTTTCCGAATTTCAGACATAAAGTCATTTATTTCAGTGTTTGCTGTTTCCGTGGAAAGTTTAGTCTGTCTGCCGTATATATATAAACGTATACAAATATATACACGTGGCAGTAATGCGTGCAGAAATTATTCTACGTAAACAAAAATAAGTACCGTCCACTAAACAAATGAGTTTTTAATTACTAAAGTATAAAGAAGTCCCGCAACCTACGTTTAAACTTTACAATATAAACGTATACCAATATATACACGTGGCAGTAATGCGTGCAGAAATTATTCTACGTAAACAAAAATAAGTACCGTCCACTAAACAAATGAGTTTTTAATTACTAAAGTACAAAGAAGTCCCGCAACCTACGTTTAAACTTTACAATATAAACCTATACAAATATATACACGTGGCAGTAATGCGTGCAGAAATTATTCTACGTAAACAAAAATAAGTACCGTCCACTAAACAAATGAGTTTTTAATTACTAAAGTACAAAAAAGTCCCGCAACCTACGTTTAAACTTTACAATATAAACATATACAAATATATACACGTGGCAGTAATGCGTGCAGAAATTATTCTACGTAAACAAAAATAAGAATCGTCCACAAAACAAATGAGGTTTTCATTCCTAATGTACAAAGAAGTCCCAAAAACTACGTTCAAACTTTACAATAGGAACCCATACAAATATATAAATTTTAAAACAACTTTGTTTAGGTTTTCTTGTTGCCCTTTACACAGAATTTTGTATGAACATATTAGCCTAAAATTTGTATGTACGTGCTTTTGCTAACATGAATGAATAAGAATAAGATACTATTTATCTCAAAAAACCAACTAGTTTTTGGGACAACACAGCCAAATAATTCGTTTTCGTGAGATAGAAATTCAAATTAAGGGCGATTTTGATTCTTCTACACTATGGGTAATGGTTTAGTTGTAAAGAGGTTTTAATAGCCTAACTATGTTATTGGCACTTAATATAATGTATGAAAGGTATGAAAAAAAGTTATTTCCAAAATCGGTTTTTCTTTTGTTTATACAAATAATAATCCCTCTTTCAGTTTGTGACTTTTTACTTACTTTTCGCGGGTTTGCGGTTAAAACTATTCTTATTTATAACAAGAAATGTCTAGTCATCAAAGCTAATGACATACTTAAAATATTAATATTGTCCATAGAAAATCCAATGACTGTAATTGCCCGTTTTTTTTTCAGCTCGGGCTTTAGTGTTTTATGCAGTATACAGGGACCCTAGATGTCTCTTTCCCTAAATGAGGGTATTGTAAAAGAAAGAGGTAACCGGAATCTACAGCTAGGTCAGGCCCATCCTCTATGTTGGGTCCTACATACAGGGTAGTTTAATTAAAGAGTATTCAAAATGAATAGATTATCATAATAAGACAACAGAGATGAAAACAATATACTGTTACGAGTCGCGAGACTCGAATTAAAATGCCTTTAGAATTACTGTAGAGTTTATTAGAAACACGTATAACTCAGGTACAAATATAACCGAACACAACAAGTCCAAACGTAATGCAGAAAGTCGTAATTCTATAAAACACGCAAAGTCCGTCACTAAAAGATTCCCGATTGTAGTACACACATTTTGCTTCATACTGCACAGATGCAATATGTCTGCCCGGTCGCGTGGACTGAATTTCCTAGAATCAGTTTGCACTTTAAATCCGACACACCTGGCTAATGACTGCCATAAAAGATTACAATACACAGTGGCCTGTTTTCTTATCACTAATTTTAAGCACAAAGGTAATAAAATGTGTTTCTACAGGTATGCAGGTGTGAATTTGTCTTTGTCGGCGTCTAGGTCGTTAGAATACTTTGTTCTCCATTTTATGGGTTTCTGAGAGATTCAAAATGTATTATGTGCCGAAGTCACGCGGATAACACCATAATAACAGTAATGTCACAAAGAACTAATCCACGACCGCACCCAATATCTTTATTATTTTTTATCATATCACTTAATATAATAACCTACGCTTAATAGAATAACCAGAAGGCGATTGATATGTAGATAGTGCGTCGAAAAGACCTCGCCACTGCCAGATTTTTGGTAAATTTGTGTGATTGACCGAGAGTCTGGCTGATTTAGAGTCAGAATTGGACTTAAGAGGTAGCGCTGCTATCAGGTAAGATTTTTAATTTTTCAGGGCAGGGACACTTTTCTATTTTTTTCAATATAGACCTCTAATGGTTTTAGAGAAATATAACTGTAATATACAAAGACAGAGAAACGGATACTATGATTTTACAAGGGTTTATTTTGCTAAAATTGCTACCAGACCTTAAAAAATGTACCAACTCACATAGATTTTAAGATTAAGTGTATTTAGTTTACGACTCCTTAGCACACAGACGTTAAAACCATAGAGCCATTGTGACCAGATTCTGACTAAAATAGAAACATGCTAATGATGCTGTTAGTAAAAGGTGAAAGTTTTTACATTAATATTGTCTCAAAAACAGGATTGGCCATTTACCGCTACATAATGTAGACATAATACATACCTGTTTTAATATAAGAAAACTGACGCGTTTTATCTGATGGGAAGGGCACATTGTTTATATACATATATATATATATATATATATATATATATATATATATATATATATACATACTTAATATTATAAAGAGGTAAATTTTGTGAGTTTGGATGTTCGGGGTAATCTCCGGTACTACTGAATCGATTTTGAAAATTCTTTCATCAGTGCAAGTGTGGCTACATTACCACCGAGTGACATTTGATTGCGATTACTAATACTTTTTACTTTTTTAACGACCCTGGTGAAGTGGGTACAGGAACACCTATCAAGTATGTAACAGCAATAACGTTCCACGCAAAAATTGCGCACATCCTTGTACCAGGCACTGCAAGTTCTTTCTGCGTCTATGAATTTATTAAAGGTTACAAAGCTTAATTAAACCTTGATATGACTGCGTGTGTACGCGGGTGCATGTCTATTTTTTAATGTCGCCCAGCGAAGTAGGCATGGGTCAGCTAGTAATACAAAGCTTTAGACAAAAACGTGTGCGTCTCGGGAAGCCTGACAGAAGTGATAACTTAAACCGTAACGTGTTACGTAACGAAGCGGTTTACTCTCCCATAAGAAGTTATCACTTCAAAACAAAATAATTGAAACTCGTACTACCCGTGCGCAGGTTTGACGATAGCCTCACGATGTCACGCGTCGATGGTCAGTAGGGTTGACAAAAAAAGGTTGCATAAATAGTTGTTGGAATAAATTTACTATTTTAATTTATTATTGTATCTACTTTACATAAGTATAGAGTAAAATAATAGTCAGGAGTCATCGGCAATCCTTCTGCGTGAGGCCTATAATATTCCGAGGGTTGCTTTCGATTTCTCTGGGATCAGATTGGACAATGGACCACCTCATGAGTATACTCATCCGAATTAAAATTAAAGTTGAAATCGGTCCACAATTAACATTCGAAATGAGAACGTTTTTTTAAAGTGGTTTAAAAATATAATAGAAATAAAAAATGTTACTGGGAAGTTTGTTGCGCCGCTTCTTAAAGTTAAATTTTGTCCGTACTATACTATACAACTGTAGGAGTTGATATTTTCAATTATTCTCTTTAAAAAAAACAAAATGTATCAATTAATATGCTTTATCATCAATAAGGAGCTGAAATGTTTATTTTACCATGACCTTAAAAGTCAGTGACCATAAATGATAATAATTGATTGATGACATAATAACATCAAAAATGAGTCTTAAAAAAAACAACTTTTCCACAATACATAAGTATGATTAGGTAATTCAACGCTTAAAGCAGGAACAGGTAAAGGGGTTTCCTATATCGTCAGTAAACCGTTATCCACTGCTGGGTATAGGCTTCAAGCTTGCGCCACGCTTGGGTAAGTCGTCGATCCACCGGACTGGAGAGAATCCTACATCAGTTTTTTTCATGCCGAAATGCATTACTGCAATATCCGCGGCGCGGGAATTTTCTGTGGGGCTCCCCCAGCAACGATGTGCGTTGGTATGAACGACGCCAGTTAGTAGCCAGACGCCGTTACGGTACGTAGCGCTACCCAGGCGTTAGCGTTCCCACAGAGAGGTGATACGAGGGTCTGACTGAGAGGGTCGCGTATGCAACCTCGCCCCCTCTCGCGGCAATGTAGCGAGTGGGGGCCCGTAAGTCCCCGAGGCCTCGACCCCCGCTGCCGCATACCGGTAGCTACTTTTGCGGGCACAGCATCCTACACACTATATTTATGTAATATTGGAAACAACTCGGAAGGGTTTATGGTAATAAAAGAACAGCAACTGGTCACGTAGTTATAATCAGAGAACCTTACAGTCTTAACATATCAATTAAACACTAACTGTTCACACTTCATAAGCATTTTTGGAACACCTCGCCATTCCTCCAACAATTTTACAGTACATGAAACTTAGCAATTGGCACAACCGATTGCAGATTGAAATCATTGATAAACTATTTTAATTAAAGTGTTATGAATGAAAAGAATTTAATACATTACTGTTTGGAAATTCCAGATAATATTTTATACAAGATATTATATTAAACATTATACTTAAAGTTTTACATGTAATAAAACAAATGGAAGACAGTACAAATCTATTGCATCTGCCAACATAAAAATTAAATGTAATTACTACTGTCTATATACAATTGAGAGATCCGGAATTATAAGCTACACAATTGCCACAGTATATTCCGATTGTATCCTTTAGAAATAAGAGTGTACATAACAAAATTAATTATCAACTTTAAACAGAAACATGACAAGAACAACTATGCTACCAAATAGCTGTAACATTTATTTACTAAGTCTTTCAAATATCTAAAATACATAAATATGATACTTATCATCCTAAAAAATGCGAAATAGTTATTTTTTAATTGCCAGAAGCTGACAAATAGAAAGAAGGCCAACCTGATGGTAAGTGGTCACCAGCGCCCAGGTACGCTTACAACACAAGGGGCATTGCCAACGCATTGCGGACCTATATATCAAGGAAATTTTATAATGCTTTTCTCTTAAATGACTTAATGTCGCAGCGCAAGGGGAAAACCGTGACGGGAAATTCCCTCCAAATTGTTATAGTACGCATAATAAGAGAACCGTTGCACCGTTGTGTAGTTGATCGTGATAGCTCAAAGAAATTCATAAAAAAGGCTAAATAATATTTATATATCCTTTTTAAGATTTGATCTAAACACACTAACATTGAAAGGTAAGTAAAAGCTTGTAAAATTTTGTTGATTGCCACTTCTTAATGTCACAAACAACTCAATTCAATTTTAATTCAGGTGATCAGAAGGCTGGTGCATACCTCGGCCAACAGATCAGTATGGCGATCCAGCGAGGAAATATAGCCAGCTTTCTAGGTACTTTACCCATAGAAGACATCTTGAGGGACTATGGGTAGAATACAAGATAAATAAGTTAAATTTTCTTTTATTGTATTAGATTATTGGTTGTATTTAGCAATAATTATTTTAATTGTATAGTTTCCACAAGTATTTATAATTATTACATATTACACATATATATATATATTTTTTTCTCTTTTATAAAACTTTGCAATTTTTATACTTTAGAAGTATGTTAAATTTCTGTAAATATATGTTAAACTTTAGGTAATATGCCATAAAACATATTACTTCAATGAGCATAGTTACTTTTATTACAATAAATTCTTATCTTACTCCCAATATAGGAGGGCAAATTATTATCATAGTAATAATATTACTGGAAGATAATATGATGTTTTTGCTTGCCTACTCATACATCTAGTTTAAATTATATTGGGTTTATAAATAACATTCAGCAGATATGAATAAGCATTTAAGCTATAACTATTGACCTACATTTCCTTCTTAATATAGTCTGCAAGATTTTTGTATTGCACCAGTTTTAAGTGTCCATGAAAATTAAAATTTTAGAATAATCTTGAAGAGAATGCCTCAGCTTCATTACACGGGTCTTAATGAGAGTAAGTTTGTAGGCATCTTCAAGAAACATAAAGAAGCCTACATACTTTTTTTAACCAGGGTAAATCAGATTGAGGACTAAGCCGCGACAAGGGCAGAACCTTGGGGGAATAATTCGCGACCTGGTGTGGGATTCGCCAGATCGGGGTTAGCACTAGCATGCCCCATCAGAACTGGTGCCATGCTATTGCCACTCCCTGGTTAGGGATACTCATTAAAACCTCTGGGTGTTCCCTCCTTCGCCTTATGCCAGGGCTATGGGTATATGACCTAGCCACTCTGCAGCCCTGGCAGGAAGCCTACATACTTACTCTAACTCAGTATGAATTAGAGGACATGTCTTTAATGCCAGATGAAGATGTTCTTGTAGCAATTCATAAGATACATTTCATCAATAGAAGATTTATATAAATATATACAATTTTTTTTATTAATAACCAGCAATATCCTATTACTATTATTTCCTATTGACTTAAAAGTTTGTTTTTTTTTTAAATAAACAGGACTTTATGCTAAAAGTAAAACTGCTAAGAGCATATCTTTTTTGTCTTATGTTTGTGTGTGACAAACAATCCATTTGGTGGTAAGTGGTCACCATCACCCATGGACATATGCAACACTAAGAGAGCTAATAAATTGCCTAACTCATTGAGACTTTAAATATTTACCCAAACAGATTTTCTGGGTTCTTGCTTTTTGGGAAAACTGCATGTTCATTTCACAGCTTGTATGCATACAGCATGAACAAGAGTGCAGTACATACAGTAAATAACTTCCAAGTGTCTATTCAGATTTGTGAATTCTATTTTAAAACATTGCATATCCCTGATGTTGGTCAAAATATCAAGATTACAAGGTATGAATGTATAGCACAAAAACAAGTCAAATTAGTCAACACTTGTTCACTATAGTTTTTCATTCAAAAAACTACTGTGATTGCATTGTTGCATCTTAATGTACAGATTGTTTAAGTTCTTTTGGCACATAAATAATTTACCACTTTGTTATGTTTTGAATCATGACCTATGGTGACCCTGGTCAACAGTGGAATTGTAGTATTTCAGGACAAAAGTGGGTCCTGTTCTTGATGTCTTGAACATCGGCTCTATTGGTGTTGTAACACCCCAATTCATAGGGTGTCACAACAGATATAGAGCAGATGTTTTGCATACCTCATTGAGTCTAAGAATTTGTCTACATTCATTTTTAAGAACACCAAGGTATTTTTGAAGATATCTTGTTATTTATACTATGGTTTAGATCTCTTAATTACAATATAATTTATGAGATTAGAATTAAATTCAATAATTGAAGTCACTTCTGAAAATTTAAGTTTCCTAAGATATACATTAATTCTTACAAACACACTGTATGGTGTTCCTGGTTAATGCTTCATCTGCCCTGTCACTATATTTTCTATGAATAAAATATTTTAATTTATAAATAGGACCATAGACCAACCAAGCTTACCGGTTGGTAAATAAATTAATTAATTTGTCATTGTCTATATTACTTCCATCCCTCTTAGAGTTTACTATTATTGTCCTTTAATTACCACTTTAATTAATGTCTACTTGTAGTGTGACAAGACAAATTAAATAAGCTTCAAAATAGATTATAAAAATTCTGACATATAAATAGTATAAATTCTGAAAAATCCAGTGACCATTGGAAGTGTTCATTATAATATTTATAAAGGCAAAATGTCAGTTTAATATTTTTAGCAAACTATGTGTTTGTTTTACAACTTTTACTGTTACTAGAAAACCTAGGCCAGTGAATGGAAATAGTGAGAGTGTAAACGTAATCTAAACAATAATATCTCAAGATTAAAGCTTCGCCTGATCAGGGTATTAATTCTGACGTGTACTAGTATCGAAGTCTAGGCATATTTCCAATTCCATGTTAATTGGAAATCAACAATCGTCTAGATCAAAACATTAGCAGCAAACACGGTAACGGTACGCATATGTAACACTATCTAGATTTACCCTTTCACACATGTAACATATGGCCGTGGGAACGCAATCCGATCGATTACTCCAATTAACACAGCGCATAGCACATTAAAGACCTCCAAATCTGACCTTGAATTAACCAAATTTAAATAGTGACGAATGCCTCACACACGTAGTGAGATCCCGATTGATTTTTCTACGGCACAATTTTCTATAATTCAATAATTTTCGGAATAAACAGATTCTGATGACATATTTCAAGACTCACCTTGCGTAACAAGGCAGATATCAGGTCACTGCACCCAAAGCTTTCCACATTTCATGACACACAACATCACACACGATATCATTTTCGTGAAAATGCACAAACAAAAAAAAGCAACGTGACGAGAGGAAGCGCATCGTTCAAGCTTCAAATTTATACTGACAGCCATGCTGCTGATGAGTCCGTCTTTATTGTGGACTAGTGCGCTGATTGGCTGCGCAGTTGCTAATAAAAAAAAATAATTGCAAGTTGTAACCAATCACGTTGAAGTGTTTAAAAATTTCTTGATTGTTTGCCAAAAAATGAAAAAATTTTAATGCAAAATGGGTACGTTTTAATTTTTTTGATACCTAATTAATGTTTATTTATACTCTTAATAGAACAAAATACAAAAATAGACAGGCCAAATTACATTTTTTTACCTGTACAAGAAGTAAATTCATCATGAAAATGTTAATTGGAATATTAATCTAAATTAGTAAAATTCTTAGACCATTTGGTTGAATGGTCTAAGGTAAAATTATTAATGAATTAGTGAAACATATTTTTTTATGATAAACTATTAAATTTATTAGACATTAGATATTGTTTACATCTTGTTTCTTTCAATTTTCCATATTCCAGGACGTATCTAAAATATAAAACGAAAATTCATATTTAAAACGCTTTATTAGGTGTGACATATATATATATATATATATATATATATATATATATATATATATATATATGTATATATATATACACACACACACACACACACACATATACGTGTGTGTGTGTGTGTGTGTCTGTTGACATGGGTCGTTGTGGGCGTGGTGTAACCAAAAATAAGGACGTCATTATTTTTACTACGACCATAACGAACGTGGTTGCCTTGTGGAACGGCAGACGAAGCATTTTGGGCGTTGTGAGATACAGAATGAACGCGCCCTTTGAGTCTTTGACAGCTTGGCCGCCAGTTTTCCTATTTTACTCTCAATCAGCGTTACCAGACAGGGGAACCCTGCATATCGAGGACTTTTCGATTTTAGAAGAGAGATTTAGGGATAAAGATTCTTTAGGGAACTCTCAGGGGAAAAAAATAAGTTGAGAGAAATTTTGGAGCTTTTTTAAGTACCATTAATTCATCCACAAACAGAATTCTCATCAGTACAATTATTTTATCTAAGATATAATATAGTACTATTACTTTACCTTACAATTATATTCTACTAGTGAATCATACTTCAATTCAATCGTTCATTTTTATAATTCAATTCATTCGTTCAAAATTACTAATGTTATTTTATTTATTATGCCTTCTCAACTCGTACATGTCGAATCCTATAGGCTACGTTCCAAAAGAGACTCACAACAACGTCATTCACAACCGCGATTTTTCCCGTTCCACTTGTTTGCCAGCGTCACAATCGTAAACTCAAGTGGAACGGTTATTCGTGAGCGTGTGTTCGAATTTAATAAAATAACGTCATTAGTGACGTTTTCGCCACGATGGTGGCTTTGCTTTTTTTTTATATCTGCTATAAAACAAGCAAAAATTATTTTTTTTTCAAAAAACTTATTTTTTGAGTCTTCGAAAGTTTGGGGGTCAATTGACATCGTCATCTGGCAGCACTGCAGTCAATGTCAAAAATGTGTGAGTTTTTAGCGGGAACTGAAAGGAGATGTTGTGCTGTGCAGTTTTATTTTCTAAAAATGTGTAAAACTACTCTAAAACGGACAATACTTGTAGGATATTGATTGTTTTTGAGTAGTAGTTATGTGTTTTGTGAGAAATGTGAACTGTATTGTCAAATGTGGTCTTTTGAGTTGTCACAAGAACTCCGTTGACTGGCACTAGCTGATTACCTACAGTTCAGCTGTGCTACACAAAGGCTAAGAAAATGAAGAAACTCTATTGTAAACTAAGATCTGGCTTAAAGGCCTAGCTGCCAAGCCATAAACCTAAATGAAAATGTCAAATAATTCAACTAATCAAATTAAAGGTTATATTTGGGGAGTTTTGCGGGAACTGAAAGGGGACGTTGCGCTGTGCAGTTTTATTTTCTAAAAATGTGTAAAAATACTCTAAAACGAACAATAGTTGTAGGATGTTGATAGTTTTTGAGTAATAATTATGTGTTTTTGTGAGAAATGTGAACTGTATAGTCAAATGTGGCCTTTCGAGTTTTCACAAGAACTCCGTTCAATGGCGTGGGTTGTAGCCTACAATACAACTGCGCTACTATACGAAGATTTACACATCAGACTTGGCTGTATGGACTAAGATTCCTTTGCCTGCCTTAGTTGCGAATTCTGCAAAAAAAATAAAAAAATAAAGGTTATATTTGGATTTTGCATGCGAGCGAAACGTTTTAAATTTATATATGAAGTTGTAAGCTATATACATAATGGGAAAAAAGAAAAATAAAGGACAGGAACGAAAGAAAAAGATTTTGGTTTTCGATGAATCCAAAAGAAAGTAAGTATATAGGTATATAAAAAGTTATAAAACACGTCGTTTTAATCTTCATTATATAAAATAACATAATGTAAATAACGCTAAACCTATTAAATATCATAAATTTCACTTATACTATTGTGTATAATTACAGGGAGTTCCTGTGTGGATTTCGTAAAAGAAAATTGGAAAGACAGAAAAAAGCCAAAGAGGAGTTACAAAAAATGTTGAAAGAAGAAAAGAAACGAATAAAACTAGAGGTTCCATTTACATTATCAAAGTTTTCTACACTACTGCCTTTGCGTAAAGATAATCTATATTTTAAACTACCCTTTCTATTCACCATAGCTATTATCTAAGTAGTTACATACCAAACTAGCTGACCCATTCTGACTTAGCTAGGCGTCAAAAAGCTATTAATCACAATCACATATACCCTAAAGAATAATGTAGCTTTCTACTGATGAAACAACTTTCAAAATTAGTTAAGTAGTTCAAGAGATTACTTCCTACAACAAACCAACTCACAAACTATAGATTTAGTTATAATAAGTTCATTCTCAAGACTGTGAAGAAATCAACAAAGACACTTTCACATCTAAATATATTACTAGTGTTAGTTATATTAAAAGTTCTAAAATGTTATTATAATTTTTTTTAAATATTGTATAGTGCCACATCTATATTGGTAGACCCATCCATTGAGCTATAAAGTTTGAATTTGAATCCTATAAAAACTATTCTTTCCTGAGTTAATATGTATCCATGTGTATTTATTATAAAAAATTGCAAGCAATAAACTTACTAAATATCAAATACTAAAATCCAATACCACAAAGAAAACATCCTTACATTTGTATAAGTGTTATATTAGTGTGAATTGTATTATTATTTTAAAATATACTTTTAATTATTATGTATTCAATAGAATAAAGAGTCCTATAAGAAGTTGGTGGTGTCCAGCCGGCCAATACCAGATATTGAGCAACTACTACAAGAGGAATATGAAGATGAGGATGTTAATGTGAAAATTGTTGAATTATCATCAGACACATTGCAAAAGAAAGATTTAGTTATTGGAGAAAACAGGCCAAAGGCTGAAAAAGTTGTTAAAATAAAAATAGAAAAGGTATTGTGAACTTTAAATTGATCTTGTTACTAATTTTTTTCCTGGAGTCTATATAAGTTCTGAATTACATTAGGGTATCTAGTATGTCTTTGAAAAAGACTTAATTTGAATAAGATACATGTTACTATGTCATATGCACTTAGAAAATATTGGTATCAATTCATAAAAAATAAGATATTCAAAGGAACATATACACAACAATACATGGTTCCTAAAATATTCATTGAAATCTATTCAGCCGTTTCAGACACCAACATTAATTCAAAATATTGACATTTATTACTATGTAAATATGTATAAATAGCAGTTCTCACTTAAATATTTGTATTTATTTTAATATCACAGACAAGCAATTAAATTTTATTTAATGGTGTAATTAATAAAAAGGCTTCACTCCTATAGCATGTTAATATCAAGAAGAACAAAACTGTATCTTGGGTCAACAAAGTCTGATAATCATAGACAATAGTTCTAGCAAAAATACAGTATCAAAGACAATTTCCTTTAGTGCTATTTGCCTGAGCTATTCATTCATATATAGGTTCTATCTATTTTATTTCATTATTATGTTTTCACTTCATTTATTATACTTGATTATATCAAATAAATAATTTCAGAAAATAATAGATGAACTACCTGGAATGGGATCAGAGGAAGAAAGTGCCCAAGAGAATTCAGAAGATGAAACTGAAGAAAAAGGTTTAAAAACGAAAAAAGAAGTAAAGAAAATACTCAAGAAACAAGCAACAAAGAACATACAGAAGAGCAAAGTCTTCCAAATGAAGAATAAACTAGACAGAGTAAAGAACAAAAAGAAATCTCAGCAGAAGAAACGGCATACAAAAAAGGTGGACCCAAGGAAAGATAAGTCAAAGAAAAATGTCGGCAGAAGAAAACATTAATATATTCTTAAAACATAATTTTATTTAATTACAATAACCTTATGAAAATTACAATCAAATAAGTAAAAAAAAAAGTGCATCTAAGGACACCAGACAGAAGTGATAACTTGCGTGAGAGAAGGGGAAGCCAGAGAGACTGGCGCCGTAACGCGTTACGTAACGACGCGGTTCATCCTCCCATAAAAAGAGCTATGAGAAATCCTTTCGACCATTGACTGGTCACTATAACTTGCTTTTTGCCTTCCCTATGTCTTACCAACCACTCATATGCCTTATTACAGCTCCACACAAGTAATGTTAAAATTTAAGTGATGGTAAGGCAAGTGAATAAAATATTAATATAAAACAATCATAGATGGCACCAGATATCATTTCTCACTTACTCTGACTTAGAATATAATTATGTATAGGCAGCTTTATCAGTTAAAACAGTCTGCGATAACATTAGGATGGCTTAGTACTAAAGTTTGAGTTTAACATATACAAAAAATAGCTGCAATAAAAGAGTTATAAGTATTCTGTCTTGAACAAGTTATTTGAAAATAAAAGTAACATATACTGGACGCATAGATCTTTGCCCTTACACTGATTTCATGATTAATCTGATATATCCTAAAGATCAGGTACATCACAAATTTTCCTTCACTTCTATTTTAGTTTTATTTATTTTCTAGGCGATTTTTTGGGTGACCTGCCTTTACCGCTAGAAGGGCATATATCATTATTTAAGCATTCATGGCACATTGGACCAATTGGTAAACATATTGTTTGTCCAAATCCCACCATGAGATTGTTAACCTCACTCCACAAGTCATGTGGAAGCCATGACTCTAACGCTTTCCTTGTCCCTTCAGGGGTCCCTGTAGGTTTTTTCACCCACCCTATTCTATTGCTTATCCTGTGAACGTGAGTGTCAACACCTACAACGAAAAAATAATATTTAAATTATCTAGTGATGGAAATTCAAATGTAATTAATTAAATTTTTAATCAGTCCATCTGTTAGTAGTTTTATTAGTAGACAATGTTTCTATATTCTTTGATGATATTCTATATTGTGTGACTGTTTTGACACAGCTTATTATGTGTTTGACATAATAACTATGTCATGAACTTGGAACTGATAAGAGTAATATTTCATTCATAAAGAATCTATATTAAAGTATCAATATATTGTTTGCACCCCTGAATACCTTATAAGCAAGATGTCCGTGGAGTAGGCCTACTGGGAATACCACGTAAAAAAACGCGCCTACGGACTCTACCTCATAGGTGGCGGGGAAAACTGGGGACCTTTTCTACCTGTTTAACATTCGATAAGTTAAATTTGGTAAGTTCTATGGTAAAGAAAAGAGTTGGGAATGAATAAAAAAATCTCACTTTTTTGCTTATAACTTCCGTAATTTTTAATTTAGGGCAAAAAGTTACATAAACATATTTGTAGGCAAAACAATATGCTATAAATTATGACTTGGCAAATTTTTTGTAAAACGCATAGTTTCTGAGATATCGCGAAAAAAGTGTTTTCACCCCTTTTTCCAAGATGGCGGCCGGGGGACAAGGGTGGCGACCCCACAAACTTGAGGTTAAGCTTCTATTGACCCCCACACATGTCCCAAAAATAAAATTGCGTCCTCTAACAAATGCAAAGCTCATGTAACATTTCAATGAGCTAAAATGATTTAGATCTTTGATGATTTTTGACTATGTTCATTAATTATAAAACCTATCAATCACTGTAGGTTTTGTAATAAATAATACACGCCAATGAAGCATTAAAATCCCTTACCTATGCCTGTGACTTTATTCCATGCAACTTTCATACAAATATGTGCCATCTTAGGACCAACTCCAGTTAATTTGCATAATTTTTCCACTGAATCTGGTATATCACCATTGTATTGATCTTTAAGAGTCTGTGTTGTTTTCTTGATGTATTTCACTTTTGTCTGCAATTGACAATAATGTAACACACTGTTAAAATTTAAAACTAAAACTTCGTTTAAAAAAACCAACTTCAAAAACTAAAATGTATAAAATAACTTATTTCTAAAGCTATTATTATTAATATATATTATCTAAAACATCTTAAAAGTCGGTGCTTAGTAATTTTCAAAATATAGTAATGTTTATGTTTTACTCTGCACCGACTTCAAGATGTTTTAGATAATATATATTAATAATAATAGCTTTAGGAATAAGTTATTTTATACATTTTAGTTTTTTAGTTTTTGAAGTCGGTTTTTTTAAACGAAGTTTTAGTTTTTATTTGTTACTTTTTAGTGTCTAGCTATGTATGGGTGGACCTACGAAAGGTGCCGCGCTTCTTAAAAAATATAGGTCCCAAGAAACGGGAACAAAAAAATGTTCGTAAGATAAAAACTACTGGGCTAAACTATGTCAAATTTTTAGGGGACCACATGGCAGCTATTCCGCGTCGAACAAAAAAAGAATCACGTAAATCGGATCATAAATGACGGAGTAATCGGCGAACATACATGAAAAGCTAAAAAAAAAAAAAAAGATCCCGATGAATTGAGAACCTCCTTTTTTCGAAGTCGGTTAAAAAGCAATACAATTTTTTTTGGGTAAAATTATTTGAACATTCACATTGTTGTTTCCTTAATCTATACAAATATATGACAGCAAAATTGAGTCTATTTGTATGTTTGCTTGTTTCTTTCCTCAGAGTCTGAGCCTTAGTGATGAATTGATTACTCATTATAAGGAACTATGTTTTTATAAAAAGCCATCAAGTTACCTGTGATCAATAGCTCAACTTTACTTTTCTTTTTACCTTAGTTTTTAAGACTACAGCTCAGCCCCCCTAATAAAATGAAAAGTTAATGTTTTTATATTACACCTTTGTACTTTTATATACATACTAGCCGACACCCTCCCGCTTCACGTGCTGTAAAATCCGTTCTTAGCTGACCTCTGCCTGGCCAATGGAGTTCCTGAGATATTGTGACGAGTCACTATACACATGGATTTCAATTATATATAGATTATGCAATGGGGAGGCATGAAAGTCATATGGTAAAAAGAATGTTAAACTGCAAGATACCCATCAGTCTTCTCTCAAAGGTAAAGGTAGACCAAAAAAGAGATGGATGGCATGTGTGAAGAATGATATGATGATTTGTGGCGTGACAGAGGATGTATGTCAGAATAGAGGAGTGGGGAAGGAAAAGACATATTGTACCAAAGCCAAATAATTGGGATAAGATGAAAGAAAAGAAAATTTGAAGTTACGGGTATAATTATTGCAGGCAAAGTCAAATTGTGTACATTTTTAAGTTGATAGGGTTATGGAACTCTTCATTGCATGTGAACTAAGATACATGTAATCAATTTTACTTTTGACATAAACTCACTTTCCAAAACCCCACAGGATATATCAATTGGCCTAGTTCTTCATCACTCATTTGCAGCACATTGTCGACAGTGAGTCCCCTTGCTCTGAGACGCTCCATAGCTGCAAATGTCACTTGATCTTTAGTCTGACTTGATAACATTAAAGATATTAAACTTTGATATCTAAAAACCTGAAATTAAAATTACACACATGTTTTTCAGCAAACATTAAGCACACACTGTGTTGTTCATGCCTACCCCGTAAGGGACCTGGCGTGAAGTTATATATGATGTAATAAGCACTAAGCATAAAAAATTAATTATAATATTATATACAGTGCTACCTTTTCATCCCTTTAAAGAAATATAGAACTTAATCAACCCACAGTGCAGCCTAATTATTGTCTGTTCCTAGCAAAATACTACATAGGCAACTGATGAGTTTTTTTTACAAATTATTTGTGCAGGCTTTACGTTAGCAGGTTAAGTTAGCATGATTTGGTGGAGTCTATCCATGCAGGCACAGAGAAATAATACAATTTCCTGCGGCCGGGCGGCCTGTGATAAGAGGCGACAAAAGAACCCACTGCCAGGTGGTAGGGCATTTGCCCAACTGGATGGCTACCACCCCTGGTCTAAAGTATGTTGCCATAACAACCTTGAGTTGTGTTCCGGCATTACTGATCAGGTTCCAGTCTCCCTTAAGAGAGCAGCAGCGCATTTGTAGCACCTTTGCTGTTGCAAATGTTCACAGGCAATGGTAACTGCTTTCAATCAAGTGGGCCATCTGCCTGTCTGCTGAACTCTTACAATAAAAAAAATGTCTGACAACTGGATTAGTTGGGTTTGACATTTTATTCTATATAGCTTCTGCCTGCAAATTTGTCTGCATGGATAGTTTAAAAAACAAGTAAGTTATTTAAAAAACCCAGATTTGAAACATTCTTCATTGGTGCTCCGCTTCTATTGGTCTTAATGTGATGATATATATACACCTTCCTTGATTAATGGGCTATCTAACACTAAAAGAATTTTCTAAACAGACCAGTAGTTCCTGAGATTAGTGTATTCAAGCAAACAAACAAACTCTTCAGCTTTATATATATATATATATATATGTATAAGATTGAATAAGCATAAAATTCCATTAGTATCTGTAGTATTCTTTTAACATTCATATTTTAAATGTCTTTAAACACAGTACACAGATCATTTATATTAAAACATATATTTAACTGCTGCTATGCTGATGGTATTATAAATATTCCTAATGTATTTATTTTACAACAACACTTTCTACAGCAGATAATAAATATTGAAAAGAAAATACAAGCTTGATGATGTTGAAAGTTTTGTGCTACATCTTCCCCATTAAATTGCAAGTACTTTGATATCGATACAATTACTTTTTATGTATGAATATTTAATGAATGAAACTTTAAAGTTATGCCTACAATATCAAAATATAAAAACAGTTAATAATACCTCTGGTGCAGCCTGATCATCTAAGCTCTTGTCACAGCCCATAGTGTCAACAGGGGCATCATTGTTTGCCCTCATTATTCTCAAATTCAATAGAAAATCTCGCCACTTTGGTGGTTCCCATAATCCTTTGCCTTCCTGCAAAAGATTTATTTGCTTTTATGACTGTAAATAGAAATTGCAAGATATGACCATAACAAAACTAGGTTTTTTTATTTACAGGCAAGCAAACTGGCAGATAGTCTACCAAATGGTAAGTAATGCGCCCTATAACTGGGGTATAGTTATAGGACCCCGAAAGGCCACAAATTTAGCGACTGTTGGGAGCCAAGAGATAACCTGTTTCTTACCTCTTTAGAAGGGGAATCTTTATCATACTCAATTTTAACATTTGATTTTTTTTCAAATTTGTACTTGTTTAAATCTGGAACTTTACTATAACTGATTTCATTTTCATCAAAAATCTCTTCAGGATTTTGTAGCTCTTCTTTAATTTCAATATCTTCATTTAGATTTTTAGTTTTCTTAGAGCCCTTTTCGGTGCTTACAATTGCCTTTGCCTTACGTCTTGGCATCTTAAAAAGGATACTAAGTACAGTTATTTTTCTGTATTTGGAATAAATTGTTAATGAAACAGTATTAATTTTAAAACCAAAACAATCACGAAAGTTTTAAAAACAATTTCGTTGACGTCAGCGTTGCCAGATGACCATGACAATTAACCCCTAATTTTTTTTCAAAAATCCCCAAAAATAAGCTTTTTGAGAAAAAAATCCCCAAAATAGTTTTTACTTATTTTAAAGGAGAAAGAAAAAAGCAAAACCACCGTCGTAGCGAAAACGTCACTAATGACGTCATCATTTTCCCTCACGGGGCGCTCACAACGACCCGTGTCAATAGGTGCGTTAAATAACCATTCCACTTGAGTTTCCGATTGTGACGCCAGCAAATAAGTGAAACGGGAAAAACCGCAGTTGTGAACGTGATCATTGTCAGTCTCTAACGGAAAGTAGCCTATGGGATACGACGCATATGAGTAGAGACGGCATAATAAATAAATAACGTAAATGAACGAACAATTGAATTGGATTATTAAAATGAACTATTGAATTGAAGTATGATTCACTAGTAGAGTATAATTCTAAGATAAAGTAATAATACCGTATTGTGACTTAGATATAATAATTGTAGTGATGAGAAGTGTGTTTGTAGATGAATTATTGATACTTAAAATATCTCTCCAAAATTTCTCAAAACAAAATATTTCCCCCCGAAAGTCTCCCCAAAGAATCTTTACCCCCAAATATCCCCCCAGACGTCAAAAAAATCCCCGAATTTGCAGGGAATCCCCCCATCTGGCAACACTGGTTGACGTTGATCGTGCCGGAAATCAGTTTCTGAGTGATCACATCAGAGTAAAATTATAAATTCAACTAATAATTTGAAATACAAACAACAGTAAATGCACGTATTAAGTTTGTCAATATGAACTTCCACTACATTCACTACAATTACCGCGACCATACAAAAAGAATACTAAAGAATGACAAATTGACAATACTTTAGGAAAAAACGTAACTCTTAACACACCTTGGAAACAGCTGGCACCAACTGTCCATTTTTATGTAAAAATCTCTTAATTTCCAAATAACCTCGTATTATTTACACATATTTTTAAGCTTAACAAATATATTTTAAATAATAAGATATTATTCAAATGTTTTAATTGAGATTTTTTATAAAAATAAGAACGAACTAATGGTGCCAACTATGATTATACAGTGTGACAAAGGCAATCAGAAAGATACTAAATTTTAATTCCTTCAGTTTTAAGACTTATAAAGAACATTAAAATTCTTAGATTATACACTGGACATTTTATTTTCCGAACAGAACTTAAATTATACTAAAATCATTAGATTTTATAAATCTGGTCACACTGGCCAAAAATATACCGGATAGTAATGTACGTAGCTTGACAGTAACAGTTGCCTTTTTTTTTTTTTTTTAACTTCTGGCTGCAATGCCGTTTATGCATTGATTTTGCCAATGTCGAGAGTAAAGAAAAGCCAGGTGAAAAAAAAATTGGCTAAATAAAAAGCAATTTGACCGGTAAATTAAAAAGAAAATTCTGCAAATCTAATACAATATAAAAAACAAATTAACTTAACTTAACTTATTAACTAACTTCAAAACAAACTAAGTATAATATATATATACTATAACAACAATATATATATATATATATACTATACAATCCATATAATTATACGAATATATATATATATAAATATATACATGCATATATAATATACAAACTATTATAAAATAATATTATTCACAGTCAAGAATTTACAAAGAATATATACAAATGACTTATGCGATAAAGTTAAGAGAGCACTACTATTAACAGGACGAGGGCAATTAACAGGAAGAATGTCATAAAGGGGAGTAACAATTTTACGGCAGTGGAAAAAGATATGTTCTATAGAACCTTCGCCCAGGCCACACTCACACAAAGAACTATCACGAATCCTGAGTTTTGCTAAGAAAACAGGGGAACAAACATGGCCAAGTCGTAAACGAATTATGATAGATGAAATTTTTTTAGGGATGTTGCGGAAGCGGAAAAACCAGGGAGACGAGGGGATAAGGGGTTGGAGATTAGCAAAATGTTTGCCAACAGTTTGAGAAGAATTTTGCCATAAGTCATTCCATGATTTCAGCATCTCGGGTTTAGCGAGAGCTCGAAGATCGCGTGGGAAACACTTGGCATATTTACCACAACCAGCGTAGACAGCTTGTTTGGCACACTTGTCAGCACTTTCATTACCACAGATGCCCGAGTGACCAGGAATCCAGGCTAGAATTACTTCCAAACCCAAAGAGTAACAGTTGTAAAGAGTCTGTTTAATATGCAGGGAAAGTGGGGAAATTTGATTGGAACGAAAAGGGGATTTAGAAATATCTTGTAAGCAGCTCAAAGAATCAGTAAAAATAATACACTTATTAAGGCGATGGGATTCTATATAAAGGGCAGCTTCAAGGATGGCTATAGATTCACTGGAAAAGACAGAATTAAGAGGGGGAATTTTATAATTAAGGATTATTTTAAACTTAGGGATCCAGACTGCAGCACCAAGAGGGCCGTCGTCATTCAGTCTTGAAGCGTCAGTGAAGATATGAAGCCAGCCAGGCCAATGTTCCTGAGTAATTTGGTTAAAAACTTGGTTAGCACCAGAAGTTTCTTTGCTTATACCAAAATTAAAGATGATATTTGGCTGAAACAAAAGACATTCAAAACTAAATTCAAAAATGAAATTTTTGGAATTTTGGAAAAGTTTATAGGGGAGGTCAGTAAATTTCTTATAAGATTTAATCAAATTTGTAGGAGACTTGTGACTCCAATAACGAGACGTAGAAGTAAGCTGGAGTAAACTATCAAGAAGACCTAACAGAGGGTGATTAGCTAGCTCTGCCACTCTGAAGAAGAATCTGTCGGCCAGGAGTTGCCGTCGCAGGAAGAGGGGGGAATCTAAGCATTCAACCTGGAGAGCATTAGTGGGAGAAGATTTCATGGAGCCTGTAATAATGCGCAGACATTTAGCTTGAATCCTGTCAAGCTTCAATAGGGCAAGTTTGTTGCACGGTTCTAATAAAAAACAGCCATAATCAAAATGGCTCCTTACAATGGCATTATAAAGGAGCTTCTGATTGAAGGGGTGGGACCCCCATTTGACGCCAGAAAGAGCCCGCAAAATATTAATATTCTTTTCCGCCTTTGCACAAATGTAATTAAGATGATGGATGCCTGATAATTTTGAGTCCAAATACAAGCCTAAGAATTTAACATTATCATGAATAGGAATGGATTGGTTATCAATGTGTATATCAATGGCTGGAACAGAACGTTTACGTGAAAAAATGACAGCCGAACTTTTCAGAGGAGAGAGGGAGAGGCCATTATCTGTGAGCCATTGATTTAAATAATATAAAGCAGAATTAAGTCGGTTGCAAGCATCAGAAAAAGAAGATGAGGAGGCAAATAAAGCGATATCGTCAGCGTATTGCAAAATTTTACAAAAACAATTAACTGACGTTTCCAAATCGGCTGTGAACAAACTGTAAAGAAGAGGGCTAAGTACTGAACCTTGAGGTAAGCCTCTCCAGATACGTCTCGGAGGAATATCACAGTTAGCAGAGCGTATTAATATGGTACGATCCATAAACATGCTACAAATGACATTGATAATTCTTGGAGGTAAACTCAGGCGAAACATTTTCGATCTAAGTAAGGAAAGATCAACGCTATCATAAGCGGAACAAACGTCTAAGAATACCCCTATCACATGCTCCTTGCGAGAAAAAGCAAGATGGATTTCAGAGGTTAGTAAACTTAAACTATCCATAGTGCCAAGACCTCTCCTAAAGCCAAATTGGCTGCTCGCAAGAAGACCCCTACTTTCAACGATCCATTCAAGTCTATTTTTCATAAGATGTTCCATTATTTTAGCGAGGACAGACGATAAAGCAATAGGTCTATAGGAATCTGAATTAGACGGGTCTTTACCCGGTTTTAATATTGGAATGATTACTTGAGTTTTCCATGAATCTGGAACAGACCCGGACAAGAATATAATATTAAGGAGTTTGAGAAAAAAACGTTTCGAAGTTTCGGAAGATCTAGTAATGAAGGAATATGGGATGCCATCGACACCTGGAGCAGAATCCCGAAGATGATCCAAGGCGCAACATAGTTCCGCATAAGAAAATTCTGAATTCATTCCACTTGAGTCAGCAGTGGAAGGCAATAGGGAGGGGATACAATCTATATGTGGAACGGAAGGAGGAGAAAGTTTTGAAACAAAATCAGGAAGCCACGAAGGGTCATTAGAGGCAATATTAGGATCGTGTTGAGAGAAACGAAATGCTTTAATTTTTCTCCATATAAGAGTGGAAGGAGTTCTCGGACAAAGAGACTCACAAAATGAAAGCCAACCGGATTTCTTTTTTGAATGTAGGAATCGTTTAGTACGACCACATATTTTTTTGAAGTTAACAAAGTTTTCCAAAGAAAGGTCCCTAGAAAATTTTGTTTCGGCTTCTTTTCTTTCCTTGACAGCTACTGAACATTCGGAATCCCACCATGCTGGGGAAGGCAGTTTGTTACGTGCAGAATTTTTCAACGGGATAGATAAATTAGCAGCAGAGATTAGAATAGAGGTGAATTCATTGTAGACAGAAGCAACGTTATCAAGGGTGATAGAAGGGAGAGACAGTAATTTATCTTCAACTAAATTGGAAAATTTATCCCAATTAGCCTTTTTAATTCTAAATTTTAAAAGAGGAGGGAGAACTGGGTTGGGAGAGAAAGAATTAGCAAACGAAATTAAAATGGGAAGGTGATCACTGCCAAGAGAATGAGGGAAAACTGACCAAGAAAGTAACCTAGTTAAAGAGGGAGAGCATAAGGATAAATCTGGGGCGCTAACGTTTTGAGTGGGAGGAACTCTGCGAGTAGGGGAGCCGTCATTTAAGACACATAAATCTAGGCCATCTAGCATGTCGAGAAAGGGTGAAGCAACGGAGTCGCAAAAAGGTGAGCCCCACATAGTATGACGGATGTTGAAATCGCCTAGGATAATAAGGGGTTTGGGAAGAGAAGATAGAATTGATGTTAATTCTGAGATAACATTATTATTAGGATAGGGAACATACAACGAAACAAAAGTAATATCAATAGAGCGAGCAGCAACAATATTCAGGTCGCGAGAATGTTGAACGATAGGAATTTGGGAAAACGAGAACTTTCGATTCATAAGCAGGGCAGAACCAGCCCAGCCATCATCTCTGTCATCTCGAAGACATGAATATCCCGGCAACCTAAACAGGGAGCCGGGAGACAACCATGACTCCGAAATGCCAAAGACCAAAGGGTTAAAACTGTTGAACAGATATATGAGATCCTGTTTTTTATTTTTAATGCTACGACAGTTCCATTGCATGATGTTCTTGGCCATTATTTAGAAATAAATTAATTAAAGACGAAACGATGGATTGAACCATTTCTGAGACGTTGTACGGTAAACCATTTTCGAATTTAGAAAAAATATTTAATAAAGTCTTAGTCATAAGATGCACCATGTCATCATTTGGAAAAACTTTATTACTAGAGATATTATTATTTAGGGCACAACCATTAGGAAGAGTCGGGGGAGGGGATGATGTTATGCTATTATGTGCTTGGAGGTCGTAAGACTTGCTAGGAAGGGGTTTAGGTCGGCGAACTATAGGAACAGATTTCTTATAAGAGGAGGTAGAAGGCTGAGATAAAGAATGAGAATGAGGTAAAGAATCAGACGATGGAGAGGGTGGATAAATATAATTAGAGGATCTGTTAATATATACCGGTTTACTAGGAAGAGAAGAGTTAACAATATCAGAGAAGGGTCTACGTACACGTGGAAAACCTTTAGCTGCTTCCATATAGCTTATATTGTCCTGGGACATAGCTAGTTTTATTGCTTTTTGTCGAGAATGCTCGGGACATTTGGAGTCCGTAGCTAAGTGACTTCCTGAGCAGAACAAGCATGACACATTCTCAGTGGGGGTATTACAGGCAGTGGAATCGTGAGAACCAGCACAGCGGGAGCAACGGGGAGAGGAACGGCACTGGTCGCGGACATGGCCAAACCGACAGCATCTGTGGCACTGAATAGTGGGTAGTGTGTATAATTTCATTGGCAGAGACATATTGAAGCAATAAACATGATCAGGCAGGACTTGACCTAATAGGGTAAGAACCACGGTACCAGTGGGTTCCCAAACCGTGTTCCCATCGATACGCTTTTTTTTATTTAGACGCCTAGCCTTAATTACTAGAGAAGCACCGGAACGACATTCAGTTGATTCAACCAGTTCTTGTAGTGACCACTCCAAAGGAATTTGAGTGACGACGCCCATGCGCGTAATCTGGAAACGAGGAATAGAAGCGGATAGGTTATGAGAGGTAAGAATAGGGTCAGAAACAAAACAATTTGCGTCAAGGTGATTTTTGAAAATAACAGACACTTTATTTCGACCAATACTTTTAATTTCGTCGACACCAGATACCTTGCTATTGTAAATTATTTGAGCAATCTTAAGAGCTCTCATGTTATTTGACGTAGAGGTTTCATCGTTACTCAAACGAGCAACATGCACAATGAAGGGACCAGAGTCTTGCTCAGAATATGTAATTCTAGTGTTGGGTTCGTAGCCTGGGCGAACAAACGTGTGCTGAGTTGAAGCAGTAACAAGCGGGACTGACGCGGGCTTTTTAAATTGAGTATTTATACTGGAATCGGCGTGACGTTTATTTGATAATTTTTCGGATGATTGATTACCCGTAACCGTTGGGGACACATCCATAGGAGAATCAAGAAGTAATTTGCCCCTGTCCGGAGGAACATCCTCGCCAACAGAGGACATTATGGAAAAGAAATTAATATGAATAAAATATACTTATCTACACCACTTAAACAGACAAAGAAGTACAGAAAAATAAGATAAGCAGAAATATTTAGGAAAAACCCGAAAGAAAATTTTCCAATACGTCTATAGTTTATCTGACACCTGACAATTCTCAACAGTTGCCTTAGTGACACTATAAAGTTTTTGACATTGACAGCGGTTAGGGTGACCAGAGTTATCAGAATTCTGTGATTTTGTCAGATTAGACCCTTAATTGCGGTTTAACAGGATATGCCGCAGATTAGCAAAAAAAAACTAACAGCTTAACAAAACTTTCAACTAAACTATAATTATGCCTTTATGTATTTTCATTTGACAAGATTCAGTCGTATATTTTACCATTTGGGGCCATTGCCTCAAATGGGGGCAATTCTACGCTTGTGAACACCAAAGATATGATATTATTATTTTGGTGTATTTATTTTATATAAGCAAATTAAAAATTGTGAGCTTAAATTGTTATATTCTTTTTAAATTTAGCAGATTTTATCCGAACAGTTCATGGAATATTCAATTTAAACCTGATCACACTGAAAAGATTTTTAGATTGACAGTTGACTTTACAAGTTTACAATAATGTTTAAGACTGAAAGACTTTGATTCTAAGGTCATGAATAAATTTAAAAAAAAAGATTGACCAAAATTTAGAACCAAGTTTCAGCTTATTTATTCATTTGTATAAATAATTATCGCCATTTCCTGTGAATTTTGGATATATATTTAAGAAATAATAATGGCAGAGTTACTGTTGGACCCTAATATACGTTTATGGGTTTTCTTACCTATAGTGATTATTACATTTCTGGTTGGTATAGTGAGACATTATGTTTCACTAATTTTATCTTCGCAAAAGAAGATTGAGATCATTCAAGTACAGGACAGGTACAGAAAACTTTATAGTGGTTTCTTCAACAAATATAAAATTTACAGCTCCAGTTAGTGTTTATAACCTACAATTTATATCATAAAGAAATTCTAAATTCCTATCTGTTGAATATATTTCAAGTTTCATTTGGGGTTGGGTTTACATATATGTCCCCGGATGATTTCCTGGGTGATTTTAATGGTTAATGTGCTTAGGAATATATTTAAGACTTATTTATAACAACTGAAATTGGTTTTGAGTGGAAAAATTACATATTCAATTAATTATCGAAGTTTAAAATTCACGACAATGATCTGGTAATTTTGATTTCTTTACTTTTTTTGTGCACCGGAAAGTGTACATTTTGGAGAGGACGTGATTTATTTAAATAGGAGACTGTATGTATCCGAAAATTTAAATATGTAAAGTTTGAAACAATTGGTTAGGTTAGGTTTTGTGTAGACCAAAGCGCACGAGCCGAGCGAGCGTGCCGCGGAAGCGGCCGGCGAGTGCCAGAACCGACTGGTAACCATTGACTATTTATCTTATATATAAGTGAAATTGACAAAAACATTAATAACTCGGGAACTATACATTTCCTCACCATAGGAGTTGCAGAAGGGGTAAGTTTTCTTCCCCCCACCTCCCCCCTCCCCCCATTACTTATGATTCCGGGGACATATATGTAAACCACACCCACCTATTTTATTATGAAATATTCTTTCAGTCAAGTAATGATAAGATCCCGTTTACTTCGTGAAAATGGTAAATACCTACCAAGACAGTCTTTTGCGATGCGCCGCCACTGGTTTAACAATGAAGAGACTGGTTATTTCAAAGTTCAAAAGAGAGCAGCCACATCACAGGTTATAAGAAAAACATTTATTGTATTATTTAGATGTACTCTGCTTTAACTCCAGTGCTGTGAATGAAGTGAATGAGTGGTCATGAAGTTTAGTAATACATATCTTTTTCGTAATGGGGATGAATATATGATAAATATTATTCTAGAAATGTGTGCCTTATATAGTTGCTACATGAAAAGTTGTAAGTGAAGTGAGTAACAAATTAGTGTGTACTTAAAAATAAACAAAAGAAGGGCTGCTGCTTGCGATATCCAATACATACATTTTAAGTAGTGGGCAGAGGTGGGGCAGAGGGAGATGGGAGGTATACTTACCTTACTCTTTTGAAAGAAAGAAGAAAGAAAGAAAAAGATTTATTGACTAAAAATACGACGCTATACATAAAAGAAAAAAAAAACACAATAAATTGTCAATTTTTACACAAAAACATGTATAATATTAAATAAACAAATAAAGGCCCGTACGTCGAGTTTTTTAGCCAATGAGGTTGACAACTCAGCATTGTGCTGTTTCGAAATTTTTTTAAAATCCCGATACAGCACTGATTTTCAGTGCCAACCTCCGAACACTTGACCCAATAACACACACACACACACACATATATTAGTTATAAGTTCATGTACACATAAAAACATACAGCATATACACAAATACAAACACACATAAATATACTGTGATTATATTAGAAAAACAAATATAGTAATATTATTAAATAAAATCATATAGTTATATACAGTGAAATTACAATAGACTTAAAGATATATCAAAAACAGTGCTGTGAAAATAAAAAAATAAAATAAAAATTACATTTGTATTATGGGAAAAAAGGCTATACCTTATTTTCAAGTCCAAGTTGAATTCAACACTTTAGTTAATATTTGTGATAGGTGGGGTCATTCTTTTGTTCCTCCATCAAATATTTTCTGTATTGAAATTTGATTGAAATTGCTGAATGAAATGAAATGAATTTTTGCAACTTCTATGGTACAGAGTTCTAGAAATTTTATTTTTTTTGTAAATAGCTTCACTTATATTTACAAATATTGCAAATTTGGCCAAAGTGGTCAAGTGGACCACTTTGACTATTGCATCTTGCTAGTTGTCCAAAAATTTTGTGACTGCCTCTTAAAACTTTTAGTAAAACAACATGTAGATTGTGAGAGCGGTGAAAGGTCGCAACTAGTGACTAAAACAGTGAGTTAGGTTAGGTTCTCTTCTTAGCAAATTGCAAGAGCTGAGCGAGTGCATTGAGAATTCTGTTGGAGCAGCTGGCCAGTGCCAGAACGAATTGGTAACCTTTTATTTTACATACTAATCTCATACAAAACATTTATTTTATTCATCTGTTTAGGGGATGACTTAAACTGTTTTTTGGTTATTTTGATTAGTTGACTGCTGGTTTTCTTTTGCACTTCAATTGGATTTCTAAACTTTGAATCTGTAGTGTAATAATAGTGAAAAAAATTGTGAGGTTGTGTTTGCCAAAATATTAATATTTCAAAAACTCCGGGCTATAGGGGCTGCAGAAGGGGTAAATATGCCTCCCTCTCCACATTCCACCCCCCTTCCCTACTTAACATTCATGTAATTGGATATCTATATATTTACCTACTAAAAGAAGTGCTATCCATTATCAATAAATAATATGTTAATTTCTAGGTTTGTAAGGGACCACCTGATGACTAGGTGAGGAGCTGCTTTTTGCCTATTGTAATTAATCTCTATAACATTCACCTTTTTTATTTTAGAATCCTATGACAGACCCTGGAATGATGACTGACATGCTAAAAGGCAACTTGACTAATGTACTGCCCATGATTGTGATTGGTGGATGGATCAACTGGATGTTTAGTGGATTTCTTACAAGTATGAATATGATTAAAGTTCATTTTAGATATATTTTTAATGCTAATAAAGTCTGCTGTGCTGTGTTTAATGCTAATAAAGTAACATCTGCACAATTTTACATGGCAACTGACTTATTTGAAATACTATGGATTTGTAACTTTTTAGTGCTAACTGAAAGTAGCTTGTCTTGTAATACTTGTCATAACATACCTTAATCATCAGAGGTTTAGAAGTTTTACACTAGAAGTACTATTGATTAATTTATATGTGTTATGACAGATATGTTTTAATTGTCATACTATTGAATACAATGTAAGAAAACTTAACTTATTTGTATTGTATTCTACCCATAGTCCCTCAAGACTATAAGTAGAATACTGAGCCCAGATCACCGTCTTCTATGGGTAAGGTGCCCAGAAGGCTGGCTACGTTTCCTCGCTGGATCGCCATACTGATCCGTTGACCAAGGTAGGCACCAGCCCTCTGATCACCTGAAGAGTCGATGATTTAATTGTCATAATTATCATGTGAAAATTACTGTTACATGGCTTTAGGAGGTTTATAGGAGCCAATGAAATTATTTATAATTATGTTAGATGTTATGATGATGTTATACTATGGTTTACTCACATGTATTTGTAACCATTTGTAAAAAATATTTGAGAAGAAAAATTATCAGACTAGTCAGTTTGACTGTACCATAGTTCTTTTGTTAAAGATGATGAAAAATGAACCACTTATATATTTGTGTTGAGATGTAGTTTTGTTTTTTATGGGTATTTCTAGAATAGATACCTCTGTTGCTCACTAAATATACAATTACAATATTGTCATGGTAGAAACAAATGGCGCCTTATCACTTAAAGCAATCTCTTCCAGGCAAGTAACTAGACGAATAAATTAACCTAATCTGGCGATGTAGATGGTGCAGATTATTAGACAGATGTTTAACTACATATGTTATAAATGAAAAACACACAAACATATTTATAAGAGAGATATATCTAAGATATGAAATTCTCGTGTTGCGGTGTTAGTTACCAAACTCCTCCGAAATGGCTGAACCAATTTGTATAAAATGTTGTGTGCATATAGGGTAGGTCTGAGAATCGCCTAACATCTATTTTTCATACCCCTAAATGATAAGGGTGAGATCCACCCATAAATATTTGATTGCCTTTTTTTTTTAAAGGCAGGACAGTGTCTGCCGGGTACAGCTAGTATATATATATATATATATATATATATATATAATATATATGTGTGTGTGTGTATATATATATATATATATATATATATATATATATATATATATTAATAAGTCTACAGTGAAAGAATTAGGCATAATATTTCTAATACATAATGTGTAATTTAGTGTCGTAAATTTAGTGTTTTCCCCTTGAACTATTATGGTATTGTTACGAGTTACGCAGAACTCGAATTAAAATGCCGTTGGAATTACTATAGAATTTATTAGAACTATACAAACATGTATAACATAGGTACAAACATGCGCAGAGTCCGTCACTATATAACTTATCGAATGTACACACTGTCTGCTAGTATCGTAATCTTCGCTTGACTGCCCCTCTCCGCATTGGGCCATTGCTTTATAATGCTCATATCCATACCTGGCAAGCTTTGATGCAATACAATAACAACAAGGATTAGTTCGGCACACCTGCCTAATGATGGCCATAAAACAAGTACAATAACAATAGAATGTTTTTCTAAATTACAAATTCTAAACACAAAATAAACAAAAGAATTCAAAAATGCGGGAAGGCAATAAACTGCACTTTATGACAGGCAGTTGGGCGTTTACCTTTGTCGGCATGTAACACTATGTAGTTTCAAAATACTTTTAAGGAAAATTGTTTTGAACAAGGTCCTATCCATAGTTGTAATATTTGGGTTATCTTGAATTAAACGCTTTATTATGCCATTAACAAAAATTGAAAACTGGAACACTCCCCCTTACTTGACCAATTTTTTTAAACATTTCAGCCAGATAGTCGAACGCCTGATGCCTTTAAACTCTGTATAACATTGATTCTTACATGACTTTGCACACATGGATGGGTACAGACCCATCCATGTGTGCAAAGACATTTAAAGACTCATACTATAAGCACAGGCTTAGAGTACGAGTCTGAAAGAGATATATTTCAATTTGAATGAATGCAGTGTTAATATATAAATATTTCACTATTCGCAGCCAAGGTACCATTCCCGTTGACCCTCCGCTTCAAGCCAATGCTGCAGCGTGGAGTAGAGCTCGCTTATCTAGATGCATCGTGGGTTTCCTCAGCCTCTTGGTACTTCCTGAATGTTTTCGGCTTGAGGACTATTTATGCACTGGTTTTAGGTGAAAATAATGGTAAGTTATATATAATTTACAGCTGGAATATAAGGTGAATTGACTGTTAAAGTTTTTTAGGGAAATGTATATTTTGTATATAATAAAATAACTTGTGGGTATATTTATTTAACACTACAGCAGTTTAATAAAGACTGCAGGAATGTTCCCTGCAGTAGTGTGTCACCACCTTTTACGGACACCTGCTAATTACATTGGAAATTAGAAATTAATATTTAGCTATGCCACCTCTGCCAGATTTTGGTCAGAGGGGTATAGCCAAGAAATGCTGGCTTAATGGTCTTAGACAATCAGGGATGACGAAGACCGCATGATGAAAAAATAGTAATGTGAACCTTGTAGTTCAAAGCAGATGCTTTGAACATAACCAGGATTTAATGCTAGAATGGTGATGATTCAAACAATATAGAGATGCTATACTAAGTGAAACTTATTAAATAATAAACTTATTCAAACTATTCGGACCTACTTGGTAACCTAAAAAAATAGATTTTTTACTTATAAAAATTACAATGAATGATTGAAGTAGTATATAATATATAATTCATTTTTAAAGATAATAATTGTTTGACTGCTTCTGTGGTTAAGTGGGCTAGGTCTGTGCCAGCTTAGCTTACTGGAATGCAAAGGCTCCAGCTTCAATTCATGTCGTGGTTAATTTCAAAAACAAACTTTTCATTAGCACTATGGTCTCGATGTCTGGGATGGGCCACAGAGGAAGCCGTTTTATATCAGCCGTAATGCAAGTGTAACTAGCTTAGTTTATAATGTGTGTTCCTCTGCCGATTATTAAAAAAATGTATTATTCTTTCTTTCTTTTCAAATTTCTTTCTTGTACTTCTAGCGGCAGACCAGTCTAAGATAATGCAAGAGCAGATGTCCGGAGCAGCCATGGCCATGCCTCCGGACCCGAAAGCTGCTTTCAAGGCTGAATGGGAGGCCTTGGAAATAACAGAACACAAGTGGGCGTTGGCCAATGTAGAAAATGAAATCACTGCAACAGAGTCCTAACTTCGCAAATTATTGGACATTATATCTTTCAATGATATGTGTAAATATTCCTTTTGGACCATTTTATTTATTCCTCAAAAGAACAATCAAGAATTTATGCAAGTCCAGTTTATTGAGAGCATATAGGTATATATCTATTGTAGTTGGACGAGAATACCAGGGATTGCACAGATGAGAGACGTTACAATAAATTGTAAACGTATTTGCATATAAAAGAGCGAACACTTAAATAAATATTATTAATTTACTTTTAAAATATTTTATACCTTACTATTTAACTATCATTACAGTTTTATACGACTTATAATTCCGATCGTGAGTTTTCGTTTGTACAGAAAAGTGCAGACCAGTTTCCGACATGTAAATAACCTTCTATAAGGGCGAAATTTAATATTATTTTATTGCACAAGCTGACAGCTACCATCAAAATTGCCGCGCCAAAACCAAGAGAATCATATTGTCTCTTTTATTCTAATACAAACTCTATGTAGTTAGAGGGAGAAAGCATCAGTTCACCGTTCATTTCAATTATTTGTATTTGACCACAAATTTGTGGTGGTTCTGTCTTAAGGGATAACCCGCCCGCTCACTTCTAGCACATAATATGTGTCCGCGAGTCCGCGATGAGAGTGCAGGTCGCGTGTTTGTGCACGTGATCGTTAATTGTGTTGTTGTCTCACTCTGTTTATATAGGAGTTGTGAGATAGTATATATATATACGAGATAGTGAGTGTTAGTCTTGCGGCTTTTTAGTATATCGATAATTGTATCAAAAGAACGAGGGTGTTGTGTAAAACTGTAATATGCTATTTGACTAAAACATCATTCATGTCAAGAAGACATAGGCCTGATATCCTTTAAGAATTACATTTTAAGTACTGCGTAAATGATTGTTTACAAACTTTGGCGATTTTTTATTGCATGTTCCTTTTGAGAACATGGACTATAAAGGAACATTTTTGATTATTATAGACTTACGTTGAGCATTCTTGGTAGGAAATTAAATTATGGTGATAGATGAATTTTTAAGTGCAATGCATTTTGTTAAGGCGTGTAGAATTATAAAATAAATATTTATTAAAGTCTGTATTTTGTTTTCATTGTTAATTTTTTACTTTAACAGTAATAAACATAAGACCAAATTAACGCAATCAAAAATCATTATTATAGTTAAAATTCCAAGTGTTTATTAAAAATACATACATACATACATAACTTCACGCCAGGTCCCTTGCGGGGTAGGCACGAACAACAGAGCGCCATACAGGCTTATTCTTACACACCTCACTTGCTTCTTTGACATTCATAGCTCTTGTCATGCACGCTCGTCTGTTCTTAAGGCTCCTAACATCACCTTCTGCTAATACACGATCAATTTGATCATGGAAGGTGTGTCGTGGCCTTCCGCGACTTCTGCATCCATCCACTTTTGCATTGTATATCTGTTTAGTCATTCTTTCATCATACATTCTTTCCACATGCCCGAACCACCGGAGCATTCCTTTCCTTACCTTCACCCCGACACTCTCTTTCAGACCAACTCTCTTTCTTACTTCGGTATTACGAACGCGGTCCGCGAGCGTCACTCCGCAGATTTTGCGCAGTGCTCGCATCTCGACCGCGTTTACTCTACTTTCATGCTCTCTGTTCCATACCCAACTCTCGCTTCCATACGTGAGCGTAGGTACCAGCACCGCGTTGTGTATGGCAAGCTGGGCTTTCTGGCTGAACTTCTTAGCGCCTAGAAGTTTACCTAACGCGCCATTCACACTATTCCCCAAATTTACTCTTCTTTCTATGTCAGCGGTGTACCTTCCATCCCTGCTAAAAGCACATCCAAGATATACAAACTCATTCACTTGTTCCAGCATAACATCATCGACCATTATCCTTGCATTCGTTCTGGTTTCTTCTCTTTCAAACACCATAACCTTTGTTTTCTTCGAATTCAAATGTAAGCCTCTCGCCTGACAGTCATCTTTCATCATCGTGACTAGTGTTTGCAGTTCTGATGGCGATTCGGCTAAAAGCACGGCATCATCCGCACAAAGCAAAGTGCTAACAACTAGATCACCCATCCGCACCCCAACATCCATCAATCTTAATCTCTGGAGACAGTTGTCCAGATATAGGATGAACAGCAAAGCCGACAGCATGCACCCCTGCCGGACGCCAATATTGACGTCAAACCAGGGCGACAGGCTGCCGTCCACCCGCACGCATGCCATACAGTCCTCGTAAGTGGACTGCACAGCACGCAGCAATTGGCCATTGATCCCATATCCGGGCAATATGTCCCAGAGGTCCTTCCGCACAACCCTGTCAAATGCTTTCTCTAGATCCACAAAACCGCAGAAAACCTTCCGGCCCATAGCCAGCTGCTTCTCCACGATATTGCGGAGCGAGAAAACTTGATCCATACATCCCCTTTCATTTCTGAAGCCCCCTTGTGCATCCCACAGTAATCCATCGGATGCCACTCTCATTCTCCTTTCAATAATCTTCGCATACACTTTAGATGCTGTGCTGATCAAACTGATGGCCCTGTAGCTGGCGCACTCCATACGTGACCCCTTGCCTTTATACAAGGGCACGATGACAGCGCGCCTCCAGTCCTTGGGAACCTTTCCCGTCCTCCAGCACAAGTTGCATAAGGACAGGAAAGCGTCCCGGACGCAGGTTCCTCCATATTTGATCATCTCAGCAGACACACTATCGATTCCTGCTGCCTTTCCATTTTTCAGACTTCTTATCGACCATTCGATCTCTTCCAAAGTGATCTCGGATGCTGACTCCTCGAAGTCGGTCACAGACTCAGTCGTTGTGCCAGCATCCGAGATATTATCATACATTTCTCTAAAATATTCACTATATCGCGCTAAAACCTCTTGTGGGTTAGCAAGAATGTCCCCTGCTTTAGATTTTATTCTTTCCATTCTGGAAGCTGACGAACAACCTCGAGACTTCTTAACCTCTCTCCAAAAGAGTTTGGTATTCGCCTCGAAGTTCTCCGTCAGCTTCTCTTCTTCTTTCAATTTTATTCTTTCACGCTTCTCTTTCACTAAAGCTTTGGTTTCATTCTTGCAGAGGCGATAAATTTCTTTCTTCATCTCTTTCATACTGTCATTCTGATGCAAAGATGCAATATAATCCAGCCAGGCTTTTCTCTTTCTCTCTATGCTAGATTTAACATCTGCGTCCCACCATTCGTCACCTTTCGTTGTTATATGCCTCTTTGCGGATCCACATGCTTCTTTTGCGCTTTCCACTATACTTTCTTTCATACTATCCCAGTCATTATCCACATCTAAGTCGGAGAAGTCCGCCTTTGCAAGCCTTTCTTCGACTAGGCGCGCATACATACTCCTTATACTAACATCTTCCAATTAAAAATAATTATTATTAATTATCTATACTAATAGAGGTGACGGTTTGTGACGTTGTAGAGGGTAATCTCTGGATCTACTAAACCAAGTTACCAGTAACACTGTATAGGTTACATTATTATATACAAATCAAATCATGGACAACGATATCTGATCACAGTAATATATAGGAAAATAAAAACAAACAATGCATTCAAAAGTGTTTATTTTAATGCAAAAGTATATTGAATATATACAATATGAGCTGTACACGTTGATAACAATTAATGTTTTACTGCTTTAAGCTGTACTATATGTCAGTATACAAGTCCAATGAGTTATTGCCTGGTGTAAAATTTAGGTACAATTGAAGCAACTGAATTATGACCCACTTTGTTAATAATTCCTTTAAAACCGTCAAAATATTAAGGTTTATCGTGTGTGTTGCACTTAGGACGTTTTAAACATTAATAAAAATGCGTCACTAGTCTCAGAGAACTACACAATTTTAAACTTTTGTTACGCGATGTCCATCACAGCAGTTATGAGAACCATAGATTATATTAATATCACATAGATAATCTTCATAGATAATAATATTATTATTTTGTAGGGTAGTTTTCGTAGTATTTTCGTATAAAAGGCGGTGTGGCGTGTAGACGGGGTTCATTGCTTACTGAGTGGTAAAGGGGAATCTCTGCCCAAATAGTTAATATTAGGTATATTTGGTACTTTCTTGCCCAAATCTCTGCAAGGCTTTTTACACTTTGTTATCATTGTACTAGGTATGTTTTAGATAAAACAGTAATGATTTTAATCTCGAACTGAAATCTGTCTTGTCAGATGTTACACACGAATCTAGTCGAGTCTCTCTGATCTTTATAAATCAACGTAGTTGGTAACTGTCATTGTCTAATCAAATGATAACTAGTTCGTTACCAAGGAAATGTATGTTTAGGCGAATTTCAACCTAATTGTATTTCACAAATGTAGGGAAATGAACTTATGGTGGGTCATGATTCAGTTGGTTCGATTGTACATTTATTACTTTATACGAAACACTAATTAACAAAAACGTTATAACCTACAGTGCGCAGCCGCCGGTGTTTATTTTCCCATTATTACATACTCGCGTTGCCCACTTCCCTTCGTGTTTGCAATGGAGGTGGGCTTATACCCAATGTAGATGAGATATAAGGTTTACAATTATGTTTAAATAAATAAATATTTCTTCTTATTGAAGGGCATGAAGAAATAACAAACAAACGGAATCCATAATATAACTTATTGTATTTCAAAACTGTGCTTGTTTATTATCACTTAGAAAATGATTTCAATAGAGTCCGCACCAATCTTGATAGCAACATACGTTTGTGCAATAGATGCTTTTTCATACAAAATCATGTATCGCACGGGCGTATACGTTTAATTTAGGCGTCATGAAGTTAGGCGCGTACTACTAAACAAAACTTACCAATATTGTTTACGATAGGGATGAGTATGGTATGACAATTCCCCAACACAAACGCATAAAAGCTCCTAAAAAGTAAATTTCTATTCCTCGTTCACAATAACCTGACGCGCGGGGTTACCGAATTCTAAAAATTTATATCACGTTATAAATAAAGATTATCACAAAACGTAAATTACCCTCAATTTTATTGGTTTTCGCGATTTTAGGCGTTTTTAATCTGGCTTTAGGTGTTAATATTTTTGATTGTTGGTAGCAAGTTATCGTGAATGGGGAATACAGCGAACACCAGGAACCTTTTCTTGAAAAATAATATTAGTGATGTCTATATTAGACTTCAACAGTTATAAAACCAAATCATTAAAAAAAAATGGATAAATACAAAATAGATTTCTTCTTATTAAGACTTTTTACTCAGATGGTATAAAAAAATATTGATTAAATATTAAACTGTGTTTTGAAAGTTTAATAGTGTTTTTTTTTCTATTTCTGTCTTTCAATCTGGTTGAATCAAGCAAATTGATTTGTATAAACATAAACTTGAACTGCTGAATGTCGTTTAATAACATTGTTTCTTTCCGGTGTACCTTTTAACTAAATTAAATCAATTTGGTTGATCCATCCATAAATGTTACTGTTAGAGTAACATTTATGGATGGATACGATTTAGAAGTTTTTTCGTAGTCAAATTTTTAATCGACAATAATCATGTCTATTAAACTTCTATGGTTTACTATTTAAGACAACCCCATAGAAATCATCATACAACTTAAAGGGCCCATACACGATCCTACATGACAGTCCTGCAGTGGGCGGACCTTGCAGGGCTCAAGAGGCATTGTATTCGATGTTGTCAGACACAATGCAGGCTGCAACAACATTCACACATTGCAGGACCGTGAATGGGCCCCTTTACGCAACAGCATTTAACACAATATCTACCGTTCGACTAAAAACCGAATCGAAACTAGCATCCCTCTATGATAACGTAATAAGGCCAGTGACATATCGACTACTTTTTAATCAGTTGCACGACGTCCTCGTCGTTGACCGTGTGCCCGAGGCCTACGCGCTGCGGCGAGTACTTGGTGCTAGTGCCCCAAACCAAAGCGTACTTGAGCTGAGCCGCCAGAGACCTATGGATCGCATGACACACGTGCTCTATGGTTACGCCCTGAAAAGACAATGATTTGGATCTTTTAGAGCGCCATCTAGTGGACAGAAATTGGTAACGAGTTGCGGACCTTTTGATAACCGACACTATATGGCGCTTTATTTTACTTTCGACATACCGATGCCCTAAGCCTTAAAGAGTAATCAATTCGATTTTATATAAAAATCAAGTTTGATCTTTATATATTATAAAACATAGTCGCTTTCTGCGTCCGTCTATATATCAGCTAACTGCTCTCAAGCCACGCTACAGATTTTTGATACCTTCCTTGAAAAATTATCTAACTGATGGTAGAAACCGACACCGTCAGTTAGATCATATATGTATACTAGCTTTTGCCCGCGGCTTCGCTCGCGATATATGATAACCTAATTAAGTTTTTATGTAAGTATAATAAAGCTACATACTAGGGTTGCGAAAAATAAAAAAACTACACATCTTTATAAACTTGTATAAAATTTCTTCTGCATGTGTGTGATGTCACTGAACTCATCCCAACTGCTGAAATTTTGATGAGTTTTTATGTGTTTTAGTAGGTTCCTAAATGGCTTACGATTCACAACTTGATGCAATCAGTGGAGATGAAAACTTATAGATTTTATTTTTTTCAGGCAGGCCAATGTTTGCCCGGTTTACATAAACTATGTCTGTTATTTGGTTTTCAAAAAAAGAAAGCAAAGTAACTTACCTTCCTAAGAATGAGGCCATCATCAAAGTCCGGAGGCTGGCCGGGCTTCTTGGTGTAAACGCGGATTAAAGAGAGGTATTCCCACAGAGTCTCCAATAGATAATCTAAGTTTAGCTTCATGTTACAACTGAAAAAAAATATCTACATTGTCTCACTATAATAAAAAAAACATAATAATAAATAATATTTTCTTGAGTTTTCGCGACTTGTACACATAATAAAACTACGTTTTAACGGTTTTAAGCGCGGTAATTTATTTGATTTAGGTTTATCCGACGTTTCAGTGGCCGTGGTCACGGAAGACAAAGATTCTTGTATTTTTTCCTTCCACTCATTTTAATATTATATAAAAAAAATTTAGAACTAGGCATGTTTGCTGAAGAGTTTCTTGCGCCGCTTCTTCTCTTCAAGCTACAACATGTTATGAAGCGGTGGTAAATTGGATTAGGCTCCCATAGAGTAAATAATATCCATAAACAAAATTTAAAACTAAATAATTAAAATGAACAAGTTGGCGGTAGGCTGAATAAAAACTTTGACAATACACGTTTGACAAATGTGATCTTTGTCTTCCGCGACCACGGCCACTGAAAAGCGGCCGAAACGTCGGATAAACCTAAATCAAATAAATTACCGCGCTTAAAACCGTTAAAACGTAGTTTTATTATAATAATAAATGTTTCACTGTTGGGGTCGAAGTGGGAACATCGAGCTCGAAATTATATAGGGAGTGGACAGTGTATCCGCCGCTGTTCATGATGTTTTTCTTCTTTATTATATATATATATATATATATATATATATATATATATATATATCTGTTTATTATCCTAAAAAACAAAAAAAAAAGATTTGTTTAGATAAAATGTATTCTTCAGAAACAAACTCGAAATTTCTATAAAATCGAATCAGTGACGCTCTGGGGCATTACTGATCGATCAGTGATCGACCTGTCAAAGGTAAAATTAAATTCTGTACAGAGTACAGCCATGCAAACGCACCTGACGACAACCGAGTTGGGCTCCCTGGCTATCCTGTCGACCTCCTGTATGGAGATCTGGTCGATCTTGTTGTAGACGTAGATGCAAGGCAGGTAGACGCGGTTCGCCAGTATCACGTCGATCAGGTCGTCCGGGGTGCAGTCCTCGCGGAACAACACCTGTAACAAGGATTATTTTTAAATAATCATTAATATTTTTTAACACTATTTGTCCACAAACAGCTGTCTGATTAACAGAATATGATCATGCTAATACCTTTATTATAATAACTTATGTATATATGACTATGTATATATGTATATATACATAGTCATATATGTATGTATTCGTGTGTGTATATATATATATATACATACATACATGAAGTTATAAATATTTATGTATCTATTGCCATTTTTCTGCACCACCTATTTCGCCTGATTCAAATACTTCTCATTTAGGTTGCCTGGAAGAGATCGCTTTGAGCGATAAGACCGCCTATTGTATTGCCTTGAAAATATTGTAAATATGGTCTGTTTCTGTAATTCTATATTTTGGTGTGCAATAAAGTGTTATCTATCTATCTATTTTTTTACTCATTATAATTTATATATATGTTGCTGCGGAGTTTGTTGCACCACTACTTCTCCTTTAACAATAACTAAAATTACTTCAGGAGCAGTGATAGTGATAGACTCGTAACTCTCAATAAGTGATGTGTAAGATTCCATTTTGAAATAAATACATCCAATTTTAACCCTCTAAAGACGTAAACACCACAAATTTGTTGCCGAACTGTCACACACACCTCGTTGGGAAGTACCACAAATTTGTGGTTAAATACAGATAATTCAAACGAACGTTAAACTGATGCTTTCTCCCTCTAACTACATAGAATTTGTATTAGAATGAAAGAGACGGTATAATTCTCTTGGTTTTCACGTGGCAATTCTGATGGCAACTGGCAAATTGTGGTCAAAAATAATAGTAAAGGGCCAACCCTTGGAAGGGGTTAGTAATAAAAGACCTCCCTCTTATAGGGGAGGAACAGACAGTATACTCGCTACACATATTGAAGACAAGTTTCTCTTCTCCATTAGCACATGGTAATTGTAACAATATGCATATTAAGTCAGAAAACTGTCTAATAGGTGCATGCTTTCCAGGCAGGATTTGAACCCAGGCCCTTTAAGGTTTGTGAGTGTGCTAACCACTAAGCTACCACTGGTCACTGCCCAACTATGCTGCTGCATATAATTCATAATAAATACGGGTAGTTATTGTAAAAACGAGCTAAGTAGTGGCTGTTCACAGAATAACTACAGATTAGTTGTCCATCAACTCACCAGCTACCTAATGGTTGTTGAATAAAATTGAAAACTGGCATTGTTATGGTTTAGTCGTCAGCCATCAACAATCTGTTAGCAAGTTATTCACCCATTAGACAAATAACCAGCAGCTGGTTTTTTCTCAGCTATTGAACTACCATTAACCAGTTAGCAAAATTTTTGAAATTTCGATTGGTAACCCATTGCTAATTCACAGGCATATTTTTGTACCAACCTCAAGCACCACTTGTGACAGACTTTGAAACTATATTAGTATACAAACAAAGACTATAAATTCGGGGTTCCTACAATATTCTACTGACACATATTTGGAAGCAATGTAATATTGATAGATCAAAATTTATGAAATCATAGTACATCTTGTTTCGCCTTACCTCAGCGTTGAATATCTTGTATTCATGTAATATCATCTGCACCATTTTCTCGTCGACTTTTGTGAGCTGACATGTTGAATTGAATGACAGGCCGCCGCCTTTCTTTACCTGTAATTAAATAATAAAAAAACATTAAAGAGTATTAACTCTCTTCTTCCAGGATTTTATCCTTATTCCATCATAATGTGGTTTTTCCTCTGAATTAATGTCTAAATTTTTGGACAATAAAGTTGATCCTACAAGAATCTTACAGATAAAGTTTAACCCCTCATAATGATTATACATATTTTATTGAAAATTGAATGAATGAATGAAAACACTTTATTGTTCACCAAAAATTAAAACTATGTTCTTAAAACTAAGTACAATATACATGTTGAACAAAGGGCGGCCTTATCGCTTAAAGCGATCTCTTCCAGGCAACCCCCCTGAAAATCTTAAACAAATGTTAATAATAACAACTTATTTTGGCCATGTAGGGAGGTCATAAACTAAGAATTACTTAACCTTACATTTTTTTATTGTTTTCTATGTATAATAAACAATTACATTACAAAAAGAAGTAAGGCACCACTTAAACCTATGCCGTCTTATTAATAAACATGGAGTAAACCTAGATCACCCGTCAAGTATAAAAACATAGAAGAGCTGATGTCCAAAAGATACTACGAAGGATTTATAGAAACTTGCATAAAGATGATAAAGACTGTAATAAATAGAAACAAAGATAAATAAAAAACCACTTGAACACATATTACATATATGTACCACAAGGAGTTGTATTACCGGTAACAATTAAATAAATACCACACTAGTATATAAATAAGTATGAAAATATATTGAACAAGCTTTTAAAATAGTAAGTAGTAAATAATAAATAATTTAAAGAATAAATAGCAATAAAATATGTCATGACCCGATCGCAAGAGAAGGCATAATATAGTAACACTGTAATAGACATAAGAACACAAAATGTATGTAGAATAAGAAAATGTAATACAATATAAGAAACAATAAACATGTAATAGCAGTAAGATAATTGTAATAGTATTAAGAAGATATTAAAATAAATAAAGTAATAAAAAAGAAAAATAAAAAAGTAAAAAAAAGAAAATAAAAAGAAATAGAACATACATAGAAATGTAAACCCTGACATATCTAGATAGTCGGGATGGAGACGTTTAAAAAAAAAACCTAGATCAACTTTACTTCTAGTATTATCTCAGTAGCAACCAATATCAGTATTAAATAACATGGAGTAAACAAGGAGTAGACTAATTCGACTTTAGTCTCAGAGTAAAAGTTACTCCAAGCTGCTGGGTAGTTTTACGATGGATTAAGCATAGAGTAAGCGCTGACAATTGACAATTTGACAAATAAACTGACATTAACATAATTAAATAACAAAGGAATGAAGGTTTTATACCTCCTCATATTAAAGTTTTAGCAGCCATAAGAATATGGGTTCGTGAAGAAGTAAGTGAAATAATGATCATCTTTCAGTATTCATCTATTTCTTAATAAATTCAGCATTATACAACCATTTTACTTAACAGGTTCTAGATGATGCAGGAGGATCTTAGTGGAATAAGTCAGTCAACAATATCTGTTATATGCAAAAAAGTTGCCCCTGCCCCGGGAACAAAAGAGAGCTCAAATTCATACAGATGCCACATAGATGTTGTTAATGTAGATAAGCATGTTGTTGAAGACTTTCTTGCGCCCTTCTCTTCAAGCGACATGTTGCGAAGCGGTGTGGTAACATAGATTACTAAAGAAAATACTACAATAGTGTGTCTAAATAAAGCTTTATTTTAAAATTAATATCTTATATATTATATATATATTCTTTTTTTATTTTAATTATGCAAAACCCATGTTACACAATTCTTTTTCTTATCCATCCTAAGGTGGTCTTGAATTGCTTTTAGTGATAAGACTGCCTATTGTCTTCTGTACTTAAACTTCTTGAATTGTATCTTAATGTTATACAATAAAGTATATTCTATTCTCTATTATGTTTGTATAGTATTTAAGGATCCTGCTAAATAGTTGCTGGTATAGAAAACATTATTAATATTATGGACGAAATACCACGGTTCAAACTTACGAAGTAATTCGTCCTCATCCCAATTGATAGAGCAGTTACGTTTTTGACTCATGTTTTAGTGGTTTTTGCGTGATTTTAACTTTGCAAATGAAAAAAAACTGGGCAATACAAAACAAATTCAAATAAATTTTAGGTAACGTTTGTGTAGGAAATTAGGAATCATTTATCAACTAGACAGTCAAAATGTCAATTGTCGACATTACTTGTCATTTCCACTCACCAAATAGGTCTTTTTACTTTTAAATGAGACGTGTTGCCATAATTTATTCACTAATCTATGGTGTAAGGAAGGTATTGTTACTCTGAGGATACTCCTTGTTTATTAATAGCACTCTTACGACGAAGTTAATGCTTAGTTACTCAAATAGTAACTAGTCCAGCCTAAAGGCGGATTACTCCTAGGATTAAGACTTTTTTATTAATAAGGCTGATGAGGTTTGCGTGTGATGTTACAACAGAGCCTCGCAATTTCAGTAAAAACTTATATATCCATATACACATACACCTAATCACATCGTACTCGTATGTGCAGACAACATATATATGTATATGTACATACATAATTTATGCATTACCTTAAAATATATGTTAGGTTTGGGCTTATTGAGCCTGATGCCAACACTCTCCAATTCCTTTTCAAGCAACTGCCGATGAACATATGGTTTTGTTGCGTCCAACATCATCAACACCAGGTCTGCTGTTCTGGCCACTGCTATTACCTACAGACATCAAAAAATAATAAATTACTGCTGCAACGAGTCAGGTGGTGGCTCATATGCCTTACATATAATTTTAAAAAATATCTTACATTGCTATAAGAAGTTAGGTAGTTTAATATTTGTTAGCACTATCGGTTCAATAACATAAAATTGCGTTTTTAAACGTACCATCGTATGCGATAGTTGAACTAGGTTCAACTTAACTGGCCAATATTAGGCATTCATATATTTCATATCTTTTGTTTGATGTAAATAAATATTAGATATTCCTTCTTAAATAGATCCATCTAAAGGCGAGTCTTGGTACTAGCTGTAGGTTAACAGTTAACCTAAGTTTACCTTTTACATAGCCGGGTGTGAGTCCTAGTCGCTTAATGTTTTTCACCCTCGCGTCCTAAAATCAAAAGGCCCTTACAATTTATACGGCCGGATGGCCTGTCGTAAGAGACGACAAAACAACCCATAGTCAGGTGGTAGGGTATATGCTCGACAGGATGGCTACCACCCCTGGTCTACAATTTGCCGCCATAACAACACTGAGTTGTGTTCCGGCATTAGTGGCCAGGTTCCAGTCACCCTTTAGAGAGCAGCAGCACATTTATAGCATCTTTGGTGTTGCAAGCATCATGTGGGACGTCTATCTGTGTGCTGAACTTACGCAATAAACTTAAAATAAAAACAGGGATCAAGCTGATCCTCAGAGGTGAAACCGAGACGGTAATGTTTCCAACATGGCTGTACCACATACAAAATTGTGTATTATATGTGCTTATGACATCACCTGTCTCCCTCTGCCTTTGCCTTGTGCAGCTCCTTCGATGATACCGGGCAAATCAAGCAGCTGTATATTAGCCCCGCGGTACTCAATTACACCGGGGATGCATGTCAATGTTGTGAACTCGTAGTTTGCTGCCTCAGAGTGTGTGTGTGTGAGGGTTGATAGTAATGTTGACTGAAAAGTGAATTAAATCCAATTTTACTGAGAACATTGTTTATATTACGATGAATGTGTAATGTGGTACTGGTATATCACCTCAACTGTGCAATTTCAAAACATACTTTGACTTTGTTTTTAAATGAATATTTTTGCCTTATTGTCTTACACAGGCATTTGCTGGTGTACTGTGCTTGCCAGATTATAACAAAATATTGTTACGAGTTATGCAGGACTCGAATTAAAATGCCGTTGGAATTACTATAGATTTTATTAGAACTATACAAACACATATAACATAGGTACAAATATAACTAGACACTCCCAGTACAACCTGCACGATTCAATAACACGCGCAAAGTCCGTCATTATATCGCTCATCGAATGTACGTCTTACTGGTATCGTAATCCTCGCTTGACTGCCCCACCCCTCCGTTTGGTCATTGTTTTATAGTAAACGGTATAAAACAACAATCGACTGCCTGGACTGAGTTTCTCCAAGAAAATGTAATCTGCACACCTGGTAATTATTCCTGCGAACGGCCATAAACGCAAAGGATAACAATAAGCTATTGCCTGATTGAAAATTTTAAATACAAAGTAAACAAAAAAAGTCCAAATGCGGGAAGGGTAACCAGGTGCGCATTTCTTTGTCGGCATATAGCAATATTATACTACCATGTCTAGTGCGTACCTCTTGTTTAAAAACACAACACAGGTTACATTGTATTAAATTTTAATGTTACTGCTATTTGCCCTGATTCACTACATTTTAAATCATAAACTATCACATTACCCAGATGAAAAGTATCCATAATATATAAAAGTTTATAAGTTCATTCTCAGCATCGAAAATATGTATATACTGAGTTTCAACCAAATCGGTCCAGCAGTTTTTCCGTGAAAACGGAACAGACAGAGAGAGTTACTTTGGCAATTATAATATTAATAAGGATTATTAATTATTATTACCAATAAGCTTAATAAATAGTTTTGAAATGGCATTGAAGTTTAACATTTTTTAGGGCTGTAAGTGCTATGTAAAATTACTTGAAATGCACATACCAATTTTTGAAACTGCAGTGCTGCATTATTTTAATTTAAGCTTTTCTGTACGTTTCATTTGGTTATTCTGTATGCTTCAATTATTATAAAATATTATTATATTCTGCATGAATTTTGAATCAATGTAAAAATATCAACCTACCTTTCCTACGGAAGGAAAACCAATCAGCGCCACTCTTGCATCTCCAGATTTCAATACATCGAATCCTTCACCCTTATCGCCACCTTTTTTGGAAGGTTCCAGTAGCTGTGATCTGTATTTAGCGAGTTTCGCTTTCAATAACCCCAAGTGGTATTCAGTTGCTGAAAATAAAAATATATTTAACAATGTGTCACATCCTGCTTAAATGCGGAAGGGTTAACCAATACAGTGTGATGTATCTGGATCCTGGACGCCCTAGGTAGCTGCTAAAAAATCTTCGGCATCAAGAAGAAGCTGGTGGACTCCCTGGAGGAGCTGGGCTGGATGCAGTAACCACTCATCCACTATCGCAAGCAAAACAGGAGCTATGTCATAGAGTTGCGAAAACCACCTATTTGCAGGGGATGTGTTAAGTTTTTTAAATTTTTTATTGCACAAGTTCAGGAGACAGTAAGACAGACCACCCGATGGAAAGCGGTTACCATCGCCTATGGACTGCTGCTTTCTAAAGGAAGACTGGAACCTGGCCACTGAAGCCGAACACAATTTAAGGTTGTTATGGTGGCATACTCAAGACTAGGAGTGGTAGCCATCCAGACGGGCAAATACTTTACCACCTGGCTGTTGGTTGTTTTGTGCCCTCTTACGTCAGGTAGCCGAGCTGTAGGAAAATGTATTCTTTCTCTGTTCCTGCACCGATAAAACACACAAGTGATATTATATGAATCATTTCTGTGTTTCAATATGGATGAAACAACCAAAGTGATCTGTATGAACAAAAGCTTAATCATTCAACATCATTAAATACCATTGTGCCCCTTCAGTGTTGTCCATTTCAATTGACTCCATTTGGTTTATCTATCTAATATCTGCTCATATACAAGAACATTCTAAAGCCATGTTGGACATATGGAATCTAGCTGTGGGAAAGCGCCAGTGAGACAAACCTCAATATTTTGAGACATTTTGAAATATAATAATAAGAAATGGCAAATGTCCCATGGTCGATTACAAATCATGAAATCATGAATACTTGCAAGTGAATACTGTGAGGGAGGAAACCAGAAGCTACAGTAGCACATACAAAGAGAGGCTAGCTAAACACCTCAATAAGCTAGCAGAGCAGCTGTTAAATATCAGCTGCGAGACACAGCTAAAAAGGTGCATCTTGAAATTTGATAACTGCTGTAACCCGTTGAAACAAACCTTATGAGGTGTTATTTCCACTGGGAGACACTCTCACATCGACATTCTATGCGCTCTACACATTTGCTGATAGGTGTAGAGACTAATAGCAGATAAAGAGTACACAAAAATCTAATATCAGAATTAGGACTTGTGAAGACGGGACTGCCGATACGCCGCCGCCGAACCCCCACCACTAATTCTGGGATCACAGTGGAAGTGCGCCAGCTGCACGTGCAGTTATTCAACTATTTTTCTATACCAAAGAACTTTGTTAGGGCGACTAAGGCCCATTGTTTGTTCATTCACATATTGAACCATAAAAAATAACATTCAAACTGTAAATACATTATATCTCAACAATGGCTTTCAAAAATTTTTTGAAAGCATATTTCTGGCTTTAACAATGTGTTTTTTAATTTTCTATTCTTGAACAGTAGCATCCAAATTGAGATCTTAGAAAATAGTGGAGAAGATTTTAAAATTCGAACTTAAGAAAAACATCTTTGAGGATATCTAATATTTATTTGAGGGATTCTTTGATTAATTCATTTTAGCATTGCCTACCTAATTTACTGTAACAAAGAAATGGAGTTGATACCCAGCAGAGATAAGTTGTAAACACTATTTATATTGTCTGCTCTGGGGATCTGTTCCAAAGATGTTAGGCAAGTCCTAACAAACATTACCTGCTTCATTTGTTAATATGGGTACAGTTATTTTAGATAGTTTATAAACTGTTGAAATGATATAAGTGACTGATAATTAGACATGCATATTTGAAGTTAATGAAAGGTCAATTCAAGTTAAAATTGTGGGGCAAGAAGTTGTGAATATTGTAACATAACAGACCAGGATTTGAATAAATTAAGCTTCCATATGCGTCACCAGCAATAGTTTCAGTATAAATAGAAAAAAAATGAAACATCATCTTAGTCTCTGATTTTACCAGGATTTCTGTCTTGAATAAAAATTAATGTTTCTCGTGAGGCCTAGCATCCAGTACCAATCTTTCTGTGTAATTATTTATTAGAAGATTTGTAACCTGTGAAAATATACAGCTGCATGTGCACTATGAAGTTATACATACAGCAGATTTATATTCAGACATAAATGGACATAGGTACACAAAAAGGATCCAACCCACAAAATGTTACTTTTGAATGATTAAAGATTAAACTTTTTGCTGTATTTCCGCATAGATGTACTTGTTTGTGTCTATGGGTTCTTAGGAAAGAATAAGCGTAAATGTATCATTTTTTATACAAATAAGTTTAACTGCATCAATGTAGAAATACAGCTAAAACTTTAATCTTTAATAATTCAAAAGTAACATTTTGTGGGTTGGATCCTTTTTGTGTAACTACGTCCAAATTTTCTTTCTGCATAAATAGTTGTAGTGTGTAGTTGTTGTTTTTGCTGATTTGAAACACACTAGGCATGACTGTTCACGAAAATTGAATGTGACAGTTTGGCGAAGTTTAATCTTTATATCACCATCCTATTTATGCAATATTAGTTAATCAGAATTTCTTTTCAAGCCTCTATATGAATATTTTTTCATAAAACTACTTTGACAATCACCAATTGAATTCTGAAATAATTGAATACCCATTTTAAAACTTCAGGATATCCTTCATAATAATATGTTCATGACTTTAAGATATAAATTATATAAAAGGTAATTAACATATTTGTTATGTTATCATATTAATATTGAATACAACCCAAGATGAAAATTGTTATCTATATTTAGCTAGCATCAACAAATTGCTAAACTCTTACACTGATTGAGGTCTGCAAAAAATATCTTTAGATGCATATCTGTTAAACATATGATACTAAAATAAGTCATTGCAATTAATCACTCACCTTTATTCTTCTGTGTTCTCGCTATTTCCTTTTCAATTTCGGATATTTTCTCCAAAATACCCATGTTACAAATTCCACTGACAACAAACGTTTAAAAGTAATAAAGTGCTTGCAATACGAAGAGAATCTCACTAAAACTGTTTTACTATACGATAACAATACATTTCTCTGCGAAAAAATTACTCGATCTCTGTTTTAAATAAATTACTATTACTAAATTTATGAAATTTCATAGGCCACAACGACAAAAGTTAGGTTAGTTGCGTTCCAGTTAATTCCTCTTGCCATAATTCACATTAACATATTTTGGTTACTTTGCTGTGTTAATTATTTTTATTACGTTTAATTTAAATACTATTTTAATCTGTATAAAATTTTCCAATGTAATAATATAATAATAAAATATTTCAGTTTGTGTATTTCGACTACTTATTGAAATGAACTTATTGAATTAAAAAATAGAACTAGATAACAATGTCAATGGAACGCGGCAGTTTTTAATCAATTTGTCAATTATTTCCGATAGGTTTTACTTGAAGAAAAGAGCGCTTCCGTTTATTACAAATGAAAGTGACCATTCTTTTTGGATTACCTAGTACATACATAATATTACTTTTACAAAAGCTGTGCGCCGTGGCCAGCTAGAGTTCGCCTTGTTCATATTCCTATAAACTATTACAAAGTTTATTATTAAGATGTACTCCTCAATAACTATTAATTATCTGATTTTTATTCACAGGTAGGTAATAAATAACGATCTTATTCATAAGGAGGTAGAGTAAGTTTGAACACTTCTTTAAGAACCATAAAGAAGCGTTCTAACTTATTCTCTATAAATAAGATCGTAAATGTTTATAATGTTGTTCTATTGTGCCTGTTCGTCGCAAGAAGAATTAAAAGGGTAGGCGATGATTAAAATAGAATTATTATTTTATTTAAAAAAAATTAATTGATTTTACAAATGGGCTACACCATTGGGATCTTTAATGGCCGGTTCCTATATTTTAATATTCCTTCACTTCCCTTAACATCCGTTAATTTTGAGTTTACTTGTATGGCTTATGTCAAGTTTTAACCGATAGTAAGTCAAATAAACGATCAGTAAGATAAAGGAACCAGCCGTTAGAGATCGGCAACTCATTGGCTTCCATTGGTGTTCTAAACACCCATATGGGCCGTTACCCACTTTCCATAAGGTGGGCTAGTCTGCCTGTTGTCTGCTGCAAGCAATAAAAAGATATTCATAGCAGTTGTTATTGCAGTGTTATGATCAACCTAACACATGGACAAACAGAACACACAAAATCTTTAGAAGAATTAGTTGACGAATACGAAGACGACAAAAATTCTGTCATTGCAGTAACTGAATCAGGTAATTAATTTACGCTATTCAGGTGCTTAAGTACTAACATTATTCTATTTTTACATATGTCTAAAATGTAATTGATGCCTGTTGCAATTTTGTTATTGTATTGTAATTTCATTTCTTTTTGAGCATTTAAGAAATATGTAGGAGGTACAATCGCCGGCACGTAACTTGGCAAGGTTTTGGGGTAGTGGGGGAAGTTCGCGCATGTAAAAATGCATGAAATTGTACTTGCGCGAACTTCCCCCCCTACGGTAGCTATACTACTACTTATTATATTTTCAATTTCCAGATAACTATAAATTATATGACGATTTTTATGAAGAAATTGACAATCGTTTAAGTATGGAAAGCTCCATGAATATGATTTTCTTTGGACCGGTCAATTCTTTTATGCGACTTGATACTGAAACGATATTACACATATTGTTGAACACAAAAAAGCATTTAATACCAATTGAGAGGGTTTTATTAGCGTGGGACATTGTAACAGGTAGGCAGTATTATGAAAACTGCAGATTTACCTAAGCCTTGCTACTTAGTAAGTTTAGTAACTAATATAGTAAGAATATACATTTTCACCACATTATTCAAATGCATTTTATTTCCTTTCTATTCTCTATTATCCTTCTTCTTTATATACTAGCTACTAATCAACGTCATAAACTCATCATTAATTTTTTATTATTTTTTAATTCTCTTCTTCATCTTCTTATTTCAGATGGAAAAACAGCTGCATTTTTGCAAGGCAGAGAGTATTTGGCTTTTGGGACTCTTTTAAATATAATTCCAGAAGAAGATTTGTATTATGTTAATTTTGGAGATCCATCTGTAATGAAATATTTTGCTACAGTCAACGTGAAACTTCATAAACGCAAGGTTTCATTGTTTTAAAGGCACAAATAATTATATTTTAGTTATTATTGTTCAACAAATCAGATACATTTTAGACAAAATAACTTTATAATGCAATAAAATGAGTGTCAATACTTTATTCATTTTGATTATACTAGAAAGTTCAGTATCAATACTTTTATCACTTAGGTCGGTGTTTTAGTAGCTGCATATAGACGCTATTATGGAAACGACTGGTACATGAATAGTACATACATAAACGAACTAGGATATTTACTATGTGGATTTCCTTGGTATATGCTAAGAAAAATTAAGCCAGTAATATTTAAAGACATATCCTCTGATCTATTAGGAAAGTTGAAGAAATGTGATGCCCAGCAAAGCAAGGTTACAATTTAATAATTATGATTACTAAATAATAATTTATTTAAAATATGAGATAACAGGTATATAAATAATTATAAATCGTGAATCGCTTCTTCTTCTTATTCTTCTGTATCTTAACATACATAGCGACAATATAACATGGAGATTATTGATCAAAATCTGCATAATGCAATGAAATGACTGTATACTGAAAAATATATGTTTTTATTGCGATGTATGTTGTGTAATACACATCACAATAAAAATATATCTCGGAATAATTAATACCGTATAATTAGTATCTCACATATAATTATATTTAACAATGTAAACTTGAAAGTTAATCCTCATTGTGAAAATTATGAGGTCTACATTCATGTAGACTAAAAGGCATTTTAAATAATTTGACTGGACTATTCTGATTTGCTAACTAGCACTTTGCACATTAGTAGACTGTTTCGTATTATTGTAAGACAATTATAATTATATGAATACAAATATTTAGTTGTAACTACTGAACTAATAATTAGTAATAACCTATTACTAAATTTCAGACTCTGTATGGCATCGCAACGCACAATGACGCATACGGCGAGCCTTACAAATGGTCCTCACACGAGATTAGCAGATTGAATAATCTATTTATATGTAATTGTATTGTTAAGAAAGTAATATTTTAAAATAATAACAGTATTAGCTTAATAATTCATATACACCCTGATACATGGTTTGTCCATTTATTGACACTAATGGATATTACACTTACTACAGGTGTCTCACATCGTCAATATCAATGCTTTTCTCAAAATATTTGTCAATTGTGATTTTTAAACATTAGGCTAAAAAACATTGTGAGCCCTAAACGTACGTAATCTGCCAGAACTAGAAACTTTGACATTTAATAAGATGCTGATATCTTAGCCTCTTGCCTACCTTCACTTTCAACCCAATTAATATGATACTTGTCTTATGTTACAGATATTCCTAAGGAAGATATAAGTGCAGTCCAATTAGAAGCAATAGCAGCCATACAGCCTTCAGTGATGAAATTAATGCATCAAGACAAGTTAGAGTATTTTACAAAACAACAAATAATGAGATTGAGCCCTAAGACAAGAAGAATATATATTTTAAGAATGCAACTGAAAAGTAGTCTAGATATGACCCAAATAACAAAACACTCAGGAAATATAATTAATCGGTCACATTTAATCATTTTTACAACTGTCCTTCACCTTTTAGTTTCATTGTCACCATAAAGTTAAAACGATCTCAAAAATCATTAAAAGGATTTACTAAATGGTCGAAAATCTTATCTGTTTTATCAAAACTTTCATTTATAATTATTATTTGGATATATGTTTCTATATATTACAATTATTATAAAATAATCATTATTTAAGTTTGTTTAACGTTTATTGTAGACTACAAACGTAAAGGAAATGGTAGTTTTGGTTTGGAAGTAGCGGATAAATGTCAGTCCCAAGAAATATTTTCTTATAATTTTTTTTATATCATTTTCAATAGTCACTTTAAATATTTATACATTTTTTAAGCGCAGAATAAATATGTTGTTATTCGAAATAAACGTTTAATTTTTAGATGTAAGAAAACGAAATTAAAAAAACTTTCTTGCGATAAGGAAATATGAACATGGCGCTAATTTAAAAATGCACCAAAAGTTCCCTTTTTTATTAAATCCTAATTTAGTATTGTCATTGTGCTATAAAAACATTAGGTATTCGAGTTAAAAAAAAATTAATTAGTTTACCTTTATTTTGTTTATATAAGTGGTAAAGTTTTACGATTTTAATTTTAGTGGTTTAATTTTATGACGTTTTGACCACCATTTTGAAAGGGGGCTCGGCGCCATTTTCTGTTTTACAATTCCTATTTACATTACAAAAATACTGAGCTAGTAAGTACGCCATTTTTTGAAAAATTAGGCGTTACTGTCTTGTGAACTATTTTCGTAATTACTATTTTAAGATATAAGTATATATTGCTTAATATGCCTCCGGTTAAGCATTATTCTTCATGTGAAGTGAATCAATATGAATTATCATCAAGATTATTGTCTCTTACCGAAAATAATACATCGTACACTCTTACGCAAATCAATGGTCAAAGGATTTACAGGAAAGCGCCGCATGCTTGGTCTGGACCAGAGCCTTCGAGAAGTTGTGAAGTAAGTTCTCTCAAAATTATGAAGTTTGGATCCATATTTGAATATTCAAATACCTACGTGAAGAAATATAATTGCATTTGATACAGAAAAGTGAAAACAAACAAGTGGGCGTGGCCTTGTGTGTAGTACGTACGAGTCAGATTCTCAAAAGGAGGGTTTCTCGATAGTTCTAACAATGTTTACACGAAGTCTTTATCAACCCAATTTTTAATAATTTAAGTGATTATTTGTTAACAAGGAAATTTCGTGTGGTTTCCAGTTCAATAATTATTGGGTTTCTTATATATATAAAATCCATATATTTCTATAGCAATTATTGGTCTAATTCCAAGACCATATTCATTCAAAAGCTTATTAAAAATATGATCAAAAGCTTATTAAAAATATGAGCATAAATATATAATTGTGATTGACTTAGGCATGCGTTTTTCTCAAAAATGTCTGGGAAACAAATTTTATTGTTTCAAAAGAGATCAATAATAATCGTGGTTATTTATGATTATTTCATCGTTGTCTTTGCATGTCTTTGGCTAGAAAGCACTTATAAAATGGGGGATGGAAATATAAAAACGTACCTAACCTAGCTTTTAAGGTGTGGCTTCATCTAGCATAATGTAGATTTAGGCCTTTTCACGCAGATATGGCGACGGTTTTGCTTTATTTGAGGTTAAAATTGAGTGATAACGTATATATATACGCTTTGTACGTACGTATGTACGTGTGTATATACGTTAACGGCGTTATTTTTAACGCTTTTAAGAAGAATTATTCGGCCACAGGCTAAGTCTTTAACAGCAACGCAGATGAAGCCACGCAGTCTTAGGCTGGTGTGCACCGACTTTTAACCGATGATTAAAATAAAATAATTGCTAATAATGTATGCCTAAACAGTGATTATTTTATTTTAATCGTTAGTTAAATGTCGGTGCACACCAGCATTAGTGATGTTTCACGTATGCTGGGGCTTCATCTGCGTTAGTATTAAAGCCTCCTACCTATGGGAAGAAACACGGCGCAAAAATGTCACGGCGTCCCGTTGCGATTTCGAAGCTTCTAAATTAACCAATGGTTATGCAGACCTGAACCCTGAAGAGAAGGATATGCGATCGGATACCTATCGATTCGAGCTGTAGGTTTGCTTTAAACTTAAATCTATTTGCACGAGCTGCTGCGACAACGGCTGTCGAGAGCCAGAACTGACTATTCATTTATTCACTGCTTACAGTAAAAGTGTTTTAAAGAAATAATAACGGGTAGGTAATCTTTTGTTCAATGTTTACATGTCTTTGATTTGCATACTTTTATTAAGTCACTACTTAATTTGTGTTTTGCACTTTAATAAAGTATTGATGTCGGTTATATATACTAAAACGCTTTCATCTCTTGTTACAAATCGAAGTCTTCGTCTATTTCAATTTGATTGTAACAACACAAACATGTGCTATTTTATATCATGACCAAAAGGCAGATACACGATTTCGCGGGTGACAAATTCTAAAAGGCCCTTTACATTCTCGTGAGAACATAGCCAGAAAAGGGCGAGAAAAGCGCAAGAACATGTTTACACGTAAAGTGTTTATCGCGCGTTTTGGGGCGATAATCGTATACTATTTACTTACGCGATACTCTTTTGACGATAATCGCACTGACAGGCTTACATTCAATCAAATATCAAAAACTCGCCTACGAATATGTCATACGATAATCGTAAGCTAATTGTCACCAAAAGTTTTATTTACCCTACGACACAAATCAATCGAATTTTTTTCAAGTTCATGAGAGTATCATACAAATCAATTTGAACCTATTAGAATGCTAGAATTGCCTTTCGAGCTTTCGAAATTCGTATCTTGGAGACAAGGAACCCTCTCCATGTAAATGGCTCTTTCCGAAGAAAGTGCGAGAATATCGCGTGAAACGAGTATGTGGAATGGGCTTCGCGTGTTCTTTTCTCTCGAGACGGCGAAGGGTATAAAGCCGCGTACGCGAACCGTAACCGTTGCAGTCACTGGAACCAAAATCTATAATGTGTACGTAACTCGCGAGCTAGCCGCGAGCGGAACGTACTGCGTTCGCAGCCGAGGGCAACCCCGTACTCATATTGTAATTACAACAGTTTTACGCTACTGTAACCAAAAATCATAGTGTAGTGGTCGCGAGAGCAAAGCGGGGGCGACTCACGTTGGTTTTAGCCGCGAATCAATGGCTCCGGCAGCCAGCGTTGCTATAGTCGAAATTCCGCGAAAAAAGGCTTGGATGCGCTTGCGAGCCACGTGCACACTAGAACCTCATTATTGTATTCTACTAGTTACAGTTGGCTAACGAGTACGCGGCCAAAGGCTGCTGGTTGTAGTACGTCACGAGTAAATATCATTTTCAGCGAGCACGTTACTGTATCCGCTGGGTTACCGAATGCACTGTTATTGGTTTTAGCGTTCACAATCTGAAGGCCTTAAGTTCGTCATTTGTATAGGATATTTTACCTCTTGCGGTTTATATAGATCTGCCGTACTGATAAGTTGAAATTTGTGCAATAGGTGTTCATCGGAAGAATCCCTCACGATTGCTTCGAAGACACGCTCATTCCACTGTTCCGCCAGGCTGGAGAACTCTTTGAGTTTCGACTCATGATCAACTTCTCTGGGTGGAATAGGGGGTAAGTCATTTTTAGAGTTCCGGTAAATGCAATTACATAGACTTTAGGGACGGTCTCGCTCTCATGTCTGTCTTGTTGTTTGTTGTTTTCTTCAGATACGCGTTCGCCATGTACACGACTGAATTCGAAGCGAACAACGCTATTCACCTGTTCAACAACTATATGATACGTCCCTTGTGGCAGTTGGGTAAGTACAAATTTGTAAGTTATTTCTTCCGGTTTCATCACTTCATCATCTATGATTTGTTTTCTAGTTATTGATTATTTGTTCCTTGAAATATCTGTACATTCTCTTTTTTTATACACCACTTATTTACGCTCCCAGGCTGCTAATGGAATTCATTTCTTTTCATTATCAGAGAAGTTAAGTCATTAGCTATTCAGACTTACCCCACTAAGAATAGTGGACTCCTCAACCATACAGATCGGGAATACAAACAATAGCTTATTAATTAGTGCAACCTTTCTGAAACTTGCATACAAAAAACTGCGCGTTTTCAAGGAAACGACAAACTGATCAGTTTTAAATGTTAAATTGAATATTAGATGTTTAGCATTCATCCATTAATAATTTCCGGAGATCATAAATCTCCGTAAGTTAGCTACAAAACTTAAAGCGGCGTGGAGTAAATGTAATGACCCTCGATGAACGTGACGACACTTTTCCGTCTAGCGGAGAAACGAGCTTGTGGAATGGGTTCTTATGTGCTGTTTATGGAAGAAGGCAGAGCGCCTATTACACGTTGGCAAAGAAGTGTAAGAGATTCGAATCCTTCACAACTTTGCCTCTCGTCCTCTCGACCATCGTCTGTATAGAGTTTGTGCGAAATTTAAATCAGTAGTAAGACGAATGAATAGATATTAAGATATAGGCACGGCTGTAAATATAATACAAGCGAAGTGTTCTGAGAAGTTCCTCTTTCTTCTTAAAATTCTTGTAATTTGTAACCAACGATGTGTTTTATTACCCTTGGTATTTAAATGATCTGTAATTATTTTCTGGTTGTGTTAATTGTTCACTCTCACTTGTTTGTGTTAATTTTCTTTGTGTTTATGGCCGGCCTTCGAGTAAGACATCATAGACCGTTTTTATTGTTCAAATTCCGCTGCCAGTTCTTAGAAAGCATTTTGTTTTCATTTAAATCTGAGAATTTGCACATTTCAATGAATGTATTTTTCGACTACACGTATTATAAGGTCAACCCGTTGAGATAAATTTAGTTGTGTTTTAACTGCGATCGAGACGTTATTGAATGTACTTTCGGCCTTACGGTTTGGAGTTGTGTTTGTAAGATCTGTAAATTACTCTGTCTGTGTACTTGTAAAAGTTTGTGAACTTTTCATGTACATTGAATTCGAATCTTGCTAACAGGTAACTGTATCTATGGCCCCTGTTAAATTAGACCCTTGTTTCTCAACCTCGGGATCGCGTTTGTTATTAAAGGGGGTCGCACTTAAAACTAATTACACAATATTCAGTTTAAACAAACATAAATAAACTATTAATTAAGATATCCATAATTATAATCTTGCAGCGAAGAGGTCGCAAAACTTTTTACTTAACTTTTTGGTTTTCTCGTGGATCATGACATAAAAATCGTTGAGCAACAATGAATTTTATATCAGGCAATACTTTCTCGTCCAGGCGTGTGCCCGTCTATCAACAACTGCCGTATATTCATATCGCGCATACCGCCGACCACCCCATCGGCGGAGATCGTCCGTCTGCTTTACGCATTGACCGATGAGGTCCAAGAGGTTCGCATCCGTCGCTCCATTGCCTCTTGTGCTGCCATCGTCGAGTATAAGTCCCACCGTGGGGCTGCGATGGCCAGGAAGGCGCTAGTGGCCGCCGCAGCCGCCGCCTGGGGCTGCGGTGCGAGGCCAGCCGTCGACTGGTCGCTCCCGCAATCGCCGCAGATGCTGAAGCAGTACCGCGAGGTAAGTCACTCTATGGAAAATTGCTTCTTCTTCAATTTTTAATACGGATTTGCATAATTTGTATATCTACCATGTAGCCGTGTATATTCAACATTTTACTAAAATTTTGGCAATTTTCAATCAAAAGCCGCATTCAAATCCTAGGTCTTTGACTGACTGCACACGAGGGACTTCTTGTGATAGCTCGTAAAGGCATAATTCACTAGCCAGTTAAGACTCATCATAAAGCGATAAATATCCTACAATTACAATTATTCGATAACTGTTGACCAGTATTATATTTTTTAAATGGGACTCGGCCACGACCTTGTCACTATGAGAGTCAACTAGACGTTACGCGACAAGCCTGAATGTGAATACAGGCGCGTCGAATTTGCTATTTGTGTAAATATTAACAATTATATGAAGCATGCTACGAGTCGATGTCTTCAACCTGCGTAGCGTCTTTCATCGTATAGTCCGACGCCAAACCTAGGTTATGGCCGCAGCGTGGTGGAATGTGATTTTATATATATATATATATGTGGGAATAAATTAATCAATTAAAAAAAATGTGTATTAGGTCGGTCGTTGGTCACCCGAAAGGGGCGTGGAAATGACTCGCCTCCCTGAAGATTCCATGATCAGCTGCCCCATACCGTCCGCCCCCACTTACACGCTGGAACCATGGTCGCAAGTGCGTCGCCTGCGCATGATACAGGAGGCACAGCGCAACGCACTCGCAGCAGCCGAGTAAGTCCATGGGGCCTTGAAACGGCCACTTTAAGGAATGATTGTAAAATTCGCATGTGCTGTATTGTGAAATTGACATGTGTCGCATTGTCGAAATGACATGTGCCCTTTGTGAAATTGACATTTTTGCCTTAGCGTAATTTACATGTATCGCATTGTGAGATTGACATGTGTTCCATTGTGAAATTGACATATGTCCCATTATGAAAATGACATGCTTCCCATTGTGAAATTGACATTTGTCCAATTGTGAAATAGACATTTATCCCATTTTGAAATTGACATGTGTCCCATTGTGAAATTGACATGTCCTATTGTGAAATTGACATGTGTCCCATTGTGAAATTGACATTTGCCCCATTGTGAAATTCACATGTGTCTAAATGATAGCTCACTCCAATACATACCGTATTGAGAGATTTTTATTTCAAAATAGTCATGAAAGTTGAAGAATGTGCCAGTTGTAGGTTCGGAAATATGACAGAGACAGTTACGTATTTTTAATACCACTGGTACATTAAAACAGTGCAGAGGGAGTATAATAATGATGATAGTTAACAGCTCATAAATTTCCCACAGCAGGGTTCGTGCTTCCTATTATTTTTAGGGGAACGAATACTATACCGTTCACGCTTACCCTCAGCGGCTAGCCGACTCAACGCATCGGTTATTTAATATCTTGATGTGCAAGTTTTATCACGATGTTTGTCCTTCGTCGTCAGCACTTGGTAAATATAAAAAACAATTTGGTTACAAAACGGTCTAACTGGTTGGTGCATGCCTTTCCGGTTAGGATTCGAACCCGCGTCACTCGTGGCACAAGTAGGTATGGCTTTTTAGTGGTTTAATTTACTTACTAAAAATCTGTATTACCTATATTTCAACAATAATCGATTTTTATGTATAGAGATGTATATGAAATATACATATATATTTAAATCAAATTTATGTGTAATATTCGTAATTTTATCGCTGAGATTTGTGTAATACAGTTTTGTCGGAAGGGAATCCTGTTAAGCTATATTTTCCAAAAATCTGGTAATGCCGAAGCGAGCTCAATTTAGATACTCCCCTAAGTGCTCTCAGGAGTATAATCATTTTAAGGGTATTGATGATAGCAGGTGCTCGAACCGCCTTAACAATGAACTGGACTATGTGACGTCGTCGATGGCGGCGTTGAGTTTGGGCGCCGGCGAGCGCGCCGTGTGGGCGCCGCCCGCCGCCCCGCAGCCGCGCGCCCCCTCCCCCCCGGACTTCAACCCGTGGACCGTTCGCCACCCACTCCTCGAGTTCAGCACTCCGGCCTCCAAGGCCCAATGAGTGGCAAGTATTAACTTCGTTTAGTCGCCGGCTCCTATGTCGACGGTCAATTATCAATACCTCCTGTCTCAATATATCGGCGTTTTACAGCAGTGACATAGAAAAATTATTAAAAAAAAATTGGTCTCAACTATAAGTAGAAGAAATCTATACCTATAGAAAATAGAATGTTTTATGTGAGAATTAGTGAAAAAAACAGTTGTTCTAATATGACCGATACGATGTCTTGGTAGTTAACCGTCAATATTTTACTATTCGTTCATTTTTCTTACTACTGGTAGAAAATTAACATTACCTACTTGTGTTTATATCATATTTTAACCATTAGAGTAGTAAGGGAAATGAGTGGATAGTAACTTAATAGGAATCCGGCATAAATCTAGCGCCGGGGTAGCTTCTTACATTAATTATTCAATATTTCATTTGCTCTGGGTGGAATGGGAGTATTGGTTGGCGGCAGTGTGTTATCTCGACAAATGTTATAAAGCAAAACTTATAAAAATGATTTTAGAAACTTAGGTCATTGCAGAAAAAATAGTTGTTCGAAGTAAACCGCTTGAATAAATGTATAAAACTTTTTGAGATGTCACACTGGTTTCCTAAAGAGGTGATATGTTCGTTGAAGCAGGGGTAATAGAAACGGGGATATTCGCATGCTTTGGTTGTAGAAAAAATAGGTCGATATAATTATTAAATTATTACTATTCACTGGATCTGGCCGTATTGTTCTGCTAACTTTTTTCATTGATTCGATGTTTGATTTTGCTTTGGGATTGTAATTTGTTTCGAAATTTTTCGTTTGCTTATCGCTATATATTGGTTGTGGTCGGATTCCACATTGAACACTAGGTATAGTTTAATCTCCGGTTTCTCTATATTACCGACCGTTTTTGCCTTACTATAAGTTAAGATTGGATATAAACTCCATACAAATAATGTCAAAATTCAACCGATGGTAAAGCAAGTGAATGAGTAGTAAGATTATGAACCGGCCATAAATCAACAACCGTATATACAGTTGAAATCGTCGAAGTATCACGTATGTATTGCCTGTGTTAGATTTTAAAAATATTTTATACATTAATTTATATTACAGATTTAAAAAAAATTGTAAATTGTGTGTAAACGCACGCAATTCGTTTACTTGTACTTTACATGAGGATCTAAATTAAGGCGTATTGAGCAAGTGCGCTAAAATCTGCAATTGAGATGAGTTTGTGTTTAAAAAGCTCGCCCACCCTTATAAGAATGAAATATTTTAAATCAACCCTAAAAATGTAGTGTATTTTTTTAATATTGTTCATTTGATTGCGTAAAAATTAATCAGATTATTAATGTCGATAATTCCAATTTGCGTAAGCGAAACGATCATTTGTCACAAAAGTAAAAAATAAAGTTTACAGTGGTTTCAAAATGATATGATATGAAAATTATATGAACGATTGATTTGTAATTAATTTAAAATAATGAAATTAATATTTATAAGAACTCTTTTAATTTTTATATGTATTTCAATTAATTATTAATATATTGATATTATTAATCTATTACAATCAACTATCCCGGCGCTGTTATAAATATATATTTCATTTGATATTTTATTAGCGTTGATTAATTTGTTGCATGAATTGAGAATGTTGCTGATTGTCTGTGTCGCCAACTGAATGCAGGTGTCGGTGGAGTGTAAAAGGTTATGCATTGTTTGAAAATTTGCTTGAACACATTTTGCACTAACATGTTTTTTGTTTGCGACCAACGTTATATGATAATCCATCTAAATCGAAATGTATTTATGAACACACAAAGCACCACAGGATAGCGGGACATTTCAATTTTACAGACTATCATCACAATGTGAAAAGAGTAGATATTGGATTTCAATCCGCTAGGAACAGTAGGAATGAGAATCGTTCAGTAAAAAACCTAACTGAAGAGATCTAAATTTGATATAACTATAGTTCGCGAAAGGTCGAAATGACAATCTTCTAGTGATTTTACATACACAGAAAGTCGATATCGATAACTGTTTTGATACGCAGCAAAATCAGAGCACAATTATTACCGACTTTCTAGATTTCAATCAGCTAGGAACACTAGGAATGAGAATCGTTCAGTAAAAAACCTAACTGAAGAGATCTAAATTTGATATAACTATAGTTCGCGAAAGGTCGAAATGGCAACTTCTAGTGATGCACATACCCAGGTAGTCGATATCGATAATTGTTTTGACACGCAGCAAAATTACATTTATTACCAACTTCATTTCAAGAAAAACAATGACTTATTTTTCCGTTCATTGTCACAATTTTCTAGTCCTCGTGCCCTGAGGATTGGATGATTGATGGACTAGTTTGTTATATAGAGAGTGAATATTGATTCATGATAATATTTTTTTTTATCCTTAATGAGAATTTAAAAGCTTGATGTTATTTACTGAGCGCGATAATCATTCACTTGTGTTTTTCCACGCAATAAAAGTTTTAGGCTTCGTGGTGTTTCAAATATCAGCCTTTCATTTTTATATGGATTTTTCATTTTTTTTATATTTCTATTTTTTATTTATTTATTCTAGGATAAATAATAATATCATTAATCCGACTTAATTACACGTTACACATTGTTTAGAACTTGATCAGAGATGTTCTAATTTCATTCTATTAAAATTTGCATCGATATCGGTTATTGGAATATGCATTTTATTATTGTCCTAGAATAATTAACAGCTGAAATTATTGTCTGGTGTGGAGTCTCTTTGCGAGGTGTAACTCTTGTCGATATAATCGTCGCATATTTTTTAACCCGTCCTTATGACTATGTTACTCAGATGTACCTAAGGGCTTAATGCGTTATTTGTGACGTTAAACATTGACATATACAAATGTAAAATACGCTAACGTGGCTAATCATTAGCTGCGTTATTTTTAACGCTATAAACAAGACGTTCAGTAACCCTAACATTATCCCAGATGTAGCAGAGGAATTACGATTAGTGTTCCAGCATATTTTAAGAATTTCGGCTTTTCTAAATTTTACTTTGCCTCTTATAGTTAAATTTCTTTTACGTCGTGAGCACACATTTTTCAACCTTTTATAGTAGGCGCAAAACTTAAATGCGCTTCAAGAGAAGTTAGCTACGTGAGTTTGAGTTTGCACAGGTCTAGTGAAGTATTAAGCCGCGCACTCGTCTGCAAGCCGTAATTGACAGCTTACTCTCAAACATCTATTATTATTAGTAGGGAGCCCTTTTTTGTCACTTATTTTTTGGAGGCACGCTAGTTCTCGAAAGTTGTAGGTTTATAATTTTTTATGTGTAACTCTACTCCAAAAAACCATCCATCCATTTTTCTTTAAAAGGTTACTAAAATTGTTTCTTTTTTTACATTTTTCAGTTTTTATGGCAATTTTTCCATATTTTCGAAATTTCATTTAAGGGCACCGCGTGCCCCCAAAAAAAAAGCCCTGTTAGTAGGTATTTAACTACTAAGGAATTATCTCGACGTGGTTATTCCTCGCAATAAGACCTTAGCTTACGGAAAAACTAACATCCTTTATTGGGAGTGGTGTATTTGTAAAATTTGTGTATTAAGCAGAAGGTTAATTCTTACTGAAAAAGCAGTTTTCAGAAACGAATCCAAGTTCCAAGACGATGTTCAATCATGAGCCACACTTGGCATAAGTTAGATTTGAATTTTCTTTTAATTCAGTTAGAATTGGTCTCTAGTTTAAAAAAAATAATTTGGTTTGGTGCGGCTAACTAATAACTAAGATCACTTGAAAAGGCCATTAATTTGAATAAATACGCCTATAATTCAAATTAATGACCTTTTCGTTATAGTTAAGAATTATCGTTTTGAATGTTGTTTGCATCATGTTAAGCCATGTCAGATATGCAAATTTTATTTTAAAGCTCATTTTCTCGCATAACATTTTACACCCCCAAGCGTAAGGGAGTTTCATTAATTTTTTAATTTTAGATTTTTTAATCCCAAAAGTATTTTAATTAAGAATCCAATTAAATGGCATAGTTATTATTTTATGTATTAAATTCGAAGCTTTTTATAAGGCAACATCGGTATATTTAAGCATGTTATATAGAGTATGAATTAAGGGAAACTCGTAGTGTGGTCCGAGTTGGACCCATTTTTATCGCGTTTGAGTGGTCTTATGTTTATTGGGACCTTTAATCGTTTCATGCTAGTCGTAAAGAGAAACAAACAAATCAGTCCGAGGAGTTATGTTTTGCTGTGCAGTTTCATTTTTTAACATGATCATCATTTTGATCATGTGCGTGTTTAGTTGGTGCATGCAGGTTTCGTTTATAAAATACGATGTGGAGTTCAAAGACTTTGAAAATGTAGAATAATACAGTATGTGTTAATTTTTCCAAAATCAACCAGTTACATTCCTGACAAGGTTATTTTATTTGATTTTTGAAAAATCTAATGATACCACTTAAATTTTCGTTAGTCTGCTTTGAGATCTTGCGTTCTTTTATATATTTCGTATAGTAAAAGACTTGGCTCCGAAGGCCTATTTCAAAAATTCACTTGTGTAGTATGTTTGTATATATATATATATATATATATATATATATATATATAAATTTTCCACTAGAAAATAATTTATATAATAAAAAAAAAATGGGCTCAAACAGTTAATTAAAAAAAAAGAAATACAATTATACAATGTCTATTTAATTTACATTAGGTCAATATTGAAAAAGAACAAAAAGAAAAAAAAATATAAATTGCTTCCCTGAGTAGAATTTTCATTCATAAAATTCAGTAGAATTAATTTCCGGCTGGCATGAAAGGATCAAAAGTCCTAAAACACAGGACATCTATTGCACTACTGACGGACATTTTTGATATCCTTTTCAAAGAAAAATAAACCATATGTTATTTTACTTTACTACTTCTGTTTATCAATATGTCTTATTTTAAATCACGTATTATCTAAAATCAATTTGGAACAGTTTTCTTTGCATTTAACGGCATTATGAAATTATCTATATGGGTAACATGCATTATGAAATATAATTAAATACTAAAAACATTTTGTAATGGCTGAACATGAATTAACTCTCGATGTTTTGTGAGATTTTTAAATAATATGCACGCTAGTGTTGATTAATAAATTTAAGTATAGTTAGTTGATTGAATGTATCGCTGTTTTATTTCGTCACTCGTTTTATGCAGAGGCCTTACTCTCGAAACGCTTTTCTTCATTCGTTTCGTCCGATTAGCCCGAAAGCGGCAATGAAGTTTTGGATTAGAAAGAAAGAACAAAAAAGTCTTTAAAACTACCATAATACTGTTAGTTTCAGGACTCGAATCTACTATACAAACACGTATAACACAGGTACAAATATAATAACACGCGCAAAGTCCGTCACTAAATGGATTACCGAATGTAGTATACACGTTTTGGTATACTACATTCGGTTAATTACAATTTTTAAACACAAAGTAAACAAAAGAATTCCAAATTAAGAAAAGGTAATAAAATGTCTACAGGTACGCAGGTGTGAATTTGTCTTTAGTCGGCAATCAGATCGTAACAATACAGTCTAATAGCTGACCGGGCAAATTTTGTTCTGCCATAAAAAACACCATAGGAGGGTGGAAAGTACTCTTATGACCTATTCTTGTACCTACCAAATATACAAAAAACTTAATTAAATTAGACTCAATGTATGGTGTTGACATTATATTCTGGATGTTCCTGAATTTTGTTTCCATCGGACTGTGCCGAAATAAATATCCTCTTGCTCTTGGAGTATGTTGTACCCATGTCGGTTTTTTTTTCACAATTTTGCAGTCATAATACGTTTTGAAAAAAATTGTTTTATTTGTCTCGCAAGTATATTTGACATGTCTTTCGTGATGATGGCAGTATAACTCGCGACGCGGGCGCGCTGCCTGCCCGTAAGAGAGTAATATATTCCTTGGTCGTCATGTAATATGGCGAGAAACAATGGGTAATTTTATATGATACTCCGTCTATAGAATGATCTTTAATGGCTTAATTAATATTAATATATACTTCACTACAAGATAGAAGATATAATACAAAAATAAATGGAACATACAATGGTAAATGGCTTCAATAAAAAAACACGCAACAAATGTTTTAAAACAAAAACAAACGACGAATGACGTTTGAGAGAAAGCCCTTTGAAACGTCATATAAATGCATATTATCAGGCCTGTTTTTCAAATTCAAGTTTTTATTTAAAACTAGCTGATGCCCGCGACTTCGTCCGCGTAATTAAAGTTTTTTTTAACTATCCCACGGGAACTTTAATTTTTCGGGATCAAAAGTATTTTATATGTTGACCAGGGATGTAAGCTACGACCATACAAAATTTCATTTAAATCGGTCCAGTCGTTTTGGAGATCAGCCTGTACAGAGAACAAAAAATTTGAAAAAAAAAACCAAATTTGTTGTATTTCATTTCTTACATCCCATTGTCTCGGTTTTAGTATTTTTTCAGCATTGTACAGAAATTCGACCTCTTTAAAATTGTTTTATTATATGAAGTTCCACTGGAGAACACTTTTTGAAGGTCATACCTATAAGTTAAAATTTAATTTTACTTCCTATTCTATGTACGCCGCTTCGCACCGTGTGTCATATAGGGATCGGCAGAGACGATATATCTACACTTGCTACGATCTTGAAATACACCTATAGCTTCATCTTTCATTAATCTCTTCATAAGTACACGTGTATTATAGCTGCTTTTTACCTGAACATTCTTCAGAACATCTGCGATTTGATCGTGGTAAGTATGACGCGGTCTACCGGCGCCAACTGTTTATAATTAATATCTAATCTCACCAATAAACCTAATTGTTATTATTACAATTATAATCGATTAATTACACCGGCCGACATGATTTTTTTTTCTAAGATATAATAAATTTTTTCCACTAATTTTATAGTGCTGATAACGAAATCGGACCTCATTTTATCGTATCACATCAGATTTTTAATAAAACTAATATATTCGCTATTTTGATTATTCAGTAAAAATGAATTAAATTAATAAGTTATGGCGCTTCTTTATTGAATTAAGCGACATCTCGTGAAAAAATATATTAGTTGAACCGCGACACGCCCATTCGAAACGTGTTACATGGAAATAAGCCTTTATAGTTACTTTGTTTACAATTTTTTTAATAAAATCAGTGTGTTTATTAAAAAAATGTTTACATTTTATTTTTGGTGTTTAAAATATTTAATTATTGATTTGTGGTTGAAAAACGGCGGAAAAATATAATCTTCAAGAAAGTGTCGTAATAGTCCAGATACATTTTGTTACATTTGTGGAAATTTTATGACTTCAAAGCAGAAATTGAAAATTACTGAATTTGTGGAAAATACTTATAATTGGCTTTAAATTCAACTCAGATCGTGGACTCCGAACTTTGTGTGTACTATTTGTGTTGAACTATTAAGGCAGTGGACATTTTTCTAGAAAATCACAAACACCTTGACTATAAAAATATTGTAGCAAATTTATTAAATAAGTATCAAAAATTGGGGTGTAATATGAGTATAAAACTCCATTTTTTAGATTCACATTTGGATTTTTTCCCTGATAATCTTGGTGATTATACTGAAGAACAGGGTGAAAGGTTTCACCAAGACATCAAAACTATGGAAACAAGGTACCAAGGGCGATGGAATGTGAATATAATGGCTGATTACTGCTGGTCAATAAAACGTGATATTATTGACGATTCCCATAAAAAAATTACTCCCAGATGTAATTTTACAGCTAAACGCAAAAGATCTCACTCAAAATAGCTTCATAGCAACTATTGTACATGATATTTTCTATAGAAGTTTTCAAATATATGTATTTATATAATGATTGATATCTTTCTTAAAATAAAAAAAAAACCGTTTTGTCTTGTTTGTAAAAAAATCTGATGTGATAGAGTAATTATGTAGGTAATTTTGTATTTAAAATACTATAAATTAGTGATATTTATCACTCGTATCAAAACAACTTTCAAAAAGTGTTCATTTGTCGGCCGGTGTTATCAAGGACGAAAAAAAAACATCTTAGGTACATCCCAAATTTATTAGATTTGAGAGTGGTTATTTATATTTTTGTAATATTCACAAAATTTTGTTAATGACCATCCCAGTACTGTAATACGTTGTTGAATGCCTTGATGGTTTGTTCCATTGAAGAGACGAGTAAAAGCTAGAACGATAAATTTAAATATATCCAAACATTTAATTCGCTCTCTACCAAAGACAATGAAAGGTTACTTACTATGCTTTCTTTTCTCTATGCCGATATTTGTAACGGATGTGCTATCAAAAAGGATTAAATTATAGAAGATATTCATCAATTGTCTTTTTATTTATTTTATTTATTATAATACACAAAACAGAAAGTCGTGCATATTGGCCTAAATAACATTTATTTTGGTTTGAAACACCAAATTAATTTGTGAATATAAAATTATTTTGCTCATATTTAAATGACGTTCATGTATCTAAGAATGCTGCTAATTGCTTATGTAGTATTAGTTGCTAATGTATTTTAACACTGTTTATGCTGCACTATTACTAATGTGCTTACACACTAAAACACCACACGTACTACCGTTGCATTACGCCATGTTCGTAAAAATGTCCTACAATAGTTAACATAAAGCTTGGTTCAGCTTGTTAGCAGAGAATCCGAAATGATTAACCTCAAGGCGTGTAATGTATACTCGTTGAGATAAGCTCATTGAAAATTTGTGTTAAATGGTAATCTATGTTATGTATCGAGTTAAGAGTGTTGTTGAAAATATTACAGTGCTTTCCGACTTCTTCCAGTGCTTTCCGACTTCTTCCAGGGATACCTCTAATAAAATAAGTCTGATATTATCCATACTAATATCAGAACGCAATCGATAAATAGGTTTTAGAATATCTTAAAAATATTTCTTTATGATTTATTTCCACTCCGTCCGTGCATCTTGTGCCTCACGTATCACTATTTAACTTATCGCTCAGCACTAGCCAAATCAGTGAATCTCAAAGTTTAACATTCTTTAAAGCTGACCCCCCAGTTGCCTAACATATTCAAAATGGATACATTCAGGTGCAGTGCTTGTAGTGAGCTAATTTCAGAAGGTGCTCGTTGTACTGCATGCCATCAAGATTTACACTTTCACTGTGCAAGGATAACTGAGGTTATCGCAAGCTTGGCGACCGGCTCTTGCAGTGTCGCTAGACATAGCGAACGCCTTTAACAGCCTCCCTCATGAGACGATCAGGGAAGGGCTCCGCGCGCACGGAGTCCCCCCGTACCTCACGAGGCTGTTGGGCGAGTACCTGCGAGATCGGCACATCCTTTGGGAGGGTGGTGAGTCCGCCAACCACGTGCTAGGTCGGCGACGTGTCGCGTGCGGCGTTCCACAGGGATCGGTCCTCGGGCCTATCCTTTGGAACGTAGGCTATGACTGGATCCTTCGGGTGACGGTCCGGCCCGGAGTAGGGCTGATCTGCTTTGCGGACGACACCCTACTCACGGCACGCGCCGCGTCTTTTGCGGAATCCGTGGACGTCGCCAACGACGGGCTGGCGATCGTCGTAGATCGAATAGCTAGGCTGGGCTTGAAGGTCTCCCCCGCGAAAACGGAGGCCGTCATGTTCCATAGGAAATTCCGGAATCCTCCCCCGGACTTGTCCGTTACAGTTCAGGGGGTGGCGATTAGAGTAGGGCCCACGATGAAATATCTTGGGCTAGTCCTAGACGGGAAATGGCTGTTCAAAGCGCACTTTGAGCAGCTAGTTCCCAAACTTCTGAATTCCGCGGGCGCACTCTCCAGGCTTCTTCCTAACGTGGGGGGGCCGGGGGGTGCGACGCGGAAGCTTTATTCCGGCATCCTGAGGAGTATGGCACTCTACGGTGCGCCCGTCTGGTCCGATGCGCTTCACCGCCACAACCGAACCCTGCTGCACCGCGCGCAGCGGGTTCTGGCCGTGAGGACCATACGGGGGTACCGCACAGTGTCGTGGTCGGCGGCGACTCTCTTGGCAGGCGAGCTGCCCTGGCCTCTCCAGGCAGACGTCCTGTCCAGAGTTCGTCGCGCCCAGCAGGATGCCCTAGCTAGAGGACTGACCTTCTGTCAAGTCGAATTAGAGACGGTCAGGAAGCGGGAAACCGCCTCCTGCCTCGTCGCCTGGTCTCGTGACCTCGAACACCCTGTGGCCGGCGGCTATACGGTGGATGCAATCAGGCCGCAGCTGGAGAGATGGGTGACCCGCACCAGCGGAACCCTGACCTTCAGGACGACTCAGATACTGACCGGACACGGTTGTTTCGACCAGTATCTGTTTCGCATTGTGGGCTGCTTGCCTTCCCCGGACTGCCGCCAATGCGGCGCACCCGATACGGCGTTACACACGCTTGTTGAGTGCGCTGCATGGACGCCTCAGCGTTTCGAGCTCGAGACACACGTAGGAGCCGTCCGATCGCTTGGCGACTTGGTAACGGCCATGTTGCACAGCGACGACCGCTGGGAGTCTGCGGTCTCTTTCTGTGAGGCGGTTATGTCTCTAAAAGAGGCCGCAGAAAGGGATAGGGAGCGAAGTCCTGCAGCGCGTGCTAATGTCTCCACCCGAGGTCGCCGGCCTTCAGCTAGCACCCGGAGAGGCAGGTACGCGCATTACTTCCCTCCCTGAGTTAGGTTCCGGTACGAGGGGCCCCTTGCTACTAGGCAACGCAAGGGATTCAGCCCCCGTTTCGAAGTGGGGTGTGTTCTCCCAGGGCACACTCCAGGCACTTTATTGCGCTGGATCGACTGTTGCGTAACTATGTTCTATATCTCAGTCTTTCCTTCACAACAAAGCGCAGGGTCGACGGGAGGAGAGGTTTTTTAGTGGGTATTGAGGTTGCTCGCCCGTGCGGCATCGCTCTGAGTCTTCCACACTCCTCAGTGTCAAGCCATCGCGGACGAAGCGCAAAAAAGCATACTATTGCTAGCGTTATCGCCCCCGATGGATGCGCGCCGTTTCCTAGTGACGGCCCTGAGAGTGCGTAAATCGGTCAGCATTTTTCCTCGCCTCAAACAAAAAAAAAAAAAAAAAAAAAAAAAAAACTTGGCGACCGGAACGAGGAGCCTCACTCCATCTCCGAGGGGGAGTTAGACGTCGCCCTGGACCGGCTCCGGGGCAGGAAGACGGCACCGGGACCCGGCGGGGTTCCAGGTCGACTCCTCTTCCTGGCTGCAAAACATCTACGCAGCCAGCTGCGGGACCTCTTCGAAGCCTGTATTCGCGCAGGTAGGTTCCCGTCGCAATGGAAAGAGGGGCGTTTGTGCCTAATTCCTAAGGGAGGTCGGCCTCCCAACGATCCGTCCGCCTTCAGGCCCAAGATCTTGGCGGAGCGGCTCTTGAAGCATCTCGACGCTGTGGAGCCGGGGCTATCAGATACGCAGTTCGGGTTTCGGCGGAGGCGCTCCACGATGGACGCCTTCGAGACGCTGCGAACGTTGACGGACGAAGCCGTCCAAGCGAAGGACGTCGTTCTTGCAGTGTCGCTAGACATAGCGAACGCCTTTAACAGCCTCCCTCATGAGACGATCAGGGAGGGGCTCCGTGCGCACGAAGTCCCCCCGTACCCACGAAGTCCCCCCGTACCTCACGAGGCTGTTGGGCGAGTACCTGCGAGATCGGCATATCCTTTGGGAGGGCGGTAAGTCCGCCAATCACGTGTTAGGTCGGCGACGCGTCGCGTGCGGCGTTCCACAGGGGTCGGTCCTCGGGCCGATTCTTTGGAACGTAGGCTATGACTGGATCCTTCGGGTAACGGTCCGGCCCGGGGTAGGGCTGATCTGCTTTGCGGACGACACCCTACTCACGGCATGCGCTGCGTCTTTTGCGGAATCCGTGGACGTCGCCAACGACGGGTTGGCGATCGTCGTAGATCGAATAGCTAGGTTGGGCTTGAAGGTCTCCCCCGCGAAAACGGAGGCCATCATGTTCCATAGGAAATTCCGGAATCCCCCCCGGACCTGTCCGTTACAGTTCAGGGGGTGGCGATTAGAGTAGGGCCCAAGATGAAATATCTTGGGCTAGTTCTAGACGGGAAATGGCTGTTCAAAGCGCACTTTGAGCAGCTAGTTCCCAAACTCGTGAATTCCGCGGGCGCACTCTCCAGGCTTCTTCCCAACGTGGGGGGGCCGGGGGGTGCGACGCGGAAGCTTTATTCCGGCATCCTGAGGAGTATGGCGCTGTACGGTGCGCCCGTCTGGTCCGATTCGCTTCACCGCCACAACCGAACCCTGCTGCACCGCGCGCAGCGGGTTCTGGCCGTGAGGACCATACGGGGGTATCGCAGTGTCGTGGACGACGGCGACTCTCTTGGCAGGCGAGCTGCCCTGGCATCTCCAGGCAGACGTCCTGTCCAGGGTTCGACGTACCCGGCAGGATGCCCTAGCTAGAGGACTGACCTTCTGTCAAGTCGAATTAGAGACGGTCAGGAAGCGGGAAACCGTTTGCTGCCTCGTCGACTGGTCTCGTGACCTCGAACACCCTGCGGCCGGCGACTTTACGGTGGATGCAATCAGGCCACAGCTGGAGAGATGGGTCACCCGCACCAGCGGAACCCTGACCTTCAGGACGACGCAGATACTGACCGACACGGTTGTTTTGACCAGTATCTGTTTCGCATTGTGGGCTGCTTGCCTTCTCCGGACTGCCGCCAGTGCGGCGCACCCGATACGGCGTTTCACACGCTTGTCGAGTGCGCTGCATGGACGCCGCAGCGTTTCGAGCTCGAGATGCATGTAGGAGCCGTCGGATCGCTTGGCGACTTGGTAACGGCCATGTTGCACAGCGACGACCGCTGGGAGTCTGCGGTTACTTTTTGTGAGGCAGTAATGTCTCTCAAAGAGGCCGCAGAAAGGGACAGGGAGCGAAGTCCTGCAGCGCGTGCTAATGTCTCTACTCGAGGTCGCCGGCCTTCAGCTGGCACCCGGAGAGGCAGGTACGCGCATTACTTCCCTCCCTGAGTTAGGTTCCGGTACGGGGGCCCTTAGCTACTAGGTAACGCAAGGGATTCATCTGCCCTCGTTTCGAAGTGTGGTGTGTTCTCCCAGGGCACACTCCAGGCACTTTATTGCGCTGGATCGACTGTTGAGTAACTATGTTCTACATCTCAGACTTTCCAACACAAACAAAAGCGCAGGGTCGACAGGGAGGAGGGGGTTTTTAGTGGGTATTGAGGTTGCTCGCCCGTGCGGCATCGCTCTGAGTCTTCCACACTCCTCTGTGTAATCCATCGCGGACGGAGCACAAACAAAACATACAATTGCTAGTGTTATCGCCCAGATGGATGCGTGCCGTTTCCTAGTGACGGCCCAGAGAGTGCGTAAATCGGTTAAGCATTTTCCCTCGCCTCAAAAAAAAAAGCTTGGCGACCGGAAGCTTACATGGCGTTGCGTAAAGTGTAAACAGGTTGGATCTTTACAGACACCATCGTCACCGTTGTTGGAACCCGAGTCGGTGTTGCTTAAAGAAATAAGAGCCATTGCTCAAAAATTGGCGCCTTTAGAGGGTTTAAAGGACGAAGTTAATGCGATCAGAACTGAATTCATAAACTTTAAATACTCCTTAGATAACATAAACAAGGAGCTGAAAAGTTTCAACAGTAAAATAGCTAATGTTGAGGAGCGTCTTCTGGAAGTGGAAAAATCTCAATATCAAATAGATAAAATTCAGACTAGTCAAGATAAATTAGAGCAAGAATCCAGATCAGCCGAACAATGATCCAGAATGAACAACGCGGAAATTAAAGGCGTACCGCAATCCAGCAATGAATGAAAGAAAGAAAGAAAGAATGAATTTATTTGAAGAAGAAATAGCGAAGTACTTACATTGCTAACATGTATTAAAAATAACATATATTGAGAATTTGTACCCCGCATCTTCCACAAACAAGGTTTGCACTCAACTTGTTGCTGTGCCGGCATAATATCCGACACAACGCTGATTTTCAGTGCAAACCTTCTTTTGGCTTAATACTAATAATAATAATACGACCCGAATAATTTAAATTAACTTAAAAACTATTTACTTTGTAAATTATAATATATACATACATAAAAAAAATAGTATAAATATTTGTTAATTTTATGATTTAAATAAAAAAAAAACAAATATATATATACATATACATATGTATAACTGATACTTGTCTATGTTTTAACATGTATATTTCCCATAAAAAAACGTATATCGATTTACGCTACATTGCTCTGTACTCAGTTTTCAGTACAAGGACTTGTATCATATCTAAGTAAGTTGGTAAATCAAATATATTTCTAAAATACTTTAGTTATTCAAAGGCTTATCAATGAATATGCTGGATCTTCTTTTTGTAAAGTAAGTAAATGTCTTTTATAATGGAACTTAAACGAATTTATCGATTTCAGGTTTCTGATGGGTGGAGGAATATCGTTCCAGCAATGAGTGGCAGCATACTTGAAACAGCCTCTGAAAGCAGCTGTTTTGTGCTTCGCTGTTATTAGTGGTTTTGTAACAGCTCGCAGGGTACCGTATTGTGTCTTATCCCTCCTCCAGTCTATTTTATTGTAGAGATATTTAGGGTGTTGCGAAGTGATCACACCAAATAACATACAAGATAAATGGAACTTTCTCCTAGCTGTCATCTTCAGTATGTTATTTTTGTTTAAATATGGAGTAATATGGCTTCTTCTAGGTATATCAAAACAGTAACGGGCACAAGCATTTTGTATGCGCTGTATTAAATGCTCCGTTCTTGATAAAAGGCAAGGCCCATACACTGTATCGCAGTAATTTAACTTAGAAATAACTAAACTCTCTACTAATCTTTTTCTTATTTCCACATTGATGTATCCTCTAATTGAATATAATATTCTTAATCTATAAAAACAATTTTTCATTATCTTACTAATATGCTTTTCAAAACGAAGTTCGGAGTCAATGGTCAAGCCTAGACTATTTGCGGTGTCTACAATTTCAATTTGTTCATTTTGAATTTTAATTATAGGAATAGCGTTCTTTATTGTTAGTACCTGGTGTTTACTTCCTAGTATCATAAATTTTGATTTTACTGGATTTAAAACCAGTGAGTTGACTTCAGACCATTTTGTTAGCCTTTTTAGGTCATCATTTATATCATCAACAGCTTTGTGTGTTTCATTAGGGATGAAGTGTTTATAAAGTTGGATATCATCAGCATACATATGAAACTTACAGTGCTGGATACACTTGGCAACATCCGCTGTGTAAATAATAAATAGTAGCGGACCTAAAATAGATCCCTGAGGGACTCCTCTTGAAAGATTCAGTGGATCTGATGCAGTAAACGTTCCATCTGCTTTTTGGATCTCAACTTGTTGTCTCCTCTCTGTTAAATAGCTACGGAACCATAGAACAGTCTCGTTGGTAAAACCATAATATGCTAGCTTGGACAAAAGTAAACAGGTGTTAATTGCATCAAATGCGCGTGAATAGTCTAGTAAAATAAGTAATGTACCCTGTCCTTGGTCTCGAGCCTCAGTAATGTTGCCTACCACATCACATAATGCTGTTGCTGTGCCATATCCCTTTCTAAATCCGGATTGAAAGTCAGGCAGTATCTGATTTGTTTCTAAGTATTCAACAACCTGACAGTGGACTACCTTTTCCAAGACTTTAGAAAGACATGGTAGTATACTTATAGGGCGCAGATCCTTGTAACTGGTGGGATTATTTTTTTTGGGTATTGGACGTACAACAGCCTGACGCCACAAATTTGGAAATGTATTCGTTTTAATAGAATTATTGATAATATTAGTTATTATTTTAAGAGAATTCGGTAGTGTTAATTTAATCATTTCTAGACTAATTCCATCCATCCCTATCGCGTGACTTTAAAGAGTTAATAATTTTTAAAATTTTATCTTCAGAAACTGTTTGAAAAGAGAAGCTTGCTTGACTATGTTTATGGTTATCAAAGTATGTTAGTTGCTCGATGCTTACAGTAATTTCACCAGGAACTTCTAAAAAGGCTTTGTTCATTCCACCTGGATCATTAAAATGTACTGGTAGTATCTTTTCTACATGTGAGTGAAAATGAGAACTTATTTGATATAATATTTAAAATTGGATCTCAAATTCAATACCCACTCAATAAATCTCAGATCAATTTCGTCACAAGAATCCCGACACGAGAGAATAATATACCTAAACCAATCATCATAAGTTTCTGTAATCGATATGTGAAAGAAGATTTCGTAGCAGCCGCCAGATATACTACAAAAAAGAATCCTATTACAACCGGTCATATAGGACTAACAGGAACTCAGAAGATTTTTATTAACGATCATCTCACTATAGAAAATAAGTCTTTGTTGTATAAAGCTAAGAAAACGGCCGCAGAAATGAATTTTCAATATGTATGGGAGAAACATGCAAAGATACACGTAAGAAAATCGGATACGTCACATGTTATAATTATGAAATCCGAAAAAGACATTTCAAAAATTGTGAAATAATAACACTCATTTCTGTAGATGAACATTGTAGTTTAAGGTATAAAACATGTTCGTATTTATCAAACTTACTAACCTCACATATTGTCTTGCAGTTTGGGAAACACTGGTCTCAGTGAGCTACTCGAGTTTTTATGCTACGTTTGTGTCTCAGTTCTGTATGTGCTGAAAAATACTTTGAAAAATTTAATCAATAACTATTCCAAATTGACTCTTAATGTTTATAAGTTAATGTCCATTTTTACTTGCTGCGTATCAATGTATGTACATTGTCGCTGTCTAATGTCTTTGTGTGCGTGGGTAATTGCCTCCATTCATTGTATAGTAGTGTCAAAGTCGTTCTTGCAGTGTCGCTAGACATAGCGAACGCCTTTAACAGCCTCCCTCATGAGACGATCAGGGAAGGGCACCGCGCGCACGGAGTCCCCCCGTACCTCACGCGGCTGTTGGGCGAGTATCTGCGAGATCGGCATATCCTTTGGGAGGGCGGTGAGTCCGCCAATCACGTGTTAGGTCGGCGACGTGTCGCGTGCGGCGTTCCACAGGGGTCGGTCCTCGGGCCGATCCTTTGGAACGTAGGCTATGACTGGATCCTTCGGGTAACGGTCCGGCCCGGAGTAGGGCTGATCTGCTTTGCGGACGACACCCTACTCACGGCACGCGCTGCGTCTTTTGCGGAATCCGTGGACGTCGCCAACGACGGGTTGGCGATCGTCGTAGATCGAATAGCTAGGCTGGGCTTGAAGGTCTCCCCCGCGAAAACGGAGGCCGTCATGTTCCATAGGAAATTCCGGAACCCTCCCCCGGACTTGTCCGTTACAGTTCAGGGGGTGGCGATTAGAGTAGGGCCCAAGATGAAATATCTTGGGCTAGTTCTAGACGGGAAATGGCTGTTCAAAGCGCACTTTGAGCAGCTAGTTCCCAAACTCGTGAATTCCGCGGGCGCACTCTCCAGGCTTCTTCCCAACGTGGGGGGGCCGGGGGGTGCGACGCGGAAGCTTTATTCCGGCATCCTGAGGAGTATGGCGCTGTACGGTGCGCCCGTCTGGTCCGATTCGCTTCACCGCCACAACCGAACCCTGCTGCACCGCGCGCAGCGGGTTCTGGCCGTGAGGACCATACGGGGGTATCGCACAGTGTCGTGGTCGGCGGCGACTCTCTTGGCAGGCGAGCTGCCCTGGCATCTCCAGGCAGACGTCCTGTCCAGGGTTCGACGTACCCGGCAGGATGCCCTAGCTAGAGGACTGACCTTCTGTCAAGTCGAATTAGAGACGGTCAGGAAGCGGGAAACCGCTTGCTGCCTCGTCGAATGGTCTCGTGACCTCGAACACCCTGTGGCCGGCGGCTATACGGTGGATGCAATCAGGCCGCAGCTGGAGAAATGGGTCACCCGCACCAGCGGAACCCTGACCTTCAGGACGACGCAGATACTGACCGGACACGGTTGTTTCGATCAGTATCTGTTTCGCATTGTGGGCTGCTTGCCTTCTCCGGACTGCCGCCAGTGCGGCGCACCCGATACGGCGTTTCACACGCTTGTCGAGTGCGCTGCATGGACGCCTCAGCGTTTCGAGCTCGAGACGCACGTAGGAGCCGTCGGATCGCTTGGCGACTTGGCAACGGCCATGTTGCACAGCGACGACCGCTGGGAGTCTGCGGTTACTTTGTGTGAGGCAGTAATGTCTCTCAAAGAGGCCGCAGAAAGGGACAGGTAGCGAAGTCCTGCAGCGCGTGCTAATGTCTCTACTCGAGGTCGCCGGCCTTCAGCTGGCACCCGGAGAGGCAGGTACGCGCATTACTTCCCTCCCTGAGTTAGGTTCCGGTACGGGGGGCCCTTGCTACTAGGCAACGCAAGGGATTCATCTGCCCCCGTTTCGAAGTGGGGTGTGTTCTCCCAGGGCACACTCCAGGCACTTTATTGCGCTGGATCGTCTGTTGAGTAACTATGTTCTACATCTCAGACTTTCCAACACAAACAAAGCGCAGGGTCGACAGGGAGGAGGGGGTTTTTAGTGGGTATTGAGGTTGCTCGCCCGTGCGGCATCACTCTGAGTCTTCCACACTCCTCTGTGTCACGCCATCGCGGACGGAGCGCAAACAAAGCATACTATTGCTAGCGTTATCGCCCCCGATGGATGCGTGCCGTTTCCGAGTGACGGCCCAGAGAGTGCGTAAATCGGTCAGCATTTTCAAGGGTCAAAGGGTTTAACCGAAAGTTCGGGAAGACACAGTGTTTTACTGTGCTTCAATAAAAATCATCTTGCATCTACCTTATATTTTAATAGTTGCGATATTAGTGCGATGTATTTAATTTTTTGCAAGATATTACCATTTATCTATTATAGTACATACTTTATTAGTAACACAGAGATTAAAAAATATAAAAATGCACAAGCTTAGCGTCTATTATCAAAACGTAAGGGGTTTACGTACAAAAACACAAACCACATACAGAAATATTTGTCTAAATACACTCGATATTATTTTATTTAGGGAAACCTGGTTAGTGGATGGTATTTACAATAGTGGACTCTTTGATGGTCGCTATTTGGTATGGAGACGCGATCGCGAGTATTCTCGTACTATGCAAACACGCGGTGGAGGGGTTTTAATTGCGGTAAGAAATAACTTGACAGTCATAGAGAGGCCTGATTGGCGTAGTTCTGCTGAGGACATTTGGGTGACAATTTCAATAAAGAATAACAGACCCTCAGTAATCTATAACATTCATATTTGTGCTATTTATTTATGCAAAGAAAATGAGGGTAACTCTTACTACACTCAACTACAAAAATTTACTATTCAATTAAACATACTTATATTTAACAATCCCCTGGATAAATTTAGTGTAATAGGAGATTTTAATTTTGGTAATTTGCTAGACTGGTCAATAAGTCATGGTATTGGTTTAACACCCATTAATGCGTGTTCTCAGTTATTACACGATTTTTTAGATACAATCGAGATGTGTAACCTTGTTCAATTCAATAATGTACGGAACGCAACCGACAGGCTTCTGGACTTGGTATTCTCCAATGGATTTGTAATCGTTGAAGAATGTAAGCCATTAGCAACTCCTGTAGATTTACATCATAAACCCTTAGTTATACAAGCTAACTTTTTAGAAATACACACACTAGAGGAAAATACCAGTATTAAGTATCTTTTCCATAAGGCAGATTATGAATCAATTAGGTCTACTTTAGACCTTGTACAATGGGAGAATCTACTGAATTCTGGTTCATTGGATAACGCGGTTAATATTTTTTATAATAAATTATAAGAAATAAGAGATCAGTACGTTCCTATAAAATCGTTACGACATACATCGCATCCAGTATGGTATATATAGTTCGGCCCTTATTAAAGTTTTAAAAGAAAAACAGTACAGTACCATCGTAAGTACAAATTATATGGAAACTTATCTGATTATCATTCCTTCTCACTGTTACGCAGCAGAGCTATAGACTTAGTAAATCTTTGTTTTGATAATTATATAAAATATATAGAAGAGTCTATAAAAACTAACCCAAAGTTCTTTTGGTCTTACATAAAAAGTAAAAGAAATACTTCTACGTTACCTAATATCATTTACTATCAGGGTACGTCTGCGGATAATGGTACGGACATTAGCAACAGGTCGCTAAGTATTTTCACTCCACTTTCTGTACAACAGATAATAACACCGATGATTTGGGCGATCCTAGTTTAACCACTTGTGTAAATTATATCAATTCAATTAAAGTATCGGAAAATAGTGTTTGAAGCTGCTAAAATCATTAGATCTATCAAATTCCGGTGGGCCTGATAATATACCGCTTATATTCATTGTAAAATGTGCAAGCAGTTTAACTAAACCTGTCTGTATTCTTTTTAATCGATCCTTATCAGAAGGGATTGTTCCACTAATATGGAAATCTGCTTTTGTAACACCGGTTCCTAAAAAGGGTGACAAGTCTTATGTTGAAAACTATCGCCCGATCTCAAAACTATGTCTTTTCTCTAAGGTTTTCTTCGAAAACGATCGACTACCACCAACCTTGTGCTATGCAATGAATACATAACTAAGGGAATGGAACAAGGTGCACAAATAGACGTCATATATACCGATTATAGTAAATGTTTCGACCGCATTGATCACGGTGTGTTGCTAAAGAAACTCGACCGCTGGAATACATGGTGATTTGTATCGCTGGTTTTGCTCATATATAAATAATCGCACACAGGCTGTAGTTTTGCGTGGCTACACTTCTTACTGGTATACCATACCTTCTGGCGTACCACAAGGTTCATTACTGGGGCCCCTCCTGTTCATTATTTTCATAGCTGATATAAAATCATGTTTTAAAAACTCCAAAATCTTACTGTATGCTGATGATATGAAAGTTTTGAAGGAGATAAAAACTTCATATGACGCTGAGTATTTACAGGAGGACCTAGACAGATTTGTAACCTATTGCGCTCATAATAAATTACAGCTTAATGTCTCAAAATGTTTTCAAATTACTTTTTCTAGGCAACGTTTAATAGTTCAATTTAATTATAAGCTTAACGATAAATTTATTACAAAAGAAAATAATATCAAAGATCTTTGTATCATTCAAGATAACAAACTTATTTATGATCAACACATAACTCACATTGTTAATAAGGCATCCAAAGCTTTAGGTTTTATTATTAGAAATTCAGGTAACTTCCACACGTTAAAAACGATTAAAATATTATATTGCTCATATGTGCGAAGCCAGTTAGAATATGCATCTCCAGCGTGGAACCCAATGTATCAACTATACGTAAAGCGTATTGAGGCCGTGCAGAAAAAAATTCTTCGATATTTAGACTATAAATCTAACCAAAACATAAATAGTTATCTTGAACGTTGTCAACACTACCATTTCCTACCTTTGGAGTACAGGCGGAATGTAAATGATATTTGTTTTCTACTTAATATAACTAGCGGGTTTATCGACTGTCCAGAACTTCTTTGTAATGTTGGACTACGCACTCAACAATTGGGCATTAGGCAGAGACAGTTGCTGTATGTACCTTTTGCATCCACCAACTATAGGCAAAATTCTTTCTTTCTCCGCAGCGCCTCACAATTTAACGACCTAGCACTAAAATTGAACATTGATATCTTTCTAACTAAACCCAACACATTTAGAAATATAATGAACAAAGAATTTTTCAAAGAAAGAAAATCCAAATTCTCTTTTCAATCTTTAAATTCACTTTTCACTTTCATATTATTTTTTCAATGAACACTGACACACACACACACATCTTCCTTAATTAATCTGAGCAAGTCTATATGCTAAGGCTTGTAATTAGCAATACTTTTATTTATGTTGTTAATTTATGTTGTTATTTGACTCTAAGCCTTACTAAAATAAATAAATAAATAAATATGACTATTTAAGGTCATAGCTGGGAAAAAATTTACTTGCAATGTCGTAAAACGTGCACCCATAATTTGAACTGCAGTGTAAAAATTCAAGGAGGATTGAGGTCAAATTTTATTTCAACGAAAATTTGTTTGAGTCAGATATTAGGTACTTTCAATTATGCATTTATTTAGAGTTCTGCAACTAAATAGTAACTGGATGTTCGTTGCGATCATAGATAATATACTTTGTATGTATGTATATAAATAAAAAAGCCACTATAAAACCTTATCCTGTGTGTAGACCGAAAAACACTTGGCCAAGTTTTTGGTTATCAATCGACTTGAAAGAAACAAATTATATATTAGATTACGTTTATTTCAATATATCGTTCAAAACCATGTACAAATGTGTCCAAGAACTATTTCACCTACAACACACCACATTAGACTAAGAATATTGTATAGACTAGAAAGCATTGTAAATATGGATTTTTTGTAATTATTTATTTTGGTGTGCAATAAAGTGTTATCTATCTAATTTTTAAATGAAACGTAAATTACAATAATATAATTAGGGATTAGACATTGGAATCCGGCTGGGATTCGACGGCATGGGATCCACCATTGTGACCTGCCCTGTGGCAGGCGTTAACAAACTGCTGGGGCACAGGCTGCTGGTCGGATGGACCTCGGCCCACCTTAAGCTCCTCCCCGAGATCACAAAAAGATGCTTCCGGTGCTTCGGAGACGGCCACGTCGCAGCAAATTGCAAGACCGAGGCCGATCGGTCTAGTCTGTGCTTCCGATGCGGACAAGAAGGCCACAGGGCGGGCGACTGCTCTGCCAAACCGCATTGCGTTCGGTGCGAAGCGGCCGGCAAGAAGCCCAACCACCAGCTCGGTGGCAGGGCTTGTGCCAGCCGAAACAAGAAGGGGCAGATGAGAGGGGCAGTGAAGAATGCTCCCTCGCAGCCACAAACAACGGAGGAGACGAATGAACTCCATAATTAATGGCCATCATTCGTCTCCTCCAGACAAATTTAAACCACTGTGCTGGGGCCCAGGATCTCTTGTTCCAGGTCCTGGTGCATTGGAACATTCACGTGGCCGTGATTGCCGAGCCGTATCGGGTCCCCGACCGCAATGATTGGGCGAGTGACCAGAGCGGCTTGGTGGCCCTAACAAGTAGAGTTGCTGCAGGCTCCCCGCCCCTCGCCAACATCACGCGGGGGACGGGCTACGTCGCGGCCAGCGTTGGCGAGTGCATGGTCGTGGGGGTATACTTCTCCCCCAATCGCGCACTCGCTGAATTCGAGGCGTTCCTGGCCGAGCTTGGCACGTTCGCTGCACGAGTCCTCCCTCGCCCCATTATGGTGCTCGGGGACTTCAACGCGAAATCAATGGCGTGGGGTTCCCGAGTTACCGATTCCCGGGGCGAAGTGTTGGAGGAGTGGGCTCTGGAAACGGGCCTGCTGGTTCTCAACCGGGGCAATGCACTCACGTGTGTACGTCGGCAGGGCGGGTCCATCGTGGACATATCGTTCGCGAGCCCTGCCGTCGCGGGCCGGGTCCGAGGCTAGAAGGTCCTGGAGGGGGTAGAGACGTTGTCGGACCATCGCTATATACGGTTCGACGTCTCCACCCAGACCTCCCGACCACCAGCCCAAACGTCCCCGGTTGGGAACAGTCCACGTTGGGCAATCAAAAAATTGGACAAAGAGGCGTTCCAGGAGGCCCTACTGGTAAGCCAGTGGGGCTTGCAGAATAACACCGATGCACCTGGTAACGCCCTCGTCGTTGACGAGGAGGCGGAACGTCTGCGGGCGGCAATGACAGAGGTCTGTGACGTGGCGATGCCAAGAGTGTGTCGCCACCGACCCAAGGGCCAGGCGTACTGGTGGAGCGACGAGATTGCGCAGCTTCACCGCAACCGTGCGGCTGCGCGACGCCAGTACGTCAGGCACAAAAAGAGGCATCGCCGTGATGTGACCTTCGTCGAGGACGAGGCTCGCCTCTACGAGGAATATCGCACTGCGAAAAAGACGCTGCAGACGGCGATAAAAACCGCCAAGTCTGCAGCGTGGGGGGAGCTCTTATCGAGTCTGGACCAAGATCCGTGGGGCCGACCCTACAGGCTGGTGCGAAAGAAACTCCACCCGTGGGCCCCCCCGCTCACCGAGAGTCTCCCCCCGGAACAGATCACGGAAATTATCCGTGTCCTGTTCCCCTTGAGAGACGAGCACAAGCCACCCGCTATGGTTCCGCCCAACTGGGAGCCCAGCGCGGACGACAGCAGCAGCGACGTGCCCGGCGTGACCCGGGAAGAGCTGGGGGCAGCGGTTCTCAGACTGCGAACTAAAAACACCGCCCCCGGTCCAGATGGCCTCCCAGGGCGTGCGTGGGCTCTGTCCCACGACGCCCTGGAGCCCCGACTACTAGGGCTCTTTAACGCGTGCCTAGAGCAGGGACGGTTCCCCCGGCAGTGGAAAACCGGGAAATTGGTCCTGCTCAAAAAGGAGGGGCGCCCCGCGGAATCACCGTCCGCGTACATGCCCATCGTGCTGCTGGACGAGGTGGGCAAGCTCTTTCAGAGAGTCATTGCAAACCGCCTCGTCCAGCACCTGTCAATGGAGGGGCCGGACGTGGCCGATGTCCAGTTCTGTTTCCGCAAGGGGCGCTCCACAATTGATGCGATAATGCGAGTGAAGAGCCAGGCGGAAGAGGCAGTCTCTAGCGGCGAAGTGTTGATGGCGGTGTCCTTGGACATCGCCAACGCGTTTAACAGCATGCCCTGGAGCTGCATCAGGGAGGCACTCCGATATCACGGGGTGCCGACATACCTCCGCCACATAGTCGGGGCGTATCTCAGTGAACGGGCTGTCATCTTCCCGGGTCAAAACGGCTGGGGACGCCAGGAGATGTCATGCGGCGTTCCACAGGGATCGGTACTGGGGCCGATCCTGTGGAACATCGGCTACGACTGGGTGTTGCGGGGCGTCCTCCTCTGCGGCGTAAGCATCACGTGCTACGCTGACGACACGTTGGTCGTCGCACGGGGGAGGACGTATCCTGAGGCAGCCATTCTGGCGACAGCTGGGGTTGCACAGGTGGTCCACCGAATCCGGCGGCTGGGTCTTGAGGTGGCGCTGCACAAATCCGAGGCCGTGGTCTTTCACGGGCCTCGGAGAAAGCCACCTGCGGGTTCCGGCATCACAGTTGGAGGCGTCCGCATCGGCGTCCAGCCAACAATGAAGTACCTGGGATTGGTTCTAGACAGCCGATGGGACTTTTCGGCTCACTTCCAGCAGATGGCCCCCAGACTCAAGAGGGCGGCGGGCGCACTCTCGCGCTTGCTGCCCAACGTCGGGGGGCCAAATGTGACGTGCCGAAAACTCTTCGAGGGAGTCGTGCGTTCTATGGCCCTTTACGGGGCCCCGGTGTAGGCGGGCGCCCTGTTGGCTCGCAACGTCGCAACGCTGCGACAGACACAGCGTATGCTGGCCGTCAGAGCCGTCCGAGGATATCGCACGATATCCTTCGAAGCGGCCTCCCTTCTAGCCGGTGCTCTGCCGTGGGACCTGGAGGAAAGGAGGCCAGTGTTAGCCGACCTGCCCCCCGCGAGATAGAGGGGCGCAGAGACGAGTTGCGCCAGTTCCAAGTGGCAGAGTGGGCGGTCCGCCTTCTGAACCCCAGCGCAGGCCTCGCCGTTATCCAAGCGGTGAGGCCATTCATGCCAGAATGGCTGCAGAGGCGTCATGGCACCCTGACGTTTCGCCTGACGCAGGTCCTCTCGGGGCATGGTCGCTTCGGGAGGTACCTGTGGCAAATAAGGCGCGAACGCAATGGTGGCACCCTGACGTCTGTCAGGGTGCCACCATTGCGTCGGCGATGACGAAGACACGGCGCTGCACACCCTCCAGGTGTGTCCAGCCTGGGACGAGCAGCGCCGTGATCTCGTCACAGCCATCGGGGCGGATTTGTCCCTCCCGACCGTGGTGAAGGCCATGGTTGGGAGCGCCGACGCGTGGAACGCAGCCGCCTCCTTCTGCGAGACCGTCATGTCCGCGAAGGAGACGGCGGAGCGGGAGAGGGAGCAATCCACGACGCTCCCCTCCCGTCAGAGTCGGCGGCGGCGTCCCAGAGTCATCCATGACGACCTCCAGCCGCCGTAGGCTACGGCCGTGCGAGCGACCGGCGGGGAAACCGGACCCGCCCGCACACAAAGGTCGGAGAGGAGGGACGCGCGCCGACCCGCGCGCCCTCTCTCACCTCGCGGTGAGGTAGAGAAGCCGGAGAGACCCAAATCTCCGGCTACCAAATTGAGAGGCCAGCCCGCAAGGGGCCGGCCACCGTCCGTCCAGGCTGGTGGTGAATGCGCGAGCGAGCCCACAGCCTGGACAAAGGACTCTCGTGATTGCTCAGGGGCACACACGGGCCGCGACATTTCCCTCTCGCGCGGCCTACGGTCCTCAAACGGATTTCCCCTGATAACAAAAAAAAATAAAAAATTGGTAATAGCTGTGAATAATAATTTCTTAATAGAAAGACATTTTCTGCATTTCTTCACATGCGGAGATGAAATGTGGTTTACGCATAATGACATCCCACTACTCGGGTGGGGCTTCCCAATTAAGCTGCTATACTAAGTTACTCCGGTTCTCTTGTATTGACTTATTATATTCCATGACTTCCTTCAAGTAATACATGTGATCAATTTGCCTCTTCTAAAAATCGCTACCCGCTTACATCTGACGCACAGCTTAATTTTTCTCCAATGTCACGCAGAATATGTTTGGGTCGCTTCAAACAAAACGTGGCTATCGGGGAGTGCGGCCGCCTGCGAAGTGCAAACTATGATATCTATTATGTCACCGATAGGTTCAAACACTTTTACCTGTTAGTGTTGATAAACAGTGGGACGTGGTATCGCGATGGCAGTATGTGACAAGTGGGTCGCGCTCAAGATAGTGGAATTGGTAAGTACATTATTACGACATATACAAGTTTGGCGCGAAAGGCTTTGTGTGGTGTAATCGGTTTTCTAACGCTTTCGGCTGATGGTGCATGCAGAATGATTGGAAGACGAGAATGCAAATCGTTCGCTGTTTTATTTAAAGCGCTTGTTTGACGATTTTTAAGCGATGTTGTTTTCGCACTTGCATTATTTCTTTATGTAATACCTACTTGTAAAGGTTTAAAATGTAATAAGGAAAAATATTTATTTTACGTAACATTTTATTAAGCTATGTATTTTATTAGAATTTGTAAGAATGTTGATTGTTAGCTGTGTCCCATAATTTGACTAAAGAACCCTGAAATACATACCACGCCCACTTAATACGCGTAAGTCGTGTTTAATGGTTGACACATGTTCTAGTAACGTGAATTTGAATCCTGGCGGAGACTGCATGGGTTCGGCAGTTTTTGTAAGCACTTACGGTGAAAGAATGCATTGCGATGAAAATTGCACAACAAGATAACTCCAGAATGTAAACCACTAAGTTATCAATTTGACGTTTGACGGCCTCTGTGTTTGAGCGGGTTAAGCCTTTGTCGGCCTACCTCACTACAACGCAGGGGTTCCGGGTCTCCGTTATTTACTATATAGTCTGGCTGTCTGGGATCGGCCCCAGAGTAGTCCGTTGTCTAATACTTATAAACAAGTGTAACTTGCTTAATTTGTGGGTATACATTATATCGTATGTGTGTTTGTTTAAAAAAAAGAGTAAAAACTTACCCAATTCTTAAAAGATCCTCATTCCTTCATTACTAGATGACGCCATAGTTCAGATTCATTAAAATTAATATTAGATTTTTTAGTTTTTAAACTCATTTGTTTTAGCCTAGTCTTTGAAATAACTGATTAAGCTTCCTAGCATTCTTCCATGTCACTATTCAGTCTTAAACCTTTTCTATGTGGTGACGGCTGGAATATTCGAATTTAACTATATGAATATAGGGCGTAACAGTAACCTAATTAGTTAGAACGACTATTTCCTGCGGTCTTAATTAATGTCGCTCTTAGGAGTTAAACCTAAACCTACTTTTAAATTATGATTAACAATTAAATAATTATTCATTCACTTGCCGGTACCCGGTGTTGTCTGGGTTATAATTCAAATTCAATAGTTTTTATTTAAAATAAGTTCCACTGGAGAACACTTTTTGAAGGTCATATATAAGATAAAATTTAATTTTACTTCCTATTTTATGTACACCGCTTCGCAACGTGTTATTGCTGTTAAGGAGAAGAAGCGTCAAGAAACTCCCCACCAACATGTCTAGCTAAACAGTTTTTTATATATTTATTATTCTATTTATATCTCAAGTTCTGTTTTTATAAGTTTTATACAGAAGTATGTTACAGAACTTTTGAAGAATTAATGGAGTTGTAGCAAACAGTGCATACTCAATAAGACCAAGACACAATAAAAGGAAAGAAAAATATTATTATTGTTTGAATAATGACAGTGTATAACAACAAGACCTATTGTATAACCATGTTTTTATGCAATAAATTATTTTGATTTGATTTGACATGACGTATTAAAAAGTTATGCTGCAATATGATAGACATATTCTGCAATCTTTAAAATGGGGATGCACACGCTGTTAAGCGGGCGTTAGGGAAGATACGGCGGTAGAAGCAGGTTCGCCTATACACAAAAATTTGGTCATCATCATCCCGTTTGCGGTCAGAGCCCTGGCGCGATAAATTTGGCAAAATGACATTCATTTGTTTCATTCATTCATCATTTCGTGTTCATTTGTTACTAAATAAAATATCTGGGTGTCTGGGATCGGCTTCGAAATTGTCCTTTGCATGTTATTTACCATAACATAAGCGTAATTAGCTCAGCTTTGGGATATATATGTAATTATTTGGGGGTTAATGTAAGTTATGAGGGCGACATCGCGTGTGAAACTGTAGGGTCATACAAAACTGGAAATCCCACTGTACATACAGCTTAATTAGTGTCAACCTTCAACAAAGAGACGGCCTTTGTTTATAAACAAAACATTGCTAATTTTTTATACTCCTTATTGGTTACCTGTGATTTCAAATGCTGACTAATGCATTCGACCTAAATGATCTTAATGACAATGACAATGAACGTAATTTTCCCTCTTATTCATAATAGTATTACAAAATTTATCCTAATTATTTATCCCTCTTAAGGAATGTATCATTAAGGTCCCGGCCATGGTGGAGAGGCCGCTGGGCCGCCGCCTGCCAGGGCTTACAGTATGGCAAAGCCGTGTAGCCGTGGCCCTGATATAAAGCAAAGGCCGGAACACCGAAGGTTCTTAGTAGGTATCCCCGAATCTGGCTCCAATAGTACTTCAGGGTTGTTAGTGCCACCGCAACGTGGTGAATTCTTTACCCCGCCACCGCGCTTCGCCAGCGGTGGTTAGTACACAATCTGATTTCTCCTCATAAAAAAGGTATCTTCTATTTAAGCCTGCTCCATTCTAGATCATGTTATCACTTACCATTTGCCTCACCAAATATATATATAGTGGACAAACGCGAAAACATAAAAAATATTTATAGACTCGGAAAAAAAGTTATTAAAAAGTGTTATTCATTCATTATTATCAGCTACTAGGTAAGGGAGTTTTTCACTAATGTACACTAACTTACTGGAATTTCATTGTAAAACATTGCGCAAAAAATCTGTTGAATGCTTTATTTTTGCCATTACAAGAAATACCTGTGGAAATTATAGACTTCTAATTTGTTCTATGAATAACTTTTATCTAGTGATTGAAATCTCGACACTAAATCTTATTTTTGAAAAAAAAAATATAGTCGGTCTTTTCAGAAAGCCTTATTAAGATTTTCGTTAAAAATAAATTGTAATAGATATTACGTATCTTGCGGGTTATATTCGCAGTTTTTATCTATTTGAATAAATTTCCGCTGAAATTTCCCACGTTTTTATTAAAATCCGGATTTTCTGACTATTTCCGTAGTTAGATAATATGCTATTAATTTGTTTAAAATATAAGGTTTCTAAGTATTCCTTGGATGATTGTATGTATTACTGATGTGATTCATCAGACCAATTCAAATGTTTGTTGTAATTATTCCTTAATTGCAGTTTTTATGTTTAATCGCGTTGTTTGCTAGCTTTATTGATACTGTTGTGTGATTGATTATTAAATTAACCATGGCTATATAATGTAGGTATCGTTGCTAATTAATTTAAAAAAAAATTGTCATAGACTATATGTAATGGAGTTTTGCACAGGAATTGAAAGGGGGACTTTGTAACGTGCAGTTTTATTTTTTAAACCCTAATATTATTTTAAAATGAACAATTACTGTAGGATATTTATAGTTTTTCTTAGTAATTATTAGATTTTGTGACAGATGGTAACTTAGTATTCTATACATTATTACTATGATTATTATTTATTTATATGTAGGTATCAATATAAGTATATTTTTGTCTTATTTTCTTGTATATTTATACTTGCCATTTCAAAATCTTATGTATATACTTTTTTATTCTATTTATATTGCAAAATCCACATGTTACACAATTTTTCTCTAATCCATGCTAAGGTTGTTGTGCTAGTATTGTGTGTTGCTAAGGGTGCTTTTAGTGATAAGACCGACTATTGTCCTCTGTACTTAAACTTCTTGAATTGTATCTTAATTTTATGAAATAAAGTATATTCTATACTATTCTACTCTGTGTAGTCAAATGTGACCTTTCGAAGTCACAAGAACTCCGTTGATAGGCGTCAGCCGAAATTCGGTTGAGCTATTATACCAGAAGTGGCTGTATGGACTATGTTATTTTGCCTGCTTTGTGAAGAATTATATTACTACTTATCATTCCAAATTTAAATATCTTTGATGAAGTCAATGTCTTCTAAGTCGTTCTTATGAAATACCTAAAGCGATGATTCCCATGGTTGTCTAAACATTGAGTAATTATGCAATAATATTCTCGGGTTAGCATTGAAACTAAACATTATGTTCCGTATTCAGTACGACAGCAATTACTTTGTTTTGTACGTGTTGTTTTTAATAATTCACTTGGATGTTGTTGTGTTGTATGCGCCGGCGCAAGACGCGTCTCCAATGACGATCCCACGCTGACACTCGCTGTCGTTTGGAATACAAAATTTTAAGATTATATCGTTAACGAAAATTCGGTTTCGACATTGCAGTAGTGCAGACGTGAAAGATTCATGTAAATTGTAGTGTAGTGGTACATTTACAAGCCAATAGATGGCACTGTGCAATTAAGAGCGCAAACGATTCCCCAAAACGTACAAAGAATATATACAAATTTCCAACAATACCTAATGGACGGGCCTAGGCCCGTCTTCCTTTGAGACGGAGGAGCATTCCATCTCGCACCTCCTCCTAGTCGGGTTATTCCTAAAGTAATAATAATGGACTCGATCTTTCCATTTATACACGGGAGCTTACAGCGTATATTGTCACGCTTGTCCAAAGGGTATTGGCGAGCTTGAAATATCGGTTGTCGGGATGTGAAGGTATCATCACGATGTTTTCTTTTAGCAACAACAACAATAGAATAGAATAGAATAGACAACACTTTATTGTTCGCCACATACACATAAAATAAACAATTTACAGTAGACACATCAAACGGTAAAAGTAAGAGCAATGGACAGCTTTATCGCTTTAGAGAGATCTCTTCCAGACAACCCGGGCTATGGATTCTATGAAGGGGAATTTCGCAAGTGTATCACACAATACATATACCTAAAATGAATAAAAAATAGAGAATAAAAGATAACACATTTTAATATTTTATATATACTAATATATACATCATTAATATGTGTATAGCAATACACATGTAATACAAACAGAAAACTACGTAAATGGTCCAGGTTTTCCGGTCAGGATTCGAACCCGCTCTTGAGTTTGGGACCAGGGGGCGGATGCGGGCGCTAACCACTAAGCTACCACGGTTTAAAATGTAATTGACATTAAAATCATTTTATGTACATAGTCGATTTTGCCCCAAATTGTACCTACTATTCAATTATGTTTAAACGTCTTTAAAGTAGAAACTGTTTTAAATTAACCATCTAAACACGATTTAACTAAAAGTTCTTTCATAGAATCTTGTAAGATAAAAGAAGCTATACTTTTTTCCGCATATGAATTATTTGTTTTTGATCTAAAAAATTATGTATTTAAAAACACAATTTCAAACTTACAAATAAATTACTATAATACATAGGTACTTTATTTAAAACACGATCTAAATGAAAAAGGGAACAATGATTAAAGATAAAATATTGGTCCCAAAAACACTGTCATACTATATAAGCACTAGCTGTGCCTCGTGGTTTCACCTGCGTGTTGATGGAAAATTGTGATAATGATGATACATCTTTATAAATTATAGCAATAGAATTATATTTTTCTTATGTGTAACCTATATTATTGTATAGTTTCATCAAAATCCATTCAGTAGTTTTGCGTGAAAGAGTAACAAACATACATCCATATTTACAGACTTTTGCGTTTACAATATTAGGAGGAGTAGGATATTAAGGTTTTATTTCTTTAGTTTTTTGCTTAATTTTGAACATTAGTTCAAAATGTTAATTTAGTTTCTGAAAAATTCTTTTATTATTTTATATAAATACAATATATAAATTTCGTCAAGTCACTAACTAAGTAGTGAGGTAAACATGTGACGAAGGAATGACGACGGTGTTTCTGTCCATTGTTAGTGAAGGGACAATACTTATATTTCCTTTGGGATGTGCGTTAATGTAGTTGACAAGGTCTTGTTTTTGTTAACTATGCGGTCAATGTTAGTTATTGTTAGCTTTTGTAGAAAACATCTAACATATTTTTTTTTAGTTTTTCAGCTTTTTCTTAACCCGTTAAGAGACCACATATGAAAATAAAATCGCAAAAGATTAGAAACTAGGGATGACCTCCGTTCATATTTTTTTTTTCAAATATACTACTTATCGGTTAGTGTCTTTTTATTTAGACAGGCTTTGAAAAGTTTTACAAAAATATGTTTCCTAGCGCCTTTTTTAAATTTAATTCTAAGTCAATTTCCAAAGTCGGGAAGACTAACATTTATTTTGAGTAATAAAGTATATATTGTTACATGCCGACAAAGGTGAATGCACACCTGCCTGTCATAAAGCGCAGTTTATTACCTTTCCCGCATTGGGTCTTCTTTTGTTTACTTTGTGTTTAAAATATTCTATTGTTTTGTAATTATGAAAAATATTATATTGTTATTGTACTTGTTTTATGACCGTCATTAGGCAGGTGTGTCGAACTAATTCTTGTTGTTATTGTTTTGCGTCGAGGCATAATGTATTTGTACAAAATAATAGGAATGCCCGAAGGGAGGGGTGAGGCAGTCTAGCGAGAACCATGATCAAAGCAAGACGTGTACATTCGATAAGCGATATAGTGACGGACTTTGCGCGTGTTATTGAATCGTGCAGTTTGTACTGGTTGTATCCAGTTATATTTGTACCTGTTTTATATATGTTTGTACAGTTCTAATAAATTCTATAGTAATTCTGACGGCATTTTAATTCGAGTCCTGTAGTTGTATAAGGACACAATTAAAATATCTGTATAAGGACCCTGGCTGTTAGGGGTGAAGTGGGGTCTGAAGATCTCTTATATATATAAAAAAGTTTTGAAAATTCTGCATAAGTTTAACGTTACCTACATTATCCAACTTTATAAAAAACAAATAAAATTAGTTTGGATAAAATCTGTTGTTTAGATTTTGTGTAATGTTGTTCTTCCGAAGTATTTGAGGGATTAGGAATTCTGTTTTAATAATTATTATTGCTAACACCTGAATGCAGCTCTTCTGCGTGGCCTGTCTGGTTACCAAACGTATCTCCCAAGATGACGAGGCTCGGCTGGCGCTGCAGCTGCAGAAGTTCTCCAGAGAGTGGTCGCTGCTCACCTCCGTCACGTGGGACTCCGTTGGCGGCGCGTTTGCTGATGCCATTTATGGAGGTAAAGTTTCATACGATCCTTCAGGTATTTGTAAAAAAACGTTTTATATATTATAATCCTTTTAATAATATGAATGAGAATTATTACTCTTTGCCGTAAAAACTACTGAACTGATTTTTGTTTAATAATAATAATAATTTATTTAATTAAAGACAACACAGTCCACTAATACACAAACACGAATAAACAGTCTAGTATGAATTTACACAAAGATACACACTTATTGTGTTATTAGTATTTATTTCCTTCTTTAAACTTTACATTTGTTTATTGCGAAGGTGGTAAACAGACAGACAGCTCATCTCATAGAAAGTGAAGCCTTGTCAACGCGTTGTCAGCGTTTAGGATGTGATAGGGAAACATTAGATGGAAAGGAAGCAGTTATGCTGGCGTCAAATTCCGGTTGCGTTCGGAGTGTTTGATCGGAGCCCGGAGTCCGCTTTCCTCTAGTCTTCTTAGAGACTGATTAAACTATTAATGATGCACATAAAAAAGATGTTTTTGAATGTTTGATACGTAAAAACGAAAATACTTATTTACTGGGATTTTATTGTTAACTTATGATTAAACGGTGACTCGATAAAAAATCAAATAAAACAGATAAAATACGCTTGAATGTAATCAGCAAAATCTTTTTCCCAGGTTACGTGATAATAACGTTCGGCTTGTTGTTGGCGAGGGTTTTTCAAGAGATACCCAGAGGCAGGCGGATATTGGAAGGCTGTCTCCTTGGATTTGGCATGCTGTTTTTCATTATATTAGGTATTTTGATATTTCTTGTGTAAGCTGATGTTGGACGCTTCATTTCAATCTTTCAATTTGTATGCAGTAATCCATGTAAATATAAACTTTAGTCATTCAATGTCTGAATAACTACATGCCTTTTCAGTGTTTTGGCTTTCAATTAAATTGATTAATTTACTTGATCCGCCCAATGTCAGCATTATCCTTGTAGTTTATAAATTACTTGCGTTGCGCCAACGCGCTTGCGATGGTTGAATGATCCCCCCCCCATAATTTTAAAATATTAATTAGCACGGCAAAGATATATTAATAACGGCCCATAATGTCCCACTGCTGGTCTCGGGCCTCCTATTGCACGAAGGATTCCCGGATAAACAGTCGCGCGGATTTTAAGTCTAAGAATTTGCTAGCGATCAGCGAAAACCGCATAGAAATCGGCCCAGTAGAACATGAATCCCGAAGTAACAGACAAACCGACAAATAGATAAGAACTGTAAAAAAATGAATTGTGTCCTTCAATGTTTATATAGTCTATTTCAGTTATTGATTTTTAAACACTTCAATATACAGACACGGCATGGATGGAATTTTATAAAATTATATTATAGATTGTTAATTTTCTTTATAGGTGGTCTGGAACTAGCGTCACTAGATTCCGTACCCCGGAATCTAATTGTCAACGCATCCGTTCTCGGCAGTTTTTCCTTAGTAGTCGCTGCACTCTTCCTTCTAGATCTGATGGGCCCCAGAATATACTACGCCACGTCGCAGTCCCAAACTGATCCCATATCATCTCCCAAGATCGAAAAAAAAGTTTCTATAATAACACCACCGGCTACAAACGGACATTTGAAAAATGACACAAATAATGGTCATCTACCAAACGACAAACAGAATGGTCATACGCCAGCAGAAAGACCAAAAGACTTAAAATTAGACATAGATCCACTTAAAGAAACTAAAATAGATAATCTTCTTGAAGCACCAAAAATAGGTAGCAACAATGACATTGAAAAAGACGACTTAGAAAAGACTAAGTTCGGGTCTTTACGCAATGGAATCGGTGGCGGAGATTATATCCGTCTATCGGATCCTCTAGCGGAACCAGACAGGCTACATTACGAGCGAGAACTAGCAAAATTTCACGAAAGATACTTCAAAGATTATTTAGATAGTTTTGAAGGCAAAGTATCTTGCAAGGAGAATTATTTGCCGGAACTCCAGACACCAGTGTTCGCGAAGATTAAAACTGGACGGAAAACTTTGTACGATGACCAGAGTTATGACCAAAAATCACAATCGCGGTCGCCATCTAGAGCTAAGACCGTGAACACACCGACTCTGCAGCAGTTGGAGGATTATTTACGTGCTTCCACAAGGTCTAGAAGAGCAGATACTCCTGCTTTATTCCCAATGGAACCTATTCAAGAGAAAGAGGCTACGGAAACTGAAGGTCGGGCTTCGGGAACACCCACTGATCCTGGCTATGTTCAGTATGCGGCCGATAGATGGCCTGATAAGCGAGATCTAAGAACACCTAGGCATAGTCCGACATAGTGATTTGTATTATTATAATTATTTATATCCACCTTTTGTGCGTGTGAAGTGCGACAGAGCTGGAATTGTTTTTGTCTCGAAAATTGTTTACGATACTTTGTTAATCAACTCTTTACGATGCATTCAATTATAATTCACTGATATTAACTTATTAAAATCTTTTTTACTGTCTTGAGGAAATAGCTTTTGTCTGTATAAGTGTAAAATGATAATTAATTAAAACAGTAAAAAATATCTTAATTTTTTAGGTATCTCATTGTTGTTGAAAGTTTCCAATAATCTTCCAATTTTGTGTTATTACGTGACCGAAGTTTGAGGTCTGAGAATGTCAATTTGTATATAAAAATGAGTAAAGTATGACTTGCTCAAAAATTTCATTTCCTACTGAAATATCTGATGAGACTATAGTCTTATTCAAACCAGAAAATAGTTGCCTGTGAAGCACAAATTTTACATACGAAAAAATACTACGTGTGCTTCTGGTATAAACAGTTATCAGACGATCCGAACATTATATTTGCTGCCATTACAAATTTAGCCATGTATAATTAATGTCTATTATAATGCCGGATTGGTGTAAATTTCTCACGGCAAAAACAATTGTCAGCAAAAATGTGAGTATCCTGAAAAGTTTATAGTAAGAAAAAAATGAAATATTTTTTCATAAGTTTCTTAATTAAAACGTCTTAACTTACCATGCTATTTGATTAATATCCTAAAAAATTCAATTGTATTTTTGATATTTTCACACAAGAAAATTGTTTGATAACAAAGGAGTTAAGCGAGGCGAAGTAATAATGAAACTTTGACGTATTTGTCGGAAGTTCATTGCTCTGTGCTTAAGTGGTAGATTAAAGTTAATTTTAAAATAATGAGTTCGTGTGACACACTTGCAAATGGCTATCCTTGACGAAAAAATAGTTCTTTAACTAAACTCATACAATCATGGGTATATGTCGTCTAACTATATATATATATATATCCATTACATTAAAACGTCTATCCGTTCGGGATAGATTTGAATATAAATCTTGAATTCCAAATTTTAAGTGATATCTATGGACTAAGGAGAAATGACCAGTTTTTGAATTTTTGTCTGTCAGTTTCTCTCGAATAGGCTCTTACTCCCAAACGCGTTTTGTAGTTCGTTTTTGACGATTTTTTTCGGACGGTTTCGATGATAACGAATGACAAAAGGCGTTTGAGAGTAAGAGCCCCCTGAAACGGCTTAGTTAATTTCTATAAAAATTTCAGAGACCAAAAAAAGTTTTACTTCAATTTGCATGTATGTTTATTTCGATATCTTTATGGAGAAATGATAAAGTCCCAGTCCCACGCAAACAAATTGATGGACACAAGTAATAGTTGTCAGAAGTTTGTTTGCCCGGATTTTGTTATCCCGGGAACGGATCCTTTTTATATTAAACTAAAGGTAATTGCAGTGGCTTAGCTTGCTTTAGACGGGCCCGATGTCAAAATATGTTGGGGGCCCAAAGGAAGGATAAAGTTTTTTTTTATAGGTAAAAGAATGAATAAATGCTCGAGTTGAATTAAAATAATTATATATTGATTATAAGATATTAGTTATATTCAATGCTCCTCGGAGCTAGCCTAGACAAACAATTCAATTCAAACATACATTTTTCTCGTCTTTTTTTGGCGAGCTTATTTATCACATCATCCATAGCTTGAGACGATTACGATTTTATAGATAATAATGACAAGTCTGATAGTCGTCCATATTGGCCAAACAGATATTCTCAAAAATATTATTAATCTATAAAAGATTGTGCATAACATTATAGGAATTTTTGCTTACAAACTTCCGGGGCCTTTGGAGCCTGGTGGCCCTCGCATCGTTGATATCGCTGATACAGCGATAGCGACGACCCTGGGAATTTGATTCCTTGACCAAGGATAATAGTTACCACTATTTTCAATTTCCTAAAGGATCTTCCACTACTCTCCATCCTATGCAAGAAAATTCTTAACACTAAAACTTATTCAAGAATATTCAGTTATTACAATAATAATTGTTCCTAAAACTCTACAAATTATTTTTCAATTTTTCCCTTCCTAATAACAGATTATGTGAAATTTTTCAAACTCAGTTTTGTTAATAAACTTAAAGTAATACAAGTTCATCAATCAACAACACAAAAAATAGATTACCTAGTCATGTTAATGAACATTATCATTTACACAGGCGATTTATAACATGACATTTTGTGTTATAAAAATTAATCATCTTACCATGAGTTGTATGAGAAATAAAGGATTTGATACAAGTACAGGAATTACTGTAAAGGGAAGTAGGCATGAGTTTCACGAGATAAGTTTCTTCATAAGGTTTTCTTTCAGCTTTAACACGCGATATGTATATAGGACGGGTAAGAGATCTGACATGCCACTGACATGATTGGAACCTTTTAGAATGCATGTTATTTTTCATAATTTAAATGTATATGTAACAGACATGTTGTCGACCCAATCATCCACCTCATCTGCGCGCTGTACCCAAAGAGTACACTGAATATATGGAGAGCTGTACCCCTGCCGTCTGTTAAAACCTTGTTTCACATTATCAAACCACTGACGATTTTTAGAAAAGTATTTTTAAATATTGTATTGACTTTTCTATAACGATTTTTTCCGCATTCCTTCTGTCACTGTCATAGCGTATACATGAATTTCATCTGGTTCAGCCTAATTTATCTTCTATTTTATCTTCCAAGATAGTACAGCTTTCTAAACTGCAACTCTGTGTGGGACTCAAATCCCACACCGCCAGCGAATGAGGCTCTGGCAAATGGGTCGGCATTGTAGTTACCAACCCGCATGCCAATCGTGGTAGCTATGGCATTCATCTCCTATGAAAAAGAACTACAGAAAACGGCCCTCAGTTCTCGGTGACCCCGCTATTCCCGGCTTCGGAAGGCGCTGGATTGGATTGGCTGACGAAGATGTATATGCAGGTTAGGGAAAAACTCTGCTTGCGATTTCAATGGGGACTCGAACCATATGTGTAGAATACTTGGGATAGTACACGCTCAGAAAAAAAACCATAGATAACTCTATAAATGTATGCTTTACTATACGATCTTGTGTCGTGTTTTGACGTTTTATTATTTAAAACACTTGAAAAAATGAATTCAAAAATCTTGTATTTCACCATAAATTAGAACTAAGATATTAAATGTGCAAATGCAGCCAGCATTTTGGGAACGCTTCCCACCGACAGTGATCTGGACTACATTTTTACCTATAAAAGAGTTTTTAAAAACATGATTATTTCATTACAGCAATTCAGTCGAAAAATTCAGGTCTTCAAAATTTCTTTGCAATCATTGACTGCGTGATAAGGTTTGAAAAATTATATTTTAAATATAAAACGATAGAATAACAATGACATTGGGTCATGTCGTCAATTAGGATTTAGGAGTCCTTCAGAAAAACTTTTGTTCCTGGGCCATTAATGATACATAGATAACACCAAAATACACAATTACAAACCATATTTACAATATTTCCTAGGGAATACAATAGGCGGCCTTATCACTTAAAGCGATGTCTATCAGGCAACCTAAATTAAAGGAATTTCTTAGCTACCCTAGCATTAAAATTCCTAATATTCTTCTACCATGAACCTAACATCACAAACAAACATCTTAATTATTATATAACAAATAAGACGCAAGTGTCTAAGCGCAAAATCAATAAGCCTATTCAATAACCTTCCTAATCAGATCAATGGCATTTAAACGAACGCCTTCATTCTTGAATGAATTTTGTAACCACTCGAGTGTTCTAGCTATGGATGTACCTACGTTTAAAACGCTTTTTACACGACAGCGTTAATGGATAAGACCATGGCCATGCGGTCGAATGAATGGTCGTATTTTGATGCTGTTGCAATCAATTAGCAATGCCAGGAGCAAAATCTCAAATAATGTTCGAAGAATAATTGTCAAATGAGTTGAAACCACAATAGTAATAAAACAGAACTTAGAGCCTGAAGCCTAAAAATATACGACGTATAAACTCACGTTTTAAAATTTATCACCTCTGAGTTAGCTATTTTCTCAAGTATCGATTTATAACCGAGTTTGGTTCTAGAACACCAAACGAGTCTCAATTGTATAGGTATTACCAGCCGAGTCCACGGCCTGCTTAGCGGCCTTATTAATTAAGATATCTTTTGAGTTATGTGTAACAAAGGTTGGAAGTCAAACGTTGAAATTGTAACCTGTGACATTTGAACAATTAAGACCGTTTATAAATGGCTGTAATAAAATTTCTAGCCATGTTGTGAAACGAATAAAAAACTACAGTAGAGTTTCACTCATTATCATTATAAAATCACTCATTATTATAAAACTTAGGACGTGGCATATTCTATTTAGATATACAACCTTATTATAAAAAAAATATTCAAGGTAATTAAAATAAAGTATACGTAATGTTATAATTACATAGATAGTATGTATTTACACAATGCTCATTTGCTTACAACTATCATAAATAAATACCTAAAATAATCGTTATTTGACGTCTTTTGTAAATAACTTCCTGCGGGCGGTCCGGTGTTAAATAGATACCTGCAGGTCGTGTAGATTAGTGAGTCTATATTTTTTGTGAAACATAATAGTAGCATGAGAGTAAAATTTACTCTTCCATCTTAATGGGGACTAGATTTTTTTTTTACTGTTGGAGCCCACCACCGATCTGTGTTCTGTGTTAATCCCCGCTATATAGGTTCATTCTCAAGGTCCTAAAGAATACACACAATAATATCAAAACATACAACTTACTAACTGCTGCGCACAGAACACAAGTCTGCTGCGTCTCAACGACCCAAAATGAGTCCTGGCCTCCGAAACGAGAGTACTTCACTTCTTTCTGTTCAGTGCTGCCTCCTGCCAGTCGTAGGCTTGAAGCACGCGCAGATCAGCCTCCACTACATTACTCCAGCGATATCTGGGCCGACCAACTGGTCGCCGGCCCGTTGGTCTGCCCAGATAGGCCAAGCCAGCGCTGATATCATCATCATATCATAAGAAGCTTATTTATGTAATTATAGATGGAATCATAAGTAATTTTTCAATTATTATTTTATTGGAAAATCCCGTACTGTCAGAAAACAAATTACGTACCTACACGTTAAAAAACAATGTTAAACGAACTGACTGGTCAAATTTTCTACGAAACAGATTTAAAGATATATGTAATGTGCTTATGTACGCAATCACGCATTTTGTTAAGCTTATGACTCATATAATTGTGTGATAAAACATAAATTAAAATATATGACACATTTAATTGTGATCTTGTGTATTTCTCACGGAGTTCCGGCCTCAGATTATTTTAAGTATGAAGATGTAAGTAGTAGTAGTAAATAAGTAAATTAATCTTTGCAATATTAAAGAGCAAATAATTTTAAAACTGTACAGCATTTTATAATATAAACTTACTAAGATGATATTATTAATTATTATTATGTCTGTAGATATATTAATTTGCTTTTGATCGGAGTTGATAATAATAATTAATAAGCGCATGCCAACCCTACTGCTGGGCTTCCCTTTTTAGAGGAACGCACATGGGACACCATGATTTTTTTTATTATTGAGATTGAGATTTCGTAGACCGATAATCTCGATGTGCAGGCAGATTTCGTCAACTCCAATACGTTGTACCTTAATTGATGCATTATGCAAATTACTTAAATATTACCTCAGCTGTGCATTTGACGCGGTTATATAAGTTTATTTTATTTTATTTGATGTCGCCTGTTTACCCCCGATGTTCTTCGGGGTCTATATAACGTTCATTTTACTATATTCACGTTCGCATGCTTTTCGACTTTCTTTTATATAAGTGTTCCTCTGTGTGTATGTGCAAGTGTGAAGTGTTGTGTGTATGTGTTAGTGTATGTATTATGTTGGACTGGTTATAGTTTATAAGTAATATTCGAAGCTACGTCATTAGTCTTGTTGGGAGGTAAAGAATATAATGTACATTATTTATTTTACGCACTATACCTACTCGTATGCCGTGCTGTGCTCTTTTACGCCTTAAATTATTAAAAAAAATATGTATGTGTGCAGTTCACGCGCAGTAGAAGTGAAACTTTAGAGAATATATAGGCGAACATAATTATATCTACGACGCTTAGTAGACAAGAAAGAAAGGAAAGGAGACCGAGTACTACTCGGCGAGTAGTACGAACCGCTGTATAATGTATTCTATCTCATTCTCTCACAGGCTTAGACCTATAGATTTATGTGTTTCTCTTTGTTTCATAGTTTCGAATCACAAAGATTATAAAGAAATATTACTTCAAAAATAGAAAAGAATTCTAACTATTGCCTTACCATCGGGAGACATTTAACATTAGGTATATAACTTATACAGAACTTATAGATAGAGAGATAGATAACACTTTATTGTACACCATTACAGAAAACACAGATTAACTTATAACCTAAAAATATTCTATATGTGCACAATGGGCGGTCTTATCGCTAAGAAGCGATGTTTTCCAGACAATCCGCGACAGGAATAAAAACATATTATATTGTTCAAAGGTGGTATACATAAATATTAGAGAATATGGAGCTACTTACCTACATATATTTTATACTTAATAAACATATATAAATACACCTATTGATATTACATACATACGTAGAAATATCAAACATCACTATGTTGCAGGTAGTGCTTTTTTATCATATTCTTAAATATTGTTAGTGATTTAGCTTGTATAACAGTAAGTAGGTAACTCATTCCAGAGTCTAATAGACTGTACCTACAGTAAAATAATTGTTGAAAAAAGATGAATAATGTTTGGGAGTATTAAGTCTAAGATTCGTAGCAGGAATTGTGAGAGGAAGAGATGAATTCAAAGCGTTTTTTGAGATAATACGGGATTGTGGGGATAAACATACAGGAGTGAAAGAATATGACTATTCCGGCCAAAACGAATTGGCAACCACTTGAGTTTTTTACGAAATTCAGAGACGTTAGACGTTAAATATGACCACATATTTACGTAACCCAAATATGAACCTTATACAAAAATTTTGGAGGCTCAAGCTTATTAAGTTATGTTAAATTTTAACTACTCTAAGTAAATAAACGGTTAGTAAGGCCTAGGAACTGGCCATAAGTGGGTAGTAAGCAGCTTTATTACCATTAGGGGTCGTGTCAGCCTTGTATACAGTAACAACGGACGTTTTAGGCAGTCGTGGGAACCGGCGCACAACCTTCGCTAACATTCGTGTGCGACTCTATGCCATCCTTTGCGTTTTTATTCTTTTGTGAAAGCATTGTTATCTACATGGGACAGTGTAGTCGTACATGGTACTTGTTTCAATAACGTCGATCATTGTTTTTTACAGTTTATCACCATTTTCTTCAACGTTATCTAGAAACGTTATAGCAAAAGGCAAAAGCTACACTGAACGTAAACTGAAGATTTATTGCACATCCCCCAGTTACATATATGATGGCCACGCCTAATAGAACAGAAAACACTTTATTATACACCAAAATAAACAATTACAAAAGGAATAATTACAATAATTTAACGGCAAAACACGGGCGGCCTTATCGATTAAAGCGATCTCTTCCAGGCAACCTGACTGAGAGGATACTTTTGACAAATATTTATTGCAGGAGTTCAGCAGATAGGCAGACGGCCCTCTTGATGGAAAGCGGTTACTGTCGCCTATTGACATTTACAACACCAAAGGTACTACTAATGCGCTGCTGCTCTCTTAAGGGAGACTGGAACTTGTGTCTAGGTATAATTAAAATAATAATATTAAGTGTTTACGCAAATGAAGTATAGTATTATGTGCTGGCATATAAAAGTGCACCTTTTACCAAATTTGATTTATAAACAACCTAGTAGTTTCTCAGAAAAGTGATTGAACCAGGCAGACAGACTAGACCGTCCATTCCAAAAATTTTTACTTTACAGTATAGGACAAAAAATGTGACATAAACGATATAGCAATTCCAAAATATTTATTAAGTTTATCGATGTAAGAAAGTAATGTGTAATATGTTTTGGCATGTATCAATAAATACCTAGGAAGACCATAAATACACAAATATTCATTTAAAAAACAATCTCAAATGCTGTTTTGATAATGCAAAGCTATTAATGTGTGATTTTTTAAGAGTTCCTTTATTTCCAATATGAGTAAGAAATTCAAAGCGGCCATAGACCAGAGTTTGAAAAGGTCTTCAAAATCAACCACAGACAAGGATCAAAATAAAATAAAAACCATGAAAAATATATCTTTTATTGGTATCTACAAAATATTCTCATACATCGATTAATTAATTCATTAAATATATTACATGATAACGAAATATTTCATTTTTAAGTAGATTCTATAATATGACTCCGACCATTCTGGCCTTTGGGTTATAAATTGATGGATACAATTTTTATTATAATAATTATATTATATTAATTTTCCTATATATAGCACCTTCTTATATATATCCAACGAAGACAGATAATTTCGTTTTTTTGTTAATAAAAAAAATGTAGTCGAAATGTTTTTTTTTTCATTTTGTTTATGGAAATAACGATACTATTTAGAACATAATACGAATTCCATGAACAAACATCGAAAAAAAACTAACTTTGACAGCGGAATACATAAACGCCTCTTAAATGTTAACTTAAGCTTAACTTAGACATGTAATAGCACGCTTAAGTTGAGCGTCATAGAAGCGTTTCTGTATTCGCTTGTCAATTATGATAATTATACAGGTATTGAATGAAATACGTATAACGAAATATTATACGCTTATAATGTTACAAATAAATTCGATATAAAAACATTGCATATATTTTGTGACGGTTTCTACAGCGTACTGTTTATTTATTAATAGTCCCAGAACAATGACTAAAGCAAGCTACCAGTCATAATTCTCAGGTAATAGTGTAGAATTGACAGCTTTTCATATTAAACAGATGCTACTTAAATGTTTGGTGTAACGTCTATCAGAAAAGTTATGATCAAAATATTTTGAATGGAAATGACGTAACTTTTAGAAGTATAATAAGTATTGCAACCAAATTGGGCATCATTCATATTACCTTTCATTAGAAATTTACTCTGAACATATATTTGATCTTTCACAGATTTTATCTCCAAATAATAATCCAATCTTTTAAAACAATTTTTTTTACAAAAAAGTACTATAGTTACAAGAAGTAATACAACACTCAAAATTTTGGCATCATAATAAAAAACCAAACTTGTCAGTAATTTTTTTTTTAAATATGTCATTGATTTGTCTGTAGAAATACTTAATAATGATTTATTTGATAAGACGTTACGGCTGTTTATTACTGTTTTGAAACAATAATATTTTGTGTAGTAATTTCGAATATATAAAGAAAATTAAATTAGAAGTAACAAAAAATTCCCCACTGTACTCTTTTACCTGCATTGTTTTGATATAATAAAAATTATTAATCTAATTTAATACTACCTTACACGATTTTACTCTTTTGGTGGATAAACAATATTTATTGGGAATGTATACATAATAATTATTATATTTTTTTTAAATTAAAATAAAACCGACATCCCATATTAGAGGGTTGCCATATTTAAAACTTAAACATAAATGCTACGGTATATTTACTGAACGACTAAAATGAAAATAGAAGTACGAGTCCGACTAAAAATATGCGTTTTTAATGTATGTAATAACATAAAAAACGCAAATATATTTTGTGCCCTAAAATCCTATTATCATTTCAATCTGTTTTTTATGTCAAATGACTTATAGTGAATAAGTAAAATATTCACTTTCAGTCAATCGAGCTTACTTTTAACTTATACTAAGAAATGTGATAATAGAATACTAGAAAGTTATATCTTTTTTCGCTTTCTTCCCTTGTACACTAACTGCGATGGAAAATGGCCGCACTGTCTATTTGCAATAGCAGAATGGATGTTTTAGAATTGAATAAGACGTGTGTGTATAGAGCTCAAGAAAAATAATTCAGAGTGCTAATGAATAAATGGAAAACATAACAGATGCAGTTAGTCGATTAGAATTATGTGTATAAGCAATATCATATAGGTATAAAATATTTTTATACTACACGTAATTTACTCATAATCAAACATTATGATCCTACACATTTGTTAATATCTGATACTGCATGAAAAACCATTTACTACACATCATCTTATTATATACTAATAAAATCAGACTTTGCTAAGTACACCACTAAAATATTCGTAAATTTTAAAATATGCCGCGTAGTCGGTAATAAGCTTTATGCTGTCAAAATTACTAACGAGGGTAACTCCATAATCTACTTCGACGCTATCTTTCCTGCACTTGTTTTTTATATCTGTAATTTGATATTAGTACAAACATGTGGGAAAAACAAATACCTGTCAAAGCACAAATTTTATTTTATTCCATAAAATTGTTTTTATTAACAGTTATATTTGCACTTGCGTAAATTAAAGAGATTTATCCTCCTAAATATATAAGAATTTAATTTTTTTTTCAAATCTGTAGCTGTTTTATTACTGACAATTATAAACATAGTTTATTTATTTTTTTGAAATAAAATTCAAAGCGGTCAATATCCATTGCATATAGTGTAACTTCCACTTTATCACGTTCGGCATTTTTAAATAAAATTAGATCACTATATGGACGGATATATTGAGGTAAGACATTGCATGTCGTGCTTTCGTAGGTGCCTAAGCAGGGATTATTATACAAGGTTGAGCGTTCTTCCAGTCTTCGTTTGAGCTTGTATGCCCCGATCGTTCTCAAGAGTTAATATTCTGTAAGAAAAATGTATAATTAGATATATGTACATTAATAAAAGAAATTACATCTGTATATTGAATCAAAACACATTAAATAAAATTGTTTTTTAAGAGTTTTGTTTGGTGTTTGTATTTGGTATTTTATTCTTTGAATAGCGATGATAATTTTTTTGCAAATCATTGCATTATGGAATTTAAACATTTTTTGTCTTACAAGTAACATCAATTTAATTAGTGAATTAAGATATAAGTATACAATTAAAATTAGGGTTGAAAAGTTCATTCAGATTTTTCATATAACACAAACGTACTGCAATAGTTGTTTAAAATTAATCAATATTATCCAGCTATTGTTGATTTAAACAAAAAGTATATACGTTTTATAAATTACACAGCAGATTAACCCAAAACATTCTCGAAAGCTACATTTTATTCTTTGTTTTATACAGACAGAGATGGTAAACTACAGGGCACAATAAATTAATAGTCTTTTACAGAGTCAAAGTTCCTTTTATATATGTTGGCAGTGAAATATCTGTGCACAATAGATATGCTGACATGATACAATAAATTCTAAAAAAAATACTGGCTTTAAAATAACACATTATTATTTAACTTTCAAAATATGATGATAGAAATGATTTTAATTATTATTCAAACAAAAATTAAAGTTCTATTCAGTCTCCCTTAAGAGAGCAGCAGCGTATTTGTAGCATCTTTGGTGTTGCAAATGTCCATAGGCGATGTTAACCGCTTTCCATCAAGTGGTCTGTCTGCCTGTCTGCTGAACTCATGCAATAAAAATAAAGTGTCGCGACAGCATATGTCAAACTATTATAGTTATGCCGCAATAAGTGTTCTTTTATTTAAAAAAATTAATTAAAAGCCGCCGCTAGAAAAGGCTCTTTATATGTATGTAAATTACTTCATATTGAAGATTGCTTCGATAACTTTATATAACTTTTTGAATGATTCAATTCGGACATTCCATTCGAAAGATATGACGAGTTTAAAAATGTAAGTAATAGAACACGCGACCGTGACGCTTTTTCGTGAGCGATATATATCTATATATAAAGTAGAGCATCGAAGGTGTGCGGCTCACATGAGGCGGTGCCGCTGTCGCGGCGGTGGTCGCGCTGCAGCGCGATGTACTGGCGCACGAGCCGCGCCACCTCGTGCGCCTGCTCGGCCTGCAGCCGCGTCACGCGCTGCTGCAGCAGCGAGCCGCACTTCACGTCCAGGAACAGGGTGCCGTCCTCCGAACGGACCTGAACGACAACAGACGGCTCTATTATTAATCATTCTAAATTCGTTCTTAGCTGACCTCTACCTGGCGAAAGGAAGGTCCATGCCAAACTTCAAGTGTATAGATATTATAGTTCGTGAGCTATCGTGATGAGTCACTATATACGTGGATTTCAATTATTTATTTGTTATGGAAAACCTACAGCTAATAACATTTGATTAGATAACTATAATTAATACAAGAAAGTCAATGACAGGTTTTCACGGATAAGCTATTGCTTAAAAGTAACATGCAGACGTAAAAAAGACACCGAGATGTCTGAATCACGAATCACTGTTGAAAAATTTAAGGCTTAGACACCGCTTGGCTCCTGAAATACTGGTTGCAAATGGGTCGCTGTCATCGTATTTATTTACATTATTTAAATAATTAATTGGTCGCACTAGAAATAAGTTTTTGTTAAAACCTATGTTTTCTTATAATCAAAGCACTGGCGACTTTTGGAAAAGTATTCAAATATTGACTTGACTTAATTTTTTATTATTCCTTCTGTCACTGTATTATAAAATACATAAAATTGCATCTGGCTCAAACTAATGTATTATTTTTCGCCTAAAATAGTTACAGCTTAATAAACTGCAACTCTGTGTGGGACTCAAGTTTCACAGATTTGTCTGTAATTAGTAAAACTTAAAGGTACATTTATGGGTTGATTGAATCGTATAGACTTCGATGGACTATTAAAGTGGACTTAGGAGATCTGGACAATCAATATCAGAAGTGATAATAATAAAACTACGTTTTAACGGTTTTAAGCGCGGTAATTTATTTGATTTAGGTTTATCCGACGTTTCGGCCGCTTTTCAGTGGCCGTGGTCACGGAAGACAAAGATGACATTTGTCAAACGTGTATTGTCAAAGTTTTTATTCAGCCTACCGCCAACTTGTTCATTTTAATTATTTAGTTTTAAATTTTGTTTATGGATATTATTTACTCTATGGGAGCCTAATCTAATTTACCACCGCTTCACAACATGTTGTGGCTTGAAGAGAAGAAGCGGCGCAAGAAACTCTTCAGCAAACATGCCTAGTTCTAAATATTTTTTTTTTATATAATATTAAAATGAGTGGAAGGAAAAAATAAAAGAAATTATCAGTCAAGTTGGTTTGTTTCGTTGCACGCCTAAACCTAAATCAAATAAATTACCGCGCTTAAAACCGTTAAAACGTAGTTTTATTATGTGTACAAGTCGCGAAAACTTAAGAAAATAGAAGTGATAATTTTTTGAAGAAGTAAAAAGTCAGTCACACACACACACACACACATGCACGCACGCACGCACGCACACACGCACGCACACACGCACGCACGCACGCACACACGCACGCACGCACGCACACACGCACGCACGCACGCACGCACACACGCACGCACGCACGCACACACACACACGCACGCACGCACGCACGCACGCACGCACGCACGCACGCACGCACGCACACACACACACACACACACACACACACACACACACACACACACACATATATATATATAATATATATATATATATATATATATATATATGTCGGAGAAGGCCTCGTTCTCGTGATATGTTCTTTATTGCTTGCAGGTTTAGTGGGCGTCATCAGGGTAAAATGCGAGCATAAAACACGATGGCCACGGTTTATACACTTTTAATTTAGATTTAAAACACATTTTAACATAGTTTAGACCGAGCAGCGGGTTCAGGGCACCACTCATACTTCCAACTTCAATACTTTCTTTAAAATTCTCAAACGTCCAACTCGACCTGTTGCCACCAACCAAATGTGTCACAAAAACTCCTCCGTCTACCGAAGTAGATACTACTCAAGTATAGAGGGCGTCTGACCCCGCTCGGAGCCATATGCTCTGCTCTGATTGGTCGTTTATTAAATAACAATATTCATAACTTTTATTACGTTAGAACGATCTTAAGTTATAGAAACATTTAACAAATCAAACTAAATCAAATTAAGAATTTTAGAAGTAATTAAAATGTAAACAAATGATACTATACTATATGTTATACATCCAAATAACAATCCATCCAATTATAGCCTCCCTCCGACATATATATATATATATACGATACGACGGTAGGCGGCAAAAAGTTAAACACGTATTGAAAAGAGCTCTTGCATTTTTTAATTAATTAAATAGTGATAAGCTAATGGCTAGTTGTTAAAAGTTATTCATTCACCTGCCGAAGTGACAATATATTGCAGTTTTATCAAACTTACACTTTTAATTTTGGATTACGCAAAACTGAGTCAATTCACAATGGACGCACTTCAACAATCTATAGCGCAACTTTCATCGAAATTTATTGAAAGAATGGATACCTTCGAAGGAGACCTCCGTAAAGGTAGCTCATGTTCACCCAACATCACCACTCTGTCTGCAGATTTTACTTCTTTTAAGACATTTGTGTTGGGGGCCTTACATAACCTCCAAGATCAGTTTTCTTTATTAGCAAATTCATTGGACCAGATGGAAATGCGTACTAGAAGGAAGATTCTATTATTTCATGGTATTGCGGAAGAGCAACAGGAAAGTACCATATCTACGGTAGCGAAGGTTGTGGTTAACCAACTGAAGCAGCCTCAATTTCAGGTAACTGACATCAAACGTTGCTACAGAATGGGTAAACCATCGCCCTCTGGTGGAAAACCCAGGCCTATATTCGTTAAATTTACTGATATAGCAGTCCGCAACCAAATCTGGTTCAACAAAGTAAATCTTAAGGCTTCGGGAATTACGCTTTCTGAGTTTCTGACGAAAAGGAGACACGACCTATTTATGCAGGCCAGGAAGCAGGTTGGCATGTCAAGATGTTGGACGCGAGATGGAAATGTATATGTGTTAAACTCTGATGGCACAAAGCATCGTTTGGATAGCGTTCAGGATCTAACCAATATGTGTCAGGATACGGATGCGGAACAATGCTCTCATCCTGCAACGTCCGCAAAGGTACCAACAGTCAACGCTCCGAAAACACGTCGCATAGCAACAAAAAAATAATAAATACGGATTATAACTCTGTACTCCAATGTTGTTGTTGTAACGTGTTTATTTTCGCAATGCTTTTTTTCTGTGTATATTTCTGTATTTATCTTCCTTTCTAACTATTTTGCTATTTTAATTATGTGTGAGTTATATTGCTTTATATCACAATCACTTAACTTTCTAGGTGTTTGTTTATGCCAGTATAATTATAATTTAACAAATTGATGGTTTTTTTTCACGTTTAAGAAATTATCAGTTTAAGATAATGATTTTCTGTAGAAGTATTTTCCAATTATTATATTAATGCACTCTTTGAAAAGTATCTATCATGACGTTGATATGTATGTTTTTATATAGCTATATGACTTATACATATGTAATATTTACTTGTAGTATTTTTGCTTAATAGTTTATCTAGCATTCATTTGAGATCTTCAGCTTTTAATTGTAAACTTTCTTTTAGTTTATGCTTTTGTTTTGTTTAATGTTGGTTATGATTTAAATTTGGTTTGTATAAATGTATGTATTCCAAAATGATTATTGTATTTTAACAAAAAAAAAATATTTTGTGTAAGTTTGCAAACAGGTTCAATGTATGTACGCACTATGCGGCAGGTGATGCTAATATATATTTATATTTTAAATACCATTATTTATTTATTATTTTTATTTATCAATTTGTATTCACTTTACACACATATACTTATATTACATTTACATATATTTACTGATTTGTACTACATACAGATAAAAATATTTTATTTATATCTACATATAAGTATACCTATTATAACTATTAAATATAAACGTATTTTGATGGCATATAATATAAACAGTGACTCTGACAGTGATATCGATTACCTGTCTTGCTCATCTGGCAGTGACCACGCCGGTTTTAATTCTCTTCCTCTTGCAGATTACATAGAATCTGAGTTTAATAATCTTCACACTAACTTCAATGTATTGCATATAAATGCGCAGAGCATTCCAGCTCATTTCACAGATATGCTGGCGTCCTTTAATCAAGGATATATTCATGCTATTTTGATTTCGGAGTCCTGGTTAAAGCCTTGTCTGCCAACTGTGGCATACACTTTGCCAGGCTACACACTCATCCGCAATGATCGCATCGGTGCTGCTGGTGGAGGCGTTGCCATCTACCTCCGCGCCAATATTCCTTTCTCTATTATTAATATGTCTACGCAACCACCACAGCCTGATTCTGGAGAGCATTTATTTATCGATGTATCCTTGCGCCATACAAAAATACTCCTTGGAGTATATTATAGCCCTTCGTTGCGAAATAACTTCTTTTGTTCTTTTGAAAGTTTGCTAGAAACTTTAGCACCACAATACCCTCACACAATTATTATGGGCGATTTTAACACTTGTCTACTGAAATGTGACACACGCTCTTCTTCCTTTCAAGCTTTAGTGAATTCTATCAATCTGAATATTCTACCGTTAAATGCGACTCACCACTTTCCAAACACTACAGCTTCTCTACTAGATTTAATGCTCGTCTCCTCCCCTACTCATGTTATCAAGCATGGCCAGTGCTCGGCGGACATGTTTTCATACCATGACATGATATATCTTTCATATAATGTTCGTCCGCCGAAAGCTAAGTCAAAACTAATTGTGCAACGTAACTTTGGTGGCATGAACACAGAAGACCTACGTAAGGACGCTCAAGGGTTAGACTGGTCTGGGGTAGTCAATGCAGTTTCTATCGATGACAAGGTGAATATTTTTAATACTATCCTGCTGGGTTTGTATGACTTACATGCGCCGTTACGTCAGATTAAACTTAAACACCATCCTGCACCTTGGCTAACAGACGAGATCAAATCTCTTATAAACCAAAAGTGTAAAGCCAAAACAAGGTTTAAATGTCGCCCTACTGATGCAAACAGGCAGGCATTTATAAATGCTCGCAATCGCTGCAATAGAGCATGTAGGAACGCACAACGCCGATACATTCACAGTTCAGTTGAAAATGACAATCCAGCAAAAGTTTGGAAATTCCTTAAATCACTGGGAGTTGGTAAATCATCTCATGTCTCAAACTCCAATAATTTAAATATCAATCTTCTTAACCAGCATTTTGCTACATCTTCCGATTTCAGTCCGACAATTAAGTCAAAAACTCTAAAAGTAATCTGTTCACTTCCAACTCCACAGCATTCTCCATTTGTTCTTACTCAATTTACTGATTGTGATGTTGTAAGAGCTGTTAAATCTATAACGTCAAATGCGGTTGGTAGTGACATTATTAGTCGAAATATGATCTTACCCATACTTGATGTCATCAGTCCCATTATCTCACATATCCTCAAGTTCTCCATAACTACAGCTACATTCCCTGAAGCCTGGAGGGAAGCCGAAATAATTCCTTTGCCAAAAAAACGTAACCCCCTTTCCTTTTCCGACTTTCGTCCAATATCTATCCTTCCATTTATGTCCAAAGTCCTTGAACGTTTAGTTCACCAGCAACTGTTTTTTTAAATAAAAACTGTTTAATGAATCCTTATCAATCCGGATTTCGCCCAGGTCACAGTACAACTACAGCTCTAATCAAAATCACTGATGACATCCGACAGGGTATGGATAACGGTCTTCTGACAGTAATGTCACTACTTGATTTCAGCAGCGCATTTAATAATGTAGATTTTGAGATTTTATTAGCAATTCTCCGCTCTCTCAACATATCTCCAACAGTTGTTGACTGGTTTCGTAGTTACCTGTATGGGCGTCAGCAGAGGATACGCATCGATGATACTTACTCTTCATGGCAAAGTCTAACTGCTGGTGTCCCTCAGGGCGGCGTTTTATCTCCGCTTCTATTTGCTATTTTTATTAATACCATCTCTTACAATTTATCTTCATCCTATCATCTCTATGCAGACGATTTGCAGATTTACGCGCAAGCTAGAGTAGAAAATATCGAAGACGCTATAAACACAATTAATGATGACTTGGGCCGCATACTTGATTGGAGTCGAACACACGGACTAAAAGTTAATCCTAGTAAAACCCAAGCCATCATAATTGGAAGCTCACGCATGATGTCAAAGATAAATTGGTCTTTAGTGCCGGACTTGTTATTTGATGGGATGCGTCTTCATATTAGCGATAAAGTTAAAAATCTGGGGGTAATCATCGATAGGGAACTGTCTTGGTGGCCTCACATCACAGAACTCAGTCGTAGGGTCTTTGCTTCGTCTGCATCGCTTAGGAGGTTAAAATACTTCCTACCGACCGCTACCAAGGTTACACTTGCTCAATCGCTTTTACTATCTATTCTTGACTATGCGGACGCCTGTTATCTTGACCTTACCGTAGAACAACTCAATAAACTAGAGCGACTTCAAAATTTTTGCATCAGGTTTATATTTGGTTTAAAGAAATATGACCATGTCTCTGAATATCGCAAAAAGCTCAAGTGGTTGTCAATCTCACTTCGCCGGAATGCTCATCTTCTCAACCTGCTGTATAGCATATTATTTATTCCTTCTACTCCTTCCTATCTTAAGGAACGTTTTGATTTCCTCCATACATCTCACACCCTTAATTTGCGCTCTTCTCATAATCTTACCTTAAAAACACCTGCACACGTTTCTACTTTCTACACCAAATCCTTTGCTGTGCAGGCTGTTCGGCTGTGGAATTCATTGCCCGAAAACGTGAGAAAGGCAAAGTCACTCGCCATTTTTAAAAAACTGGTACGGGAATATTATCTCACTTTATAATAATATTTAATACCATATTACATGTATGTTTATTTATTAGTGTATTTGTATATTAATATTATGTATATTAGTAGGTATATATAATATTAATATATTATGTATTAATACTATTATTAATATTGTATAGCTATTGCGGTTGCTATACACATATTAATGATGTATATATTAGTATATATATAATATTAATATGTGTTATTGTTTATTCTCTTTTTTTTCATTGTAGGTATATGTATTATGTGATATTTATATATCCTATTATATGTGTATTTAATTAGCACACCACCGTCATACACTTGAAATTCCATTTCATAAAATCCAGAGCCCGGGTTGTCTGGAAGAGATCGCTCTAAAGCGATAAGGCCGCCCATTGCTCCTACTTTTACTTTTTAATGTAAATACTGTAAATTGTTTATTTTATGTGTATGTGGTGAACAATAAAGTGTTTTCTATTCTATTCTATTCTATATATATATAATATATATATTATACATATATATATAATATATATATATAATATATATATATATATATATATATATATATATATATATATATATACTTAGATAACTTACGCACAGAGTTTCTAGTCAAAAAATGTTTGGGTTCAAGTTCAACCGACTTCAAGCGTAAGTAAAAAGCAAAGTACAACATCTTCAAGTCGGTGCGAAGTAAAACATAAAATTACTGAGATTTGCAAATTTATTGTTGTTATTTTATATTTCACTCGGCACCGAGTTCAAAATGTAGAAAATATTAATTTTTTGCTTTTTATTTACTCATCAAGTCAGTTCCTTTTTTACTAGATTTATTTTTATTTTTTTTTATGCTTAAGACGACCCTAAGTATATAAGAGCGTTAACGAGACGTAGAAAACAGCGAAATGTTAGATGTCAGTCAGTTCCAACGCCAATGGTGTTCCTTCTTTGTCCTCCGTCGCGCGTGTGTACGCGGTCTTAATGATATTGTAGGGACCGAGGGTAGAACTTTCTAGCAGCGTAAGCCGGTCTCAAGACTTTTAGAAAGAGGTAGAAAATTCTTGATGGAAAAGACAAGGACGGATACATTTTAGAAAGGGATAGACGATGAACGAAAATTCTAGAATAGAAGGTTTGTGAAGGAAAAGACAGAGATAGATAGATATTTAGAAAAGGACAGATAGTAAATAAAAGAATAACGAAAAGAAGATCAAAATTATGAGTTCTAGAAGATTCTTCCGGGTATATAAGCAGCGTAAGGCGCGCCTACCGGGCAGTTGAGTTCAGTTCAAGACAGCGAAGCGAGAAGTGCGATACGAAAGAGTTGGAAGAGAAGTTTAATAGAAGAAAGAGTTTAGTGGTGAATTTAGTGAAAAGTTTAGTGGACAGTTCGGTGAAGGAGTGTGGTGTAAGTTGAGAGAAGATCCAGAAGCGAGCTACATGCGGTAAATTCGGAGGTGAACACTGTAGTAGCAAGGGTTGGTCTACGCAATATTGGCGACGGTATTGTGAGTGAGACATTTTATCGTCGGGACAGTGCATCGTTAGTTGTGCATGGCAAACCTGCGGAGAGGAATAACGTACAGATGGGTAAGTTATAAAAGCTTAAAAAGTAAAAGTTAAAAACTGGTGTTGTCTTCCAATCCTAAGTGCGTACCCCCGCTCGCACGTAACAATATAAACACGTGTTGCATATAAGAGGCATCGGTCGGTGCACACTCACCTTCCTGGTGGATATGAGCTCGGCGTACGGCCAGTGCGTCTCCGTTTCGTGGGTGGCGGGGTGCAGCAGGTGCACGCCGCGCCGGTTCAGCGCCAGCACGTGCTCGCGCCACTCGCCGCCGGCGCCGCCCACGCGCCGCACCGCGAAGAACGACGACCCGAACAACGGCCAGCGGGACAGCACCTGCCGTACAGTCGACCGAATTCCCCCTCGATCACTTCTCTAACAGTCTCGACATCCACGCACACACTCTCAAAGGGCCATAAGAAAGCCCATACTCCATAGTGTATTACAATAAAAATTGTGTTTTTTAAATCTTAATGGCATTAGATATCTAAAAATTATGTTCATATTGACGCCACTATTGTAGATATATTTAAAAAACACAAAAGTTTTTAGGTTATTTTTCTATATGAAAATGTTTTGCTACAACTGTGAGACAATAATAATTCAAAAAATTCCCTTTTTTCATTGTTTGATAATCGAATTATGATAAAAAGTGTCTTCGTAACAAGCCAGGTTGCAGTAGAAGTCGAAGAAAGATTAATACACATTCAAATCGCGCGTAAGCAACAAGCGAATTGTCAATTAGCCTCTCAGGATGACAGAATGACATGTCAGATTCAATTCAGTGTTGCCACTATCAAGGAAAAATAAAAGTTGATTATTTTCTACCTTTTATATCTTTTACCTTATTAAAATATTATTATTATATTCCTTTTTTAACAGTACACGTTAGTTTTATGTTTCGTTTTAGTTGTTTTGTAATAAAAACCACAAATAGTCCCGTAAGTATGCCGTTAATATTAATGCAATTTTGTGTATAGATCGATTTCGGTCGATCGATTATCATAATACCAATATGAGTTTGATATTGGCAATTTTTTGCCACAACTTCCTGGTTTTTTATTAAACTTACTTTTTTATCGAATTGTGATTAGCGCCGATTTCAATGTAGGTAAATACATATTTTTTAATAACAAAAATTATGTATATAGTATTTTTTCTCTAGTCAATTGTTCATTGAGGGCCTCATATGGGCTTTCCCCTTTCATATACACCAATCAGGAAGTTTCTGAAGTCTTTAAACTAAAGGAACAATTACTCGTGTTTAATTACAATATGCACATAGCCGATCGAGGACGCCGTTTTGCTTTTACATTCCGCTCTCGCTTTGTTTATGGACTTCGATATTATTGCCTCCTTGTAAAACTCAAAATAGGTAACAATAATGCCCCGCCCCTTAAAACTGATGTATTACTTGTGTGCGTGTTTTTGCGTTGTTAACGACAATTCTTATCACGCCATTTTAGTGTTATTACTGGTTCACCGCGTCTTTTGCGGATTGTACATTATAATATGTAACATTGTAACAGAGCGACACAGCGATCAGCCACATAGCAGATAAACAGGGAACAATGGGCAATGCGAGACAAGTTGTCTCATTATTGTCCACAAAATAGTTCAACAGATAATATAAATGCCGCACAAACGAACTAGCACAGAATGTGAACAACGAGAGTGTTATATTTTCAATACAATTATGTTGTATTTAAATGATCGCGCTGCCCACTTCCTTTGTCATTTTGTTACCTGCTGCCGTGGAAACGGGCATAATATAAACGAGGAATAAATGACTCGCATATTATTTTTGTAACTGGTCGGTTTTCATGAAAGAATAAAAGTGATCTTTCCAATGACTACAATTGTTAATTGCAATAAAGTTCTTTTAAACTTCATAAATACATAATCTTAAGTCACTGGTTAAATAAACTGACCTCGCTAAGGCATTATTAAAAATAAGTACAGACCTGTAGGACCTTGGACTTGGCAGCGGCAGGCGTCAAACTCCTCGCATGAGGCCACTCGGCGGCCAACCACGAGGCCCACTTGTTGGGCCTTGGTTCCCTGAGGGCCAACAATGGCTTCGGCAAGAGGAACTTGAGCTCCCTCGTGTGGGGCGGTTCTGCCAACCCCGCGGCGCGGTGCAGCAGGGCTGCCACCAACGCTACGTCCCGGAGCAACGCCGCCGGGGGGGCCAACCCACCGGGCAGGACTAGGAGCAAACCTTCAAGGTAGTCAGGAGCCACCTACAATGTAATCGAATGTTTGGTTAATTTTATTAGAGCAGAAACGGTGAAATTTTTTTAATTTCTTGTGGTGGGCCAATTTAAGTATAATCTGACCATAACATCTAGAAGAGTACAAATTTTTCTCTTCGGACAATATTCTATTCTAACTGTAGTTAAGGTCACTGAATCATAAACAAAGCGTATTTATCCATGTTATTTAAATTTTAACGGTGATCCGAGTCTAAAATCCGCTAAAAATGTAACAATACCAAGTATCACGTGAGCAGTGTTTTTTAAAGATTACCAAGTCTAGTGAAATTTGAAGCAAAAATCTTTTCGTTAAAATTCGACGATATTTACTAAAGAACAGCCGACATAATAGGTTTGTAATGGTTAGTTTAGCTTCTTTTAATCAAATAATTGTTCTTATTACTATCACAAGGTGTTAAAGCTCTTGCTTACAGAATCATAGTCATTATTATTAAACTGAAGATCATGTTCACCAAATGCGTACGTCGTAACTAAAGCAACTTGATACTTGTACGAACTTTGATGTCGTACTAAAAATCACTATAATAAATAATAACAGCCCATAAAGGTCCCATTGCTGGGCTCGGGCCTCCCACTATAGGGAAACGGACAGTATATCCGCTAAGCTTGTCCAAGGCAGCTTGCGAGGTTTGCGATTTGACACATCGGTTATTTCTATGTGCAGGTTTCATCACGATGGTTTCCTTCACCGTTATTAGCACGTGGTAATTGTAACAATGTGCAGATTAGATCAGAAAACAGCCTAAGTTATGCAAGCGTGCCGATCTGGATCGAACCAATGCACTTCGAGTTTGGGACGCGTTCGCTAGCCATTACGCTTCTGTTGGCAACACTAACAAATAATTGATTTTTTGACTTTATCACATAAAATTTTCCGTCCAACATGTAATGATGCAAATTTAATAAATTAATTAAATATCTCTCTTGGTGCAATTACTACCCTTTCTTTACTAGTTTTGATTTAATCACTACCACGTCTTCTACAAGTCAAAATCACTAGTAAGTAGTTTCTGAATAAAACTATATTTTGCATAGCACCGAAACTGTATAATTACCTCCCAGAAGAATTTCAATCAATATGATCTAACGCCATTTTTAGAAAACGTGTCAAAAAGATGTTAACCGATAAGGCATATTACAGTATCGATGAATATTTTAATGACAAAACTATAATATAAATTGTATGAATTTTAATTGAAATCATTATAATTTAATACACAATTTTTATGATTTATTGGTTGACATTTTATTAGGTAAATAATTAAATAAATATTAAGATAAATATATTATAAAAGAATTTCTAAGCAGGATATTTATACATATGCATGCCGAAAGGCGGAATTCAGAGAGAATTTAACACCTTTTGTATACCCATTTTCGCATTAAATAAATTGAATTGAATTATCGATATTACTTTTGACTGTTGGCAACACTAACAAATAGATTTTTTGATATGTCACATAAAATTTTCCGTCCAACATGTAATGTGCCAAATTTAATAAATTAATTAAAGGGTACAATTTAAATGCTCACCAAAAAATTTTTTTGTCCCTTAGACTAAGCACCAAATAAAATATATTATTTCATATAAATTTAATCCACTCTATACCGAGGTGCCTAAAAAACAGCGTTTTACGTTCCAAAATAAATATACACTCATCAGAATAATTGTACGTTTTGTATTTAAATTCTTTTTGCTTACCAAAATGGATAAATGCCCACCAAATATTGTTTTACTAAAACACTAACATTCAAACCGAAAATTACAGTTCTAAATAGTTTAAGTGTAATCAAATTATCCAACCTGAATCCAGAATATATTATTGTTAAACTAAGATTACAGTCGTTTCCCTTTACTTATTTACCCTGCAACCAGCACAGCCGCCACCGGCATGTGAGGCACAGACCGCAGCACGCAATCCCGTCACGCAAGCGTCACACATTGTCACGCTGAAGTACGTGGAATCACCTGTTGAAGCTAGGAATATCCCTATTGGTGAGAAGAGGAAGAGAGTGCGCCCAGCTAAATCTAAAAAACCTCTGTTGATTCAATAATTATTTTCTTTTGTTAGTTTTAAAAAAGTTTATGTGATTCGTCATCATCCGACATTGAATCCCGGTTGCGTTCGGAGCATTCACTCCGACGCCCAGGGAGATTGACTGCTTTTAACTATTGTGTTCCTTAAAGTGCCATTGAGAAATCTTAAGTACAAATTAATCTTAGAAGTACCTATAAATATAATAAAACATAACTTCGTTTAACTTTTGTTTCTTTTTTTACTTTCCTACTAGTGATTCATTTTTTACCTACCTTAATCATTTGTGTTGCAGTAATATTGAGACTGAAGTATTTATTTGGCTATATTATCATATTTTAATCAAATTCATAAAACAATAAACAAGCAACATGTGTTTGGAATACGCAATATTATATTTGCTATTAAAAATAATTGTACGTTCGACTGTTTGCTTTTTTGCCTCAGCAAAAATGACTAAATTGAAAGTGGTGAAAGAAAATATTGGTAATATCTATTTAGCGATAATATAAAATATTAGGTCTGAAATTAGCTTTAAAGACGTTTGTATATTTTCATGGCATAGCACATAAAAAGGAAAATAGCTTCATTTCTACAACACTTCTTGAAACACAATTTGGTGGGCATTTATCTATTCTGGCAGGCTTTTCGCATTTATTGGTAGTAAAATAGGTGCATTTCTGGTACGCGTTTAAACACAAGCCTTAATTAAATATCTCTCGTGGTGAAATTTCTACTCTTTCCTTACTAGTTTTGATTTAATCACTACCACGTCATCTACAAGTAAAAATCACTAGTAAGTATCGAAATTGCTCTTGAACTACTATTCGCGCAAGTGGCGCCCCCTATTATTTTCCACTGTTTTTTGTCCGCCTGTAGGGCTAGTGCGACTCACCTGGTTGAAGAGGACCTCGGTGTAGAGGGGCGGCGCGTCGCTCCTCAGCGGCGCGTGCCACACGGACCGGCAGAAGATGAGGTAGAAGGGGTGGTGCGCGCGCTGCAGCTCCGTGGTCACGTCCAGCACGTACTCCTCGCCGGCGAGCGGCATCGTGAGCGCGTCCCCGGCCACGATGCAGTACAGCGAGAACTCGGCGCGCTCCGGCTCGCTCGTCACGCCGATCTGCGCACGCGCAACGGACAAACACGTATGGGAGAAATTATAACCCGCTTACTATTATTGTATAATACTTATGTCAAGTACAACAACAACAAATAAAATAATAAATTTATTATAATTATAACAACTATTTAAATATATATATTTAATTTATAAATAATATATAAGTTTGTACTGCCTACAATAATATCTGCCACGAGCTCGATATTTTCAATGCATCGGACATCACATCACATTAAGGACATCAAGTAGTATCACACTCCTTTTAATTATTTGATTTAACTTCTTTATTTATTTATTTCTTCTTTTTTTCAAAATTTATATGTACTAAATGACTTTATTTAATGCATGATATGTTCGCACCAAGAAAGCCAGTCAGCTAATATATTATCTGTATTCCTGTTTTGTTTACAAGTAAACTGAGTTGGCCAGTTTGTGAACCAAACTAAAAAAAGTAAGAAAAAAAATTGTGTCACCTATTTTGTATGGATTTGCCGATCATGAATTTGGCCGACTAGCCAATTCGATTCAGTGTTAAGAGGCCGAGTAGTCGGGAATTTCCATGTCCCTTCGTTTATTAATCGAGATAAAACGTGCCCTAAGTGTAACTCAGGTTATAAGTTGGAACAGATGCGATCATAGCGCCATCTTCTTCGTGTATCTGACGGAAATGAAGTAATTTATATATATAACATATATAAATGACGTCTAATGACATATCCCGGGGATACTTGTTATCCCGAGTTTCGTTTAAACTCGTTCAGTAGTTTTCACGTGATGCTCTATCAGACAAACACAGAAATTCTAAAAATTATATTTTCGGAATCTGCTGGTCCAAACTAGCCCTCCTGATTTATTTCATATTTTTGATCGCAATATACAAACTTGAACGATTTACAGATTTATTATAGTATAGAAGATAGATAGATTTATACAATGAATACTGACCAGTTCACATAGTTCGTTGACGATGTCCTGGACGACGGTGGCGCAGCGCGTGTTGACGACTCGCTCGGCGCCGCCCGGCAGCCGGTACAGCTGCCTGCGGGCGGAGCGCCCCGCCGACACCGCGGTCACCTATCGAAGACAACACACGTACAATACCATCCACATTGTGGTGGTGGAAAGTGGTTACCGTCGTCTGTAGACGTTTGCAACGCCAGAGGCGAAGTTAACGCGTTGCCAGCCCTTATGAGACTAAGAATAAAACATTACCAATGTAAACAAATAAATAATCGGCATTTAATCCGTGCAGGAACGAAGAAAAAATACAATCTGCGCGCGCCCTCTCACCTTGAGGTGAGATCTGAGGTGGACAGAGTCATAGAAATTCGCCTCCAACAAGCTTGGTGTCTTAAACCGGTTCAAGCAGTACTTCACTCTGGGGCAAGGACTTGCGCTATAAAAAGCGCATATCAGACCATACATAGAGTACTGCTCACTTATGGGCCGGAGCACCCGCTTATCAGACTAACCCCTTCGACTCCATCCAGCGTTACGCCGTTCATGTCGTCGACGGTCCCATACATACTAACAGGCGGTTTAGTCGCTTAACCTTCGAAGAGACTGCGTCCCCCTGCGTATTACGGTACTGTATACGGTAACCAATTTCCACCAGGTGAGCCGTCTGCCTAAAAATCCCGTTTAGCATATAGCAAGACGGACTACTCTGGGGCCGACACCCAGCCCATAGTAAATAACGGCGAAAATTCGTTTCCGAAATTTACCATATTAGGAATCAAACCCGGAGCCTCTGTCTTGCAGTGAGGTAAGCTGGCCAAGGCTTAGCTCGCTCAAGCACAGAGGCCGTCTGAATAAAATATAATTGCAAATATAATCTGGCCGAAACGTCTAGACTCTAGGATGCATTCTGGCAATATCTTATCAGATCTTATCTGTAGTCAATGTCCGTGAATTATAAACAAAGTGAATTTATCCATGTTATTGTTTTAATCTTAATCCAAGCTAAAATCCACTAAAAATAACTAGATACGGATATAACAATAGGAGTTTCACACGAGCAGTGATTTCTAAAGTTTACCAAGGATGTCTAGCGGAATATCGTTTCGATATAATATGACGAGATTTACCAAAGAACCACCGACATAACCAGTTCATTATGGTTGGTTTAGATTCATTTAATTAAATAATTGTTCTGTTAATTATCATATCGCTAAGTGTTAAAGCCATTGCTAACAAAACACTTTATTATTAATGTAAACATCATAGATTATGTTGCCAAAATAGGTATTAGTAGTATTTACGACAATAAAGCAACTTGATACTTGTACGATGTTTGACGTAGTACTAAAAATTACTAGTAAGTATCAAAATTACTCTTGAGATAAGCATCTTATGTATAATATCTTATATTGGAGTTGTTAGAGTTTAGACAACCGTGGTGCCGCTATTATTTTCTACTCTATTTGGCCACCCTGTAAGCTTTGCATTATAAAATTATCATTCATGTATCAATATGAAATGTACAGTAAATCGAATGCATATAAATGACGAAGATTCAAAATCTATAATTTGGCTGAACTATAATCATCATAAACATCCCACTACTGGAACACACAGTATTCTCGCCACGCTTGTCCAAAGCGAATTGACAGATTTGACACATAGGTTAACTCGATGTGCAGTTTTCATCACGATGTTTTTCTTCACCGTTAGCATCTGCTTAAATGACGCATGCTTTTCGGCCAGCATTCAAAGTCGCGCCACGGATGAGCTATACTGAAGACTTAATACATCAAACAATGCTACATGGATTCTTTTGCTTGCCACTGTGGCGAATATTACTTACCTCCTCAACGCTGGGCACGTTCTTCCTGCCGCCACAGCGCAGCGTCTTCCTCAGGTTGGTCAAACAGACTGCCGCTGTACCCTGACAAGGTCGCCTGCGGTCCGCCGCCGCCGCAGACAGGTACTCCACTAAGAACGGCCTGAAAACATATTGTATTTCGTCTAATATACTCAAATTTTTATTTCAGATATTAAGAAATATTCATATTTCTTATTTTGTTGCCTTAATCATCTAAAAATACTGTATTTATTTACTTGCAAAAATTTTACGTTTAAAAAAAATGGACATTTTTTTATACAAAAGAAGACTGTTATTATTATTATCACTGTAGGTTTACAAATAAAAAAAATCTTAGTGTTTTGAATAAATTATTCATTGGCACCCCCATCCCGAGCTAACAATGGTTATAGTTCACCCTACATCACTAGATCCGCAATGTGCAATCACCATATTTTCTTTGCGATTTTTGTCGCCACATAATTAACGAAATACTATTTCTGAAAGAAATAAACGAGTGTTTACTTTGAAATCACGTTTTATTAGTCTGGCATTTTAACTAATTAATGGCTGCGTCCTGTAAACACGACCAGAGTGCCATGTGAAAATTAAAAATGAAACAAGGGATAATATTAACGATTAACGAACTCATTAGAAAGTGTTAGTAATTCAATTTCAATGTAAATTCAAAAAAACTGGCAAGTGAATGCTTGTTAAAACCTAACAAACATTACAAACCTTATAATATAGAACTTGGTAAGTGTGTATGTAACTAGAAAGAAAGAAATTATACGCCGCATTTTCAGCAAAGCCAGGTTTGCACTCAGCATATTGTTGTGCCGAAATTATATAAGACACAACGCTGCTATCTGTTTAACTATATACATATATATATATATATATATATATATATATATATATATATATATAATTTGTAAACAATATGAAACTAGGATAAGTATAGAAAAATTAGGTAAAAAAATTCCAGGTAACGCGCGAGGGACTATAAACGATAATATTGTATAGATACCTGAGCGTCTCGGAGCATGTGAAGTAGGCTGCGAGTATGGACATGAGCCGCCAGGCGCGCTGGCAGGAGTCGGGCGCAGTCGACCGGTTGGACGTGGTCTGCTTCATCAGCTGGCAGTACACCTCATCGCGGAGCTCCGGTACTGCGTGACAATGCTGGAAACGAATGAATCACATATATCAACATAATCTCTCACCAGACTACAAAGACAAACACTTTAAACATACTGGGAAAACAATTTAATACTAGAGTTGCTAACATGATAATTATATCAATGTGATATTGTTCTAGTTCAAAATTCTACTTAAAACTAATTGTTGTTCCTGACCTGGTATGGACTCGAGAATTTGTAGTCATATTATAATACTTTTAGTTAAAGAATATAATACAATAGAGAAAAGTAATAAAAGTCTAAATGTCTCTTTGTGATAGGCATATTAGAAGTTTTCTTCTTTTCTAGTACAATACGTATGTTATATATCGTATCTGTTAAGAAAGAACATCGCAAGCGAAATCTACAATTTAGCTTATTTTATGATTTTAATTTTTAAACTATGTACAATGTTCTGAAATAAATAATATAGAAGTCCCGAATCGCTGTCGGTTGGGAACGAACGTGGATATAACATTTTACAGGAGATGAGGAGAGCTACTTTACAATATATTTTTTAATATATGTTCATAATTTTGCTACATTGCAGATATCAGAGATTTATCCGTGCAGAAACGGAGAAAGAATACAATTTCTTGCGGCCAGATGACTTATTCTAAGAGGCGACAAAACAACCCACAGCCAGTTGGATTTTGCCCGACTGGATGACTACCACTCCTGGTCAAGAGTATGCAGTCGTAACAAACTTGAGTTGTGTTCCGGCATTAGTGGCCAGGTTTTAGACTCTCTTAAGAGAGCAGCAGCGCATTTGTAGCACCTGTGGTGTTGCAAATGTCCATAAGCGATGGTGACCGCTTTCCATCAATCAAATGGGCCGGCTACCTGTCTGCAGAACTCACGCAATAAAAAAAGATATAGGCCTAAAGGCACTTACTATATTTTTCTATAAAAGGCCCGATAAAATACCTGATTTCCTTTATAAAGTTTTAGACTCAAATCAAATAAAATAATTTATTGTATTAAGTCAATGTACATGGAATAGAATCAGATGGTATAATGACATTGTTACAAAGATCTACATGTTTCTTGGCTGTTTGCCGTATGACTATTGCTATAATTATTAAGAAAACTTATGTATGTCAGTCATTACTCTTGTTAATGTTACATGTATTAGGGTTATTATTAGGGTAACGTCTAGAGAAGATAATTATTTAATACATGTTATTTAAGCGCAATTAATTATATACAATTCACACGTATCAGATAGTTATATATTTATTGAAATATGTCATTGAAGAATTCATTAGTACGTAAGCTTTATCTACAAGCAGACTCAGATTAGAACCGCAGAGTAATATTATCTAACTTGTCTACAGATAATGCTAGCAACGTGCAAACATATAACAATTCAGACAAAACGGTACCAACACTTACCATGAGCACAGTATAAACGCATTTAACTTCGGTCAGATCTTGGTGCATCGCGCGTTCGTTGGGCTGCAGATCGCCGCAGTAGGCGCGCACGCACGTGAAGCACTCGAGCGCGGGCTGCGTGAGCGCAGGCGGCAGCCGGAGCAGCGGCGCCCGCAGCTGCGTCGCCTGCCACTTGACCACGTCCGTCTGCGCCTTCCATGTCCATTCGTTGCGCTTCGCCTTGCTCTTCAGCGACGAATCCGCTTTTAAGATTTCTAATCTGCTGGTTCAGAAAAATCTCGATTAGTAGCTACATTGTAATTCTTATTATTTCTATCTTTCTCTTTCCTAGTGCTTTTTTGCGAGTTGGAAATATACTATATACAAGCCTAACTGCTTGAGGACAGCCTAAAACTTACGTAGCTCTAGCGTTCCGTTTCAGCTACCAACAATATGATTTTCATTGTGTAGTGTAGATAACTTTTTACTTCACCTCTTTGGTACTATAGGTCTTACAGCTCATGAGTCATGACATAATACCTGTATACGGGAAGCGTTTTAACAAGTCTTTGGGATCCGGAACTGAGGTACCGCAAGTTTCGTAGTTGCTTCGACAGAGGAGCATTAAATAGACGAGTGGGAATAACTCTTTACACTACTATCTTTACAATAACGACCACATTCGACGCATAACTTGATTAGATATTATCAGGCTTGCTTAAAGTTGGATTTGACTCAATTGTATATTAACCTAATGTTTCTTTGTTGACCAGTTTCTAATTACAGACCATTTATTTGCCATACTATCGGTTAAAATTTAACATAATCTGCACACAAGTATGTCAAATTTCAATTGACGGTAAGGCAAGTGAATGTATAATACGATATAGAAATCGGCCATATAAGTCGTGCGCAGGTTAGCCGATGGTCGCCCTTCCCGCTTCCTACGACTGGAACCAGGGCTTGTCAAAGTAGTACTAAGAACTAGACGAGTGCGGGTCGCAGTTGTGGGAGGCGGGAGACAGCGGCGTAGCGTGGGTGACAGCCACCCGAGCGGCAGACAAATTTGCTGCCCCTTTTATTTAGGTATTTCATTTTAATGCATACTATTGGCCTTACTTATAATCGTTTGTTAAATTTTAAGAAACTGCTCAACAACTGGTTAACGAAAATCTTACCCATAAACTTCTCTTAAGGATAAGAGGTGGTGGTAAAGTAACTCATAAATAACTGTCAAAAACAACCAACATCGAGAGGTAGTTTAAGTGACTGCTAAGCGGCAAGATGGCAAGTTTTATTTGAAACAGCCATTGATTAGGGGCTTAAGAGTCTCTTATTTAAGAGATGGCTAATCCTTTCTTATCGAGATTATTATAAGTAAGGCCCTATATCTATATTATAAAGAGGTAAAGTTTGTGTGTTTGTGACGTTGTAGGGAGGGAGTAATCTCTGGATGTACTGAACCGATATTAAAAATTGTTTTGTTTTTTTAATTTATTCATGACCATAGAATTAAAGTCTTTCAGTCGGAAACATGTTAATTAATAGGTCTTCGTATAGTATCGCAGTTGTATTGCAGGCTACAACCGACGCCATTCAATGGAGTTCTTGTGAAAACTCGAAAGATCACATCTGACTATACAGTTCACATTTCTCACAAAAACACATAATTTCTACTCAAAAACTATCAATATCCTGCAACTATTGTTCATTTTAGAGTAATTATACACATTTTTAAAAAATAAAACTGCACAGCACAACGTCTCCTTTCAGTTCCCGCCAAAAACTCCTGTTAAAAATTCTTTTTCTTTTGTGTTGCCAGCAGTCGCTACAAAACATCATCCAAAGAAAGGGGATTCCCCGAATTCGTCACAGAATAAGTAATGTTTAATAGTTCTGTATACTCATTTTTTTATATTTATTATTACAACCTAAATTTTTGTGTATGCGTTTTTTTATTAAAAAAAATTAATGTTGGATACGGGTCGCATGCCATACGTGATTGAGGAGGTGGGGACTGAAAATCAGCGCTGTGTCGGACTAAGGTTCGGCACAGCAAAATGCTGAGTGCCAACCTCATTTTCAAATTGCGGCATACAATTTCTGTATCTGTATAATTTTATATCTTAGTACTGTTATGTGTTGTGTGTCGCTATTGGAAATAAATATTTTTCTTTCTTTCTTTCTAATGAAAAATTCCGTGCTCTTTTCAATCGGTCCGAATAACAAGTGTAGTTGCGATAAAAATATGAAATGGTTCAAATATTTAAATTATTTATTGTGAGATTTTGCCGCCCGCTAAAAAGTGCCGCACCGCTACGCTACGCCACTGGCGGGAGGGGTCGTCATCATCAAACCTTCTGCGCACGACTTATAAGTAGAACTATGAGATAATAGTTAACCTTTGGAGATTTGATATTATTGAATTTAAGTAATTATTTAATGTATTGAATACAGATACTCTATAACAGGTTATGTAAGAACTCGGCCGCTTAAATTAGCATAAAATATCTCTAATACTATTTGGCAGAGGTCAAAATAGTGTACAACACTAAAGTTGCTAAACGCTAGTTCGATTAGGTAAGTTCTCTCTGTTTCTCATAGTATATATATTCTTAGTATTGTGCCTAGCACACACCATTAAAACTACCTACGTTTCAATAGATCATAGCCCACCCATATTCCAATAGAGAAGATAGTTGGCGAATACCACCTCTTTGGGATCCGATCATAAAAACTATCAAGACCCTAACCCAGCAAAAAACTGCCAAACCTCAGGACTCTGAGTTTTTTCTACGTGCAACATACACCCAATTTGATTAGTAAAATAATTTTCTCTTTATTTTACCTCCTACATCTTTTAATTTAATATTATATACAAAATTTTGGGGCTAGGCATGTTGCGGACGAGTTTCTTGCGCCACTTCCTCTCTTCAATCCGCAACAAAATGCCAAGCGGTGGTAAAAAAAATATTCTTTCGTCCACCGGACGAACATGACTTTTCCGGTTTTGTTTATCTTTTTTCTATTTTTCTCTTTTAGCTGGGATAGATTAGATTAGGCTCCTATAGAGGCAATAATAACGAAAACGAACAAGTTGGGGGTAGGATAAATAATAATTTATCATTACTCGTTGACGCTTGACGTCTTCCGTTATCACGAAACTTCGAATTAAAAATAATGTTGTTACGAGTTGCGGGACTCAAATTAATTTGCCGTTGGATTGATTATAGAGTTTATTAGAACTATACAAAGACGTTTAACTCAGGTACAAATATAACCGAACACAACAAGTCCAAACGTAATGCGGAAGGTCGTAATTCAATAAAACGCGCAAAGTCCGTCACTATGGTTCCCGATTGTAGTACAAACGTCTCGCTTCGTTCGTGGTTTTCGCCAGACTAACTCCTTCCTTAATCGGGCCATTGCTTTATAATGCACAAATGAAATATGTCTGCTCGGCAGCGTGGACCGTATTTCCTAGAATCAACTTGTACTTTAAATCCGTAACACCTGGCTAACGATAACAATACAACAATAAGCTGTATGCCAATAAGTAAATAAAAGAAGACGACCATAAAATAATTTCAATGTTATTATTAATTCAAATGCCGAGGGGTAAAAAAAGTGCTTTGTTTCACATATGCAGGTGGATTTTGTGTTTGTTGGGACCTGAGTTGTAACAATAAAAATAAAATGCCGCGCTTAAAACCGTTAAAACGTAGTTTTAAGCAGACGTTTCTTTTATTGATTCAACGTCAAGTTATAGGGGAAATCCGTGCACTATTAGATGTTTTTGTTATATTAATAAAAGGATTTTATTACTCGAAAGCCGTTGCAGGTATAATTAATGAGTATAAAACTTGAACAAAGATGTTCTATGGAGCCGCCCGCTTTCTACTTCAACGTTGCGCAGACGCACATTTTCCTTAAAAGCGTCGTAATACTCTTTTAATCACCTCATTTATACTACTTTCAATGGTTTATCTTACTTTTGTCGTATGCACGCCCAACACGTTAAGTATTGTTTATGGTAGTCTACATGGAAAAAAGAGCTTAAAGCAGCCGCTTTCGCAAAACTGTATGATAACTATTGGGTTCAAGAACTTTGTTTCAAATAAAAGAATTTTTACAATTCACTTAAACTATGACCACATTTATAAAATATTGAAAATAAATTGTAATTTATAACACGAAAGAAAGCAAAAATATAAAATTGCAGGTAGTTTTGATTTATTTTCTGTATATGCAAGGAATAAGTTCCTTCTAACCAAAATAAACAAGGATCTAGAAATTCGTGGAAGTGTTATTGTGCAACTTGTTAGTTTTTATTTATTTAATTTTATATTGTACAGGGTGGGCCAAGAATTCGTTAACATTTGAATGTAACACCCCGCGCAAACACAAGCCGTGCGGGGCGCGGAGAGGGGTCTTGCCTCTAGCTCGTTTCTCGGAAATTTAGTCGCAATAGATCGCTTTACGGGGCCTCAGCGCGCTTATTGTGTGAAACAATTTTATTTAAACAACAATTCGCTCATTGCTGTGGGAAGGGAACGTTCAGCAAAAGGGATCATTGGACCCTACTTTTTCGAAATTCTCGCGGCCGTTCGCCTACTGTTAATTCTGCTGAGTATGTGAAAATGTTACGGGAGTTCTTGGCACCGATGCTACTGGAATTTGCTAGCCACAACCGTTTTAACAAGATGGAGCCACTAGTCACATATCCAACGAGTCCCTGCCGGTGGTAAAATAAATGTTTCTGGAAAAGCTGATTTCCAGACGAAGCGACATCCCATGACTAACCAGGAGCTTAGATCTCTCCCCAGCAGACTTCTTTTTATGGGGGTATTTAAAGAGTCGTGTCTACGTCTATAAACCAAATACACCATGTCAACTAAAAGAAAAAATCAGCGAAGAAATGTCGGCAAACTCGCAGTCTCTTTGCCGTAGAGTATTCGAAAATTTAGGTACTCGCTTAGAAGAGTGCAAAAGTCGAAATGGTGGCCATTTAGATGATATTATTTTGAAAATATAAATTCCAAGTAACAAGCTTTCTTATAAATAAACAATTTTCAAAATATGTCAAATGGTTTTTTTATAAGATTTTTTTAAATGTTAACTAATTCTTGGCCCAGCCTGTATTTATTTTTCATCATTCATTCTATTACTTCAAATCAGGTTGGCTTCGACTCGTCTCTATGTTTTGCTCTGTACTGATGTAGACTATATTATATGAACTTTCTTTGTTATTATTAAATGTAATAAACCGAATTAAGTTCTTTTGTAAGTGAAATAAAGCTGTCTGGGGCTTGATACGCGTCGCAGCCGCGGGGCCAACTTAAGCCTTTGAAATATGCATGAATCGACAAAACCTAAACCGCCGTCAGCGTTACTTCTGCAAACTCATTCTTGTTCAATTGGTGCTTATGAATATGCAATGGTTGTTGATGACATTCATAATGTCAGGAATTTGAGAATACTTATACAAGTAGAGAGTACAACTACTTAATCGCGAAAGTGAAATCGTTTTAATTTAATACACATGAAAAAAATGTGTTTGCCTTAATATATTATATATAAAAATGAATGTTTGTCTGTATGTCCTTTATAGAATCGTAAACTATACATTTGATCATCTGATGATGTTTAGCAAAGTTGTTGTGCATGAATGAGCCAAAGAAGGTTTCTGAGTTGGTTCACAATTGGACCCAGTAGGTGGCGCTGCTGTCGGCATATCGATTGAACCTTTTCCGGGCAGGACGACGTCTGCCGGGACAGCTAGTACGCAATAAATTGTATTTATTATGTCAAAATCGCCGTGTAAGAATGGTCATTTTTGAAAATTATAGATTACTCAAGTGAGCCTGGCAGAGGTTGTCCTTTTTGTAAAATCTTCATTTAGAAAGGGCTTTGAGAGGTTGTCCTGCCCTAAAAAAAAACCTAGAACCCGATTGCAGCTCCACCTACCGGGTCCAAATGTGAATCGAAACCAACCCGAGACCCACTGCAACTCACAAGAAAACATCAAAATCGATCCAGGGGTTTAGGAGATATTCAGTGACGAACACACAAACATAAGATTATATATAAAAACTACAGTTTTGTGAAACCCCGAGAAGTAGCTCTAATTTACCTACATAAAAACTTATTTAGGTTCTTATATCATATAACCCTTCATTGAAAATTATCTATTTTATACTATTTAAAGAAGATAATTTTATAACGTGAAGATTAAAAAATTGTAAAATTTAAAACAGTTTATTTAAAATCTACGGTAAATAAAAAAACCCATCAAAGAAATCCTATTTGTACAAGAGTTTTATCTCATCCTACTTTTTATGTAATTTGAATACGATTCAATACCAGTCTTTTGTATAACTTTTAGGTAGTGAACAACAATTGCGAAACCCGGAAGATTATTGTTGGGTAACTGTGAATGACTCTATTCGTGTGAAATACTATGAGAAGGGGGACGCGTAAAGAATCATTTGAAACATTTCGGACGAACACGCTTTTGATGGTAATCACTTTAATCAAGGCTAACGAAGACGGAGAAAGAAATATATTAACAGCAATTAAGATGGCTCTGATTATGCTGTTGCAATTTTATGATGGTTTAATTAAGTTTATGTCATCTAGATAATATACAACTGTGGCCGTAATTGCGTAATGTTCACAGCATCTGTGATTCAGTTTTACGAATGTTTGTCCGATTTACTCACTTAACCGGGGATTATTCCCAAATTAAAGATATTGTCTGTGGTCAAAACCCCCTTTTTTATAACAAAATCTACGGACTCTAAGTTCCGTACCTTTTTTAGAAATTTAATTTGGAAAAGTATTTGAAAATTGACATCCTTCTTGTTGAGCGTTTGTTGTATTTGTGTTGAGGCGTCAATTTTATACTAAATACTTGTGCTAGTGCGTAGTGTATCTGGTTTGTGGTTGTGTATGTTTAGTGTGGCTTATGTTTACGGTATATGTTTTTTTTGTATTTTTTTTTATAATTATATATTTTGTTATATATATTGTGTTATATTATATTCTTGTTTTAGCACATACCTAGTCTAGTTAGAATTTACTAACTTATCTAGTGCCCAGTGTGTTGTTTTTAATTTTTGTGACCGGGTTGTTACATATTTAATAAACCGTCTTATTTATAGGTTTAAAATAACGCCGTTAGCAAATAACCTATATTAGTGAATGGTACAGACGTTATTAGTCGAATCGCATCTCAAATTACGCGTTAACCCATTGCTACACCTGCGTGAAACGAAGCACATGAAGCAGTTAAGCTCAGAATTTCCAAGACTAAGGTTTCCAGTAGCTATTTCCTAGGTAAGCTTCAATTCTTCTTTCTTCAATCTACAACCTTTTTATAGGAACGTTTACAATATTTGCTCTCGTCTAAGTTATCAGTTAGTAACTTCTACTTACTAAATTATTAATATCAAGCGATAATAATTCTCAAAGATTTGACTTTTATCCGTTGTGCCTTAAATTATACATTTTTCAACTTTTAGATTAAGTGCATCTTGGAAAACAGGCATAGATAATGTTTTGGCTTTAATAAAGATAGTTATGGCAACACAATGGCACAGAAAAAGCATTATTGTGAAGTGTGTACGGTCCGTAAACGGCATGGAGTTGCATAGAATGTAAATGTTATATTTGCAAGTAGACAAGCCCAGGCGCAGGTTTCGATTTGTTTAACAATAATGGTTTTCGTTTGTTTTAGTAGCCACGCGTGGTTAGTACCCGTGACTGATTGTTTTGCACTTTGTATAGTTGGTACTCTCACTGCATACGAAGTATTTTGTTACGGATGCCTTTATGATCAAATAACCTACTTATGATGATTGATTATCCATCACACAATTGTAGATAATTTGTTTTTGCGCATGAGAAATGGGTAGTACTTGTTTAGTGATAAACATGTAGGTTTAATATTTGAATATATTTAATAGTTCGACTTTTAAATAAAGGAATTAGACCTCCCAATGTAAAATTGTAGTAAAATAAATTAAAATTTTAATGTAGACATTAGTAGTCTTTATAAACTAAGGCATCGAACAATTGTCTTATCTAAATAGAATATGATAGATGGTAGTAGTAAATCAGCAAAAAAATAACCTAAATGTAATACCAAATTTTTCAAAAATGTACACCTCATGTACACGTTGGGTTTAGCTAATTGATTTATCAGTGGTCTATATTACGTAACTATTTATATTATACTTTAGTACTACTTTCTGTTAGTAGAGATTAAATTCGCCTAAACGTAGAACCTCCGAATATATACCTAAAACCTTATGCACAACTACATATATACGTAATCGATGTTTTGCAAAAAAAATTAACTTTTTATATTAGGAAGCAGCAACGGAAGTTTATCAAAATACACGCGATTGATTATCTTTGTTATTCAAGTCATCAAAAAAGGCAGGCAAAGGATACATCCTCATAAATCCGTGCAACACAGTCATGCTGTAGTTATCAGTATCAAGTTCCACGGAAACATTATAACATCTCAAAAAGTTATATTCCACTAAACAGTTGAGATTTTCCGCACAAACACACAATTCCCGCTTAATTAATTAATTCATGTTGAAATAAATTTTGATACACACTGCACATCAAACAAAACATTATTGTTAAATTCCCGCCAAAAATACAGAGTGACAAATGACATACAACAAATCACCATAAACCGCAGTTTAAAAAAATACAGATGAACCATAAACACCGACATATCAAAACTGTTACACAACTTTTAAAAATGGAATAAATATCTCACAAGGGCATATTTTCGGCGTTTATCCTCTCGCCCTCCGATAGGCTGTCACCGGTTATGTCGTCGGAGGTCGACATCGTGCCGTGTCCGATCAAGCACTGAACGCCGTGTTCCAAAAGAGGGGAAAGTAAACAAACACGAGGAAGCACTTTTGCATTATTTAACATTTTCGGCTTAATTGTTTACGTGCTTATATTTTTTTTACGTCCTACGCGTGCAATACATAAACGCACATTGGTATGGTATGTTGGGCATTACTAAATTTTAATCAAAATCGTAACATTTTTTTAAGTAATCTATGTTAGGCTTGCCGATGGGGACATAGCGTGTTTGTACATTTAACAATCGACTTTTGAAACAGACTCAGAAAAGTCTCAGACTCAAAAACATAAAACGATTGATTAAAACTGAAATTTAAATTGAATAACTCTTTCTGTACTTATATCTGAAATAAAATGCATGATCTATGACTATGATGCACCAATAATAAACGATTTTTATTTTTAAATATGGCTTCGTATTAGTCCTGGAGTACAGTGATCCAAATTTATGAACTTTCCGTTTTGGAATAAACATATTAAACAGGCATCAGGTGAAAAAAATAGCATTATACATATGTATCCGTGTCCAGCTAAAATTCGTCAGTCACAACAATATTTCAATGAGTTTGTCAAAGTAGATATGATAATAATATATATAGTTAGAAAACAACTAAATATTTTTATCCATTATTCAAATGTACGTTTATATCATTGACTGACGCACAAAAATATGAAAATAATTATTTACTTTTTGATTAGTATTTAAATTAAATTCATGCGTTTCTTAATGATGTGTTTCTCAACAACAGTTGCGTTACCTTATTAATGTTGAACATCACTTCATAATGTTAATTTTGTTACCGTAGTAGTAGTCGCATAATTTCCGTGTGTGACATCAAGTTACGAATTACGTCAAAAGCCTACAACTTTTTACGTTTAGTACCTAGTTCTAACGCATGTCTGCCGTGTCACTAAGGTACGATGTAAAAAAGGTCTGGTAGTTTAGTGGTCAGCTTACTAGCGACCCAAAATCAAAGGTCGCAGGTACGAATCCTGGCTCACAAGTATGCACCATTTAGGCAGTTATCTGACCTAATGTGCATATTGTTACTGTTACGGCCTAGACGACGAGATATACAAATTCACACCTGTAAAAAACACATTTTATTACCTTTCGGCATTTTGACTTCTTTTGTTTACTTTGTGTTTAAAATTTGTTATTAGAAAACAGCCCTTTGTTGTATGGTAGTCTTTTATGGCAGTCATTAGTTATGTTACGGATTTAAAGTACAAACTGATTCTAGGAAATTCAGTCCACGTGGCCGGACGGACACATTGCATCTGTCCAGCATAAAGCAATGGCTCGAGGGAGGGACGAGTCAGTCGAGCGATAACCACGAGAGAAGAAGACGTGTGTACTACAATCGGGAATCTTTTAGTGACGGGCTTTACGCCCGTATTGCTTTTATGGAATTACGACCTTCTGCATTACGTTTGGACTTGTTGTGTTCGATTATATTTTCACCTGTGTTTGTATAGTTCTAATAAACTCTATAGTAATTCTAACGGCATTTTAATTCGAGTCTCGCGACTAGTAACATTACAATTACTACGTGATAACGATGAAATATTTTGGAGTTCTGTGGATGTTTTCAGGTTTATTACTTCATCGTTAATATCTAAGACTAACGTCTCGCTTCGTATTGGCTTCATTACAAAAGTAATGAACAAACAACGTTACGTTTTTTCAAAGTTTGACTAACGATACCAATCTACGCTGTATGATAGTCACCTCTTTCTAAACTTTATTCTCCTTCCAGGATCTCCAGATTGAATTAAACAAAAATCCCCGTATCCGCCAAAGAATTTCCCCAAAATAATAAAAAAAAACAGTTTTTTTCCACACAGATATCATTGAATAAGAAATTAGACAAGTGCGTTTCGCACCCCACACATTGAAGAATTTTGTAAGGCGAGAAACTTTTGTTATTTTTATTTTAACCGACACCAAAAGTGACATGTAATGAATACCATTACAATGATTGTATACGGACATGTGTGAATTTAACTGTTATTAGCAATTTCATGCCAGGTCGAATATTTTATGGCATTTTTAATATGGCCAGGGTATTAAAATACTTCGCCAATATCCCCAGTGCAGAAATTTTCATCCCCAAAAATGTAGCCAGGAAATAATTGTTCCCAAGAGTCCCCCGCTCCCCTTCCGTAAAACAATTGCCCAAAATGGGGCAAACACACAATCTTGAGACCCTGTTCATTTCGTAATTTTGTAGTATTATACAGGCTACTCTTTAAAAATAGACAGATGGATAGAGGGGCGGATTTCATAAGGTTCACTTTGCGCTAGAATGACTATGGAACCCTAAAAAGAAAATAAATGTTTGTAATGTTATATATAAGACAATATACTATGATATGGTTAGAAAAAAAATTAACCATAATTATTTCATCAATATTTATTTTAGATAAATACGTGGGACACAGAGTTTTATAGTTTTTAGAGCGAAAATAAACACGCCGAGACGAGCCTGCTTCCAATTTGTTTATCATACCACGGCATCATTCCACCCGGGCCTGCTTCTGAGCATCGGTGAGGTTGTGCGGCATCCAGCGTGAAACTATCTCCTTCACGCGAAGATGCACGTGTAGAATATCGTGAAGGCTTCCCGAACCAATCCTCAGTACGTGCTGAAGCTGACGAGCAACTCGCGTATTGTCTTGGATTAAAATTTACACTGCTAGCACATTTTATTCCGTAACAGCGCTCAAAGGGCGACCACCTCTTACTTCATCCCCCAAAGTTAGTCGACCGCGTTTGAATTCGTTGTACCAACAATACACGGTTGCCTTAGAAGAGCGTTCATTGAGGAGGGCCCAAGCCTGCCAGGGCATGCAGAGTTGGGAAACCGCATACACGTAGCCCGGCCATAAGGCGCAGGATGGAACACCCATGGGTCTTAGTGGGTATCCCTAACTGGGGAGCGGCAATAGCGTGGCACCAGTTCTGACTGAGCACGCTAATGCCACCCCCGATCTGGCGGATCCCACACTCACACGGGTCGCGAACATCCCCCCAGGCTTCTGTGCCTGTCGCGGCCTAGTCCTCAAACATATTTCCCCTGGCCAAAAAAAAAGAAGGGCCTTCGTCCATGAATGCCATAAGAAGTCTATCGTACGATTCGCCCAGTTTCAGGAAACATTTGAAATCGTAAAAATCACAACACGAAAATGTTCCCGACGCAGATCAATTTTTCAATGAGACACCATAATTTAAATTAGATCGCAAATAATATAGAAGGACATTTTGAATTGGAACTTACCTAGTTCTAGTTATAAATAATCATATTTTCAAAATAGATTGTAACTGGCCAGTCTCTAATACATGAAAAATTTTTTTTCGCAATGCGCTCTGAGTGGTCTGGTAAATAATGATATTTTATTAATCTAATAGATTACTTACCGGCCAATTTTAAGAATCAATCATCAATTTTTAAAAATGTTTATATTTTTATATTAAAACATTTTCAAAATAACAACAGGATTTGAATATGTAAAGAAAGAACAAATTAGTCTATTTTCATTAGCACTCTGAATTTTCAAGTTTAAATCGATACGAGAAAAATAATACTATAATCGATACCTGCAGTTAGCTCTTAGTGAACTATTAAAATTCTGTGAGTAGTTTATATTACCCATTCTGGCTAATAATGCATTTCTGAGTTTTTTTTTCATACTCCACCTCTGAGGAACTTTTCTCTCTGGCTTTTTTCAATATTTTTTTATTTTGTATTTAATTTATTTTTTCACTTTTTATTATTCTTATATAAATAACTCTTGCTATAATTATCTGATAAGTAACTGTCGATCAATCTCATTTTTTAATAATACAATCTTCTTTCTGTTTTTTAATTAAGCACACATTTTTAAGTATTTAAGTATTGGCACTAGGTTTATATGGCTATAGGACAACAACTGGGATACTTGCACTAGGTTCTTGATCCGTGTTATAGGGGCGCACGGCATTGCCGATGCGACGGCTGCTCTGCCGCCGGATGACTGCCGCGGCCCATTCTTCCGCGTCAAAGAAACGACAGGGCTGCCCCAGTTGCTCTACTTAGTTCACACGATCACACGCAAAACAAACAGTATCCCAACGCATTGTTACTAAACAATAATTTAGCTTTGCTGTTTACAGTGACAAATCTCATAAGATGAAAGTTTTCGGAAAAAGGAATGTCATTGTTGTTTACATAGTCTAGTTTTTTTTTCTCTTTTAACAACTCTACGGACTCGAGTTCCGTACCCTTTTTACAACTTTATTTCTAGATTTAATTTTTAATTTAAAATGCTTATTAGTTATTTTGGTTCTTGTGTCTGACATTAGTTTAGTGATTTTTGTGTTGAGGTGTATGTATCTTACGAATAACTTAATGTATTAATTATACATATATACATAGTCACACACATAGACACACACAGAATTATACATACATAGTCTGGTTTTAAACTACGCAGTAATATATTGCTCCATCTGGGATTTTCTTATTGATAGCGACCGTTTCACGCAGATGTAGCGATGAGTTTAATGCGTTATTTGTGATGCGACATTGTTATTAATTGGTAATGCCGTTACACGTTGACAGATAAAGTATGTATATACACTGATGTAGTTAATTATTAACGGGTTATTTTTAACGCCATAAACAAGTCGCATATGGCCACAGTTACTAACATTAACACATCCCAGATGGAGCACGGACATAGGTTTTTTTTAAGTTAAATAATATGTGTGCGCGTTTCTACAGTTTGGTTTTAATTGGTTGATTGTGACGGTGTGTAGGATCTATTCTAGTGATTTCACTGTTGGACTTTCTAGTTCACTGAAATGCAAAGGTCGTAAATTCAATTTTCGGCATGGCAAATTCGGGTATTCTTTTTTCTTATTTACGTACTTTAGGTTTAGCTTTGGGAATATGAAATATGAGTTCGTTTGTTTATTTATTATTGTACGGTTATCATTTCAATATCGCCTAATGATATTGACCTGATTTACAATAGATTCGATTCAACGGGTCTTCAAGATTATAAGAAAATATTTCAAAGACCATCAGGCCGTTATGGCCAACTGAGCTTAAATGACTTGGTGTACTTGTGGCCGATAACAGTAAGTATTGTTGTTTGAGTCATCATTTTCTGCAAATGTAATTTGCACTATGAAATAGCACTACTATAAGTACCACGTCGTCATTTAAATTTATACTAATATTATAAAGGGGAAAGATTTGTATTTTTGTATGTTTGTAACGAATAAACTCAAAAACTACTGGAACGATTTAAAAAATTCTTTCACCATTATAATGCTACATTATTCCGGATTAATATGGGCTATATTTATAAATAGAAAAAATTAGGGTAAAAATATTGTGTTTGAGTGGCTCCCGCAATGGTTTCGATTCACAATTAGACCCGGTAGGTGGCGCTGGAATCAGATTCTAGATTTTTATTATTTCAGGGCAGGACAACGTCTGCCCGACCCGCTAATAAGTAATATTTGGTTTCTTAAATTCTATTAGATCAAGCGATAGTAATAATAATAATAACAGCCCATAAACGTCCCACTGCTGGGCTAGCCTCCCCCCCCCCCCTAAAGGGGAAACGGACAGTATACCCGCCACGCTTGTCACACGCGTGTGTTTATGTGCAGGTGGCATCACGATGTTTTCCTACACCGCTAGCCATTACGCTACCAAACACAAGTAGGTATTATCTTAACTAATCACAGTTCAGTGTTGGACGTAGGATCCCCAAGTTTGTACTATACATCCTGATCCGGATCTATTCTTTTTCAAGTGCTATCGACAATCTTACGCCGATGAGCGGTGCCCGGGGGGTCTCGTACGCTACGTTTGACAATATACGGTCTTCATTCAAAGATTTTCACCGGTCTTGCAACAAACCTCACTGACCGACTGCCATTTCAGAGCTATTTCGGCTTGATCTCATACGAATATCGTCACATCTGATTTTATACACGAAAATAAAGTCCAACATAGCTCATTGAGCGACAATAAGTTTGTGGATCAATCTCCTGTCAATAGTCATGTCTCGGTACCTATACGTCGTAAGAGGTAGAACGCATTGCTCGATGACTCTCGCCCTCAAACACATGTATTCTTATTAAATTCTAAAAGCTGTTGACGACCTTGACGAGAATCTGTTCTTGTAAGTTTTGCACGCTAAAAATGGCACGGCATTCTCACTATAGCATAATTTTGTAAACTGTAAGCTATCTTATCTGACATTATTTTTTAAAGATCTTTAGATTCTTGGAGTGACCTATATTAAATATCTACAAGCTGATGATGAAAGACTCCTTTTTGAGTTGGTTCATATGTACTACGTATACTCGATATATTTTACTACACTTCATCTGTGCAGGAACGGAGAAAGAATATAATTTCCTGCGTCATGGCGGCCTGTTGTAAGAGGCGACAGAACAACCCACAGCCAAGTGGTAGTGTATTTGCCCATCTGGATGGCTACCACCCCTGGTTTAGGTCTAAGTTGTGTTCCGACATTAATGGTCAGGTTCCAGTTTCCCTTTAGAAAGCGGCAGCACATTTGGAGTTACAAATGTCCATAGGCGATGGTGACCTCTTTCCATCAGGTGGGCTGTCTGCTGAACTCATGCAATAAAAAAAGACATATAATAAGTAATGTTTTATTTAAACCTTAAAGCCAATACTGTTCTTTGAGAAATAAACGATTTAAACCTTAAAGCCAATACTCTTCTTTGAGAAATTAACAATTTAAACCTTAAAGACAATACTGTTATTTGAGAAATAAACAATTTACACCTTAAAGACAATACTGTTATTTGAGAAATAAACGATTTAAACCTTAAAGATAATACTGTTCTTTGAGAAATAAATGATTTAAACCTTAAAGACGATACTGTTCTTTGAGATATAAACGATTTAAACCTTAAAGGTATCCTCCTAACATCATAATAATTGCGATCATATCAACTTTCGAGTTAATTATCGAAATAACTCTGTAAGCATTACCAAACGTGATTAAAGACATGTATCGCAACGGAACAATTAAAGTGAAATATAAGCAAAATCATTGTTTTGTGGAAAGTGGAACGGCGGCGCGTGTTACGTATCATTTCAGTTTACAAATGATACAGAAATACGCTATTTGTAAATTAGTTTTTATTTATAATATTTGTTTGATTAAGATTTTATCGTATTCTTTAAGCAAACTATTAAATATTGTGACGAGTTAATTGTTAGAGGAATTTATTGTTTTACACGCCCAGAACAATAATGAAATACGTTTAGAATGGGTATACTAAGTCTTGTTTCATTTTACGAAAAAAATCGGCTTCATTGTTGCTCCAATTGACAAAAGAAAATATACCGAAATCCTAAGGCCAGTCACACTGGAAAACATACACCATTTATGTGGGAACCAATAGCAAGCACAAAATAAATAAACACAAAAGTGCTACTGACACCAAATTCGAAATTACTGTATCTTCAGGTTCTATGAATGCATTTCTCTTAGCTATTTTACATTTTACCAAGTGTTACACTGTGGCAAAAATATAACACTTCGTTTAAAAAATGACACAACAAGTTTGTGTGGTATTATTTAATCGTATGCTACATAAAGTCAAAATTTATATTTTGACTTTAAGAGTTATATTACTAATGTGCTATTTTCATGAATTCACTCATAGCATACAATATTTAAAAAACAAAAACAATCCATAAATGTCCCACAGCTGAGCATGGGCTTCACAATTTATGAAAGGACAATATACCTGCCACGCTGGTCCAATGCGGAATGGCGGCTTTGAGACATCGGTTATCTCGATGTGCAGGTCTCATCGCGATGTTTTCCTTCACCGTTAGCACGTGGCAATTGTAACAATATACACATTAGGTCAGAGAAACTGACTAAGAGATGTACGATTTATCTGATGAGGATTCGAACTCGCATTCTTTGAGTTTAGGATGCGAGTGGGTTGACTAAGCTTCCATGACTTATAACAGATAATTAATTATTTTTAGATTTGTTTGACGTTAGCCAACCCTACAATATGACATAAAGTGCATAGCATTCAATGTAAAGAGAATGCATTTAGCTTTTTGTAGAACCATTGTTATGCTGCCAAAGCGCGGAAGCTCTGCAAATATCAACATAGTAATTAAATAAATGATGCGTTAATTGCATTCCACTGAATTATTATGTAGCACTTCATATATGTGTTTAATTACAAATATACGAACCATGTGAAAAATATGAAGGTATTGAAATTAAAATGAATTAAAAAGTAACAATACATAACATTATCTTTATATATTTGAACATGATTTTAATATTAATATTGTACTATATTAAAAATATATACTTAAATAATAATAACTGGCTTATATTGGATTAGATTTAAATAGAAAATATAATATTATTACAAATTGGTATGTGAGTAATAAAGTTTGTTTCAGTTTTATCCCATAGATATTGTACTTATATGTTTTAAATAGAGCCACAATAAAATCAAAAAAAACGTGCTTCAAATTTATTTCAATTGTTCTAAAATGTCACGGTAGTTGTAATTTAAATTCCTGCTCAATCAATAATAATTGATGCTCTGTTTAGACTCTTTTTACTACTTGTACAAACCTATGACGCGATAACTTAATACGTTTAAGCGCTTGCGTACCGTTAAGTCTCTTGGATTAAAAGTTGATCAATTACTTAATAGTCTTAGACATAATTCCACCAACGTATAATAGATGGCGCGCGATTATTCGAAAAAAGTTACTTAGTACATACTATTTCTATGAAAAAGATTTATAATAACGTATGTCGGGTAGTAATTATGTAACAAACAAAAACGGGAGTGGTCCGAATAACAAGTTCGCGAATCACGCTCCATTTGACCAATAGCCCTTTGGTGCTGCCTCATTGTTTCACTTTCGTTAACAATGTAATCTAATTGATTATTCAACAAAACATGCCAATATTCAGAAGGAACTATACATAGTGTAACGTCCCGCTGCTAAAGGGAACACCTTCCGGTCAAGCGTGGCGCAATGTTTCGTGGAGCGCGATTTTCCATCACGCGGTCGCGGTTGGCCAACGACTAGCAGAACATTTGTTCATGTAAATATTATCTTTCTGGCCGTGGTTAGCGATTCGTTGACGACCTAATATTTATAGACTTATTATGGAAATGAACACTAAGTAGTAGATGATAGTAGCTGTCTCAGTAGGAAAGTCTGGTTTGATAGTTTCTCACCTCGTTCGCTAGATGTCGCTAGTACCGATTCGTAGTCATGTCACGCATGAGACATCGGTAGACTTGTTCATTTGAAAATTGGTATATTTATTTCAAAATGAAAGCCATAGAGCACATTAATATAGATGGAAACTAATTGATTATTTATTGAACATAATGATTCTAACCAACAAAGTAATTTAGGTTTCAAGGAGATAAACTGCCACAACAAAGTGTCCAGAAATATGTTTTCTTTGATTTATTTTGTATTATTTTGTTATATAATATGAGTGTTTTTGATTGCTGAAGCTCAGAAGACAGGCTGACGGTCCAACTGTACTGGAAAGTGGTTACCATCGCCTATGGACGTTAGCAATATCAGGTTCTGCCAATATGCTGCCAGCTTTGAAGGAGAAACTAGAACCTGGCCACTGATGCCGGAACACAAATGTTATGTCATGATTGTACAGTAAAATATTTATTTCTGATTAAATGTTTATTTGCTATGATCGATGACTGACTGACTTCATTTATAGGACTATGATTTAAATAATGAAACGCCAAAAAGCGTGAAAGGAATCACACGTGGCGCCACCTAGCCGTATAAAATATAAGAGCGTTTTAGAGTTACGATTTTACAGGGCAATTATCATTTCTAGTAATATCTTTTTGTGGACTTAAAATCTTTAATACCATTAGGTATAGATGTCATGAACAGCCATTAGAGATTTCCTAAATTTAGAAGATAGGACCACCTAATAATCTTACAAAGTCTTTCGAATGTCTTAAATAAACACCTTCTATTTTTATGTTTAACCCCTATTGCATCCATATTGCATAGTATATAGAGTATTTTATTTGTCGCACTTAATTAATGCTTATGATGCAATTTATCGCGTAATTGAAATTAACACTTTGTTTAAATAAGTTTACTAAAATATACATTTCCAGTCTGTGATGACAAAAGAGTATATAGCGCCATCTAGTCTTTTAGAGTAAAAGCGCATCACGGCTTCGAAGCATATGGAAAACACTGTGTAAACTTAATTTTTATTTATTTAGAATAATAAACAGATATACGCTCTACCCTTTCCAAGCATTTATTTTACTTTTGACAGCTCGATGACCCGTCATCAATGAAAGAATTAGAGTTAAAAAATTTATTCAAAACCGTTAACATAGTGTACATCAACCATTTGGTATTGCAAACAACTGATGTAGTAATAAAGTAATACTGTGTTGAAGTTGTTAGCGCCCATTTCCAGACAACTCGTTTGTTATAAAATTTTAAAAAAGAAAATTATTTTAAAGTTTATACGTCGTTTCAAACGTCAAAAGTAAAGTAAACGCTTGGAAACGGTATAGATGATTATGAAGAGGATGCATCGGTAACGCCGTTTAGTGACTCAAAAGAGAATGTCTATAATTGTCAGGTTTTAATTTCATTTGATTAAACAATTCAGTCTGTCCTAGCAAGCTCAAGTAACTACATGTAAGCAGATATCACATAACTGATATTGGCCATTTAGCGCCTTTGAGTTCTTAAATTTTTAAGGGGGTATCATTCTCATAATTTTCCAATATTATTGAGTATCATTTCGATACTTATTAAAATATTCAATTGTAAATACAGTGACTGAATCAATTTTAGCCGGTTTCAAAATAGCATAGAAGCGTACTCACTCTGGGCTCTGCCTGAAATGGTCCACAGCGAACTGCAGCAAGGGATGTCTGCCGTCATGCTGAGGCGTCGATTGATCCCTCCTCTCATCTCTACTGTCTCTGCTGTCCCTGCTGTCTCTGCTATCTCTATGATCCCTCTCTCTTTCTCTGTCCCTCTCCCTTTCTCGTTCTCTTTCCTTCTCTCTGGGAACCGGAGACGAAGTCTGTGCTCGTCTTTCAACATGTTCCCGCTCGCTCTCATCACGAGACTCTCGAGACTCACGGCTCTCACGGGACTCCCTCATTTCGCGCAGTTCACGCATATCTCGAGAGTCTCTAGAATCCCTCGACTCTCTGGACTCCCGTGATTCTCTAGCTTCTCTACTCTGCTCTCTTTCGGATACTCTTTCTTTTGCAACTCCATTTGTCGTCGGTTTTTGTTGGACCTGAAACAATTAAACAAATTTTAGTTATAAACTTTTTCGTGATAATATAACTACACATATTGTTAATATATTAAATATTAATCAGCAGACAAACACACACATTGTATATCCCCAAATTAAGCAAGTACCTTGCTTGTGTTATGGGTAACATACGACGGTCTACTCTGGGGTCGATCTCAGACATCCAGACCGTAGTAAATAACGAAAATTTGTAAACACAGAATGAATAATGAGAACGACTCATACAATGTGTTTGGTTATACCATACATACATATAAATTGTTTTTCCTTAGAATATCATTTTCGTACATTACAAACAGGGTTTTTGCACCAAATTACACTACATAGGGTCGCTTGCATAACGATCGCTTTTAAATAAAATTTTGTTAATCATATTAAACTGCCTAAATACGTTTTATACAAAACGCCTCATAATGCCTTGCATAATAAGGTGGTCTGCCATGTTATTTAGCTAAGTGTATTTATATGCCATCGGTAAAACGGCCACAAGTGTTCCGTACCACGCTGCGATCCATTTTTTGGAACAAACATACGAAATTTAGCTTTAATGCTAGTTGCTTTTGCGTAAAAAGGAATTTTAGTTGGCCAATGTTAAATTGTCATTTGAAATTTCGTTCGTTTGGTTAAGTTTGCTCCGGTTTTTTGGCAGCAACCTGAAGAGTGATTTTTTGCTGTGCCCTTTTATTTTCAAATAATAAATTAATACTGGTTAAAAATGAACAATAGTTGTAGAATGTTGACGAATAACGTTTCAATTCTATTTGGTTCCTACGTCTAATATTAGCACTATCAAAATGGCATATTAATTCTTTCCATACCTTTGTCATAAATAAGTACCGAAACAATATACTAAATTCGAAGCAATCTATCTAGCAACATAAATACCACAACACTTATGATATAAGTATGTATAATACCATAATAACTATTATACACAATAGTAAGGAACTAACTTTTTATAGTATTGAAAGAGCTATAAAAAGATACAAGATTTTTTCTGTAAGCTAAGATAATTGTGAAACATGGTTACAGTATCAAGGAAGAACTTTTTACACAGACTTTAAGAACTATAACACAAAACAATAATAATTAATCACACAAATTACGGATGTGTACGCGTGTAAAGAATTTTTTGAAGACGGTCAGCAGCGGCATGGCGTTGTTTGCGGGCAGGAAAGCGTGAATATGCGCAGGCGCAAGACATTTGCTGAATAATTCGCGTGTTTAGTATGCGGCTCGGACTTTATCTCTACGGTTTGGCGTGCAGAAATTGGTTTTTATGTAATTATTTCAAGAGAACTAAGCGGGTGGATTATTGTAACAGCATTTGCTCGTTAAAAGTTAGCCTGGTCTACATAAAACCATACTTATAAGTTTTATAGAAATAAGTATGGAGGAGGATTTTTTCACGTACCTATAATATGACGTATAATGCAATTTGATTTTTCTTATTTCAGACTTTGTAAACGAACCTTAATGTATTATATTATATTTTTCCCTCAAAATGAGTTTTGAAAAGTTATCTAAAGTCGATCCATATTAAAAGGTTCATTTCTCTCTGATGAATTGTCTGGCCGGAACGCATACACCACTTAGTCAGTTATATGATCTAATGTGCATATTGTTAAAGTTACCAAGTGCTAACAGCGGTGAAGGAAACCATCGCGATGCAACCTGCACATCGGGATAACCGACGTGTTAAACCTGCCAAGCGGCCTTGGACAAGCGTGGCGGGTATACTGTCCGTGGCTAATTTTATTATTTATTGTAGTCATCCATCATATAAACAGAAACTTGAATAATGCAATGACATTGACACGGTCGGTCCTTTTAGTTCTGTGCCTTTCAATCAAGTTGCAATTCAATTTGGTTGTTCCATCTAATAAAAGAATAACGTTAAATGCTATTATTAATCGATATTAACGCAGGATATACTTTTTTTTAATGAAATAATATTATTTTGAAATTGATTGACGATTGATTAAAGATAATTTCTAGTAACGTGACATTGTTTTGTGCTTCTGTAATAATATAGTTTTATATTAATTTAATTGGGTAATTTATTGACTAATTAATATCATAATGGCCAGGCACAGTTACAAATTGCCACTATTGTACGTCCGAAAGGACAAGCTGTCGTTGCAACAAAGAATCTCAATACCTCTGTAATTTTACCTTTGTTATAGTTTATACAATAAATGTTATTCTATTCTATTCTACATTTATCCTGAGAAACGGGATATATTCCGTGCAATATGGATATGAACTCTGCAATCGAAGCCGTTAGGAAAAAATATTTCAAAATACCTAGCTATTTAAAGAGTAGTTAGAATAATTTTCATTTAATGTATTAAATTGAATGGCAGCTTTATTGCTTATAGCCATTTCTTAGGATGAAGAGACTACACAAAAACTGGGGTGGGGATTTTGTGTAAATAATACTATATTCATAGTAATGAGATCCACGCTCTTCTACTTCGAATATTTATGTTTATAATCACTGCAATTGTAAAAGGGTGTCACAACGATAGTTGTCGATCGGTCACAGTAATCGAAGCTAATGGAGGATCTTGCAGATAATAGCCATTTCAAAACTGATTATTACATTAAATTGGCAACGAATATTTGTTCTTTCGCAGTTTCGCAGTTTCCAATACTGTACATTTTCAATACGATTAAGACAAAAAGAAATGACAATAAAAGACTGGTTAATCCATCCATATGTAAAGACAGTAATTAACTGTCTAATTAACAGCTTAACACGGTACATTAATAGCCGGTTCCTATATGAAGACTCCAGGGAAAATATGAATTTGTCATTTTTTGCGCAACTAATTTGTGAATGAAATTTTGTAGGGAATTTAGTACTATACAATAATAACCGAACAGAATAAACCACGAATTAAGCTTAGTTCTTGACATGTAGAAAATCGGATATAGGGAAAAGTAGCATACCTAAAAAGTCCAGTCACTTTCCCTGTCAAATCTGACCTAAGTTGGTTCTTAATTTTTTATGCTGGAAACCTTTTTGATTTTTGGGTGATTCAACTTTTATTTTTGTTTTATTGTAAAACTTATGGGTTTCCGAAGCACAAGGTTCCAAACTTAAAAATGCGATATCGGATAAAATTTGACATAAGCACCATACAAGTAATGTCACTGATTTAACGTTACTGCTGTGAATTAGACAATACTTTTTATTTGTCCTTATTAAAGGACAAATAAAATGTATTGTCTAGATAGATAGACCCTAAATTATTATTATTACTATTAGGGTCTCAAGTTTTCTTTTTCAGATTTTTTTAAATTAACGGCATACAAACCCACACATTGCATACCCCAAGCTACACAAGTTACGATTGTGTTAAGGGTCATATACAACGGACCACTCTGGAGCCGATCCCAGACACCGAGATCATAGTAAAGGACGGAAAGTTTATTCAAAAAATTACCGTATCAGGAATCGAGCCCGGAGATGTTGCAGTGAGATAAACCGGCAAATAAGGAGTCCACTTAACCACAGAGGTCGTAATTAAATTAGAAATTAAAACAAAAAACAAGGTAGAACTGCAACCATCGGGGTAAAATTTAATACACTTCAATGCCTTGTCTACATCGCATTCACTTAGGAATGAGGGACACGGGAATAAGCCTTACGCGTTCCTGTGAAGAATATCTAAAACAGACTTGGTCTAGAAACCAAGCCATAAAATTAAAATAAAATGACACTCGCGTTGCCGTAAATATGGCGATGCCACCGGTGCCCAGGCACAGGGCGTAGACTTTGGGGGGCGCAAGAATGGCCAGACCAGGCAGTACTATTATATTTTCGGTTTGCTTCTTATAAGTTACAGCTGCGCCCCTAGTGCTGGATCCCAACACATACGTACCGACATGCCAGAATTATCAAAAAATCGCGCTCATCTTTTTGGCAACGAACGAGCCTATTTGTGTTCTAGTTCTTAAAAAAAATGAGTTTTCTTCCAAAATATTATATAATTGGTCCACCAACACCAAGGTCCTTGTGCGTTATTTTATCACCCTGAATGAAATCAAGAAGGTCTATACATAGCATTGCTCTAGCCCCCCTTTACGGGGCCCCGGTGTGGGCGGGCGCCCTGTTGGCTCGCAACGTCGCAACGCTGCGACAGACACAGCGTATGCTGGCCGTCAGAGCCGTCCGAGGATATCGCACGATATCCTTCGAAGCGGCCTCCCTTCTAGCCGGTGCTCTGCCGTGGGACCTGGAGGCCAGAACACTGGCCTCCTTGTACGTGTGGCGCAAGGAAAAGGAGGCCAGTGTTGGCCGACCTGCCCCCCGCGAGATAGAGGGGCGCAGAGACGAATTGCGCCAGTTCTAGGTGGCAGAGTGGGCGGTCCGCCTTTTGAACCCCAGCGCAGGCCTCGCCGTTATCCAAGCGGTGAGGCCAATCATGCCAGAATGGCTGCAGAGGCGTCATGGCACCCTGACGTTTCGCCTGACGCAGGTCCTCTCGGGGCATGGTTGCTTCGGGAGGTACCTGTGGCAAATAAGGCGCGAACAGACGTCAGGGTGCCACCATTGCGTCGGCGATGACGAAGACACGGCGCTGCACACCCTCCAGGTGTGTCCAGCCTGGGACGAGCAGCGCCGTGATCTCGTCACAGCCATCGGGGCGGATTTGTCCCTTCCGGCCTTGGTGAAGGCCATGGTTGGGAGCGCCGACGCGTGGAACGCAGCCGCCTCCTTCTGCGAGACCGTCATGTCCGCGAAGGAGACGGCGGAGCGGGAGAGGGAGCAATCCACGACGCTCCCCTCCCGTCAGAGTCGGCGGCGGCGTCCCAGAGTCGTCCATGACGACCTCCAGCCGCCGTAGACTACGGCCGTGCGAGCGACCGGCGGGGAAACCGGACCCGCCCGCACATAAAGGTCGGAGAGGAGGGACGCGCGCCGACCCGCGCGCCCTCTCTCACCTCGCGGTGAGGTAGAGAAGCCGGAGAGACCCAAATCTCCGGCTACCAAATGGAGAGGCCAGCCCGCAAGGGGCCGGCCACCGTCCGTCCAGGCTGGTGGTGAATGCGCGAGCGAGCCCACAGCCTGGACAAAGGACTCTCGTGATTGCTCAGGGGTTTTAGTGGGTATCCCTAACCGCGGCGTGGCAATAGTTCCCCACATCTCAACGTGGGGTGCTAGTGCCACCCCGACCCGGCGAATCCCACACACGGGCCGCGACATTTCCCTCTCGCGCGGCCTACGGTCCTCAAACGGATTTCCCCTGGTAAAAAAAAAAAGCTACGGCTATAATATCTAAAAAAAACAAGGGCGCAGTTCTAGAAGCTCGCATAGGGCGCATAAAAGGCTATTTACGGCACTGTAAACTAAGAATTAAGAATTTAAAAAAGATACCTTGTCTTTTCGTTTCAATGTTTTCCTCCCCAAAGTCCTGATAACATCGTAAAAGTTTTCCATTTTCATCGGTCAGCACTAGACAACACTTTTCACAGGACGCGACAGTATTAAACCTGAACTACAGGAAATTCTAATACTTTGAACATAGGAAATTTATTTGTGTAAACGAAACTTCGGGATGGAAATTACAAACAATTACCCTCGGATGAAAATGCACAAATAATTACCCCTGACTGAAATGCAATTTTCGCACTGCACCGGCGGAGTGCAGCGGCGGTATGTGGCATATTGTTAGGCGCTGGACGACTGCGCGCGCGCATGTTATAAATATTGATGCAATCTAGATGTATTCGCTCCGATTAATCGCTAATTTCTTTCGTAATTCGTATTATTTTCATGCCTTTAAAATTTCCTTTTTAGGGTTCCATAGACATTATAGTGGACAATGGAATCCTTAATTCGTCAGGTCCGCCCGTCTTTGTATGCCACTCTTATTAGAATCCACTGGGTAAATTTGGATGGGTTTTGATAAATACCGCAATACCGTGTTCAAATAAACAAAAATGGTAAAGATTTGGGATTCTAAAAAATTTTGGTCGTGGTGGTGGACGTGAGTTTTAATGATACTGTCAAAAATGAAAAATAAAACTGGCAAATTGGTTTGAATAATATTTATTAAAGAAAGACAACAGAAACAAAATAAGTCCTAAATTGGAACCAGTCTCGGCATAATGTTAGCCAACAACGACTACCGGTATTCTTACGTCTGGGACAATAAAATGAATAAGGTAGTTTTTAAGATATGAACTGTTTCCGACTAAATATTACGGAACCCTTAATAGTTCGTGGACCACCAGACACTTGGTCGATTTTTTAATTTTGTCCCGTCACATGTTTTTATGGTCTGTCTATGCTGCAAGGTGTGATAACTTTACGCGCTTGTATTATGCTTATTTTAGACGGATCAACGAAATTGAATCAATTTGAATGAAAGGCACAAAACTGATATCCTATCAGTATATTATTAATTTGTTGATTCGAGAATGGTTTAGATTCACAATTGGACCGGGTAAGTGGCACTAGAGTTGGACCCTAGATTTTTATTTTTGCCCGTTAGTTTATTTAAAAATGTTAAATCATCCATCTATAATATTATAAAATTCTAAACATGGGCTGTTTGTATATTATAGCGATTTAAGAAAATCTACTGGTCTGGTAGACTATATAAACGAAGCACGATGCATTTTTTTAGATTTCTTGTCTGTTTGTCGTTTTTTCTCTTTGTTTGGGATTCACGTAAAAACTATTGTACCTATTTCGATGCGGTTTTCGTTGATCGACAGTTAATTCTCAGACTCAAACACTGCGCTACTTTTTCTCCTAGGAATCGTGCGGGATATTTTTTTTTATGGAACTATAGGTTTGCGTTTGACCACTGTCTCACCTGATGTTGAGTGATGACGCAGTCTAGGGTGGAGCACGCTTACCTAGAAGATACCTATTCTAATCATCACATAAAAAAAGCAAATTTAAATGTGATGTTTTAACTGATCGGCAGCCAATTTAATGTAATAAAATGTGTGATATTTTTTATCCCGGGATTCAAGCGGGAAATTTCTCGGGAGCGGTTTGTAGTTGTTTGGGTGCATAAAAATTAGAAGAAGAATTTCTAATCAGTTATGTCTTTTTTTATCTAGTTTCTAATATATTAAAGTTAATTTTCATGACTCATTTTATTATAAGTAGATATTTATAAGTAAATTTTTTGGTTTTATAAATTCTATATGATTAAATTATAAATAAACTTTCAAATTAGTAGTTGCTTCCCAATATCGTGCTGACAGTGATCTTGTAATAATTTTTTATTATTATGTAATTTTGTATACATTTTCAGTGTATAATTAAATTTTGTTTTGAAATTGTATTTGCAAAACAATTTAAATCTCTTTTTTTGTAATACTTTTTGTTTTTAAATAGTTTGAATTTTAATATAAAATACATCTCATGCATCATAGTCAACTGCAAGACCTTTACGTAAAGCTACTATTTCTAACTACAATATATATGTATTACATTAGCTTATGCTACTTGTTGTTAATTTATTGTATTTTCGAGGATTTGAAAATGAAAACTTATATAATCCCTATTAATATTATAAATGCGAAAGTAACTCTGTCTGTCTGTCTGTTCCGTTTTCACGTAAAAACTACTGGACCGATTTGGCTGAAACTCAGTATATATATATTTTCGATGCCGAGAATGAACATAGGATATTTTTTATCCTGAAAAAAAAAATATATTTTCCGGGTAGTTTCCGGGATAAAAATATATTTGTCTTTCTGTTTGTTATGCTTTTACGGAAGAACTAATGGGCCGATTTGGCTGAAATTCGGTACGTATGTAAATTAAATACCAAGGGTGGACAAGGGATACTTTTCATTTTGGCCTTTCGGTAATTTTGGCTTTTTTGGTCATTTTGGCTATTTTAGCCTTTTTACTCATTTTGGCCATGTCGGTCACTTTGGCCTTTTCGGTCATTTTGGTCATGTTGGTTATTTTGGCCTTTTTGGTAATTTTGGCCTTTTTGGTCATTTAGACCATGTCGGTCACTGTGGCCTTTTTGGTCATTTTGGCCATGTCGGTCATTTTGGCCTTTTTGGTCATTTTGACCATGTCGGTCACTGTGGCCTTTTTGGTCATTTTGGCTATGTCGGTCATTTTGGCCTTTTTGGTAATTTTGGCCTTTTTGGTAGTTTTTGCCTATTCCGTCATTTTGGCCATGTCGGTCACTGTGGTCTTTTTGGTCATTTTGGCCATGTCGGTTATTTTGGCCTTTTTGGTCATTTTGATTATTTTGGCCTTTTTGGTCGTTTTTGTCTATTCCGTCATTTTGGCCATGTCGGTCACTGTGGCCTTTTTGGTCATTTTGGCCATGTCGGTCATTCCGGCCTTTTTGGTCATTTTTGCTATTTCAGTAATTTTGGCCTTTTTGGTCATTTTGGCCATTTTAACCTTTTTGGTCATTTTGGCCATGTCGGTTATTTTGGCCAATCCGGTCATTTTGACCATTTTGGTCATACTTTTTATCGCAAAAATGAAAACTAAAACAGATGAAAGTTTGAGTTAGAGACTAATCGTTTCTCAAGTTTATAGATATAAAAAATCATAATCTATAAAAAAAAGTGCGATAGTAACTCTATCTGTCTGTCTGAATACCGAAAATGGACATAGATACTTCTCATCCCGGGAGATGGGATAGTTTGCGATATAAATAAATTAAAAAAAAGTAAATCTTATGAGGGCAATTAGCACCAATATAAAAATATAAAACAATTTAACCTGTTTTAACGCCGGCTGTTTAAACAAGAGGTACGCACTAGAGTTTGACCCGCGGCAGAGCCGCGGGGTAAGCTCTAGTACTTTTATAAAACGTTATTTTTTTTATTTAAAGGGCCTGGTAAGCTTTGCGTCTTTTAACGTAGTCAGGGACAATGTGTATCTACATAACTGGGAATTTCACACCTATTATAAAAAAAATCTAAAATAACGTTTATACTAAAGAGCGGGGGTTAAAATACCTTGCTATCATTTTACTTTCAACGTTTCATTAAAGAAAGAATTTTAATTATAGTTTGATTCGTTAAAATTGTCACGTCATAAGGCAGTATTCTCATATAAAATCAAGGAGGCAAACCGTCACGGTTTTGTGTGATGATAAACAGTGTCTCAGCTGATTTGACTATACAAACTATACATATAAATAAAATTGGAGTCTCTGTTTGTAATATTGAAATAACCGGTTTTTACTATATGCATATGAATATATATACGGTACATACACCAAAATAACATTTTTTACCATTTTTGTCTGTCAGTCTGTTTGTTCCGTCTAATCTCTGAAATGGCTGGACCGATTTTGACCCGACTTTTATTGGCAGGTAGCTGATGTAACAAGGAGTAACTTAGGCTACTTTTATTTTAGAAAAAATCTTTTATTTTGGAATTATGATGATTTTCAATCACCACGCGGGAGAGACCGCGGGGCGCAGCTAGTGTACTCTATGATTTGACTGTCAACAAAGAGTACATATACAGCGTGTTCCATTTGTAGCTCACAACGCGCAAAATGCTCCGTTAGCCGTTCCACAACGCGACCGCGGTCGTTGTGGTCGTTGCGAAAACGTCACCAATGACGTCATCATTTTCGATCACAGAACGCTCACAACGACCCATGTCAAGAGGTGGCTCGAATAACCGTTTCACTTGGGTCTACGATTGTAACGCCGGCAAGCAAGTGGAACGGGAAAAATCGCGATCGTGAACGTGGTCATTGTGAGTCTCTAATGGGACGTAGCCTGTATATACACATATATGACTGTCAAATACTCAATTATTATTTAGGTACATTGATGTCACTGTTAATCAACAACAGTCCATACATATAGAATTTGTGCAACCTATTTTTATTTACTTTACTAGATATGACCGCGACTTCGTCCACGTTTTATTTTTGAAATTCCCGGGACACAAAATACCGTAACATAAAAAAAAATGTAAGCTATCATTTATTAGTTATTATATAGTGGAAACCGTGTCGGAATAAGCTAATTTTTATGCATCTGAACTTCAAACCGCTCCCGGGATGATTCCATCTGGATGCCCGAGATAAAAAGTATCTCATTTTATTACATTAAATTTGCTATCGGCCACTGAAAAAACAGCACTCGAATTTCTTTCAATGTGGCCCTTTCAAATCATTCCCAGAACAATTGCCGCGGGATTCCCGGGATAAAAAGTAGCTCAGATTTTAAGTCTAAGAATGTGCTGTCGATCAACGAAAACATGGAAATCAGCCCAGTAGTTTTTGTGAGAGTCCTGTACAAACAGGCAACTCGACAAACAGACAAAAAATCTAAAAAAATAATTGCAACGTGTTCTCCATCGTTTATATAATGTATTACAGCTGTTTTTTTAAAATAGGTTTAATGTACAGACACGGCACGTTAACACTTTATAATATCATATTGACCTCAAACTCCAAAACCTCATGTCATTATTAAAAATCAAAAAATTTAATCAAATCGTTTATTCGGCCTAAACATGTCTATTTCAATGCCTTAACTATGCAAACGTACTAGATACATATACAATCAGCACAAAATTAAATAAATATTTCAATAAGCAGTAGAAAAGAAAAAAATGTAAGTTTTTGGCTTTACATAACATATTTTCATATGAACTCATCGTCTGTGTTTATTAACCGCAATACATAATCATATTTTAAAGATAATCGTTTTTGGTGTTGAAATGAAAAAAATATTTCCAATGGATGCCATTCTAAAATATTAAATAAAGATTATATAGCCTTCTTTATTTGAGAAAAAAACCGACATCAAAAACTAAAAAGTATAAAATAACTTATTTCTAAAGCTATTGTTATTAATATATAATATCTAAAACATCTTGAAGGCGGGCAAAGTAAAACATAAAAATTACTATATTTTGAAAATGACTGGAAGGACTGGAAGGGGATGTATGGATCAAGTTTTCTCGCTCCGCAATATCGTGGAGAAGCAGCTGGCTATGGGCCGGAAGGTTTTCTGCGGTTTTGTAGATCTAGAGAAAGCATTTGACAGGGTTGTGCGGAAGGACCTCTGGGACATATTGCCCGGATATGGGATTAATGGCCAATTGCTGCGTGCTGTGCAGTCCACTTACGAGGACTGTATGGCATGCGTGCGGGTGGACGGAAGCCTGTCGCCCTGGTTTGACGTCAATATTGGCGTCCGGCAGGGCTGCGTGCTGTCGGCTTTGCTGTTCATCCTATACTTGGACGTTTGTCTCCAGAGATTAAGATCGATGGATGTTGGGGTGCGGATGAGTGATCTAGTTGTTAGCAGCTTGCTTTATGCGGATGATGCCGTGCTTTTAGCCGAATCGCCATCAGAACTGCAAACACTAGTCACAATGATGAAAGATGACTGTCAGGCGAGAGGCTTACATTTGAATGCGAAGAAAACAAAGGTCATGGTGTTTGAAAGAGAAACAACCAGAACGAATGCAAGGATAATGGTCGATGATGTTATGATGGAACAAGTGAATGAGTTTGTATATCTCGGATGTGCATTTAGCAGGGATGGAAGGTACACCGCTGATATAGAAAGAAGAGTGAATTTGGGGAATAGTGTGAATGGAGCGTTAGGTAAACTTCTAGGCGCTAAGAACCTCAGCCAGAAGGCCCAGCTTGCCATACACAACGCTGTGCTGGTACCTACGCTCACGTATGGAAGCGAGAGTTGGGTATGGAACAGAGAGCATGAAAGTAGAGTAAACGCGGTCGAGATGCGAGCACTGCGCAAAATCTGCGGAGTGACGCTCGCGGACCGCGTTCGTAATACCGAAGTAAGAAAGAGAGTTGGTCTGAAAGAGAGTGTCGGGGTGAAGGTAAGGAAAGGAATGCTCCGGTGGTTCGGGCATGTGGAAAGAATGAATGATGGAAGAATGACGAAACAAGATATACAATGCAAAAGTGGATGGATGCAGAAGTCGCGGAAGGCCACGACACACCTTCCATGATCAAATTGACATCACCTTCTGCTAGTACACGATTACTAGCAGAAGGTGATGTCAGGAGCCTTAAAAACAGACGAGCGTGCATGACAAGAGCTATGAATGTCAAAGAAGCAAGTGAGGTGTGTAAGAATAAGCCTAAATGGCGCTCTGTTGTTCGTGCCTACCCCGCAAGGGACCTGGCGTGAAGTTATGTATGTATGTACTAAGCACCGACTTTAAATAAATAAGTTATTTTATACTTTTTAGTTTTTGAAGTCGGTTTTTTTAAACGAAGTTTTTTATTTTATTTGTTACTTTTTAGTGTCTAGCTATGTATGGGTAGACCTACGAAAGATGCCGCGCTTCTTAAAAAATATAGGTCCCAAGAAACGGGAACAAAAAAATGATCGTAAAATGAAAACTACTGGGCCAAACTATGTCAAATTTTTAGGGGACCAATTGGAAGGTATTCTGCGTCGAACAAAAAAAGAATCACGTAAATCGGATCATAAATCTCGGAGTAATCGGTGAACATACATAGAAAAAAAAGATCCCGACGAATTGAGAACCTCCTCCTTTTTTTGAAGTCGGTTAAAAAATAAATACTAATGAGGGCAACTCTGTCATTTCCCTTACCGTTTCAATAAAACATTGAAACCTAAGCCAATGGGCATGAACGAGTTCAAACGAATTACAAACCACCCCACGCAGCATGACGTCGCCGGGGACTTGCCCATGGCAGTGGAAGAGGCCATCTGGGCCCTCACCTGACAGGGCTTGCGAAATAGATATGCCAAACACTTGTTTAGGTTTTAGTGGGTATCCCTAACCGCGGCGTGGCAATAGCACTTTTTGCTTGCAGTGCCAGTGCCACCCCAACGTAGCGAATCCCACACTCCTCACTCCGTGGTGGATAGTCCTCAAAAGAATTTCCTCTCGTTAAAAAAATTGAGCCATCGGACCTCTCACTCATCGTACGAAACACGTGTAGCTCAGAGCTAACCGTTTCGTGCCGATATTCTCTGAGAGCGAGGTATCACACCGATTGGAGTTGTAATCGATATAATATGATTCCAGCATGGTTCTACCACTAAACGAAATCCCAAAAACGAAAGAAGTTAAAAGTCTAAGAGTTGTTTTTCCTATAGATTATAGGTCTTCACATCGACTTTTGTAAAATACTTGGTGACGAAAGTTTTCGAGCAGTTCGCTCTGCCGATAAACTCTGGCAATGGTAGTCGTCTATAAGTTGAAAATCGCTCAACGGGCTATGGAGCGAGCTATGTTGGGTGTGTCTTTTATGGACAAAATGAAAGACGAGCATATCTACGGATCTGCTCATTATTAGTATGCAACTGTGATAATATACAGAATGCCCGTAAGCCAGAAAATCCGCCTAAGAAATGCTTGCTTGCCCGGCTAGAATTGGAATCTAAGCCAGTGAAATGAGAGCAGTGCCCTCTATTATTACCAATGGACAGGCTGCTGACACTTTACTTTTGTGCCTATTTGTTTGGCGTCATTTTGGCTCTGATAGTCAAGGCGATCAATTTGAGAGTTCCAGTGAACTAAAAAGTTATTTATTTTTGTTAGTTTTAATATTAGTCTGATTGTCGCAAGTGGCGCTTTTTGACGCAAAAATATGCTTGTCAGGTAAGCAGCAGCTAGTCCAGTAGTATATTGATGACAGTGATTGAGACGCAATATTTTTAGTTCATAAATAGATATATACATGTGTGGGACGTGTTTGTTAAAAATTGGCTCGTTTGAATTAAAAACAGGTCTTTGAAAAAACACTTTCATTTACACACCTTAGAAAACACCTTAAAAAGACAACTTAGTCTAACATACGTATCCAACCACCCCTTACACTTTTAACTCACGACTACCCAGCTCCCCGTTCTTTCAATCTTTATCATTCATCTCATTAAATCTACACTTGCGTTCCGATACACATTCCAACCCATTTTTAACATTCCTACATACATATCCAAGTTGTGGTAGCGTGATGGCTAACGGACGCGTTCCAAACTCAAAGAGCGCGTGTTCGATACTGGCCGGAACGCATGCATCACTTAGTCAATTTTCTGATCATATTATTACAATTACCACGTGCTAACAATTCTGAAGGAAAACATCGTGATGCAACCTGCCCATCGAGATAACCGATGTGTCAAAACTGCCAAACCGCCTTGAAAAAACGTGGCGGGTATACTGTCCGTTTTCCCTATAATGGGAGGCCTCAGCCTAGCAGTGGGACATTTATGAGCTGCTATTATTATTTTTTATTACATACATATCTTTTGATCGATGTATGATATTTAATGATATTCACATAATTTTAGAGGTTTATCCTTGATCTTGTAACAAACACTACATAGAGAAGAAAATCAGGCAAACTGTAGCAGAATTAGCAGATAGAATCGTTAATCAGTAATTATAAAGCAGACCAAGACTAGACGCAGTGAAACGGTTTTAAGTCGGGTGCCTGATCAAATCAAACCAGTTTGTAGGTGAGAGTGACCTGATCGTGGAAATGCGGCGCGATCTCCAGGAAATCTGTTACGGTATGTTTACACCGAAAGCTCTACTTTACAGTGATCCGTGTTTATTGATCGAGATTATTAGTAGCGTTATTAAAAACTATTCAGTTTCTTAGTAATCATCAATAAGTCCTATATCGCTCAACGCTATTTCAGATGGTCCCTTTCTGTCTCTTAATTTGGATTAATCCAGCAACACGATCCATTTAAAAAAAAATTATATATTTTTTTTTATTGCAGGAGTTCAGCAGACAGGCAGACGGCCCACTTGATGGAAGGCGATTACCATCGCCTATGGACATTTGCAACACCAAAGGTGCTAGAAATGCGCTGCTGCTCTCTTAAGGGAGACTGGAACCTGGTCACTAATACTGAAACACAACTCAAGGTTGTTATGGCGGCATACTTTAGACCAGGGGTGGTAGCCATCCAGTCGGGCAAATACCCTACCACCTGACAAACTACACACATAATATAAACTTTAATCACTCGATTCTGTCAGTCATTGAATATTGTCGTGTCTTTCAATTCTGTTCATTTGAACCAAATTTATTAAACTGGGTTGATTCGTCTAATATAATTACGTCATTACGTCTGGGAGAATGGTTTTCTTCATAAATTTAATACATTTGGGAAAGTACATGTTTATCTTGCCAATCGAAAGGTTGTCTAGAAGAGATTAATTTAAGCAATATTTCCGCTTTTTTCTGTGACAGTTTATAGTGTTTAAGATTATTAAGCTAAAGTTGTTTTTCTTTATTATATAAGTATAATAAAGAATACTGTGTTATTAGCTCACAATTCTTCATATCATATTGGCAATGTATTTTCATTAAAATAACATAATATGACCTTACTACTGGGCCAGTTATCGACTGATTAGCACGTTTATGACATACTTCAGCCTGCCGCATAAAGCTTACAAAACATAATGCCTCTGATGTCCATCAATCAGTATTGTAGCAAACAGCCTTGTGAATTTAGTCGTGTAAATTTCAGTTATTCAACCTACTTATCGGCAAAATAGTTTTTTCGCAAATGTCATTTTTTGTTTTCATTATCTGTTTCAATTTTGTTTTCCTTACTGTGATATATTAATTCGCATTCGCAGAGTGTTTTAAACCGATTACAATTCATTATGAAGGCTGTAAAAAACAGAGAAATATCAAAACAAAATGAATTTCATAATATTATAAAATTCCAAACATGTCGTGTTTGTACATTAAAGCTATTAAAAAAAACTGGAATGTAAAAGATGAAGAGCAAGATGCAATTCTTTTGGATTTCTTGTCTGTTTGTTTGGGATTCACGTAAAAACTACTGGGCCGATTTAAATTCGGCCAAGTAGTTTTTACGTTTTACGCGCAACATTCAGTGTTTTTATAAAAATATCAATTCATTTCTTTAATCTACTTCTTATTACTTAAATGATATTTTGAAACTTAAACCAGTTTAAATTTAAAGCCCATGATTACCTTCTTTTAATTTCTTTAAACTTTATGAAAAGGAAAAAATAAAATGAACGTATTTATTTCAAAATATAATCTAACAGATTACTTATTGAAAATCATGGGTCTATCTTCCACCAACTCCAAAGCAATTTTAGTTATTGTTAAAGGAGAAGAAGCAGCGCAACAACCTCTCTACTAACATACCCTTACTTCATATTATTATTCGTGTTTTTTTACAAGTAATTTATAATATTAATACAGGGTTTATCCAAAGTAATTTTTATAAATAATTACTCAAAATTATTTTGATAAACCTTGTATTAGTATTAACTACATTAAAAAATATGTCGTATAATCAGTGAAAATATAGGTATTAATTATACTGTAGGTTTTTACTTAAATCTAGGTTGCCTGGAAGAGATTGCTTTAAGCAATAAGGCCGCCCATTGTACTACTACCTACTAATTTTCAGATATGTTAATGTGTCACTGTTTTAAGTTGGTGTACAATAAAGAGTATTGTTGTTGTTGTTGTTTCTGAAGATTATTTTCACCTAATCACTATTTTAAGAGACTACCATGACTCATAATAAGAAATTATATATTTAAATAGGATTTAAATGCGAAATAATTATATTATTTTAATTAGGTCTCCATAAGTATTTGCTTATATTAAAAAGATACCACGTTTTGAGTGTAATGTAAACGGTACGTACCTATATGAATTAGTAGCCGCTTTCACTAACACTTATCATGTTATTTCATCTTACAAAAAAACGGTGAAATATGTATTATATTGCGTTATTCGCTACGTGCGTATGCGGATAAAATATAAATATAAATTATAGTATATTTTATTATTATATTTGTGTAATGTTAATTTCCTTTATGCGTTATGTAGCAAACCTTACTTTCTTTATGTAACTACAAGTACTTCTAAGTAAACGAAATAAGAACCTACTATAATAACGCTTTTGCAAACTCTTGCATATGCTGTTAATTCTGTGAAATTGAACATATCGTTGGCGCCAGGACCGGATATTTTTCGTCAAAATTCTGATATATATATACCATATGTATGTATGTGTTTACATATAAAAGGGACACTTTCAATGAAAAAAGAATAATAATAATAGGCTCTCGCTTGGTATCTAGATGAAGGGTAGGATGCAGAAGACAGTCCTGCTGGACACGGCCCGTATTGTTAGGAGGTTCCTGTCTATGGAGCCTTAACCGCAGGTAGCCTGGACCCTAGGCCCTACTGCCGGCGGAGATCAGTTTTTTATATTTTAAAAATAAATGTATATATTTTATAGCATATTTATAAAATATAAAAAAATACAAAACTTGAAAATAAAATAAATATGTGAATAATAATTATGATTATTGCGATAGGCAGAGCTTATAGTTCCCATGGTCTAGATCTCTAGTTTCATCAGCAGTATTCCAATCGCCCGGTACCTTTTGTTCTCATTTCCTATAATAGTCCTGACCGGAGCTTGCCTTGTCCACACTTGACTTGAAATTCCCGCAGGATGCCCGCGATATAGAGTAAAGCAGCATTAAAAAAAAAAAGTAAAATTTTATTGAAAACTGTTTCAAAATGAGTTAATTTTTACGTACCTAAGCAACTACAAACCGCTCCTGGGGAAATACCCGCGGGATTCCCATGATAAAAAGGGGCGTAGATTTTAAGTCTAAGAATTTGTTGATGATCAGCGAAAGCCGTGCGCAAACCGGTCCAGAAGTTTTTTATATCCCTATCTTTTTAAGTATCCCGTTTTCGGCAAAATGGCTATGAAACCCGGAAACAACTAAGCGATTGTGAGTCACGTATGAAGTATGAATCAACCTACTTCCTGCATGCTAAGCCTACCGTCAAATTAATCTAATATAACATATCTTTGCAATTACAAACAGCGGTTAGAGTGGAGAGAGTGGTCACCAGTCACGCTCTCATAAGAGCCTTTGTAACACATGATATTATTCTAACAATGTAACTATAGTAGGAAGAATAGTTAAAGTATGACGATAAGGGTCAATTTTATAGACAGCAAGCTGCATCAAGCGTTTAATAAGCTACTATTATGACTTTTTGTCATCGTGAGCTCAAATAGTACAAATTCAAAGAAAGGTTTGCTGGGGAAAATTTTCCAAAGTTATACATACACATTTATAATTCCGATTATAATTAAATCAAAAAACACTATATTTTACCTAAATTAAAATATAACATACTATACTCTATCCATATTAGTATTATAACGCGAAATTAATTCTGTTATGTTTTCACGTAAAAGCTATTGTACATTATGGACATAGGATACTTTTCTAAATTTTCCCGCACTATTCCATAGTATTCCGCTCGGTTCCGTATTATTCTGCGTTATTCCACACTATTCCGCGCTATCCATACTATTCCGCATTGTTCCGTACTATTCTGCGTTATTCCGCGCTATTCCATAGTTATCCGCTCTGTTCTCTATTATTCTGCGTTATTCCACACTATTCCGCGCTATCCATACTATTCCGCATTGTTCCGTACTATTCTGCGTTATTCCGCGCTATTCCATAGTTATCCGTTCTGTTCTCTATTATTTTGCGTTATTCCACACTATTCCGCGCTATCCATACTATTCCGCATTGTTCCGTACTATTCTGCGTTATTCCGCGCTATTCCATAGTTATCCGCTCTGTTCTCTATTATTTTGCGTTATTCCACACTATTCCGCGCTATCCATACTATTCCGCATTGTTCCGTACTATTCTGCGTTATTCCGCGCTATTCCATAGTTATCCGCTCTGTTCTCTATTATTTTGCGTTATTCCACACTATTCCGCGCTATTCCATAGTATTCCGCTCTGTTCCGTACTATTCTTTATTATTCCACACTATTTCGCGTTATTCCGGACTATTCCATAGTATTCCGCTCTGTTTCGCGTTATTCTTCATTATTTAACCCTATTCAACACTCACTATTTCATGCTATCCCATACTTTCTGTACTATCCATACTGATAAATTACAAAAATCATTACTTGAAACTAAATAAATCTGCTCTACATACGTTTACATATTATTACACTCCGTGTTTGTGAAAAATCCTAACTGACATAACATTGCAGTAATTGTTTAATAACACAACGTTTAATTATGTAACTAAATACCTAGTTGTTCTTAATACGTATCATAATTACAAAATTATAACTATTTAATAAAATACTAGTATACACCTACAAAACAAAAGTACGTGTTTAATAGTCAATAACAGCTCTACTTTTTGCCATTACAAACAAATTTACAATATCTCATTAGTGGTAATAGTCTGGTGTAAAGCGCCTGGCGATATGAGTTTTCAGGGAATTGAGAAACTTTTCATCTCCTTAATGTTAATATTACACAGTCCGCCTCTATTTTTTACTTTCATTTACTTTCTATATATCTTCTTTCTTTAATTAGAACGTAAGAAGATAGATAGAAAGTAAATGTTTATTTAAAGAAATAGCGGCGTATCAACAATGCTTACTTACATATGATTAAAAAATAAAAAAACCGACTTCAAAAACTAAAAAGTATAAAATAACTTATTTCTAAAGTTATATATTATTATTAATATAAATTATCTAAAACATCTTAAAGTCGGTGCTTATTAATTTTCAAAATAAAGTCATTTTTATGTTTTACTATGCACCGACTTCGAGATGTTTAAGATAATTTATATTAATAATAATACATAGCTTTAGAAATAAGTTATTTTATACTTTTTAGTTTTTTAGTTTTTGAAGTCGGTTTTTTTAAACGAAGTTTTTTATTTTATTTGTTACTTTTTAGTGCCTAGCTATGTATGGGTCGACCTACGAAAGGTGCCGCGCTTCTTAAAAAATATAGGTCCCAAGAAACGGGAACATAAAAATATTCGTAAAATGTAAACTACTGGGCCAAACTACGTTAAATTTTTAGGGGACCAATCGGAAGCTATTCCGCGTCGAACAAAAAAATATCACGTAAATCGGATCATAAATCTCGGAATAATCGGTGAACATACATAAAAAAAAGATCCCGACGAATTGAGAACCTCCCCCTTTTTTTGAAGTCGGTTAAAAAAAGGATATAATGAGAATTTGTGCGCCGCACTTTTAGCAAACAAGGTTTCTACTCAGCTTATTGTTGTGCACACACACAACGCTGAGTTTTAGCGCAAATCTTTCGTTTAGCGTGGATGGATATGAGTCATTCTTCAATGTCATTGAATGTCGTCATAACACTGATATTACATGGGTCAATCAATTTAAATGAATTTGGTTGAATGGTACCGAACTGAAACGAATCAATGATATTGAATGATTCAAGTTTATGTTTATATGGACCACTTTGGTGGATTCATTTAAATCGAAAGACAGAAATGAACCGTCTATGATATTGGCATACCCTTTTAGTTTTAGTAGTTTTTTAATTCTTCGAAACTAATTTTCAAGTCTTCAGTAGTTAGTAAACTTATTAATAAGATTGAAAAGGAATGTAATGTTTGTATTAAGACCTAACAATTTAGTTGTGTTTAGTTTTCCCGTCAGAAGTTTCACAGTATTAGATACATTAAGTAATTTATTTTAGTGTAGTGTAACACACCATCTCTTCTGTTCTTTTTTCTAGATTATAAGTATCCAGTTTAGGTTAAGATTTATTGTATGTATTGTTAAGCCTTCAAATTGTGGATATGCTGTTGGATACTTTTAATAATAAATAAAATAAATTTTACGCTTTTTAATCTAAATGATTCAACTTAGGTAATTTTCGACCTTACATATTGTAACATTGTTGCCACTTGCTGGCAGTGACCGAAACTATCGTTATGAAACCTTTATAGATATAACCGAATGTGTGTAATTCGCCAAACCGCCCCAAGGCATTATCCGTGCAAGAACGGAGAAAGAATTCAATTTCTTACGGCTGGGCGGCCTGTCGTAAGAGGCGACAAAACAACCCACAGCCCGGTGGTAGGGTATTTGCCCTTTTGGATGGCTACCAACTCTGGTCTAGAGTATGTCGCTATTAACTTTGAGTTGTGTTCCGGCATTAGTGGCCAGGTTCCAGTCTCCGTTTAGAAAGCGGCAGCACACTATCTGATACCTAACTATAGACGATGGTAACCGCTTTCCATTAGGAGTCTGCCAGTATGAACTCAAGAAAAAAAGTCAGGCGTGGCGGTTATAGTGTCCGTTCCTCTAACAATAGGTAGATCCTAGCCCAGCAGTGGGTCATTCATGAAGACGTTATAGCAATGTCACTACAAATACTTCTTCCAACACTTGCCTTCAGCAGGCAGAAAAAATAGCAGCGGTATAGTAAAATGAACAAGCTAAACCTCTACAATCGACAGCACGTCGTCGGTTCAACCAAAAAAATATACAATAAACCTTATAACACTTAACCTCACTGTGACCGGCTTCATTGTGCTCTTTTCAGTGTTGCAAGCCTAGCCTAGTAATTCATCTCTAACTTGTGTTAATAATTTATGTTAATTTTTATACTGTTCCACAATAAAAACTGTTGCAATCTCTGTATTTTTATTGTTCTTTTTAGTAGTTCATACCCAGTTAAACAACTGTAAACTTGGCCATAATATGGTAAATATATAACCTAAGAAATTAGTTTCACAATAAGAGGACTGAAATTTATTAATTTAAAAGAATAATTGACGCTGGACTCCAACGTGGATGTTCAAAACACAATTGGATTTGTTAGGATGGTAAGTTAAGCAGTGTTAAACGACTTTCAAAATCAACAAAATTCAACGATTTTGACAATAAATTATATCCTATAAATATCCATAATAAATATCCTATAACTAATATTCACGTTTAAACTAGCCTTTTAATTTTCTATTTAAACAAATTGCACATCAAAACATTGTCCTTCAAGTTCCTATAATTTTGAAGCCTAACTACTGTTATATTTCATTTCTGATGTTTGAAGAGTTGATTTTATTAATGGCAACACTATAATTGCATGCGTTGTTACATTTACAGAAAGTATCAAGATAAGCATATTGTGTTTTCAAATCAGTACAAAATATAAGTCAATCAAAAAGTATTTTAATTAAATGCAATATACATTTTGCAAATACGTATTTAACATTAAATATAATAATAGGTATTAGGTATCTGCAATTCAAAGATGTTTCTCAAATAATTCACATTTCGAATATTTGTTTTTTTTTCAAGGCAATATTCGTCTCGCTATTCGATATCTACAAAGGGCCTTACTCATAATTGTTACTTAATTTTAAAGATACTGCTCAGCAACTGATTAGTGAAAATGTTACCCATAAATTCCTTTTTAGTGGAATATTTTGCGTACAACCTACGTTAATCATTCAAATTTCATTCATCTGTGCTCCTCTTAGGTAAACAACAGGCAATACACGTTTATACGTCAAAAAAGATATTCATTGATTAGGGTCTGATTCTGATTCTCTTACTTAAGAGATGCCTAATCGTTTCTTAACGAGATTATTATAAGTAACGCCGAAAGCGTCTGGTTCAGTTATAATATATTAGAAGATACGAAGATAAAATTTCCGCACATTTCCGTAGAGCTTGGATGACCGAATACGCTTACATAATCTTTGCTAGTTTGTTCTTAACATTTTACGATATAAATGTCACACTTGGGTCGATTGGATTATGAGGATATGGCAGAGAGAAGAAAGTAAACGTATCATCATGACTACACAATATATTTATTAGTTAAAAGCTATACGTAATGCAATCAAGATTTGAAAAGCTTTGAAATATTCAATGTCTGAATGTGTTATGTGACAGCAGGTTAACGAGCTCCTTCAAATCTAATAACATTTCTACGTCACCGGCAACAATTTGTTTCGTTTGCGTAATTTAAGCGAGATAAATAAAATAAAAATCATTTATTCCAAGCCATACAATACCTGTAAATGGATAATAACAACAAACCTGTAATCTACAGATGGCTTTGGCAACCCTTTGACTACAACGGAGATTGAAATACAAGAAAGACTAGTATAATCTTAAAAATAAAGAAATTCTGAACTCTATATTTCTGTACTAATAGGATTCAAGCGAAAACTTATCATACCAAGAAAGGGTTGCATATCGAGGGGTGAAAGACTATAAGGTTTAAGTAAGATTTCGATAGTTTTTAATACAAGAAGTTATGTTTGAAAAAAATGAACGACACCTAGACACCTAGAAGGTGCCTAATGACACGGGACTTGAAGATATCCATGTTGTAAGTACATATCGAGAATTTCGAATATTGTAGAAAGAAATGGCCGCTAAGAGTAAGTAATTAAGAGTGACCCCTAAAGTTGACAATCGAATAGGGGATATAATGGAGTTATACCGAGTTTCTTAAAAAAAACTGAAACAAGGATATTAGCACTAAACTTACTCACATAGCATAGAATTCTAGAATTGAGATCATGGTTTGTTGATCACAGCATACACCTGCGCTAGGTCAACCAGTAAGAGCTGCATGAGATGAATAGAGGATCGAGATATTTAGTGCAAATTTGGAAAAGTATACAGTATTAGACTGTGAAAGCTTTCTTGTTTCCTACAAATAGAATGAAGTCGGTTAAAAACTGATATCGTAATATTATGTAGGAGTTGATAGGCGCAAGTAAAACTTATAGTAACAGTTGTTGTTAAGAAATGAATAATATTATAGTATGAATAGAACATTTAAGTTAAAAAAGTGTACTACTGAGGGCCTAAACCGGCCAATTTCGCAGATTCCTATAACTAACATAACAAATATCAAAATAAAGTGGAACTTTATGCTATGTTTTACAACTACCAGCATAGCTTGAGACGTCTCAAATTCCCTATGCGATTGTCCAAAAATGCCAGCTTTAGACCCTCTATTGTGATAGCTTAATCGTATTATAGCTGGCATATCATTACCTTTATTTAACACGTTACAAAAACGTGACACATTAAACAATAGGGTAACATGACAAGCAGATGGCCAGGAATCACGCGTCAGTGAACCGCACGACCGCTGGCGCTGATACAATCGCCACCGATGAGTGTGTACAAGGGTCATGTTTATTCCTAATAGCTGTCGCACTCAAGAAGGCTACTTCATCTTTCCATATCTATCCATAGTTAGGTAATTCCAAACCATTATACTATAAATAAAGAAAGAAAGGAAAATACTTATTGTCGAAAATAAATGCACACACATACGGCCTTACTTATAATAAACTTGTTGAGAAACGATTAGGCATTTCTTAAGTAAGAGAGTCAGAGTCAGACCCTAATCAATGAATATCTTTTTTTTTTCACTTATAAATGTGTATTACCTGTTGTTTACCTAAGAGGAGCACAGATAAACGAAATTTGAATGATTAACGTAGGTTGTACCCAAAATATTCGACTAAAGAGGAGTTTATGAGTAAGATTTCCACTAATCAGTTGCTAAGCAGTTTCTTTAAATTTAAGAAACTATTATAAATAAGGCCCATAAAATACAAGGCTTTTTACTAATAAATAGATACAGAATATTTGAAGTTTTCGCGACTTGCATACATAATAGAGCGCGGTAATTTATTTGATCAAAATCAAATAAGTTATGCTTAAAACCGTTAAAACATAGTTTTATTATTTATTAAATAGATACAGTTTACGAAATGTACGCACATAATTTTTTTTATTATAATAACCGGCAGACAAACACACATATTGTATTATCCCCAAATTAAGCAAGTTACGCTTGTGTTATGGGTAATATACAACGGACTAGTCTGGGACCGATTCCAGACATCCAAACCATAGTAAATAACGGAGAAAATACGTTTCCAAAATTTACCATACCAGGAATCGAACCCGGAGCCTCTGCGTTGCAGTGAGATAGGCCGGCAAAGGCTTAGCCCGCTCAACCACAGAGGTCGTCAATTCAAGGCAATGAGGCTAGAAACTCAGCATTATGCTGTATCAGGAGCATCAGCATTATGCTGTGTTATGTTAAAGACTATAACAATTTCAAACTTTTAAAAAAATTGACACGGTAAATTCTTTATAAATCCAAGGTGGAAAAACTTATTTTTTTTGCTTTAGTACTTGAGTATAATATTTTTTTCAGTGCCATAGCGGCTAAATAACAAATATAGTAGACGTTTGACAATTGTCTAGTTCTATTGTCTTTTAGAGTGAAATAATTAATAATAACGAAAGCAAGTCTTAGCCTTAATCTTATTATTTGTTTTTTTTTTACAAAATATGACATTTCAATTTTACAATTGCCTTTGGCATAAAAAATTCTCACCTAAAAACACCAAAAAAACAGGCTCGGTCTAGTTTAGGTGTTAGTTAACGATACAATTTTATTATTAAGGAAAGATCTACATTTTGTATTTGTGAGTTTTATATGTAATTTTGGCGTCAATAAATATATTAATATTTCTGTATTTAATTATACTCAAAAAATTTACTTTTTTTAAATATGTAAAGACATTTTTTTATAAAAAAAAATAGATGACATTATTATTTTAAAAAATACATCAAAAATAAGATAAATATTCAATAAAAAAATATAAAATTATTAGTATTGACGATTTAATTACATTTATGATAGATAACAGAAGTCATAAAAATAAATAAAAAAACATAATTAAAATAACATTAACGAATAAACAATGCTTAATCCAAACAGTTATTACAGTCGGATGTTAAGGTGCATTGAACAGAGATTGTAATCACGCAGCTTCCTGCAACTGGATCATAGATCTAGATCGAGATGACTATTATAATGTTTTACCCAATGACCTACGTCAGAGTTGTAGATCCAGTATAGTGGTCGTAATAATCTTAACCATAGATACTGCAGCTTGATTTTACTATGGTCGAAGACTATATACTACGAGTGAAAATCACCTAATGTAAAACATTCCTAAGCCGAGAGTGCACTAAGAATTTTTGATGCGTTTATTCCTGCTAAATAGAAAGTAAGACAGGCAATACTAATTTCTAAAATCTGTAACATGAAGTTGATTACAACAAAAAAAATCAAACTGGTACCCATACGATCTTATTATTAAACTGGCTGCACCCGCGTGGTGATGGAAAATCCTTATATTTTTGATAATTCACACTATATCTTTATAAATTACAGCCTATGTATTATTCTGATGTGTAAGTTATAATAATGTAATGATTCATCGAACTCTATTCAGTAGATTTTGCGTGAAAGAGTAACAAACATACACCCATGCATCCATACATTCTTACAAACTTTCGAGTTTATAACATTTACATAGATTTATAGAGATGAAACACATTTTAATATGATAAGCCTATGCAAAAACAAAAAAGAAACTTATCATAATCTAGCTAGAGTTATCCCCGCGGCTGGTCAAACCCTAGCGAATTGCTCTATATTACTTACATTAACACTGACAACGTAAGTTAAGAACGCCTACCATAATATGTGGAGCAATAAACGTATATTCACGCATTTTAAATATAATTATTATCTAAGCTGCAACAGGATGTTATATTCTATATTTGGTTAGAATTAAAATTTTATTGTTTTTTGTTCAATTCACTACAATAACAAAGAAACTATGTCCCATAGTGTGACAACTGCACAGCAAAACACATAAACGTCGAAGCTAACGTGGTTGGAAGTAATTCTTAATAAATGACATGTGGGCAACATGACTTGTTAGTTAATGAAGCGATTGCAGCGCCATGTATTTTTCTAATTTGTCTATTCTAAAGAAATGACGTCATTTATCAGGGTGAAATGTATCCCAACCCGGGTTATAAGCCAGCGCTATGTCGCCTTACATTCCTATACGTTCAGTAGTTTCCAAAAAAGATGCGATCGCAGCGCCATTTTTTTCGCTATTTTCATCTATCCTACGGAAACGGCGACATTTCTAAACGGGGTTTCATTTAAATCCGTTCAGTAGTTTTCACGTAATGTTCTGACAGACAAAAAATCTAAAAATTGTATTTTCGGAATGTGCTGGTCCAAATTAGCTCCCCCTAGATTTTATCAAATTTTTTTAACGCTTTCTACAAACTCGAACCATTTACAGATTACTATAGTATAGATAGATAAATTGGCATCAAACACAGCAAATTGCTGGTCAGCTTGGACCGGTACTGATCAATGTTTAATAAAAAACAGGGGTGGATATACGGAAGAAAACCAAAATAATCGCCTTGGCTAGCAAAATTAGCAAGTTAAAGTGGCAATGTTGAACCGGTTATATATGTAGCAAGAGTGAAGAACGATGAAGCATACGTGTCCTAGAATGGATACCTCATCTCAGTAAATGTATGGTGTCTTCCAGCCCTGTGGACCGACCATTTGGGGTCCCTGGACAAGGAAAGCGGAGTAATGAGACGTATGGCGCAAACTTAGGTACGCCTATGTCCAGGAATGAAATGCGATTAGCTGATAATGAAGACGACGAGGGATAAAATTTATCAAATGACGTTGGCATATTTCCGTAAATAAATGTATTTATAACGGCATTAAGTCATGATGGAATGCAATGTTTCGCCGCATACCGTACGTGTTTCTAATTAGCTGACTTTTAAGAAATGAATCTCAAATTGCATTATATGACAATGAAACGTCTTGTAATGTTGTTTTAATTACTACTGCAATTTGGAAAATAGTAAAATTCACACATATAGACATAGCATGTTACTGTTAGAATGAATATAATTTACTCAAATCTAATAAAGACTGACTTTCTTGATATAAAATATTGTGTTATACGTAATTATAAGTAAATTACGACTTTTCCTGGGTCTTCTGCCTGCGTAATCTACCGTTATCATTAATAACCTAATTCATAAATGTACAGTACTAAAGTATAGAAGCTAAGTAGCGAAAGCAATCGCTTTATTGATGTTGGTTGGAATTCTGCCTAGGAAGCATGTCCCGTTCAAGTAGTCTTTTTTGACTCTTCTTTAAGGTTCTTAAAGAAGCGTTCAATCTGATTCTAACTCAATATGAATAAGACCGTTAGTGTACATATTGTTACGTTTACCATGAAGTAGCAGTTATAGAAAAATTTAATTGAAATCTACTAAGCCATCGTAAACTGTGCTTTACCCTGAAATGAGAAGGCTCATATAGCTTCAATGGTCAGTTTATAATCCGATATTACTAAAAATATCGAAAAATATCGTTCAAGGCGGTGATAAGACGAAAGGTATAGTAAATATTATATAGATAAACAGATGTATAAGACATTCCAGTAAATTAAACACATACTTTTTCATAAAATTCAACAATTATATAAAGGTCCTCTCTATTCTTAAGTTATATTAATGTACTCTGTGGACCTCTTTATGGACGTATTCGAGCAAATTAAACAGAAATTTCGCAAACATTCACTGAGAGTAATGCCCGGAAACTTGTAATTAGCATATCAGAAGTAAAACTGAAGGCTTTCCAAATGTGCGTAGTTTAAATATACTTAGGCTTTTAAGGTATTTACCTGACATTAATCTAAGCTAGATTTACATGAGTGCTAATATGTACATCCTGTTAACTTGTCACGTATGCTATGACAAGCAATATATGTTGTTAGCAGACTTCAATCAATGTATACCTATATATAGAATACACTTTGAGAAATGAACCCGATGGCTTATATAGTCCTATAGACATAAAGAGACCTAAAAAACAAATGTCCTAATGTTATATAGATAGATGACGCTTTATTGCACAGCAAAATATACCATTAGAAAGATATCCAGATTTACAATACTTTATAGGCAATACAATAGGCGGCTTTATCGCTTAAGCTATCTCTTCCAAACAACCTAATCTAATCTGAAGATATAAGTGGTGCAGGAAAATAGCTTATAGACATAAATAGCTTAAGTAAAATATTTACATTTCTTATAATCTGAGAGTACGCCGAATTGCCTGATCACAGGGATGAAAACAGTAGTTTTCGTCTCCGAGAAAGAATTTTCCCTGCTGTCAAAAAAATTAAAAACCCCGCGAACTACATAGATAAACCATGCAACTCATGTCCAAACTAAAAAACAGGCACTGTTGAATCGCGGCATTAATAAAAAAAACAACAAGTTCCGAACATAATTTTGTTATATTTATAAATTACTTTTCACTTATAATTATTATTTAATTTTCATAAACTTGAGCTAAATATTATTTAGTAAACTAATAATTATTAAAAACTGATTTTGATGTTTAGGATTTCAACCTTATTATAATATTTAACAACTGCCCTAAAAGTCGCAATGCTGGGCTCGAGCCTCCACTTACAGGGCAACGGACAGTACACCCGCCACGCTTGTATAAGGCGGCTTGGCAGTATGGCACATCGTTTATCTCGATGCAGGTTGCATTACGATGTTTTCCTTCACCGTTGTTAGCACGTGCTAATTGGCTCAATATGTACATTAGGTCAAAAAACTGCCAAGTCGTGCATGCGTTCCGGTCAGTGTCGAACCCTTTGAGTTTGGGACCTTGACTTTAATTAATTAATCAAACAAAACTGAGCACCATGCAACGAAATTGGTCAAAACAAATCTTGCAGTAATTTTCTACAGTCATGCCATTATCCTAGCTGTTGGATGTGAATATGTTGACCAACCGGAAACGGAATCACGGTTCGGTTCACAGAGCCATTGTCGTCGGGGCCTCTGCTCTGGACATACAGAAATTGTTATCGATTTTCGCTATGTGAAGTTTAATTATGTACGGTACGCCATACGCATATACATAAATACGCTGGGAATTAATTTCAATCCTGATCCAAATTTTGCTATTTAAGCCGACATTTCTATCCACTTTTTGGAAAACGCGTGCTAATGCTAATAAAGTTTATGCAAGGATTGACTTTTCTGTCTTTAAAAGCAATCTATCTTTGGGAGTACCAAACCGTGATTAAAGATTAAGTTTTGTATGAAAATGACAGCTTAAGCTTGCGTATTAATAACCTATCTACGCACTTTGATGTTTCGTTAGATTGGTGTAAACAATTTTAAGCCGATTCATTGTTGTCTTTCAATTAGGATGAATAAACCAAAGCGATTTTATAATACCATAAATTTGAGTCTTTCAATGCCTTTGGATACCTTTATGTCCTTTGAGTTTGGTGACCTTCAACATTCGTCTAAAATCACTTACATTAATTTACTGCCACATATTAATTACTTTTTTCTCATCATAGATAAAAAAAGGAAATACATAAATAATAAACTTAAAGTATATGCGCTGCGATTTCATCAAAACTTTTTTTATATCTAATTAAAAATGACAATGAAAACTTTATGATAACCCTATGTGAGGAGTTGTTATTTCTCCCGTTTGCTCTTGAGAAGCTTGGACCGTGGGGTCCCGGGACAAAGAGCAATTACAAAGAATTATCAAGACGGCAAATCAACACTTCGGGTGATCAAAGGGTGGTGCGGACGGATCAGTATGGCAATGCAACGAGGTAACGTAGGCCCTCTAGGCACCTTAACCATAGAAGACGGTGGGTTCAGTTATCTACGTACGAGTATAGTCTTAAGAATATAACCAAGATAAATTTTCTATATTGTTTTAGTTTATAACATATTAGTTTAATAAATATCTTGAAATCTTGTATTACGATATGTTGCAGGGTTCAAACGATTTCAATACAAACCCCAAGTCCTGCGGATACGAAGATGCAACCATTGCTAGTATAATCATAAGACATCATTTAATACGTACAATAGTAAGACGTCATTAGGATTGTATAATGATGTGTAAAAATAATAATTGCGGATTTGACCTTTGTATACAAGAAAAACTTGTATATTATATACGCGATTGATTGTAAGTTTCATTAATATTCATTTTAGACCCATGAAATTAAGCATTGAATTAGTTGATAAGAAATATTAAGGTCAACCAAAAGAGTAAAAGGTAACGATTATGTACGTATTTGTGAACGTTATTCATTTACAAGTTACAATATAAGAAAGATTTCGAGCAGATTTGATTATTTTTGGCAGAAATAGGAGAGAATACAGAAGTGGAAGTAAGGAAGCGAAGGTAGAGAAGACCAATAACGTAGTTGCTAGATCAAATAAAAGAAGAGGTAGACGTCGCGTCGTACGAAAAAGCTAACCCAGAATCGAGAAGAGAAAGCTCCACTGACATGGGATAAACAAAGTTGTTTATTACAGCAAACACCCTCTTTGCAAAGTATTTTTTTGTACGACTCTCAATGAATGAATGAATGAATGAAAACTTTGTTCACTATAATCTTAAATCTAGATAATTGATATGGATACATTTGCATTGGAACAATGGGCGGCCTTATCGCTTATAGCAATCTCTTCCAGGCAACCCAGTGTCAATAGTATTTATTACATTGGTTTTACAAAAACCTCACTATATCGATTTGGTTTCCATCAAGATCCCGCTACGCCTATGATCATTATTTTACTCTACTGTGCTTGGGTCTGTTCATACGAGTATTTTATAGGAACGAACAATATATCCGTAACGCTTGACCAATGTAGATCAGTGACTTTGATATGTAGGTTATCTCGATATGGTTTCATCATGGTGCTTTCCTTTACCGTTATAGCAGGTGATAGTTGTAACAATAGGTATGCAAAGGTCAGTAAATTGTCTAAGTGGTGCGTGCTTCCGGCCAGCATTCGAACCCCATGTCTTTTGATTGAGGGTTTACGACGCGCGTGTGTTGCTACCACAACTTTTTGACCCCAAAATGATCACCGAAAATTATACTACGGTGCACAGTTTATGAAGGTCGCTGCAACTAAAATTACTTAATTTCAATAGAAGTAATTAAAATTGGTCACACACGTTTGAAAGTCCAACTATATGCAATATAAATTTAATATGGAGGACAAAAGTTTTATAGCTGTTTTCACTGGCAGGCGACACGCTACATATTTGCTATCCAAACGTTACAAATAATCAGAGAAATCGATTTTAATAAATTTAAAATTACTGAATGCCTTCGAGCAAAATTTATTTATTAAATACAAAGTTCGTTAAAGGCGGGTTATCTTAGACCAGTCATACTTACAAACACAAAACACGCGCAATCAGGTGAAACCATTATTTTACTAACTGTGGCCACCATTTACGCCCGGGATTTGCACTTTATAATCACACTAGAAATTTCGTTCGCGTTGCCATGAGGACGACATGTTCGTTAGTGAATTGCAATTTTGGCACCAATAAACGCGACCGCAACGAAACTTCTTTCCTACATTATTCTATCCCAAAAAAAGCGAAGTAATCTATTACGATAAAAAGTATACACAACCAGAAATTCTAAAAGTTGCATTTACAAAATCGGCTTGGCCCTCCAGATATTTCTCTTTTTTTCGGCTCCAAGTGTTTATTTGCAACGTATATTTTTTTGCTAATCAGTTGACTTTGCGAAGCGAACATTGCGATGACCCACCTTTAACATACATGACTATCAAGTACACTAGCTGACCAGAAAATCATCATAGAGATATGCACCTATAATAACATAGAGAAATGTGTTATTGACATATAACCAACTTTCCCTAACTATAGCGAGGAGCATTCTTCGTGACGCAGTTTTTTAGTTTTTCACGATATTAACAAGAAATCAACACTTCCTATATCGTTGTCATTGTAAAACTTTTGTATAAGAAGGCATTAAGATAGCATCAGGAATAAGGAAGTCTTGTATGCTTATTGTTTAAATATTAAAAATGATGATTCCGCTGTGTTTTTCTTAAATTTTCGCAGCGGTTGCACATAATTAAAAATGCGCTGGGATGGTTTCAAGCACGTTTTACAATCGATTACAATTCTTTATTTTTAACTGTACCCAGAACATTGTACACACAGATTTTATATTTATCTGAAGTTTGCAAGACATCGAAATAAAAGCTAGACGAAAAGTTTACATAAATTTGTTTTAGTCCCTAATAATTTTCACGGTTGTTTGCCAGAATGGAGGAAAAGAAACGACATATTGTGTCGACCCAAAATCTATTGATTAATACGTGAAGCAAAAACTTTGCACCCTTTTTATGAAAATTGGGCGGACGGAGGAGTATGAAATTTCGCATACTTATAGTTTATATAGAGAAGAAGCGAGGAATACTACTATTTAATTGTGAACTAACTCAGTAACCTTTTTTGGCTCATACACAACAACTTTGCTAAAGATCATCACATAAACAAACGTATAGTTTACGATTCTATTAAGGACATACAGGCAAACATTCATTTTTATATATAAGAAGACTAACTGTCCCGGCAGACGTCGTCCTGCCCAGAAAAGCTTAAATCGATATGCCTGTAACGAACCCCTTTTTGAGTCTAATGACTATGGAATGACATACTCAAGCCGAAGCATAGAGTGAGAAATAAAAATATTTAAAAAGTGAAATTAATAAAACTTATTCATGGAATAAATCCTTGTAATATTGGCCATAAATCGTAATCATCTAGTAGCAGGAACCCTCGTCGTAATACCGTTAACCCTATGTTCACAAGGTAGGTTATATAGGAGTGTCAATCAGAGGACAGGAAGACTATCAGAAGTTGATGTAAAATATATATATATAATATTGTAGTAGTATGTTGTGAGTGTAAAATGCTATGCATTTTATGAATTATGATAAATGTATTACTCATGATATAAGCTCATCACCTGAGTACGCCCGTGCCTTTATTTTGCCAAAAGATATTCTAATGTAGATTCATAACAAATTATATATTTTTGTGTAAGGCACCCCTCCTAACCACCTCTCTGTTATGCCACCGCATTAGCTATCAGTAAAAGAGCTCATATCGAGATAAAAGAAGAACCTCCAATTTTTTTAATTAATATTTATTGAATCAATTATAAACATTATCTAAAACTAGCGTCGGTTCACAACGTACTATTGCTGGCGAGAAGAGCCGACAAGAAACTCCCAGCAGTACGATCTATCCATTTAAAAGAAACCCGTTTGGAGTGCCTTGTGTGTAAAATGAGTTGGAAAAGCCAAAAGACTTAAGTGAACATTTCATCTCAAAGTCACCTTTCCAAAATATCAAATAATATTGTCATTATGAGGAACGTCACCTCAGAGACCTCCCTGATGCAGTAATAAGAATATCACAGTAAATTAAAGATAAAGGTTAATTGAAGTTTAAATAGTGATACTCTCTACATCTCGTAAGATTCCCATCCCTAAATTGTCAGAGTAAGAGTTTCAGAATGTCTCTCTATGAATTGTAAGTAAATTTTAAATTAAAGTTTGGCGAGAGACAACTTCACTCATATTATAGATTCCCTTGTCAAAGACAGGTTTCAGGTTTGCCGTGAAAGTTAAAATGAAATTGAAAGTTAAAGTAAATTAGCAAAACCTTACATCCATCTAATGACCCTAGCACCCAAGAGATGAGAGCATAGCACCGTAAAAGTAAAATTTGAGTTGAATTTAACATAAAATGGTGATACTCTGCATCAAAGATGCCTTCCTTGGTAACAATACTCAAATGTAGGTATTTTTAATCATCCTTTCCAATTCAGTCAAGTCCACTTGGCCTAACTACATCTAAGACTCTCATGAAGTCACATATCGTGAAAGAAAATAAGTTTTGATACGATTGATCCTCCTGCAACACGGTAGCTCATCCCCCTAACCAGCTAGGGCGTCATCGAGGTGCCCACGCGCCTCCAGGCTGATCCGCGACTTAACTAGTTCCTAACCTTCAGTTACCAATTCAGTTAATCTTAATATGTGAAATCATTTTAGTCTCGTGAATACACATATTATAAAAAAAACAAACTAAATTTGCTTAAAAGCTGTACGCGCGGTAATCCTCGATAATTGTCGAAATTATCCAAGGGAACGTTGCCACAATAAACAAGTGGGTCGTGAATCCCTTTGTCCAAGGTTGCAGAGCTCATAAAACCCGGTCCTAACCTGATACTTCATAAAAAATTTCAATATGTGCTTTCACCCGATCTCGTCACTTCAGTTTGTAATAATATTTAAATGCCTATTTTATACACATTTGGTAACAGTAGAGCTACTTGTTTAAGAAAATATAATTAATCAAAAGAAACCTTTAATAAAAATTTAAATTGTAATCAACAACTCCTTTGCACCAAACAAAGCCAAATGCCTAAGTAGACTCTCTCAACAAGAAAGTATTTAAAATATTAAATTTCAATAAAAACTAAATAAACTTTAAATTTTCTAAAGTCAATTAGCCTTCCCATATGGAATGCATGATTGTTGTATAGTGTAGTGTTATAGTGTAATGTTATAAAACCATATATAAATATATACACATATAAAATAGACTAATTAATAAATTATAAATCAAGACTCCGACTTCACAGCCATAGGTCAATAATAATCCCTCGATATCAGAACCAATGAAAACTCATTACGCAGGCTGACTCCAAGCTCACTGAAACAGAAATAATCGGACAATAACAATCAACGCTCCAGCTTTAATCAGCAAACACAACAAGTAAGAGTCCATAATCAGGTCCAACAACGTGTGTGCAACAGCAAGACAAGAACTCCTATAAGTCTCCATTGACATATAATTAATCTCCCATAGCAAAGTAACTAATAATCATATTACTTGAAAGAATCATCAAAATCTCCCAATAGTTCCCGGTTATGAAGAAGTAATATTATTTAATTAAGTTTCCTAAGACAATATTATATTTAAGGATCCTTAAATGAAATTAGATTAGTACATTTTTATCCGCAAGAGACTATGTATCATAACCCCTAAGTAATGTATTAGCACACTGAGGCTTTATAAATAACCCTTAATCATTTAGTTAACTATGAAACTAAAACAATGTACAAACAATTCTTATCTGTTAATAACGCACAAGTCAATTAAAACATACTTTAAATTATTTTACCCTTATATAGCTCGTTCTCCATACAATATATAAATTAAGGACAGTAATTAATTAAGTTCAAAAATATATAGGACAATAGATAGTAAACGAGCCTACCTATCTTTACATAAGATTATGTAAGATTTCATATTAAAGGCTTATGTATTTCTATAGCATTTATGCCTAGACAAATTATAGAAACGTTCCTATAATATTATAGTTTTGAAGAAACGGACCTAAGAAACCCTAATACGTCTAAAGACTACCAGCTAAGTGTAACAAAATCAATGTTACTTATAATATGTACTACTAAGAATAGAAGTTATTTGTAACTACACATTACTAATCAGGCTTTTAAGATTAATTCAAATCGTATGCATACGAACAATTATTATTAAACTACTAATACATTACAAAAGACAAGAATGCGTGGTCACGTTAGAAGAACGTCTGAAAACATAACACGCAAGATATCAGGTAAGTCTACATGGTTAATAAAACTATTAATGTATCAAATAAAACATGAAAACTTAGCTTGGTTCTTTGGCGAAATTTATAACATTCGTTTCCGAAATTTACATTGATATTATGATTGATTTATTTTTAACAGCGATTAGTTTATCCATTTAACTCTCAATTAGATTTTCTCCATCTGAAAATATATAAAACACAAATTTTTCCGAGAATTCTTTTCATTGTCATCTTCTGTCAAACACGAATATTCAAGTCCTTTCTTTTCTCTGTCAAAGTTTCAAACTAAGAAAAATTCGATTGTATCATACAAAGAGATTAGTAGTAAATACATATATTATGCGAAATAAAGGAGGGAATACATTATATGGAGAACAGCCATTCTTTTATAAATAAATAAAAATTAATAGATGAGAAAATAATAAATACATGATGATGCGTACCGTCACACCACCCCGAATTTAAATTGGTAGCTTGCGGATAAATTAAATTCTAACCTAAGGTACGATCATCAAATAATAAATTGATAACACCCTGTATATAGCCCTATAAGTTAATAACATCCTGCATATAACCTTAATCTAAATTAATAACATCCTGTATGTAACCATAGATTAAGTTAGTAACACTCTGTATATAACCTTAACCTAAGTTAATAACATCCTATATATATAACCTTAATCTAAGTATTAGCCGTCCTTTGCACCTCACTACTATTATATCTCATCCCCAAAACAAATCAAAAAAAAAAAATTTAAGTCATCCCTTCAAGCTTTAAATTTATAGACATAATTAATCACCCCATATAGCATGAAACCATAAATATGTAACAAACATAACCTACAATTCAAAAAAAACATAAAACCCCTTCATAAAGGAAGACTTCAATAGCATTTCTCCTTAAAAATACTCAAATGTCCTTCTCCTCAACATACTCTATCTGAAAGCTAAATTGCCCTAACTATAATATCCACCAAGTTAACTGATTATTGCATAATTCCCAAATTCTCAAAAATCAAATCTTTATGGTCAATCCTAATTACTAGTCTAATAATCGCATGGCCCGAGGAAAGACACTTAAATACTCTATCTATTTTCTTAGGTATAGGAAATTTATGTATAAACTCTATTTTTTTCCTGATCAATTCTAATATCTGAAGTTGGTATACTAACTTAACTTCCTTACAAAAGAATTTACACCCCTAATATTACATGTAAGACCAGCATCTTGCAATTTCTTTAATTAATATACTCAAATGTTCTAAATGCTTAATCAAAGTACCACAAGTTAAAATTGCTAAATCGTCCAAATAATTTACACAAAACTGCCTAACCTCTGAGCCCAATATAATATCCATAGCCCGACTAAAACTGCCCACTGAAGTCTTTAAAACTTGTGGAAGCACATTATACATGTATGACTTTCCATTAAAAGTAAACCCAGTATATTTCCTACTTTCTTTAGAAATAGGTATCTGAAAATAAGCATTATTCAAATCAACCACGCTAATATATGACACCCCATGAAATGTTCATTAATCTTTAAACATAACCCCATTTCAGAACCTTGTAATTTAATTGTGGCTTGAACCAGTGATAACCAATCAAAGCCTAAAAGCACAGATTGCAATAAATTTGGTACAATTAAAAAGCTAATATCAATAATGCTATCTCCCAATTGAACTGGTAACAATACCATTTGTTGAATCTTAGTACTTTTCTGACCTACTGGACCCCTAATTTGAATTGGCCTGATGGGCAATAAATCAATTTTACTACATTCTTTCCATATTAACTCCCAAAAGGTGCTGGAAATACATGTAATGTCACTTCCCGTGTCTACCAAACAATTCACTTCCTTCCCAAAGATTTTAACAGTAATTATAGATTTCACTAGCTCAAATTTATCTGGTAAATAAACATCTTCCTCCTCAAACAAGGAAGATACACATCCGCTTGTTATAACTGAATTAGAATTTATATCCTGCAAATGTAATTTTAAAATATTAGTAAATGTTCCCTCCAAAGCTTCATTAATATAACCTAGCCCTGACTTATCTAATGAGGACTGACCCTTACCTATAATAGGTATAATTATACCAGCATTACAATTGCCTAAGGACTGACCAGGTTTCCACCCATTCGACATCATAATTCTCAACCCTATTAACAACTTATCAGTCCCTCCTATAGTTGATGGGTCGGGCACACTCCCACCAACATTACTTAGTTTAAATTATAATCATAATCTTCATGAGGTATAGTTAAATCTTCTATGATATTAACATTAGCACTGCCCGCTGGAGGTACTTGAACTGGCTTCAAAGCTTGTTTCTTGAATTGCCAACTGGTCTTCGCCTTGTTATTACTGTTATTATTTTGTTCATGTGATGATGAAGGTATCCGCAGTGTAGTATTCAGCACTTCACCCCTGTTAACATTGTCTAGGTTCCTTAGGAATTCCGACGCTTCAATAATAGTCTTGTTCTGACTCGTGGTCCATGCATATTGTACATCTTTAGGGAAATGATGTATGATATCATTTATGAGTTGTGTCTCTTGGATCGGGTAGGTGAGCATCTTCGCTTGTCCACATAAAGTAATAAAATAATTCAGCATACTAGTTCCAGATCGATTCCATGTGCCATGCACTATTTTCTTACGAAGCTCTCCTTGCTCAGCTTCACCCCAGTATGTTTCTAGGAAATCTCGTTTAAAATCCTCAAAATTGGTCCAGCGTTCTCGGTATACACGAGCCCAACTCCTGGAACCACCATCCAAACATTCTATAATGAGATCAATCTCATTGTTAAATCCCGCTGGCATTCTCTTCAAATAAGCACATAAATCTTCTATGAAGGTAACTGGATGTTGTTTTTGTGATGGAAATTTCGGCTTCTCCAAATTATTAACTGGCATAGTAGGATAATACGCCATCGGCATATGCCTTTCAACAGTATCTGTTTGTGAACAGCATGTCTTCATAGTATTTGATTGTGTAATGTTAGTCTCAACTGGTCTAGATCCCGTTGATCCGCCAGCCACTGATTCAAAATTCTCCGCAACTCCCCGAGAGTTGACTCTCCCAGAAGCCAATGTCATATCACTATCCATTTGATCTAATCTCAAGGCCACAGGCCTCTGCGAACCGGCCTCCCCATTATTTGAAGTCAAACTGTTTTCTAATTGGTTAATCCTTGTAAGCAAAGGGTTCAATGTCTGATCCAACATCCTCTTCATAATCCTCAAAAATCTCGGGTTTCCTCCTTGAGTAGTAGTCGTAGGCCTGGTACTCTCCGCACCCCTCGCAGCACTCCTCTTTTCTCTTCTTGTAGCCATTCCAGGTTTCTGAACTTCCTTTGGCATTTTTCTTCACTTTAATAAATTTCTTTAAATTATTCAATATTTATTCTCCAAATATAATGGCAGCAAGATAATAATAGCTCTTCAGCATCAAATGATATGCACTAATCTTCAATTAATATTAATAGAATAGCTCCTTTGCTTATATGAGAGCGCTTCTGCTCTTTGCTTTTGTAGCAATTATATAATTCCTCTTGATTTATTATAACTAGCAATGAACTAGCACTGTTACATCTCTTGGTTCATCCTGACATATTAGAATTCCATTCTTCAATTACTTCATTCAAATATTTACACAGCGCTAGCAAGCTATAAGTAATCATAAACTATATAAATTATGTATATAACATAATTTAAATTATTAAATTTTATTCCTAAGTTCGTGCCTCATAACAACATCTGACTTCAGCATAGTAGATAATTATTAACCTAACTCCCATCTATAACACAAGGCTGACTAACAATCAATTAACTTCCTCAACTCTATTATGAAAATAAAATTAATAAAGTCCTCAATAAAGTTTCAAAAAAAATATTTCATTTAATTGAAAATATGCACCCCATAAAATTAAATATGTCTCGCTATATAAATAATCAACAAGACCAAGAATATCAGCAAAGTCGTTGTGGCGCCCCCATCGGTAAAGTGTTGAACTAATTCGAATGTGAAAAATAAAATTTTCAAAGTCACTTGCAACACCCGTAGTGACAAAAGGATAAACTAATTGCAACGCTAGAGTTGAAATTCAAAGTCACTGCAGCGCCCATAGTGACAAGGTGACGAACTAATTTGAACGCAAGTACAAAAAAAAATCAACATCACCATGGCGCCCCCTAACGGCAAAATGTCGAATTAATGTGAACGTAAGTATTAAAATTTCAAAATCACCATGGCGCCCTCTAACGGCAAGATGACGAATTAATACAAAATTTAAATTTCCAAAACCACCGCAGCGCTCCCTAACGGCAAGATGACGAACTAATTCGGAATTCACTGCAGCGCTCCCTGACGGCAAGAAATTGAACTAATTTGGACAAAATATTTTAAACTGGACCGTCCCTGTGGCGCCCCGTAACGGAAAACTGACAAACTAAATTAGACACATAATTGAAATTCGCAACACCACAGTGGCGCCCCCCAACGGTAAACCTGTGGACTAATCTGAACATGAAAGTTAAAATTTTCTTTCACAATCTCAAAATCATTTACCTATAAAATCAGACTGTTAATTATTACACCAACCACCGATCACCCCCTGTCATCTCTGAAATAATCAACAGCTCTTCTATAACCTTTGAAACCTTGCTCCGCCTCACAAGCAACAAATTGTGTATCTATCAGATACACAAGAATAAAATAACTCAGTCTGACAGCAGAACTTGTTCTCCATCATCAAACCAGACACCTTGGATGCAACCCCCAATTGCTCCCTTCGAACCTGAACGCAATATGCTAAATAAGACACATCATGCTGGAACCTTGGGAACACGCCCCGAATTGTAACGTTCCAGGATTCGATTCTACTGTCCTAGAACCACTCTACATCACGCCCAGAAGACCAGGTCCTCAAATCCTGGTCACGGCACCAAATTGTAACGAACCCCTTTTTGAGTCTAATGACTATGGAATGACATACTCAAGCCGAAGCATAGAGTGAGAAATAAAAATATTTAAAAAGTGAAATTAATAAAACTTATTCATGGAATAAATCCTTGTAATATTGGCCATAAATCGTAATCATCTAGTAGCAGGAACCCTCGTCGTAATACCGTTAACCCTATGTTCACAAGGTAGGTTATATAGGAGTGTCAATCAGAGGACAGGAAGACTATCAGAAGTTGATGTAAAATATATATATATAATATTGTAGTAGTATGTTGTGAGTGTAAAATGCTATGCATTTTATGAATTATGATAAATGTATTACTCATGATATAAGCTCATCACCTGAGTACGCCCGTGCCTTTATTTTGCCAAAAGATATTCTAATGTAGATTCATAACAAATTATATATTTTTGTGTAAGGCACCCCTCCTAACCACCTCTCTGTTATGCCACCGCATTAGCTATCAGTAAAAGAGCTCATATCGAGATAAAAGAAGAACCTCCAATTTTTTTAATTAATATTTATTGAATCAATTATAAACATTATCTAAAACTAGCGTCGGTTCACAACGTACTATTGCTGGCGAGAAGAGCCGACAAGAAACTCCCAGCAGTACGATCTATCCATTTAAAAGAAACCCGTTTGGAGTGCCTTGTGTGTAAAATGAGTTGGAAAAGCCAAAAGACTTAAGTGAACATTTCATCTCAAAGTCACCTTTCCAAAATATCAAATAATATTGTCATTATGAGGAACGTCACCTCAGAGACCTCCCTGATGCAGTAATAAGAATATCACAGTAAATTAAAGATAAAGGTTAATTGAAGTTTAAATAGTGATACTCTCTACATCTCGTAAGATTCCCATCCCTAAATTGTCAGAGTAAGAGTTTCAGAATGTCTCTCTATGAATTGTAAGTAAATTTTAAATTAAAGTTTGGCGAGAGACAACTTCACTCATATTATAGATTCCCTTGTCAAAGACAGGTTTCAGGTTTGCCGTGAAAGTTAAAATGAAATTGAAAGTTAAAGTAAATTAGCAAAACCTTACATCCATCTAATGACCCTAGCACCCAAGAGATGAGAGCATAGCACCGTAAAAGTAAAATTTGAGTTGAATTTAACATAAAATGGTGATACTCTGCATCAAAGATGCCTTCCTTGGTAACAATACTCAAATGTAGGTATTTTTAATCATCCTTTCCAATTCAGTCAAGTCCACTTGGCCTAACTACATCTAAGACTCTCATGAAGTCACATATCGTGAAAGAAAATAAGTTTTGATACGATTGATCCTCCTGCAACACGGTAGCTCATCCCCCTAACCAGCTAGGGCGTCATCGAGGTGCCCACGCGCCTCCAGGCTGATCCGCGACTTAACTAGTTCCTAACCTTCAGTTACCAATTCAGTTAATCTTAATATGTGAAATCATTTTAGTCTCGTGAATACACATATTATAAAAAAAACAAACTAAATTTGCTTAAAAGCTGTACGCGCGGTAATCCTCGATAATTGTCGAAATTATCCAAGGGAACGTTGCCACAATAAACAAGTGGGTCGTGAATCCCTTTGTCCAAGGTTGCAGAGCTCATAAAACCCGGTCCTAACCTGATACTTCATAAAAAATTTCAATATGTGCTTTCACCCGATCTCGTCACTTCAGTTTGTAATAATATTTAAATGCCTATTTTATACACATTTGGTAACAGTAGAGCTGCTTGTTTAAGAAAATATAATTAATCAAAAGAAACCTTTAATAAAAATTTAAATTGTAATCAACAACTCCTTTGCACCAAACAAAGCCAAATGCCTAAGTAGACTCTCTCAACAAGAAAGTATTTAAAATATTAAATTTCAATAAAAACTAAATAAACTTTAAATTTTCTAAAGTCAATTAGCCTTCCCATATGGAATGCATGATTGTTGTATAGTGTAGTGTTATAGTGTAATGTTATAAAACCATATATAAATATATACACATATAAAATAGACTAATTAATAAATTATAAATCAAGACTCCGACTTCACAGCCATAGGTCAATAATAATCCCTCGATATCAGAACCAATGAAAACTCATTACGCAGGCTGACTCCAAGCTCACTGAAACAGAAATAATCGGACAATAACAATCAACGCTCCAGCTTTAATCAGCAAACACAACAAGTAAGAGTCCATAATCAGGTCCAACAACGTGTGTGCAACAGCAAGACAAGAACTCCTATAAGTCTCCATTGACATATAATTAATCTCCCATAGCAAAGTAACTAATAATCATATTACTTGAAAGAATCATCAAAATCTCCCAATAGTTCCCGGTTATGAAGAAGTAATATTATTTAATTAAGTTTCCTAAGACAATATTATATTTAAGGATCCTTAAATGAAATTAGATTAGTACATTTTTATCCGCAAGAGACTATGTATCATAACCCCTAAGTAATGTATTAGCACACTGAGGCTTTATAAATAACCCTTAATCATTTAGTTAACTATGAAACTAAAACAATGTACAAACAATTCTTATCTGTTAATAACGCACAAGTCAATTAAAACATACTTTAAATTATTTTACCCTTATATAGCTCGTTCTCCATACAATATATAAATTAAGGACAGTAATTAATTAAGTTCAAAAATATATAGGACAATAGATAGTAAACGAGCCTACCTATCTTTACATAAGATTATGTAAGATTTCATATTAAAGGCTTATGTATTTCTATAGCATTTATGCCTAGACAAATTATAGAAACGTTCCTATAATATTATAGTTTTGAAGAAACGGACCTAAGAAACCCTAATACGTCTAAAGACTACCAGCTAAGTGTAACAAAATCAATGTTACTTATAATATGTACTACTAAGAATAGAAGTTATTTGTAACTACACATTACTAATCAGGCTTTTAAGATTAATTCAAATCGTATGCATACGAACAATTATTATTAAACTACTAATACATTACAAAAGACAAGAATGCGTGGTCACGTTAGAAGAACGTCTGAAAACATAACACGCAAGATATCAGGTAAGTCTACATGGTTAATAAAACTATTAATGTATCAAATAAAACATGAAAACTTAGCTTGGTTCTTTGGCGAAATTTATAACATTCGTTTCCGAAATTTACATTGATATTATGATTGATTTATTTTTAACAGCGATTAGTTTATCCATTTAACTCTCAATTAGATTTTCTCCATCTGAAAATATATAAAACACAAATTTTTCCGAGAATTCTTTTCATTGTCATCTTCTGTCAAACACGAATATTCAAGTCCTTTCTTTTCTCTGTCAAAGTTTCAAACTAAGAAAAATTCGATTGTATCATACAAAGAGATTAGTAGTAAATACATATATTATGCGAAATAAAGGAGGGAATACATTATATGGAGAACAGCCATTCTTTTATAAATAAATAAAAATTAATAGATGAGAAAATAATAAATACATGATGATGCGTACCGTCACATGCCGACAGGAGCGTCACCTAACGGGTCCAATTGTGAACCAACTCAGAAACCTTCCTTGGCTCATGCACAACAACTTTGCTAAAGATCATCACACGATCAAATGTGTAGTTTACGATTCTATAAAGGACTCAGACAAACATTCATTTTTATTTATCAAGAAGATAGATGAAGTATCATGTGATCTCATTGGTCTCGTCTAGTTTAAGGGATGTTCGCCTTGAATGGTGAAGGGTCATGATCACACCCAGCATCGAGATGCCGATCGCGTGCGCAAACAACATTATCATAAAGCATTAGATAATTACAACCGACAGTGTACGATAGCTTGCGTAATGAATATCTAACAGCTATAACACACGAAACAATTTTTCGACGTAAAACGCTGCTGGTTGTTATAACGCGCAATATTCCTTGAAACGAATATAAATAAAATTTAATAAATGTTATTTAGTGTGTAAATTATCTTCAGCAGTTACTGTAATATCAAAAGCATTAATAGGTAGACTAAACGCAATTAAACACGCTAAATATGTAATACATCCAATTAATCCAATAAACAAATCCAAAAACCGTCAATGATAAGAATGTTATGTTATATATATATATATATATATATATACAGAGAGAGAGAGATACTGGGGGTGATAGTGTGTGGCTTTGCTGTGAGAGCTTGTGCACGTAGTGACCAATTTAAAAGTGTTTCTGTGACTCGTTAACCTCTTTCTTATAGTACGACCACATTAGATCGCAATAATTTTAAGCGAATATAACTAAGAAATTCGTCTTAGAAAAATAGACTCACAAACATCTCAATGACCTGTATCTGGGAGGAGACTGCAATGACTTCAAGTAGCAATCCTATGAGATATAGAATTGCCTCGATTTTTAATTATAAACTAGCTTCTACCCGCGACTTCGTCCGCGTGGTGCGGTTTTTTAATTATCCCACGGGAACTCTTTAATTTTTCGGGATCAAAAGTATCCTATATGTTGACCAGGGATATAAGCTATCACCATACAAAATTTCATTTAAATCGGTCCAGTCGTTTCGAAGATTAGCCGGTACAAACAGACAAACCGACAAACAGAGAAACAATAAATTACAAAAAAATCTAAATTAGTTATATTTCACTTCTTACATCCTCCTGACTCGGTTTTTAGCATTTTTTTTCATTGTACAGAAATTCGACCTCTACAATTTTATTATATGTATAGATGTGACTTTTTTATTACACGCCTGTTCGTCCGTTGCTCATGCCCCATCGATGATGAGCTGTGAGGATGAGATGACTTTGCCGATACCGTTTTAGTAGTTAACTAACGCATCGTTTGAAAATAAATACATTGCATAATTATTTTACATCGACTCCAATATTGAGTAAATACATTTTAAATGTCAAGTGGTGAATCTGCAGAAAGCAACAATCGATATAAGAAGAAACGGTTTGGTAAACTGTGGTTACTTAAGAAATAATCAAACCAGTCATTACGGGGTAACAGTTTTTAGTGCTTGCTTCCAAATATTTCCAGTTTCTTTCTGTTAGATAGATTTCGTAAGTAATTGGCGAATGATTCTTTTCGTTGCAAACGATTCTTGGATTTGTAATATATCTGAAGATGACTTTAAATCTATAATAATTAATATTATAAAAAGGAAAATTTTGATGTGTGTTTAATGCTCAATTAAACTAGAATAGCTGAATGGACCTTTATGAAGTTTGATACAGAGATAGAGTATAGTTTAGAGTGGCACATAGGTTACTTTTTATCCCGGAAAATGAACGGTTCCCGAGGGAAATAATATTAATGCGAGTATATAATAAATGTTTAGAGGGTATTTGAAAAAAAAGGTCACTCACTTTGTTGGCTGAATATATACATTTGTGCGTAACAATGGGACAAAACATGCTGTACTTTGATATCAACCATATTCTCCACCTGTTGCCATGTTTTGTGCTAATAAAGAATTTGAATTCGAGGGTTCGTGTTTGTACAATGAACATAAAATTTCGGAGCTAATTCTGAGCAGCAGATTCCGAAAAAACAACTTTTAGAATGTTTGCCTGTCTGTCAGAGGATCACGTGAAAACTACTAAACGGATTTAAATGGAACTTGACTCAGAGCTAGCTTATATCCCGGGTCATAACTTAGGATACCTTTTATCCCATTAAAATAAATTACGTCGTTTCCATGGGATATAACTAAAAAGGTGCAGTCATTGCTATTCAGTACCAAATACAAGGCGTCATTGCAACGAAAACAAAATGTATCTGGCACATGTTAGTATTAATTTATGTATGCGTAGCTTAAAGCTTTACAAAATTAAGTAATTATTCCTAATTACAGGTTTATCTTGCCTCTTGTTTAAATAAAAATTTATATACTAATTCTTATTCCTTATATAGAAAATTTACAAAAGCGAAAGTGATTTATATGTTTATTGTTCATGGTCAAAGTGTTAAATCAATTCTCGTGGAATTTAAAATTTGATAGTGTTTTTGTAAATAGGTATGCGGCTTGGTAAATATTGAACATTAAAGGTACGCAAACCACGAGGAAGTTCTGGTATGAAATATATTACTAGATTTATACCTCAAGCTACAGTGTTATTGTTTACTTTTGTATGTATATAATATAATATGTGTATTTATTTTTGTATATATATTATCATATATATTACTGTTTATTTATTAATTAATAAACGAAATTATTGTACGAGTGCTGGTTTAGCAACGGCCGACTTTTGTTGTCCTTCCTATACCTATGGGCGATAAGACCGCCGATTTTACTTGTATATTAATGTTCTTGATTTATGTAGCATTTTTGTACAATAAAGTATATTCTATTCTATTCTATATCTATGATATCTGTACAAAGAACAGTATACACCGTTTAAAACTCCAGCGAATATACGGTTCTAAACTTATTTATTTTGATAATGCTGAAGTTACACGCACAAAACCGAAATGACAATGTTTCGTTGTATAAGAACTGGCAAAAACTCACCCAATTGTTGAATTGAAATCGCGTGCCGGGCCCGGCTGTGTTCAAGTGAGAGAGAACTGTCACTATGGAGAAGTTGCCAGTGTAAGAAATGATGTTATTACCTTTTTATGTAAATAAATTTTGAAAAATATATAATTAATTTTAATTGTAGTACAAAACATGCCGCTCACCTTAAAAGTACGTAGTATCTTTTAAAGAAAGAAAAATACAGGTAAGAGAAAATTAAATTTGATAAAATATATAAGACATAATATGAGATAACTGTAATAAGAAATAAATTAAAACTAATTAGAAATTAAGCTAAGAGAGTTTTATTAGTTACTTATTCAACGGGAAGAGGACAAATTTTAATTACTGGTCTTTTGAAAAACGCATTTCCGATCTGAAGAGTTACAACGCGAATAATGCCATCGGTACCTGGATGAAGAGCGTATATGCGTGCGAGTCTCCAGTGCAGGGGGGGAAGATTGTCATCACACATAACCACAATCATGCCTTCACGCACCGGAGGTCCCCGATCACTGAACCATTTTCCGCGTTGCTGAATTTCATGTAGATACTCTCGACTCCATTTGTGCCAAAAATGTTGGAGAGATTGTTGTATCAATCGCCATCTTACAAGTCTACTGGTATTTTCACCGATAAGGGATACGTCCGGGATCGCAGTTAGTGGTTCTCCAATCAAAAAATGTGATGGAGTTAGGGGCAAGGGATCTTTAGCATCCGAGCTGAGTACACACAGCGGACGGGAGTTTAAGACCGCTTCTATTTGACATAATAGAGTATGCATTTCATCGTAAGTTAAGGTGCGAGTGCCTATCACGCGCTGTAGATGATTTTTAAAACTCTTAACTCCGGCTTCAAATAGTCCCCCAAAATGACTTGCATAAGGAGGCTGGAAGTGCCATGTTATACCCTGCTGTAACGTTCTTTTATGAAGGGTATTTTGCACAGAATCATTTTTTAAGAAAAGAAAGAGCTCTCTGAGATATCTATCACAGCCGATGAAGTTTTTACCGCAATCCGAATAAATATCTGTGCATAATCCCCGGCGCGACGTGAAACGTCGCAACGCCGCTAGAAAACCTTCCGTAGATAGCTCTGAGACTATTTCAAGGTGAATAGCCTTGGTGCACATGCAAACAAAAACAGAAACGTAACATTTAACAATTTTTGCGTTTCGCACCTTATTAGCACGCACATAAAACGGACCCCCAAAATCCACAGAAGTTTTCAGAAAAGGACGTTCAGGTCGCAGTCGAGCGGCAGGTAGTGGAGCCATGCTCGGTTGGGGACGTATGGGACGCGTTCGGAAACAACGGATGCAACGGTAAATTCGCTGTCGAATGACGTCTCGAGCAGACAAAATCCAATATTTTTGCAAAAGTATATACTGGGTACTTTGAGCTCCGGAATGTAGTTGTGATATATGGGCATCATCGATTATTAACAAGGTTAAAGGATGTTTTTTAGGTAAAATCATCTGATGCTTTGCATCATACGATAAAAGTGATTTATGTATCCTACCACCAACGCGTAAGATATTATCTGCATCGAGAAAAGGGTTTAAACGCCTTAACTGATTAGACGGCTGCTTTTGTTTTGAAATACTTACAATATCTTCTTCGAATACAGAATGTTGAACAAGTTTTATCAATTGTTTTAATATGCAATTAAATTCGGGCACAGTTATATTAGGTGGAAAAGAACATTGTATTTTTTTACATTTTTTATAAAAGCGAAATATAAGGGCGGTAACTCGGACTAATTTACCTAAGGAAGAAAAATATGAAATAACATCTACATTATTAAAAGCTCCCTGAACAGATGTCGTTGGATTAGAACTGATCGCAGGGCATCGCTTTTCTTCTTCGGTATAAAACATGTCAGAGATAGAGGGCCACGAAGTTTCCTCTCTTTTTAAAAACTCTGGACCGTTAAACCACATATCGGTCTGTAGAAATACCGCAGGCAGCATACCCCGTGAGGCTGGGTCAGCAGGGTTGCTGCCGGATGGCACGTGACGCCAACGACATGATGGTACATTGTTTACGATTTCGGTAATACGGTTGGAAACAAAAGTTTTCCATTCATGTGGGGAAGCACGTAACCATGCCAACACTACAGATGAATCTGACCACGCATATATTTGATCGGACCTTATAAATTTACTGTAATTATTTAAAATTGTTCGGATTAATTTTGACAACAAAACGGCTGCCATCAGTTCCAGGCGTGGAATCGATACACGTTTAGTTGGAGCGACGCGAGTCTTAGCTAACAACAATGATGTTGTCACTGATTTATCTATTCCTTGAAGTCGTAGATATACACACGCGGCATACGCCTTTTCTGAGGCGTCAGAAAAACCATGTAATTGGACAACACAATTAAGGGGGAAAACGTGACGGGGAAACGTAACTGTAGATAAGAGCGGAAGCTCGTGAACGAAACTAAACCAGGCATTTACTATGTCCTGTGGCGGTTCGTCATCCCAATCTACGGATGCTATCCACAAAAGTTGAATTAAGTGCTTGGCAAAAAGCGTAACAGGCGATAAGAGTCCCAGAGGATCATAGATGCGAGCGATTTGTGACAGAATAGAGCGTTTGGTACAGTGAACTGACGATATTTTGACACTAAAGCTAAAAGAATCTGCTTGAGGGTTCCATTGCAATCCAAGTACTTTTATGTTCATGTCATTTTCAAACTCGGCAAAAGGCACATTGCTGTGCCGCTCACCGTGAGAATGTGTGGGCTGTACGGCAGCGAGAATGGCTGAAGAATTGCTATGCCACTTATGCAGAACAAAACCCGCGGCTTGACATATTGCAATTAACTCCTGTTGAAGAAACAATGCAGAGTCTACAGTCTTATCACCCGAAATTATGTCATCAACAAATACATCATTTTTCAAGACGTGTGCGGCGCGAGGAAAGTGGACTGCTTCATCTATAGCAAGTTGCTGTATAGTACGAAGTGCGAGATATGGAGATGAACTGACACCGAATGTGACGGTGCGCAAACGGTAATCCCGTACTGGTTCATCGGGAGAAGTACGCCATACAATGCGTTGGAAGTCCATATCGGATTCTCGCACTTTAATATTTCTGTACATTTGTTTTATGTCGGCCGTAAAGGCAATAGAATGTATACGAAATTTTAACAAAACATCTACGATATCTAAATGTAGCTTTTGTCCTATTAATAAAACATCATTAAGAGAATTCTGATTGGTGGTCTTACAGCCTGCATCGAAGACCACTCGTGTTTTCGTGGTTTTACTAGACTCTTTAACGACACAATGATGTGGTATGTAGTATGAACTAGAAGCGGGAGGAAAGTCGATAACGGGCTCCATATGACCGAGGTTTAAGTACTCTTGGAGGCACGCGTGATAATCTTGTTTAAGCTTTGAATCACGTTCTAATTTATTCTCTAGTTTACGAAATCTCGCAAGAGCGATATCCCTTGATTCACCGAGGGGTGAAGCATTAGGTTTGAAAGGCAAAGCGACCACGTATTGGCCGGTCTCCGTACGCGTATGCGTGTTAACGAATATGTTTTCGCACAACAGTTCTTCAGAAGTGAGAGACCTTTGTTCTGAAATAGATTCTAATTCCCAGAAGCGTTGGAGGTCAAAGTCGTCGTGGACAGAGCTATGACACACTTGAACTGGGGCAGAGATATTTGAAGACGAATTTAAGTTTATTTTACCTAATAATAAATAGCCAAAAATACTATTAATTGCAATTGGTGTACCGGGTGAGCCTGTAATAGTGTTATTCAACAGTATTTGTGGAAGTACATCGGCACCCAAAATCATTTCAACTGGCTGTGGCGTGTAGAAATCAGGATCCGCCAATGTCAAATTTTTAATATGAGCCCAACCCGTGTAAGGCAATTGACATGAAGGCATTTGACTTGTAATAAGTTTTGGTAAAATTAATGCATCTATTTGAATAAGTGATTTATTTTTATTTTTAGAAGTAATAAAGCACGAAACCAGACCCTTTGGATGCACCGGTTGAACACCACTAATACCATAAACGGGTGGCATATTTATATATTTTCTGGCTAAACGCAAACGCTCAGCGCACGCTTCGCTTATAAAGGAAGCCTGGCTGCCCGTATCGATAAGACACCGCACGGTCACACGCCTTTCACCATCAACGATTACATCGACGAGAGCCGTAGATAATAGTACCGTAGTAGCGCATACCGGCGGAGCATTGGATCGTACACTAAAATCACGCGGCACACTGTTGACGGACGTCATAACAAGTTGGGGATCAATCGAAGTGGTCGTCTCGTCGCTTGTAAGTTGGCACGGGGCATAACTATTGTAAACTTGTGATTCAGAAACGCCTAGACAAGAATTATTTTCGAAATGAATAAGTGTGTGATGACGCTTATTACAAGATCGGCACGTAAAAGTCGAGTTACAATTGCTTAATTCGTGTCCGACATGTAAACAATTCAAACAAATATTTTTTCCACTTACAAAAGAATATCGTTCTTGTGGTGAGAGATTTAAAAACATTAAACATTTTGTCAAAGTATGTAATGCACCACAATACAAACAATTATAGGACTTGACGCGCTGAGATTTAGGTTCAAAATGATGTGTCGATTTTGCTGTTGGCCCAATGTTTGTCGCAAATGTGTGACTACGATCGCCCAGTGGCAAAGGCCCGCGCTGGAGAGACACATTTTTCGTATTGCTACCTTCCTTCGAAAAGAATCGGTGACTAATATTGCAATTTGAACTTGAAATTTCATTAGCTGACAATTCACGTTCTAAAAAGTTAATTAACGTATCAATATCGGGAATATCTGATGGCGATTGTAATGACAATTCATAGCGTTTCCGTATGGACAAAGGAATTTTACGTAATAAAATAGTTAGTAAAATAAAACTCCATTCGTTAGTCGGGAAACGCATCACTTGAAGAGGTCTGATATTTTCGTGATATATATTTAATAAATTACGTAAACTAATAGTAGATTTATCTGAACAAGGTTCGATATCGAGAATTTTGTGAAGATGAGTGGTCGCGATGACCCTTTTATTCTCATAGCGAGAAACTAAAATATGCAATGCTATATTATAATTTGCATCTGTTATGGGGATCGATTTGATTAAATCATAGGGCTCATTTTTTAATGTAAGCAGTAAATATCGGAATTTTTCGGCATCCGTGTAGGCATTATTGTTGTGTATTAATGAAAGATATAAATCATAAAACGAGTTCCAATCAGTACTGTTACCGGAAAAACCAGGCAATGGAAGTTTTGGCAATTTCGGACTGCTCGAATTTCCATGAAACGAGTCTGATAAACCAATTGATCTACTCATACGCCTACAATGCTCGTCATCCAGTTTTAACTTACTTAAATGCGTGAGAATGGCATAATATGAATCATCAAAGTCGTTGCGAATTTTGATTTGTTCCTCCTTGTTGAATAATTTCGATTTGATAAGAGATTTTTCGATTTTAGTTTGTAGTTTACTAAATTTTCTTTGTTGTGTTGTAAGTTCTTTTGTTCGCGATCGAAACTTTTGTTCGTCTGTTGTCGCAAACTGTAATGTACGCTTTAAATCATCAAGAATTATTTCGCGTTCAAAAATATCTTGTTCACAAGAAATATCAATTTGTTGATTGGCTTCACTGGCGAGCGGCATTGTGATTTACAAAGATGGCGTACGCGGTTTGAAACTAAATTATAGAAAGTACGTATGTACGAAGAAAAATTATAAGTTTTATGCAAAATATGGAAAGAAAGTAATGTTAATCCGACTCGTAAGGCCAAAATTATGTTTCGTTGTATAAGAACTGGCAAAAACTCACCCAATTGTTGAATTGAAATCGCGTGCCGGGCCCGGCTGTGTTCAAGTGAGAGAGAACTGTCACTATGGAGAAGTTGCCAGTGTAAGAAATGATGTTATTACCTTTTTATGTAAATAAATTTTGAAAAATATATAATTAATTTTAATTGTAGTACAAAACAGACAACGATATGCAATTATTTAACTTTACATATATAAAAATTTGTTTATGTTGGTCGATTTATCCAAATTGTAAAACAGAACTGAATCGTCTTACATTGGCTTATATTTTCTCTAGTTTTTTTTCGTAAATATATATTTATTGTTTAACCTCCTTTGACAATAGTTATTTTCACTTTTACAGAAGAAAATACTTTACAAAATTCAACCTCAAATATTTACAGGTCATTCATTATATTATAGTAGAGTAATGGCCGCTCCTTATAACTTACTACTCATTCACTTACCTTAATCTGTTGAATTTTGACTACTTGTATGGCGCTTATGGCAATTGTTAATTTTAGGTAAATGAACGGTCGGTAAGATATAGGAACCGTCCATTAGTATATGTAGACTTGTACCAACTAAAATTGGATATATTATAATTTACCCAGAAAAATAAAATTATATCTCTTCTCTATTACCTGTAGTTTATATTAAGCCAATTTACACGGTAACAAGCGGGTAAATTACGAAGGAAATTGGCAGTGCGCGTATCACATGTTGCGCTTGCATACTAGTCCTACCCAATTCCTGTTTCCTGCCGTAGAAATAGTCATAATGTGAACGAAGCACTCGACTATTGTGTATGTGAGTTTGACCACATAGCCCGAAAGGACTAAGATAATATGGAGACACTTGTTTTTACTGGTAAAATTAAAGGCAAGAGACCTTGTGGCAGATCTCCAAATAGGTGGATTGATCAGGTTGCTGGCCAGCTGGACATGTAAATAAGTTCAGCCCTCCACCGAACTCAAAACCGATTTCGTTGGAGGAAAGCTTTTAATTATCACTGCCGTCAAAGTCACGACTCTAAGTATATAGAGAAAACCATTTTGTCTACATGTTACTAGATAATTACATTTATAATCCGTTGTATCTAGATTTTCAATGCAGTGTGTCGTGTAAGTAGAACAATAGCGGGAAATGCTTTAAAGAAAGTCGAAGATAGATCTAAATATCGGATCAATGATTAGAGTTAGTCATTACGATAAATAAGCTGTAACGTTGGCAGTTTATTTCAAACTGTAAAATAGTTACCGACCGTAAATAATTGAAAAGAGAAAACCAAAAAAGAGATACGTGTATTGTGTCGAGGATGACATGATGTTTGTGGTGTGATAGAGAGCGTATGTCAGAATAGAAGATTATTGATGGAAAAGACAAGTATATTAATGTAATGGTTTTAAGTTACCTACATACTTGGGGTCTTAGGACATATGAGGTTATAGAGGTGGGCACTGAAAACCAGTGCTTTGTTGGAACATGTTTCGACACAGCGAAACATTGAGTGCCAGCCTAATGAGGCTGATGGATGGCTGAGGATGAAATGTCATATATTACGGCTTTCTTTTATTGTTATTTCCTTATGAGTTTGTACTGTGTGAGTCGCGATTTGAAATAAGTATTTTTTTTCTTTCTTTCTTTTTCTTTCATGTCTATTGTGCCGACCCCAAATATTTCGGTCAAGTATGATCAAGAGATTTAAGGCCGATTCGACAATCACCAGATAAATGTTATTCATAGAACAAAATACAACATGGGAAAATTATGGATAAATAAATTGAGTTATTTTATTTTTGAATTTACTCAGGTTGTAATGTATTCGACTGATAAATTGTATCTGAGGATTGAAAAATCGGAATGACTATAATTCCCTGGCAGCATGGCAAGCCTTGAGTGTGGGATGGGACCTGCGTAGGCACGTTGGCCGTATCGCATTTACCAAACACGTCTAGAGCACCCTCAGAATCACTCAAGCGTCGCAAATATTCAACCCTCAATGAGAGTTATATTGTTGCGGACAGAGAGCACCCCCCTGACCCGCCCGCCGGAGCACACCTACTCTCCGCGCTCCGCATACCGCCGGCGCCCTCAGAGGGCACGATTAGCAATTAGGCGTCGGGCGGGATGCGGGATTTAAGGAGCGACCCTGGCAGGCGAAAATCTCTCTGCTACTCTACACTTCACCTCTCAGCATCGCTCTAATGTATCTTGTAAATAATTACGCTCTGTACTTATTTGATGTATTCTTTTAATTCAACAATAATTATACAGTCCAATAAAATCGAGTTTGATTTCCAAAATAAAGAAGCAACTGCCACCAATATATATATTTGTGCCGTTTGGTTTCGAGACTCGATCCATGGGGTCCTGAGGCCATGAGCTTCTGCCAAAATTCATAAAAACGACTCATGACTCTTCAGGTGATCAGATCAGAGGACTGGTGCTTACCTCGAGCAAGGCGATCCAGCGAGGAAACGTAGCCAGCCTACTGGGCATCTTACCCACAGAACACGGTGATCTAGGCTCAGTATTCTACTTATAGTCTTGAGGGACTATGGGTAGAATACAATACAAATAAGTTAGGTTTTTTTTATTGTATTAGATTATTTATAAATTTCTTCATAGTACTAGCTTATAATTTATGTATGTAAATTAAAGTCAATCGGCTCGAAGTTAAATTTAATTATTATGATTTTAGTTGTTATTTTCTTTAACGCTTTAAGCAGGCAGACAGACGGCCTAACTGATCGAGAGTGGTTACCATCACCTGTAGACGGTTGCAACATAAGATCTATATTAATATAGCCGTGAATTTGCATATGCAAAAAATATAGATACGAACTAGAAACAATTTTAAATTTTAATTAATTATAATAATAGAACGCTTTGTAAATTATCATGTTTTCAACATCTGCATTCATTTTGAAATGTCAATGCTATGCAACACTGAAGCTAAAAACGAATTTTGTAATGTGTGACTTGCAACAAATTAATTGCGAAACGAACCAGCGACACGGCGAGAATTCACAAAATTCCTGAATCTATGATAAATATTTAATATTCCGTTAAATACTTTAGAGTTGAAAACTGTCAATAGGGACAATAAGCCACCGCTTACGGAATCTAACATTTATAAACTTGAAATTTGAAGAGTATTGAAATTTCCGGGGGATTCCTAGGACACGAAGTACTGCAGCTACCGTTTGAGTGAAAACTGTGTCGGAACATGCTAATTTTTATGCATTCGAACAACCGCTCCCAGCCAAATTCCCAGGATAAAAAATATCACACAATTTATCACACCAAATTTGCTATCGATCAGTAAAAAAATCACATTGAAATTTGTTTTTTTTTAAATCTGGTCATTTTAAACCATTCCCAGAAAAATTCCTGCGAGATTCCGTGGATAAAAAGAAGCGCAGATTTGAAGTCTAAGAATTTGCTATCGATCAGCGAAAACCGCATCTAAATCAGCCCAGTAGTTTTTACGTGAATCCCGAACAAACAGACAAGAAATCTAAAAAAAAATGCATCGTGTTCAAAGTCACTCACACACATACAGTAACCGATTCATTGTAATTTTAGGTAGGCACGTTATGATCTGTGGTTTGTTGATTTACTTCTGTTACTTTGTTTATGTGAAATTTAAAAGAAACTTGCTTAGGCTTTCAATTTTGTTATGTTATGTTTTCTCGCTTTTTGATCCCACTTTGGGTTATGAAAGAAGGACCGACGAAATTCAGGATCACACGATAATAATAATTGTGACAAAACATGTATGGCCTAATATGACCCAAATTATTTAAAAAATTATATTTTTTGCAAAACTGGACATAGAATTGTCATGTTCATTTATTTATGTATATAGTCGATCGCAGACCTTTTTTTCAGAAGCTACTGGGACTAGATAGATAAAATTTTAAGACTTCCTAGGAACCTAAGAAAGCAATCAAACTCATGAAGCAGAACATAAAAGCCAATGGACAAAGGACGTTGATAACAGTGCGAGTCGAGTTGAAAAGCAGACTACAACACTGAAAATTAATATTTAATGGTCAATGAAAAAAATGCATATATATATATATATATATATATATATATATATATATATATATATATATATATATATATATATATACGTATGTACTAATTATGTTGTCTCTATTAAATTTATAATTATTAACAATAAAAAGTAATAAAATGGCGAAATGAGTTATACAAACCAACAGTAGTTTATTTATTAAAAAACTTGAAGCTTCTTCCTTATTAGAAATGTAACAAAAAAATGTATGACGGATGAGCTCTTATGCAAAACAGTATAAGTTAATAAGCATTAACTACTCTGAAATACATTTTGCCTGAGATAATTGAATTTTTATTTTTGAAATTAGAAAGCATTAAAGTTTTCGTATTTGATTACAATTTCGTCATATTTAGTTTGGAGATATTTTTAAAAAGTTTTTAATTACGAAAAAATTATTCATTTAATAAATTTTATTAAATTTTTAACAATTTTTTTTATGACAAATATAACGAATGAATGACGTGTTCCTTCGGTTTAAAAAAAAAAATCAGTAATTAATTACAATAGCGGTAAAGAAAAAATAATTCAAACCAAACCTTGTTCCAGCACCATCCTTAATCTTAAAAACACTGAATCACACAACACAATTACCTGTGGAACATCAGTTTTTTCCGTCAGATTTTCAAAGCGCGCCAAAATTTCCCTCACTGACACTTTCGGTTCTGCTGTGGTTTCCTCATGTATAGTCTCCATATGACCACTGGACGACGACGAGAAACTTTGTGGACATTTCTTGATTCTCTCCGGCTGTATTTTACGTCTTGGCTGTTCGGGCTCAGCGCGGGTATCAGCTCCTGAGTCGGAGTCCTCAGGCGCCGAGGCGTCGGCACTAGACGCGGCACCTTCTGATGAATTTATGAGTGAGTCTAGGCTAGGCGCCCGCCTTGGCGGTGAGCATTCCTCGCAATCGATGTCTAGGCCGTAGACGCGCTGCAGATGTCGCCAGTTGTCACGCATCGCGGTAGAAAGGCGCGGGCGCTGCATTGTGCGCGCACGTGCGCGGCTGCGGGCTGACTGCGCGCGCGCATCGCCGCTCAACCCGCCGCCATTATCTCTTGCAAATTATGGTGCACGTTTATGGTCAAAAGTAAGGGCATCGAGATTTATGTGGCTGTAACTAGGTTTATGGGATCCGTAGCTAGATATATAATACATTTATGTAAAATTCTATTTACTGACTAATTACATCGTGATAAACGGCTATTGCTAACTTAAGGTAAAGATACTAATTACAAATGAAACATATTGTCTCTTATTCAGTTAAACCCTATAAGATCGACATAAAAAATAAATTATGAAATGTTGAAATGAATTATGCAAAACACTATATTTAATATTAAAAAAAAAATATTAGACGCATAGATATCAATGCATAATTTTCCAATTAATAATTTGTTTCATAACGACGAACTAATCTGAGACAGAATTAAAAGTGCTAGATTCTGTATTTGTAGGTCAGAAAATTGTGGAATTGTTAGTATAACTTAGCGAGAGTGATATCTATCCATTTTGTTTGGTCTTAAAAAGTTAACTAGTTAACTTTAAACATTATATTAAAACCATATTGAGAGTTACATTTTGTGATATTTGCTATTAAAACACTTGGACCGGGTAGAATAATAAGAATAGATAGAATCATTAGCCCATAATAATAAAATCAGTCCATACACGTTCCACTGCTGGCCTCCTCCTTCTTAGGAGGAATTCTGTTATGAAAGCCATACTTCTTCAAGAATCAAACTCGCGAATACTACACAATCATTCAGTACCTTAATAGATTTCTTTGTAATATCATCCTACACCCGTCAATACGTGCTAGTAGCCAGAATATGCACATTACCTGCATACACGTTAGTCAGACTCGAATATGTATCATTCAGTTGAAACACAAGTGTGTCGGCAACAAAGAAATTAAGTGATTAATAACGGTAACATAGCTCTCTAGACACCCTTCCCATAGAAGACAGTATCATAGGCTCAGTATTCTAGCTATCTTAGTAGGTATTAGGTAGAATTATTCGATTTTATATAATAGGTAGTTACAATAGTAAGCTTAAATCACTTCACTGTATTAGTTCATAATTTATATTATTGTAATTAATATGCAATTAATTACTCATCTATTACAATATAAGCTATTACATTTCAATATAATACGCGTATGTATTTAAATTAACTTGTATACAAATAAACACTTAATAAATATGTGTATTTCATTGCTAAATTAGGTTAAGTAGTCTTTAAAGTATTTATTTTTATCTAATTTTCTTCACCACCTACGTCGTCAGATTAGCTAAGAATTTCTTAAAGTTACCTGAAAGAGATCGCTTTCAAAGATAATGCCGCTTATTCTATTGCCACGTAAATGTGGTCAATATGCATTTATGTAATTATTTATTTTGGTGAACATTAAAGTGTCATTATCTATGTAATAAAATCAATAGCATATCATGTAAACACATCTCATGGTTTCAACAAATTATCGCAATTATGTGACTACGTCTCATTCAAAGATATAAATACGAACATAGTTATGTAGATACATACATTATTATGCACACCGAAATTTAACACAATTAAAGACTACATATTTACAACACATTTTTGACAATCCAATACGCGGCCTTGTCGCTACAAGCGATCTTCCAGGCAACCTAAATTACAATAAATTCTTAACTAATCTAGCGGTATTATAGGTGGGGCGTAAAAATGAGATAGATCCGAATAATGTATATACATAGGTACTTAAAAGGTTATAAATTCTCTACCTCGTTTGTTCTGTTAATTGAAAAATAAGAAGTATAATTAGCCATACTGTAACAGCTCTAGTGTTTCGACTGTGCTATTTATTATAATGAGAAAATTGCAGGTAGCATTATATAATCTTTTGAAGATGATTATGTTACATAAGACTTATAAGCATGTTTTTCGTTATTTAGGTTTTCTTGCCATTGAATACGTAAAGTGTGAGAATTGCCATAAATACAAAGCAATAAAACATTATAAATTAAAAAAAATATACATAATATCATAGCACGTACGCGACATATGCGTGGAATATAGTTTAGTTGGACGCACTATAGATATTTTTATCACATGAAATGACACAGTCCGAAACAATAGACCCAGTTTCGAAATTTAGTGCACTTATTTTAATTGGTCACCTCATCTTAATTTGTGCAATCTCGACTATCTATGCAGATTTACTTTAAAGAAAAATATAATTATTTTCCAATCTTAATATTTTAGGTATATAATTATTTATTATTAAAATATATTTTTGTACACGTTTGCAAACTAATGAATGAATATAGTAATTTAAAGAAATAAAATTAAAATATCAATTAAAACAGTCGTGGTAGCGTAGGTTAGATCCTGGCCGGAATGCTTACACCACATAGTCGGTTTTCTGATCTAATGTGCATATGGTAACAATTACCACGTGCTAACAACGGTGAATGAAAACATCGTGTTGCAACCTGCATATCGAGATAGCCGACATGTCAAACCTGCCAATCCGCTTTGGATAAGCGTGGCGGGTATACTGTCCGTTCCCCAATATAAAGGGAGGCTCGAGCCTAGCAGTGGGACATTTATAGGCTGATGTTATTATATTATATATAAAAATTTCATACTATAAAAATAAAAAATAGATTTATGTGCATGAGCCGCGTAGCCTTGCCGTGATGAAGGAATATCCAAAATAAAGTAAAAAAACTTATTAATTTCTGCAGTTAGATTGTATACGACTTTGTATCCGCATTGTATTTATAGGAGAAGCTTACATATGCGAGTTTGACTCGCACCTGAAACTTGAGTAATCATTTGATATTTACAATTTTTGGCCACACCTCTTAAGCAATGCTATAGTAATACCATACTTCATTATTTGACTATGTTGGCTTGGTCTTGTAATATCTCACTTTCTGGCACGAAAATTTTACATAGTATTTCACGGCACACTTCTATAGTCTATCACCTGGGGGCTTCATGTCTACTAATAGCGGAACGGCGGTACGGACAAGCGGGTATCTTAACGGAACACCTAGAAACGGTATCACGGACATAAGCATTTGTCCCGCTTAGAACAAAATAAGACCTTTGAGACTAGTTTTTCTACTGTAGTTAGGTAGTGAAATTTTAAGATTAACTGGGATGGGATGCAAAAAATAATGCACGTTGATGTGTGGAGAGGTTTAGAATAATTTTTAAAAATGTTTCTGAGTAACAACAACAACAATACTGTTTATTGTACACCAGCATAAGAACAGTAACACATTTTTATATTTTAAAATTAGAAACTAACAGTACAAGGGGCGGCCTATTGCTAAAAGCCATCTCTTCCAGGCAACCTTAACTTGAAATTCCGCTGGATTCCCGGGACGACGAAAAACAAAGAGATTAAATATCCAAAAAATGCAATGTGTTCTTAATCGTTTATATAGTCTATTCCAGTTGTTTCTTTAAACCTTTAATGTACACACGGCGTTACGTAAGAATGTTATGATATTATGGATATGTATATAACTATACACACACACAATACATATTATATACAGTCTAAGTAGTAGTTTTATTTGTCAAATAGTTAGTGGCTCAAACCCTTTTCTATTTATTTTTTTATTGCAGGAGTTCAGCAGATAGGCAGACGGCCCACTTGATAGAAAGCGGTTAACATCGTCTATGGACATTTGTAACACCAAAGGTGCTACCAATCCTAGTACTTAGTCCTACTTTATTTATAGGGCAAGCATTGACACAGGTTACATTGCATTTCATTTAAATTTGAATCTAGGCGCTATTCGCCCCCAAAAATTTAGTTCATTTCATCTTGTAAACTATCCCATTTTTCTGAATGAAAAGTATCATATGTCCATTTTCGGTATTGAGTCTACAAAAGTACATATATATCAGCATATATATATCAGTATATATATATATATATATATATATATATATATATATATATATATATATATATATATATCAGAAACAGCCCCTTAGTTTTTTCGTGAAATCATTACAGACATGACCACAAATTTTAAGTTTTTAAAACTTTCTAGAATTGCATTCGTCGTGAATAAACGTTACAGTTACGTCACGTTGGTCAAACAATGCATCCATATCAAGATAAAACATTAGATAACGCTTCATTTTTCACTTGGCGTCTTGAATCACGATCGTTGGTTACTTGTCAATATATTCATGCTCGTAATAACAACCTGCACTAATTGCAATTTTATAACAATCGGGATTCGTAACCGAACACGACCAGTCGATCACTGTGTAATGTAATGTAAATTATCTAACTTCTAGTGGGTATATGGATTTATTTTTTTAGCTAGAAACGCTAGCGAAACTTTGTTAGTGTTGTAATGACGATGTGTTTGTTAGTGAAATACAAAGGTGGATAAGAAATAAACGCGACAGCAACTCCATGTTTTTGGCTATATTGGTCTATGTACGGAAAGAAGGCCTATGTCATTTAACAGGATAAAATGTATTTCAAGTGTTGATTGGAATATAAAATAGCTGTATGTCGAGTTTAATTTAAATCCAGTCAGTAGTTTCCACGTCATGCTCTAATCGACATACAAAAAATCTAAAAGATGCATTTTTGAAACCTGCTTGTCTGAATTAGCACCAAAATTATTTTTATTTGTACATTAATCGTATAAACCCAACACCCCAGTAGGTTTATTATTGAATAGATCATAGATGAACTTGATTCGTTAGGCTTTCAAGATAGATACAAACAAGTGGAATAAAATCGTCATATTCCATTTGTTTGTTCGTTTTGCAACTGGCCAACTCAGCTTAACGTACTTTTAAACAAAAGAAGACATAGAGAACATGGTTGCCGAATGGCTTTGATGCGAACACAGCATGCATCAAAAAGATATTCATGTCATAATAGTTTCAGAATTAAATTCCTTTTTTTATTGCAGGAGTTCAGCAGACAGGCAGATGGCCCACTTGATGGAAACCGGTTACCATCGCCTATGGACATTTGCAACACCAAAAGTGCTACAAATGCGCTGCTGCTCTCTTAAGGGAGACTGGAACCTGGTCACTAATGCCGGAACACAACACAAGGTTGTTATGATGGCATACTCTAGACCAGGGGTGATCGCCATCCAGTCGAGCAAATACCGTACCACTTGGCTGTGGGTTGTTTTATCGCCTCTTACGACAGGCCGCCCGGCCGCAGGAAATTGTATTCTTTCTACGTTCCTGCACAGATAATCATCCATCATCCATTAAGATTGTCAATAAATAACATTTTGAAACAATTTAAGTATCAATATGTATCTTCAACTCTTTCTTTTTTATTGGCAATAAACCCATAAATTTAAATATTTACAAATCCCACACGACATACGATAAACGTGCAAAAATATTTTGTAATTAAAAAACAAGTATTCTCTTACATTGGTAGTGAAATTAAAAACTTGTAGCTTTGTTCGCATAAATTTCCAATGATTATCCCGCGGTAAGTGTCCCAATTTTGAGACAAAAGTATTCAACTCGTTATATTAAGTACTATATTTCATGTCAATCGGTTTGCTTTCAAAGCCGTGAAAGAAGTAAGTTACGATACGGCGACTTTTAAATATCCCATCCATGACGGAAAAATTTAGAGAGAAAATATAAGGGAGTATGGGCATGCAAGGAGAAGGGATGTAAATCAGATGACTGGAATAGTGTTCAACTGGAAACGATCGATGACATTAAAATTTGTGTTGTGAGAGAGGATAATATACAGGACTACATTTCATATTTTTACAGGGAAATAACACATTCAATATTTTATAGGTTATGAAGTAAAATGTCATTTGACTCATTTGCAGCATGTCAGTGACGTGGCACACAGAATGTGGTAAGACTCGGCAAGCACTCTAGCGATTTGTATTCGAATAAATGATTCGATATAAGTTTTTATTTTAATATATTTTTTTAAGTAACGTTAATGTTAATTTTAATTTAAGTAACGTATTTATTGTTGTTTTTAATAAAATTTATTTATTTATTTTACGTATTAAAGTATTATTATTAAGTATTACATAAGTAGTATTAGTTATATTCATGATTTTTATATTTTAAAAACAAAGTTGGGTCGTTTTTCGTCTTACGCCAAAAGGAAGGTTTGCACTGAAAATCAGCGTTGTGTCGGATATAATTCCGGCGCAGCAATATGTTGAGTGCAAACCTTGTTTGCTGAAAATGCGGCGTAGAAATTTTCAAAATATGCTCTGTGTATAACAATATATATGGAATGTAATTACGTCACAATTTTTTTGCAAATAAAGTTTTTCTTTCTTTCTTTCCTCTCCAAAATAAAGGAGTATGGAATTGTGTATTAATAAATGTATTAAAAAATTGAAATTATTTATTGCTATATTAACATAGCTTTTATCTAAGTTTTGGCGGTGACCAATATCTAAAAGGGTTAACGTATCTGATCACCGTAACTGAACAGTCTAAACAACCAAGCAACGACCCAAATAGATAGAGCAATCTTGGAGGGTGTGCGGGACGAGAAAGATGCTGGTATGAGTCCAAATACTTGCCATATAAAGTCATACTTTACTACTATAAGGAGTTCAATTCTGCCAAAACATTTGAAGAACAACGAGATGCAAATAAGGATACTCGATAATACATCTCTTTAAGCAAATCTTGACACTATAATTTTGGCTTTCCATGAACTGAACAATCTACATCCACAGCATTTTAGACAGGGAGTATTTACCCGAAATCTAAAATCATGGAAAATACTTTACTAGAAAACATGTTACCGAGCCTAGGATTAAGACGGAAGCAGCGTTTAGCGAGATATCAAAATATGTTTTACCGGTAACTTTATTATGTGGTGAACGCTTTAAATAAGCATAAAAGCGAATCCTTTACGTGTTTACTAACAACAGTCACGCACCACGATAACACTCAGACGGGGTAACAGTAATTAGCTAATTATATGTAATTGAATTGCAAATTAAACTATATATGTAGAGATCTAAGTAGGGTTATCAACCTGGTTTAGAGATTTTGGTGAATGAGACTCAAAGAAACGAGGTTACGATGTTGTGCGCGGAATTGTGAAGGCGCATAAAATTTGGTTCCGGATTTGTTTTGACTGAACCGTCCACCATGAATTTAGACAACACAAAAGTTTGCTGCAATGTGGACATCATGCTGAAACCGGAAAATGTGACTATCTTGGAGAAAATAATCTAGGAAGGCAAACACGACGTCGGGAGAGAAGCCAATAGGAGATATAATTAGGATGAGCGCCATTCGGTAACCTTCTTGAAGTCGCATCGCTTTGTCATTTTTGAAGACTAAAGTATTTGAGCAGTGCCTTCTACCCGTTACGACATACTGTGTGGGTCTATGAAGACTGACAATGGGACAGGTCCACAAAAACGTCGCTCAGCGACGAGCTATGTTGGCTATGTCCCTTATGGATATATCCGGAACGAGGATATCCGTAAGAGAAGCGGGGTAATCGATATAGCTCGTAAACAACAATCTGAAGTGGCAGTGGGCCGATCACGTCTGTTGCAGGTATACTGGCCGATAGAAAACGAGTCCTGGAGTAGGGAGCGCGTCTCGTCAAATGTAGTATAGAATGCCAGCCAGCTGTGCCGCTGGAAACCGGAGGCCTGGGATATGTGCCGTAAACTTCCTTAAGCCTAAGTCCCGCAGTGAACAACGAATAACTGACAATGGATATAGGACAAAAAAAGAAATTACATTCAACAAGATATATTAGTATAGTAGATTTATAGATATTAATGGTCCTGTAGATCAACAACGAAAACAGTAAACGTTCGTCACCTGATGTTATGAAGATTAGGGAATTCTTTAATTACGTACGAGAATCAGTTTTTTTTTACCTATAATCGATATCTTTACATATTATTTTCCTTAGAGAATCGTTTTGGTACACCCACACACGATTTTTGTCATCAGTACACTATTTAATGATGTTTTAATGTCTTAGTCAACTTAAGGAACATCTAGATTTAGATATTAAAGTAGAAAATGGTTTTAAATTAACCATCTAAATACACAATATAACTTATCTCGAAGAAGCGAGATGTATGGAAGTGTGTTTGTGAAGTTTAATAATTTCATATAATATTTTAACTCTCACAATAATTACTTAACCTTTTCTAAATTAATTTCTCTTCTCATTTGTACATCGGTTAAGTACCGTATCATAAAGTATATGAAGTCATAATGTACTGAGGCTGAGTATAATGCTATTGCGCAATAGCAGTTGAATCGATTGAGGTCGGTCAGTTTTATTTTTAACGTCTCGTTTAGTTCTTCTTTTTTCATCCGGCACAGACTTCTTTATGTAAGAATTCGTCTGCGGAAAGTCCCTGGTACGGAAGTTATACGGAAACCGCATAGTTGAGTGGGAAAATGTCTAAATGTTACGCCTCCACCCCGCCCTGATAAAAGGGAACGATGAAGAAGAATGAGAAATGCTGGCTTGAAGTTATCACTAATGACGCGTACTAATGGTCTAATCTAACAGTAAGGAATGGGTTTGACGGCGCAAAACGGAGAAGAACAGTATGAAAGCGCACCACGAGCTCAGAAGCAGACGCTCCGAAAGTAATTAAATACTAGGCGTAGTGAAAATGCAAAAACATTAAAAAATAAAAGTGACTGTAATACATTGCATATTGAGGGATGAATTTTTTTCAATATGCATAAGAGTGTGGGTATAGTTAGACAGAATTTAAAAAATTATAATAATTTTGTTTAGCTCTAGGTACTTTATCATTTAAGTTAATCGGTTGGATTTAGTTCGAAAGTAAGTTTTATAATATGCAGTGGAAAAAATTAAATTAATTCGAAGTGGGAATAAGTAGTAATAGAGGTAGTGGTATTTAGTCATCGAGTCTTATTGAGTCAAAGAATAAATACAGTAGCCGGTCGTCAATTCTATTGAACCCTTCAATATGCGTAATGCTTAGCCAAACATTTAAAAAAAGTTTTTGAAAAGTTTTTGAAACATTTTCTGTATTTGTATTCAAAATTCAAAATTGTAGTCCATCACCTCCTATCCCATCGTAAAGGCTGGCAAAACTTTGGCACGGAACCTTGTGTTGCAAACGTCTACAGGCGACGATGATCACATTCGATCAGGTTTGCCAGCTTCCTAATAAAATAATTGTGTTTGTGCAGTTAACACACAGTAGTAGTGAAACAAAGTGTGATAAGGGGTAGGAGGGAATCTAAATTTCGTGACGTCACATACCATATATTATATCGTTATAATATATTTAAGCTTTAAAACACGAAATTTGAAGTATTAACGAAAAACTTCAAAACACTTCCAAGTCTATCTGTATGAGCATAGGTGTTTAAATTGTTAAATATAATGTATTCTATCTAATTCTCTTTTAGGCTTACTCCTGTAGATTTATGTGTTTATCTCTTTTTAGTGTCGCTTTTTTGTTTCATCGTGTTCAAATCACGATTCTAAAGAAGTTTCATTGCAAATACCCATAACCTATGATAACGTCATATTTATAATTACATAACAGTGGCTTAGCTTGGTATTATATTTGGTATCAAGATGTGTTGGGGGCCCAAAGGAAGGGTAAAGTTTTTAATAAAAGAAACAAAAAATGGTCGAATTTAATTAAAATAATCATGTATTGATTATAAGTTATTACTTATACTTAATTCTCCTAGGAGCTAAGTTAGACAAATAATTAAAAACAAAGATAGACTTTTTTCGCCTTTTTATTGCCAAACTTATTTATCAAATCCATAGCTGAAGACGATTTCAGTTTTTCTAGATTTTACGCCTCTATAGATAATTATGACAAGTCTCATAGCCGTTCTTGTTGGTCCAGCAGTTATTCTCAAAAATATTATTAATTTGTGAAAGATTGTGGATAACTTTTAGGAATTTTTGCTTTTGTGGACCCCTGTAGCCTGGAGGCCCCGTATCATTAATACGGTTGATACGGCGATACCGACGCCCCTGCTTCATTAAATAATCGATTGATATCCGAATAATTATCATATTTCGATTAGTTAAAGCCGTCTACGAATACCAAAATTGCATAATGTACCTACACAGAGAAAATCAATATTGAGTAATTTCAGAAATACAGAACCAGTTTTGGTGTGGTTAAAAAGATCTCCACGAGGGTATCATTTATATAAGTAAACATGTTAAGTGTTAATGTATTATTGGTGAGTGCACGTTGATCGATATTGAGTTTCACTTTCTTATTTTATCAAGGAAAGTTATTATTTGGAAACATTTTGACGACACGTCAGAATCACAAATAAACGCTGGTAAGATAAATTTGCCGAACAAAACCAATACTGTTAGAAATAAAAGGCTTTTATATCTGTTGTTGACTGCTACTGCTAGAATCAGCAATCGCTCTATATTATTCCATACTAGAGTTAGTAGCTCTATGTTACGTATATACTAAATTTAATAAGGTGTTTTACCTGAAACTTAACTGTTTCTTGTCTTACAATAACAAAAAAGCGAAACATAGAGGTGTGTCGCAGTCAACCCGATTTAAAGTAATACAATGAAGGAGATGTAGTTTATGAGAACGTTGGTATAAATTATAGCATTATTAGTCAGCTAATTATTTAGAGGTTGGCACTCAAAATCAGTATTGTATCGAGAATCCGGAATTCAATTAGCGTTCCATAACTATCAGTCAGCATGTGATGATTGTAGGAATATGTTCATTAGATTAGAACTACTGAAGTAGTAGTTCATGAATCAAATCCGGGATTCGAAATCACATCATTATAATAAGTTGCGAATGCATCAGCCACTAAGCAACTACGACCAATTTTATGTGTGTAAATATTGATTGGTACGATTACCAAGTGCTAACAACGGTGAAGGAAAACATTGTGATGCAACAGGCATGTCGAGATAACCGATGTGTCAAACCTGCCAAGTCGCCTTGGACAAGCGTGGCGGGTATGAATGAATGAATGAATGAAAACACTTTATTGTTCACCAGAATTAAAACTATGTTCTTAAAAACTAGATACAATAAATGCTGAACAAAGGGCGGCCTTATCGCTTAAAGCGATCTCTTCCAGGCAACCCCTTAAACTAAGGAAAATAATTAAAACATAACAGTGGCGGTGTAGACAATACATAATATAAAATATTCAAAAATATATAAAATAAATAAATAAAAATCTTAATTATATACTATATAAACACAGTAAATATCATAATACATACAGAAAAGCAGCACTATTATACCTGAGAGGACCAAAAATAGTTAAAAACCATGATTTTAAAAGAGGATACTGACTTAGCTTGTCTGATGTTGAGTGGCAGTGAGTTCCATAAACGGACAGCCTGTACCGTGAAAGAGTTGTCAACGAAGGAAGAAGTGTGTACAGGTGTCATTAAGGAGAGATTATTACTAGAGCGCAAATAACGGGAATGAGAAAGATTTAGGAAGTCAAAACGTTCCTTTAAATAAGGAGGAGTACGAGGATCAAAAAGGATGTTGTACAAAAGAGAGAGCAAGTGAACATTCCGGCGAAGGCGAATAGGTAACCATTTAAGCTTCTTACGATATTCGGAAACGTGGTCATATTTGCGCAACCCAAATATGAACCGAATACAGACATTTTGAAGTCGATCGAGCTTATTTAGTTGTTCTTGGGTTAAGTCGAGATAACTGGCGTCAGCATAATCAAGTATGGGTAGTAACAGAGATTGAGCAAGCATAACTTTTGTAGCAGTAGGCAGGAAATTTTTAAGCCTTCTAAGCGAAGCTGACGACGCAAAGAGTCTTCGGCTAAGATTGGTCAATTGCGGTCTCCAAGACAGTTCTCTGTCAATAACAATCCCAAGATTTTTTACAGTTTCACTAATATCGATTTTTACACCGTCAAATTTAAATTTAGGAAGAGAACACCAATCTATCTTGGACATTTGCCTGGAACTACCAACTATAATAACTTGTGTCTTTTTTGGGTTTACGGATAGACCGTAGGCTTTACTCCATTCAACTATTTTAGTGTAATCTCGGTTACAAGTTTCAATTGCTTTGTGCAGTCCATCTAAATTAGCCTGTGTGTAAATTTGTAGATCATCTGCATAGAGGTGATATGACGAAGAAAGGTTACTGGAGATCGAATTAATGAAAATAGCAAATAAAAGAGGTGATAACACGCCGCCCTGAGGGACACCAGCAGACAAGTCACACCACGATGAGTAAACATCATCGTAGCGAATGCGCTGCCGTCGTCCAAACAGGTAACTACGAAACCAGTCAATTGACGTTGGAGATATGTTAAGAGAGCATAAAATCCCCAGTAGAATGTCGAAATCGACATTATTAAAGGCGCTGCTAAAGTCAAGAAGCGATAATATCGTTAGCAGACCGTTTCCCATACCGTAGCGAATATCATCAGTGATCTTTATCAATGCAGAAGTAGTACTATAACCAGGACGAAAACCGGATTGGAGAGGATTGATTAGGGAGTTTGTGTTAAGGAAGATGCTGAACTGCTGATAAACAAGTCGTTCGAACACCTTGGATAGGAAAGGAAGAATGGAAATAGGACGATATTCGGAAAATGAGATAGGATTTGCTTTTTTAGGTAATGGAATCACTTGGGCTTGTTTCCAGATCTCAGGAAATGTACTTGAAGTTATAGAACAGTTGAAAATGTGTGAGAACACTGGAATGATAACGTCCAATATGGGAACTATCATATTGCGACTGATACTATCGCAACCCACCGCATTGGAACTGATGGAGAGAATGCTCTTTCTAACATCACAATCAGAGAATTGACTAAAAACAAATGAAGGATAAACAGGAGTTGATAAATTTGAAAGATTACGTAAAGTGTTTAACTTTAATTGCCTATCGGGTATACGGTCCGTTCCCCTATAGTATAAGCCCCGAGCCCAGCAGTGGGACGTTTATGGTCCGTTATTATATAAAATATTACATAAATTATTATTCAAACATTCATAAATTTTAATAGCTTTCGATAATAAAGTTATGACTCATAATTATATTTATAATATAATTATGAGTCATAACTTTCAATAAAACCAAAAATCTTGCTAAAACATAAATCAGATTCATAGACGAGAATAACGCATCTTTTGACAACTCGTATGATATAACCCACTTCCGATGAAAGGCATGTATGTAGGCAACTCGTAAATAAAAGAAAACCACAAATAAATACGGAAACCGCGGTAATGGTCAGTGGTTTTTGGGTTCTGCATTTATTGCAAAAACTTGGAACCATTCTAAAAACGTATGTCCAGATGGACATCGTTCTTTGGATGAACGATTCAAAATATATAGACACGCATGTTGAGATTATTGGGTAGATGATATACATTTACGAAGGCAAGCACGGAGGCCTTACTTATTATTATTATTATTATGGTATGAAGTTATTTGGTCGCGGTTGGTAGTCCGGATAATCGCGAATCCCTGTAACTAAGGGCCGGATAATCAAGTTTCCACTGTACTTTTATGCGTAAAACTCCCTTGCTTTTCGATAACCTTCATTGTAACCGGTCTTGTGATCAAAAGCCAAACCATCAAAACCAAACTGTTACCCACCATCATCTAATGATCTTTTTTAATGTAATTATAATTTTAAATTACATACATAGCCATTTAATAAACAGCTGTTATACATCATGTTACACACTTTCTACTTTCAAAAGAAAATATTCAGGCTCTTTTTCTGGTCTACTTGGTTCGAAATTTTTCTATTCTATTATTATAAAATGTTACCTTCTATTCATTAGCTTTGAGTGCTGATGATATGCAAAAAAATTACATACGTAAGTAAATACCATAGAGTAGCGTTAACATTTTTATCTTCTAATAATAATAATTTTATCGGCATACAAACACAACTTGAATAAAAGTATATTCTCAGATTAGAGATTCCCAGATACCCGGATCATAATAATAAATGATGTTTGGCGTTGCAAATGTCTATAGGCAACGGCAACCACTTTCCATGAGCTAGGCCGTCGGCCTATATATGCCAGCTATCAAATATCATTCCTACAACTACTGATATTTTTAGAGTAATTTTACACGTTTTTTAACAAATAGGGCTGCTACAGGTACAGCACAACATCTCCTTTCAGTTATATAGACTATAGACTACAATCGTTCTTTTAATGTTAGCCTGATCTTGGTTAAATGACAGAACAGATCCCCGACCAGCTGTCAGTCAAGGGCTGGAACCGTTTTAGAATTAACCGGTTGTAACTGATTTGAGTCATTTAGTCAACAATTTCGTTCGGAGTGGAAATCTTAAAAAGGAGTGTTATGTAAACCTCAATTAAACGGTTTTCTGCGCGAGAAGAGGAAATATCAGTCTATATCTCTCAACATGTGTGTGTATGACTGACAAAGTACTATATCACATGGCTGCGCTTTGAAGGTGTGCGCCAAAAACCTTTCGAAAGCGGTTTATTCAATAAAACCTATTTAACGAACTTTTGTTACCAAAAACCGGCTGTTGAGCTGAGAAAAAACCGAAAAGAATAGTTCCTACATATAATACTTGGGCTGTATCCGATTCGACTTTTGTATCGGTTTCCAAGTCTTGTTGTCAGTCTTCCAACTGACAGTTACTACTAACGATGGGTAACCAAGCGAAATTTAAAAAAATCTTCCATCCAGCTAATGGCTGGCTGGTTTGGCCAATGGCTTGGTTCAATAGCCGATTTAAAAACAAATTGATGAGTATTTGGCTAATGGATAAATAACTTGTTGATTGACAGCCGACGGTTAACGGCTAAGCCGCAAACTTGTCAGTTGTCGGTTTTACTTGACAACCAATTAGTCATCTGGCGAGTTGTTTTACAACTAAGTCGTGGCTAATTTGTGGACAGCTACTATTTAGTTGGATTCAACAAGAGCTCCCATCTCTACTTACTACAAAGAGTATTACCAATTAAAAAATCCAACCACTAAAAATATCCTGTATTTACATCAATAAAAATTATATACAACAGTAATCGCTAACGCTTATATGTATAACCTACCTGCGTGTACTGTAGCGCGAACTCAGCGATAAGCGCGTGTGCGTGGTGAGCGAGAGGAGCGTGCAATGTGAGCGGGGGTTCTCGCGCGCCCACCAGCTGCAAGGAGTGAGGAGCTGGCGAGGAAGCGCGCAGGCCGCTTAGGGATAGCGTCCGTCGGATGGTAAGCCCGGTGGGACCTGCGGACAACAGATACCATCACTATTATATCTTTCAGAGCCACTAATACCAGTGAATTTTTTTATGTAATCATATTATTATTGTATAGTAACAAAAAATACTTAGATTTCTTAATATGTTAAATATATTAATTGACTGGCTAGCGATCATTGCGTGTGGTGCGAACAATGGGTACACAGGCGAATTTTTCAACTAGATCTCTATGGCCAAATCCTAAGTTAGAAGATACTAGCGGCCCGTCTCAGCGTCGCACGGATTATTTACGGCTACATTATTGAAGTTTTAGTGAGGATCCCTAATTTTTTTCTAGTCTATACATAGAATAAAATTGTAGAGGTCGACTTTCTGTACAATGAAAAAAATGTTAAAAACCGAGTCAGGGGATGTAAGAAGTGAAACAGACCTAAATTAGATTTTTTTCACATTTTTTTGCTTCTCTGTATGTCTGTCTGTTTGTCCGGGCTAATCTCTGAAACGACTGGAACGATTTAAATGAAATTTTGTATGGTGGTAGCTTATATCCCTGGTCAACATATGGGATACTTTTGATCCCGAAAAATTAAAGAGTTCCCGTGGTACTCAAACCGTTTATTATAAAACTTATGCACCTTATTATTGAAGGAAAAATAAATACCACGCGGACGAAGTAGCGGGCATCACCTAATAACAAATATAGCCTATGTTACTCAGGGATAATGTAGCATTCTAATGGAGAAAGAATTATTGAAATCGATCCAGTGGTTTGCGAGTTTATGCGTTACAAACAACGTTTTATTCAGTGATGAATCTAAAATGGCGAGAAGAAAGGAACAGGACATCTATAAATTTAATAACAAAATAATTGTTTGTTTATTTAAGTTTAAGTTAGGATAGTAAATATAGCTTCCAAAAATTTAAGGATAATGAAAAGTTGTTAGTGTGTACTAGAAGCACACAAAAATAGTTTCTCCGAGAGAAAAATAAATAAAATTTGGAAAATACTTTTTTTCTGCCAAATTTTTTCCTAACCTAATTAACCTACTTAAAAAAGTAATAAGTATGTTATTTTTCTCAAAAATAGTTAGCAACCCTATTCCTGTATGTATACACGTTAACATGGTATAGTATAATAATTTTATTAAACTAATATTTAATAAATTAACAAAATCTTACCTTTGACACCGATAGTGACAGAGCTATGCGAGACGGCCAGTACAGCGTTCTCGCCTGGAGGCACTCGGGCAGCAAAAAGGCGAGCGAAGTAAAAAGGCCATGATCTGGCCAATTCTACAGCTTGTCGTTTTGTGTTAGCTCTTACAGTTCCATTCCCTTGAGTCGCTAACCACGCTGCGCCTGTGCGTCTTTCGCTCGCGTTCAGTCTTAGGGATGGCACATTTGATTTTATGTCTTGGACGATCTACGAGAGAAGTTTCATTTTTTAAACATTTGCGTTTATAAACCTACATAAAGGTGGACATAATACAGAGTGTTAAGAAATAAGCAGTTTGAAATTTAGACTGAGCCAACGAATTAACACCAATCTCGTCCGTCTCTTATAATCAGAATCGATTTTGAAACTTTTATATACTAATTATTATTATATCGCCTATATATTAAATTAAATACATTGGTTGTTTTTTGTTTATTGCAGGAGTTCAGTAGACAGGCTTACGGCCCACTTGTTAGAAAGCGGTTTTGTTGCCTCTTACGACAGGCCGCCCGGCCGCAGGAAATTTTATTTTTTCTCCATTCCTGCACGGATGAAATTACTATGAAATTTAAACTTTTATGATCACATATATTATTCAAAGATACCCACAAAAAGATTTTTATTAGCTCTCGAAATTCTGAGGATCTTCTATTAATTAGATTCAATTAAAATGAGTTTTCATAATATAAAATACTAGCGGTCTCGGCAGACACTGTCCTGCGCTGAAAGAAATAAAAATGTAGAACCCAATTCCAGAGCCAAGTATTCTTTTTATTCACACATTATTGAAGTTTTATTAGTGATCCCTAAATTTTATATAGCCTTTATTAATCAGGGATAATGTAGCAATCGAATGGTAAAAGATTTTTAAAATCGGTCCAATAGTTTCTAAATTTATTTGTTACATACGAAAACCAATATAACAGGTGCAGTATCTAACTGAAGATGGTGGTGTCTTTCACTCGATACTGCGATTCTGTGTTCGCCACCACGATACTCTAGCATCCAAAGATCAAAGACGTTTTCAATATCTCTGTGCTGGCATTGATAGATTGCTTCTGTCTAAAATATCTAGTGTATAGAACGTATCCACATAAATGACTTCTTCGCAAGAGCTTGAAAGCTAATGTGACGCACTGCTTTTATTTACAAAATTATTTATATTACAATGTGATTAGTTTACCTTTAAAAGTGCAAAATGCTCTAGTACAGTGTTTTTCAACGTGTGGGTCAAGCCTCTTTAGGGGGGGGGTCGCGAAGCTTCTATTGCGGAGTTGGAAAAGGTTGGGAAAGATACTGCAGTAAAGTCTGCAATATCCGTAGATTCATGCAAGGACACAAAAGTACTTTCTTTTATTTTTTCTATGACTTTATCACGAACATCAGTCGGCATACCGCTTATCCTGCGTTGAATGGTACTGCCAGACAGAGGTATACTTTTGAACATAATCTTCGCCATATCTAAAGCCGCTGGTAAAATCAAACTTTCAGCAATAGTATGAGGTTTTCCTGATTTAGCCATACGAAAGCTGCTTGATAGCAACACTTTGTCATTTATGCGGGGCGGAGGCGGGGCGGACGGAGGCGGGGCGGGCGGCATCAGCCGTGGTTCTTTATCTATTGGCGACGCATTTGATGAAAAAAAAAATTAACCAATTATTTTATTTATTATTATATTTATCCAAGCCCCAATTATGAAAATGAATAAATATGTTGGATTGAATATTTGTTATAAAATAAAATACATGAAAAAAGCAATGGGTAAGGGGAATGGTCGCGAAATATTTCTTCATACTAAAGGGGCCGTGTCATGAAAAAGGTTGAAAAACACTGCTCTAGTATAGTTGTTGTTGAGCAGAAATGGTGCATTAGTGTATAAAATCTTTAATATATCGACCTTTTAAGTTTTCATGCGGCGACATCCATGCACCTAGAGTTTGACTTAACACTTTATAGAAGTGCGGCTTCTTTCAACTAGTGCCTATATTTCTCACGCTGATCTCAAAACTTCCAAAACTATAATACTTGATAATACTAAATTTTGCGATAATCGGCTCAAATTTAGTTAGTGAATATATAAAAAACAAACACAAAAGTGACGTCTCTTTCAAATTCATATATGAATACTAACTATGCCCGTGTCTACATTCTCGTTATATCAAGATTAATAGTAATATTTTGGCTAATATACGACCAACTTCTCTATAAAAACTAGCCTGTGTGCTATACTAATATATAAAGTATTAGGTTTCATCACAATCCGTTAATTGATTTTAGTGCGAAAGAAGTAACAAACTCGTTCTTCTCTCGTTTATAACATTAATACGGTTTAACATAATGTCAAGGGAATCGTGTGAAATAAATGTTTGACAGAACAGTGATATTTAAACTTGTTAACATAAAAAATGCTAATGAAAATTTAAGAGCCACCACAGTATGTTATAAAATTTTCAACTGATTAAATTATTAAAAACTATTTTGTAATTACGAGTTGCGTATGACTAACAACTTACTTGTGCATAGAGCAGATCTAACACGGCCGGGTCGTTGAAACTTTCCAATGGGGAGAACACCTCTTTGCGCACGCGCAGCTTCCACGGCACCCGGCTGTACGTGAGGAATGTATTGTCCGATGGCAGAAACGCTGCCGGCGCTGGCACGTCACCTAGTAAAAAAAATCCAATAAAAATAAGAAAAAAAATACATTTTGCATGCTCTTAAGTAAATTTGCACGTTAATCAAACTATGCAAAAATATTATTACATAAAAAAAGGTAAGCGTTGAAAATGTGTAATAGAAGAAAAATATATAACCAGATGATTTTTTTTTTTTTAAGATAGTGCTGTTAGAAAGCGTATAATAGCAGCTACAAGCGATAAAAAAATATTTAAACATATGTAATATCTTACAGGCCATAATGCACTAACTGAGACCAAAGCAACAAGACGCGGTCGACAAGCATTCATTTTGTGGCAAGGTTGCCAGACGCATGAGAATTTAAAGACATTAATAATTAATAAAACATCTTTATGTCAATCTCATCTAAATCTAAAATGAGCACCATATTTAAATAGGTCTTGAAATAAGCTAATAACCATCAATCTGATATGTGCATTTTTAATATGATATTTCTAACTGGCATTTATAACGTTTTTTATGTTACTAAGATTATATCGTTCTATGACTGGCTTCGTTAGGTATATTTCCATTTATATCTTGTTTTTCTTAATAGATAAAATTTTAGTAAGTTAACTCTTAAGATGATTAATATAAAACATTTCCTATTGTTATTATTGTATTATTTTAGATGTGGCTTTTGTTTAAGAACTTTGCACATAATTAAATAGTGTAATTCATTTCATCAATTGCAAAAAGCCTATTTGTAATGTACGAAACTGATCTTTTAAGAAAAAAACCATGTATACGTGAATTTAGTTTAATTTTTAACTTTGTTTGTATACACGTTTTCCACTTTGAATAGTCTTAAATTTCATTAAAAATTTAACAGCTATAAAATTACTTAGAATAAAATTTATAAGAAAGTGCTAAAAAATACTGATCTAAGGCAATTTTAGTATAATAAGTATTCATGCCTTATAATAAATATTTAAATATTAATTATCAGAGCTGAAACACTCCGGTTGCTAAAACAGCATTATGTTCAAGTTGCATAACATTAGAAAATTATAATTCTACTTCTTAAAAAACAATTACGTTATTACTTTGAGAATTACTTACGTTCGATATGGTCGGTTCTATCAGTAACGTGTGTCGACACAGAGTGTCTCCTCTCGGCTTCCATCTTTCTATCTCTCTCTTTCTGAACCATATGAGTCTTGAAAGTGGCTCGTTCGGTTCTCTTCACAGTGTCTGTTTTCTCTGGAGGGAACATGATATCGGAGCGTGGACTTTCTCTGGCTCTAGCCAGTAACATATCCCTAGAATTCTTTCTGCCATCGAATCTTTCAAAATCGTCATAATAAGGTGACCGTTTTCGCTCAAATGAGTCGTCTAGTCCGTTTTCTTCTTTCCGTCTATCAGATCTAGTTGGATGAATTTCATATATCTCTGAAGCTTCACGACCAAAGAAATCGTCTCTTTCACGTCGACCAGTTGTATCTACGCCCGATTCGGAATCCCATTCGTCTCGGCTATGTTGCCTATCTTCGTTATAACTTCTGATATCAGATTCGTCTCCCCATTCATCTCGGACCCGGCGTTCTCTCCTATCTGATGTTAGAAAGCGAGATGCCAAATCGTCTCTTGGTGATTCAGAGTCTTCACGTCTTCTCGAGTTCCAATTTGCTAAGAAAGCATGTCGGTCGTCTGCTTCTCGATTTTGATGGACACCGAACGTGTCTCTGTCTCTCCTTAATTGAGCGAAGGTGGACTGATCAGGGGCTGGTGGTGGTGGAGCAGGTCGGTCTGGGGGAGTGGGGGGAGACTTAGGCGGAGGTGGCGCCGGGCCAGGCGGGGCAGGCGGTAACGGAGGAGGAGGAGCGTCCCAACGTCCTGCACCACCTAGTTGTCTTTCCAACATTAATTTTCTCGTATCTTCCAACTTATTAATTGTTCTCGGTGTCTCTGCTGCGGAAGACGAACTCCTTACAGAGTGGTTTGCAGTCACCCGTTCCAATCTTTGTCGCATTTCTGAGCTCAACTTCAACTTGCCAACGCTACCGGGCGAAGGTCTTTGGGCTCCGATCTCAAAGCTTCGTCTCGCTGTTCTCTGATTGGGGGGTTCTCTGCTCGGACTTACGACTGGGCGGTCAACTTCGAACTCTTCCCATTCAATTCCTGGAGATGCTTCAGACTTAGACCTGCCTCGTGGCGGTTCATGTTCAACACCGTTCGTCTGGGCTTGCGGAGTATGACGTCTTTGTATTTGCCGCATTTTGAACTTCGTAAAATCTTGAGTAGGGTCTTGGTTGACAGCATCTTTGGGCGGGGGCCATCTCCACTTTCCTATCCTAACTGTCTTGGCTCTTCCGTACGGGTCCATAAATCCTCTGATTTCTGATGGATCGGACGAATGCAGTGGTGGAGGCATAGGTGGAGGGGGTGGCGGAGGAGCGCCGGTTGATGAACTCTCGTTTGATTCCCTTCTGACTTTGCTCACTGAGTTTCTAGGCGGCGAATGAACTTGAGCGTGAACGACTGTCGACGATCTGACCGGAGACGTCGGCTCCGACTCTGAGGGTTCAACGACCTGGCCCGCTAAAAGCGTTTGCAGCGCTTGATTTTGAGCCAATAATTGTTGTTGAATTTGTATATTTTGCGCCATAGCGCTTTGCAGGAATGCTCTTTGTAAGTTTTGATGATATGAATTAATATCCACCGTACCTGGTGGTGGTAAATGTAAACCTAAAGCTGCTGCAAGCGCTTCAGGCGTTGCTGGCATTGTTGGCGGGAGAGACATGGCTCCAAAACTTAAAGCTGACGTGTTCGCTGACGCCGCCCTTGGCGTAGCTCCTCCCCCTTTTATGGCACCTGACAAACCTTCTCCGTCTGTCAAACGTTTCAAACTATCATTCATAAATATCGGATCAAAGAGATTTGATATGTAATCATCTACTGAATCAACACTCGATTCTTTTCGACTTGTCCTACCTTTTTCTTTATCCTCTTTACCCCCACCTTTGATACATTCAGCAATTTCAATTTTATGTAAGACATCTAATTGTTCTTTATAATCGCAATTTAAAACACTGTCTATGAAGTCGGCATAATTGTGGCCTCCCTTAATACTAGCTGCCAAGGAACGTGCGTCTGAAAGCTCGTCAATGTTTGGATCTAAGACTGGTGAGAATAGATCGTCCAAGAACTGGTCGACATCTGAGGCTTGACTTGGTACGCGGACGCGGCGAACGTGAGACGCCAAACTTGGAGCTTCAGAAGTGTCCGACATTGCAGATGATCTAAGTAGAATATAAATATATATTTAATTATAAAAATCAAAAACTACTATAAACATATTTACAGCTACAAAATTTAATCCAGATAGCTATAAGTGGTTCCCAGTATGTTGGCCATCTCTCCACATTGCAACGTTGATTAGTATTACATTTTTTACCTGTTTTTTTTTTTGTTTTTTTTTTTAAATATTACATTGCTGTAAACATTAAGGTATAATGTTTACAGCAATGTAATATTGTATTGTATAACTATATGAAAAATTATTTTATTGATATTAACAAAATAAAAACATACGCACATTGTCTGTGGACTTACCTACTTTAGTGAAAAAAACTGAATCTATCGATCGATTCACAATAATCGAGCCTCGTTCAAAATTATTACTTGAACAAATGGCCGTGTACGAGTCAGACTCACAAACGAAGGGTACCTCTATAAAATAGAATGCAGATAATAAGTCTTTTACAAAACTAAAATTTTCTATTATCATTCGTAACATACCACGTTATGCCTACATGTGTTACATACTCACATACCAACTTAAAATACTTGTCCGACTGACCTCCTTCAAGCGCAATAAATTTTAATAACGTTTTTTTGCACATTTTATATATTATAATCATAAACAGTATAAATAAAAATAATTTATGTAAAAACAGTAATTTCACTACATTATTTCGTTATCTCTGTCCATTCACTCTTTCAAGCCCCTGTTTCCACATAAAGAAAATATAATTTGATACAACAGATAAATGCACGCATAATATGATCCAACATACTTATGAAACTATTCTAACTTCTGAGATAATAAGATTATTGACAGAGACAGATACTGGAGTTCAACTAAAAGGTTTTTTTATACTGTTTATTAAGAGAATTCTAAAATTAAGTATTACTCATGTCTTTTCTTCATCTGAGATAATATTGTGTTAGTGACTGGCCAAATGCGTCTTGTTTGTATCGTTCAAAATAACGTCATTAATGATTAGTTACATTTTTTTAAAATTTATTTATTCAAACAGAAACATACATAATACCTATATTTGAGTTTATGAATGTACTCACGAATTATTTATTATATGAAATAAATAATTTAATACCTATATTATCTACATCTTAAAACCCGAAAGGGTTTGATGAAGATGCTAAGTCTGCGCCTTAAGTACAATGAATAAATATGTGGTAGTTTATCACATGTAGTTGTCTCCATTTCTAGTACCAAGTAAGAGAGGGGCAGCAAACCTTAACACGTGACATTGTACTCTATTTTTTTATCATGTATATACAGGTTGAGTGTGTAGTGTGTTAATTTTTATTTTTTTAGAATCGGTATATGAAAATAAGCTAACATAGAGCTAATATCTAGGGAAAACTGGTGAGCATTAAAAGAAAACTTATTTATATTGTACTAGTGGTCGCCCGTGGTCGAAATTCGACCATAACAATTAATTTAAACTAAAGTTTGAACATTATGAAGGTTCTGTTGTCAAGACTATATACTTCTATAATCACAGATTTCGCCAATGCTACACTCTTAATTTGACTTTAACAATAAACAAAAGAAAATTTATATGCATGTGTGTGTCAAATACATGGTAGTGTGTGTAATGTTTTTAATTGATTTAATGTATTTTTTATGCATAATAAAAAAAAGTTGTATTCTGCACTACCCTATAAGTGTGCGAAATTTCATACTCCACCGTCCGCGCAATTTTCGTAAAAAAGGGTACAAGTTTTTGCTTCACGTATTAATATATAGATCCTACCCATAGTCGCTCGAGACTCTAAGTAGAATACTGAGCCTAGGTCACCGTCTTTTATGGGTAAGGTGGCCAGACTGCATTTCGTCGATGGATGGCCATTGGCCATATTGATCCGTTGTCCGAGGTAGGTGCCAGCAGTGCCGTAAATAGCCTTTCGAGCTTCTATAACTGCGCCCTTGTTTTTTTTGATATTATAGGTAACCTAGCTAGAGCAATGCTATGTATAGGCCTACTTTATTTCATTTAGGGTGCTAAAATAACGCACAAGGTCCTTGGTGTTGGTGGACCAATTATCTAATATTTTAGAAGTAAAATCTATTTTTTTTAAAGAACTAGATTACAAATATGCTCGTGCGCTTAAAGAAAATGAGCCCAATGTTTTGTTTAATTTAAGAGACGTGTTTGATAATTCCGCCATGTCGGTACTTATGTGTTGGAGTTGAGCACTAGGGGCGCAGCGAGAACTTATCAGAAGTAAACTGATAAAATAATAGTCCTGCCTGGTCTGGACATTTTTGCGCCCCTCAGAGTCTACGCCCTGTGCCTGGGCACCAGCCCTCTGATCACCTGAAGAGTCAACTAGTCATTAGACAGAGTATCATACATACCTCACACCACCGAATTCAGAGCTCTTTTCGATATAAGCACGGCTGGACTGCGAGCCGGCAGGAGCTCGTTTCCCCGTATACTGCGACTTTATATACCTCGAAGGCAGCACCCTCGACCCTGTCCCATACTCCATCTCCATCGCACCCTTGCTACTCACAACACTTGGAACGCCTCCTAACCTCTCAACCGAATGATATCTATCATTCAACCTCGATTGGGATAGACCCAAGTCTGCCAATTTCGTAGGCTGGGGGCCTGGATTATCTCCTAATAGGTTATCAAGAGAACGACTTCGCACTTTGTCCCTCTCTGAGGTCTGGTCAAAGTATCTTTCATTCAAGGCCGACTCCCTTGATAGTATATCGTGTGAGGTTTTTCTAGAATATTCGTTGTTTTTGGACATATTGTGCGATTCTTCTCTCTCTATCTTCCAGTTGTATTCTGATAGGCCTTCGTCGATCGATTCTTGCAGCATTCTTGGGATGCTAGGCGATCGAGATTTTGGTGGTTCGGGTGGTGGTATCTGGAATATTCAAAGGCGTTTAGAAAAGTTATTTATATCTATAACTAGGATATGTCTGCGGCGTCGTCCACGATCGACTTGAAATTCCCGCGGTATTCCGTGGACACAAACTACCGCACAGGCTCGTCTGTTTGTTCGGGATTCACTTAAAAACTACTGGACCGATTTCGATGCGGTTCTCGGTGATCGACAGCAAATTCTTAGACTCAAAATCTGCACAAGTTTCTATGCTGGGAATCCTGGAATATTTTTCTGGGAATGATTTAAAACAGCCCGATAAAAAAAATCAAATTCCAATGTAATTTTCTCACTTATCGATAGCAAATTTTATGTAATAAAATTAGTTTTATTTTTTTCAGGGGGATCCCGCAGGAATTTTCCCGGGAGCGGTGTAGTTGTTCGGGTGCATAAAGGATATGTAAGTCATGAAGTGGGTATGTTGTAATTCTTAAAAATGTCAACCTTAATTTTAAATTCAAAGCAATTAATCATAAATACCCGGAATGCCATCTGGAGATCAGGGAACTAACCATGAAAGCAACGCATAAAAATTGTGTATGCAAACACGATATCAGTCGTGCCGTTCTGTTGCGTAGTTAAGTCGTGAAAACGTCAGAAACGTGGGTTGTTCGCATTTATAATATTAATTAGGATTATTGTTCTGTTTTTTTGAAAATTATATTTATCATCAAATTTTGGAAGAAAAGAAAGAGCAACAAGGTATTTAAACACACAATTTGTCTCTGATATACGTAAATTATTTAAAGCAAGCCACGCACCAGGCAAACCTGTTTGTGGCAGCAATTCGAATATTCAGTTCACTGGATCTCATGTACAGTCGTAGTATGAAAATGTTCGCCAGTTTTCAAATTGATTCATGTAACGTTCCGCTACCACATGTTACCTTTTCAAACTAACTTTATGTTTAACTGTTTGACAATAAAGTTTAAAATTACTTAGATCTAAGTTGTTTGTTTTTATATCTTGTCTAAGAATAGGTATTGTTTAGAGAGATAAAACCTTTTTATTTAATTTAATATTTATGATAAGCGTAGTGATATCCTATTTGTTTCTTATTGGTAATCTCAGTGTCTGTCATTGTCAATATTGCAATTTTCTTTTTTCACATTGGCAATACTGTTGTCTAGTTGACGAATCTTTTCATTCCGCGACTGTACCATTTAGGCAACCGATAAATTCTGGTTACGGCAATCACCAGAACGCTAAAACGATTTCGGTCGCTATGATTGACTGTTCAATAATTCGGTTGCCTAGTGCGAGATTAGCATGCGTTAGAATTTCAACTATCAAATACCCAAAATAGATATTAGTAAGCTTTTTTAAAAAAAGTTTTTAAATATAAGCCTTTGAGATCCTGGATATCATGTAGCAGCAGAGTGCTAGCCAAGACAAGTAAAACGAGTCCAAACACGCCGGGTCTATCTTGTTTAGTACAGGAGTTCCTATGGCCACCTTCCAACTCCATTATCAGATCCATGGTACCATATTATTGCATTGACACGCGATATACATATCTGTGAAAAGTTTCAGCTCAATCGGAAACCGGGAACTTATTTAACCTGCATTCCACCCGAACTTACATACATACATACATTGCAAGTTAAATAAAAGCTTGTAAAAAGTTAAATGAAATTATAATATTGTAACCTGTGGCCTTAGAGATTTGTCCGTGTCGACGGAGGAGGCCCGGGGCGGTGGCGCTGGAGGGGTGCTCCTGGCGACCGGCCCCCGCAGCGGCTCGGCGCGCGAGCTGGGCAAAGCCGCCCACGTCTCTATCTCGCCGATGGCGTCCAACGCGTACTCGCAGCCGGCCCATTCTAAAATATTGTTACGAGTTCAGCGGGATTCGAATTAAAATGCCGTTAGAATGAGTAAATTGAGTTTATTAGAACTATACAAACACGTATAACAACAAATCCCAACGTAATGCAGAAGGTCGTAATTCAATAAAACGCGCAAAGTCCGTCACCATTAGATTCCCGAATGTACACACGTCACGCCCGTATCGTAGTCGTAGCTTGATTGCCTCCTCTCTCCATCAGGCCCTCGTTTTATGGTCTACAAATGCTAATGTGCCCGCCCCACAACGTCGCCATGGTTTCCTAGAATTAGCTTGTAACAGCTGGCTAATGATGCTGATGAGCGAGATTGTACGTGGAATTTATGTTGTAACAATATAAATAAATAATAAATCAGGATTTTATTTTTATATATCGACGTTTCAACCTTTCGAAAGGGGAGGGGGGGGGGGGATTCGGGGTTTCCGGTTTCAGTTTCAGTAGCCGTGATCACGGAAGACGAAGATATCAAGTATAAATGAGTAATGTTAAAGTATTATTTATTAGTTATTTAGCATTTATCATACCCGTCAACTTGTTCATTGTGAATTAGATTAGTTTCCCATTGACTAAATAATAACCATAAACAAAAATGAAAACGAAACGATTTAAAAAAGAAAAATCTAATTATACCACTTTAGTTTTCGTTAAAATCGACGTAGAGACTTGTTTGAGTGTTTTTCACCATTTAGCATAGTTGAGGATTTGGCACTGAAAGTGACTTGGACAGTTCACCCTGTACCTACATTTTCGTTCATTTTTCATTGCATGAGTTCAGCAGACAGGCAGACGGCCCACCTGATGGAAAGCTGTTACCATCGCCTATGGACATTTGCAACATCAAAGGTGCTACCAATGTGCTACTGCTTTCTGGAACCAGGCTACTAATGTCGGAACACAACTCAAGGTCGTTATGGCGGCATTCTCTAGACCAGGAGTGGTAGTTATCCAGGCGGGCAATTACCCTGCCGCCTGGCTGTGGGTTATTGTTACTGCTCGGATAGGCTATTTCTGCATTAGTTTATATTTAGTTGAATATTTTTTATTGTATAAAACATAAAGTGGTCATCACTCTTCAAGTACCAAACAAAAATCCTTAATCAACGGTTAAATTAATATTTTCAAAAAAAGTGCATAGCCGTACCTGTGATTTGTCCATTGTGCTCCATAGACAACGACCAGCCCGTTGCGTTGTGGACTATCCCGGCCGTAGACAAGGCGGCCGCTGCAGCCCTCTCGCAAGAAGTCCAAGATTCAACACTCACGTGGTGCAACGAATCTAAATATATTAATCAATTTATTATCTATTTTGAAAATATTTTTATATTGGCTAATATATTAATATAACTATACAACAAAATATGCTGCCAGCCTTTTGGGAAAGTTCCCAACAAGTGACAGGATTTTTCTTTATTGTATTAAAATAATTTCTTTATTAAAATAGTTGAGATTTTATTTAAAAAAATATATAATTATTATAACATTGATTCTCACTTGAGCCTACTTGACGAGTCAAATACTTGTTTTTTTAAAATACTAACCGTCGTACAAACGCAGCGGCAACGCAGGCCTAGAGTCGGTCTTAGCCGCTTTCCACTCGAGCAACGAGGGCGGGCAACGCCGCGCCACGCCACTAGTGCGCGCGCTCGCCGCTCCGCTCTCGCACAGCAATCGTATTAGCGACGCCCGGTACTGCGCCGGAGCTCGCTCTGACACGAACCGAACTAGATATCTGAGGGAAAATAATTTAAAATTAAGAATATTTATTTCAAAATTAATCAGCAGACAAATAGACAAACAAACACATTGTATAATTGTGATATATAATAACAGCCCATAAACGTTCCACTGCTGGGCTCAGTCTTCCCATTTTTATATACTTCTACTACTGGTGATGCGTTAGAGGAGAGATAAAGGAGAAAGGAACACTCACTTTGCTTGCTGGGGTTGCTGGTTCTCTTCTTTAAACTTTAAACTTGTATTCTTTTCTCACATTAACGTATATATTTAGCGGTTGCACAGCAATACTGAACTGACACTTGACATCTTGACAAAAATGCGGAAGCGCAGCGCTATTGATCGTTTCCTCGCATTGTCCGTCTCGTTCACGCGAGTGGTGTTGCGGGTAGGGAAAAGAGGGAAAGGACAATGGGAGGATATTTACTTTATTTATTTTTTTCTTTCGCGGTGTTAATGGCGCCAACAACTACTACTTCCCGTGTAGTCGCGGTATGAAAAGGTTCATCACCTATAAGTCGGCTTTCGCTTGCACGAGTACGAGAAACAGTACTTCCAACATTTTAATAAATGTTAAGTTTTGTTACAATTATAGAATATAGAAACGTAAAAAAAAATGTATTGTTGACAATAACAGACACTGAGATTAACAATTTTAATCATCAGAAATAAAGAGGCTATATAAATCACGACGCTTATCATAAATGTTAAAACCAATAAAATGGTTTACATCCCTAAACAATGTTCTTAGACAAGATAACAAATAAAACAATTTGGATCTAAGTAATGTTAAACTTTATTTTCAAACAGTGCAACACAATTTTCTGTGGAACAGCCTATTCTGTGACTTAGTTTGAAAAGGTAACATGTGATCGCGGAAAGTTAAATGAATTTAAAAACTGGCGAACCTTTTCATTCCACCACTGCACTATAGATGACATTTTTTTTACAAAATATGTACAGCAGGGAGGGGATACTAACTTGTATAGTGGTGCAGTAGGTTGGAAGGCGGCTAAACAATGTTGCATCAGCTGCCAGACTCGGTCGCTGGCGTCCTGCGCGCTGGCCTGGTTGCACAACTGCACGAGGATCTCGTCGCGAAGACCGCGAGAGGACAAGCCACGGGAAGCGATATAGTCTGCTAACACCTGGTATAAAAACAATCATAAACTCTCTTGATAACTTGGGAATTAGTTTTTAGCAATCCGTAGCACATTTTAAATTGTCGAATCGGAAGAGTTCATTTAGTCAGTTATTCCGTAGTCATCTCGAAAGAAAACAGATCTCATGTCAGTTTATTTATACGCTAGTACTTTTGGTAAATCTATAGTTGCTTGACACACGAACTTAAAATAGCGGGGCGGTGGAGTATGGAGATATATCAATTTATTGACATATTAAGGTTACAGTCGATTCTGGTACTCGCCGACCGCTACCGCGGCACGATCGTATCGCTCGCTCGGCTCGAGCGCTTTGGTCTAATGGTAACCTAAATCACTGACGTAAGTAAATCTGTGCAGTTTTATATAGGCTGCCGATCCGGTCTACAATTTAAAGAGTAGGTAGACTTGTGCAGTGGACTGTAGCGTATATGGCCGCCTTTAGACACAACATAACTTGCTTTTAGGCCTTTTTTTTCTTTATAGCATACATCCTCTACCATATCACAAATCGTCATTTTCGTACAATCCATCTGTCTTTTCTGGGCCATTTTTACACTTGTATTTATCAATCTTCCAGTTTAACATACATTTTGTCACATGAGCTTCATCCCTCCTCATTACATGCTCCATTAGCATTTAATCATACTTATTATCTTTTTGATCTTATTTTTTGAATAATCTTTATTCTGTTTGGTCTTTTGTATTTGTCTTTTTACACGCTTTTTATTAGCTTCACTTGTATGTCAGTCAGTATGTCAGTATGTCAGTAACCGACCCCTTTGAGCTCGATTTTGTCCTACTTTGAACGATCAGATTTAATTCATACTTTGCACACCTGTCAAAGGTCGATGACAATGCAATAATATAGTATCATGGAGCTGATCTGATGATGGAGTGGGAAGGTGGCCATAGGAACTCCTGTACTAAACAAGATAGACCCTTCGTGTTTGGGCCCGTATGTTTATATCGCGTGACAATGCAATAATATGGTACCCATGGAGCTGATCTGATGATGGAGACGGAAGGTGGCCATAGGAACTCCTGTACTAAACAAGATAGACCCTTCGTGTTTGGGCCCGTATGTTTATATCGCGTGACAATGCAATAATATGGTACCATGGAGCTGATCTGATGATGGAGTCGGAAGGTGGCCATAGGAACTCCTGTACTAAACAAGATAGACCCTTCGTGTTTGGGCCCGTATGTTTATATCGCGTGACAATGCAATAATATGGTACCATGGAGCTGATCTGATGATGGAGTCGGAAGGTGGCCATAGGAACTCCTGTACTAAACAAGATAGACCCTTCGTGTTTGGGCCCGTATGTTTATATCGCGTGACAATGCAATAATATGGTACCATGGAGCTGATCTGATGATGGAGTCGGAAGGTGGCCATAGGAACTCCTGTACTAAACAAGATAGACCCTTCGTGTTTGGGCCCGTATGTTTATATCGCGTGACAATGCAATAATATGGTACCATGGACCTGATCTGATGATGGAGTCGGAAGGTGGCCATAGGAACTCCTGTACTAAACAAGATAGACCCGTCGTGTTTGGGCTCGTATGTTTATATCGCGTCAAAATGCAATAATATGGTACAATGGAGCTGATCTGATGATGGAGTCGGAAGGTGGCCATAGGAACTCCTGTACTAAACAAGATAGACCCTTCGTGTTTGGGCCCGTATGTTTATATCGCGTGACAATGCAATAATATGGTACCATGGACCTGATCTGATGATGGAGTCGGAAGGTGGCCATAGGAACTCCTGTACTAAACAAGATAGACCCGTCGTGTTTGGGCTCGTATGTTTATATCGCGTCAAAATGCAATAATATGGTACAATGGAGCTGATCTGATGATGGAGTCGGAAGGTGGCCATAGGAACTCCTGTACTAAACAAGATAGACCCTTCGTGTTTGGGCCCGTATGTTTATATCGCGTGACAATGCAATAATATGGTACCATGGACCTGATCTGATGATGGAGTCGGAAGGTGGCCATAGGAACTCCTGTACTAAACAAGATAGACCCGTCGTGTTTGGGCTCGTATGTTTATATCGCGTCAAAATGCAATAATATGGTACAATGGAGCTGATCTGATGATGGAGTCGGAAGGTGGCCATAGGAACTCCTGTACTAAACAAGATAGACCCTTCGTGTTTGGGCTCGTATGTTTATATCGCGTGACAATGCAATAATATGGTACCATGGAGCTGATCTGATGATGGAGTCGGAAGGTGGCCATAGGAACTCCTGTACTAAACAAGATAGACCCGTCGTGTTTGGGCTCGTTTTACTTGTCTTGGCTAGCACTCTGCTGCTACATGATATGCAGGATCTCAAAAGCTTGTATTTAAAAACATTTAAACAAAAATCAACTAAAAAATGAAAAATAAATAATAGTTTAAAAAAACTAAAAAAAACACGCTTTTATAAAAAATCCAACTAAAAAAACAAAAAATAAAATTTAATATAATATAAAAAAGCGTGGGGTGTATTCAATTAATAATATAATATCTTAAAAAGCGCTTTGAATACACCCCACGCTTTTTTATATTATATTAAATTTTATTTTTTGTTTTTTTAGTTGGATTTTTTATAAAAGCGTGTTTTTTTTAGTTTTTTTAAACTATTATTTTATTCTTTTTTTTTAATGTTAACAAAAGGTCCTTAGGCAGTAATACATGTTCTGTTTTTGTCGTTATTTACGATTTTATCCTTATGTTTATATCTATTACATTTTCTACTACTAATATTTTTTGTTATTTCACATATTTATTTGGTCTTAAATTCTTTATATTTTTCTTTATATACATACAATATACAAAAAAATATATTTTAAAACAAGTTATTTTTGTTACTATTGACAGTTTCGTATTCATACCTTTTGCCTCGCTTCGTTGCCAGCTGCCGACTCGTCGCACCAACGTAATATTAGCTTGAAGGTAGCTACAGCATCGTTGAAATCTTGATCCCTGCAACAATTTTTTTTAATAAGCAATCAATTATTACGATAATGATTCCATTCTATTATATTTTATTATTTTTATTGCATTCGGCAGAGAGGCAGACGGCTCACTTGATGGAAAGCGGTTACCATCGCCTATGGACATTTGCAACATCAAAACCTGGTCACTAATGCCGGAACACAACTCGAGGTTGTTATGGTGGCATACTCTAGACCAGGGGTGATAGTCATCCAGACGAGCAAATGCCCTACCACCTGGCTGTGGGTTGTTTTGTCGCCTTTTAATTTAACATCCATCTCTCCACAAACTCTAAGTATCTTAACATTGCATGTCATTAGTTTTTTGTTCTACAATTCTAATCTAAATTGGGCTGATGGTCGACCTGGTGAAAAGTGGTTACCATCGCCTAGGGACATTTGCAATATTTGCAAAGGTGCTACCAGGCTTCTGGTCTAAAAGGTAGACTGGAACCTGGCCACTGATGCCGGAACAGAATTCAAGGCTGTTATTGCGGCATTATTGTTACTTAGCTTTACATTGTAAGATTTTCTGTTTAGTACTTTTATCACTTGTGTATTTCACGCAGATGGTGTCAAGATAGATAAATGTACTTACCTGACAGCAGCCTTAGCCAAAAACGGTCTGGTTATGGGATGCTTCTTCGGGCTGAGCTGACCACCGTCAGCGAAATAAACCGAACTGAACTTCGAGAATGCGAACTGTTGCAGGTCGCGGGGCATCTGAATGCGTTCATCCTCAGCGTACACATCGCCAGCAACCTGATATAAAATCATAAAATAGTGCTTGTATATAAATAGAGAAGTCCAATCAACTGAGATACTTTACCATCTTAAAATACGACGTAACATAAACTTCAAAATGTTGTAGTAAATATTTATAGTGTGAACTCTATGTAACGTCACTCGATTTAACGACAAACTCTCTAAAGCGTCGAAATCACTTCGACTTGGTTGGTTTAGCCTGTCTTTCAACCAATGATACACTCTATATAGCATTACACCCATTCTCAATAACGACAACAATTAAGTAATATAAAGTATCTTTTAAGTTGCTAAAATTAGTAAAAGCTGCGCAGCTGCGTACGTTCTATCGTTTAATTATCATCATCATCAGGCATCATGCGTACCTAAATTTCTAAGTACTTCCTTTATCACCAAGATGCCTCAATGTCCCAAGATATGAATAAAATAAGTAAATAAATACAACAAAATTACTGGTGCAGCAAAAGACATCAACCAAAAATAACAAACAGACTTCTCTCAATTTAACGACAACTCTCTAATTTAACGATGACGCCATAAAATGCACAACCCCTTTTATGTCGTTATATAGAGTTTATACAGTATTTTGCATTTTAGTTACTCATGAAATCGGTTGTATTTTTTGCTAAAAAAAATTATTTACCTAGTTTGCCTTCAAATTCAAATGCAAAAGTTTTTATTCAAAAATAAGTTCTACTGGAGAGCATTGTTTGAAGGTAATACATGTAAGTCAAAATTTAAATCTACTTCCTATTCTATGTACACCGCTTCGCAATGTGTTTTCGCAGTTCAAAAGAGAAGAAGAGACAGTAAAATCCCCAGCACCACGACTAGATAAAAAAGATTTTTTCATCATAATTATTTATATATTATCTCAGACTCTTATTTATTTTTTAAATACATATAGAGGTTGTATTACAATTACTTTTCAAATAATAAAAGGAATTGTAACAAACAAAGAAAATATTGTCACCATCGCAATTATGATATTCTAAGAATTCATATTGCGACAAATCTGCATAGATTCCTTGTTTAGTCATTCTTTTTTGTAATTTTCGACAGATGGCGTTAGTGTGCTGTATTTTTATATTTGTTAAAAAATTGAAATTTTGATAATATAAACACATCTAGATCTTACCTTAAAGTACTATTAAATTTGAAGTATTAAAATCTAGTTGGTTTGGTCTTGTTTTTTTTTCGTAAATTGTACCACAAACATAAATGCAGGTCGTGCGAGAGAGAGTATAAGGGCTCGCTTCGTTTGCCCCAAAAACGTAATTTTCCATATTTTACCTTTGATAAATTCTTCCTGTCCGTATGTGGTGGCTGCCATTCGTCCAATTTAGACAGAATGAAAGCCAGTTCAGCTGGCACCTCCAGGACCTGAAGGCTCTCAGCTTTCGCTTTTTCTTTTTGTGCTTTCTCTTCAGCAATTCGTGCCCTTCTGTAAATTAAAATATTGCTAGTGACAAGGGGCGAAACGGATTCTAAATTTCGTGACGTCACATCTCATAATATATTATACCGTTATATTAACGTTTAAAACATGAAATTTGAAGTATTAACGAAAAACTTTATACATTTCCAACTCTATCTGTATGAGCATAGTGTTTAAATACTTAAATAATAATGTATTCTATCTCAGGTTTAGTCCTATAGATTTATATGTTTATCTCTTTTTAGTGCCACTTTTCAATTTCATAGAGTTTCAAATAACAACGATTCTAAGAAGTTTCACTTCAATAAATAGTTTTCGAGAAAAATAACAGTGAAATATAAAGACAAATGTACAGAGGGACGGAAATAAACATTTTATAACGGTTTCCTTTTTGACAAAATAGGAACCTTAAGCCATTGACACTCCTACGGTTCGGCTAAATACGCTCGCATTATCTATACGTATAAATAAATCTATACATATAAATAAAATATTGGAGTGTCTGTTTGTAATATTGAAATAACCGCTTTTTACTACATGCATATGAATATATATACACCAAAATAACATTTGTTACAATTTTTGTCTGTCTGTTTGTTCCGGCTAATCTCTGAAATGGCTGGACCGATTTTGACGGGACTTTTATTAATAAGGAGTATCTTAGGCTACTTTTATTTTAGAAAAAAAAATATTTTGGAATTATGACGATTTTCAATCACCACGCGGGAGAGACCGCGGGGCGCAGCTAGTTTTAAGTAAGTTATGACACATCAGCGTAAATTACAGCCAATCTTTTAGCGCCGTACGTACTACGTTCCGCAGGTGTGTCACATTTAACTATCCAACGGTTTTAATAAAATAATCGCTGTTTAGGCATATCGTTTTAGTGATTATTTTATTTCAAAAATCGATCCAATGTCTATGCACACCAGCCTAAGTGTTGGAGCCAAACCGGTTCTGCTTTGCGAGGATCGGAATCAACTGATTGCGCCCAAAGCCGCGATCTCACACACACACACCCCCTCTTAGACTGACTGCACGGTTACACATATGTTAAACTATAGATCGTTTATTGAAGTGAAACTTCTTTATCGGCGTTGGGAAAAAATTTACCGCCACTTTTTTCAGTTACGCGCCATCTCTTTCTTGCCCCTACCAAAGTTGATTCGACCGGGCTCTATTTAACCGATTTCTAAGAAGTGGCATATAGTAGATCATTTTTCGAAAAATAAGCTCATGAAGAAGTTTCACTTCTACACTAGTACACGCACACATTTTTTTTATTGCGTGTCATACGTATAGTGCGGTTGAAATAAAGCTCATAGAATTCCAACAGTCCACTAATTAGTACGGAACCCTAAACACCCAGTTACCCTAGACACTAAGAAATATTAACAAGAAAATGATAATTAAGCTTACTTAGCAGCTGCCTGTTGAGCTTCGGCCCTCCTCTTATGCTGATCACGTACTTTTGCCACCTTCTTCCTGGCAACCTTCCCCCTGACCAGCGCCTGCGCAAGCACCACCCCCCTCCTCACCTTCAAGTACCTCTGTCTTGCTGTCGCCCCACGCCACCACGACTGAACTTTGACAGTCGCACGACGCAACTGGCGGTATCGTTTTCTGAACAAACATAGTTGAGTGCTTGATAGTTTTATACCCAAGAAAATGTAGAGAAATTTTGTACCCATGATTGCAAAATTCGATGTATTATAATAATTTCAATTCTTTAGAAGAAGTTATTATAGTTTGAGAAACATTTTATTAGTCGGTTGGAATCAAGAAAAACCACAATAACATTGTTCACATTTCAATTGCACATAACATGGTATTTGAATACCAAAAACGGTCAATACGTCTGTTTAAATACATGCGATTTTTAACGTTCAATGATTTCATGGTAATATTATTTTCTTCAAGATAATGTAGAGAACTATTACAACAGTCATAAATCCTTTTGATAACTTAAGCCATTTGGAATAAGTTCTTGTTTGAAAAAGAGTCTTCAAAAGAAACAGTTCAATCAAAACCGAGAAGAAACACAATAACATTTTCTCTTTTCGTTGCACATAAACGAGTGTTTTCATACAAAAAACGGTACTACAAGATAATCAACTAAATGTAACCGGTATTTTTACGTTAAACAATTTGATCTTTACATTATTCTCTCAAAGATAACGCAGAGAAATTGCAAACTCATAGTGGCAGAAATGTTTTAATAATTTAAAACAAAACAAACTATGTTTAGAAAAACACAACAGTTCAATTGTTCGAACCAAGAAATAATACAATAACATTTTCACTTTTCGTTGCACATAAACCGGTATTTGGGTACAAAAACCGGCTAGTACTGTTCAATTAAAATAAAACCGATATTCTAACGATTGACGATTTCATCTTTTCTCATTACGAACTTATCAGGGGGACGGTTGCAGAAAAACTGAAATAAAACTATAGGCAAAATAATATTCAAATTAAAACACTTTCAAATGTTTTCACCGCGAGAATTACTTAATTAAAATTACTGTTAAACAGTGTGTATTCTTGATTACTTTTTGTTTTTGTTAATTGTAATTTTACAAATGAGAATTTACTTAGGATGAATGCTAAAACAATCATTTACATACAACCCTTTATCTAACATCAGTTCGAAAGACATAAATATTATTTCGTAACTGTTATGCATAATTTGAAAGAGTTTTTTTTTAACATGTTTTTTTTTTAATTTTTAAAGTATGCATTATATGAATGACGGTTTTCAGCTATATGTCGGTGTTTGAAAAATAATACTAATATGTAATATTCTAGGTAATATTATCGCCGCAAATTGCTAATGCGCTGGAACCTTGTCAAATTAACATTCACGTGACGTCACAAGGAACTTGATATGTACGCGTACTCGCCGGCCAGTGATGCTAACGGTTTTCGACTACGGTTACGTCACCAAAATGGCGGCCAGGCGCATTAGCAATTTTCGGGGATAATAGTTGTTGTATTTTTTGTTCCTATTAATGACATGTATTTGCATTTGCATAGCAGCCATACCACCGTCACACGGTTTCGATTTCTTTCACACAACTCACAAGCCGGGTTGTCAGGAAGAGTTCGTTCTAAAGCGATAAGGCCGCTATTTGTTCCTGCTTTGATACGAAATGATTGTAAACAATTTACTTTATGTGTAGGCGGTGAACAATAAAGTATTTTCTATCTATCTATCTATTATTATTTCTTACATTGGTTTGTGTATCTGTTCTTAAGTCACTGTAATGTTGATGACGGATCAATCAAATTGAATCAATTTGATTGAAGAGCATAGAACTGAGGACACGACAATGTAGTACGACGGTAGTCAATGACATCGATGGCCTTACTTATAATCGTTTATTAAATTTTAAGAAACTGCTCAGCAACTGATTAACGAAAATCTCACCCATAAACTCCTCTTAAGGATAAGAGGTGGTGGTAAAGTAACTCATAAATAACTGTCAAAAATAACCAACATCGAGAGGTAGTTTAAGTGACTGCTAAGAGGCAAGATGCTAAGTTTTAATTGAAACAGCCATTGATTAGGGGCTTAAGAGTCTCTTATTGAAGAGATGGCTAATCCTTTCTTAACGAAATTATTATAACTAAGGCCCCTAATGTTTCAAGTTTGTAATGAGTTAGATCACTGGTTGGTTCTTCCAAATTAAAAGAAAATGAACCGTTTTACATCATATAAGCCGCGCGCAGAAGGTTTGCCGATGACTTTACTTACTATAATTGTATAGTTCTATACATATAATACAACAGTAGAGCTCGAATTTCTAATGCAAAAAAAATATGATAAAAACCGGGTTAGAGGGATGTAAGAAGTAAACTAATTTTATTTGAAAATTTATTGTTTCTCTATTTGTCTGTGTGTTTGTATGGGCTAATCTCCGAAATGACTGGACCCATTTAAATGAAATTTTGTATGGTAGTAGAGTTCCCGTGGGATAGTAAAAAAAACTTTAATTACTTAAAAAACAGCTTACTATACAACTTATGCGCATAATTAAGTATTGTTACATACATACATAACTTCACGCCAGGTCCCTTGCGGGGTAGGCACGAACAACAGAGCGCCATTTAGGCTTATTCTTACACACCTCACTTGCTTCTTTGACATTCATAGTTCTTGTCATGCACGCTCGTCGGTTCTTAAGGCTCCTGACATCACCTTCTGCTAGTACATGATCAATTTGATCATGGAAGGTGTGTCGTGGCCTTCCGCGACTTCTGCATCCATCCACTTTTGCATTGTATATCTGTTTAGTCATTCTTTCATCATACATTCTTTCCACATGCCCGAACCACCGGAGCATTCCTTTCCTTACCTTCACCCCGACACTCTCTTTCAGACCAACTCTCTTTCTTACTTCGGTATTACGAACGCGGTCCGCGAGCGTCACTCCGCAGATTTTGCGCAGTGCTCGCATCTCGACCGCGTTTACTCTACTTTCGTGCTCTCTATTCCATACCCAACTCTCGCTTCCATACGTGAGCGTAGGTACCAGCACCGCGTTGTGTATGGCAAGCTGGGCCTTCTGGCTGAGGTTCTTAGCGCCTAGAAGTTTACCTAACGCTCCATTCACACTATTCCCCAAATTCACTCTGCTTTCTATATCAGCGGTGTACCTTCCATCCCTGCTAAAAGCACATCCGAGATATACAAACTCATTCACTTGTTCCAGCATAACATCATCGACCATTATCCTTGCATTCGTTCTGGTTGTTTCTCTTTCAAACACCATCACCTTTGTTTTCTTCGCATTCAAACGTAAGCCTCTCGCCTGACAGTCATCTTTCATCATTGTGACTAGTGTTTGCAGTTCTGATGGCGATTCGGCTAAAAGCACGGCATCATCCGCATAAAGCAAGCTGCTAACAACTAGATCACCCATCCGCACCCCAACATCCATCAATCTTAATCTCTGGAGACAATTGTCCAGATATAGGATGAACAGCAAAGCCGACAGCACGCAGCCCTGCCGGACGCCAATATTGACGTCAAACCAGGGCGACAGGCTGCCGTTCACCCGCACGCATGCCATACAGTCCTCGTAAGTGGACTGTACAGCACGCAGCAAATGGCCATCAATCCCATATCCGGGCAATATGTCCCAGAGGTCCTTCCGTACAACCCTGTCAAATGCTTTCTCTAGATCCACAAAACCGCAGAAAACCTTCCGGCCCATAGCCGGAAGGGTTGTAACCGTATTGTTACATCATACAATAAAACAATTTATACGTTAAAAAACAATTTATACATTAAAAAGACGAGTTTCCGCGAAAAAGTAAAACCTTACAAAAACAGTATCTAATATAGCGTATTTCATCATCATATTAAATAAACTAGATGGCGCTGATAGTATTCTAAATCGCGTTCGTGGCCCAAACGAGGTCGCGGGCATCAGCTAGTATGTAAATAAATAATAAATTTATTGCAACAACTATTTATGTAAACTTTTTTGTCAACCCTACTGACCATCGACGCGTGATGTCATGAGGCTATCGGCAAACCTTCTTTCTGTGCACGGGTAGTAATATGTATCATTCCATAAATATAATTTCTTTCTTTATAATAAACTAACATATATGTCTTGGGGTGCAACGTCAGGCACCTGTTGTGTAGCATGTGATGAACTACTCCCATTTGATATTACGTATTGTTTTGTTTTGTATTTGATGTAACACTTTTGTTTTATTAACATTTTTAATGTGTCTGGTAATGTGTTTTTATTCCAATATACCTATGTATCTATCTTTACTTACCTAGCGAGATAACCACGGACTTGTGCTTGTAGTATAGTGGCTGCAGCGCGCAATTTGTCCGCACGTGCGCGCTCTAAGGCTCGGTGTAGCGCCTCCCTTATGAATACTCTCGCTGCACCCAGTTGGTAATCGGCACCAACTAAAATATTAAAAAACAATCTATGTTACTGAACCACGCATATCATAATTCCCCTTGGGTGTGATAAGTTACATGTAATTCCATTTTTATATGATGCACACTTCCAAACCAGCAAGCAGTAAAATGGCCATGGCAATGAGCAGCGCGAGTATATAAACACAAAATACACACTTCCCTCGTCACTTTCCAGCCTGCTATCGTGGAAGTGGACATAAATTAATCGAGAACTAAAAGACAAGATTGGGGTTAGTTTTAAAATTGTTGCCGCCTATAGGTACATGTAGGTGAGCGTTGTATATACTTTCAATGTAGGTATCATTAGTCAGATCTTGTAATTATATGCTGCACTGAATGACATCACCCACCGTACTCTTGTCGCCGCCGGGTTACCTGCCATTCTAGAACCGAATGGATTGTGCCGCAACGATGGCAAGAGATCGGCCAGAATGTCTTTGGTACCCTAGAAGATGGGACGATCATTACATTATATCATTAGTGTGGCATGCAACGCACTTGGCGTTGACTCTTTGGCTGCATCCCATCTTCCAGACACGGCCGTGTTAGCTGGCGCAGCTGCCGTACGGCAGGAGGACCTAAAACGCTGCAAATATGCATCTATTGGCAATTGATGTATCTTTGTGGCGTTTGGTGTTGCGACTCTAGAGCCATGGATTCCCGAAGCCTATCGATTTTATCGAGACCTACCATCTCGCGTGATAAAAGTCTCGTGTGACATAAAGGCTGGCCTGTACTAAAACTGCTGGGCCGACTTCAAGGCGGTTTTCGCTGATCGACAACAAATTCTTAAGACTTAAAATCTGTGCTACTTTTTATGCCCGGGAATCCCGCGGAAATTTTCCACGAAGCAGTTTGCAGTTATTAGTGTACATAAAAATTGGCTTATAGCGACACATTTTTCGTAAAACGATAGCTCACATTTTTTTTAAATTCATGACAAGTGTGGACGTAGTCTCGGGTTTTATTATAAAATCTTTTGCGCACCGCCGTCGAGTGGAACAATTTACTGGGGTCTGTATTCCCTGATTCATATAAACCAGTGGTCTTGAAGTCACAAATAAATAGGTATCAGATCGGTAAGGGGGCCCCTTCATCCATAAATTACGTCACACGTTAGAGGGGGGGGGTCTAAATTTCGTGACATCACGTATATTTAAACTTTAAAACATCAAATTTGAACTATTAACGAAATCTTTTCAATATTTCCAACTCTATCTGTATGCGAATCTTTAAATTATTTAAAAAAATAGAAATAAACCTAATTACGAAACTCCTGTTTCAATATAATAATAATTTATATTATAAATTGTAAAATATGTCAGGTCACACACTATGAAGCAGGAGACAGACGAATGTGACTAACTTCACAGCTCACAAAGGTCACAAGGACGAGGGAGGGGGTCGGAACATCACGAAATTCGTGTGATGTAATTTGTAGATAGCCCCTAAGCGTACTACGATAAAAAAACATATGTATAAATAAAGTTATCATTACTTACATAGCACCATGGCTTTTATAATACAAGTCCTTTTCTTCACAACTTGCCATGTTTTCCTCATTTTCACAACACAACCTCACAATTTAAAATCATTTCTCCGACTAAACTAGTGTCATTAAAATAATCTATCAGATTCATTAACGACAGAGCTATTTACGAGATAAATCGATAAACAATATTTCTTTACTATCTTAGAAGAATTGATTAGAAATGGTCTTACTCATTAAAAATTATTAACTATTTTATAGGGGCTTTGATTACGATCTAGTAGACTTATTACCTATGCAATTAGATGAGTTTAGTATCGTTTTAGTGGTAACTGTGTCGGAATAAACTAATTTTTATGCATCCGAACAACTTCAAATCGCTCCGAGGAAAATTCTCGCAGGATTCCCGGGATAAAAATATCACACATTTTATTACATAAAATTTGCTATCGATCAGCGAAAAAATCGCATTTTGTTTTTAAATCATGCTATTTTAAATCATTCCCAGAAAAATTCCCGCGGGACTCCCGATCAAAGTCACGCAGATTGTAAGTCTAAGAATTTGCTGTCGATCAGCGAAAACCGTATCGAAATCGGCCAAGTTCTTTTTATGTGAATCTCGAACAAACAGACAACAATCCTAAAAAAATCAATCGTGTTCTCCACCGTTTATATAATAAAGAAAAGAAAAGAAAAGAAAGGAAAAGAAAAGAAAAATATTTATTTCAAATTGCGACATACACATTACATACACATAAAGAAAATGACAATAAATAAATATATAATCTATACCCGTTGTTTTTTTAAAGCTGTAAGGCACGGACACGGCATGTTTAGAATTTTATAATATTGTTACGAGTTACGCTGGACTCGATTTAAAATACCGTTGGAATTACTATAGAATTTATTAGAACTTTACAAACACAAATACAATGTACAAGTACAAATATAACTGGTTACAACCAGTACAAACTGCACGATTAAAGTACACGCGCAAAGTCCGTCACTGTATCGCTCATCGAATCTGCGTCTTGCTAGTATCGTAATCGTCAGCTGACTGTCCCACCCCTCCGTTCGGACATTGTTTTATACTAACTATACAGTACAACAAACAATAACAATAAGCCTTTGCCTAATTGCAAATTTTAAATACGAAGTAAACAAAAGAACTCCGAATGCGGGAAGGGCAACAAACCAGGTGCGCGTTTCTTTGTCGGTGTGTAACAATATTATAGATAAAATTTAGAAATAAAAAATGGATTCCAGGTCACTGTCGGTGTGGCCACATTTCCACGTTTCGCACTGTATGGCAATTCTAATGCGTTATCTTGGATACATATACAAGCCAGAATTTTGGTCATGCGACTACTTTCAATCCTATTGAAAGGTCTTTAGAGTGTTAATCATAACGTCAAGGCAGGGTCTTCTACTAATAGCTGGACTTGGCAAAGGCGGTATACCTAGACAATTATTATTCCCCGCGTAACTTGTTACATTAATTTATTTCAAGTATTTCATGATTAATACATTACCTGCACCGGTGGGCGGCATCTCAGCCAATATGGAGTTGCAGATCTCCCTATAGGGCGTTGAGCGCGTTGGTGAAGTCTTCAGTAGATACCTGAGAGATTACAACCATTGTTATCCTATTATGAATGTGCATTAATTGCTGAATAGTCGACGTTAAAGGCCCAATATGTAGGAGAGTGAAATAGCATTATGAATCATAGTCGTCGTCAACTAGTGAATCAATTTTAAGCAAAAATTGTATTTAAGTAAAAATTGTGATAATGACAATTGTTATAATATTTATGGCGTTACTGAAATGTTTTTCCGCGTGGCCACGGAGGCCGCGTATCGGTAAACGTAGTGTATGAAGTCCTTTAGCTACCGCAGAGCCGCCTTGGACAGGTGTGGCAGGTTTACTGTCCGTTTCCCTATAGTGGGAGGCCCGAACCCAGCAGTGGCACGTTTATGGGCGGTTATTATTATTTTAGAGTTGGGTATGGAAGAGAGAGCATGAAAGTAGAGTAAACGCGCTCGAGATGCGAGCACTGCGTAAAATCTGCGAAGTGACGCTCGCGGACCGCGTTCGTAATACCGAAGTAAGAGAGTTGGTCTGAAAGAGAGTGTCGAGGTGAAGGTAAGGAAAGGAATGCTCCGGTGGTTCGGGCATGTGGAAAGAATGTATGATGAAAGAATGACTAAACAGGTATACAATGCAAAGGTGGATGGATGCAGAAGTCGCGCAAGGCCACAACACACCTTCCATGATCAAATTGATCGCGTAGTAGCAGAAGGTGATGTCAGGAGCTTTAAGAACAGACGAGAGTGCATCACAAGAGCTATGAATGTCAAAGAAGCAAGTGAGGTGTGTAAGATAAGCCTAAATGGCGCTCTGTTGTCCGTGCCTACCCCGCAAGGGACCTGGCGTGAAGTTATGTATGTATGTATTATTATATATAATAAAATCTATAAAAACGAACTTACCTATACCTATCAACAAAGTTCTGGAATGGTATCCTGATAGGATAGCCAGTCTGCCTAATCTTAATTGTATCCAGCATCCCTGTATAGCGGAGCTGCGCCAACACACATGGCATGTCGAACTTCATTGGTGATTTCTCCGTATTTGGCTTGATGCATCGCACAAACCATGGATTACACCGAGACATTGATTCCAGTAGCTGGTGGAGGCTATCTGAGAACCTGTGAATAGAGATGGATTTGTAGTAGCGAGAGGTCGAGGTTAAATAATACTTCAGACGGCAGAAAGTAGTATTCACTGTAGAGTGCTGATGTAATTTATTTTGGAAACGGTAACCTTAAGTATAAATATTAACAAGTCGTACAATTAGTACAATATATAGCACAGTGTGTGAGCGGGACGGATGATGTGCGAGCGAAATAGGGCAACTATTAATATGTGTGCGCCCGCTTTGTGGTAGCCAGTAGTCCGTTGTCCGCTGCGATGAGTAGACGTATGCAGAACTTAGATTAAAATATTTAAAATCATGGTTCTCCCTTGATGGTTAGTTCAACTTTGTTCCATGTCACTAGTATAGACTTGTAATAATTTTAACCAACTTCGATATGAAGTACAATGTGATCCCATCTTAATTTAATTATTATTAGATCTTACACTTCAAGAAACACATCTTAACAGTCATTAACAACAAGTATTATGAGCATGTTGATTGAATAATTAAAAGTATTCTGTCAATAACATAGATAATTTATAATGTTTTCATTTATATTTTTTTGTTTATTAGAATTTTTATTATTATATTTGTTGTACAAACTAATTTATTTAAGTTGTATACATAAATAAGGAAAATTATTGCACAGGTAAAAAGTTTTACCTAGCAGCTACAGTAGGCGTCCTGGGTTTCATAGTAACAAATCTCCCATTGGCACCCCTAGGCAGGGTCTTGTTAGCATCATGCTGAGCTCTTAACTGCGTTGACATTTCAGCCACCAATGGCACTTCGCTGCTGCACAATAGTTCAATCACGTCAGCCCTTAAGGTATCACGATTCTTGTCTAAGAAACCGTCCACGTTGTACCAAACTTGGCCTGCGTAGTGTTTAATCTGTAACAAATATTTTTTATCAACATAACTTAGAGAACCCTCTCTACGGTTTTTATTTTTGAGAAGTATTTCGACAATTTCTAGTTGTTGTAGCTGTTTGGCATCCTGTGTTCTGTACAACAACGTTAATTTAGAAAATGTAATCTAAAAGGTCTCAATCTTTCTGATGCAAAAGAATAAATGCAATGTGACTTTTTACAATATGAGGAAACAGTCACACACACACGACGCGCGCACGCACAAACACATACACACACACACACAAGCACGCATGGGAAGCAATAATTATACTGAGATTAGTATGTCGGTTTCCTCGCGAAACAGGCTAGTCTTAGTGCGGGAGCCAACATTACTGGATTTTTACTAACGTAACCTATTGAAAATGAATAATTTTGTAATGCATTCTGTATTGCATTATTTTTATTGTTTAGTACTTACATATATCTACACTAACATAAAGACGTTCATGCACTTATTCAGGTAGAATGAATGAATACAAGAACGTAATTTAGAAACAATGTCATATTTGAACGGCACAAGTATGTGTAGACGTGCGTGTTAGTTAAAGAGTTCAACAAACTCATATCGTTTAGATTTTGGAGACATTTTGTGTACTTTGTTTTATACACCTAAATAAACAAATGACGGAAAAAAACATAATGAACATAGTCGCCTATTATACATAAAAAAATGGGGTTTTCAACATACTGCATCTTTACAATATTACTAGGAAAAAATTATAATTCTGATAGTATTGCCAACAAATTCCAACACTTTGTATTTAATTTTTCGACTTTGAGCAGTCTTGATTGAACCTGACTATAGGCCGTTCTATTGTACCATGATAAGAAGTGTGCGAGTGGCAATGGCTTACCAGGAGAATAAGTTCCGCTTCCTTATCCCTTCACACTTCATCCCTAAAATGCTATATCATAGAATAGGGTAGCGTGTGTTATATTGTGCTATAACACTAACAAAACGATTTAGTAGGATAGAATATCAGTCTCTTTTAGACAACTATGGGATAGAAAGAGATACATAGCACAAATGCCGATACAGGTGTTGCCCGCGAACCATGGTAGTGTCACGTATGAACTCACTGGCTTATAAACCAAAAAACTTAAGACAACTTACGCCAAATTCACTAGCTCCCAACCTCGGTCGAGAATACAGCTCGTTGAGAGCATGGTTATAATGGCACTTTTCTAGGAACGAAGCGTCAGAAGCTCGCGGGAAGTTGCTCTCATCATCCAGGAGGTGAAGAATTCCCACTGGCTTCTTACTCAGCAACTGTATGACTGTGGGAGAAACAGCAATAATATTTCTTCCAATACAATAAAAATGTAAGTCAATTTGTTTCGCTTTTTTTATATCTTTTAAATTGTATTATTCAACTTCGTTTTGTATAGTATTGATATATTAGGTATTACAATAATCGGTTCATATTCCAAACCGGAAAGAAAGAAGAAGCAAATATATAAACATATTGAATTAAATAATATTTATATGTTAAACGTAGATTCAGGACTTCAATGAAACACTCTTAAAACTTTTGATGGATATAGTTACTATATAGGTAATATAGTAACTAAGAATATGGCAATAAAAAATGTTTTTACAATTACCTGGAGAGTTATCATTCCACGTTAGGTTTGACCACTCCAATCGTTCTTTCTGATATTCCTGCTGTTCCAATTTAAATATATGCTTATTAAAATAATGTTGAAGTGTTTCGTTGGCGAAATTTATGCAAAGTTGCTCAAATGAATTCTCTTCCAAGTCTTCAAAACCAAAGATGTCTAGGAGAGATATTCGGTGAGCGTCGTGTAATCCTGCACGGTGGACTATCGAATTTATACGAAGCACTAGCCAGTTGAATAGTGAAGAATAAAGCGCTTTAGCAAACGCGTCCCTTGCATCTAACGCCTGGTCGATTGGCAGCGGAGATCTCATACGTTCTGCTCTAGCCGCTGTCACTCTCGTAGTCAAAGCCCTCGCAAGCGCTTCAGCGGGAACTTTCAACAAATGAGCCGCCCAACGCACTTCAGCTCCACCACCCAACTGTACACCTTCTTGTCCATGACGTAACTGTCTTCTGTGGAAGTAAACATTTCCCAAGTGAAGCACGGCTGCTAAAACTCTAATAATGTCTTCTCTTTCAGAGTCTCCAATTCCAAGCACTTGCATGGCACCGCATAGGGCAGACCAGTCAGCGCCTGCGCCAGCACCTCCTGAATCTCCACCTTGATTTAAGTAGAAGTAATGTTCAGCGGTCAAAAGACCTCGTGACCGTCTCTGCTCTTCATCCAGTCCAGCGAGTAATTCGTAGAAAACGTGGTAATTTCTTTCGCCCGGCGATTGTGTGACGATGCGTGATTTTTCTAGCAAGTAATGGGCTACCCTGGCGCCTGCGAGCGCACCATCCTTAAAATATAGTTCTAAAAGTTTCCCAAAGCGACTAGAGTTGTGATTTTTTGGTGTTCTAGCGTTACCGAACGCCTCTAGCAGGGGTGCTGCTTCTAATATTTGTTCGGAGACGGGTGCTCTGCCTGGCGGGGCGGGAGCGACAGCGGCGAGGAACTGCACCGCCAATTTTGTGGATTCTGTTTTGCCAGCGCCCGATTCGCCTGAGATGAGTATGGCTTGAGGCTGAGGCAGGGACGCGCGAGCGGCGGCCGCTATGGCAAACAGGTGTGGTGGAAGATCGCCTAGGGCCTCTGCTGCGTGATACCTGAAAGTAATTAAGTTTTTTGCATATCCCTATTAATAATATTTTCTCAAGTTTTCGCGACTTGTATACTAAAACAATGTTTTAACGGTTTTAAGCACGGTAAATTATTTAATTTTGGTTATTCCGACGTGACGTACCGCTCTTAAAACCGTTAATACGTAGTTTTATTATATCCCTATTAGTATTGTAAATGCAAACTTTGTCTGTAACTGGACCAATTTGGTTGAAACTCAGTATATATATTCGAAACCTGGAGGATGGATGGAAAGAAAGAAAGAATAACATTTATTGTCACAAATAAATGCACTTATGATACTTTTATCCCGAAAACTGGCATATTTTTCGGGATAAAAAATATATTTTTCTGTTTGTCTGTTATGCTTTCACAAAAAACTATTGCACCAATTTAACTGAAACTTAGTATATATGCAAGTTCAATGTGTAAGATGAACATAGGTTATTTTTCATCCCAGAAAAGGGATAGATTTATCCAAAGGTTATCCCAGAAAATAAGATAAGTTTTTTTTTGTGATTAGTAATTTGTGTTATTTTCGGCGTTTTTTTGTCATTTTTGTAGTTTACAGATGATAGACGAGACTTGGCACACTAGCTACTACCTTTTATTACAAAAATATATCTAGAACAGGTTGAAATAGGGGATCAAAAGAATCTATCATTTTTCAAGTTTATAGATGTAGAAATTCATCATGAATAGAAAAATGCGAATAATAACTCGGGTCTGTCTGTTAAGCTTTCAAGGAAAATTATTCGAGTACTGGATCGGTTTTGCTGTAATTTCGTACATATGTAGTTTCAATACCGAAAATGGACACAGATAAGGTAGGTGAGGGTAATAAGGCCTACTTAAGGGAGATTTGAAATAAAATAAAAACTATGTATCCGAATCAACAAATTATAGTGTTAATTAAACGTACAGACCAATCACTATAAAATATAAACAAAAATTGACACTTTTGCCGTAAACAAACATTAAATTAAACATTTTCAATAACCTTGTCAGTAGGCTTTATTATACTATAGTAGGATAATAAGGCCTAAGATTTTAACATTTATAAATAATCAAAATATTGGCTTGTAACATTTGGTAATTGAGATCAATTATAATAAATATGCATTAATCATGCCTAAAGTCTTCAAAATTAAAACAAATTTCTTTGTTTAACAGGCTTCCTGATCATCACTGAGAATAGATTTTCGACCTAGTGTTTTTTTCAAACTTCCGGTCCGGAGATGGTTTCTAATAGTTCTCTTGGGAACATTATACCTGTCGGCAGCTTTATATATGCTCAGCATTCGTCTTTTTATTGCTTGGACAGCCGATTCCAAATCATTTTCAGACCATAATACTCGTCTCGGGGGCATCGTGATGTAGGCACTATAATGACAATAAACCAATTAGTAAACAGTCGCAATTACTTATAAATATCCATAACATTTTAAGAAATACTTAAAATAAATTGTAAAGGTGACAAATACTGTTACAAAAAAAGGAGTATAATAAGGCCTACTGACAAATTTAGTAGGCCTTAATAACCGCTGCTATGGTGTATAAAGAAATACAAAAAAGTACAATAATTGGTTCATGATATATCACTCAGACATCAAAGGTCAATAAAAGCATGAAAAACAGAAAACTGTAGCGCAAAATTATATACAAAAGTATAATATTATAAAAATTACTTACGATTCAGTCAAACAATTTTTTATTATTCGCGCAGCAGAAACGCTCCTCACAAATGAATCACTCCGCACTGGTCGAAAAAAGCGAGCGACGAGTCGCGACAAGCTTAAAGTACCATCTATGAGTGTTAGCTGCTACTTGCAAGTGTGTCCTGGAGCGGCATCAAACATTTTTAAATTGTATTTTTGGAACTCAGGCCTTATTACCCGACAGGCCTTATTACCCGCACCTACCTTACATTTCATTCCCGGAGATGGGATAGTTTGCGATATAAAATGAAGTGAATCTTCCCGGGGGAAAATAGCACTAACATAAAAATGTAATACGATGCAACCTGTATTATTGCTTGCTCTTCAAACGAGAAGCACGCACTGGTCTTTGAACTGCAGCGCAGCCGCGTAGCAGACTCTAATCAAATATATTTTCGAGAAATTGAACACATTAAATCTTAATACAAATTATAAAAGCTATCGACATATTCATATTTTTTTAATCATTCATATGTTAATGAACTACATTGCATAAATTATCTAGTTAATCGCAAGCAATAATAAATTAGCAAATCTACATATTTATGTTTTTCTTAAAAATGGTATTAATATCTATAATATTATTTTTAAAACAGCCTTACCTCCTCGCAGTCTGCAGTCCATACAAAGCATCTACAGGTCTATATGGATTGACAGCCACCAATATGGAGCCAGCGTACGTGTATATGAGACCCTGCTCGTATCTGAGCTTCAGGTTCCATAATAGGGCTGCCTCGTGAAGGTCGTGGAGTCTGGTCATATCCTCCACTCCAGTGGGACCAAGTTCCTCGCGAGGCCATACTGGATCGCCCTCGTCTTCGCCGCTGCCCATTTGAAGGGCAAACGTTTGGGGCTAGAAACAAAAAAAATATTCTATTCTATAAAATAAAGTTATGAATAAATGCATAATTTAATATAGATATTGATTCGCTGTGCGAAGCATGAACTTGCTAATTTCCAAGAAGCTGATCAAACATGATCAGGACGTAACTTCAGCTTCTTGGAAATTACTTTGAAAAAAAAAATTGACAATGGAACCCACGGTCTAAGTTTTCAACTCAAATGGCACAGATATACTATCACTTTTTAAGAGGATTCAGCTAATGAGGCAGCGTTGGCAAACAATCGTCCTACCCTGTTCTATAATATTTTAAAAAACATATGATATATTTTTATTTAAAAAAAAAATAATAATAACAAATTCTAATCAATTTTCTAAAAAAGAAAAAAAATTATAATAAATATATAAGTGCAGGTTGGGAACGTGCCCAAAACGCTTTCGGCATTCCCGCGCTGGGTGGCAACGCCGATGCGTTACCCTACACCCTTTCCGTGACGTAAGAGTGAGATGATAGGTCTCGATAAAACCGATAGATTTCGGGACCCCGTGGCCCAAAAGTCTCGACACAGGCCACAAATATCAATTGCCAACACATACACATTTGCGGCGCTTTAGGTCCTCCTGCCGTGCAGCAGCTGCGCCAGCTAGCATGGCCGTGTGTAACATTGGGCGCGGCCAAAGTGTTAATAAATAATCATTTAATTATGTAGTTTAAATCTTTTCAATTTATAACAAAACGTCATATCAAAGTCTTTAAGGACATGAAACCATTTTACTGCTGCAATTTTTATCAAAACAGGATAAAAAAATATCTACATCTTTATAAAATATTTATACAAGAAATAAAGGCAGAATACAATTTTTTGCGGCTGGGCGGCTGTCGCAAGGAGCGACAAAAACACCCCACGGCGAGGTGGTAGGGATTTTCCCACCTTTTTTTTTTTTTTTTTTTTTTTTTGATAACGCAGGGGGAATGTCTTTGGACACCATCCTCGGGTCCTTCGGGGGAAGGGCCAAAATGCAGGCATAAGGCCTGCATCGAGGGTGTGTGGGACTCTCAGCGACCGGTTCTCCACGCTCGCTTCTAGAACGAAGCTGTCGCGAGAAACGGCCACCAAACTACCCACTAAACCTAAACCTGCGCCCCATTTATAGCGCTTTTACGGGGCGTCACGGGATCTCGTACAGAGTAACTGCACCATGACGCCCCTACGCTCTGTAATTGGGTCACCCCGGGGAGCAGGGCGACCCACTTCGTACAGCAGGGGGGGGAAGTCCACTGTCACCCCCGTAACAGCGGCCCCCTGTGACGGTATCTATGGGAGGAGAAGATGCGCGTAACGGCGCCTGCGACCGCAGGCCCGCCTCCTGCGGACGGGGTCCGCATACGCGTCCTCCTCCCTCACTCTTTCAGCGGCCTCCTTCTGCGACATGACGGATTCGCAGAAGGAGGAAACCGCAAGCCAAGAATGTTGACCCTGGAGCATCGCTTCGACCATGCTATGAAGTGAGCTCACAGGGCCAACAACGTTCTCTAGGAGGGCCCTCTGGGGCCCCCAAGCGGCGCACTCCACGAGCGTGTGAAACGCCGTGTCTTGAAGTGCGCCGCACTCGTGGCAAGACGGGGAAGGTTCCCGCCCTACTATTTGGTGTAGATACTTACCAAAGCAGCCGTGCCCGGTAAGTATCTGCACCATCCTGAACGTCAGGGTCCCGTATTTCCGGGAGACCCAGCGAGCCAAGTGGGGTCGGATCGCCTCCACCGTCACGATTCCAGCTTCTGGGGACCCCAGGTCCCTCTGCCAAGAGCGGATCAGGGCCTCGGTCGCCTGGGCCCTAATCAATGTACTTTCTGCCGGGCATGGCACCTCTCCTCTCGCCCGTGCATCCTGCCGGGAGCGGTACACTGCTGCGAGCACCTCCGCCTGGAGATTCCAGGGCGGATCACCCGCCAGCAGTGTCGCCGCCGTCCACGACACAGTGCGGTACCCCCGGATGGACCTCACCGCCAGGACCCTCTGGGCTCGCCTCAGCAGAGTCCTGTTTTGCCGGTGAAGTGCATGGATCCATACGGGGGCCCCGTACAATGCCATACTCCGGAGGATGTCAGCGTACAACTTCCTTGTCGCCGCGCCCGGCCCTCCCACATTCGGAAGAAGTCTGGCCAGGGCGGCAGCGGATTTAATTAACCTCGGGACGAGCTGGGTGAAATGGGCCCCGAAGTTCCATTTGCCATCCAATACAAGCCCCAGATATTTCATCTGGGGCTTGACCGCTACCGCAACACCTTGGACGACGATGCGCGCGTCCCGGGGTGCACGTCTATGTGGTCTATGGAACATGAGGGCTTCCGTTTTAGGGATTTTCCCACCTGGATGATGCTACCAACCCTGGTTTAGAGTGTGCCGCCATAACAACCTTGAGTTGTGTTCCGGCATTAGTGGCTAGGTTCCAGTCTCCTTTTAGGGAGCGGCAGCAGGTGTTAACAGTGGTAGCACCAAAGGCGTACTACTTTATATTATTCATGATAAAATAATAATGCATCTGAAAAACGATCGCATCTATGAAATCGCGAGGATTTCATTAATTTATCATCCGACAAATCAGTACTGAAAAATCTTCAGTTGGCGTTGTTACAGGCCTTAAGGCGATCATAGTGGCTACGATCCACCTGGACAAGTCTACTAATGCAGGTGTTTGCGCTGGTACACCAGACCATGTACACGAAGAGACCTTTGCAATTTTCTACACGTTACAGATCCGGTTGACCTGAACAGTCACACCTGCACAAGTAGACCTGTCCGATGAACCGTAGCATGTACAGAAACAATTTGAATTTACATAAGCCATCTTGTGTAAAGGTAATTAAAAGCCATCTTATAATAAAAAGCTTAAATGTCAATAAATGCATAAAAATTTGTATACTATAAACAGTTCCCACAGCCTTAATTAATTCATTAGTTTGCCAATGTTAAATAAACGAACTTCTAAAAAAACGCTTCAAAGCACGACGAGTGTTTCGGCGGCCTTAATAATTTCACTATCAAAATCATCTCGACTCACGGTTTGCTTTCGGCATTTCAATTACATTAGTGAGTTGAACAAGTAGCACATAAGAATATTATCGTCTTTAAAAAAAAGTGTCTGCGTACAGTAATGGTACCTGCTTTATAAAAGTAATTGGAATAGACTTTATGGCTGATGAATCTGTTCATTACTCGTAGAACGAAGATGTGGACCAGGGACCCAATTCTGCTTCAAAATCGCCAAACACTATCGTCCCAATTGTATGTTTGCCGGATTTCTATATTCTGTTAATTCCAAGGACATTGCCGTGTATTTATAATCGAAATAAATGTTTGAAACTTAGTTAGTTTTTGAATATTCATTTCGGCTAACGCCTTTTCTGATGATACTAATAATAATACAAATTTTTTTCTACTATTATTCCACCGCGACGATATGGAAAAGATATTTATGGATTGAGTGGAATACAAATTTTTGACACTATCGCAATGAAATAGTACTTTGAACATCTTCGCATCCCCAAGATATTGTAATTGCAGAATGGCGCCCCAGATGTGCTGCCGGAACATCCACTCTAGAGCAGTGTTCCTTCTATCAGCCTACCTACAACCAGGGTCATCAGGTCGGCGTGATACCAGAGTGTAGACACTTAAGGGGCGGACGCACTATACCAATACATACCACATGCAATCCACAAATTTACTAGTTTTGAAAACTACTTAACATTATCTAAATACGATCAATAGAATACAATTATTACTGGCAAGTGGGCGCAGGTTAATTTCACCCCAGCGGCCAATATGGTTAAGATGGCGTTGATAATATAGTAACGAGTGCGGGACTCGAATTAAAATGCCGTTGGAATTACTATACTTCTGTTTCAATGAAGCCTTAAAAATAGACATGTTATTTGACAGCCTACGTAGTCTAGCCACAAATAACATGTCTACTCGTATTTTGATTGTAAGTTTAATTCATTTAGATGACAAGATTACGGCGTGTCGCGGTCGAGTAGACAGCGATAGGGCGATTAATTAAACAAGACTGTTATCTGACCCTCATTCAGAGTGGGATATTAGTCAATGGCAGACAAGGCAGCCGGATATGGTAAATTATATTTTGGAACTGTAAAAAAATATTAATATGGCTATATTATACATCTTAAATCAAAATATATTTTAAAAAACATGTTCATTCATCTTACATTCGTGATTACATTCAACTTTTATTTGAAAAAAATACGGATTTGATCTTGATCATTAATAGAAAGACGGAGTCTTGGGCACTCAAAGTAACGCCGGCTATAGGATGCCGATTTTAAAAGAGTATGCCGATCGCGCCGCAGCACGTTACGAGAACTAGTTCTCATTAAATAATCTAAATATGTAATACGGATGAAGGTGTTTCCAGTGCAGTTACTATTAACCACACAAACACAAACCACATGTGTAGTTGCGTACTACATAAGTTTACGCGTATAAGTTAAAAAAAATACCTCATCTCATTTAACGCTTTTGTTTATGTAGGCTTTGTCTATGCAGTTTTATTTCCTCTAACTGCTGCGGCTCACCGACCCAAAATGAGTCTTCGCCTCCGAAACGAGAATACTCCACTCCTTCCTCTTCAGCGCTGTCTCCTGCCAGTCATCGGCATGAAGCTCGTGCAGATCAGCCTCCACTACGTCCCTCCATCGATATCTGGGCCTACCAACTGGTCTCTGTCCCGTTGGTCTGCCCAGATAGGCTCTTTTCACCGCGCGATCCTACCCTATTCTGTGTAGGTGGCCAAGCTAGCGCAAGCGATGTGCCTCGCTCTCGCCTATAATATTGGGCTCATCCACCAGTTCTACGATTTCGGCATTTTTACGGATCCGTTTTATTTCCTCTAAGGATTTTTAATAATAATTTAAGAGTGTTAGATGATTAAAAGAAAAATCGAATTTATTAAATATTTTTCGTGTTGGTATGTTCAGAGTGCTTAAGTACTGATTAAGTTTCAAAGTTAATGATTAACATACAGACAGCAGTTACTTGGTTTCCTCTTAAATGTGGATTCTCACAATTTTCAAAGTTTATCAACTTCAAATTGTTGTTCAAGTTTTAAAATTATTAGATAATTTTCGATGAAGTACCTAACAGATTGAATTTAAATTCAAAATCCAAACAAGTTCCGCTAAATAACACGTTTTTGAAAGTCTTGTAAGTCTGCTTCCTATTGTGTAGCGCTTTGTTAACATGTCATCGCTGTTTTAGGGAGAACAAATATCAAGAATTCCCAAGTAAGACGTCTAACTGAAGACAGACCAAGAACCACTCATCTTTCTTTGTTCTCTGCAGAGTCTATGTGTACTGGCCATGCAGGCAGCCGCTGCGGTCATAGACACCGTCTGCCTGTCTGCTTACCTCCAGCAATAAAAAAAGACATGAAAGTCTTATACAACTTATGGCCGGTTCCTATCTTACTGTTCATTCACTTGCCCTACCATCAGATGAATTTTAACATAAGATGTATACAGCTTATGTCAAATTTTAACCGATAGTAAGGCACATGAACTGACGGTAAAATACAGGAACCGGGCATTAAAGACAATTAGCCTAAGAATATAACACCGGATAGTCAAATCAACTGAAGAATATTTTTATCATCTTATAAATAGGTCGCTGTCTCAAAATTTTTGCAAAATGATGGCCGCTTCTTATAACTTATTGTTCATTCACATGTTTTGCCATCGGATGAATTTTTAAATTACTTGCATAAATCTTATGTCAAATTTTAATCGATAGTAAGCCAAATGAATGGTCTTTAAGATATAGGAACCAGCTATTAATAAAATAGCGTAATCATTATTGTTGAAACAGTCATTGTTATTATTTCTATGATATCGTGATATTTTAAAATTAAGATAAGATATTGTTACGAGCTACAGGACTCGAATTAAAATGCCGTTGGAATTACTATAGAATTTATTAGAACTATGCAAACACGTATAAAACAGATACAAATATAACTGGATACAACTAGTACAAACTGCACGATTCAATAGCACGCGCAAAGTCCGTCACTATACCGCTTATCGAATGTACTCGTCTTGCTTTAATTGTGGTTCTCGCTAGACTGCCGCACTCCTCCGTTCGGGCATTGTTTTATAGTAAACTGTACAATACAACAATCGACTGCGTGGACTGAATGTTTCCAAGAAAACGTAATCTGCACACTTGCTTAAATATTTCTGCGAAAAGCCATAAACGGAAACAATAACAATAGGCTATTGTCTAATTGCAAATTTTAAACACAACAAAGTAAACAAAAGAAGTCCAAATGCGGGAAAGGTAATAAACCAGGTGTGCATTTCTTTGTCGCTATGTAACAATATTACATTAATGCCTTTTCTTTCATATGTAAATAAGGTTAGTTAGAATTCATAGGTAAATAAGGTTAGATTGACCCTCCCAAGGATATATTGGTTTTAAAGATAGCTATTTACATTCTATGGATTGATTACTGGCACGCGATTTGTAAAAAAATGTTTGAAGTATTCATCTTAGATAACAAAATTTGGATCAGGATTGATTATTAATTTCGGGCGTTAAGCGATCGATTCCAGGCAACCTAAAGTGCGTAAACCTAAACTGATACTAACGAATAAGAACTCTAAACCAATGTTCATATAAAAGAGCGGGCGTAAAAATAATAATAAGTAAAAATAATTACATAGCGTAGTAGCACATCCATGCATAGCTCCTTTAAACGACTGACAGCCTTCCGTTTTGTAGATTTTTCATTTGAATTTGACACTCTTGTACTGTGCGACCTTGTAACGGCGGCCATTTTCGACGTACATCCTTTGCAGGATTTGGACGATGGCTGCTTCTTACATCTTTGACGGCGGTTTATTTTAACATTTGTCGATACTGTCTCGTAAGAATCCGAGGAAACTTGTAATTCCGAGTCGGAGGTGGGGCATGGTGTTGGTGCGAATCGGACGCGCATCGGCTAACCTGTATCCACTTTTATAATGAATCTTCACATTCCCGCCTAATCACTTCTTTCATCGGCTAATAGCTCACTTATCTGTGATCAATGTATCAACAATTTGATTTTTAATAGCATAGCCGCAGATGGATTCTTAATTTATATTCAGACTGAACTTGGCAGATATCTCTTTTGTTATGTCTCAGCGCACGCCATTTTATTGTTGCATTAGATTATTTTTATTTAGATTTCGATATTGTTGCATGTTAACTGTATATATATATATATATATATATATATATATATATATATATATATATATATATATATATATATATATATATATAGTAATAGCATTAGCAATATTTATAACAATAAAACTACGTTTTATTATGTATACTAGTCGCGAAAACTTAAGAAAATATAATATTTATTACTTTAATTTCAAAATATATTTAGGGGCAACGTAATAGCTATATAGATGTAATATAGTTTCGGTATTTTTTTTAGTATTAATTAATTATATAAAAAACGCACTAGTCCCATACACATAATTTAAAAAGAGGACTACACCAAAATCCCTAAATGTGCGTTTACCGTTTCTTTTTCTAACTTACGTCTGCAGATTTGTGGTTTACAAAATTTAAGCAAGTAGGACTTTCTTCTATTTACTGTATTATTTATATAACTGGCATAAATTAATTGGTAGGTATTTCCGACCAAGTATAAATAAGGTCATATAATAAAATCATATAATAACCTAACTGTGAAAGTCACGGCGATATCCGCCATTATAGACTATCACTTCGTTAATCTCCAAAATATAAAATTGAATTTATAAAATTGGAAACAACCTACAAGAAAAATTAATAAATTCAATATTTGAAATCTCCCGGAATAAGTTATTAATCTTTAAACCAGCCCTAATTAATATAACTATTTAAGTAGCGTATTCAATGTTGTATCGTATGTTTACACTTTATACTTTGTTTATGTTTTAAACCGCATTTATGGCTTGGTAACTAGGCCTTTAAGCCAGTATACTTTGTTTACGTTTAATGATTTTGTCTGTAATAATCTTTTGACGAAATCTATTGCGATGTCGATATTTTATGATCACACTTGTATTGACTTATATCTTTGGAGTTGCAGTGAGGACAGCAATAATTATTTACAAAACTAGTTTTCATTGCTAAATGATTGCGAAACATACATTCTACTACTTGAGATGCGCTGCTTTATGCAAAATAGAGCTTTTAATTTAACATTCACTTTTGTTAGACTAACTAAAATTATTTAAGTACAATAAAACTTTTAGAGGAAATACGAAATCCCGAAAACATAACAAATCTTTATTGCAGAAAAATCAGATACATACAGTAATATCGAAGTTCCTAATTCCTGAGCTAGGCACTATACTATATATGCAACAACTGGTAATTCTAATTTCAAAAATAACAAATATTTAAATTTAAATTATAAACATCACATAAAAATTAATCAAACCACAATATTCTTCACATTTACGTAAGCGATTCACCCTTTTCGCATAGCTATTTTACGTTAGACAAGAAATATTTATTTCACGTAAATAAATCACTGTTACGTTCTATTTACGTAATTTCAAGACACACTCGTCTCATATGCATTTGATTACAACCACATTTCTAACAGCACTAGTATTGCAATCAACGGAACCGTAGTGTTGGTCCGTTGTCGACAGTGGACTGACGCCCGCGCATACCATGCCAATGTGTTGGCTAAGAACTGTTATGAGACCAGCTGGAATCACGGCTAGTTTGACGGGCTGCGGGCCTTGATTATTTGCTATTGCATTAAAAACAGTTTTGTATAGGTTAGTTAATGTCAGAGATTAGTGGCTAGTTCGACGTGCGAGTTCTGCTTCGTTCATGCGGAATATGTTAATTATTTGGCAGCCGAGCCTACTTACCACTTCTGTGGTTGAATGTTCAAGCCTTGGCCCGCAATGCCCACTGGAACGCCGATTCTATTCTTTTGAATGTGAATTTCGTAAACGAAAATATGTTCAGTAAAATTAATCGTTAAAAAGCGAGAAAAAAATAACTTCTGGCACTATGTAATCATGTTTGGAAGGCTTGAATCTTTCATTATTTTAATTGCCATTTCCCAGATGGTAGGGCATTTGCCCAACTGGATGGCTACCACCCCTCGTCTAGAGTATGCCGCCACAACAACTTTTAAGTTGTGTTACGACATCAGTGGCCAGGTTCCGGTTTGTCTTTCAAGGCCGGCAGCGTATTGCGAATGTCCATAGGCAAGGGTAACCACTCTCCATCATAGTTAGGATTCCACCACAGCCTCCTTGATGAGCTTCAGCACAAAAAAAACAACTTTAAAAAGAGAAGTTACAAGGAATTTAGTAGGCAGTGCTAAAAGCTATCGATAAATAAAAAAGACTACAGAAACCGAATAAAACCGCTTTATTAGTAGAAAAGTATAAAAAATAATCGACAGCTTAAAATTCTTTCTATAGGTCTAGGGGCCTCGTCTGGGATAAAGTATATAACAGTTTTAGGCCGTTTCACGCAGATGTGGTGGGCGTAATGCGTAAAGGCGCCCACACATTACTGTGCACACCAGAACCGTAACACACTCTCCAGATTGCTTTAGGACGTCCGAACGCTCAAGGTCACGTCCGCGACTTACGACTTATAACGTGCACACTTAAATGGACTTTCTTTATCAAGATACGTCGTAAGACTTCATCTAAAACTGATGAACTTTATTATATAAATTATAAGCTAGTACAATCAAGAAATGTATAAATAATCTAATACAATAAAAGAAAAAAAATGTGTGCGTGTACTAGTGTACACACGTAAGATGTGAAACTGCTTTATCGGCGTTGAAAAAAAAATTACCGTCACATTTTTCGGTTACGCGTCACATTTTTTCCGTTAAGCGCCATCTTTTTCTTGCCCCTACCACGGTCGATTCGACCGTGGTAGGGGCTTTATTTATTTAACCAATTTCATCATCATTTTTCGAAAAATTAGGTCATTAAGAAGTTTCACTTCTTACGTGTGTACACGCACACATTTTTTTTGTATTGTATTCTACCCATAGTCCCTCAAGACTATAAATAGAATAGTGAACCCAGATCACCGTCTTCTATAGGTAAGGTGCCCAGAAAGCTGGCTACGCTTCCCCGCTGGATCGCCATACTGATCCGTTACCCGAGGTAAGCACCAGCTCTCTGATCACCTAAAGAGACAATGAGTCGTTTTGATACACTTTGGTAAAGGCTCATTATTTACGCGTAATGTGAAATTTTTACCGATGTTGAGACAAATGTACGAATTTTAAGATATACACTTATTATGTAATAAAAATCGGACATGAATCGCACAGCGCATCTTCTGCTTTTCTTACGATTTGTCCAATCTAATAAATTCTAAGGTAACAAATATTTTGACCACCAAAAAATACTCCATACACCCGTGCAGGAACGGAGAAAGAATACAATTTCCTGCAGCCGAGCGGCCTGGTGTAATAGGCGACAAAACAATCCACAGCCAAGTGGTACGGTATTTACCCGTCTGGATGGCTACCACCCCTGGTATAGAGAAGTGTATGCCGTCATTACAATCTTGAGTTGTGATGCAGCATTAGAGGCCAGGTTCCAGTCGCCCTTTAGAGAGCGGCAGCACAATGATAGCACCTTTATTGTTACAAATGTCCTTAGGCAAATTTTTGGTGGTATAGATGGACGATAAACCAGTTGTTTGTACAGAGAAGAAGAAGAATATATTATAATTTTATTGTTTTTGCACCACAGTTTTTCTGACACAGTCAGTTGTAAAACTTTATATATTCAATGTACTCTTTGGTTGTAAACAGTCAATTATATATTTAACACAAACCAGCCTGTGATGAAATAAAAAGTTTTCAACACTTCGCCTCGAACATCATTTGATCCATTTTCAGACATATCTAACTAAAAGTCAAACATGAGACATTCACATCGTACCTTAGTAACTAGGCTCAGATCGCACACACACTTATTAAATTTGGAGCGACCTAATGCCTAATGGCTTTGTTAAAATATCTGTTGGATTATCTTCCGTGCATGTATAATCTAGACAAAACACGTACCTAGCTAAACACTCACGGACATAATGCGCCCTAATGTCTGTGTGCTTAGTCCTATGCGCTACAGGCTATGCTAGCTTGATAGCACTGGTTATCAACATATTTTAAATACAAATAGACAGATCATCACCTCTTATAAACGAATTTAGCTGCCGTAAGTGCCTCTTGAGTTGCCTGTGACAAACTTAACCGCTTTGCATCAACCAGATGGGCCGTCTGGCTTGTCTGCTGAACTCATGCCATAAAAAAACACAAATTTTACCACGATCCGGACGCCGTAATTGATAATCCACAAAGGGCCTTGTATGAGTTTACTCCTGAATCGATTTTCATATAAGACCCCCGGTGTGGAAATTTTATGAGAAGTGAAATCCACGCGAAATTCAAAAGCGTTACTTTTATCTTTTAAACAACCCCTGTATTAGAGAGAACAACACAAAAAGAAAATTATTCAAATCGGTCCGGCCGTTCTTGTTAATTAAATTAATTTATGACCTGTATGTTAATATTCATATCCCCTATATTAGCTTCCATACGAAGATGAGTTTTTGCAAAACTACTATTATATATCTGTCAGGCGCTGTGATATTACAAATTCAATATATAAATTTGAGATTTTAGTCTTCAATTAACATTGTGTGCGTATGTTTATATGTGTATTTTCTAAGTTATCTGTTTGTTTTTCTTGTAACCCCCTTAATATTTGGCCGCTGCGCTGTCGCTGGGCACGTGCACATGTATTTTAATGTTTAAAGAGTATACTCCACTCGTGCGTCGGAGATGACACACACAAGTTTTATTTTTTGCCTGTTCTAACTATCGAGATTCTACTCTAATTTTTTTAAATTAAATTTATTATCATTCCGCAGCTGACTTTCTGATCAGTCACGCAGTCAGAATACGTTCGAGATTCTTAATATTTCAAAGTATATGATCTTGAGCTTAGCCACCGCCATCCACAAAACTCTCGATTACTCATCGCTGTATAGCAAAGGATAACGAAGGTCGAAAAAGAACTCTGTATTATAATTAAACAATTTGCGTGTAAGATTTTTATTTGATAAGTATGATTATTCACTCTTTATAACCTTGCTGACAGATTCATTACAATGAATGTTAGGTCTTAGATCGCTACGTAATTTACATATTTAGTGTCTACAAACTGATAAATGTGCACCTTTAAGTGTATAAACATTATTATATATACATTATTTATGTTTGCTATCGTGTCTTCTCTGATGTTGGTAAATGTATGGCGTACAAGTGAATAGACTATGAAGGATAAGGCTCTTGTTTAAATAAATTATCCCAATAGTTTCATTTACATAAGCATAACTAATGTTCGCAAATTGAACTAATGGGTATTTTATATATAGTATGTATATAATTATAACCATAAAAAAATGGTTTTAATTAGCGTTACATATTACCAGTCGCGAAAATATAAGAAAATACAAAAACGTTTGCCTATATTTCAACTTCTCACATATTATACTTCATTTTATCTGATTATAATAACCTAGATTTTGGCTCAAAATATCGTGACTTCATCATTTTAATGACTCAAATAGCATATTTATTATTACATAGACTGCAATGAAAAATATTTTAATGATGATATTTTATAAGTAACGTGATACTAAAGTAAAGCAGCACTCTTTCTTTTATGTGAACATCGTCTTAGAATTTATTGTGAAATTAACACTGTCTCGTCCTTTCCTGACGCAAGGGAATGTCTTCCTTGAACACTATCCTCGGACCTGAGGGGGTAGGCTCACCGAGGGATGTGTGGGACTCCTGATCAGCCGTATCCCCACCGTTGCCTCCGAGCGGAGGGACTGGGGATGCTCGACCGTCAGACTAGACACTAATCCTAACCTGCGCCCCTCTCCTACACGCTTTTACGGGGTGCCACAGAAACTAAATCATAGGTGTTACAGCTGTGACACCCCAACGCTTGGCTCTGACTTAGGTCATCCCCGGGGAAGGGTACCTCTTCACCAACAGGGGGAGGAGAAGACCACGGGATCCTCCACTGTGATAGATTACGGAAGGAGCTACGACCCCCTCCTGCGGATGGAATCCGCATCAGCGCTCTTCTCCTTCTTTCGTTCAGCCGCCTCGATCTGCGAAATAACTTGCTCACAGAAGGAGGTTACGGCTTGCCACCAACGTTTGCTCCGGAGCATGGCCTCCACCAAGTACCCGAGCGAGTCAACACTGTCTCGCCTTAGGCAACCCGTTTCCTATAGACCAGGAATAAAATAAAATATCCCAAAACGTTTTCGATCATTTTATATAGGTCATCAAGAACATCAATAAAGAAACAGGCGAATACAATCGACAAAGTATTACGAAGAGGTCAAATATTTCAACCTTGTTCCGTGACGATTGTATATATCCGTAATCGGTCTCAGAACATTACACGCGTTTGTAGTATGTGTAGTGCAGAGAACAGTCGAATAACCTTGTACTTCAGGTTGTGGGTAAAACCGCAGAATGTTATTCTGTCATCGACCTTAGTGTTGATGGCTCATGAGAGAGAAAAACTGTTGCACTCAGAGAGGTGAATGGATTAACTTAAACAGTTATTACACTACGCTGCTTTATGAACCTTTTCCCTAAATAGAGGTGATGTCAAAAGCAAAAAGAGAAGGAAATCTTTACTTTAGCCACGCCCACCATCTGTACCAAATTCCTAAATCAATGTAATGTAATAAGGTACTTCAAGACTAATTAATATTGTTACACGCCGACAAATTAAACGCACACCTGGTTTATTACTGTTACATGCTGACAAAAGCAAAGGTACACCTGCCTGCCATAAACCTGGTTTATTACCTTTCCGGGATTTGGACTTATTTTGTTTACTTTGTGTTTAAATTTTCAATTAGACAATAGCCTATTGTTATTGTACTTGTTTTATGGCAGTCATTAGGCAACTGTGTCGAACTAATTCTTGTGGTTATTGTTCTACGATACGATATATGTCGAGGCATATCGTATTTGTATAGAATAAAAGGAATGCCCGAACGGAGCGGTAAGGCAGTCTAGCGAGAATCACGGTCAAAGCAAGACGTACATTCGATAAGCGATATAGTGACGGACTTTGCGCGTGTTATAGAATCGTGCTGTTTGTACTGGTTGTATCCAGTTATATTTGTACCTGTTTTATACGTGTTTGTACAGTTCCAATAAATTCTATAGTAATTCCAACGGCATTTTAATTCGAGTCCTGTAGCTCGTAACAATATATTCAATTATCTTTTTTTGGATTTATTGCCATAAAACTATACGAGACGCGGGACGCAGGGTTCGCCCCAGTCTAACAGTGGCCTTGACCGGATCAAGACGCATTGCACGCTTTTATAATCGCATACAAGGAATTAATGGACGCGTGTACACAAAAACTATTCGGTTACCCCAGCCTTATTAGTGTCTACAAGCTGGCCGGCGGAGTATCGCCTTGCAACCTCGGAGGGTAATTCAATTTATTCCGGTGCAATTTGCTCCGAACACCCAAACCGAGATCAACGGATCCGGCCTATATGTAACATGGCTGGCTATTGGCCAAATAATTTTAATAATCCATGTTTCCTTATAGTTTAGTGACAGAGTAACTTTGTTTGTTACTCACACGATTAAACAATTAACGCATCTTAATAAAATTCGGCTGAAATAGGGGTAAGGACAAAGGCTACGTTTTGTCTCAAAAACGAACTAAAGACGGATGTGAAATATTACAATTCCTAAGTGAAGGATATAAAGAATAGACGCAAATTCCGTAGGGAAGGCTTCCCACCCTCTGTTAATGTAGTCGAGATGGGGCGCTTTACATACCGCTCTACGCAGAGAGACGAAAGATGCAGGGGGCTTCGTTCCCCCGGGCAGTAGAAGAGGCCGATGGATGTGGACCCCGCGGAATGGCAAGGCTACATACCCGTGGCCACCCGGTTGATGGCGCTGGAATCGGGTACTAGATTTTAATTTTTTCAAAGCCTATCGGGCCCGCTCGTTTTTTAACCGACTTCAAGAAGGAGGAGGCTCTCAATTTGATTGGTATTTTTTTTATGTATGTACACCGATTACGCTGATGTTTATTATCCCATTTTACGTGATTTTTTTCAGTTTGATGCGGAATAGTTGCCACTTGGTCCCCTAAAAATTTAACATAGTTTGGCCCAGTAGTTTTCATTTGATGAACATTTTTTTATGAAATTATTCCGTTCCCGTTTCTTTGGACCTATATTTTTTAAGGCGCGCGGCACCTTATTGTAGGCTACCCATAGCTAGGCACTAAAAAGTAACAAATAAAAAACTTCTTTTTGAAAAAACGACTTCCAAAACTAAAAAGTATAAAATAACTTATTTTTCTTTGTCTAAGAACAGCTTGCTCGGCACCGACTTGAAGTTGTAGAAAATTTTATATTATTTTGTCTCTTAATAAATAAATTCTTAGTCAAAAATCTTTATTAGGTTATTTTATACTTTTTAGTTTTTGAAGTCGGTGTTTTTAGAATAAACAAAGGTCATCAACAAATTCTCAATCATAGTGTTTGTCAACCATTGTAAAGCAATGATATGTCACGAATTGGTCGTGAAACTATAAACAGTGACTACGTGATCCTCCATTCTTATTGTTAACGCTTTCATAAATTATTCCACGTTTTAGTTTTTTGTATTCAAATAATCGGCTGTAATTGTTTCATCATTTATTTTACCGGTAGCAAGAGATGGTGCAATGCTTCCTTTTTCTATCTTTCATCTCTATTCCTTTAAATGAAATTATTGTGTTTGTGACTTTAAAATAAAAGTCATGACTAAACATCATTACGTTAAGACTTGGCTAATTAATAGAAGCCCTCAAGGTCTGTCAGCTGAAATATTCTTCATCCCTTAGTCACATATGTAACTGAATATGACCTTTTTTGACCTAGGTTTTGAATTGTATTTTTTCCCACAAAATGTCTACGGAACTCTAAACACGGGGTATAGGCCCAACCTTAGTTCTTTCCTGTTGTATTAATAATAAAATGTAAGTATGTAACGGTATTTTATGAAATCGAGACAGGTTTGGTCGCGGTCACAAGCTTACAGTTAGATTATGATTTTATGTAACCATTTTAGTTCTACTGTGACACGCGACGTCCGTTGCTAAAACTACAACAACTTGTTGGCATACGTGTATTTTTCTGGTGAGATGTGGATATGCTTCATGCGCATTCCATTCCCCAGTAGCAGGCAGTGAGTGTGGCTGAGTGAGGTAATGTGGGGTGAGTGAGGTAGTGAGACTCACCCAAGTGAGATACCTACTCGCAGAGTTAGCCCTTTTTTTTGAGGCGAGGGAAATGCATTTCGCACACTACCGGGTCATTTACTAGAGGTTAGATCTAAGCGACGAGAGGTGACACCGCGACTGGGCACCAGAGTCAAATCGCCTGTGTGGAGACTCGAATACGCAATACTCCACTAAAACCATCCTCCTCCCATGTGCCCCGCGCTTTTTTTTTTTAATTTTTTTATTGAGACTTTTCGTCACTAGTGACGATATCAGCCTCATAGGTGATGGCAAATTTACATTTTTTAATATATTAAATAAGCTTAAGTATAACATTAAACTAAACTTTAACTCACTCTATTTTTAAATATTTTAGTAATGAACTTAAATAATAATCCAGCCTCCTTGCTCAAGGGGTTGCTTAGAATAATATTTATTCCTCCACTATGCAGTGACGAGTCGGGCAAGAATGTCCTTCTAATTGATTGGGTTTGGCCACATTCCAGAACAATATACATGATATCCTCTACTATGTTACAGTGCTCACAAAGAGGTGTAGATTTTTGCCCTATCATGTGATAAAACTTGTTAACTGGAATGTGGCCAGACCTTATCCTAAAAGCTGCAACAATAATTTCTCGAGAGAAGTGTGTGTCCTCAAACCGTGGATTGTTTGGAAGCTTATTTTGCAAAGTTTTGTACCATATACCCTTGTCAACAGAGTTTGCTTCAAAATGTTTTGACCACATATCCATACAGTTATTTTTCAGAACAGGCAAGAGTTCCGAAGAAAAGGGTATACATTTAAGGTTTATTCCATCGCTTATAGCGTCTTTCGCGAACCTGTCCACTTCGTCATTCCCTGTGATGCCTATATGCGAGGGGAGCCATTGAAGTTTAACGTTTACTTTATTATTGATTAATTTATATATTACTTTAATTACTTCAAAAGCTATCGGTGTACCTCGGATGCCTGAGATACAACGAGCCAAATGTTGAAGAGCGCTCCTGGAGTCTGTCAAAATAACTACCTTCATGTAGCCTTCCCCTTAGGCATAAGAAAGAGCTTCTGCAATAGCTGTTAATTCAGCTCTCATTATACTCGCCTCATTACATAAAGTAAATTGACCTTTCAAATTATTTTGAGTGTCAAAAAAAGCAGCGCCTACTCCATTTTCGGTTTTAGATCCATCAGTATAAATTTTACAGTAGTCCGAATATTTATGACACAACATATCATCCACGTAATTTTTGATAGCATGAAGAGCGTGAGACTTAGAACGTAGTTACGCCCACGCTGATCCTAACGCATAAGTGCTAGAGAATGCCCCGGGAAGCAGTGCATACTCACTTCGACGCCTCCTCCGCTCCCTAGATGCTGGACGGCCCCTGCAGCCGCAGAGATAACCTTACACCCACTAAAGTCAACCCGGGGTTTGTTTTGTATTTTTTTTTATAATGGAGGGGAATGAAGATGCCCACTATCTCCGTGCCTGGAGGGAGGGGACACCAAATGTGTGGAATTTACAACGGCTAGTTTTCCACGCTGTCTTTCGAGTCAAAAAATGGCCAGGGACCGACCGCCAGACTACACATTTAATGTAACCGGCACCTCTTTACCGCGCTTTTCCAGCGCCACAGGAAGAGAGTCGTAGACGAATCCTACCGTGACACTTCTACGCAGCGATCGAGGTGCCGTCGGGGACGGCATCGTCTTCACACTTAAAAAAAGACTTAGCCAAATTACAGGTCTTCGGCTGACAACAAACGAGGGAGTTCTTATAGCAGCCTGAAAATCTTGTATTTAATTGTTTTGTAAAATGCATTTTACTAATGAATTGGATACAATTTTTCGTCAAAAACAATCAATATCAATTAATTGCCACTTTTAACTAAAAAAAATTTGAAAATAAAACTACACACGACACATCAGCCATCAAGTGCCCACCAAAAACTACCTTCTATAGTTATAATATTTCACTGGGATCTCTAGGTCCATGGCACCCACCTGTCCGTTGACCTGCGCGGAGACGAGAAGCACCCTGGCGGCGCGGTGCACCTCGATGAGGTCGCCAGGCAGCGGGGCAGGGGCGCCCGCCGGCTGGAACCACACCGCCGCGCCCTCCACCCACTCCGCGAGCCCCCCGGAGCCCGCCATCCTGACAAAGAGAACATACATTTATCATTTACTAGTACCATTTGACACGGTAGACCATCATAATCTTGATTGCAGCTCGTTGGATAGCTCTACCGGTGTGATACCACGATCTCACAGAAGGGAGAGAAAAAAAACAGGTTTATTTTTAGGACGATCATATACAAGTTAAACAAACACATTTAAATTAATACAGCAAAACTACAAAGAAACTAACAACCAAAAAGTATCAAAGTATGTTACGGGCAATTTGATAAATCCGGTCACTATGAATAATGACCGGTCTGTATACATAATGCCCGTATCAAGTGGGCAATATAAATAAAACTGCATGATTAATAACTTTTCCCGGTCAGTTTGGGTGGTTGTAAAAAAAATACAACGAACCACTTCTAACCTGTATTTAAAAAAATCGGATCTATTCATAATGTTACATACCGACAAAGACCGCACAGCTGCATGTTGTAAAAACGAATTCTTTTATTTACTTCGTGATTAAACTTTAAAAACATCTATTGTTATCGTACTTATTTTATGGCTGTATTTAGTGTCGAACGAATTAATCCTTGTTTTTATTGTATTGCGTCGAAGCTTGCCAGATGTGCGTGAACGGGGCCCCTTTGTCGATATCATACAGTTTAGTACAAAACAATGCCCCAACGGAGGGGTGGGGCAGTCAAGCGACGACTACAATACGAGTAACACGTTTGTAGTACTCTCGATTAGCGATATAGTGACGGACGGATTGAATTGCATTGCATCGTGCAGTGTGAGCTGGTTGCATCCAGTTTTATTTTTTACTTGTTTTATACGTATTTGTAGTTCTAATAAAGTCTATAGTAATTCCAACGGCATTTATTTTAATTCGAGTCCTGTAGCTCGTAACAATAATAAATAAAAAGTGCCATATAACGCTCTTGGTCATTATTCGATCATTATGAATAATGACCAAGAGCGTTATATGGCACTGGTCTATATTAATAATGCCCGATTGATCAAATTGCCGTAACATATATTATGTCCTGAAAATTGGCTCCAGCTCAGCAAAATGTCGATCTGTTAGACCAACGCTGATCTACCACTCGAACCCAGAGCGAAGTCACGGCAAAATATGCAGTATATTAATAAATAATTATATTATTAGGGTAAAAGTGACAAATAGTTAAATAAATTTACAAATACCTATAGTAGATAGATGGATAACTTTATTTTACACTATTACAGAAAACTTACGAACTAGTATTATTCTAATTGGGTACAAAGGGCGGTCTTATCGCTAAAAAGCGATCTCTTCCAGACAACCCGTGGCAAGAATATTCTGATTAGGAGTGGCGATGGTGGTATAAATATTATTGTGGCCCACTGCCCTCATCGCCCCCCCGCCCCCCCTTGTCACAACTCTTTTATCTCAACCCTCAATTCCATCCTCTAAGTACAACGCGTTGACATCGCTCATCGATCTGTTGTAAACGTCCACAGGCGGCGGTAACCACTACGTTACGTTGGCTGTCTGTCTATTTGCCCGCCTCCGGCAATAAAGGAAGAAGAAAAAAAGAAGGAAAATATTTATTTCTAAAAATGTAATTGCTACATCCCTCGATGTTTGCCACTACAAGTAACTTCTAGGCGTAGCCCGGTGTTTAGGCTTCTCGGAGAGCGCTTCGACGGTGGTTCACACCGAGTACGACGACCCACATTATGTTTCATATATCTTAATACTTTTGTTTTTGTCGCTCGTCGTGGCGTACTATGTCGTTATTCAAAGGGACATGATCGTGGCCTAGCCGGAGGTAGGGTATTTTCGATTGAATGCGTTTTTATAGTTCCATAGCTAATTAATGGACACCAGAGAAAGTCACCTCTACTCAACCCTTTCGTTGTGCACGGTCTTCCAAGCAATTACCCAAATCTGTGCGTTTATCTGTCAATTCCCTATTATATTATGATTATCAATCATACAAATAACATGCGAACAAAACGTTATCATTTTCATCAATACAATTACATAAAACCTCGATAGTAATAGTAGCAATGTTGTATTCAAATAATTAAAATTAATTCGCTATTAAGTCTGTAAAACGGTCTAAACACGATTATGAGCAATACGAGTGAGTATGTTACAATAGTGATAACATCGTTGTATTTTAATTTTGAAATGTTTGTAACTTCGTTGATAATAATTTAAGCGTGTTATGTATCTCGCCACTTATCTAAACAATCTCGTCATAATAAAACTACAATTTAACGGTTTTTCGCGACGTGACGTTTCGGCCACTTTCCAGTAGCCTTGATCACGGAATACAAAGATGTCAAGTGTCAATGAGTATAGTTTGTTTTTATTTAGCCTACGACCAACTTGTTCGTAACCTAATTATTCTAATTGATCTCTTCGTGTACAAACATGGTTAAGTGAAAATAGTAATTTCAACTTTCTTGTTCTTTCCACCTTATCTCTAACGTCTTCGGCTGGCACAATGTCTTTTCCTTCCAAACTCTTCTATTCTGGCATACGTCCGCTGTCACACCACAAATCATCATGTCATCTTTCATACAATCTATCCATCTCTTTTTAGTCTACCTTTACTCTTATGTCCAATTACATTATAGAACCTACAGTGTGCGAAATGTATTACCCCGAATAAAAAAAAAAGAGTGAAATAATATTATCTTGGTTGGGTTCTGCTTCACTCAAATGTGTGGTTGACTACGTTGAGTAACATAATTTCAAATAAGACATGTTAAATATTATATGTCCAATTTTAAAAGTAAAAAAGATCTTAATTTTTTTATACTCATTTATTTTAATTATGGTAGACATAAATAAGAATGTTTAAATACTTCACTAATCTATACAATATTAAGCTCCTACACTAAAAAAGAGCTCATCGCTCTAATCACAGGAATATGGGTACTGGTGTCGGACAGCCGCATGGAGGAGGAGAAGGTTGGAAACAAATAGGAGACGGCGGAGGTGGTTGGATGCAGAACGGCTCCAATGGAGGTGGTTGGATAACCATCTGTGGTGGAGGCGGCGGTTGAACGCAAACTGGAGGTATAGGCGGCGGCTGAACACTTATTGGTGGAGGCGGTGGAGGTTGCACACATAAAGTCGGTGGTGGAGGTGGCTGGATGCTGACCGGCGCTGGTGGTGGTGGCTGGACCATAATAGGTGGAGGCAACGGAGGCTGAATCATCATTGGCGGCGGTGGAGGTGGCTGCACCGGGAATTGCGGCAGAGGCGGCGGTTGAACCAATATTTGCCCTAACGGTGGAGGTTGAAACACAATTGGAGGTGGGGGCGGTAATTCAATAATTATAGGAGGCGGTAGAGGTAAGTCTAGAACTATAGGTGGCGGCAGTGGAGGGTTAACATACATCGGTGGTGGAGGAGGAGGTGCCACACACATAGGAGGTAAGGGTGGAGGATTAACACAAATTGGAGGCGACGGCGGGGGTGTAAATGTGATAGGAGGCAATGCAGGGGGCGATATGAACATGGGAGGTGGCGGAGGTGGAGAAACAGTTATCGGTGGTGGACAAGGTAGTTCGATCATCATAGGGGGCAACGGCGGCGGTGTGACACATAGAGGAGGAGGTGAAGGTAAAGACACGTAGATCGGCGTTGCAGGAGGTGCAGGTAAAGGGATGGGTGGACAACAGCATCCAGGAAGATATGACGGTGCAGGCGGAGCAATCACGTAAGGTGACGAATATTGTGACAATGCATAGTACTGAGCAATCGCTGTGCGCTGAAAGGAAAGAAATGATTCTCGTATAAAATAGCTCCATTTACATTTATATCGAATGTCTATGAAAGATTTATCTTAACAAAATTCAAACTAAGCAATATGTATGCAATAGAAGAGATAAAAATGTGTAAAACAGCTTAATCCTTCTGCAGACTAATTAATAAAAGGGCATCTCTTCAAGATACACGCAGACTTTGCATCAAGACGTCTCATGCGTTAACTCGAATACAATTTATGGAAATAGGGAATATAAATGAAAAACTTACCTGTGATATTACTGCTAATAAAAGCAGTATCATTTTACTTGTCACCGCCATTGGCGATGAATTATTACTTGTCTCTTCAATTACACTTTCTGCATTTTTATATGTACTTATTGCCCCAGTACTTGCAATATTATGGAAAATATGTAATAATTTATCAATATTTCGTAATATTTATCGATATTTATCAAACTTCCCTCATTATACTGTTTTCATATTATCTTTAACGCAAGCTGTGACACAATTTACGGAAATGCGGATAAAGCACGAACTAAGAGAAGAATATACCTAGTTTATTCATATTCTTACAAATGACGTAATACATATATTGTCACGGTCATAGTTCCAAAAGGGAAGACAGAGACTACTGTTGACCTAGTGTTCACAGGTGATGATTTTATACTGCTTTGATAATTTAAATTTGATATTACACATAGCCGTGATAGCTAGCTTGTGGGCTCTTAAGGCACAGCGAGTTTTTAAAGAAACATGGATTCTAATCTGGCTCGGGGAATTTTTTTGGTATGCATATTGTTACAATTATTACGTGTTGATGGTAAAGAAAAACATCGTGTTAAAACACACAGGTTTAACCATTGATGGGTTTGACACATCGTGATAACCGGTGAGTCAAACCCGCTACTCCGCCATCGACAAGCGAGACGAGTATACTGACCGTTCTGTTCGGTTCTATATCTTACTATGCATTCTTAAGCCAATAGTATGCAATTGAAACTAGATGTATATTAATTTTTCAACCGTAATAGTACGACAAATGAGTGGGCATTATAGTATACAGAAAATTTAAATAATTATTGTACAGAATCAGCAGTATCATCCGAAAAGCTTACATTAACTATAGGTGCTATAAACCACTAGTTTTTACCCGTCACCATAAAAATGACTAGGAACAAGGGACTAATAAAAAAACAGTGTCATTAAGTGCCTTGTACTCTTGCATACCTTCTGTAAGGTGAACTCTTAGCGCTTACACAACACAGCCAACTATCCCGCCGACGCTGCACTTTAGCTATAGCTGCGCGGTGGCGGCGGAGTGTCGGCGACTACACAAGCGCTTAGATTAGTATTTAGGAGTATAAATGTATAGATACTCGTATCTAGTATATTGCGCATACTTAGAACGTTTTATACATACACTGAGTTGTAAAAGATCACCATAAAATATATATGAATGAAAGTTAACAAGAGAAAACTCGACTCTCACTTTCATCTGTGAGATGCAGACGTTAATATCTTAAATGGGGGGACGTTAGTCACGGTTTGTAACGTGATAATGGGGAAGAGTACTCATAAAAATCTTTTCGCAATATTGACATACAATCAACAGATTATAGGCGTAGTTTTCGTCATGCTTCGACAATTACACATTACACTACGCTCATTTTGGAACCTTATTCTCTAATGACCGGTTCCTATGTCCTAACAACCTTTCATTGCCTTAATATCGGTTAAAATTTGACATAAGCGCCATACATCGACTCTTTGCTTCTGTAACGTGGTAACTCCCACAAATCATTTTTATATTTCATAATTAGAAACCGCCTTTTCCGTTTTTATTCATCTAAAAAACGTGGTCTCATTTGGAATACATTATAGATTCACAGAAAAACGAAAAAAGACGGTCTGCGTCTCGGGACGCCCGACAGAAGCGATAACTTAAACTAATGAGAGAGAAAGGGAAGCCAGACAGACTGGCGCCGTAACGCTTTACGTAACGAAGCGGTTTACCTTCCCATAAGAAGTTATCACTTCAAAAAGTTTTTCGTTTATATACAACTTATTTTCTGCAAGTAAAAAAAACTTAAATTCCACTTATCAAGATAAGACATTATGAAAGCAAAGAGGATACATGCAATACCATATTTGTACCAATGGTAAGGCAAGTGAATGAATAGTAAACTAAACTGAATAGTGAACTGGCCATAAGTCAGGATGAAATCAAGCTGGTATAAATAAGAAAAAGAGAGTCGGAATCAATAGGTCACATCAACCCTCTAGACCAGTGTTTTTCAACGTGTGGGTCGCTTAGGGGGGTCGCGAAGCTTCTATAGCAGAGTTGCAAAAGGTTGGGAAAGCTACTGCAGTAAAGTCTGCAATATCCGTAGATTCATCAAATTGCAAGGACACAAAAGTACTTTCTTTTATTTTTTCTATGACTTGATCACGAACATCAGTCGCCATACCACTTATCCTGCGTTGAATGGTACTGCCAGACAGACAGAGGTATACTTTTGAGTTTTTCGACCTCTTGTTTGCCAAACATAATCTCTGCTATATTAAAGCCGCTGGTAAAATCAAACTTTCGGCAATAGTATTAGGTTTTTCTGCTTTAGATACAAGAAGAGCTACTCGATAGCAACGCTTTCTCATTTATGCGGGGCGGCCGGCATCGGACGTGGTCGTACACGTATGCGCGTAAATTGCGTTATCTATTGGCGACGCATTCCATGTAAAAAAAATGTGTTTTACGCACTTAATTATGTATTAATCGAACCCTAATTATGAAAATGAATAAATATGTTATTGAATATTTGTCACGAAATAAAATACATGAAAAAAAAGCAACGGGTAGGGGGGTCGCGAAATATTTCTTCATGCTAAAGGGGTCGTGCCATGAAAAAGGTTGAAAAACACTGCTCTAGACTGACTCCATGAATTAGTGCAGTCAAATAAGGGTTAAGAATTGCAGTATAAATATTGTAACAAGCAATAAAATAAATAGAAATAAAAGAAATTTTAAATAGTTAGACGTGGTACTGGTGAGTTACCTGCCGCTTCTTCTTATAGCACGTTGCACAGTCACTTCCTGTTCTACGTACACAACATAGAATAGGAAGTGACTTAATTTCAACTTGTGTGTATCTCTCTTTAAAAATGTTTTCCAGTCGACAATAGTTTGAATAAAAACTTTTGTATATGAATGAATCAATGAATGAAAATACTTTATTAACCTTCACTTCTCAAAAACTAGGTACCGCTTAAAACGATCTGTTCGAGGCTACCACCCCCTAAACTAAGGAAAATATTAAACATAGAAGTGGCGATGAAGACGATAAATAATATGAAACCTGTTATTTTTACGGGGTTTTTTTAGTTTGATGTGCATTCATTCTCGCCCATAAAGATTACTTGCCTCCTTCTTTCAAACATTCCAAGAATATAATAAAACGAGGTTTTAATGTTTAAGATGTTTAGTTCTCAAATAATTTACAATTCACTTATAGAGAAATAACTAGTTACATTTAATTGTAAGTTTTTTATTTGGTTTTTATTATTTCGACGTTTCGGCCACTTTTCAGTAGCCGTGATTACGGAAGACAAGGATGTCAAGTGTCAATGAGATAGTTTTATTTAGCCTACCGCCAACTTGTTCATTTTAATTATTTAATTTTAATATTGTTTATGGTTATTAATTACTCTAATCTAATTTACCACCACTTCGCAACATGTGGCTTGAAGAAAAGAAGCGGCGCAAGAAACTCTTCAGCAACCATGACTAGCTCTAATAATTCTAATTCATATTAAAATGGGTGGGAGGTAAAATAAAAAGAAATTGTCAATCAAGTTGGTTTGTGTTCTGGTGCACGCATAAAGAGCTCACAGTGTCTTGAATTTCGGAAGTTGTTTTTTTGCTGGGTTTGGGTCTTAATAGTTTTGATGATCGGATACCAAGAGGTGGTATTTGCCAACCATCTTCTGTCATTCATATAAATAACAGTTTTCACTTACATTTTGTGATTGCAAATAGTCACTTCAATATATTGTATGTAAGTACGGGTGGAATCTTGCAAGTTTAATTTGTCCAACCGATTTCCGATTGAGCTGAAAATTTGCACGCATATGTATATCGCGTGACAATGCAATAATATAATACCATGGAGCTGATCTTATGACGTAGTCGGAACTCCTGTACTAAACAACATAGACCAGTCGTGTTTTGGCTCGTTTTACTTGTCTTGGCTAGCACACTGCTACTAGATGCTGCTGTTATATCCAGGATATCAAAAGCTTGTATTTAAAAACCTTTTTATAAAACAAGTTATTTATGTTATAAAAAACACAACCAGATCAATCTCCTTTAGTTTGAGAATAAACGCGTCTATAGTGAATTCAATTAGATGCGTTCAACGGAAACAATTTCACACGTGGTATGTGACAAGTAGACCTGACGCATAATTAACGAGAAATCTTAAAAGCGGACAGACGGGTTGTTCACACACGATCCGAGATGTTTGGAGGAAATGGATTTCACTTTTTAATAGTTGCGGCACGTGCAGGTGTCAAGACGCGCTTTGTATACAATGTAAGTTAACATTTATATTACAGTACCTACCTAGTCTAAAATTAGGTACAATTGTGGCCAAAACCCAGGTACGTAAGTTATCGTCATCATCCTAGCGTTAAATGTAGGTTGCGTTCGGAGCGTCGGCTTCGAAGCGCGAGATCCACATTCTGACATTTCCTTCTTTATTTATTTCACACGGTGTTCGGCATCCCTGATTTTTTTTTATTGCTCGAGTTCAGCGGACATGCAGACGGCCCACTTGATGGAAAGCGGTTACCATCGCCTATGGACATTTGCAACACCAAAGGTGCTACAAATGCGCTGCTGCTCTCTTAAGGGAGACTGGAACCTGGTCAATAATGCCGGAACACAACGCAAGATTGTTATGGCGACATACTTTAGACCAGGGGTGGTAGCTATCCAGTCGGGCAAATACCCTACCACCTGACTGTGGGTTGTTTTGTCGCCTCTCACGACAAGCCGCCCGGCCGCAGGAAATTGTATTCTTTCTCCGTTCCTGCACGGATAAAAACGGATCGTGAGACAATTGGTACACATGATATCCGAGTCTACCCCTTCTTCGGACCCTGTGGAGAACTCCCAAACGACTAGCCGGTTTCGGTCGTGGCTGTAGCAAAATATGCTACACCTTTCCATTTTATCCACGATGTCACGGATATAAAGGTTATTGGGGATGCGAGAATTCCTAATGTGGTTCCCGCATAACTCCACACATCCACTGCATCATATTCATATCTGTGATAGGGAGCTTTTGTAACGTGTATAAGTAGTCAACTCCAAATTGATCAGTGTGTATCTGTTTACGTAGAAATTAGGTAGCGATAGTGTCAGCCGTGTACTGTTTTATTTTTGGCGTTTAGCAACTGCACCTAAAAAAGCATTTAGTCGAATGTATCTCAAACAATATCAATCAACGGATCTTGACTAAACAAGTTTTAGTTAGGTAGACGTCTCACGTGACTAAAAGACTGGCCTATATTTTGGACAACGCAGTAGCGTTGCCATTCAGCGAGGCAATGTGGCCAGTCATCAAAGTCGTTTTGGGCACGTTTCAAACTGACAGCGATCTGGCACTAAATTCTAATTTTAATTTGTATATTTAGTTTATAAATAATAATATTATTATTTATTAGTAAATAAAACTGTATATAGTTTTATTTTCTTTAACTCATCAAATACTAACAGCTATGAAATAAATTCAAATAAAAGTTGAAAATATCTTTTAAATTATTTTTAGGTGCAAGCTGGAATGCTATTACAATTTGCCCCACGTTTTAATTCGAAAAAGTTAGCCACCACTTAACACTTTTTGTAAAATTGCAAGCGAATATCTCCCCAACTATTAACTCAGATAAAGATAAAAAATAATTGAGGAATATCACCATCATTTTTCAAGATCTAGCTAACAATAGCATATACTAATTAATATAAGAAAAAATAAACAGTAGTGAAATGTTTATTTTTAATCGACTTCCAAAAGGAGGAGGTAACTTGATCGGTATTTCTTTTTTTATGTATGTACACCGATTACTCTGAGATTTATGATCCGATTTACGTGATTCTTTTTTAGTTCGATGCGGAATAGTTGTCATTTGGTCCCCTAAAAATCTAATATAATTTGGCCTAGTAGTTTTCATTTTATGAACATTTTTTATGAATTTTGTTCCGTTCCGTCCTGTATGTACACAGATTATGCTGAGATTTATGATCCGATTTACTTTATTATATATTTACTATATTCATTTTATGAACATTTTTTTTCCACAATTTAATTACTTAACAATAGTTTATTATTATACTTCATCTTTATGAAGCCAGTAGTTTCTGATAAAAAAAAATGACTGACGTACATAGAAGGACATAATGCAATCACAAAAGGTTCCGTTACTGCCATTTACAATTTTAAAATATGCCTATGACAAATTTCCTTCATTACATCAGTCTGAGCAAATCAACAATCTCAACCATAGGTACGAGAACGGATCTATTAGAATAGTGGTTGACCTTATAAAGTTACATCCATGACCTGGATTAGGTTCAATGAATCCTGGAAACAATGGCACAAAGAGACACTTCCGCCGAAGACGTGAAACCACACCTCCTGCATACCAATACAAGTCCTAAGAAACGTGAAAGCCATCTAATTCGTTTGCAGACGGAATATAAATTATACGAACTCTATTTAGTCGGGTTATACGCTCAATATTCTGATGGTAGCGCCTAAGGCTTTCTCGTTTGCGTCCTGTTTGACTAAAACATCTTTAGACAGATTATTTACAATAAACAAAGAAGATACTTTCGTTTTGTCATTTACCTCAAATGCTACTAAAAATTAAGAAACTAATAGAGAAGCAATAAAACTTGTGTGAAAATAATTTTTTGAAGTGAAACTTCTTTAGAATAGTTGTGATTTGAAACTCGATGAAACAAAAAAGCGACACTAAAAAGAGATAAACACATAAATCTAAATGACTAAACCTGCGAGAGAATGAGATACGAGTTTTAAATTGTGCAGCACAGATTAGAGAGTCAATAGGACCGATGATATAGGTCCAATTTGGGCCGAAATAAAACTGATTAGACTAAAACAGGAAAACATCGAAAGTGATACTTTCGATGTTTTACTATTTACAATGTTTTACAATAAGAAGTTTATTTTGAATTACTCGCATAATATCTGGACGGATGTCGGCTAAAGGAATTATATTTATATAAATACAAGTTAGAGAAGAATCATCTGTGAGTATATTATCTGAAGTTTCACTTCTACTACGTGTGAACTGCACACATACACAATTTTTTATTGTATGAGTTCAGCAGACAGGCAGGCGGTCCACCTAATGGAAAGCGGTCACCATCGCCTATGGACATTGTAACACCAAAGGTGCTACCAATGTGCTGCCGCTCCCTGAAGGGAGACTGGAACCTGGCCACTGATACCGGAATACAACTCAGTGTTGTTCTGGCAGCATACTCTAGACCAGGGGTGGTAGCAATCTAAACGGACTAGTACAGTCTAATACCTAGGTATGGCTTGTTTAGTCCCCTCTTACGACAAAACGCTAGGTCTGTAAATCGAAGCAATAATATAACTTCGTGCATATTTATTTGCCGCCGCCTGTGCGGATTACCACGATCACCGGATTGTCGGGGTCCGTATTAACAAGGCCTTACTGTTATCCTACTAATATAAACGCGAAAGTTTGTAAGAATGTATGGATGTATGTATTTTTGTTACTCTTTCACGCAAAAATTACTGAATGTATTTTGATGAAACTTTACAATAATGTAGATTACACATCAGAATACATGTGTTATTCTTATGTAATTTATAAAGATATAGTGAATTATCCAAAGTATAATGATTTTCCATCACCACGCGGTCACGCGGGTGAGACCGCGAGATGCAGCTAGTAAATTATAATGTAATGAGATTGAACGTACGTGCGTTTTGTGTTATTAACAGAATATATTTACAGTGAAGTACATTTTAAACCAGGAAATGGGATACTTTATGCGGGATACGAATTTGAATTCACGTGAGCGAAATCTCGTACAAGCACTAGTTAATTATAATCAGTGATTATCATCGTAAGTCCACAAAAATCACACCAGATCCAATTACCTTTACTTCCGACTCCCCCCGCCTAATCGCCCCTCACTTAATCACGTACCACTAACACAGATGCGCGCGCGCCTTCCGTTTCTAACCTCGATCCCACAGAGAACAGCTTATGCAACGATCTGATACGAGCTACAATGAATACTTGTTTCATCGTTTCAATTTTTGAAGTAAATTATTGGGGTCGCTTTACGTAATGTATTGTTTATGTTTCATGTATTAATTAAGATTGTAATACAATGTTTTATTAACGAAGTGCTTGTTAAGACTGTATTTGGTAACTGGATTCGATTACTTTGTAGCCTTTAAAGAAGGAAGCACCACGTATTAAACGCTTAGCTACACATCTGTGTGATCACACATCACTAACACTCACACTATACCAGGTGCAGCAGGATAATACATACATAAATTACATTTAAACATGAATGGAAGTATGGATGACAAGTGTAATTATTAAAATCTTCGGGTACGCATTCTCTGTCAATCTTTTGCGTAATGGACCGTAATACTTAATGGTTAATTATTTGCCATAACATTTAGTAATTGCCGTGAAGTTGGGCAACGTATAATTAGTTTAAATCGTTTTTATTCGCGTTCGCCTACTTTACAAGTGTTATGACAGCCGAGATTTGGTCAAAATTATTTTTTACGTTGTTGTAACTGAACGAGTTGTTGTATCCCTTTCTCATAGATAATTAATTGTAAATAAAGTATTTAAATTATCCCTAAAAATGGGACGACTTCCAGGATAAAACCAATTTAATTTACAGCGGGTGATTAGCGCCTTAGTTAAAATTTAATGCAACATGATAATCTGTGTTGCTTGTTTACTCTCAAAACAGAATAGGCGCAGCGAACTTCTGGAGCATACGGAGATACCCATAATATTTTTTTTTAATATCCGTGCAGGAACGGAGACAGAATACAATTTCCTGCGGCCGGGCGGCCTGTCGTAAGAGGCGACAAAACAACCCACAACCAAGTGGTACGGCATTTGCCTGAGTGGATTGCGACCACCCCTGGTCTAGAGTATGCCGCCATAACGACCTTGTGTTATGTTCTTTCTTTTCTTCTTCTTTATTAATCCCTTGTCAGTATATGCTCATTCAATCCACAATGTTTCCCTATCGCACTGTTTCTTATCTTTTACATTAACATTACATATACTTCTCAAAGCTCTCGTTTCAATTGCATTTATCTTACTATACTGCTTCTTCTGCCATACCCTACTTTCAGTAGGACACATACACACAACAACATAGAATATTTCAGTCCTATAAAAATACTTTTACTTTAAATAGAATACAAGCGTAACTGACATGTAGCTTGGGGATATCTATGTATATATTAAAAAATCAATTGCTGTTCGTTAGTCTCGCTAAAACTCGAGAACGGCTGGATTATTTGTGCAAGTTCAGCGAAGGTTTAAAAAGTGAGTAAATATGAACAAAATGCTTGGAATATAATATATACAACAATATCGCTTTCCGTTAGAAACTATTCCTATCTGACAAGCATTTGATGAGCGTCCCGTCGCGTCGTTTAGAAATCAATTAAATTAAAAAGTCGTTCAGAAATCAAATTAAATTTAAAAGTGAAGTTTTTTGATTTTTTGGTTTTGAATGTCAAGCGTTTGATGTTTTTCCTGTCGTTCAGAAATCAACGTTTTTTATTCATTGATTCTGATGTAGTTTGCCGGGAAAACTAGTCTTATTATAAAAAAATACGCAAAACATCGGCCCCGGATGGGTGCATCAGCGCAGTGAGCTAATTGTGATGATCTCACGCATAGAACCAGAATCATGGACAAGGTGACTCAGCTCCCTTGGCTCCAAAGACTTTGTTAGCGCACTATTACATTAAGAGGGATCCAAACCCAGTGGCGTAGTAATAGGGTGGCAAAGTGGGCATAATGCCTTGGGCCTCGAGATCGCGGGAGTCCCCGACCCGAGAGTCCGTAAGCACAAAAAGAACCTAGCATTTATTACAAAATGAAAATTTTGAATTTTGTATTTAATTAATTCACATTTGATACTAGCTCAAGAACATATACGAATTATACAAATAGATTATCAAGACTTGAACACATTCGAAAGAAAAATATTTCGTTTAGTCGTAGAACACAGCCATTGCGCTAAGATTATTTTATTGTCGTGGCACTTGTGAAGAAGTTGAAGCCATCCCCAGTTGATCCCATGTGATGAATTTGCTACTGGCCTCAGATGATAGTTGATAGTTCCGCCACGATCCAAACCGATCCAGCCCGAGAATAGCGCCAAGCTTACGCCACGCGTCGGTGTGAACACACCACAACAATTTTATTATGTACTTGTATGCGTGAAATTTCGTTTGAATTACCATACAGTAGACGTATTTGTTAAGGAATAGCAATGGCGACACCAAAAAAAGGGACCTCAGCGCCATCTTTCTGGTTATATTCGTCTATCCCACGGGAATGACAAAAAGTATCCTAATAATAATTGGCCAGGGATATACACTAACTTTGTATCGAGTTTCACCTAAATCCGTTTAGTAGTTTTCACGCGATGTTCTAACAGATAGATAATACAAATTCTAAAACTTTTATATAAGAAATCTGCTGAAATTGCTTTATGCAAACCATCTAAATTAACCTGGGTGCAGCGGCGCAGCGTGGGTGACGGCCGCCCGGGGCGGAACACAGTTTTGCCGCCCTTTTATTTAGGTATTTCAATTAAATGCATACCATATCTATATTAATATTATAAAGAGGTAAAGTTTGTGTGTTTGTGAAGTTAATCTCTGTGAGGTAATCTCTGGATCTACTCAACCAATTTTGAAATTTATTTTTTTTTGCGTTGCCAGCAGTCGCTAAAAAATATCAATCAAAGATTCCTCGAATTCGTCACAGAATAAATAATGAAAAATTCCATGCTCTTTTCAATGGGTCCCGAATTTGTAGTTGCGATAAAAATATGAAATGGTTCATATATATATTATTTATTGTAAAATTTTGCCGCCCCTAAAAAGTGCCGCCCGGGGCGGGCCACCCCTGCCGCCCCCACTACTCTACGCCACTGCCTGGGTGTATATATGTAGATCATGTGTATAGAAGTGGTATGACGAAGAAACGTTATTGGATATTGAATTAATGAAGAAAGCAAATAAAAGAGGGAATAAACCATCGCCCTGACACCGCCCTGGGACACCAGCAGACAAGTCACAACCACAGATGTTATTTTATATGTAAACTAGCTGACCCGTAGCCACTTCGCTGGGCGTCTTTAAAAATACACAAGCACCCAAGCGCACACGCACGCATGCACGCATAAGCACTCGGAGTGCCTCGTGCGAGGATGTGCGCAATTTTTGCGTGGAACGTTATTGCTTTAACATATTTGACAGGCGTTCACGTGCCCACTCCGCTGGGTGTAAAACATTTTTACTTTTTTGATTAATTAATCACAATTAAATATCGCCTTTGTCAATCGGGAATAATGTAGCTTTCCACTGGAGAATGAATTTTTAAGATCGGCGTAGTAGTACCGGAGATTACACCGAACATCCAAACACACAAATTTTACCTCTTTATAATATTAGTATAGATGACGTTAGATATTATTGTATCATTGCTAATGTATAGTCATGAATTCTTGGTGGTTTTAAAATACCAACAACAAAATAAAAGAAAGTTTCATAAATGATTCGAACACAATACTAATTGCTAATTTTGTATCTTTTGATTGATTACAGTATATTTTGCTATTTCTTTGCCTATTTCCCTCATTTTACCGAGTACATGATTAATGGTTGGACGAAAGGTACCGTTGTTTTGTATATATAAATAGTATGCGACATTCCACGTGTAATTTATTGCTATTATTTTTATTTGCAGATTTCACTCTTTAGTTATTTCGACATTATACACAATGTTCTCTTTAACATATTCTTTTAAATATGTGACCACTACATAAATGCATACAAACAAGTCATGGTAGCGTAATGGCTAGCACACGCACCCCAAAATCTAAGGGCGCGGCTTCGATCTTGACCGGAACGCATACATCACTTAGTCAGTTTTCTCATCTAATGTGCATATTGTTACAACTACCACGTGCTAACAACGTTGAAGGAAAACATCGTGATGCAACCTGCACATCGAGATAACCGATATGTCGAACCTACCAAGCCGCCTTGGACAAGCCTGGCGGATATACTGTTCGTTCTCCTATAATGGGAGGCCCGAGCCCAGCAGTGGGATGATTATGGGCTGATATTATACATAGATACATATTGTCACGCCTGTTTCCAGAACGCCTGTTTTCCTTGGGGTAAGCAGAAAAGATGCATCACAACTTGTTACGATCCTGACGAACACTTTTTGCTTCATATAGTTTCATTAATCTTTTCAAACATACACGTTTCTTAATAGTGCTTTTTATCTAATTGGCACTGCCTCTACAAGCCACATGCTGTTATATACTTGTTTTGTGATTCTACTTTCATTCATTCTCTCTACATGTCTCCCAGTACCTTAACATTCCTATTTCAACTCTTGTCATTGTCACTACATCTTCTTTTAATTCACAACAATCAGTTATCACACTTTTCTTATCATATCGCTTACATTAACCTTACATATACTTTTCATTTCAACTGCGTTTATCCTCATTTTTTTGCCATATCCACTAACTCCGTTGGCTCAGCGAACAAAATTTTGTCTTGGCCTCCGAAACAAGAACACGCCACCTGTTCCTGTCGATTTTCCTGCGATTTCTTGCCAGTTAAGGGCTTGAAGCTCACACAGGTCAACCTCCACTCTGTCCCTCCACCGGTACTTGGGGCGACCGACCGGACGACGCCCATCCGATCGTCCCGAATAGGCCCTCTTCACGCTTCGATCCTCTCCCATCCGTTCCACGTGACCGAGCCAACGGAGGCGGTGAGATTTTATTCCTCCTAGTATGTTAGGTTCGGCCACGAGGTTTTCAATTTCGACGTTGGTTCGGACCCTCCAGCTGCCATCGTCTCTCCTCGTTGCCGAACCGAAAACGAGAAATAAACGATCCATGTGACACTAGTCATCTAAAATCCAAGCTAGGGTACTTCCTTTGAATGGACTTTTGTCTTCGAAGTTGCAATGAAAGCTCTTGTTTGTACTTTGTTTATATTTACTACATTCAGTTAAAACGCCTAACAGAAAGTAACAACGACTTTTTAAGTGTCACGGTCACGTCTGCTAGGTCACACAAAAATCACAGAAAAAATAAGAACAGTAGTTGCATGTAGCTATCAAACTCCCCGAATCTTTATTTGAGAACTGAATTATTATGCATGCTGACATGTATGAGTTTTATTGAGCATTTCTTCTCAATAGTGAAAAATATAGTTTTATTATCATAGGTAATTGTAATTAATAAAACAACTAGAGTGCAATTATAAACTGCGCAGTATACAAATTTTGGGTAGGATGGGACGATCGTACACAAAGAAAGAGAAAGTGGGAATGTTATTTTGGAATTACGTGATCAGCCATTTTATCTGTATGTGAATGAATCAACTATGTGAATTTTCATTCAATTTGTTATTGGTGACCGCGAAAATATGCACAAGCAAATTCTAGATTCTTTAAAGTTAAAAACCTAGACATTGTCGATGTCAATTTGTTCCTCTTTCTATAGGCATGCGTTTACTGACATTAATACATGTACTGTGGTTTAGTCATGAATAGAGTTAATTGAATTCGACATAGCACTAGAATCAACTGTTATTTCCTAAATAAAAAGTGTGCCTTTTAATGAAACAATATTGTTACGACAATAAACGCAAGTAGCGTAAAATTATGACTAGCGTAATTTTCCAATGTTCCAAGGTCGGGTGCATACCTTAATGTTATACAGAATCGTTTCATAAATAGCTTAATAACATATTTAGGCTGTGAAAAATGAAAACTCCACAAATTGCTCCCAAGAAATTTACAGCGGTACAAAAAATAAGTTTTGTTATTGCGTGAGTTCTACTACACTACATACCCACTAATTAAATATATTAGTTAGGTATTCAAATTAGACAACGCCGTAATAATGTGCCACAAAGCCTCATTACAATACATAGCACTCGGCGATTTCATAAACGACTTGCAATAAATAGATGCTGATTGATACAAAACTGGTCCGATCACATTAGTAACCGGTAACTTGAAAATTATGAAATGTCTGCTCAGAGTGCAAATAATTCTTATTAATCTTGACGCATCGTATAGTACAAGGGATATTCTGTCCTTTTATTTATTTCCAGTTTTTCGGTAGCGATTATTTTATTTTAACCATTGATTAAATGTTGTAGTTGAACACTTACAAAGCCAATAGATGGCGCTGTACAATAGAGGTCACAAACGTTTCCCGAAACATACAAAGAATATATACAAATTTTCAACTATAATAGATGGACCTAGGCCTGCGAGGAACATCACTAGCCTCGCTGGAAGATCTTCCTTTGAGACGGAGGAGCATCTCATCTCGCTCCTCCAACCGTCAGGGTCACTCCCTACAATGTCTATGCGCACCAGACTAAGACATTTAAACATCATCAAATAGTGTAATTCATTGAAAAAAATATTATTAGCAATGTACGAAAATGATCTATTAAGGATAAACAGTGTCTACATCACACTCTATTTATCTATTACTCATCCCTATTTTTTAGTATATTACTAGCGGCCCCGGCAGACGCTGTCCTGCTCTGGAGAAATAAAAATCTAGGACCTGATCTCAGCGCCGCCTACCGGTTCCAATTGTGCATTTAAACCATCCGGGGACCCACTCAAACACAAAAAAAACAAAATCCCCAAAATCGGTCCAGGTGATTAGGAGGATTCTAGAACCCTATCACAGCGCCACCTACCGGTTCCAACGAGATATAAAGTATCCTATGTCCGTCTCCTGGTTCTAAGCTACCTCTCCACCAATTATCAGCCTAATCGGTACAGCCGTTCTTGAGTTATAAATAGTATAACTAACACGACTTTCTTTTATACATATAGATTACAATTTTACTAAACTATTGCATAGCGACAAGTTTCAGTCACCTCTTCGACTCTAACTGCAATTTGGTAACGCCTGTGGTGTTTTTTTTTTCACTACTCTACGGACTCGAGTTCCGTACCCTTTTTTAAAGCTTTATTTCTAGATTTAATTTTTAAAATTTAACACGTTTATTATTTTAATTCTTGTGTGTGACATTATTTAATTTGTGTTGAAGTGTATGTATCTTAAGAGTGACTTATTATATTAATTTATCCTAATTTCAATACTAAACTTATACTAGTGTAGAGTGTATCTGTTACATGCTGGTGTTGTGAGGAAGTACATGTGCAGTGTGGGCCTTATGTCTATACTTATATATTATCCTAAACACCACGCCTGTGGTGTTGCAATCGTCAATAGGTGAGGATAAACACTTTCCATGAGCTGGACCGTAAGCTTGTCTACTGTGCTCTAGCGGAAAAACAGAGAGACGGATAGGCTAAAAGAAACCCGATTGATTATACTAGAATGGCTAGACTAATAAAAAAAGGAACATTTAAAAGTAAAAATCTACCCTTCAAAAGTGAACAAATTAGCAATAATAATATAGGAAAAACAAATTGCTACAGTAATTGTTACTTACTACGTCCTTGTTAACGCATTTAATTTGGTTCACTTTCAATAATGTTCATTGGTAATTACGGGTTTAGTTTTTGAAATCAAATTCGGCACTTTGTTAAATCGGTTATAGTTACTGTTTACTGTTATTAATAATATCAGTCTTAAAACGACCCACTGCCAGTCTGGGGCCTAGTCGTTTCAGGGGTATGGAGAGAGTATACTGCCTATATTGAGAACCGTTGTGTACATGCGACAATGTAGGAAGCATTCTAAACTGTTCTTCGGGACATTCCCCATTATACAGAAAGTAGAATAGAACCGCTAGAAAGTACACAAAAAGTATTTTATTTCAAAAACAGAATATTAATAACGCTAAACATACAACAGTCATACGAGCGCCTACCTACTTAACTGAAAATACAGGTTTCCCATAACCAAATCGGTTAGAACTCTGGATAATAATACAATACGTTCATTCAAAACGATTATTCCAACCGTGACAATGGGTGGAGAGGTCACTCTGAATTGGACGTCAGAGAATGGAACGAGCTATTGTAGTCTTAACTTCTTAAGCCAACGTGAGTTAATTAGGCTTATGTGAGGTGATTCATAATACGTCATACTACAAAAAGGCGGTTTAGAATCGCTTAGTCTTCGGAGGGAGTTTTGAAAGGCATGGAATAATATATTTTATAAAAGAATTATAACAGCTGATATTTTTGAATTTCGAGCGAGAACGAAAATTAACCGCCGTCACAGCTTTTTTTTTAAATCTCTTGACAGTGACATAGTTTGACATTAGTACTGTCATTGGCTATGTTTATGATTTTTTAATGGTGGAAGTGCAACGTTACAGTCCTTTTATATTAAGTATGGTAAACCCAAAAATGAACTGCCCTACGTTCAACAGTGAAGTGCGATTAGGTGACATCGACAACTAAAGTAACGACCTAAAAAGGAATCCAAGATAACTTCACGACGCAATTAGCCATTCAAGTGGATTCTTAATCATTAACTGTTCTGTATCTAACGTTATTCTTAGAAACGCGAGTGTTAAATATGGAGATATTCTGAGTAAGAATTTAAAGACATGCTTAGGAAAGATCAAATACTTACTGTTGCAGTTTTATTTATTGTTTAATTTGCCAACGGTTAAGATATTTGGAAGAAAGTAAGAAAGAAGTAGGATTCGCCAGTTTGGAGTAGCACTAACATCCTTATCGAGTACTATGGTAACACGAGTGGGTTTACCCAGTAAAACCAGTCGGTGTTCCGTCCCTCGCCCGGGCCACGGGTACACAGAGCGGTCCTGGCAGGATGAGAATCGGTACTGACACAACATCGAGTAAACTATCTGTACTTATACATTCTGTGCCAACAGCCTCAATATTTGACCACTGTTTGATTGAACTTGTTTATAATCTATATTTATAAAAATCAATTGCTATTCGTTAGTCTCGCTAAAACTGGAGAACGGCTGGACTGATTTGGCTAATTTTGGTTTTGAATTATTTGGGGAAGTCCGGCGAAGGTAAAAAGGTGAGAAAATATGAAAATGTTTGGAATATAGTAAAAACAACAATTTCGCTTTCCCTTAGAAACTATTCCTACCTATCAAACATTTCATGTTCGTCCCGTCGTGTAGAAATCAATTAAATTTCAAACTCGTTCAGAAATCAAATTAAATTTAAAAGTGAAGTTTTTCTTTTCATTTTTTTGGTTTTTAATGTCAAACGTTTGATGTTCGTCCCGTCGTTCAGAAATCAACGTTTTTTATTTATTGATTCTGAGGCGGTACGAAGTTTGCCGGGTCAGCTAGTGATTGATAAATCATAACAGGACAACAAAAAGATCATTTTTATTTTTATTATCACAGTTATTCTCACACTTGAGGTCGACCCTGTCCCATTTTGGCGATGTTACTCGTCTCTCGCTGTACGCGGATTGTGCTAAATTATTGTGTAACTTATTGTGTACTTATGAGAGCAAGACTTTACTATTGAACGTGACTAGAATGTTACTTATTATTTGTGTTACGTATCTTGTAATTTAGCAATGAACGTGTGTCATGCAAAATATTTTGAGTCGGCGAATGCCACTTTCAAGTGACACTTTAGATTTTTTGTTGGCCTCTGCGGTTGAGTTGTCTTTGCCGGCCTACTGGAACGCAGAGGTCTTGGATTCGATTCCCGGCATGGTATAATAACATTTAGAGAGATAGATAACACTTTATTGCTCACCAAATACACATTTACAAAATACACAATTACAATATTGTCATGGTAGAAACAATAGGCGGCCTTATCGCTTAAAGCAATCTCTTCCAGGCAAACTAACTTAAGGAATAATTTAACCTAATCTGGCGATGTATACTTGCTATGGTCTGGATCCGGACTCAGAGTTGATCCGTTGTATATATCCCATCATAACACAAGGTTCACTTGTTTAGCTTTGGGGTATACAATGACGAACAACGAGTGTATTTGTCTGTCGATTAAGAGAAAATATAACTCTGTGGGATAATGTTGCATAATTGCCTAAGCCGTGCCTGCTTCCTGGCCAAGTTTCGAACCTGCGTCATTGGGATGAGATGCTGGTTACTAAATACTTAATATCTGAAGACTTAGGAACAACCATTAAAATTAAACATTGATGTCTTTCAAGTAAAAAGGTTAACCACAGGTTTTTCTCCAAAATCACATCACATTATGTAAACTAATCAAAACCTTGACTTTCCATGTTCAAAATCAAACGAATGACCTGCATAATTAATGCAAAGCAACGAATAAGTTATTTTAAGAATATCGCAATCAATTTCACATTTTCATCATTTTTATACTGACCGAAACCTACGACTCTTTAAAATACAAGTTATTACTACTATGTCAAACGCAGTTGTCTAATGGCCGATTCCTATATCCTATCCGTGCAGGAACGGAGAAAGAATAGAACATCCTGCGGCCGGGCGGCCTATCGTAAGAGGCCCAGGCAACCCACAGCCAGGTGGTAGGGCATTTGCCCGACTGGATGTATACCACTCCTGGTCTAAAGTATGTCGCCATAACAACCTTGAGTTGTGTTCCGCAATTAGTGACCAGGTTCCAGTCTCCCGTAAGAGAGCTGCAGCGCATTTGTAGCACTTTCAGTGTTGCAAATGTCCATGGGCGATGGTAACCGCTTTCAATCAAGTGGGCCGTCTGCCTGCCTGCAGAACTCCTGCAAAAAAATAATACTCAGTAAGTTCAATTGCCTTACCATCAGTTAAAATTGGACATAAGCTCCAAACATGTAAAGTCAAATTTCTACCGATAGTAAAACAAGTAAATGAACAGTAAGATATAGGAACGCGCCCTTAACGGACATACAATAATGATACTATGGAGCATTAATTTTAATGACACTCACAATCATGATCTGAACATTGATAGGTTGGCTCATTAAACTTGAAAGTTCCCAGGTCCGATTTCGGATAATGTAAATTACTTGTACTTTCCGATGTTTACTCTTCTTGTAGAGTTATGAAATGAATAAAAAAATATTTCTTCCTTTCATACTATATATGCAGGCATGTGCAAGGGAAATCGAGATTTTCGAGAGGGTGGAGGTTTGTTCCCTTACGGTTATAAATCTTAGCATGGACGCTTGCTTTCGTGATGTTGCACATTCGTCTGCGCTTCTCAGCTGTGCAATTTGGAATCCTAGCAATTGAAATCATTTTACTAACTACTAAATAATTGAATAACTATAATATAAATTACATACTATTGAATACAATGTAAGAAAACTTAACTTATTTGTATTGTATTCTACCCATAGTCCCTCAAGACTATAAGTAGAATACTGAGCCCAGATCATCGTCTTCTATGGGTAAGGTGCCCAGAAGGCTGGCTACGTTTCCTCGCTGGATCGCCATACTGATCCGTTGGCCGAGGTAGGCACCAGCCCTCTGATCACCTGAAGAGTCGATGAGTCGTTTTGATACATTTTGGTAGAGGCTCATGGCCTCAGGACCCCACGGTCCAAGCGTCTCGACAGCAAACGGCACAAACATATAACTCTCACTGAGGGTTGCATATTTCCGCCGCTTGAGCGATTCCGCTGTTTCCGCCGCCGAACCGGCCGATCTAGAAGTGTTTGGTAAATGGGATGCGGCCAACGTGTCTACGCAAGTCGCATCCCACACCAAAGGCTTGCCACGCTGCCAGGGAATTAGAGTCATTCCGTCAGGGCGCCTGCCATCATCACGTGCAATACCGTTCGGCTCCAATAGAGCCGGCACGTTAGCGGTGGCAAGCGCCCTCCGTAAGACATCATTCAGGGCGGCGTGGCGTGACCATCTGCCGGCACTGCGGCGGCAAGAAAGACCGTGGTATCCCGGGTCGATTACCTCTATACCACAGACACATGTGTGTGGTGCACATATGCGAGAACCTAAGCGCAGGTTTATAGCCAAAGAAAAAGAAGTATTATCCAATAATGTACCTATATTTGGGGAGGGGATAGCTTGGAGCCAAAAACCAGACTCTTTGCGAGAAACGGCAAGGATGCGGGCACGTCCTGTAGAGTTAGTTGAATTTAGAAGTTCTGTGTTTAATCCTCTACATATAGGTTCATCCCAGCATCGTTGCGAATTCATGATCGTGGGAATGTCTTCACTAGGGCAGACCATTTTCCAGGCGTTTAGTGCTTCATTTAAAAAGGATGTATTGACATTATCCCAGTGTTGCATAATTTTTTTAAATAATGAGCCAGTGCTGTAGGCGGATGAAAGAAAAGCCGGTAGAGCAACGCTAGAGATTTTGCGGATGCCTAAACCTCCAAACCTAATGGGTAGGGAAGCTTGGATCCAGTTGTTGTCTGAGAGTTCTGAATTTAAAATTTTACTAAGCACATCTTTAATGCGATTATCTAGTGGTTTAATAAGATTAGAAAATTTCCAAAGCGGGGCGCATCGTAAAACATATGTTAATTTTGGTACAAACAGACAATGTCGTATAATGTGATATGCAATTTGAGAGTGAATATCGAAAAGTTTAGAGTATGACAGATCAAACGCGGCTGATTGCTCAGACAGATAATTTGGAATGGCCTCATCTAGAATAGGGGCTCCAAGCAAGCGAAGAGAATCCTTCTCCAGGACCTTAATACCGGGTGCGACGACTAACTACTTACTTTTACTTTTTACTTAACAAAATACGCTGAAATTACTTATAAACGAGTTTGTTAAAAGTTTAAAACGTAGCAGCTACCTAACGTCTATAATGTTAGTGAGTGTTGGATACGCCGTATATCCTTCAGAAGTCAACATCACAATGTGCCACTCTATGCTTAGGTTACCGTTCCAGCGAATTATTGTTTACTTCTGCTCTTGGTGGTGGTATATCCACTAATGATTTGTCTACATTGCGCTGTACTTTATATTCTAAATAATATACGCATCTACCCTCGGATACACTACAGTGACATAATTTTTACTTTCCTGTAAAATTAACCGCAAATCACTTGCTACTTTTTAAAATTTCACAGCCATTGTATAACTGATGAAAGTGGCCGCGCCCTGCGCACGAGTGTTCAGGTGATGGATCGACTGTTGCCACATACGCGACATTCGTTATGCCCCGTCTGGAACTTTTATTAGGTAACTGACCTTTTGGGGACTTTTTGTTTCAACGTCGTGTAGTGTGTAAACTTTGTTTACGTACTTAAAAATACTTTTTTAAAGTTCCGTTGTCATTTTAACAATAACGGAAACCTGTCCGTCCGTTTTATATGTCAGTAATTTTTTGACACCGCTGTGTCTACGTGGATGGTATTTGAGACATAAATGTTTCAATACGTCGCGTTACACAATGATATTGTTACGAGCTACAGGGCTCGAATTAAATGCCGTTGGAATTACTATAGAATTTATTAAAACTATACCAACACGTAAAACATAGGTACAAATATAACTAGACGCAATAAGTCCCCATGTAATGCACAATTCAATAACACGCGCAAAGTCCGTCTCTAAAATGTACACACGTCTTACCTCGCTTGTGTTATCGCTTTGACTGCTCCACCCCTCCGTTCGGGCATTGTTTTATACTAAACTGTATAATACCGACAAAGGGGGCGCGTTCACTGAGCTAATCCGCACATCTAGCAAGCTTCGACGCAATGCAATAAAAAACAAGGATTAGTTCGACACTAATGACGGCCATAAAATAAGTACGATAATAATAGGATGTTTTTAAATTTTAAACACGAAGTAGGTAAACAAAAAAACTCCGAATGCAGGAAAGGCAATAAACTGCGTTTTACGACAGTCAGGTGTGCGTACTTTGTCGGTATGTAACAATATAGTGAAATCGCGAAAAAAAAAAAAACTGTGTATAATTTCAGCATGTGGATTTTTTATTTTTAGTGCTGGAGTACAGCAGACATGCTGACAGCCCAACTGTGATGGAAAGGGATTACCGTTGCCTATAAACATTTGCAACACTAAAGGTGCTGCCGGACTCGTAGATGGGGCTGGAACCTGGTCACTGATGCCGGAACACAAGATTGTTATGGCGGCATGCTTTAGACCAGGGGTGGTAGCCATCCAAACGGGCAAATGCCCTACCACCTGGCTATTGGTTGTTTGGCCTCTTACAACAGGTGGCCGCAAGAAATAGTATCCTTTCTCCGTGCCTAGAAAAATGGAGTATCTATGATCAGATTTCAAAATGGGGCGAATAGGGATCCTCTTGTTTCGGGGGCCTAGACTCATTCTGGGTCTCTTAGCCAACATAGTTAACTGCCAAACTTTGTAAAACTGTAGACTATGTAGACGCGACCGTGGCCGCATTTTTGTTGTCAGAAATCAGAAATCATTTATTCATAACAAAGTTACACGTCAATTTCTACATCAATTCACAGGTCATAAGTAAAATTAAAATTTTATCATATTATACTCCTCATGATTATAGAAGGTGTGCTCGACTAACCATTTCCTGAGCCGTGTTTTAAATAAGCCGACGGATGGTGACTCCGTTATCCTACTCGGTAGTTTATTGTATATTAGCGGTCCCATGACATGCGTCAATCTCCCCGATTTCTCAAGTTTGTGTTTTATGTTACTCATGTCATTCCTATGCCGAGTGAAGTGCGTATGCACGTCACTATGCTTGGCATAGGTATAAACGTTAAGTCGCACATACACCGCAACTTGGTAAATTAGTATACTCGGTAGTGTGAGTATACCCACTTTTTTTAAAAGCGGTCTTACTGACTTGCATCTACGCACCCGCACTATTGCGCGTACGGCCCTTTTTTGCATGCGGAACGCACTCTGCCAGTCGGCAGCGCGCACCCACAGCTCCGTACCGTATTGCAGCTGCGAGTGTCCAATTGTCAAATGGGAATCAGCGATGGCACGGCAGAAGTGGAGGGCGAGCAACATTGCATATATTCGTAGGATTACAGAGTACACAGGCTCTTAATTCAAATTCCCATCAAAAACTCTCTCGATGATTTATCAGACGGACAACTTTTAAAGCGATAGTATTTTATCCGTAAAATGGCTACAAATTTCATATGTAACATTTTGTAGAAAAAAGCACATTTATTATTACAAAATTAATGATTATAAAACTACCGATTAACGAAGTTAAATTATTAATGTAACAAGATCATTTCAATGGCCAAAATAGAAAATTACGCCATGCCCAGATGTTCGCATAACTTTCTATGCACTGCGTAACCATTTCCCCATTATATTACAACGACATTACATAGTAGTGTAGACAGTTATGGTTTAAATGAGAGGCGATATCGTTTTATGGGCGCTTTTGGCATTTTATTGCACAACATTATGCGGTACATGACTTGCAACGTAGAATGAATTCTGGGATTAATATTTTTAGAAAGAAAGAAAGACAAATTTCAAACATTTTTTTTTGCATGAGTTTAGTAGAAAAGCGGACGGCCCACCTGATGGAAAGCGGTTACTATCGCCTATGGACATTTGCAACATCAAAGGCGTTACCAATGTGCTGCCGCTCTCTAAAGGCATTCTAGCACCTGGCCACTAATGCCGATTGTTATGGCGGCATACCTCAGAGAGAAATATATATATATATATACTAGCTGACCCGGCGAACTTCGTACTGCCATATTTTCTGAATTCCTAAAAGACTGTCTCATGACACAAAAAGAAAATTACCATAATCGGTCCTGGTGATTAGGAGGATTCTACAACTCGATCTCAGCGCCACCTAACGGTTCTAATTGTGGATCTAAACCATCCCGGGACCTACTCGAATACACACACACACACACAAAATCGGTAAAGTCGTTCTCAAGTTATGCGCTTACCAACACATTTATATATATTCTCTCTCTCTCTCTCTCTGAGACTGTTAGTTGTAGAACTGCACGTCAAAAGTGAAAACATTGTACCGAGTGTGATGGTTACGAGATTTCAGTGCTTTTTCGCCATCCTAAAAGCCCAATGTAGTACCTAAAGAAGTTGACTTCAAAAATAAGTGCACATAAAACAAACAATATAAAATGCACTTAAATATACAAAATTAATAAAACAGATGATAATATTTTCATAATTTTCGCGACTTGTATACATAATTAAACTACGTTTTAAAGGTTTTAAGCTCGGTAATTTATTTGATTTTTGTTATTCCGACGTTTCGGCCACTTTTCAGTGGCCGTAATCATTGATTGAAGACAATGATGTCAAGTGTCAACGAGTTTTGTTAAAGTTTTATTTAGCCTACCGACAACTTTTTAATTTTAGTTATTTAGTTTTAATTTTGTTTTTGGTTATTATTTACTCTATGTGAGCCCAATCTAATTTACCACCGCTTCGCAACATGTTATGGCTTGAAGAGAAGAAGCGGCGCAAGAACCTCTTCAGCAAATATGCCTAGCTCTAATAATTTTATATAACATTTCCAAGAATCGCACCTGACTAATGACTACCATAAAGATTGCATACAATACACAATGGGCTGTTTTTCCAATCACAAATTTTAAACACAAAGTAAACAAAAGAAGACGGTCATAAAAAGTTTCAATGTTATTAGCCGATTATAAATCCTATAATACTTTGTTTACGGATATTAAGGTGTCCTAAATTGTAACAATATTAAAGGTGGAAATATAAATTACCGCGTTTAAAACCGTTCAAACGTAGTTTTATTAAAACAGATGATGTCCCAAATTGGTCCTAGCTCAGCAGTTTGCCGGTTGAGTCAACCGACGCCGGTCTTCCGCTAGACTAGGGCCATTAAAATCACATACACGGGACACAGATTGCATGCTTCACACATTTTATATATCTACATTACGAATTTTTATTGTTGAAATAAAGTAAAAATTATAACGGCCGATCTAATGGGAAGTGGTTATTGTCGCCTATGGACATTTGTAACACCAAAGGATACTGCTACCGATGTACTGCCGTCTCCAGGGGGCACTGGCACCTTTCCAATGCTGGAACACAACTCAGGTGTTATGTGGCATACTCTAGACCAGGGGTAATGGGTGTTGGAAATTTTTAGAATCTTATTTTTTCATGTTTTAAATTTGCTATGATTTAATTGTTTTGTTTATAATAATTGTAGGGCTTCACAGCTTCTCTTGAAGAAATGATTCTCACAGTTTGCTAATATATAATTTATTGGTTTACTGTTAAATGCCAAATTTCACTCGTTTTTATATGGATAAGAACATTTAGCACACTAATGTACTTTTTTAATATCATCAGAACGTAGAGATTTCAACGAACAAAAACCGACCCACTTTAAAAAAAAATGATATATCGCCAAATTTCGTGAGTTTTTTTTTGTAAAAGATACAAATAAAAAACCAATACTTGGTTATTTGAATTTTTCACATAAATGTTGAGGTTATGTGTAAAAATTGTAAATAGTAAAGTTGTAGATCTTTTTATTACCTACAACTTTGACATTGAACTTTTTTCCATAGGACTTGTAGTTTTGCCGGAAATCGAGATAAACCGTTTTTTACCCTTAAAACCCCTTGTGGATGGATATCCATTGTAAGTGGAAGGGGGGCGCTTCCACTTACCGACCACAGATCACCCGTAAATTATTTTTCCCTTCATTTTTGTTATATATTTTGTTATTCTTCTAAAAAAAAATCACTTTTTACCATTTCCAAAGGTTTTGGCCCTGGTCTATTTCCTGTATGCGTCCCGTGGCCAGATTGTGGGCTCGCTCACAAATTCACCTCCAGCTCTAACAAACAAGTCTCTGTCTAGCCTTATGATAAAGAACCGTATTACTGTGTTGTACATTATGCATATAAATGATCAAAACAAATTTCCAGTCACTTTCTTTACTTATCGCATTTACATTCATAATGGCGATCATTTATTTAAGAACTAAACGGGTTTTTAATTTGATTTGCACCCAAAGCCTATAAAACATAAAATACGTGTACCTATTATTTAAATACTAAATTTTTCGTTTGGTCAAACTTTGAAACGATATATCAAAGAAACTACTTTACTTACTATTACTATCGAAACTAAAATGTATATACAAATTTCTAGGCTCGTGCATTTAAGCCAAGGGTCCGTCCACAATACGTAGCGAAAACTGCCAGAGGAACGATATAATTATGTGTACTATATTATTCATATATACCGACTTTTCAAGTAATATATTATTCATTATTTAAATAATCAAAACAGATTTCTAGTCACTTTCTTCGGATATCGTATCTACTTTTCATAAAGCCGATGGTCCATCCAAGAAAACTTTCAATTCGTATTAAAATTTAAAATTTTATTACTGCTCTAGAATTGAAATATCCAATGCTTTACTAGTAATATTTTATTGAATATACTCCTATGTCAATAGAATATGCATGCATGCTCTTGCTTTATCGTCGCAGATAACTTGTATAGAAACTAGTTTGATTTTAAATCCAGTTTTCTAGCCGATATTGATCTAAACCAAAAAGACGAAACATCAACACTCAATATCAAACTCAAACCGTTATTTCCTAATTTTAAGAGAAACAAGAAACTGTGAGTTTTGAAACTGACAGCTTTATTATCAGACGCTACTGTGCATTTACTTTATATTGTAGTGTTCAAGCATATGATGACTATTATGGCTGATTTTGAAAATGATCTTGCCTTATTCGGTGTCAGTGAGCGCTCCTTGTTCAAATCGATCATTGGACTAGTTCAACTTAACAGTACTTACTATTCGGTCATTAGAACTTTTCGATCTTCTTTATTAGTAAACGAATCACAGTCCCTAATAATTCATCGTTCTACTACACAAGACTATCGGATCGCTGATTGGCGTACTAAGAGCTGACTAAGTGAACTAATATACTGATTATAATGTTTGGTAATGTGATAGGATTCTTTTATCACAGAGTGGGGTCCTAATAATACATCGTTCATGAACTTTTTGAATATTATTTTAAAATAGTGTTGTATCAGTCCTATTGGACTCGTGTTTCTAGTACAATGTATGTATATTTTGAGCAAAACGAAAATTCTTCATCGTAATACGCCTAATTTAAGAAGTACTTTCGAGCGCATGAAGCGTCGATGTTATAATAGTTTTTAATTTGGATGGATTGTAACCTTTACGAATTAGAAACTTTTTTCAAATTTTAGTTGAATAGTCTCTCAAATTGAGTGTCACGACTGACTTACTCACTCAGAGAGCATAATTATGAAGCGATATATTATGGGAATATTTCAATCACACCTCTATAATAAATTACATTTGGACTAATCATCAAAAGTAAAATGTACTTTTTTTAAATTTGCTGCTTTGAACTCGTAATAAGTACTTATTTAGGTAATGACTATTAGAAGCTACCGGGGTTGCAGAATTCCTTCGTGAAATTCACACGTGTCTTGTCATACTGGTAGACGTAGGATATAATAGCATGAACTCTCACTTTATTTTTATACTTTATCATTCATTATTCGTAATAACAATTTATGCAAACGGCCGTTTTAGCATCCCTAGTAAGCTCTTTTCCTGAAAAATTATGTTTATAATATAACTTTAAACTTGTTTTCCTATTTATTTTTAATTTAAGTATTTTTTTTTTTAATTGCTACATATAAAATGAATTATATACAATTTTCTTAAAACAATATTTTTACGACCTAGACGCCGACAAAAACAAATCACTCACACCGGCATACCTGTAAAAACACATTTTATTACTTTTCGGCATTTGAACTTCTTTTGTTTACTTTGTGTTTAAAATTTGCTGTATTGTAATCTTTTATGGCAGTCATTAGCCAAATATTACGGATTTAAAGTACAAACTGATTCTAGGAAATTCAGTCCACGCGGCCGAGCGGACATATTGCATCCGTGCAGTATAAAGCAATGGCCCAATGGAGAGACGGGGCAGTCGACCGATAACCACGAGCGAAGCAAGACGTGTGTACTACAATTGAGAATCCTTTAGTGACGGACTTTGCGCGTTTTATTGTACCTGTGTTATACGTGTTTGTGTAGTTCTAATAAACTCTATAGTAATTCTAACGGCATTTTAATTCGAGTCTCGCGACTTGTAACAACTAACAATATAATAGTATTGGGAACGTGCCCAAATCGCTGGCCGCATTCTCGCGCTTGATGGCAAGGGCTGCGTTGCCCCACCAGCCTTGGGGTCAACTGAGACTTCTATCAAGCAAGATGATAAGTCTCAATAAAAACGATAGACTTCGGTACCCCACGTACCCAGTCTCGATACCGAGCGCCACAATTAAAAGTTTTGCAATTAAGCTCCACGGTCATAAAATGAAACAAATATCGACTTTGACCCCAAAATTATAGTTAGCCCACTTATATACCACACCCCGAATATAATTACATTTATGTGTTAATTGACAACGTTTACTAATTAGGATGCGTTAAAATTAACAATCAACTAAATTGCTCACAGGAATTTGATTAAATAATTAATAGATAAGTCATCATCAAATACAGTTATCTTTGAATTTGCCGAACATCGTGTTTTACAAAACAGTAGGTCAAAGTTATTATTCAATTTAGAAACTAAATTAATAAATTTATAATACTTGATGTATCTCGCAGTTTCATTTGCGTTAAATTAGTGTTTCGATCGTTATTAATCGAACATAAAATCAATGTCCACAACTTTCTGGTCTGAGATTGAGGTAATAATAAAAAATATAGCATAAATGCAAATGGGTCAAAGAGTAACATAAAAAGTAAAAGTAATGCGAAGTAAAACATTTAAAAAAAATATTTTACAAATAGATTGTTGATTTTTTAAAGTTTTCTTTGGCACCGACTTCGTCGTTTTCTTTTTTGCAAGTTTTTTTTTCTTCCTAACGAATGTTATCCAAAAACAATGTTTATATGAAATTATCCTAAACTACACAGAATCCAATGCAAAAAGTATGATCAAAATCGTTCCAGAAACCACAAAGCTGTGATTGAACATGCATAAAAATAGTAGATTGTTACACAAGGGATGAAGTGACCTATACACGAATCAGGTAGTTCCGCGCACGAGCGTAGCGAGGACGCTAATAGCTCGAGTGCCTAATTAGGTATTTTACCCGAGGTAAAAACTGATTTTCATTTCAAATATGAGGAAAGTAAATTAAAACTGATTAGTTAAACAAACAACCACTTCTCTATTTAAATTAGATGTTAAATCCATTAAATCTGATGCATTCATTTAATACTTCACATATCAAGGAAATTTCGTTTTCATTTTTCATAGTCGGAAAGTACGCTTGGAGTTACCTGACCATAGGGATGAAAACAGTATTTTCGTCGGGCGAAAGGTCTATTTAGGTCACTTTCATCTCTTGTGTAACAATCTACTAATTGTGTGGCATTTTACTAGGCAATATTTTTTTGTCACTGATGGTAGTAAATATTCAGCTCAATAATAATTGAGTGAAAAGTAATTTATTATAATTTATAAGTATAAAATCATGTTACAAAATTTTAAATTAATTACAATGTTATGCCGCAAATTAACTGTGGCTGTATAAAAAGTTTAAACATGGCCCGCATACTTTTTAAAAATTTTGACACAGGATACTTCGTTCGCAGGGACAAAAAGTACTGTTTTCATCCCTGTGCTCAGGTAATCTCAGGCGTACTTTCCAAGTATAAGTTTTTTTTTCTATAAATAAGGTATTTAGATTTTATTAAGGCGAAGACACTTTGTTCATGTGTTCTTTATTATTAGCTAGCACATTACACTACACTTTTGTTTTGTTTATAACACTAGTTCCAATGGTTTTGTCTTTTTGAGCCTTCTCGTTATGTCCGTGTTGTCGAGGAGCTGGATCGCCTCGACATTCACTTGATGATGAAGCCGATGTTCGTGGGTTTTCGCGTACTTCCTAATAACGCTGTTGATAAACTCCACTTTCAGGTCCCGATGGAGGTCGCTCGATCTAACGTACCATGGCGCATTTACAATTCCTTTCAGTACTTTATTTTGGAAGCGTTGTATGATTTCTACATTACTTGATTACTTGATACAGTATGATAAATGAAAAAAATATTTACCTATATACGTCAAATTGAGAACCTCCTCTTTTTCAAATCGGTTAAAAACAATACAAGCCGCTCCCTTTGACCAGTATCAAAGTTTAGATTTGAGATAGCTATTGTCTCCTAGCTCAAATTTTTTTATCGCCAGAAATATGATGATGCTCTTATGACTTAGCCCCAATGACATTATATAACAATGTCATTGCTTAGACCACACATCGCTTGAATACAGTTGTAGGCGTTTAATATATGTGTACTCGGTAATTATGAATGGTCCATAAAGAGCTGGCTGCCAAAAGTTTTATATTGTCGACTCGCAAGCAGAAGGGGGCGTGGTCGTTACTTTAAATCGCTTTCTACTTGTTTATAGGGCCTATTAAAATTTAAATACAGTTAAATAAATTTATAGAGCGGTTAGCTGTTCTTTATTATTTACTAGCGGTTACTCTTCGTTCTTATTTTTTATATCTTACATAAGGGCTGCATCGTATATCATGCATTCTTAATATATTTGGGTTGCCATACAACGCGGGAAAGCGGCCAGCATTTTAGGAACGCTCCCCACCGCCAACGGTCTGGACTACATCTTTTACTTGTAAATATGTTTATAGTAATAGTAGCTGTCCCGGTAGACGTCGTCCTGCCCCGAAAAGCTTCAATCCATATGCCGACAGCAGCGCCATCTACCGGTCCATTTGTGAACCAACTCACAGATCTTCTTTGGCTCATGCACCCACTCATGATTGCTAAAGATCATCACATGCTAAAATGTATAGTTTATTAGTTTATTCTATAAAGGACATACAGACAAATATTCATTTTTATATATAAGAGAAAATAAAAACTTCGTTTAAAAAAACCGACTTCAAAAACTAAAATGTATAAAATAACTTATTTCTAAAGCTATTATTATTAATATATATTATATAAAACATCTTAAAGTCCGTGCTTAGTAATTTTCAAAATATAGTAATTTTTATGTTTTGCTTTGCACCGACTTCAAGATGTTTTAGATAATATATATTAATAATAATAGCTTTAGAAATAAGTTATTTTATACATTTTAGTTTTTTAGTTTTTGAAGACGGTTTTTTTAAACGAAGTTTTTATTTTTTACTTTTTAGTGTCTAGCTATGTATGGGTGGACCTACAAATGGTGCCGCGCTTCTTAAAAAATATAGGTCCCAAGAACCGGGAACAAAAAAATGATCGTAAAATGAAAACTACTGGGCCTAACTATGTCAAATTTTTAGGGGACCACATGGCAGCTATTCCGCGTCGAACAAAAAAAGAATCACGTAAATCGAATCATAAATCTCAGAGTAATCGGTGTACATATGGAACGGAGTGAAAATTATTTTCATGAAAAATGATCATAAAATGAAAACTACTGGGCCAAACTATGTAAAATTTTTAGGGGACCAATTGGAAGCTATTCCGCGTCGAACAAAAAAAATCACGTAAATCGGATCATAAATGACGGAGTAATCGGCGAACATATATAAAAATAAGCAACAAAAAAAAAAAAAAAAGATTCCGACGAATTGAGAACCTCCTCCTTTTTTTCCAAGTCGGTTAAAAATGTCATTTCAAGTTTTTGTTTGTAGTGTAATTTATTTATAATTTAGTTTACTATTCTGTTGGTTTAAGTTATCAACATACATAATAAAAGGAAAGAAAATTATTATTATCGTTATAACAATGACGACACGGTACTAAAATATTTGGGTTTAAAAAACTTTATTCTCAAAAGGACATTATAGTTCACTTATATGAGATACAAAAGTATATATTAACACTAGCTGTACCCGGCAGACGTTGTCCAGCCTTAAAAAAATCTAGAACCCGATTCCAGCGTCATCTACCGGGACCAAATGTTAATCTAAACTATTCTCAAATCCACTTGAACAAACAAAAATATTTCATCAAAATCAGGCCCAGCGTTTAGGAGTATTGCGACGCCACCTACTGGGTCCAATCGTTTATTTAAACCATTCCGGGACAAACTTCAACACTTACAACAACAAAAAGCACACCTAAATTCTGGTACCTGATTGCAGCGCCATCTACCTGGTTCAAATTAAAATCTAAATCATCCCAATAGAAAATTATAAAAATACTAATATCCATACATACATACATAACTTCACGCCAGGTCCCTTGCGGGGTAGGCACGAACAACAGAGCGCCATACAGGCTTATTTTTACACACCTCACTTGCTTCTTTGACATTCATAGCTCTTGTCATGCACGCTCGTCTGTTCTTAAGGCTCCTGACATCACCTTCTGCTAATACACGATCAATTTGATCATGGAAGGTGTGTCGTGGCCTTCCGCGACTTCTGCATCCATCCACTTTTGCATTGTATATCTGTTTAATCATTCTTTCATCATACATTCTTTCCACATGCCCGAACCACCGGAGCATTCCTTTCCTTACCTTCACCCCGACACTCTCTTTCAGACCAACTCTCTTTCTTACTTCGGTATTACGAACGCGGTCCGCGAGCGTCACTCCGCAGATTTTGCGCAGTGCTCGCATCTCGACTGCGTTTACTCTACTTTCATGCTCTCTGTTCCATACCCAACTCTCGCTTCCATACGTGAGCGTAGGTACCAGCACCGCGTTGTGTATAACAAGCTGGGCTTTCTGGCTGAGGTTCTTAGCGCCTAAAAGTTTACCTAACGCTCCATTCACACTATTCCCCAAATTTACTCTTCTTTCTATGTCAGCGGTGTACCTTCCATCCCTGCTAAAAGCACATCCAAGATATACAAACTCATTCACTTGTTCCAGCATAACATCATCGACCATTATCCTTGCATTCGTTCTGGTTTCTTCTCTTTCAAACACCATAACCTTTGTTTTTTTCGCATTCAAGTGTAAGCCTCTCGCCTGACAGTCATCTTTCATCATTGTGACTAGTGTTTGCAGTTCTGATGGCGATTCGGCTAAAAGCACGGCATCATCCGCATAAAGCAAAGTGCTAACAACTAGATCACCCATCCGCACCCCAACATCCATCAATCTTAATCTCTGGAGACAGTTGTCCAGATATAGGATGAACAGCAAAGCCGACAGCACGCAGCCCTGCCGGACGCCAATATTGACGTCAAACCAGGGCGACAGGCTGCCGTCCACCCGCACGCATGCCATACAGTCCTCGTAAGTGGACTGCACAGCACGCAGCAATTGGCCATTGATCCCATATCCGGGCAATATGTCCCAGAGGTCCTTCCGCACAACCCTGTCAAATGCTTTCTCTAGATCCACAAAACCGCAGAAAACCTTCCGGCCCAATGCCAGCTGCTTCTCCACGATATTGCGGAGCGAGAAAACTTGATCCATACATCCCCTTCCATTTCTGAAGCCCCCTTGTGCATCCCACAGTAATCCATCGGATACCACTCTCATTCTCCTTTCAATAATCTTCGCATATACTTTAGATGCTGTGCTGATCAAACTGATGGCCCTGTAGCTGGCGCACTCCATACGTGACCCCTTGCCTTTATACAAGGGCACGATGACAGCGCGCCTCCAGTCCTTGGGAACCTTTCCCGTCCTCCAGCACAAGTTGCATAAGGACAGGAAAGCGTCCCGGACGCAGGTTCCACCATATTTGATCATCTCAGCAGACACACTATCGATTCCTGCTGCCTTTCCATTTTTCAGACTTCTTATCGACCATTCGATCTCTTCCAAAGTGATCTCGGATGCTGACTCCTCGAAGTCGGTCACAGACTCAGTCGTGGTGCCAGCATCCGAGATATTATCATACATTTCTCTAAAATATTCACTCCATCGCGCTAAAACCTCTTGTGGGTTAGCAAGAATGTCCCCTGCTTTAGATTTTATTCTTTCCATTCTGGAAGCTGACGAACAACCCCGAGACTTCTTAACCTCTCTCCAAAAGAGTTTGGTATTCGCCTCGAAGTTCTCCGTCAGCTTCTCTTCTTCTTTCAATTTTATTCTTTCACGCTTCTCTTTCACTAAAGCTTTGGTTTCATTCTTGCAGAGGCGATAAATTTCTTTCTTCATCTCTTTCATACTGTCATTCTGATGCAAAGATGCAATATAATCCAGCCAGGCTTTTCTCTTTCTCTCTACGCTAGATTTAACATCTGCGTCCCACCATTCGTCACCTTTCGTTGTTATATGCCTCTTTGCGCATCCACATGCTTCTTTTGCGCTTTCCACTATACTTTCCTTCATACTATCCCAGTCACTATCCACATCTAAGTCGGAGAAGTCCGCCTTTGCAAGCCTTTCTTCGACTAGGCGCGCATACATACTCCTTACACTAACATCTTCCAATTTTTCACATTTTATTCTTTCAAGCTCCCCGAAATTGGTACGCTCTCGCCTGTGCCTCCACTTCTTGAAAAGGCCCACAAACCGGCTTATCACCAGGTAGTGGTCCGTTCCAAGAGTGGGGCCTCTGTAGGCTCTTGTATCCGTTATTGTGTTTCGGAGGCGACTATCTATTAAAATCAGATCAATCATACTTTTATGTTCATTCATTCTCCATGTATACGTGTGAATATCCTTATGATGGAATAAGGTGTTCGACACAAGCAAGTTTCTTTCCATGCATACGTCTATGATTGGCTTACCAGCCTCGTTCGCTCTCTTGTCGCCATAGGGTCCAAGGACAGCCTCAAAGCCGTCTCGTTTGGTCCCCACCCAGCCATTAAGATCACCACACATAATTAGTCTTTCGTTCCCTTCAGCCAGATCCAGAATTTCTCTCACAGACTCCCAAAACTTCTCGAGTTCTTGGGGATCCGCTGAGCTTACGGGAGCATAAGCTGCGACCAGAAAAACTCGCGTGATCCCCAGCTTTAGACGGACCCAAAGAAGTCTCGGGTTCACCAGACAATAGTCTTTCACTCCAGACACAAAGCGGGATGAAAGTACGACGCCTACCCCCCCACTTGCACGCTCGTCCAGGTCCACGCCGGACCACAGAGCAAGCATGCCACCGGGAAGGTCATCGACGTCACACCCCTTCCGCTTTGTCTCTGTCAGACATAAGGCATCCAGGCTTCTCTCATTCATTATATCAATCATTTCGTCCATCTTATCTTTCATTCCACCTCTCACATTCCACGTGCCTATACGGCACTCTGCTCCTCTCGACCCGCCAGGTTTGGCGCTGCGTGAAGGGTGGCGGCCCCCTTCGCCGCATGCGCGAGAGTTCACACCGACGGGGGCGCATCGGTGAGCGTCGCCTGCGGGGGACGCCCTATCATGCACTGCACTCGGGTGAATCTCGGTCAGAATTGTGGCCCTCTGGGCCAGCGGGGATCGCGACGTGCACGCTTCTGACATGACCCATAAATTATATATATACATAAGTATATGGAGAAATTTTATATATTACATAGATATATACTTAATATACATACCATACAAATACATATCTACAAAATATATAAATGTTTATAAGTGAATTTAAATATCATATTCCAACGACAGGTAGTATTTTTTAATTATAGTTTTAAATATCGCTAGTGATTTTGCTTGTCTGATTGTAACAGGAAGCGCGTTCCAGAGCTGTATAGCCTTAACAGTAAAAGAATTGTTATAAAAACTTGAGTTATGCGCAGGAGTGTTCAACTTAAGTTTAGTAGAAGGGCGTAAATTATGAGAGCACGAAAGAAATTCAAAACTTTGTTTAAGGTAATCAGGAGTACTAGGGACAAATAAAATACTATAGAGAAGAGCAAGGATGTGAGTATTCCGGCGAAATCGAATTGGCAACCACTTGAGTTTTTTTCGGAATTCAGAGACATGGTCATATTTGCGTAGTCCAAATATGAACCTTATGCAAAAATTTTGGAGGCGCTCAAGTTTATTAAGTTGTTCTTGGGTTAAATTTAGATAGCTAGCGTCAGCATAATCAAGGATAGGAAGTAATAAGGACTCTGCTAGCTTAATTTTGGTGGTAGTGGGTAAGAAATTCCTCAACCTTCTAAGGGATTTGGATGAGAGATAAAGCCGCCGACTTAATTCGGTGATATGAGGTCGCCAAGACAGCTCACTGTCAAATATAACGCCAAGGTTTTTTACCTTATCACTAAAAGGAATGATTGCCCCGTCAAATATCACACTAGGTACGGTACTCCAGTCGACCTTATTAAGCATCCGTGAGCTACCGATGACGATGAGTTGAGTTTTTTGAGGATTGACATGAAGCCCAAAAGACTTGCCCCACTGCAGAATGCGTTCAAAATCAAAGTTTATGATAGAAACTGCTTTGTCTAAGGTGGCGACAGGCGATTGTGTATAAATTTGTAAATCGTCTGCATAGAGGTGATAGGTTGAAGTGAGTTGATTAGAGATGGAGTTAATAAAAACAGCGAACAATAAGGGAGAAAGTACGCCGCCCTGAGGAACACCTGCAGTGAGTTCACACCATGACGAATAATCATCCTCGACGCGAACCCGCTGCCGGCGGCCATACAGGTAACTGTGAAACCAGTCAATTACTGTAGGAGATATGTTAAGAGAGCTTAGAATGCCAAGTAATATTTCAAAGTTAACATTGTTAAAAGCACTGCTGAAGTCCAGCAGCGATAGCACAGTCAATAAACCATTATCCATACTATAACGGATGTCATCGGTGATTTTCACGAGAGCAGTAGTTGTGCTGTGGCCAGGACGGAAACCAGATTGAGAGGGATTAAGGAGAGAATGCCGATTAAGGAAAATACTTAACTGTTGGTGGACTAGGCGTTCAAGGACTTTAGAAAGGAATGGCAGAATAGATATGGGACGGAATTGAGAGAAAGAAACAGGATTGGGTTTTTTAGGAAGAGGAATAATCTGGGCCTCCTTCCAGGAGACGGGAAATGTACCAGAAACTACAGAGGCATTGAATATATGGGTGAGGAGAGGATTGATGACATCCAGTATAGGCAGAATCATGTTGCGACTAATACCATCGCTGCCGACAGCGTTCGATGTAATGGATTTTACAGCGCTCTTAACATCACTATCAGTAAATCGACTTAAGAAGAATGGAGGATAATCGGGTGTTGGCAGGGCGGAAAGAGTATTTAAAGTATTAGACTTAGTTACAAGGTCAAAGTCAGAAATAGCTGAGAAATGTCGATTTAAATCGTCAATGTTGAGTTCTTTAGGAATTACACTATTTGTTTGCTTGCCAACTCCCAGGGATCGTAGAAATTTCCAGACTTTAGCTGGGCTTTCACTTTCGACTGACTCATGAATGTAGCGGCGTTGAGCGTCCCTACACACTCTATTGCAGCGATTACGAATACTTACGAACGCCATTCGGTTAACTTCGGTAGGTTTAATTTTGAATTTTGTTTTAGCCTTGGACTTTTTGTGCATCAGTGATTTGATGTCATCGGTGAGCCACGGGGCTGGCAGATGTTTGATTTTTATACGGCGTAAAGGTGCATGTGAGTCATAAAGCTTCAATAAAGCAGTATTAAACACATGCAACTTTTCATCAACGGTAGCGGCCTTAGCTACCTCAGACCAATCGAATTCCCGAGCATCCTTAAGAAGTGCGTCCAGATTCATATCACCAAAATTTCGCTGCAGGATAATTTTGGGTTTCATTTTCGGCGGACGTACATTGTAAGAAAGGTAGATCAAATCATGATATGAAAAAGCATCCGCCGAGCACTGGCCGTGTTTGGAGACGTGAGAAGGTGACGAGACCATCATCAAGTCAAGAAGAGAAGGGGTCGAGTTAGGAAAGCGATGCGTTGCACTCAGCGGAAGAATATTGAGATTTAAAGATCGGACTAAAGTTTCTAAGGAAGATGACCGATGGTCTCGTTTCAGAAGGCAGGTATTAAAGGCACCCATGATGATGGTATGTGCGAATGAAGTTGAGATATTTTCCAAAAGTGTTTCAACGGAAGAAAAGTAATTGATACGGAGAGAAGAGATATAAAAGACTCCAAGTAGAATTTTAACATGAGCAAGTTCTACTTCTATGAGTAAATAGTCCCCAGGATCAGAAGTTGGAAGTTGTGGAGACGTGCTTATAATTTTGTAGGGAATATGAGATCGAAGGTAAATAGCAACGCCTCCACCTCCACTCCCGACACGGTCATGACGGATAAGATGGAATCCTGGTAAGGTATACGATTTAGAGGATAGGCAGGGTTTTAACCAGGATTCTGACACTAATATAGCGTGCAAGGTACTTTGATTAAATGACGCCAACATATCTGGGAAATGAGCTGGAATACTCTGCGCATTTATGTGTACTATATTGAAATTATGAGAAAAGCCCGAAAAATTAGTTTCTATAACATTTTGCAGTGGTATTAAACTGGAAACACTGTCGTATATACTATCAGAGGTAGAAGAACAAGAACAAAAATCTGATTCAGAATCACTAACACTGTCGTAATGAAGAGCCATAAGATATAAATATTACAAAAAAAAAGTATATATAGAATAATAATAAAAAATATGTAGTACTTGAAAAATACATAAACAAATAAATATATTTAAATGTACGATTAAATCGCAATTCATCTGCCAGGTGTGTGGATGAGATAGCGAGCGGTTATAAATGTTAACAACACAGTACATTAAACAATATTCACTAACAAAACACATCGACCCCAAAAGATCTTGTTACCGGACCATAAATACAATACAAGTAATGACAATTTACATTGACAGTAGTTGACGGTTGTGTAATATATTTTTTAATGCTGAATCATAATTTTTTTTATCTAAAAATAAAAAATATATATTTAGGGGTAATGGACTACCCTTAACATTTAGGGGGATGAAAAATAGTAATATAATAATAAAATAGTAGTCGATTCTCAGACTTACTAAATATGCATAAAAAATTTCATGACAATCGGTCAAACCGTTTTGGAGGAGTATGGGAACGAACATTGTGACACGAGAATTTTATATATTAGTCCTATAAATCTAAGAGCGTGTAGAAATAGATAAAAAGTAATAATAATAAATAGGTGAACAGAAAAACAAAATATTTCATTAGATTTTCTGAGTAGTCTTCTGTAAATATTTTTTTTATATTAAGTTTTATATATATATAGTTCTACAATTTAATTTTTTAGATTTTTATTTTTACAATCCGGTACTTCATTTGGTAATTTATTACAAATATTGGCTCCTTCGCATAAAATATTTATTTTACCGTATTTTTCTGGTCTAGGTATTCGAATAATAATTTTGTTAGTGTGTCTTAAATTGTATTTAAATTGCACGTAAAGGTTTAAAACAGTTTTAAATTTTCAAAACCTGACATAAGCGGGAGTCTATTTTTTTAAGTAGTTGACTTTTTTCACTTGCAAGAATAAGTCTGTCTAATGAAAAAATTACGCATTTAAAAATCATGTGCTCCATATCACCAACGTCAACAAATAGTGCCTCCTAGGGCCGCTTGCATAAGGTTGCTTAAATTTATTTAAGAAACACAGATCGTATTTAACACCCTTAAATACAATTAGCGTCTAGCACAACCCAAACATTGCCGCTAAATATGTTTAAAGAACTTTCAATACATTATATGTAAAACGTATTTAGGCAGTTTAATATGATTAACTAATTTTATTTAAAGCCGACCGTCATTCAAGCCACCCTTAGAGTAAGTTCTTACAAGTCGACAATAATTTGGTATATCGAGTACATTTTTATTTAATTAATAAAGGTTTATAAGTGGAATTCATTATTAGGTACCCAGAACTCGGCCACGACACCTTACGTACAAGAGTGACCAATGTGACATGTTGCAACATCACTCACTGGCACTTTCTTTTGAACTTTTACATGTAACAGGTCTCATACAAGATTTCCCCTTTTGGCGCTCCATGGCCCCGCTTTGACGATAACCGAACCAATATGAGCTCAATGAACACTTTCCAAGAAATATTTGCGCAACTTCTCTTAAAAGGGTCTCTCGCTATACTTTGTTGCGTTATTTTTATTTTAATGTTACATGCCGACAAAAAATGAATGCATATCTGCCTGCCATAAACCTGGTTTATTACCTTTCCCGCATTTGGACTTCTTTTGTTCTTTTGGATTTTGCGCGTGTTATGGAATCGTGCAGTTTGTACTAGTTGCGTCCTGCGTACCTGCGTTATACGTGTTTGTATAGTTCTAATAAACTCTATAGTAATTCCAACGGCATTTTAATTCGAGTCCTGTAGCTCTTTACATTAAGAAAAGGTTAAGCTTGTAGTAAATAGGTACCTTAATTCAATTCGTATGTATTTTATCAGAGTACTAGCTTCTGTCCGCGACTTCATCACGTGGAATAGTTTAAAAAACTAAGTTAAAAAACCCCCCCGTTTTTAAACATTCTTCATTGGTGCTATATGCTATATAGCCTTCCTCGATAAATGGGCTATCTAACACTGACATTTTTTTTCAAATCAGACCAGTAGTTCCTGAGATTAGCGCGTTCAAGCAAATAAACAAAATCTTCTGCTGAACTCCTCCTAAACGCTTTGACCGATTTTGATTAAAAAAATCTGTGTGTTAAGTGGGACCCAGGATGGTTTAGATTCACAATTGAACCCGCTAAGTGACGCTGCAATCAGGTTCCAAATTTTATTTATTAGGGCAGAACAATATCTGCTGGGCCCGCTAAATTATTTATGAAATTTTATTTTGTGAACAACACTTCCCGGAATATTGGTTAGATTTCATAGGATATCGTCGTTTCACTTTCACAATCTCGTACGAGAGTAAAGCTGCTAGAAAAGCTCTAGTCTCAAATAATAGTAAAAACATTCGCAACATGCTACTTTCGTTGTTCTAGTTAGAAAACCACATAAGCAGGCAGCTACAAATCACAGCTAACCTATCAAGCTCTATAATCATTGTATAGATTTGTCATCAACGGTTTACCGCACAGTTCTTGCAGACCGCCTTTCAACAACATAACTGTTAATATCATTCTGGCTAATGATGACTTCGAGTCGCAATGATTGGAAACAGTCGCGTGTGACGGTTTCACGGTGGACGAACTTAGTTACCGAGTTTTCGAGTGATTTATTGCATATGAGACAGCAGTACCTATCTGTAGTCTTGCAAATTTTAGAACAGAAAATAAGCGATACTCATAATTATTATTACTAGTGGTCGCCCGTGGTCGAAATTCGACCATAATGATTAATGTCAAAGACTATACTTCTATAGTCACAGATTTCGCCAAGGCTACACTGGTCATTTGACTTGAACAATAAACAAAAGAGTACCTATATATGCGTGTGTGTCAAATACATGGTAGTGTGTGTAATGTTTTTTTTTATTGATTTAATGATTTAATTTTCTATACATAATAAAAAAAAAATAGCATTCTGCACTCTTCTATATAAACTATATGTGTGCTATTTTTTATATATCAATGGTGCTAAATTTCATACTCCTACGTCCGCGCAATTTTCGTAAAAAGGGGTACAAAGTTTTTGCTGCACATTAATAAGTGTATACGTATATAGGTATAGATTATTATTTGTAGGGGATGTGGCATGCGTCAACACTGGCACCGTCATATCTTCCAATAAATGAGTTACGGGCTGGCTCAACAGCTGAAGATCTCAAATGGTACAAATATGGGACCCTAGGAAGTGGTTACATATTTGTGCCGGTTGGAGCTGTAACTTTAGATTCGTGGGGTCCATCGGCAAAGGGCTTCTTTTAAAGAAATTGGTAGTTAAGACGAGATAACCCTTCCGGAGGAAGGGCATATAAAAAAAGAGATTGGTAAGAAACCCGTGACAAGAGAATAATATATTTCGGTTTTTTTATTCAGCTGCATTGCCATACAGTGTGGCAATGTAGCGAGCCTTCTGGGTACGCTTCAATTTGGCAGCGATTTGTTTTAGTTTATATTTACTTATTTATAACTTAGTTTATTTTTAATATTTAATTATATTTTTAAAGTTTGGTTATATCTCCTATTGTATTATATTTATACTATATATAATAACATAATCATTAAATAATTATGCTACTATCTAGCGGTCCCCACAGACATTGTTCTACCCTGAAAAAAAGGAAAATCTAGGTAGGACCCAATTCTGATTGCGAATCTAAACCATCCGGAGACCTAAACACACAAAATGTCATCAAAATTGGTACAGTCGTTCTCAAGTTATGCGCGATATATTTATGCACGATTATGGAAAGAACATTATCTGAGGGGCATGGGGTAAATAGTTCGATCCTTCGTTATTGGTATAAATCGAGGGTGTTTTAGTCCGATCTCCTGAAATAGGACTATTGCTGGATGATATTATGTAAAATTATATCAAGATATACATTTTCCAAGGTTATGAGAGAGATTTAGAACGATCAATCGACCTGCTAAAAAGGAACTAAAGCAAATTTAAAACGCAACTCCAGCGTCGTTGCTTTCATAAATAATATACGTACTTTATTACCTTGTTCAATTGCGGTTATACTTGAATTAAAAATTGGAATTAAAATATAATAATTGACATGTCGCAATATTAGCAGCCACAGTAGTCGGCCCTTTTGGCGACTGGTCTCTGGTTACAGTGCGCGGGTCACCTTGACCGTCCACCGGTCACCGTTTCATACAAGTACTTGCATTGCAAGTGTGCCGTGCGAAGACAACCGAAGGTATCAATTTAGAAAGCGGATATTTAAGACGGGTATTCTAAAAGTATGAAGTTCTATTTAACATAAGGGTTAAGAAATCTCCGTGGTTTCACTCTAAAAATCAATATCATACTAACCATATGCGTATTACATGAACTCTATTGACAGCAAATTGTTAGACTTACTATCTGCACTACTCTTTATCCCGGGCATCCTGCGGGAGTTTTTCCAGGAATGGAGAATGGAAAGGAGAATGTTATGTTAACTGATCGACAGTAAATTTTATGTAATAAAATGTGTGATATTTTTATCCCGGGAATTTCAAGACAAGCGTGATCAAATAGAATATGCCGATCCTACTTATGAATAACAATCGTACAGCAAGAACGTACATCTGAAAGCTCCTATTCAAGTTTCTTTGTAGTTTTTCGATGCAGTAGCGGTGCGGAATCGGTATGCTTGTTATACCTAGTACCGAAATTTTACCGAGCATTTGGATTTCTATAGTGTTTCTTGATTTTCTGATCGGTGCTAGAGCAGTTAACACGTTATACATGACTAGATAGCCGTTTTTTCGCGTCATCAACATCAATTAAAAGTTACAAAGAAATTTATTGAAATTTTCAATAATTGTCTAATTTGTATATATATCTAAGTATGTAATCTATCCTCAAAAAAATGACTCACAAGATCTGTTAAATAGTTTTCGAGATATGGAGTACCTTCTGATTGAATTCTAATTTAAAATTCTATAATCCAAGGAATAAAGTAATGGAGTTTGGTATCCGTAACCTTCCTTCGGACATTCACCTGACCAAATTTGTACACTCTACAACGGTTATAAATATCGCGATCGAATGTAAAAGTCACGGTATATTTATGTGTATTAAATTCACTAATGTTGAAGCAAACTATTATACAATAAACTAATAATTATACATTATTATAAACTTGTACAATGAAGGAAATATAACTTATATTATTACCTATACAGATAAATAAAATTAAATTGTTTGTTTGTAATGTCAAAATAACAGCTTTTTACTATACTAAATGCATATGAAAGTATGTACGGTACTTATAGCAAAAAAACCAATTTTTCAAATTTTTGCCTGTCTGTCTAGATGTTCCGGCTAATCTTTGAAATGCGTGGACCGATTTTGACGAGACTCTCACTGGTAGATAGCTGATGTTGTAATGAGTAACTAAGGAATTTAAAAAAAAGTACTTTTTTTTATTCCGTGAAAAAATAATCCACGCGGCCGTCGCGGGCACAGCTAGTTCTACCTATAACCCCTTAGACTATAAGTAGAATATTGAGCTTAAGTCATCGAAGTCAATGGGTAGAGTCCCAGAAGGCTGGACCCGTTACCTCGCTGGATCGGTTGAAAGATTACTGTAAGGTACGCTGGACCTATCTAAAGGACCAAAAAATAATCGATAAGGATTGCAAACTTGATTTTCTTATACCAAAATATAAATCTGAAGAGTTTGTTTGTTTGATTGATTGAACGCGCTAATCGCAGGAACTACTGGTCTGATTGGAAAAATTCTTTCAGCGTTAGATAATCCATTTATTCCATCCAAGAGCGGAGCACCAATGGAGAATGTTTCGAAATCGTTTTTTTTAACCTATTTCACGCGGACGAAGTCGCATGCAGAAGCTAGTTTAAAAAGTTAATTTAATATTGAACACTGCATTAAGTTTCGGAACAAGCCCACGTACTTGTTAGCCCTATCCAAAAAAATATCACTTTCTCTCAAATACTGGCTACACTAGTTCATTAAAATTCCGTACAGAACCGATTCAAAGTGTCATGGGATGTTCGCGTTAGTACCGGAATCTTATCAGTAACTTCCTAAACAAAGTAAACGGGGACGAAATTGTAATGGAGGCTGCGCGTGCGCATGGGAGAAAGCGGAGACGCTGCATACGGCGGGACGGGCGCTGTTTTATGTGTTTTGAAGTAAAGGAGACTAGTATTATTGGGCCTAAGAATTGTAATGAGTTGAGATATGACGTAATAAAAATGTTATAATTTTTTACTACAGTTTTGTCCGTGGCTACGCCATGTGAAAATACGTAGTTGCTCTATGTAACGAAATCACATTTTAAAACGTATTATACAATTATTTATTATTATTATTTGATTACAGATTTATTATAGTATGGATTACAAAATGGAAAACATTAGCCCTAAATCCTATCTGAAAGCCGAGAAATCTTAAAAATATGGTCGCAAATAAAATAAGTTACCAATTAGCAGTAATGGGATTAATTGGAATGAATTTCGATTAGAATCGAAAAAAACTGAAATCTGACTGCAACTCCACCTACCATCCAATTATAAATTTAAACTATTGTAGGGCCCACTAACAAACGCATAAAAATTTCATCAAAATCGGTCCAACCGTTCGGAGTTCAGTGACATATAAGCAGCCATTTTAGCATCACCGCTCTTCTTTCGGGATTGGGCCAGCGCGGTGGTTCGCGTGTCGAGCCGCGTCGGCGCTGCACGTAGCACATGCACGTGCCGGCATGCGGTCTCATGCGAAATTGGCACATGAATTTTTTATGTTAAGGCTCCATACAAATCGAAATGTTACCCGTATGATTGAATTCAAATTGAGAGTTTTATATCAGTCGATTTACGCTCGAGTGTAAGGCTTGGCGCGCATCAAATCTGCAACAAGCTAGAGACTTGAGGTTTTGATGAGTTTCAATAAGGTACTACACATTTTCCAAAATAAAAGCGTAGGTACTGAAAAATTGTAGTGCGCGCTAGGCCTTAGCTTCCATACAAACAGAAATGCCACTCGTATATATTGTTACATGCCGACAAAGTGAATGAACACCTGGTTTATTACCTTTCTTGGACTTCTTTTGTTTACTTCGTGTCTAAAATTTGCAATAAGACAATAGCCTATTGTTATGGTACTTGTTTATAGCCGCAGATGTGATGCGGATTACAATTTCTAGAAAATTAAGTCGACGATACGTACCGGCACACTTATATTTGTGAACTACAAAACGACGGCAGGATGGAGAGAGGAGACAGTCAAGCGAAGATTACGATACGAGCAAGACGTACATTCGATAAGCAATATAGTGACCTACTTTGCGCGTGTTATTGAATCGTGCAGTTTGTACTGGCTGTATCCAGTTATATTTGTACCTGTGTTATACGTGTTTGTATAGTTCTAATAAATTAAATATATAATATAGTAAATTCGACGGCATATTAATTCGAGTCCTGTAGCTCGTAACAATATCATTGAATTCAAAATGAGTTTAATTTCAATCGGTTTACATTGAAGTGTAACCCCGATATTAGATGGATCAATCAAAGTGAATCAATTCGATTGAAAGTCATAGAACTGAAAGGACACGACGGTATTCACAGACACTGAATGATTCAAAATTCCAATCTATATGGTTAACTTTAGTTGATTCCGGACAAAGGACGCTCGGGATCGGACAGGGGTTTTAGTAGGTATCCCTAACTGCAGCGTGGCAATATTTCTTCACATCTCAACGTTGGGTGCTAGTGCCACTTCGACCTGGCGAATCCCACACACACGGGCCGCGACCTTTCCCCCTCGCGCGGCCTACGGTCCTCAAACGGATTTCCCCTGTATAAAAAAAATATCCAAATTGAAATTAATAAAAAAAGCCATATCTTGTTTCTGAAACAACATGTAGATGATTAGGTAATTACAAAAGCAATGTTTCAAAAATTTTAATATCCATGGCAGTTTTAATGTTTGTTATTGTTTTATTCGCCACAATGAGAAGAAAGGGAACTGAGCCCATACAGTCTTGTATGTATGTAATGAGTTTTCAGTATCAGCTCAGAAAAATTGTAGGTTTTTGACTGACACCACGGTTCATTTTTTTTTACTGCAGGATTTCAGCAGACAGGCAAACGGCCCACTTGATGCAAAGCGGTTATGATCGCCTATGGACATTTGCAAACACCAAAGGTGCTACAAATACGCTGCTGCTCTCTTAAGGGAGATTGGATCACTAATGCCGGAACACAAATCATGGTTGAACACCAACATACATCTATGCATTTCCACATACATTATAAATATTACACGAAAATTACAAATGTATAAACTTTAAAATAATTTTCTTTTTTAATTGTATAACAAACGAGTTGTCTGGAAGTGGGCGCTAACAACTGCAACACAGTATTATACTACAACAGTTGTACGTGCAACAGTGCGATACGAAATTGTTTTTGTACACTATTGTACACTATGTTATTGGTTTCGAATAGATTCCCTAATTCTTTAATAATTAAAAAAGGTTGTCATGGCGACATACTTTAGACCAGGGGTGGTAGCCATCCAGTCGGGCAAATACCCTACCATCTAGCATTTAAAATATTTTACATTCAAATATATGTATTAACTTAATTATTATATAATTACTTTCATTCATAACAGCTCGGATATCATGTAACATACTGTTTTCATGAAAAATATAATATTACACATATTAATTTCTAGAACAACAATAATAATGTTGCATATTATTCAGAAACTTTTACTTTAAATACACAACAACATTGGATTTGTGGCAAATGCGAAATAAATAAGATTCGGACAAGTGCGTGACAGACCTCGCGCAAGGAAAGGTACTGAGACTGGGGGACGGACGGATATGACTGTTTTATATTTTATCAAAAAGCGCTACGAAATGCTAAGAAATAAAATAATAATAGTATAATTCTTAGGTTTTCGTGAGGTTAGTACACATTAATAAAACTAATTAATGAAAGTGGCAGAAACTTCATAATAAAAATCATATAAAATGCCGAGCTTAAATCGTTGTTTTAATTAATTATAAAACAATAATATTACCAATGAATAAATTTGAAAATTTTAGAATTTGACGCTGGATATAAGTCGATAAAAATCGATTGAAAACCATCGAGTTATATGTACGTAGTACATTATACATATAGTAGTGGTCTTCTCTAGCTTAGACCCGTCTAGGCCACTAGAATACAGATGCCTCGGGCTCAAGCTGGCAAAATAAACTTCATAAGCAATTTTTCTTAGATCGGTTCCAACATTTGTTCGCGGTATGTCTAAAACCAAAATACATTCGGAATATATTTGTTTATCTACCGTAGATTTAAAAAACATAGAAATTTTAGACTATATTATGTCTAAAACTTACTAGTCACCAAATTCAAGCCTTTATTTAATTTTTTTTAAACTAAGTCCTAATTTCAATAAACTTCTATTTATATTTAAGAATAAATGTACTATTTACTCTTATTTAGATTAAAATATAGCTAACTTAATTAAATATTATATAATATTTATATTTAGGTTGTATGAATATAATAAATACTTTATATTAAGGATAATTATTCATGATTCTATAATATTTAAGTAAGTTATTATAAGAAAATTGCTTTGGTTACCGCGGTACAGACCAGCCGTGCTAGTGTATCAACAGTCGCCAAAGAATTGCAGCTTTGGTTTGAAATATAATTCAAATGTGTTAATATAAGTTTTAGATATGTAATTTATAAGGCCTAGAAATGAAGTTATAGAAATAAATTAATTTTAATACTCTATATAATATATACTGGAGCTTCGAGATACCATAAAACACCAAGTATTTGGAAACAACTTTTACGCGTCCCCGTGGCCATAAAGGCATGTCCTATTACTAAACCGGTTGGCACTCGGCTGATAGTGTTCGCAAATACTAAACACTTGTATGACGATCTTGGAAGATATTATTAATTTTCTATATAGTCCCGGATCTGCGTTTCACATGACGAGGGAGAGCTGGTCTGCTAAAAGCATGAATTATGAATATCTTGTGGCATCTTTTCTTTAGAATGTATGCATAGGTATTTCAGAATTACGTTTTTTTTATTTGGGATTCCTGACTCTTTTAGTACACCAAGTATGGTTGGTCTGATAGAAGTTTTTGATCAGTATTAGAAACCAGGGCTTGAAATACCGGTAAAATGTGTTATCCTTATTTATGCCCATTGCAGATAACGGTAAAAAATAAATATCGTTATAAAACTTAACATTATTTCTAGCCTTTTTACCGGTGAAAAATATAACGTTAATACTATTTTTATCGGTAATTTTACCGTTACAACTATATTTTGTCGCTGTCTTTCACTAGCAAAGATTGTCAAACAGCACTATGTTCAAAGCGTGCGTAATATTTGGAGCTGTGTTTGTCGATTTTTTCGGTAGTATGCAGTCGTAATAAAGCCAATTCTTAAAAATGGCAACTCGCTTGAAATAACGTAAATATTACCGATACGTATAACGTTATACATACAATTTTTAACGTTAAAATCATAAAAGTTACCAAGTAACGGTAAAAAATATACCGGTATGGCAATATTTTTTTCGAAAATACCGGTAATTGACTACATTTCATACAAAATGTACGGGAAAAGTTTTTGCAAGGTATAACTTTTTAATACTCCAAGCTGGATTGGTCCCATAGAAGTTTTTGATCGTTATCAGAAACGGGATTGTTTGGCATCAATTTTTTTTAAAGTGGCCATTTTCTTGCTAACTGTATATTTCTTTGAAAATCTATAAATAGGGATCAAAATTGCACGAGAAATTAGGGATAGTCATAGTCTAAGACTATTTTCGTGTATTTGCAACGGTTAAGATAGTACCCCTTAATGCCCCGCTGAAAGTTCCCACCCTGTATATGTATTGCGAATAATTATAGCAAAGCATAAGACGAATAGTTTTAAAAACTTAAAATATTAATCTAGAACACTCTCTGTCTCATTGTTAATCTGTTATGACCGCATTTTGCAATTAAGTTATACTTCTAATTAAGAAACGAGCTCTTTTCAGCATAAATCTTGAGTTTTTTCGCACACAGCGTGCATGCCGTTGCTTAATTCTCAAAGTATGTCAATTAATCTTAGCGAAAACAATCTCTTTCATATACATTCGTAATTGCTTAGCAATAAAACTGACCAAATATCTTTTGAATTCTACAAAACAAACATTCGTAGATAATTTACTTTCACCCACTGTTTCTCTTGCTAATACTATTATGGAAGACACGTGAATCTAATAATATACTGTAATAAATTGTTAAATTAAAAGTAATATATTAATGTAATCTATTATTAACACGCTTTGAAGACGATCCATTGCAGTGACAATCCATTAATAGGCGGCCCCTGTGGTTGAGCGGGCTAATCCTTTGCCGGCCTATCTCACGGCAACGCAGAGGCTCCGGGTTCGATTCCTGGTGTAGCAAATTTCGGAATTGAGTTGTGTTCCGGCATAAGTGACCAGGTCCCAGTCTCCCTTAAGAGAGCAGCAGCGCATTTGTAGCATCTTTTGTTTTGTAAATATCTATGGCGATGTTAACAGCTTTCCATCAAGTGGGCCGTCTGCCTGTCTGCTGTACTCATGCAATAAAAAAATATTAAAAAAATTATAAAGACAACGACAAAAATGAGCAAAATTCAAAAGGTTATACATACAAGTAACATACGTTTATAGCGGGATTTCTCCATTAGACAATTTGGCAAGAATATCTGAAATTTAATTGGAAATATGCGTGCATACTGCCAATTCAGGGGCATTTAAGATATCTGTCTATCTTGTGTGAGCATATCGGTGAAATCCGTTAGAATCTTTTATCGGACGCAGGGCTGTCCGTTAAAAGATCCGAGTTATATTCATGTTTATTTCATTGAACAATTCTGAAGATTTGTTTTCCCAATTGCAAAGCTGACAAACAGGGGCCCAATTTTGCTGTTACAATCTTACTTATCAAAATCGCCAGATACTATCGACTCCAATGTAGTTTTGCCGCATTTCGGTATTCCGTTAGTTCCAATGGCGTGCCCGTGACACGCCCCTCTATAAATATTCTTATCAGTTTTCATCAGTGCTATGCTATGTAGACCAATGAATATGATTGTTGGATATCAAACGCATCCATAGCAACGTTGCATAGCACATCTCTGGTGGGAAAAGCTGCCTAAGGGCTGTAATTAAGGTAATGACTCCAGCATGGCCCGAACACGTAAACAGATCAATATGATTGAAATGTTTGGTGTGTGTGTTTGGCTGAAAGCTAGCGGTTTTGGACAATCAATATAAAGTTTCAGTTAGTTTTTATATTCATATTCGTTATACGAAGTCGCCAAATGGCGGACCGCGGTCCGCATCCGGACCGCCGACCCATTTTGTGCTGACCGCGAAAAATGATATTTTTCTCATTGATATGTAAAAAAATCGAAATGTGTGCTGGGACACATATTAGAAGTGAAACTTCAACGGACAAATGCAAAAACGAATCGCAACGGACAAGTGGAAAAACGAATGGCAACGGATAAGTGGGAAAACGAATCGCAACGGCCAAGTGGAAAAACGAATCGCAACGGACAAGTGGAAAAACGAATCGCAACGGACTAGTGGAAAATCTTCAACTGATAAGTGACAAAATGAATCGCAACAAAATTTCAACTTGAAGTGTTACGGGCAGAATGTTAATGTACTTGTCCAATTTGAAAACCTGCCCTTTTTAGGGCAACCCAGCTCCCAATTCTATTAAACAACTTCTAGCGCAAAATCTTACGCTTTTTGTAATATGCACATATCGAATTATTTTTAAAGTAAATATATTTAATATCTGAACTAATATTATTAAGAGGAAAGATTAGATTGTTTGTTTGCATTGAAGAAGCTCTAAAACTACTGAACCGATTTGAAAAATTCTTTCACTGTTGGCAAGCTACTCTATCCCCGGGTGACAAAGGCTATATTATATTTACAAAAAAATTAGGGATCCTTACTAAAACTCCAATAATGTAACGCAAGGTGTAAAAAATACCTAAAACCGCGTGCACTGCGAAAACTATTGATGATAGAATGAAATAATGTACTACGACTTTGCAGAACACATCATTATCTACAAAAAGTGTCGCGACAGTATATGTCTAACCATTATAGTTATACCACAATAAGTGTTCTTTTTAACCGACTTCGAAAAAAGGAGGAGGTTCTCAATTCGTCGGGATCTTTTTTTTTTTTTGCTTCTTTTATGTATGTTCGCCGATAACTCCGTGATTTATGATCCGATTTACGTGATTCTTTTTTTGTTCGACGCGGAATAGCTGCCATGTGGTCCCCTAAAAATTTGACATAGTTTGGCCCAGTAGTTTTCATTTTACGAACATTTTTTTGTTCCCGCTTCTTGGGACCTATATTTTTTTAAGAAGCGCGGCACCATTCGTGGGTCCATCCATACATAGCTAGACACTAAAAAGTAACAAATAAAATTTTAAAACTTCGTTTAAAAAAACCGACTTCAAAAACTAAAATGTATAAAATAACTTATTTCTTAAGCTATTATTATTAATATATATTATCTAAAACATCTTGAAGTCGGTGCAAAGGAAAACATAAAAATTACTATATTTTGAAAATTACTAAGCACAGACTTTAAGATGTTTTAGATAATATATATTAATAATAATAGCTTAAGAAATAAGTTATTTTATACATTTTATACATTTTAGTTTTTATTAAAAAAAATTAATTAAAATGCCGCCGCTATAAAAGGCTCTTTATTTGTATTTTGGTATTAATCCTTATCAAAATAAATTACTTCATATTCAAGACTGCTTCAATACCTTTATATAACTTTTTGAATTATTAAATTTGGACATTCCATTCGAAAGATTTCACGAGTTTAAAAATGTAAGTATTAGACCACGTGACTGTGACACATTTTCGTGAGCGAAAAATCGTAAGACCCCCGTCTATATAGAAGTTTCACTTCAAAAATACAATTGTTCTTTCCGTAATTACGTTTGTTTAATAAATATTTCTTTCTATAAAAGGTTGTGCGGACCGCGATGGTCATTCCATTTCTTAAAACGGACCCTGAGCGAAACTAATTGGTCACCCTGGTCTAGAGCATGCCGCCATAATAATCATGAGTCGTGTTCGGGCATCAATGTCCAGATTCCAGTCTCCTCCGAGGCACATTGGTAGCCCCTCTGGTGTTATAAATATCCATGTCACCACTTCCCATCACGTAGACAAACCAGTCTGTTGTCCTCCAGCAAGAAAAAATGCATATTATAAACAACCCTATCAGTTCTTTAGTATGAATGAGCCGCGACAGCTTTCTCTACGCACACACGATATCACACCCAAATTACTTAACCAAGTACTTTTTTAACAGCTATGCATGTTTGATAACACTCTTCACAACTACGTGACAGAACGTGACTTGAGAAATCTATTTTGTCATTTTAGCGTTATTAGCGACGATCTCAACTTACATCCCAGACTAGCATAATACGATTTATAACATTATTATTCCAATAGCAGGGGAGCCCCAGATGCTAAATGTGGATTTACTCGAGCGTTGCGGCGACCTTTTGGATTGTAAAGAGTAGATGTTAAAAAAGAAAAGAATAAAAGCGTGTACATGTTTTCAACAAAAAAAATAATCGCACAAAAATACTCAAGCGCGTCAGATATTCATTCAAAAGGGATTTTAAGTAAACCCTAAAGGAACTCGTATTCATAAGACTGACGATTTAGGCGCTACCAAAAGACATGGCCGGTTTTTGAAAATGTAAAAAAAGAACGTAACATTGAAATACTCGACCGCGTCAGATTTAATATACAGACGGTTTAGCTTTATGTCCTTGTCGTGCTGACTGCTGACCCATAATCTGACAATTATGTGGAAGAATTTCCTTAATGTAACGATTTGAAAAAAAAAATTGAAGACAAAAATACCCCCACCCTATATGAAGGGTTCATGGTGGACGTACATAATAGGGAAGCAAGGTTTCTCCCCTTATTTATTTTGCCACAGTAAATCCCAAAATCCCCGCTTGGGCTCCCCTACTACAAGTGATAAACGTCTTTAAGCTAGACTATGATATCCATTTCAGCGGAATGAATGGTGAACTTACCAGGCTTGAGCAAAGCGGATCGGTGGGTCAACGCATAAAAAAATTCGATGTAAAAATTACGAAGAAAAATTACACCAAGGTAGAAATAACATGCTGGAGCAACAGTTCAAAGTTCATCTTATTCAGTCTTTTTCTTTATATCTCTCTTAAGACGCCTGACGGTGTATTTATGCTTTGCACCTTCATACGTCAGGCGTTTGAGAGAGACCACTGTAATGCATTTTCATAATAAGCATGCGTTGGTCGCATACAGCGTCAACTTTTTGTCCTACATCTTCGATCTATGTCCAATATAGAGACAGTAATGTATTGCAAGAGGTAAAACCAAACCTAATTAATCTGCTTTTAGCATTAAGTCATCACAGATCCCTTACATAACTTACAGTGTGCAATCATAAATGAGCCATGAACTTTGACTGGCCACGGCGTCAGAAGGTTTCGGCATACCATTATTATAATCTCACGCCTGAGGAGCAAAGCAATTTCAAAGATTCGAACAACGTGACCTGACGTCACCAGTCGCAATTGTCGGTCAAGTATTCGACCGATGAGATAATCCGTCAAAAAAACGTAATGGAAGAATTATGCATTTGTTAATTTCAACGGTTTAATTAGAGAGATATTATTTATAATAAAAATGTTCTACGTTCTCTAGAATGATTTATTTATTTATATAAGTAATTGTTTGGTGTAGCAGGGGTGCTGTTAGACTCCGATTGATCGAGTATATGAAGCTATAAGTATGCGTGATGCAGGATTGTCATCTAGGTAGGTAGGTCGGTTGGACCGTAATGCTGGTATTATATATAATATATATATATATATATAGGACAAGTGACAAGAACCGGGCGTTTCTTTGATAAAGCTGCCGTTCACAGCTATCGGGGTGTTATTACGATAAAAGAAAGGGGTTATATTCTGGCTTAGATTTTATAGATAGATAATCAGTGCAGGAACGGAGAAAGAATACAAAAGAAGTGGGAGGGTATTCGCCCGCCTGGATGGCTAACACCCCTGGTCTAGAGTATGCCGCCATAACAACCTTTGGGGCAAAAAATCAGGGCGGTGGCTAATTCGGACCAGTAGATTCCGAAAATGCAATCTTTAGAATTTTTGTCCGTCTGTCTTCCTGTCTCTCTGATAGAGCATCACTTGAAAACTGCTGAACGGATTTAAATAAAACTCGAAACAGGGGTATGTTATAACCTGAGTCGACACAACACTTCAGATACATTTAATCCCGATTTATGACGTCTTTTCCCTGGGACAGATGAATATAGAGAAAAAAGTGCCGTCGCGGTCTCGTTTTGGCGTCATGGCATCAACGGGAACAAAGTTTCCCTGGCATTACTAGTGTATACAGATAAAAAAATTGAAGTGTCTGTCTTGTTATGTCAACATAACACATTTTAATAAAAACATATGAAGGTATACCTATACCTTACGGGACTTAAAATAAAAATCCATTTTTAAAATTTTTGTCTGTCTGGCTGGACCGGTTTTGACGGGACTTTCACTGGCAGAAAGCTGATGTTATAAGGAGTAACTTAGGCTACTTTTTTTAGGCTTCCGTGAAAAACAATTCCACGCGAGCGAAGTCGCGGGCACAGCTAGTATAATAAAAGTAACCTTGAATTATAATCTTTTCACTGACCACGACCGAAATTTTTCTAAATATTTCTATGAAGATCCACCTTTGATTAGAAAGTGGAAATCAACTGGTTCTAGTAGATAGAAACTTATTTGACCAATTTTAGAACCTGTGCCCGTTTCGACACGAGATCTTCACGATTTCATCTTGAATACCAATTAGATTGTATTGGTGCTGACTGAAAGATTTTGCATGAAATACAACTTCGTCTGAGATTGTCCTGAAAATTTACACAATCACATCTGCCCTACTCCTTGGAGTCGTACACCTGGCTAAGACGCTTGTTATTAGCCTCGAACATTGCGCCCCATCACCATGAAATGACTATCTCTTATTCTGACTCACAATTTGTGAGCCCATTGGCACGCGTATCATGTCATATCATGCCGATCTTCTCTTTTTATTGATAAATGGCGGAGGCAGAACGGCATTTGTTCCCCACAGGACTAACTGCGAACTGCTAATTATTTTACAACGGCAGTGATGCTTATGCTTACTTCAATAAATATATCTGGATTCATACTTTGCGAGTCCACTCGTTTTAATCCCATATATTATGTAAATTATTAAATTTATTTGTAGATAATGTACATTGTAATACATTTATTTATATTATAATCGAATTCATAAACATACATACATATTATCACGCCTTTTTCGCATGGGGTAAGCAGAAACAATAAATCTCCACTTACTACGATCTTGACATACATCTTTTGCTAAATCTACTTTCATTAAGCTCTTCATACATATTCGTTTTTTATACGTGCTTTTCAGCGGATCCTTCATCAAAACTTCTGGGATTTGATTGTGGTAATTATGTCGCGGTCTACCGACACCAACTCTACAATCACAATGTTCAAACCATCTTAACATTCCTATCTCTACTCTTGGTATTACATCCTCTTTCAATCAACAACGTTGCCTTATATATAACATTGTTTCATAAAGAACCTAAAAAATATGTCAGAGAGCGTATTCTGGTAAGTACCATCATGCCATGTTAAAATAACTTCAGAATACCAATAATGTACGTACTTTGAAAACTTTTGTGAACAAGAAACATGGTCTTGGTGTATGCACAGTTGGTATCGAAGCCTGTTCTTATGAAAATAAACGACCAAAACCTACATACCTCGATAGGCTTGCTATGTGTGGGAGTACAACATGCTATTGTCTTCTACTATTAAATGCAAAAATTCCATTTTGCGAAGTATTTTCTTGCGAAGGCATCTGTTACTTACGAGAGATCAAAATTAAGGACTACTTCCCCCTCATGTCTTTATCCTTGCAAATCTCTCGTCAACTTTTTTATAGTAGAAGCAAGGAAGAATTATATTTCCATGGTAGAAGCATTAGCATTCGCCACAATGACAGTCAAAGGTACTTGGTCCATACAACCTTGTCTAATGTATTTAGTTTTTAGCATAGTTCAGGCATATTGTAAGTCTGGGCTAACGCCAAACAACGAAGATCTCCTAACATCTCTAAAGACCAGATTTCACTGCACAGTGCACATTTTTCATTTAGGGCCGATTTTTCAAACACCACCTAAAAGTTATTAAAAATGACATTTGCATGAATAAAACAGTTGTATTGTTTCACTTTTGAATTTAGCCAGTTATAATTTATTCAACTGATCACCTTTATCTGATAATTGAAATGAATTCAAATCGGCCCATAAACACAAAATTCTTATTCAAATATCATTTGTGGAAAATAATACAATACACATGCCATCACTTATTAGTTCCCGCCAAAAAATCCGTGAACTTTTTTATTTAAAAAAGTTTCCATTTAAAACGTCCAGCCAAAAATTTCTTGTGTGTAAAAATGTATTTCACAATACTTGAATGGTTTTAGGATTGTCGAAATCTGTTGACACTTTTTCCATTTTAGAGTGGCGGTGCCATTTTGGAACTAACGGAACTCTTATAGAACGGTCATGTCTGTCTGTACAACCATTTTTTGTAAGAAACAAATGGAAACCCATTTGATTTTGATAAAATTTGGTACAAGGATGTAATTCCATTGCATTAGATAATGATATAGTGAAACCGCGTCAAAAGCGATAATTCTGGATGACCACTATAGCTGTAACTAAAGCAACAAAAAAATACAATGACCATATGTGGAAATAGTAGGTAGTCAGATCTGTAGAAATCATAATGATGTTTTTTGATGACTTTCCATGGTTCCGTAGGCTTTTTGTCAAAAACGGAATCCTATGTTAATCGTCATGTTCGGCTATTCGTCTGACTGTGTAGGTATTTTTTATATAAGAGTTATTTTTCTCGGAAACTGCTGGGACTACGATATGGACGAAATTTGACAAGGTGTAGTACCTAGAAGTAACGCTAGTTGTGTAGTGAAATAAGACTTGGTGTGGAAGCCATTCATATAATGTAATTATGGATTAAAAGCATTTTTTCAGTGTAAATAGTCGTGTGAGGTATCCTTAATCAATTTTGCAAATATAAGTATTCGAAGTCGAAGTGTTTCATAAAAGTGTAATCCCTTTTTAGAATTTCTTTCCCAAATGATAAAAATATAGGTCGTTCGAGAGGCACTTGACCGGTTTGTTAAAGTATCATCCTAAAGACTCATTGGCTCATATTTGTTGATAATTCATATTGTTATATTTCCCATTAATCTATACAGAGTGATTTGGATATGTTTGTATATTTAAAACAATGTCAGGAGTATCTGATTTGACCTGTCTTACATGTACAGGCGCGGAGGTGAAATCGAGGGATACAAGTAAAGAGGTCTACAACTGTTCACAGTTCTCTAACATAATGCGGATTATAAGGTCAATAACCGTTGTCGAGAGGTCAGAGCAGTCCTTGTAAAGGGATTACTTACCTACCTATTTTCTAAAGTTCGGTAAATTTTGGTAATGAATTACTCCATTTTTTTATCTACTAATATATAGGAGTGTTCGTTCACCTTTTTCTATATATTACACGATTTTTAAACGATGGAATATAAGTATACTGTTATACTAAAATTCATGGTGATGGCCCGTGAAGTGTTGCAGTATACGTGTTCTCGATAACAGAGATGAGTATACGTACTTTGTCTTTATTTAGAAAATGGGATGGATTTCATGGGATACGGTTTACGCATAGGAAGTTGATTAGAGGTCGAAGTTTACGTATGTACTTTTGATAACAGAGATGAACATATGGTAATTTTTATCCCGAATAATAGTTTTCCTAGAAATTGAATCCGAAATATAAGTGTTGAATAAACAAGGATAGGGATCGAATTTTCTATCACGTCTAATGCCGGATAACTTCGATTGAAATTTCCTCTACTTGCTACGGTCGACCGGAATACAAATATACGTCCGACGAAAAAGAAATCATCCATCCTATAACTTGACTATTTATGTTGCACAGAAATATGTAAATAAATAATTATAACGAATACAACGAAGTAGGTTTATAGAACAAGATTTTAGTACGATAAAGCATGTTTTTATGCAGAATTATGACCACGGCCATAATTGAAAGAATCCATGATTGAAAGAATAGCAATCAATCGCGAATACCGACGTCACCCCGACACGTAGAACCTTTATAAGTTGAGTTGACTTACAGGTAAATAAGTGACGAGACACCAGAGTTCCTTCAAAACCTCCGTCAACTTTCACTAAACTTCATAACAAAAACGTTGCGCACAATTGTAACAATATTATACACTTATAGATAACTGAAAAACACCCGTATAACGGCAATTTTCACACATATTTTGTTTAGAACTTAGTTTTTGAGCTGTTGATGTTCCGCGACCACTACAACGCTCCCTGAGACGAACGAAATGACTGGTGGTCCGGAGTTTGCTCACTTGCGCGAAGGCAGCACGGCATTCCACGAGCGCTAATAGAGGCACGTAAACTATGTCTTTCTTTGTCAGTCATACCAGACACCAACTAGTTTGAGCGAAATAGCAATGTTAGCCCATACCAACTTGGTTATAGGTATATAGACCCGTTATTCATGCGCAGGTATACGCGGCATTATGAAAAATTATAAATTGCGACCATTTGTAATTAGAAAAAAAAAAGTTGCAGCAATTTGCGTAATTTCTTGTGGTCATAATATTTTTATTACAATACACAATATCAACTGCTTTTGATAATACATAATTAGATTGATCTCTTTTAAATGATAGGATATTGGAACTCAACATCTTCATGATCATAAAATTGCAGAGAATTAGAATTTATATTTTTGTATATATTAAAAGGGAAAGTTGTATTCATATCTTAAGAAATTACCAAACAGTGAGATTCGTGCAGTCATCCCTAATCTTGTACTAAATTCCTGTATTTTTTATAACCAAACAAAACCGATAACACGCCATCACCAAACAAAAATAAATATGTTACCGTCGGTGCCAAGTAAAACATAAAAACAACGACAACAAATATGCAAAATATAGTATTTTTTACGTTTTACTCGCACCGACTTCAAGATGTTGTAGAAAGTAATCGATTCAAGTATGTTTTTTTAGGTTGCAGTCAGTTTTGTTTTTATTAAAAAAAAACTTTTTACTTGCGTACATACCTACTTGAATAACTTTAGGAATAATATATTGTGCCTGTAGAAATTGTACTTCTGGCGAGCGTATACAAGGATGCTATCTCGCGGCTACATCATAGAGTGAGATAGTAACAGCAGCAACAAGTATTGCTCTTAATTTCACTGCGATCCATTGATCAGATCCTGACTTGGTGACTTTGGGATCATTTCGGGAGTAAGTATACTCTTTCGAATATAAAAATTAAAACCGGTGCACAATTGTCGGAGAAATCGCGTTACAAACAATTTTATATGGTTTCTGGAGACTTCCCTGGGAATTACTCATCAGTTCCTGACTTAGCGACTACGGGACCAAATCGAGAGTATAAACTTTCGATTAAAAAAAAATTGAAAATCGATCGACAATTGACGGAGAAATCGATTAACACAGATATAAAAAAATCATACAGACGAATTAAGAACCTCCTCCTTTTGGAAGGCGGTTAAAAATTAATCTAACTGATGATGAAACCACTTCAAAATCCGTTGCGTGGTTTAGGGGGAATTAGGGATATACACACAGAGATGTCCACCACTAACGGCCTTAAGGCCTTAATACAATCTATATAGATCCGTGCAGGAATGAAAGAAGGAATACAATTATTCTGCGTCCAGGCGGCCTGTCGTAAAAAGCGACAAAACAACCCACAGCCTGGTGTTGCGGTATTTGCCCCTCTGGCTGGCTACCACCCCTGGTCTAGAGTTTACCGCTTTAACAACCTTGAGCTGTGTTCCGGCATTAGTGTTCAGGTTCCAGTCTCCTTTCAGAGAGAAGCAGCGCATTTGTAGCACTTTTGGTGTTGCAAGTGTCCACTGTCCATAGGCATTGGTAACGTCTGTCCATCTGGTGCGCCATCTGCTTGTTTGCTGAGCTTGTACAATAAAAAAAAACAATATAATATGACTAAATTAATTTCATACAAGTAGACATAAGTCTTCAAGAGTTCGTTTCGTTATTACATACGGAACCAAAATTCATCACGGTAGGGGGGGGCCCAGTCACGCCCTTGCATTACAGTCCGCCGCGTAATGCAGAACTGTGATTAATGTTGCAGTCTGTATTATGTTTGGCAGGCAATTCAGAGCAGGATGTCACTAATGTCTGGCAAGCTCTGCCCACTGCAGGCTTGCAAAGCAGGGTCGTGTATGGACCCCTTTAATTTAAGAATTCATCCTTGTTTATTAAATAATATTTGTTAAGTATTGACGCATTTCTATAAGCTCATAACAGAATATGTGCTCTAAAGCTATTATTAGACCAATAATTAAATTGCGAGAGTAAAATTGGAACGTGTCTATTCATAGTTCCTGTGAAATAAAATTTTGAATACGACCACTTTTTTCCGGATGAGTTATTAGAAAATTCAATATTATTACATATTGAATACATACTTTTGAACCGTCGAACACGATTGAACCATCTAATCTCAGTTAACGAGTTTAACTTGCCAGTTTTGTAAGCCACGTGCTTCATAACTAATGTAATTACATCAGGTTGTAGGGTTAAATATACACTATAGACATGGGAAAAGAATACACTTTTACATGTTATAGATAGAAATAAAACACCTTTCAAGAGTTTAATAGCAATTACGACTGACGAATTGTATTTGAATTATTAAAATATCTCTTCAAGCGTAATAATAAAGGTGATATTTATTGCTTATTTCGTTTCTTCACTTCTTCAAGTGAATAGCATTTGCCACATAGGATTTTATTAAAATTAAAAAGAAGAATAGTATCTGTTAACTTATCTGAAGTTTTGACCATTATTCTCTATTTATCCTCTAATTTTTAAAGGATTCGGTGCAAGTGTATTTGTGCAAATTGTGTATTGCGCTCAATACTTTATCTTTATAAATAAAAAAGACGTTCATTTTCGTTAATTAATAAATAAATTAGTCATTTGACAAGCATGTATAATTATATCAGTATCATAACAGTCAGTACAATTATTTTTTCTTAGAGATTTTTTGCGTTCTATTAGTAGGTACGTATTGCAGTAGATGTCACTGTTCTCAAATTAAACACCAAGTGAAAGAAAATAATATGTTTCGTTATACGCAGTTGTTTTAATACTTGTTTAAGAAATAATTGATATGTTATTATGTTTTTGCAAGCCATATCAGCTAATAAATATATTTTAAAGTATGTAAATTCTATTCCTCACCTTTTTCAAATTATAAAGCTCTTTTTAACTTTAATTACTGGATTTTTGATGAATTGTCGATTTACTAAAAACTTATTTCAAAGATGTCAATTATGTCAAAACCAAAACGACATTCCGATCGATACGAGTCACATTCGTGAACGTATGTACTTTGTTTGTGTTTTGATTATTTTTCGACAACTTTGTTTGATTCCTGGACTCCTAAGACTTCACTTATCACGTTTACTAGTGTTCTGTGATCACGTTGGACTTACGCATGTACCCTGAACACCGATTTGCCTAACGATTTGTTCTCTGGTGACTTGGATTATGGCTTCTTCTGAAAGAGGTTGTTGTGTGCCCAGATGCGGTAAAACTTGTGAGTAAATCATCCTAACGGCACCAGATTAGATGTGGATACAAATGATGTTATGAATATCTATGTCTTTGAATATTTAAATAAAAGGAAACATAATAAATCACGCAACCGCTAAATTGTTGTTTTATTTACTAATAAATAAACATTTTTTGAAAAGGCTTTTGGGAATTGCAGGAGTTAAATTATTAACTCCCGCAATTTCCAAAAGTCTGATATAAAAATCAAAATAATACTAGACGCCCTGGACGGTTTTCGCCGTTGAATAGTGTCGTATACCGATAGAGTGCGTTAGTATATATATTATGACTGTTAACTCTATACCAGTATATATAAAGTACTCTGTGATGTATATACTGACTTCAGTGACTTCCTTAGCTTAACACTGAAACAAATTAAACAATAGTATCAGATAAATGACATGGACAGTAGTGTTGTTCATCTCATTTTTTTTCTAAATAGTGTTTTATTTATAAATATCGTTCGTTTCACTGTTTGTGCATGCAATTCAAGCCTGTTTTATCGTATAAATTGTGTTTGCAAGTGAATATTTCATTAAATTTCTCTAGAAATGCCTAAAGTCCGCCGTAGCAGGAAATCTCCACCCGAGGGATGGGAGTTAATTGAACCCACACTTGAAGAACTTGAACAAAAAATGCGAGAAGGTAATAAAACCTTTGTAGATCTAGTTTTATTTAGTACACCTTTACTCTTTCTGTTTATTAATTTCTGTATTTGTTCACTAACTTAATCATTTATTGCTATTTTGTTAGTTTTTTGTCATCTTTGGAGGCTTTTCCTTAATAATAACCTCGTAGCCTAGTTGTTTTTTTACCGTTAGAAGTAAAGACACTAATATTTCATTCTTCAACACTAAGGGTTTTTCTTTTTTATATTGTTGTTTTTTTTTAGATGTTTGTTTAACGGGCAGGTTTTTTGAGCATATTAAATATAACAGCTACAATTAAATATAGTTAAAATTAATTATTATGTTGTTAAAGTAGTATAACTAGTAGGGCTTGTCATATTCCAGTCAATAATTTTTATCAATACATATTATATATCAATTTAATGACAATGACTACTACAGTTGTGATTAAATATCAAATGTATAATAATATGTAATATCCAAAGCCACTTGGACACATCTATGTCTTACTCTTTCAGTTTTAATAGAGATAATGAGAAATGTGTTAATAATGGACACCTTTTTACTATAAAAAATGTGTTCAATTCACACTCGGTAGAAGTGAAACTTCAGAGAATGTACTTACAGATAATTCATCTCTTAACTTTTATTAATATAAATATAATTCCTTTAGCCTATATCCATCAACATATTATAATTAAAATTGGTTTTTTTTTTAAATTGACCTATGTTTATTCATCGGTCTTATTGAGTCTCTAATCTGTACTGCACAACGTAAAACTGGTGTCTCATTCTATAGAAGGCTTAGTCCTATAGAATTATGTGTTTATGCCTTTTTAGTGTCTCTTTTTGTTAGTAGACAGGCAGACGGCCCACTTGATGGAAAGCAGTAACCATCGCCTATGGACATTTACAACACCAAAGGTGCTACAAATGTGCTGCTGCTCTCTTGGGAGACTGGAACCTAGTCACTAATGCCGGAACACAACTCAAGGTTGTTATGGCGACATACTTTAGACCAGGGGTGGTAACCATTCAGTCGGAGACATGCCCTACCACCTGGCTGTGGGTTATTTTTTTGCCTTTTATGACAGGCCGCCCGGCCGCAGAAAATTGTAGTATTCTTTTTCCATTTCTGCAGGATAAAGAATTACTTAATGTTTTTAGATTAAACTATTGTAATGTTAATGTGGTATTCATGAAGTACTTCATTAAAAACCTGTCAAGGTATATTTCATTATAATTTACCAATTTGTTTTACATTTCCAGCTGAAACAGAGCCACATGAAGGTAAACGAAAACAAGAATCATTGTGGCCAATCTTCAAAATACATCACCAGAAGTCTCGTTACATTTATGACTTGTTTTATAGAAGAAAGGCAATAAGCAGAGAACTATACCAGTATTGTTTGGATGAGAAAATTGCAGACGCAAACTTGATTGCCAAATGGAAAAAGACAGGCTATGAGAATTTGTGCTGTTTAAGGTGTATACAGACAAGAGATACTAATTTTGCAACTAATTGTATATGTAGGGTCCCTAAAAGTAAATTGGAGGAAGGAAGGATAGTTGAATGTGTTCATTGTGGGTGCCGAGGTTGTTCTGGATAGATCTTTGTTTTAATTTTGGGTTCTTAAATAAATACAAGTTTTATAATAGAACTAGAAAGGTTTATTTGTACCATACTGATATACAATACAAACATAAAAATGATTATCTTGTTTTTATATTAAATTCAAACAATCACATGGATAGAAATGATTTTACATTGGATTAACAATTTAACATAATATGATAAGAAAATTTAGTCCACACCAAACTCATGAACACTTTGCAATGTAATGTGCAATATACAGGTTTTCATACAAAATCTGTTATTGCATAGCCTTCCATAGTAAATTTAGCAAAGATGTTTTAGTGCAGATTGTAATATAAAAAATAGAATATCCTAAAATAAGCTGGTTGCATACCAAGAGCTATGGCATGTTAGCTTGATATCTAAGGGAGTTTTTTTCCTCTTGTGTATAGTTAAAATTTATGTAAACTAATTGAAATATATGAAGTTGTGCTAGTAATACAATTTCAAAGGATGTTATATGGAAGAGAAAACCAATAACCAGGACATAGCACACAAGTTTACTTACACAACTGTTTTGTATATAATTTTCTTTGCTAGTTTACCAATGACTTAGCTTTGTTATAGTTTATCTCATGGTCTATAACTAAAATTGTAATACTAACCTTTAATAAGAAACAATTGAAAATACACAAATTTAATTAATGTCACAACTGAATTATATATCATTTTTTTCTACTTCACTGTTGAATTATCGTTGGTATAGCTTAGCTCATGGCTTGCAACCAACATTATATTTCTATTCTAACTTTTGAAAAGAATCAATTGAAAAAAAAACAACTTCTAATTTAATTATAAAAACTTAATCAACAGATCTTGTTTAACAAACATAAATTTTTTCAAATGCCAAAATCTTTCAATATTAACAACAAAAATCTAATATCTCTTTCTCACAGAAAGACTAATTATCCTTATAATACTGATTTATAGCTAGTAACTTTCAACTTAACAGATTTGTTTTAGGTCTAAGGTTCAGTCTTAAGCAAATTCACAGTGATTTTGTCATTATGATAGCAACAGTGAGTCGACACAACTTCAACCTCTCCATTTCTGCAAAAGGATGTACATTATCTGATTTTAAGTGAAAAAGTCCACCACCATCTGCTATAAACTATAGCTATACAACTTTAATGTGTTGATAAATATTCCAAGTTAAATATAGAATAAACAATTTTCTGGCTATTTTGCCCCATTATATAGCAATGTGCACTTACATCTACTTCAGTAAAAATATAAGTTTAAAACAATAATGTTTTTTAAACTATTCTATGGAGCTCTTATTAGGATGTTTAACTTGTTCTACAGGCATTGCCATGATGACAAAATCACTATATGAAACTATCATTAAATCTTATAACACATCAGTCTTATAAAAGCTTAAATTTTATGGTTATTACCCTGCAATGTTATAAGTACTGATATGCACACAACCTTTGGATTATCTGTAGGAACTTACCATCGAAACTTTATAGGAGATAGTAGCACTTCAACTTCACACACTATGCATTTTAAATTACATTTTAAACTAAACATATGTATAATAACAATCCTACATTTTATCGGTTTGTTACAAAAAGAGAAAAATAAAACAAGGCCTTCTGTAGCTAACATTAACCTCAACATGGGCTATAAAACATATCAGATCTAACAGAAATATTCACATGTGCAATATACAAATTTACTTTATCATTAATATTCTGTAACATAAAATTGATGTATGGAATTCAATATTACATTTTCTCATCTCCTATAAAGTTTCTTTTTAATACAACATGTTAAACAGTAAGAGTTCCATATTTTAAGTGTTTATCAAGCTCCATAATTAGGTCTCTAAAAAGGAGGGGATTCATGTTTTTCCCTAAGAAATACAATATGAACCAGTCCCCAAAACCATAGTGTCGCACAATTCTCGAAACCACACTACGTTTCACATGTCTTGCTTGGCCCATTATCATCCTAATGCGGAGGGACTGGAACATTAGTAATGTAATATGGAACAAGAGTATCAATGTTGATGCAAAGGTAAGAACAATAAGCCAGAACCATAGAATTATGAATATTTTCTCATTAACAATGTTTAAAGGTAGAACACATAGTCTGTCCTTTAATTGTATGGAACCAGAAGGTCCATAGCTTCTTAGCCAGCACTTGGTGAGTTTCGGGAAGTATTTGTCCATTGGATTCACCTCGGTAAAGTCCTCAATGTTAGATGGAACTCTAGGGACGTGAGCGAAGGCTGCAACAGCAGCACCATAGTTACGGAATGCGCCACCCAAAAATAGGTCAAGAAGAAATATTTGTCCAACCTGAAATAATTAAATGGCTTCTTTCTGAGACAATCTTTGCTGAGTGGTTAATGCTCCCTGCTTCAGGTTTTTTGACTTAGTGTGCAGAAAGGATTTTCTAAAGTTTTCGCAACTAGTATATAAACATAATACAACAATGCTTTACCCGTTTTAGGCGCGGTATTTTATTTGATTTTTTTACGTTACTTTAGTATCTGTGATCAAGTAATTAACATAAATATGAAATTCAGTTTAATATTTTTTTATGCAAATTCCATAAATGACTTTAGGGCCTGTCCGCACAGCGATATTTCAGAGCACGATATTTTTCTCGTAATTCTGTAACACATTGAATATTATAGGAGTAGCCGCACTGGCGATAAAAAAATCGCGCGGGAAAAAAATCAGTGACTTGATGCAAATTGAACGCGAAGCGGTGCGATTTATTTCCGCGCGAATATTTTGTACCGTATAAAGTAAGTATGGCTATGTTCGCACTGTGGAATAAAATTCGCGCGATTCGCTCAGTCGTGCAACGTCGCTATTGAAAGTTGTAGTAAATTATCGAATGATTTTTTTGTCATTCTGTAATAGCTACAAAACTTTTAACTGTGTTTTCGTAACTCTTGGTATTTTATGTAGAAAAATCCTTTGATGGGTCTCAATGCCGCAAGTGGGTGAATCCAATGTTCATGACATCTTTTGATACGTCTGTTACGCCGCCTTAGCATTAGATAAATTAAAATCGGTTGTCCGTTTTACACGTGCTTCTCAGTCGAGAACTGAATTAAACTGTCCAAAACAGTACGAAATTTTATTCGCATACGTACTAGGTGTAATTCCGGTCACGGAATTTAATACGCGAGAATAAAAATCTCGCGGTGAAATATCGCTGTGCGGACAAGGCCTTATTCACTCAAAAAAATATAAAAAGCATGAATATAATTTTGATTATATTTATTTATTTTATTGCAGGAGTTCAGCAGGCAGGCAGACGGCCCACTTGATGGAAAGCGGTTACCATCGCCTATGGACATTTGAAACACCAAAGGTGCTACAAATGCGTTGCTGCTCTTTTAGGGGAGACTGGAACCTGGTCACTAATGCCAGAACACAACACAAGGTTGTTATGGCGGCATACTCTAAACCAGATAAGAACACTTCTGAATCTTTTTATATGTCTTTATTATTAAACTCCAAGGAAATATTAAAGCACAAAAAATGTAATATGCTAAGAGATGCTATTTCTCACTATTTTATTCTATTTTATCACAAGGGTTCTATTTGATTTTATGGTTTAGGAACCCTAGAAGGGTCTTTTAATGGTAAAACGTAAGCGTTATTGATAACTTACCACATTGACAAGGTTGAGTAACTCACAGAAGATGAATCTTAGTGCATACACATTGTGAGTGTAAACATTTTTGTAACTGAGATAGGAGACCAGCTCACCTCGACGGAATTCAGACCAGTCCTTGGTCACCATTGGGCCACCTATACAATGATTAAATTTTGGGATGTATTGCTTGATTTAAATACTATAATTTGTGGCAAATTTAATGTTAGTAATTTTACAAATTAATTTTTTACAACTTCTTAACTGCTTTTCCTCACAAATTAAAATTAAAAGCGCACGTTGTGAAGCAGTGTGCATACAACTGATATGTATGACCTTCAAAAAATGTTCTCCAGTGGAACTTATTTGAATAAAACCTTTTGAATTCTGAATTTCTTTTTTAAAAGCATTTTATAATCTAAATCAGGATCATAGTAGCTGTCTATTATTCTAGTGCTTTATTCCTTTCATATTCTTGAATGATGAATAATCATAATAATTACATTCACTTTTATAAAATGGTTGTGGAAAACAAATATTTGCCCCACTCTTAATCCAACAAAATTGATAAATGATAAGTTTAGGGCCCTTGCATAATGATATGATCGCCTTTAAATAAAATTTTTGTTTTACACAAAACATATTGGCAGTTCTTTAAACATATTTAGCTACAAATTTTGTGTTGTGCGAGACACTAATTGTATTTAAGGGAGTTAAATGCGCTTTGTATTTCTTAAATAAATTTAAGGCATGTTATGGCAAGCGGCCCTTAGTTTTGTTTATTTTTGTTCAAATTGATGCCAGTTACTAAGGGATAAAAATATTAAAATGTATCAATGTTGCCACATACAGCAATTAGAAGATAACACTTAAGAATCCTTACTCAAATCAGCAGCAAGAGCTTTCAGTCTGCCCCCTTCCCATATCTTCCAGAGATAGCGAGGGGCATAGAACATAACAGACTGGCCAAGTAGCACAAAACACACCCATTGATAGTAAGTGTGCCTGATCTGTTCATCATCTGCTATGTTTGGACCTACACCAGCATATGCCATGTGTTTGCCTTCTACACCTAAAACAGTATGAGGTCATATAAGATCTAAAACAGCCCTATCATTATAGTAAATAACTTTTACTTAAAATTTTGTTAATTTAATTTAACATTTAAAATTCTACTTGTAAACCATAGTCTGTAGGGTTAAAAATTGATATAAATATTTTTATGTCTATTCCTGGTGGTAAATATAATAAAATAGAGAAGATGCTTTTTGGCTGCTGCTTAAATATCTGATACATGAATTTTAAGTAGTGGTTGGGTGGAGTGGGAAGGGGAGAGGTATTCAACCCCTACTCCAGGCCACTTAGGGGTATCACAAGGGGTAAGTATCCTTACCCCCTACTTACTTACTAACAATGATTTGGAGGGAACTTCTCACTGGAACTTCCCCTTTGTTCTATGACATGGGGTTCTTTATGGAGGGTGTTATAACATTTCTTAAAGATTGGTAACATTTTGACGACACCCCTGGTGTTGCAAAAATCCACAGGTGGCAGTAACCACTTTCCATCAGGTAAGTTATTTGCCTAGTTGCCTGCCTACCTCAATAAAAATAAAAGTTAAATTGACATATCTGATACCCATACAATTACCTGCTTTTTAAGCAAATAATGATAATGTTTGAAATAGTTTTTTAATTTCTAAGGCATAATAATTTTTATTTTGTAATGAACTTACTAGCAGAACTTAAAAAACATTGTTCTGCTGGATTTTTTAGACTTGGTGAATATATATATTTACCTCGGGATAATCTATATATGAGTTGTATAATGAATTTCTGAATACTACAGTGACATCTAGCAGTAAAATATATTTGCCATGTTATCATGATTACTAATTTCATAGAAATTAGTAGAATGATTTGACTTTCTGAGTGGTAGCGCCATCTAGTAGCGAGTTACAAGGGTGGACTGCATAAAATTCTTATCATAAAAAACAGGTGTCCTGATTTTCGTGGCAATTGCTGTGGTTGTTTACATAAAATAATGTAAATTAGATCTATTTGGTCAACTATGGTTTAATCAGCCAATGTCTGGAGGTTTATATGGAAAAATGCATTCTTAAGTGTGTTTTCCTTGAATATACTGTAGGTATTACTTGAATAGTAATTTACTTTGAAACAGGCTAAATACAAAACTGTTTTTTTGCATTTTTGTACAATACATTGAACAGGCTTATCGACCCACTTTTTTAGATCTTAAAGTAACTTTATTATACTGTTGCTATTAGATAATATATCAATCATTTACCTTATAAAATTATATTGTTAATGGACATACACTCACAGAGAGAGATCTATTGAAATTTAATACATATTTAATTCAAATGTTAACAACAGATACAGTATTACAGTATACGGAAGTTGGGAAGTATTTTAAAAGAAACGAATAAGTAGTTTAAGTAGGTATATTTGACTGATTTGCTTGTTAATTACACAGCTTGGGGCTGAAATTATTATTAAGTTTTTAAAACTTATGTGCTACTACAATGTTTTACAGTAACTACTAACATTGAATACTCTGTGAAACGGCATACTTACCAGTAAGCCGGCTTTTCAAAGTGTACGTTCCGTAAATCCAACAATAACTATTGATGGCATCTTTATCAATGTCCTTATCAGAGTCGCTCATGCAGTGGATTGGTTCACCGAAGAACTGCTTCGATGTCACCAGCAACGTGAACACCAGCAGTATTATCACAGTTAACTTGTAGTGCATACGAAACACATTGTTGTCGATACAAACATTTTCAAACTTGAGAAAAGAGCGAAAGGGCATAAACAGATCAATCATTTTAGTTATCACACTAAACTCATACAGTTTAGTTATACTGGTAGGTAGAATTCTTATATTAAATTAAAGGGACTGCGATTAAAATACATTAAATATTAATCTACCCACGAACTCAACGACAATCGTACGCAATTATTTTTTCAGTGACAAACTCAAATTGTCATTTGATCTGTTTGATCATTTCAATCAAAATTTTGATTTGAAATTAGCCAAAAGTTGGCAGTACCGATCGGAAATATAAACTTTTTTTAAAGACTATTGTTTCTAATCTGAAATAAAACGATTGATGAGTACTGTTTTATTGATATAATAATAGAATGATTAGTATGGAAGAATACTATTCTTTTCCCATGATAGTAGTATTCTTATTTTATGCATAGTTTGAAATTATTTGTAATGTTGATATCTCACATTTTGAAGTGAAACTTCTATATAGACGGGGGTTTACGATTTTTCGCTCACGAAAAACTGTCACAGTCACGTAGTCTAATACTTACATTTTTGAACTCGTGATATCTTTCGAATGGAATGTCCGAATTGAATAATTCAAAAAGTTATATGAAGGTATTGAAGCAGTCTTGAATATGAAGTAATTTATTTTGATAAGGATTAATACCAGGATACAAATAAAGAGCCTTTTCTAGCGGCGGCATTTTAATTAAATTTTAACAATAAAAGAACACTTATTGTGGCATAACTATAATAGTTAGACATATGCTGTCGCGACACTTTTTGTAGATAATGATGTGTTCTGCAAAGTCGTAGTACATTATTTCATTCTATCATCAATAGTTTTCGCAGTGCACGCGATTTTAGGTATTTTTTACACCTTAGGTTACATTATTGGAGTTTTAGTAAGGATCCCTAATTTTTTTGTAAATATAATACAGCCTTTGTCACCCGGGGATAGTGTAGCTTGCCAACAACGAAATAATTTTTCAAATCGGTTCAGTAGTTTCTTCAATGCAAACAAACAATCTTATCTTTCCTCTTAATAATATTAGTCCAGATATTCATATATTTACTTTAAAATTAATTCGATATGTGCATATTACAAAAAGCGTATGATTTTGCGCTAGAAGTTGTTTAATAGAATTGGGAGCTAGGTTGCCCTAAAAAGCGCTTTATCTATCTCCGAAAGCGCTATTGTAGCCCCAGTGAGCGAGCGCCGGGGAAATCCCGTAAACGAGAAAGCGAGCAAGAGAGCGAGCGAGGATATACCTCGTCCCTCTAATACCTAAAATCGCGTTCAGCGCATCGGAATGTGCGATGTTCCGAGCCGACATTAATGGAGGCAAACTTAAGTTTGCATCGAACTATACCTCTGCTAATATTTTCTTAACTTTTTGCGCCTTGTACTCGTATACATAATAAAACTACGTTTATTACCGCGCTTAAAACCGTTAAAACGTAGTTTTATTATCTATACCTCTGCTATCCACGTGACTGGGTATCACTGCCACTATTTGTGTTCTATGTAAAAAAAAAGATAAATAAAAATAAATAAATAAAGACTTTGTTAAGGAAACAAATTAACAACAAGTAAACTTTGCCAACGGTTCAGTTTTTCGAAAGTCACAACAAAATTGAACGACAACGAACGGCAAAACTGTTGACGTAAAAAAATAGTCGGTGCGTGTGTAGCGTATTACACCATTAAAATGTACCTAACCAAATCATAATTTGCAGTAAACCTGCGAAAAATCGAAATGTGTGCTGGGACACATATTAGTAGTGAAACTTCAACGGACAAGTGGAAAAACGAATCGCAACGGACAAGTGGAAAATCTTCAACTGATAAGTGACAAAATGAATCGCAACAAAATTTTCACTTGAAGTTTTACGGGCAGGTTTTCAAATTGGACAAGTACATTAACAATCTTCCCGTAACACTTCAAGTTGAAATTTTGTTGCGATTCATTTTGTCACTTATCAGTTGAAGACTTTCCACTTGTCCGTTGCGATTCGTTTTTCCACTTGTCCGTTGAAGTTTCACTTCTAATATGTGCCCAGCACACATTTAGTTTTTTTTAAAATGTTATTGATACTGAACTTAGTACGTTTTTCTTAAAATAAATATAGACGGCCAAATGCTTGTTCCATGCACAATGAAGTGTTCTGTAGGGTGTCAATTTTTTCGTCATTTAAATATAGGTATCGTCATAACTTTAAAAAGTTTTTAATTTCAAAAACTACTCAACGCATCTCGTTCAAATAATTTTTCTTTCAAATATTCTTTAAGAGCTAGCAGTATCATAATTCAGATTTTAAAATTATCTCTGTTTCTTGAATATGAGCTACCTACAATAATTAAGTTTTAGTGGTTTTATTAGGTACACCTCTATGTAGTATGTAGCGACATATATAATTATAATTATTATGTAGATCAAAACTACCGAACTACCTATCGGATGGATGAATATCCACAACAATGATATGCAAGGAGACGGACACGACGAATTCAAACTATTTTGGGATAAAAATACAATCGTTTATCTCAGGTCCCTTAAAAACATAACAGATGTTATAAACCAGTAACATCTTACGGACATTTTGTGCAAAACTAATGGAAATTGGTAAGTTAGTAATATATTATTATTAAGTTTATAGGTACAGGAAAATAAATAATAAATCATTTTTAATAACACAAGTTGTTTATTTGTCCAATTGTCTTAGGTACGTATTCGTAACTGGCCCTTATATCATCACAAACACCCCATAAATTCTTATACAAAATATTACTTAGGAATGTGAAATTGAAACGACTTAACTAAAGTTATTTCCGCACTTAAAATAACACAATGTAGAGAAACCCACGTGAATATTGGCCAAATTAAAACCATGTTATTCCAATATTTAAAAATTGTTTTATTAAATGCAGTGTTTGTTACTATTATTAGTGTTATATATATACATACATACATATGGACATAATAGTGTAATTGAGCAATCTATGACTTTCCTTTCCAATTAATGAACAAATTATTAAAAATTAAATTAACCTAAATATTAAATATTATAACAGCAATCAATGGTATTAATTAATGTCAATATCAATTTACAGCTGCGGTGTACATTGATTTCACGTTTACTCGTTAAATATAAATAAATAAAAAAGTTTATTCCGATTCAAGTACGAATAAGAAATTAGAGTAGGCACTATTTTCTTTGGTATCGAATTGAATAGCTATAAAATTTGGAAGAAAAGTAACCATACCAAATATGAATGTATGTAAATCTGCATTTTAAACGGCGCTGATTATGGCATTGATGATTATTCTAATCTGATACGAGTTTCCAAAAGTTTAAATTAAAATTGCAATATTATACATTCCCGTTTTTTTATTATTTCTGGAGTTCAGCAGACAGGCAGATGGCCCACTTGATGGAAAGCGGTTACCATCGCCTATGGACATTTGCAACACCAAAGGTGCTACAAATGCGCTGCTGCTCTCTTAAGGGCACTAGGGCCTGGTCTAATGCCGGAACACAACTCAAGTTTGTTATGGCGACATACTTTAGACCAGGGGTGGTAGCCATCCATTCGGGCAAATGCCCTACCACCAGGCTGTGGGTCGTATTGTCGCCTCTTACGACAGGCCGCTCGTCCGCAGGAAATTGTATTCTTTCTCCGTTCCTGCACGGATAAATCCCGTTAATTTTAATTCAAATGGAATGCATATATTTGTTATTTGCATAGCCTATAAATGCTACGGTCTCATTTATTACGATAACCCGACATTCTAGGACTGAACCATTAACAATTTTAAATTACTGAACTTACAAAATATTATCGTGACCATTTGGACCTTACACCGTTAAGGTGATCGTGTATTTAAGTAATTTCGCTTTATATGATCAATATTACTTTGGATCAAGATCAACCACTTGTTATTAAAAAAATCGTAGTTTTGATATCGCACATAGGTAAAATAAACAGTACATTTATAATAAGATTAAATTTCACATCTGTAGCTAAAGCTATAGCATAGCCGGTTGTAACAGACTGCTTAATCCAAGCCTGTAGTCTCCCTACATGCGCTTATGTAAACAGACTGCCGAGATGTCAGCACTGTGCTGCTTTCTGTAATCTTTATATATATATATATATATATATATATATATATATATATGTGTGTATATATATATATATATATATACATATATATATAAAGTACAAAAAGTACACGTACAGAAGGATTATATATATATATATATATATATATATATATATATATATATAATCCTTCTGTACGTGTGTATGTAACTGATTCGAGAATTGTTTTGGATCACAACTGGATCTGGTAGGTGGCACTGGAATCGGGTTAGATTTTAATTTTTTTCAGGACAGGACAACATCTGCCGGGACCGCTAATTTCTATGTATAAACGAGCGAAAGTGCACGTACTAAGTTTAATCATAGGCGAATTTATTAATTAAAGAACACTATTATAGGTGATATATAACTAGAACAAAAATGGCGGGCATCTGGGTATTTTCCTTGTGAAATGACTTAACCCCTCCATATGATTTTTAGTCATGTTTAATTTCTCATTCTATATATTAATGCCTAGATAAATAAAATAAAAACTGACCTAATTACCTTGTCACGTGATAACATTAACAAATAAGACCTATAATTTACTCTTAACCGATTCGTTGTATTCACCAAACGCCATATTTCCAAGCGCAAAAATATCATCTGGATCTAAAGTATTCTTTGCAGCCAGTAGTAACATTTTCGCAGGTTCACTCACTGTATCTTTGTACCATTTCCTTCGCAGCTTGCCAACACCGTGGTGGTGTGATATTGATCCTGTTAATGAAACTTTATTTTAATAAAAGACTATTTTACGAGGACCTCTGTGGTCTGACTAAGAGTTAATCAATTGGTTCACCTAGGCTTATAGGTTCCAGAATGAATTTTTGGCAGGGTGTATATACATATGAATAAAACACTGACATTTACTTTAGTCTAATGTAATTTCTCTAGCACAGGAATGTGTGACATGTGTGTATAAGTCTGTCATCTGCAGTAATTTTAATGAAATTATGTATATACGATGTAGATACCACTAAAAACAAGTGGAAGTATACAATATCTTTATGAAAGCTGATGAAATGTTTTATTAAACATTTCTCATTTGTTTTAGTTATCATATTATTGTGCAATGTATTGAAGATAATACAAAGTTATACTTGTTTACACAATCATAAACAATATAAATAAATTACAGTACAACTAAATCGTTTATAATTTATAACGATTTTATTCTTTACGAAAAAAGTATCTCGCTTGAGTACTAAATGGTTAAAGCCCCTTCCACGTGACACGACATAATAATAATTGTCAATCAGATTAGCCAATTTAATTGGCTACAATCTATTTGCTCGTCCACACGTACAAAACGAAGATCGCCAATTTTCATTTTATTTTGTTGCTGAGCGAACTTGTATCAAGTACGATTCTTCTTAACAAGAAACAAAAATTTGGGTTGATTTTGTCTCTAACTACAAATGTAGATGGGGGAAAAAAGACTGGGCAAAAAAATTGTTGTTCAAGATTTAAAATCTCCATTATTTGCCAATCAAATATGAGCCGTCCCGACCAACCTATGACTTTGGATTTCATATTTCTATCCACACTATACAATTCGATTGTCAATCTAGTCAAATTAGTCGTAAAATTGTATCGTGTTGAAGTACTTACACTTAAATAATATAGTCCAAGAATTTTGCAGATATCTTTTCAATAAATTTCACTGTAATTTCTAACACTTTATGATAAGCAAGTTTGTACTCGTGCTCAATATGTAAATAATAATATGAGTTATAACTTTATAAGTAAATAAAATGGACTACGTCGGGGGCCATCTGACTGGGATGTAAATGTTCGGTCAAAGTAAATAACGAAAATTACGGGGTAACAATTTAAATACACATTACTATTAGATTTTTTTAAATTAAATTTTGCGGCTGCTACTTAGATATCTGATCCACAAATTTTAAATAGTAGGTGGACGTAGTGGGTAGGGGGGAAGGTATACTTACCCTTTTCTGTAACCCCTATAGTCCGGAGTTCTTAAAATATAAATTTTTGGTAATCATAACCTCACCTTTTTTTTCACTAATATTTTTGTGGTATGTGATCAAAGGTCTCGACTAGTGACTAGAACAGTGATTCAGGTTAGGTTACGTTAGGTTAGCTCTGCTTCGCCCTCTACCCGCTCCATCACATAGCTACTTAAAATTAGTGTATCAAACGTTCAGTCAAAGATTTCAGTGCGTTTGGTACTCTAGTACGTCTTTGACTAAGACTTAAAGATTTTGCCTATCCAATCATCTGATTCTTAGACCACTTACCACCACAAGCAATTATCTCGTCCCTTGCAGCCTCTTCGATGTCTTCGTACGTCTTCACCGGATTCAAAATGTTGCCTGTGTAGAATCCGAAGTAGAAATATATGCAGCAACCAGCATCATACCTGTTACAACAAATAATATATAAGCTTTGATAGATTTGGCTTGGGATATATACCAGGTGGCAGGGTATTTGCTCTGGCTACCACTCCTGGTCTAGAGTATGCTGCCATACAACGTTGGGTTGTGCTCCGGCGTTAGTGGCCAGGTTCCAGTCACGCTTTAGAGTGTCAAAGAGTGACAGAACACTGGTAGCACTTTTGGTGTTACAAACGTCTATAGGCGATGGAATCGTTTTCCATCAGGCAGGTCGTCTGCTTGTCTGCTGAACTCATGCAATAAAGAATACTAAGGATAGATAGAAGCAGTAGTGGCTTGGGAGACCAACCAATTGGGAAAAACCTTATAGATGCCTGAATCACGTTCAATTTTGTTTTAGTTCTGCATTGAATTAACTCATAAAGTCATTAGAATTCAGAGCATTTTTTTATCTGACTTTAGGTATCTGTTCACGCCCTTTTTGAAGAGCCCCCTATTGCAGCGCTCTGGGAAAACGCGGGAGTTCATTCCATAACTTGGACACATATGGCATGAAGGAGCGTCAGCCATGTACCGTGGAGGACTTCCGAGTGTCTACGAATTGTGGATGAACACCAATTGCCGGCGAGTGGTGGGATTGTAGAAGGGCATCATAGGCACCAAATCAAATAACTCATCAGAGCACTCCCCGTTGTACAGACGGTAGAACACGCTTAGAGCGCAAACGTCTCTTCTATGGCTGAGAGACTCTAAGCCGTCTGTAATTCTGGGATCGTCAATAATCCGGATCGCTCGGCGCTGCAAGGAATCAAGTGGGAGCAGCTGGTACTGGGGTGCACCAACCCAAAGATGGGAGCAGTACTCCACACGGGGACAGACTTGAGCTTTATATAGTAAAAGCCTATGTCCCGGTGTGAAGTACCGCTTAGCCGTGTTGAGCATCCCAAGCCTTTTTGAAGCGATTTTCGCTTTGCTCTCCAAGTGACTCCTATATTGCATTGCACCTCGTTCGAAATGTCGACGCCCAGGATCCCTATAGTGTCCGAGATCTTAAGGGGGGTGTCCCGGAACTGCGGCGCTAACAAGAATAGGGCTTTTCTAGCAGTAAACGCGCAAGCTTGCGTCTTCTTGGGATTAAAAATGACAAGATTTAGTCTTCCCCATTCCGAAATCTGTTCCAGGGAGGTCTCGATTTCAGACACAAGTCGGATTCTGTTTTGCTTAACTTCTGCACAAGGGATGATTGCGCGGCCAGTGTAAAAAGCATCGTCCGTGCTGTCATCTGCATAATAATAAATGTTGTATCATAAATACGTAGTATTTTATCTAATCGTTTTTTGTTCGAGCTCTACATGAATGATTGTATGTTTGGCGTTGAGGATGAACGAATATATCGGGTACATTCTATTAGAGATTTACAACGACCACGTTCACGACCGTGATTTTTCCTGCCGGCGTTACGTGGAACGGCAACTCGACCCATCTCTTGACACGATTTATTGTGAGCGTTGTGTGATCGAAAATGATGACGTCATTAGTGACGTGTTCGCCACGACCACAACGACCGAGGTCGCCTTGTGGAACGGCTAACGGAGCATTTTGGGCGCTATGAGCTACTACTGGAACGCACTGATCGTAGTTAGTAGAGTTGTGACGCTTCTAAACACAAGTAAAACTTACGTTTGAGTAAGCCTGCAGGATATGTGGTACTTTTGAATGTTGCGTTTCGCGCACTCGTCCCGGACGCGCTGCTTCACGTTCCGGCACAGGGTGAGGGTTCTGTCCCAAGGCACTGACGTTTCGAATGATTCTGCCACCACACCATACTCCATAGCCACATCCTGAACAAATAATACAAAACTCTCAAGCTAAGCTTGTGTGTTGTATAGATACAAAAGATAACTCTGGGACCGATCGCAGATACCCATACCGTAGTTAGTAACGAAAAGTTCGTTCACAAAATTGACCGTACTGGGAATCGACCCCTGTGTTTTTTTTATTGCCTGAAGCATGTAAACAGGCAGACGGTTCACCTGATGAAAAGTGGTTACCGTGGCCCATGGACGTTTGCAACAACAGGGGTCTCGCCAACATAATGCCGACCTCTAAGAAATTGAAAAAATGTGTTTCAGTAACTTAATCGGGAAAACGCTTAGACCACTCGATCACAGATCCTGTCATAAATAAACAAAAATCATAATTATCATATACTAGATATTACACCTGATTTACTCTGCATATTTATACTTGCTGAATAAAGTTAAAACGCAACTGTGACACTGTAACATATATTCATTTATTTACTGCAAATAGGAATTGTTTATTATATCCTTGAGAAATATTATGTGGTCTGTAAAATTTCATATCCATTTTTATTCCCTTTAAAATTGTTTTTGACTTTATTAACGTTCTTGTAATAAAAGTTTTCCAGCTGACAAGCGACTTTATAATTTATATGGTAATTTAAACATTTGTTAGACATTTTGAATTATTATGGTTTTTATAACCTCCATTTATTAAATTTTTTATTGTCATGGCAATGAATGCAAAATGTGTTAAATGAAGTTCAGATAATAATTTGTGTACACCATGTAAATGGTAGATAGAATATATTAATCATCTTATTGTTACCTATTACCACCTGTTACATAACACATTCTGGCAAATAATGATTTGAGTTTCACAATATTATAGGTGACACAAAAAGCGTCGACAGTTATTTTAACCGTCAGAAAGAATTTCTCATTTATTTTTATTGCTGAAACACAGCAGATACGCTGACGGCCCAACTGTGATGGAAAGTGGTTACTGTCACATATGAAAATTAGTAATACCAGAGGTGTTGCCAATGTGTTGCCGGCTTTTAAGGAGAAATTGGAACCTGGCCACTGATGCCGGAACATAACTCAAAGTTATGACGGCATACCCTAGACCGGGGGTGATAGCCATCTAGACGGGTATATGCCCTACTACTACCTCGCTGTAGGTGGTTTTGTCGCCTCTTACGACAGGCCGCAGGAATTAGTATTCTGCGTCTACGGTATTCTGTCTCTGTTCCTGCACGGATAAAGATATTTCTACTTAATATACCATACGCAACAAAGATCACGCCAAAAGCCTGTATTCAGTCATAAAAGGACAATACTTCCATTAAAGCTATAACTGTAACCATACGCGTCGCAAGAACCTACACGTCATCATACGCAAACAAGATTTTATTTTGAGATACAAACGCACTTAATAATTCTACTTTTTACTTTAACAACAAATACTTACCCTGAGATAAGCAATGACGAATGTCAACGTATACCCAGTCTCGCCATTCCCAGCACCTGCTGGCACTCCCCCGAACTGAGAAGCGATTGCATTCAATCTCTTCTCTCTATCGGCTACTTCTTGTGCTGCACCCTCCATAAGCAAAGTAACGACGCACAGTTTCGTTGGATCAAAGCCCTTGATCTTTGTGATATAGAGCCTCTTGAGCCCATCTAAGAGGACACCGCCCCATGAGTTTTCAATTTTTAGCGCTTGGCCGAAACGAAACTGTGAAAGAAAACAAAAAAGTACGCATTTAAATGTTGTCTGTTTCATATGAGCGAACGTCACGAATATGGATCCTCGTTTTGTACAATGGCTACGTTCCATTAGAGACTCACGACGACCACGTTCACGACCGCGGTTTTTGCCGTTCCACTTGCTTGCCGGCGTTACAATCGTAAACCCAAGTGGACCGATTATTCGACCCTACTCTTGACATGGGTCGTTGTGAGCGTTGTGTGGTCGAAAATGATGACGTCATTAGTGAAGTTTTCGCCACGACCACAACGACCATGGTAGCCTTAGTGGAATAGCTAACGGTGCATTTTGGGCGTTGTGAGCTACTAGTGGAACGCGTTGAATATCGTTTGCAATTTTTTTTCTGTACGTTGGCAATACCGAAAAGCGCTATATTTGGTTCATTTCCGGTACAGCTAATTAGGATGAAGAGGGAAAGAGATGACAAGTAAAAATTTCGTATCGTGGTATTGTAGGGTTAATATTATAATTTTATTTTCTGTTTCGGAATCTTTACTGATTTGCAGGGTTAAATATTATACTTACACAAACGTCATAGAAAATAAATGTTTTTAAGACCTACTAATAAAATTAGAGTCAGTTTGAACACTCCTTTATGGTTCTCAAAGAAGCGTTCAAATTTTATCTATCTATGAATGACCGTTTTATATATAATTATATATGTATTGTATGCATTTATTTTATATTCTGACCATATTTGTTTTCTTTTTTTTTCTAATGGAACTTTTATTTTTCTGAATATATAATAATATTTATAGTTTTGTCTCTTCTCCGATGACTTTACTTGAAGATTATAAGAACAGATAGTTGTGTAAACAATTTATATCAATAAAAAAAATATCATTAATATTACTGTTTGGAAATTGAAAGTAGAGACTGAAATAGCGATACAAATTTAAAAATATCATTCTGGCAAAGTATTTACCTGTTCATTGTCCATTAATCGTATACTAGAAGGCTGGAGCCGTAATCTGGCCACTTCCCTCTCGAAACGAAAGCCTGACTCCCAATCAGGGAATACCAGGGACCCGTACCGAGTCACCGCTGGCAATGGACGGATTTTTAAAACCACCTGAAATTTCATATAGAGAAAAACAATAATAAAATATAAATAAAATAATCCGCAGACAAACACGCACAATTAATATCCCCAAATTAAGTAAGTTACGCTTGTGTTATGGGTAAATACATAACGGACCACTCTGGGGCCAATCCGAGACACCCAGACCATAGTCCCCTGGACTAGAGTATGGCGGCATACTCTAGCCCAGGGGTGGTAGCCAACCAAACGGGCAAATACCCTACCACCTGGCTATGGTTTGTTTTGTCGGCTCTTACGACAAGCCACCTGGCCGCAGGAATTAGTTTCTTTTTCCGTGAATTACTGCTTGGACCGGTTTAGAAGCCTTTCAGTGGTAAGTTTAGCGTTGCCTTCGAGATTATCCTGAAACTGCACGTCGTTCGTTATGTCGACGCCAAGGATCCCGATACTAAAATTCAAGGGACAAATGAAAAACGAATCGCAACGGATAAGTGGAAAAACGAATCGCACTGGACAAGTGGAAAAACGCATGGCAACGGACAAGTGGCAAAATGAATCGCAATAAAATTTTAACTTAAAGTTTTACGGGCAGGTTTTCAAATTGAACAAGTACATTAACAATCTGCCCGTAAAATATCCCGTCTAGATAGAATAGAAGTTTCACTTTAAAAATTTTTTTACTATACCTCTGTGACAACACCTATGCAACCCTCTGATCCCATGACCACATGTTCCCATTCGGGGCCGCAGGACATCCTGGGCACACGACAACTCTTCTCTATCACACCACGAGGTGTCACCACCTGCATGCAAAATTAAATATTACATAATATGTCTTCAACAGTTGGTTCCTATATCTTATGTTTTTGGGTTTATGGCCTGGCAACTAAGCCTTTATTATCTCATTACCCATCTATTTGCCTTATTACTCGTTAAAAGCAAAGCTCTATACAAGTAATGTCAAGTTTTTATCCGGTGATGCAAGTAATACCATTGTAAGAATTTAGGAACCGGCCATTACTGAGCGGCACGGAATTTCCTATAGCGAAAGAAATACTTAGTAGAATAGATTCGTCAGTTTTTCACAAATAACCACAAATTCCGCAGCATTATCTGCGAATATATAGATGATATAAACGTGATCCGCGTACTGTAAAATATTGATGACTGGGGTCTTCATGATTCTTCATATTATACAGACATGTCCATCTTAAGTTATTTTTATTGTGTACCATTAAAATTAAAATATTACGTAATAAGATTGGACAAAGCATCGCGAACACAGAGACAAGAGAGCTACAATGTTACCAGTATATGATACAATATAAAGGTATCATTTCTAAAAAGAAATAATTTACACGTACTATAACAAAATGTCTACTACTGACTACAACAGCTCCCTGGACCGGCTCAATCAGTGTGAGGTGTAATCCTTTCTCCCCTATTCCATGCTCTCTATCCCATCCCCCTTTTATTCTATCCCTCCTATCCCATCCTAAAACCCCATCCACACGATACGATTTTATTGCCAATCAGACAATCTGATTCTCCGTCCACACGTACAAAAGAAGATTGCCAATTTTAGTTTTCTTTTGTTACCTCTGCTGAACCGGACTTATGTCAAGCAAGAGTTGTCTCTAAGCAAGAAGTAAAAATTTGGGTTGATTTTGGATCTAACTACAATAATGTAGATGAGAAAAACATATAAGACTATGACAAAACAATGGTCGTTAAAAATAAAGCAAATGAATGTGACTCATTAAATATAACTAAAGCGCTGGACAGTTTCGATTCCAGAAATTTTATGACAATGGTGTTCACGAAACCTTTCCCGAATTATGGAATTGAGTCATTATTAATATTATTTAGTAATTAGTAACTCGCCGTGCACATCAACCGAATCGCGTGGTCCCGACTAACCAATGACTTTGGATTTCATATTTCTGTGCACATTACACAATACGTTTGGTAGACGATTGACTTTGTCCTTGGTGTTCCAAACGTCTATTGATGACGGACACTACTTTCCGATCATTGATGTAGCAATAGAAGAAGTTCCGATAGTTGGACCATCTTTCTGTGAAACAGTTTAAAAACATATTTGTTTTTATACTAGTTTACAGAAAGATGGTCCAACTCCAAGAGATCTCAAAAAGTAATAGACATAAATATATCTTACTTTAGTCTGCACGACAAGATCTTCTATGTTTCCATAGGTGTTCTTCTTCATGCCACTAGCTCTAGTCGCCACCCAACCTCCGAGTGTTGAGAACTCGTACGAGTCCGGCTCGTGCCCGACTGTGAATCCACGAGCACGCATCTCTCGTTCCAAGTCTTGTCCCACTATACCTGCCTGAGAATACAGAAAAATTATTTATATTTCCTATGGTAGGTACAGTAAGATTCGTTCTTCGACTTTCAGGGGCATTTTGGCAAACACGCAATCCTCACGAAACCGTCAATCAAATGCTTGTTAGCATTACCGTGACTAAATTTTAAAAAACAGTGGTACACTTCATTTTGCCTAGTCCGACACGTTATATTTGATACACGCATGGATTTAAAAGATCGGATATCAATGGTTAACTATAAATACCTACTTATTTTTTTACGACGAGAACTCTGTCTGATTCAGGTCTAACCACCTTAGCTATCACTAAAAAAAATACAGTAGCCATAGAAAATATTTCTTTGATATAAGTGCAAATATGGCGAAGCAAAGCCAGTTTTATCGGTTTAAATTATAAATAGGAGATATTTTGATAGAATCGTTTCTATTATGCGAGATAGAATTTTATGCCGAGAACCAATATTAATAGCTGTTGATCAAAAAATTACGAATATATAGGTCTTGATAGTTAACCGTCCATATACTATTTTTGGAAAGTGAATAAAACACTAGAGTAAAGTGTATTGTTAAAGACCAAAATGCAAACACCATGCAGTTTTTCTTAAATACAGAAAAATATCTTCCAGAATAGTAACTAAATATAGTGAGTTCTAAAGCATTTCTAATATGCACAAATTTGACATTTGAGGAAAGCGACACTTGAAGGTTATTTTATCATTACTGCGCAACTAATTATCTAAATACTCTATCAGCTTCATCGATATGAGTCAGAATTACAAACATTTATTTTAACAGCATTTCTGTGTAGATAAACAAGTCGACATAAACATCTCTGTATACAATAACAGCATTCTTATCGTGCATTGTATTCTTTATAGTAATTGTTTATTTTATAGCCTATTTAGCCTTACCTAAACAGAAACTGTTTAACAGTTATTTTACGGTAATCTTCGTTTAGTCGTTATGAACTCTACAATTCTGAAACAACAGTAGACTACTATTGTACCTCCGACGGCAATCTTGGATCTACCAAATAAACCACCCCGGAGTTAATAAGTTAGGCTATATACCTCGAGAAAAACTACTTTTTTACGTTACTACGTACTACGTTAATAATGTTCGCTGATAGAATTCCGCCACTTTCTGGTCCAGAGTTGGATTACTGGCATGATTGTCCCTTGTATATTACCCATAGCAAGCAACCTATTTAGCTTGAGTTTTAAAATGTGTGTCTGCTGATTTTTATTATTGATACAATAGAAGTGTGTCTGGAGGTATCGATCTATTGATGATCGATGAGGCATCCTAATTCTACGTCTCGTAACGTCTCGATCTATCACAACGTAATATTTTCTCTACATAATATTTCATGGTCTAGGACGTTATGGTTTAGACTTTACATTTCCTTAGATCTTTTGCCTAGTGATGGCATAACTGCTCTTTAATATATATAATATACTTAGTATCTATCTAAATGAAAATTTATGTCATGCATTCTTAAAATCATTTGATGCAAAACTCCTCTACTACCAGACGTAAACGGGCCAATGCGTGAGAAGCCGTTAGCTGCGACAAGAAGCTTCTTTCTCTAAAAATGTAATATCCGCCGAAATCTAGTATAGAGACAGACTTAAGAAATTATGATAAAATGAGGGATGCTGAGTACTATAGAAAATAGAAGCAAAAATATTGAAATACGAACCTTGGACTCAGAAATGACACATTAGTATTCAGCAAGGATGTTGATAGGCCTGATGCTGTTAATACAAGGTACAGAAATCAAGTAGTTTGTGCTTACCTGTACTCTAGCCAAGAGCTGTTCCTTGTCCAGCCATATTATCGAGTTCATTTCACTGGTGTCCAATACCAGGATTGGTCTCGCCTCATTCTCCGGGCAAGTCACCGATCCGGACACCGATGTGCCACCGCCGAATGGAATGATCACAAACTTATGTTTTGACGCACATTGAACTATTTGGACCACCTGAAAAAGCCAATAGAAATCTTTGTAGCAGCGCAATCTATATATCTTGTCTGTTTGCATGTTTATATGTTAGTTTGTTGTAGTTATTTGCCAGATAATTTTGCGGGACAACATTCTAATATACAAACCCTTGTAAATTATGATTCGCATGATTTCGCATTAATGTCGGGCAAGGATTCGTCCTTTGTGTTAGGCACAATTCTTGGCAAACCGGTCAACTACCAGTTAGTGGTAGTCTTGGGCTGATCTTAGACGGATTATTTCTGTGTATGAACAGCCGGAAGATATCTATAAAGACACGCATGGCTGTCCATCAAGGGATTTTAGTACCAACGCTAATGTATGGCAGTGAAAGTTAGGTATGGCAAAAGAAGCATGACAGTAGTATAAAATGTAGTTGCAATAAGAGATTTGAGAAGTATTAATATATGTAATATGGTTAATAATATATGTGATATGAAGAAACAGGGTGATAAGGGAAAGTTATGGATTGAATGAGGCTGTAGTGACAAGAGTAGAAAAAAGAATGTTAAGGTGGTTTGGGCGTGGATGAGAATGAATGAAAGCAGAACCACAAAGCAAGTGGATTTATGACAACAATGTGACTGGTAGAGTCGGTCGGTAAACCGCGACGTACTCACCATGATCAAACTGAAGATATTCTGAATAAAGATCAGGGAAAAAGCACTTTAAACAATAATAATAGATAAAGCGAAAAATGTTTGTCAAGATCGTAGCAGGTAGCCCAATGAGAAATAGGCGTGACAATTTGTCTTTGTGAATGTATTTCTATTTTACAATCTGGATGAATCAACCAAAGTGATCCATAGAAACACTAACTTGAATCATTTAATGTAATGACATTGAATGATTCAATATAGAAAAAGGACAAGACAATATTCAATGGAATACTGTTTTGTCCTTTCAGTTATGTGCCTTTACAACCAATTGATTCAATATGGTTGATATGTCTAATATCAGTATTAGACGCAAACACTCAACACATGCGCATGTTCATGAAAATAGTTGATTTTCAATAGCCCTGTAACTAGCTTCGACCTTGAAAATAATTTAAAACAGGGATATAATTAGCCGGAAACAAGACTTTCATTACACTTCTACTTAGCAAATTCTTAATACCAAATATTCTATGTTTATTTTTATGTTCAGTTTGGACGTGTGAGACTATCTCATACGTTGTTAGCGTATTATATTAAATAGCCTAAGTCAATACACTATTATTTTTGCTTATACAAGAAAAATCTTAACATGGATGTTAATAGTTTATTAGTTTAAAATTAATAGTTTATTGACTTAGACCTTATACATTTGGGTTGGCCAAAAAAAAATTTTTTTTACAAGTGACATGAAAAAATGTGTTGCTAGACACTTAGACACCTTAAAAAATCTACCAAATATGAGCTCTTGATTTTAATAAGAAAATCGTAATTTTTTTATTCTTTTCTCAGTACAATAGAAAAAAATCATACCTCATCATTAATTGATTGTACAGAAAAACGTACCCGAAGAATTTTGTAGAAAATTTGATGCTCTACAAAAAGGTATCCTATATTTTTTCCGTAAACCTCACCATTTGAATGATATTGAAGATTTAAGTTTGATTATTTTAAGTTAATTTTTTTTTACGCATTTTATAACTCGGCAATGACTATTATAAAACGAGCAATACAAATTCTTGTAGGAAATTAACTGCTCTATAAAAATGGTACCTTATGTTTTGGCGATTAAATTAAGCGTTCAAAAGCTATGTGATATTAATGCTGAGATGGACTTTTGGTGTAAGAAACAAAATAAAATCTGAGATGAGTATATAAAGGGTGTTTGAGAGTTGCAGGCGTGACTAAACAAATTGAGAGGAAGAAGACTATGGTGGTATGCATTGACTTACTAAGTCTTAGTAAGTCAATGGTGGTATGTAATGAAAAGTGATGAAAGTCATGTGATATGTCAATACTGGACTTAGCTATGAAAGGTAGAGTGAGTTATTGGCAATCGTAGTCCATATTGTCTTTAGAGGCTTCGCGAGCAAAACATACAGGTATGTGGTCTGGCTTTGAAATAAATACTGGACAAACAGTCATATATCACAGATCGTAGTACAACATTGGACTTTGATAAATAAAAAAAACATCATAATTGATCTCACTACTTATGTGTATCCGGTAACCACCATGTCATACAAACATACAGTAATTTACAACATCATACTAATCGTTTGATTTACAAAAATCCATCACAATTTGTTTCAAGTAGAAGAACAAACATTCGGGAAAAATGAGTAAAATTTATAATCCTTCATATTGTTGTTATTAATACGCTTTTTAACCGACTTCGAAAAAAGGAGGAGGTTCTCAATTCGTCGGGATTTTTTTTTGTTGCTTTTTTTTATGTATGTTCGCCGATTACTCCGTCATTTATGATCCGATTTACGTGATTTTTTTTTATTCAACGCGGAATAGCTTCCAATTGGTCCCCTAAAAATTTTACATAGTTTGGGCCAGTAGTTTTCATTTTATGAAGTTTTCATTAAAATAATTTTCACTCCGTTCCATATGTACACCGATTACTCTGAGATTTATGATTCGATTTACGTGATTCTTTTTTTTTTCGACGCAGAATAGCTGCCATGTGGTCCCCTAAAAATTTGACATAGTTTGGCCCAGTAGTTTTCATTTTACGATCATTTTTTTGTTCCCGGTTCTTGGGACCTATATTTTTTAAGAAAGAAGCGCGGCACCATTCGTAAGTCCACCCATACATAGCTAGACACTAAAAAGTAACAAATAAAATTTAAAAACTTACTTTAAAAAAACCGACTTCAAAAACTAAAAATCTAAAATGTATAAAATAACTTATTTCTAAAGCTATTAAATATTAATATATATTATCTAAAACATCTTGAAGTCGGTGCAAAGCAAAACATAAAAATTACTAAGCACCGATATTATATAATATTTAATAGCTTTAGAAATAAGTTATTTTATACATTTTAGTTTTTTAGTTTTTGAAGTCGGTTTTTTTATATTAGCTTCATACGTATGTGACGGAATCTTTCAAGTTAAATTTGATCGACTTCCCGGTTTCCGATTGAGCCGAAATTTTGCACGTACGTGTATATCGCGTGACAATGCAATAATATGGTACCATGGAGCTGATCTGATGATGGAGTCAGAAGGTGGCCATAGGAACTCCTGTACTAAACAAGATAGACCCGTCGTGTTTGGGACCTTTTTAAGAAAGCTTATTTTACAATTGAACAAGGAGCTAATACTACGAAATCTGTAAAAATAAACCTACCTACAAATCTCGAACAAGATAAGTGATTTGAAAGGGAAATGCCAAATCTATACCAATATTATAAAAAGGAAAGTTTTGTTTATTCGCATTGAATGGGCTCTGAAAATACTGAACCCATTTGAAAAATCCCTTCACTGTTGGCAAGCTTTTTTTTAAGGCGGGGGAAATGCGTTTCGCACACTACCGGGTCCATTACTAGGGATTAGACCAACGCGACGAGAGGTGAGACCGCGAACGGGCACCAGAGTCAAATCGCCAGCTTGTGTGGAGACTCGACTACTCCATACTCCACTAAAACCACCCTCCTCCCTTGCGCCCCGCGCTTATGGCAGGAAGAGCGTGAGACTTAGTACGAAGTTACGCCCACGCTGATCTTGCTGCGATGCGCCCACGCATCAGTGCTTGAGAATGCCCCGGGAAAGGCAAACTCACTTCGTCAACAGGGGTGAAGACTCCTCTGCTCCATAGATGCTAGATGGCCCCTGCAGCGGAATTACGGGGCCACTATTCCCGGTGGACATAGGCTATAAAAAAAGTTCTTTTTAGATACCCGTGCGAAGCCAGGAAGGACCGCAAGTAATTACATAAAGTAAATTAATATGTATTATATAACACTTTTTATATAAATTCGTGTCCAATATGTTGATTTAGATTCAAAGTGTTAGAGATTTAATTACGACGATATAGGAAACCAAATCCAAGCTTAATCATACCTGCTCATGACACTCCGGCCATATAACTGCATCAGGTATCCTCGGGAAACTGTTGTTCCTTACATTGTAAACGTCTTTTAATGTCTGTCCATGTGCTCTGATCAGCCTGTCCATCCCATCTACGCTCAGCAAAGCTATCCTTTCAAGTTCTTCTTTCACATTAGGCGGGAATCGACATTCGGGAAATTTCTTAGGAATCTCGGGAATGTTCGGTGGTCTCGTGGAGTCTATGCCGAGGTTATCGATGGCCCAACGCGCTAGATGTGGTAACGTTTTGCCGGCCAATGAATATCTGAAAATGGAAGGAGTAGGCTGTTATTTAACTAAAGCACTGAGTTTTTTATTATATTACTAGGTGACCCGGCGAACTTCGTACCGCCATTATTTCTGAATTCCTAAGTGTTCATTCACGTTGACTCGCGGGCGCGGTAGATGTTACTTAGACCGCGCGTGCATTTCGTACGTAAACACTTGGATACTACGCCGTATGTTTGTTTTTTCGTGACCGCGCCCGCCACCCTGCCCGCGAGTCAACGTGTTTGAACACTAAAAGATTCTAGAACCCGATCTCAGCGCCACCAACCGGTTCCAATTGTGGCTGTAAACCATGCCGGGACCCACTCAAACACACACACACACACACAAAACTTCATCAAAATCGGATGTATAGTTTACGATTCTATGAAGGACATGTAGACAGACATTCATTTTTATATATCAAGAAGATTTCTACCTACTAGCATTACGTCTACAAATCTATCTTTGTTATCTCGATGTATACATATATTGCATACTAGCATATGCCCGCGGCTTCGTCCACGCTTAACTTGATATTTCCGCGGGATTTTTCACGTTTGGGTTCTTTGTGTCCCGGGACTCCGCAGCGAACTCCCTCCTTCTCTATGAAATACCTTTTGGTGGGCTAAAATGTATGCGTAGATAGCCTATTTATTGCTATTTTGAGATAACTTATATACCTGAGTGATCTACAGAAAATTTCATAGATAAGTAGGGAAGGGGCTAGGAGGGTTTGGGCTTTACTACCTGTTATTTCTTTGCATTTTCTGAGAACATTTACCACAGTAATGTATATTTTTTCACCATCTGAAAGAAGAGATTTCGACGAACAAAAAGTCCACCGACTCTTTAACTATACTAACTGCTCACTTTAACTGATATTTTGACGCGAGAATTTTCGATCGAATATTAGGGTGTTTTTTGATATTAAGTCAAAATAAGGTGAAAATATAAATAATTTAAATCATAAAAATTACAGTGGGTTTGGGACATAAAGGGCACGTTTTACCAAATTTCGTGAAACAATATTTTTGTAAAAGATAACAGTAAAAAACCGAAAACTTAGTTATTCGAATTTTTCACATAAATTTTGATGTTATGTGAAAAAAGTGAAGTACAAAAGTTGTAGATCTTTTTATTACCTAGAACATTGCCATTTAACTTTTTTTCCATAGAAAAATCCGGAAATCGAGATAAACCGTTCTTCACCCTTAAAACTCACCCCCCCTTCCGCTTCCCGACTTCAGATCGCCCGTAAATTATTTTTCCTTTCATTTTTGTTATATTCTCTTCCTTTTTCAATGGATTTCATCCTACTATTATTTTTTTCCTTTTTTTATCATTTTCACAGAGATTAGCACTGGTCTATATATCTCATACTGTGAAACTTCTGACGGGAAATATAAACACAACTAAATGATTAAGTCTAAATACAAATATAACATTCCTTTTGAATCTTATTAATAAGTCTACTAACTACTGATCACTTAAATATTTGTTCCGAAGAATTAAAAACGTCTATTATAAATGCTGTAAATGAAATAAATAATATTACTGTAAATGCTAAATTTTATAATCAACTGCCTTAAATCAATTATAGCGACGAAAACCAGTATACCTATAGAAATTAAAAATCCTTGAAATAGCAGTAGGTTGATTATGAGCTAACACTAACTTTTATTGCAGGATAAATATTGAATCTGGAGTAATAATGTGACACAGCAAAACGAGGAGAGCCAACATGGACTGACAGTAAAACAAAAACAATAATGATTGGTGCCGTTGTTTGCCATCACTGTAGTTGCGTTTGACAAACAAGCAAACAACTTAGGTATATAGTTATGCTTGTGATTATTGAATAAGGCCTTGTTTTCCAATAGTGTTGTTAAATCTAAATGCCAGGTGGTAGGGCATTTGCCCGACTGGATGGCTACCACCCTTGGTCTAAAGTATGTCCCATAACAACTTTGGGTTGTGTTCCGGCATTGGTGACCAGGTTCCAGTCTCCCTTAAGAGAGCAGCAGCGCAGCGTTGTATGTGTATGTGTTATAGTTTGTTTTTATATAATTTTTTATATTATATTATTTTTTATATTTGTTTGCAATAGTACTCGTCATTTTTTTTTTGTTTTGTGTCTGTTTCGTTTTGTTTATCCGTAATTGTATTGTCTTATTTATAAGTACGTTTTGTTGTGTATGTAGTTCTGAATAAATATTTTTATTTATTTCTTTCTTCTACCACAGCCCTTTGCCTTTAAATGTAGATTTAAATTAAATTTTATGCGTGCAGGGAGGGAGAAAGAATACTAATTCCTGCGGTTGGGCGGCCTGTCGTAAGAGGCAACGAAACAACTCACAGCCACGTGGTAGGGTATTTGCCTGTCTGGATGACTACCTCTCCTGGTCTAGAGTATTTTTTAATTTATTTTTATTGCAGGAGTTCAGCAGACAGGCAGACGGTCCACTTGATGGAAAGCGGTTACCATCGCCTATGGACATTTGCAACACCAAAGGTGCTACAAATGCGTTGCTGCTCTCTTAAGGGACACTGGAACTTGGTCATTAATGCCGGAACACAACTCAAGGTTGTTATGGCGACATACTTTAGACCACGGGTGGTAGTCATCCAGTCGGGCAAACGCCCTACCACGGTTGTTTTGTCGCCTCTTACGACAGGCCGCCCGGCCGCAGGAAATTATATTCTTTCACCGTTCCTGCACGGATATGAGTATGCCATTAAACCACCTTGAGTTGTGTTCCGGTTTTAGTGGCCAGGTACCAGTCTCCCTTTGGAGAGCAGCAGCACATTTGTGCACCTTTGGTGTAGCATATAATAGGTACAAAAGGGTGGCACTAGCATGCCCACTCAGAACTGGTGCCACGCTATTAAAAAGCCGGCAGGCGTGGGCATCACACGGCTAAGTCATAACCGGACGAGCTCGCTGGAACCCAGCGGCTCCGCGTTTCATGCTCGAGGCATGTTAAATTTCAGAAATGAACTTTCTGTTATTTACTATGGTCTGGGTATCTGGGACCGGTCCTAGAGGCCGCAATAGGTTGGTAACCGCTTTCCATCAGGTGGGCTGTCTGCCTATGTGCTGAACTCATGCAATAAAATAAAGTGCCTAAAGAAGTTTTCATTTCAAAAACTGAGGTATGTTTGGAAGTAAATTTTTACATTAACCGATAATATTGACATTATCACATTCGGCTACACATTAGTAAGCTGCGCGTCCTCCGAATGTTTGGTTAGCCTGTTTGCTTCATCGTGTAATGTTTACAAGGGTGCCAACTTACGTAACTAAAATGTATATTTAACACACCTAAAAGTAACAAGATATATTACGTTCTGTTTATTATTTTTAGCCACCATAATTCCACATTTTGAGCATGTATTGTATTGTTTGAAATTTCGTATAGAAATTAATCTAACCAATTTTCATATTAATGAGTGTACTTACTCCTAATACATTTTTACTATAGTCATTAAAATATAGCTCGATTAGAATGACAGCTTTCAAACTGATGTGACTTGTGCTGGGAAAGTACTGATCAAATCGATATATTAAATAAAATTGGGTATTTGACACATCTAAAAAAAACAACTAAAATAATAAACATCAAAAACAGCGTTGAAATACCTTTTCAGCATTTTACTTTTAAAATAGTTTTAACTAATGTTTAAAAAATAATTAATAAGCTATTTTGTTAGAATTGTGGCGTCATAACGCAGTAAGTCCATCCATACAAAATCTAGGAGGCTGTTACGTTTTGTATGACGATAAAAGTATCTTTGTTGACTTGACTGTCAATTAAACAATAAAAACACAGTCATAATAAATTTATTTACTTAGGCCCGTTTTCTATATCCTGGTGGTCGCTTAGTGTTCGAAATTCAACAATAATTTTTCTTTTTTATGGCAGGAGTTCAGCAGAGAGGCAGACGGCCCACGTAATGGAAAGCGGTTACCATCGCCTATGGACAAATGCGCTGCTGCTCTCTTAACGGATACTGGAACCTGATCCCTTATGCCGGAACACAACCCAACGTTGTTATGGCGGCATAGTCTAGACCAGGGGTGGTCGCCATCCAGTCAAGCAAATGCCCTACCACCTGGCTGTGGGTTGTTTTGTCGCCGCTTACGACAGGCCGCCCAGCCGCAGGAAATTGTATTCTTTCTCCATTCCTGCACGGATAAAATTATATGGTGTAGACAGGGATGATCGCCTGTCAGTGTCACGCCATATTTACATTAAATTTGTCAAAGGGCCTCTACGTGTTGGCCTTCCCATGGCCCCACGCAAGGCCTCCAAAAGAAAAAAGTTTAACAATGCTAGAAAATATCGGTTTAGAAGTGTCAGTGGAAAAGACAAAATTAGTAGAGGGCGAAAACGCAGGACACAGATCTGTATTAAAATTAACGAAAAATCTTTCAACCTTGAAGAAAACGTAAAATACTTTGGAGTTTGGGTGGACCGTTCACTAAAGTAGAAAAAACACATAGATGAGTTATTTGAAAAGACCTGCAAAACTTTAAATATTCGTAAGATTCTGGCTGGTTCCGCCTATATATATCTTTAATACGAAGCAGATTGGACTATTGCTGCTTCCTGTATGACAGCAGTGCGAACACACATCTTCTTAGACTAGATAAGTAACAAAATCCATCACTTAGGGTGATTGGAGGTTTTATTCGCAGTACACCTATTCATGTAATGGAAAGTGAGACATGCATTCCACCTTTACATTTAAGACGTCAATTTTAAGCATATAAATTTTATCCAAAATCTTTCTCAAAAACCAAAAATAATACCACACAGCTTCTACATAGATTACACGTGTCAGTTAGTAATAAATATTGGCAGAACAGGAAAAACCGTTGCTATCTTGTGTATATAGTACAGTTAGAAATGATAAAATACATTCTTCAAACCCTTTATTGTTGTATTCCTCAGATTCATGAATATTAACATTAAAGAAGTAATAAAAACAAATATAGACTGTATTAAAACTAATAAAAGAAATTATAATAACGACATACTTAAAAATAAGCTTATAGAAGAACTAAATAACGAATATGATGATTGGATTAAAATATTTATAGATGGTTCAAAAACTTCAAATCGTGAAGGATGACATGCGTGCCAATTGTCTCAAAACGGGGGATGCCGAAGACCGCCCGAAGTGAAGTAGAAAAAGTAGGAAAGCGGACCCTGGGCGTCGGAGTGAACGCTCCGAACGCAACCGGGTTTTAACGCTCGGATGATGATGATGATGGTTCAAAAACTTCAAACTCGATAGGAGCTGCATGGTATGATTCAAGGTATAGGATACATGAAAGTTTTAAAATATTGTCTAAAGTAAGCAACATGACGGCAGAATTGTTTGCAATTTCACAAGCACTTTCGCATATAGATACAAATAATTACAAAAGAGTAGTTATATTCTCTGACAGTAAAAGTGGTCTACAGCATTTGGCTCGATGCATCTCTGGCTTCAGAGGACTATCGATAGCCTATTCAATACTATTCAAGATTTCTGAATTCAATTCCGTCGCATACAAGTATTGCTGGTAATGAGAAGGCTGATATGCTGGCAAAAAGCGTGTGTCTCGAGGGCTCCGAAATATACATTGTGCCTAATTTCACAGAATTTTTTGGCAAATATAAAGAAAAGTGCTATACTGAATGGAAAGAGTATTTTGACAGAAGATCGTTGGAAAAAGGACTGTGGTATAAGGTTATTGTTTATCAGCCTCCTCGGGTTCCATGATACATGCATAACACTATAAGCAGGCACCAAATTAAAGTTGCACATAGGTTACGTTCCGGCCGGTTCCGGACACATTCCATTGAGAAAGTTTGGGTTCTTAATGAAAAAGTCTGATTCCGAAAATTGTTTAACTTGCAATATGGTTGAAGATGTAACCCACATTCTCATGGAATGTGTTCGGAACGAGGCATCCAGAATTAAGTTATGCGCGGAGTTAAGTCTGGAGAGATTGGACTTGTGCACCATATTTAATATTTTGGCCTCCCCTGCCTCTCAAGAAGCTAGATCTATGTACAAGTTTGTGATGAGTTCCTTGTCCGCGAGGAACTGATCACAAATATTGTCACATACACTATGGATTCATATCAGTTTAATGTTAGTTTCATTTAAGTTACAATAAATTAATAAAAGGTACGATGGGGCTGACATAACCTAAACGGTTCAAAGACCCTTTAAAAAAAAAGAATAAAAAAAAATAATATATATATATTTTAATTAATATTTTCTTAAGTTTTCGCGACATGTATACACAATAAAACTACATTTTAACGGTTTTTAAGGTATTACCGCTCTTAAAACCGTTAAAACGTAGTTTTACTATACATACACCGATTTTAAATGGTTCTAGTCATCTAGACCTATGCTATGTTTCATCGTCTAATCACTAGCAAACTAAATAGGTAATAACGAATCTTATAATCCAAGAAATACACAGTTATAATCACAACCTATTGTGTATTATAATAACCTTTTATTGAATTCCAACACTTTAAGGAATAAATTACGACTGTTTCATTCGTAACATGCTAACTAATAAATCTATAAATAAATAGTTGACAACCCTCGTAAAATCCTTAGTGAACAAGGTGCGAAAAACAGCGTTGAACAAAAGTTACAAATGTTAACATCTACGTGTTAAAATTAACAAAATATTATTACTGAGAATGACTTCTCAGGACTATAAAATTACTTTTTTGAAGTGGATAACTTCTTATGGGAGGGTAAACCGCATCGTTACGTAACGCATAACGGCGCCAGTCTGTCTGGATTCCCTTTCTCTCACGGCAGCGGCAGGTACCTCCTCTCTCACTCTAACCCACAGCGCTAGCCGTATTTCGGTAATGAGATTAAATAATTATACTAATGTTGTACATATACAAAATTCTAGTGTATGTGCATATTCAAGAATTGTAACTAAGAATAAAATATATTTTATAATCAATAAAAGATTTTATTAATAAATAACCATTCCTTACATTATCATTTTAAGATACCTAAAATAACCTAAGCTTTTCTCAAGTTAAACAATTTTAATATTTCTAATTGTTGAAACGCTCGGAATCATGAACATCGTAGAAATCAATATTTTAAAACAAAGTCAATAACAATTTATTTTTTAATAATATATAATAACCAGTCGACCCGTCGACGTCGTGTCGTACGCCTGTGCAAGGTCGCCAGTAGGCGCTGGACGAGGAAGTCAGAGGACAGAGATGAGTGGCGTCGATTTGGGCCTACGTCCAGCACTGCACTGCGAGTGGCTGACGACGTGCCCACTTCGCTGGGCGCCATACATTTTTACTTTTGTGATTTTAATAATCACAGTGAAATGTAATAATAGCCTGTGTCACTCGGGAATAATTTAGCTTTCTACTGGTGACAGAATTGTCAAAATCGGTTTAGTAGCTCAAGATTACTTCCTACAAACAAACTCACAAACTTTACTTTAGTATTATATAAAGAGTTATATAATACTAGCTTCTGCCCACGACTTCGTCCGCGTGGATTTTTTTTTTCATAAAAAGTATGTTACTTCTAATACCTCCAAGAATATGTGTACAAAGTTTCATGATGAACGGTTGAGTAGTTTTCGCGTGAAAGCGTAACAAACAAACTTACATTCATTCACATTTATAATAATATTAAGTAGGGATTATCTTCTTCTTCAGCCAATTTCCATCCACTGCTGGACGTAGGCCTCCCCAAGTACGCGCCACATATCCCGGTCTCCCGTCTTCCTCATCCAGCCACTGCCGGCGATCTTGCGCAGGTCGTCGGTAGTTAGGGATTAGTAAAGATATATTTATATATTATCCGTGCAGGAACGGAGAGAGAATACAATTTGCTACGGCTGGGCGGCTTGTCGTAAGAGGCGACAAAATAATCCACAGCCAGGTGTTAGGGTATTTAACGGACTGGATGGCTGCCACCCCTGGTTTAGAGAATGCCGCCAAAAATGTCCATAGCTGACGGTAACCGCTTTCCACCAGGCGGGCCGTCTGACTGTCTGCTGGTCTTATGCAAAAAAAAAACCTTTGGGGCTGTCGAGTTTGTACAGTCACGGAACGAAAATGTTCGTCGCCTCACCGTAAACGACGTTTACTTGCACGAGTACAAGAAACAATACTGCCATTTTGATCAATTTTACGCTTGTAAAATATAGAGACGTGAAAAAAGAAATATGCGATGTTGACAATGACAAACGCTAAGATTACCATTTATTACAATGTTAACAGTATTGTTTCTTATACTTGTACAAGCAAAAGTTGACTTTTAGGAGAACCATTTCATTTCCGCAACTATACATAGATAGCTGCAACAAAATATTGAAAAATACAGTATTTTTACACTGACTTGAAGATGTTGTAAAAAATATGTTTATTTTGTCTTTTAGTTTTTCTTGAAATCGGTTTCTACATATTTGTTAGACTTTTTTTTAGGAATTAAAAGAGCAATTTTATCTTAACATTTTAAGATTGGTGTAGTTTAGATTCAATACTTTTTTATGGTTTATGGAAGCTCACCACCTCTACGGAACCCTTCAGAGTTCATGATCTGCCACGCACTTGTCAGATTTATTTGTTGGTTGATCTAATCTTTGTAAATATGACAAAGTAACAATACAAACATCACATTAGCGAAGGTGTCGTAAAACAAACATCATGCAAGGACTTCATACAATGCCATAACAACTGTTCTACGTCAATGATTAATTATATAGGTACGAATTCAAACAGTGGAGGATTTAGGCTGCCTTAAGTCCCGTTTGAAACGCCGACCTTAATAGATTTCCCGTAAAGTAAGAGCTCGGGACTGCTAGACCGACTTCAAAAAAGGGGGAGGTTCTCAATTCGTTGATTTTTTTTTAATGTATGTTAACCGATTACTCCGAGATTTATGATCCGATTTACGTGATTCTTTTTTAGTTCGAGGCGGAATATCTTCCAATTGGTCTCCTAAAAATTTAACATACTTTGGCCCAGTAGTTTTCATTTTATGATCATTTTTATGAAAACATTTTTCATTCCGTTCCATATGTAAACCGATTACTTTGAGATTTATGATCCGATTTACGTGAATCTTCTTTAGCTTGATGCGGAATAGTTTCCATTTGGTCCCCTAAAATTGAACATAGTTTGGCCCAGTAGTATTCATTTTACGAACTTTTTTTGTTCCCGTTTCTTGGGACCTATATTTTTTAAGGCGCGCGGCTCCTTTCGTAGGCGTGCCCATACACACGTGCCCACACTAAAAAGTAACAAATAATAAAAAAAACTTCGTTTAAAAAAACCGAGTTCAAAAACTAAAAAGTATAAAATAACTTATTTCTAAAGCTATTATTAATTATAATATCTTATTTTTAATATATATTATCTAAAACATCTTGAAGTCGCTGCAAAGTAAAACATAAAAATTACTATATTTTGTTTGAAAATTACTAAGCACCGACTTTAAGATGTTTTAGATAATATACAATGACGGACTCATAAACTGCATCAAAGTAATAGACGACTTTGAAATAAATATTTTAACCAAGTATGCAAACTTTCTATACAGATTTAAATTGGAACCTCTAGATTGGTTCCTGAACTTTAAAACAGCGTAGGGTCATATCCTTAAGTTTATGTTTGTGTACTGGAAAGGACCTTAAGACTTTTTTTGAAGAAAAACAGAAATTTAAGGAAAATTGGTTTAATTAAAAAATTGGTTTTAACAATAGACACAAACTTTATGCAAGGGTTTATTTATGTTTTAATAAGGTGTATTACCTCCACGTGCCCTTATTACGGATTCTAATTGGTTCCGCATAGATTTTATTAGGGTTATTAAAAGATCTTGCGGAATATTGTCCCATTCTTCTGAAAGTGCTGTTCTTAGTGATGCCACTGTCGTGGGCAAAGGGTTTCTCGCATATACAGCTCTTTTTAAATTGTCCCAAACATGCTCAATGGGATTAAGATCCGGTCTGCGTGCTGGCCAATTCATTGTACGTATCCCAACCTCTTCGCAATATTGTCGAACTTGTGCAGCAGCGTGCGGCCGGGCATTATCCTGCATTAAAGTAAAATTTTCGCCTATGAATCCCATGTAAGGCACCACGTGATCTTCTAAGATCTCTGTTATGTAGCGATGTGCAGTCAAACCCCCTCTATTACCGTTTTGACGGACCATGTCTATGAACACAAGTTCTGTTCGCCCGTTCATCGATATGCCACCCCAGACCATACACGAACCGCCTCCAAAAGGAACACGCTCCTCAATGCAACTTTGAGCATATCGCTCCCCACGTCGACGATAGACTTTTCTGCGACCGTCTGCACCATATAAACATGTCCTACACTCGTCCGTGAAAAATACGGAGGTCCATTGCTCTTCTGTCCAATTCAGGTGATCACGCGCAAATCTTAAGCGAGCTTGTCTGTGAGCTACAGACAACTTTGGACCATCTGCTGGTCTAAAAGGGGTGATATCCGCTTCCTTTAACCTTCTTCTTATTGTTCGTGCACTCACGTTTACTCCACGCACTTCATGAAGCTCTGTTTTGATGTTAACAGACGTGAGGAAACGATTTCGCAGGGAAGTTGTAACAATAAATCGGTCATCACGACCGGTGGTTGCTCGAGTCCTGCCTGTACCACGTCTCCTTCTGTAAGAACCTGTCTCCACAAACCTTCTGTATATTCTAGAAACCGTAGACTGGTTTAAATTTAAATTTCTACCAATCGTTCGTTGATCCAAGCCCTCCCGCACCAATGCTACAATTTGAGCCGCTTGTTCGGACGAAGTATCCTTATTATGGTTCAAAAACTCTCGATGAGTTAAAAAACTAACCCAACAATTCTGCTGGTAACAATAATTCAATTGACAAAAGAATAAAAAATCAATGAGAATCAATTTAAAACTTTGCTATAAATAACACGCAAATCTGATACTACGAATAAATTTTCTTTTCCCGGCTATATTCATTTGTTTTACTGCAGTTCTATTTTTAAATTTTCCTTTTTTTGAGATTAAGAGCCAGTCTCTCCATATTTATATAATTTAATCTAAAAAGTTTGCATACTTATTTAAAAAAAACATTTCAAAGTAATCCTGAACTTTGATGCAGTTTATGAGTCCGTCAGTTTATATTAAAAATAAGATATTATAATTAATAATAGCTTTAGAAACATTGATATAAAAAAATATCCTTATATATCAATGTTTAAAGATAAGTTATTTTATACTTTTTACTTTTTAAAGTCGGTTTTTTTATTATTATATAAAACCCGAAAGTTTTTCTATGCATGTCCCCTATACAGATAAGAACGACCAGCGACTATAAGAGTTTGGGTTATGGTTACTTGGGCAGGTAACAGGGAGTAAAGGTGTATAATATATTATCTTAAATTCGCTAAAGTATAAAGCTCAACTTTTTTATTGTTTCTTCGGAATAACTTTAGAAATCTCGTCATCCATTGCCGGACACTTATGACAGTTGCTACCCCTCCCAGACACCCCTAAACTTGAATAAATTATATTTTCGTTATAGTATAAAAGCTAAATTTTATATATGTTACTTGAGGACCTACAAAAAAATGTTACCTCAATAGTCGGACAGTTTTAGTGGTTTTTACATCTTGCCAGACACATTGAAAGTCCGCTGTAGGTGCCGGGGTGTATTAGGATTTTTTCTCTCACTTAAAAGCGTTACGGCCGCTTGGAGTTAGAGTAGACGTGGTGAGAGGCTGTATAATTTTAGAGTAGATTATGGATGTTTTATTTGGTTCCGGATCGAATTCAGTTTTTTTGTTTCATAAAATAAAATATGTTTATATAAAAATGCATTCATTAAAATGTAACCTAGCCAACTCATCATTTGCAGGAAACTTGCGAAAAATCGAAATGTGTGCTGGGACACAAAGTAGAAGTGAAACTTCAACGGACAAGTGGAAAAACGAATCGCAATGGATAAATGGAAAAACGAATCGCAACGGATAAGTGGAAAAACGAATCGCAACAAGTGGAAAACACGAATGGGAACGGACAAGAGGCAAAACGAATCGCAAAAAAAAATTAACTTGAAATTTTAAGGGCAGATTACAGTACTTGTCCAATTTGAAAACCTACCCGTAAAACTTCAACACTTTTTTATTTTGCATAAAAAAAAAAAATTACGCTGTGAGTACTATGTCTAAACTTTAGATAAGCAAAGTTCCTAAAATAAAGAGGTACCTACTCCGATGTTCCAAAAATAGTGACGCGGTACAATCGTATACAATTCATGTAAATTAGTCCAGCGCATAAACCTATTACGTCAAGCAGTATCTTCGGGCTATGACCAGCTCGTTCCATGCGCGGGCTGGTCGGTGGGCGGCTGGTAAATTGGCACTTCCCTTTAATTCGCCACGTGGTGTACACACTACGTTATTTACGTGCAATGCGATATGCAATTCCTATAGATTAAGTTTAGGTTTAAATTTTAACTAAAATTAGAAGCCTTCTAAATGCGGTTTTGATTGCGTTTGGAGTTGGAGTTTTATGACTTTAATAAAAAAATACCTGTTTCCGGTGAAGGAGGCTGTCTCCCCGTCCAGTTTGAACATGGAGTCTATATATCCCCAACCGTACCATTTTAACAGGTCTTGTCTGCAAATAAAGAGAAATAAATATTAAAATAAATGTAGATAAAGTATCAATTGATGAAAGTAGAATAAGGAGGAAGAAATATAAAGAAGGTGTATAGCATGTCCATTAGCAAACATTTTTTCTTCAATGATTATGATTCTTCGTATGTTCTCTATGAAAACACGTCTTAGTTGTGACATAACGATGTGGCCAATACATTGTACAATTTTGTATATAACTAAGAAGTGCCCGCGGTACTTCGTCTACGCTTCACTTGAAATTCCCGCGAGATTCCCGGGGCATTAATTACCTACCGCAGCATTTCAAAAATTACACACACAGTTTTCACTAAAACGTTAATTACATTCTGATTTAAATGTTGCGGTACTCTGAGTCCCGGTAATTCCGCGAGAATTTCAAGTCAGGCGTGGACGAATTCGCGGGCATATCCTATTCATATATGTATACGATAAAATTGTATAATGTAACGAAATAATGGGTTTTATGTATTTCGTAATTATTTTTATTTTATTCTAAAGTAATTTCATTAAAAGCTTGTTTTTTAAATATTATTCTTATTCCAAAAGAACTTTGTGCAGCGCATGGTCTAACCAGGGCTACTTACTACTTTTCTAAGTAGGGGGAAAATAAAATATTTGAAAGAAAAAAAAGTATTTTTCAAAAATTTATTTATTTCTTTTCTTGGAGACACCATTTTTGTGTGCTTCTAGCAGACACTAACAACTTTCAATTATCCTTACATTTTCGGAAGCTATCTTTACATTCCCAATTTAAATAAACAAACAATATATTTTTTTAATAAATTTATAAATGTCCTGTTTCTTTCTTCTCACCATTTAAGATTCATTACTGAATAAACTCTTTCAGTGAAAACTGGATCGATAATAGTTCAGTAATTATCCATATAAATATTTCATTTAACCCATCATAGTAAATATTAGAAATAGAGAATTTTCACATACTTTATTTTTATGCAAAAGCATAAGTATATTTACTAAAAACAAAGTAGGATCTGTTATTATAAAGTATGGTTGGCAACCCTCGGTGTAATCAGCATTAGTAGTTTTTAGGCGATCTCTATCCTATAAAGTCTTTTCTTTAGACTTTCATGTCAAACGGTTCATATCCTGTGAATAGAGTACAATATCTGAACGTCTAAACAAGTGAACTCATTCAAACTAATGTGAAGATATTTCTTATTTTCGTAGTAAAAAACATAGTAGACTAACTTAATGACATGATCGTAATAATTATTATAATAGCCAGGCAACATTAAATTTATTGTATATCAGAGAGTTTTTGGCGGGAACTGAAAGGAGACGTTGTGCTGTGCAGTTTTATTTTCTAAAAATGTGTATAATTACTCTAAAATGAACAATAGTTGCAGGATATTGATAGTTTTTGAGTACAAATTATGTGTTTTGTGAGAAATGTGAACTGTATAGTCAGATGTGATCTTTCGAGTTTTCACAAGAACTCCATTGAATGGCGTAGGTTGTAGCCTGCAATACAACTGCGCTACTATACGAAGACTTATTAATTAACATGTTTCCGACTGAAAGACTTTGATTCTATGGTCATGAATAAATTAATAAATAAAATAAATAATGTATATCAGAAAGAACAAATTGTCGTTCCTACAAATAATGGCCGGTTCCTATATTTTAGCATTCTTTCACTTCGTCGTCAGCTATTCGCAGTCCACTGCTGAACGTAGGCTTCCCCAAGTCAGCGCCACTTATCCCTGTCCTCTGACTTGCTCAGCCAGCGCCTATCCGCGACCTTGCAAAGGTCGTCGGTCCATTGGGCTGGAGGGCGTCCGACACAAGGTTTACTGAGACGCGGTCTCCACTCCAGAACTCGTTTGCTCCATCGACAGACTGCGGCAAACGTGACCGGTCCACTGCCATTTCAACTTGCTAATTTTGCCAGATATATCGGTTACCTTGGTTTTATTACGGATATCCTCATTTCTAATTTTATATTCTACATTTTATCCATAAAAGAAGTACTCAACATAGCTCGCTCCATAGCCCGTTGAGTGACTTGGAACTTGTGGACCAATCCTGCCTTCAAGGTCTGTGTCTCGGCCCCGTAGGTTAGGACTGAAAGGACGCACTGCTCGAAGACTTTCGTCTTCAAGCTTTGCGGGATTAATGCACTTGCCCTACCTTAAGTTAAATTTTGACATTAGATGCATGGAGCTTGATATATCAAATTTTAACCGATGGTAGGCAAATGAACGGTCGGTAAGATATAGCAACCGAACATAGACAACATTTATTGGAATATAATATTCTTTTTTATTATTTTTGTATATTCTCTTCATTATAACATTGAAATACATATTATTTTCAATTTCATTTCAAAACGGGGGATGCTGAAGACTGCGCGAAGTGGCGTAGAAAAAGTAGGAAAGCGGACCCAGGGCGTCGGAGTGAACGCTCCGTACGCAACCGGGATTTAACGCTCCGATGATATATACATGTTATATTTCATTAAAACCATAAAATGTTATTTTATATGCGTTATTGAACACTCGTTATAACGTATACACAACACATTGCTCATGCCAACCTAACTTGTTATCAGATAACACTCATATGATGCATAAATATTATATCTTGGAAAAATAACAATATAACTTAGGTGTGATAATAACACGACAGCCTCAAGAATATCGGTCACCGGTGCGGTATCTTATCGATCATATCATTCGTTATTGTAACCTATATTTTGAAATTATTTTTGACTTTTGTCATAAGTAATGATCTAATATTAAGTGACTAGCTTCTGCCCGCGACTTCGTCCGGGTGGATAGTTTTTTTAACTATCCCACGGGAACTCTTTAATATTTCGGGATCAAAAGTATCCTATATGTTGACCAAAGATATAACCTACCACCATACAAAATTTTATTTAAATCGGTCCAGTTGTTTCGGAGATTAGCCTGTACAAACAGAGACAAAAAATCTAAATTAGTTCTATTTCACTTCTTTCTTCACCCTGACTGGGATTTTAGCATTTTTTTCATTATACAGAAATTTGACCAGTTTTATTATGTGTATAGATAAATTTTTTTGGCTTTCTTTGGAGTTTTTGGCGGGAACTGAAAGGAGATGTTGTGCTGTGCAGTTTTATTTTCTAAACATGTGTAATGTCTCCAAAATGAACAATAGCTGTTGTAGGATATTGATCGTTAAACATCGGAACTCATTGCCCGAAAACATACGACAGCCAAAATCACTCCCCACTTTCAAAAAATTGGTAAAAGAAAATTATCTCTCACTTTAATTAATATTTAATATCAAATTGTATGTAGTATTTTAATTTGTTAATATATTTATTAATATTGTATAGCTGAATTTGTTGCTATACACATATTAATAATGTATATATTTGGATATATATAATATTAATATGTGTTATTGTCTATTTTCTTTTTCCTAATTATATGTATTGTGTAATATCTATGTATCCTATTAATTATATGTATTTGATTTGCACACCACCGTCATACACTCTTGATTCCTTTCACACAATCCACAGCCCGGGTTGTCTGGAAGAGATCGCTCTAAAGCGATAAGGCCGCCCTTTGTTCCTGCCTTGACACGAAATGACTGTAAATTATTTACTTTATTGTATATGTGGTGAACAATAAAGTATTTTCTATCTATCTATCTATCTATCATTTTTGAGTAGTAATTATGTGTTTTGTGAGAAATGTGAACTGTGTAGTCAAATGTGGCCTTTTGAGTTGTCACAAGAACTCCGTTGAATGGCACCAGCTGATTACCTACAGTTCAGCTGTGTTACACATAGGCTTAATAGAATGAAGAAACTATATTGTAAACTAAGACCTGGCTCAAAGGCCTAGCTTCCAAGCCATAAACCTAAATAAATAGGGTTTCTTTTTTTAATTGCAAACGAACAGACAGACGGCCCAGCTAAAGCCAAATATTACCTACTATGCTTTATATATTTACGTGTGTATATAAATCCATATTTATATATGCATACAATAATATTAATATGTTTTAACATTTTTTTTAGATATTGTGCAACTAAACTTGCCCTAACTGTGGTGCCATATTCTCTTTCTTTCCCAAGGTTGTCTGAAAGAGATCGCTGCCAGCGAATACGGCCGCCATTTGTACTTATTTCTAGGCTGTTGTGCCGATAGTTCTCACCGTCAACAACTTTATAGCAAAGAGCCTCGACCGTCATCTAGAGTGGCTCTTGCTAGGAAGCACTCTTGGACACGGCATGAGTTGTAAGGAGGTTCCTGTCTCATGAGCCCTAACCAACGGTAGTTTGGACCCTAGGCCCGCTGCCGGCGGACTGCAAGATTCTTTTTTATTAAATATTTTAGCCCGATGTAATTTTATAAAAGAATAATGTTTTCTATTTTTATATAAAAAATGTCTTTAAATATTTTTGTAAAAAATGTATAAATTTTGTAAATAAATAAATACAGTATAAATAATACTATAATTATACAGATGTCTGGATAGTATAACAACAGCGGAAAAATGGCATTATATTCAAATATCTTTTAACCTTATTTGACACTAAAATCAATTTAGATTTATGCAATTCATTTATTATGCATGATATACCTAGTTTAAAATACAGTATAAATTTAATAACACTATGATTATACGGATGTCTGGACATATACCAACAGCGGAAAAATGGCATTATATTCAAATATCTTTTAACCTTATTTGACACTAAAATCAATTTAGTTTTATGGAATTTGTTAAAGTAATTTAACTTCCATACGACAATGTGGAATACAATTAATTTATTATGCATGATATATCGAGTACAAATAAAAAATATGTGCACCATCACCGTAAACAATTTTATGCCTATCACGGGTTGTCTGGAACAGGTGGGTTCAATATAGTAGAAAAGTAATTCGCATAATTCTAACATGACAAAATGTCATATCGTGGATCCCGATGCCATGTTTTGTACCTACCAATATTTTTAGATACATGTCAGTCAGTCGTGATGAAAATCTGTAAATCTTTATGTAGATTAAACTGACACTGTCACAACAAGTCTCAGAATATTTCTGTATTCTGAGCAACAAGTATGCTATTTATCACATGAGGTATACCAATATGCGAATAATAATTTGAAATGTTTCAGTTTCTTTTGTTTTGATAATGTATGATAATAAGTATATAGATATTATTTTTAAGTTAGTTACTAGTTAGTTAATACCTATGGAGGTGCTACAGTATTATACAACTAATAATTATTCCCGATGTACCTGCGCAGTAGACCAATTTGAAAAGCGCACCAGTGTAAGAATCGTGTAAGTAGGACAGACCTAAGAATGCATAGCAAGCAACAGTCTAACTCTTGGATATATGTAACCATTATATGTTATAATATTGTTATATGCCGACAAAGTGAATGCACACCTGGTTTATGACCTTTCCCGCATTTGGATTTCTTTTGTTTACTTTATGTTTAAAATTTGCAATTAAATAATAGCCCATTGTTATTGTACTTGTTTATGGTCGGAGGTGTGCAAATTACGGTTTCTCGGAAACTTCAGTCCACGGTCGATTGTTGTATTGTACACTTTAGTATAAAACGATGCCCGGAGGAACGGGGGGGGGGGGGGGCAGTCAAGCGACGATTACGATACGAGCAAGACGTGTGTAGTACATTCGATAAGCGGTATAGTGACGAATTTTGCGCGTGTTATTGGATCGTGCAGTTTGTACTGGTTTAGTCCAGTTATATTTGTACCTGTGTTATACGTGTTTGCATAGTTTTAATATATTGTATAGTAATTCCAACGGCATTTTAATTTGAGTCCTGTAGCTCGTAACAATATTAATAACGAGCTGCGCCCCGTGGTTTCACCTGCGTGGTGATGAAAAATTGATATATTTTAGATAATTCACACTACATCTTTATAAATTATAGCCTATGTGTTATTCTGATGTGCAAGCTATATTATTGTAAAGTTTAATCAAAATCCATTCAGTAGTTTGTGCTTAGAAGAGTAACAAACATACATCCATACATTCTTACAAACTTACGCGTTTATAAAATTAGTAGGATTATTTAAAATTTGATTTGGTAATTGTGTAGATTATAATTTAAAATCTCTCTATTGAATATAGACGTTATTCACTACATTTTATTAACGTGTTGCCAGGGCCGATAAATTTTTACCGTGTTTGGCTTATTTTAAAACACCTAAAGCTTTAAATATATATACAATATTATTTACAACTTTCCAAACAATAATGTAACAAATTTTTGTTATTCATAATCTCTCGAATTAAAATAATTTATCAATGACTTCAATCCGCTATCGGTTATACAAATGTACATAGGTTTCTTAAACTGTAAAATTGTTGAAGGAAAAATGTGATGAGATTCCAATGGCGCGGTGTTCTTAAAATGTTTGTTCAGTGTAATTGTTGTGTTTGAGCCAGAAAGTTCTTCCTTTCTGAGTTGTTACAAATGTTACATTTATGGTTTAAAGTCTAAACGATCATAGAAATAATTTTAACTACAGTTTAAAGTTTAAACTGTAATTAAAATTATTTCTATGATATTTTAAAAGAAGATCAAACAGTATTTAGACGTCTGTTTTTATGAAATAAATATTGTTACTATTTGCTGAAAACTAACTCGCTCCGTTAGCTCAGCAGCCCAAAATGTGCCTTGATCTCCGAAATGCACTATCACACACCACCTTTTTCTGTCCTCCCCCCTCCAGACAAGTGGCATTAGCGCTAAAGGAATAAAATAGAAATTATACTCGTACGACACAACACTTAGCGTAACGATATGACATTCCCATACATTTTCTATTCAGGCCTGTAGAGAGATGCTTAGAAAAGTTTTCACCAAATCCGTACCTAACGCTATAACTTTTTTCGGTTTCTTGTCAATAATTATGTTGAAGAACAGACAAGTCAGCCTCCACTCTATCTTTCCACAGGTATTTGGGAAGACCGAAAGGATGTCAGCTATCCGATCGTCCTAAATAGGCTTACCCTTCGATCCTCTTCTATCCGTTCTACATGACCGAGCCAGCGGAGACGGTGAGAATTTATTTCTCCTATTACGATATTATTTATTGTAACGTGTGATCTATACAATTCTAGAAGAAGAATTTTAAAGAATTCATTCCAAACCATCGCCCCACACATGTCCCAAAAATAAAATTGCGTCCTCTAACAAATGCAATATTCGGCCCTTAAATTGTAAGATTTCAATGGAGTTGTAGAGTTCCACGACGTAAAAAATTTGAAATTATCACATAAATTTTGAGGTTATGTGAAAAAAGCGTAAATACAAAAGTTGTAGATATTTTATTGCCTACAATTTTGCCATTCAACTTTTTTCCATAGGACTTGTAGTTTTGCAGGAAATCGAGATAAACCGTTTTTTACCTTAAAAAGTCAGCCCCTTCCAGTTCGCGACCTCAGATCGCTCGTAAATTATTATTCCTTTCATTTTTGTTATATTCTCTTCCTTTTCCAATGGGTTTCATCCTACTATTTTTTTTTCACTTTTTACCATTTTCAAAGGCTTTATTTAGCATTGGTCTATTATTATTTGTAGTCATAGTGCCCTCACGGCTTTAGACGGGAAGTAAAACTTTTTATGACTTTGTAAGTGAATATACCGTTTATTGTCTTAAAATATATTTATTAAATGAATAGTGACCAGAGAAATATGTTTATGATTTTTAAAGACCCAACACGCCTTTCTTTCTTTCATACTCCTCTGACATACGTCGTCTGTCACACCACAAATCATCCTTCACACAATTTAACTATCTCTTTTTTAGTTTACCTTTACATTTGTATCCATAAATCTTACAGACTAACATTCTTTTTGTCACGTGACTTTTATTCCTCCTCATACCATGCCCATGCCATGGAACCTTAATCTTTTACCTCTCAATTTTTCAATCACGGGTGCAACTTTCAAAGAGTCCCTTATGTACTAATTTGATAATTTCTCAGCTTATCCTTTGTTGTAACACCACACATCCATCTCAAGATCCTCATTTCAGCTCAGTGGAGACGTTTGTGGTCTATCACTTAAGTGGCCCAACATTCGGCTGTATGTTACATTTATGTATCTGATTCACCTACCAGCTCTTCGATTTTGGCATTTTTCGTTTCTGGACATACCAAACGTATAAAATAATCTAGGACTCCGTTTTAGTCCTTTCACTACAGAATCCTACTACCCAGATAAATTCTATCTTTATTTCATTGATGGATTAGGGTGTGAATTAATTTTCGCGATATTTTTTGTATAGTAGTCATCATGACGGAACACTTCTTTTGCAAGTATCTTTCAGTAGTGGGTATATAGACGGCATATGATTAATTTTGTTGTAAAGATAGGCACCTAGTCAATGATAAAATCTTCTAGGTGCGAATCTTTACAACAAAATATGACGCCTTTGTTCACATTGGCTTCGTCTATATTTTCATTTAGTCTGAGGAAAATTTCCACAATTACCTAGAAACTAAGGATTAATATCATATAATATATTTACAGTTATGGTACTTTAAACATTTCCCGTGGGATTCGCTAACGAAATTTACGCCCGGTAAAGCCGCGTGAATAGTTCTCTGGCCAAGTGTCAATGACGCATGATTTTAATTAACATATTAACCAATTAATTACAAAAGGTGATGCCCTCATGTGTGTATGTCACATTATACTACGCTTTGCTAACGCTTTGATACAATTCGTAAAAAAACCAAAAGGAATCTGACTAGGTCAATTTTATGTGTAGAAGTTTGCAATATAGGTGATTTCATCTTATAATACTTCCTCTTTTATCTTACTACTAGCTTTTGGCTTTTGGTCATGACTTTGCTTCCGTTAATGTACTAATTTTGAAAATCCATTCAGGTATTTTGTCTATCACTGAGAAACAGTACATTTTCTGGATGAGGATAAATACCCGTAACACCATCTAGTGAAGATGTATAACGACGGGAGCAACACGTTATTGGCGTTGTCATTCGCGTTGCAATGACGATGTATTTACCGACAGTGAATTAAAACGGTGGCGCCAATAAAATGGAGGGCTATCTTTTTTACTACACTCGTGGGAACAGTAGTTTTCCTCGATGAAACGTACTCTATCTTTTTAATTGCATGAGCTTAGCAGACAGCCAGATGGCCCAGCGATGGAAAGCGATTACCATTGCCTATGGACATTCGTAACACCGTAGGTACTACTAATGTGCTGTCGCTAACTGAAGGGAGACTGGAACCCGGCCAGTAATGCCGAAATACAACTCAAGGTTGTTATGATGGCATATTCTAGACCAGGGTGGTGGCCACCACCCCTGATCAAGAGTGTTATGTCTAGAGTATTTGCCCGTTTAGTTGGCTATGTAAATCTGGTTAGCCACCAGACGGGCAAATACCCTACCACCTGGCTGTGGGTAGTTTTGTCTTGAAATTGGATTCTTTCTCCGTTCCTACTATGGTTTTTAATATTGGTGCAGGCACCGATATTCAAAACCATAATACTGAAGAATAATAAAAGTAAATACAAAGACAATTATAAAGAAGTATTTTAATATTTTAACGTTATGAGAGTATTGGAAAATGTAACAATTTTAATGCTAGCTGAATTTAACACACAGAACTATTAGTTAATAAGACTGCATATCTACCTGAGACCAAGATCTGACGTATGTAAATACCTAAGTATAATAACGTATATAAGACAAGAATTGTAGAATATATAACTGGAGTAATTATAAATGATCTCCCATAGGACCAAGCACAGATACCCTGAGGACCAATGTACATAAATAACCAACAAATCGACCAAATATAATCTGAAAATATTTCTTTATTAATTCCAAAAGTGGAGTGAACCCGATGTCCACGTGTGCAAATAGACCCTGGGACTAAATCAGAACCATATAGGTACTAGCATGATAGCTCCGCTCATTATTATGAGATCAGAAGTAAACACTTGGATGATGATTATAATGATTCCTTGTTTCTGATCCTGTTTGTGATATAACAACAATATTGGGTAATGTCATTTCCAAAGTGTCACTATGTATCATAACTTTTATGTATTTTACACGACTCTGAGGCACGAATAAGCTCATCAGGTTTCTGTGCCATAGCCGAATATATTTCTTTGTATATGAATGTAAACATTTTGGAAAATAAATTTTAAAAAATCCTCGATACCGTCCAATACGCGTGGACTTACTTACACACACATTTATGTCCAATTTTATTATAGAACTTATCGATAATATTTAACTATGCGATAAGGATGATAAAATAGTTGAACAGCTATTTATTTATTTATATATCTGTGAAGGAACGGAGAAAGAATACAACTTCCTGTGTTGGGGCGGCCTGTCGTAAAAGAGTGTGACAAAACAACCCACAGCTATGGCGTATGGTATTTGCATGACTACATAGCAACCACCCCTGGTCTAAAATATGCCGCTATAACAACCTTGATCTGTGTTCCGGCATTAGTGACCAGGTTTCAGTATCTTATAAGAGCAGCAGCGCATTTGAAGCACCTTTGGTGTTGAAAATGTCCATAGACGATGGTAACCGCTCTCCATCCAGTCGGCCGTCTGCCTGTTTGCTGAACTCATGGAATAAAAAACTACAGGAATCATTTTTATTACAGCCCACGCCGACCAGCCTTTTCAGCCACTTTGAACCAGGAATGGTTCCGTTTCGTTTTATTCCGTTACCAAACAGGCAGACGGCCCAACTCATGGAAAGAGGTTACCGCCGCGCCGCCTATAGATATTTCCAACACCAGGGGTTGTATGGGATACAGAAGATGGAATAGAGGGATGAGGTCAAGGGATCACAGTCCTTACTCTCAAAAGTCTTTCGTCGTTCCTTTTCGTCCGATCAGTCCGAAAGAGTCATTGAAACTTTAAATAGAAGAAAGAAAGAACAAAGATTTATTTCAAACTACAGTAATAAAGTCTATAAAACATAAAAATAAATGGAACATACAATGGAAAATGCACTTTAATATGTAAAAAAAAACAAACAAAAGAAGTTCGAAGACAAAGACGAACGACGACAAACGTTGAAAGTAAGCCCCCGGGTACGAGGAAAGAGATAGAAATGATGGGATGAGATTGACATAGGGTTATTGGAGAAGGAAAATTGGATGGGGGGGAAGAGGACTATCGGAACTCTCAGTCGTCGCACGAAACACCATCAGTACAAGGCTAAACGTTTCACGCCGACATTCTGCGAGAGCGTGATATCACACTGCTTGACATTTTTTTTAATGTAAAATCGACAATTGCAGAAACTTTTAAAAATTGGTAACGTCATAAAGTTTAGCGCGGGCTCTTTGATGTCCAAGTTTCAACGATCGTTGATAAGCAAAAATCTCATTACCTGTATGTTGACTTATAAAAGACTCATTAGGAAACACTTCAATATTTTAATCATCATCATCATCATCCGAGCGTTAAATCCCGGTTGCGTTCGGAGCGTTTACTCCGACGTCCAGGGTCTGCTTTCCTTCTTTTTCTACACCACTTCGCGCGGTCTTCAGCATCCCCCGTTTTGAGACCATTGGTACACATGTCATCCTTCACACACAATCTGAATATTTTAATCACATGTGTTTTATTCGCAATTGATACAATTGAGAACCGGCGCGGTGTATTCTTTTTTTAAATCAAAGTATAGGCATAGCGTTATTTTTTTTATTGCTGAAGCAAAGCAGACAAGCTTACGGCACAACTGAGATGTAAAGTAGTTACCGTTGCCTATGGACATTAGCAATACCAGAGGTGCTGCCAATGTGCTACCGGCCTTGAAGGAGAATCTGGAACCTGACCACTGATGCCGAACACAACTCAAAGTTGTTCTGGCGGCCTGCTCTAGACCATGATTGGTAGCCATCCAGTTGGGCAAATGCCCTACCACCTGGCTGTGGGTTGCTTTGTCGATTCTTACGAAAGGCCGCCCAGCCGCAGGAAATTTTATTCTTTCTCCGTTCCTGCACGGGGAATTTATTTTAATTTAATTTTTCTTTTATTTTTTTTAATTTTATTGACTCGGTTTAAGGAGAAAAGATATAGCTGAAACCTTAAGAGATCTATTAACTATCCTGGAGTGCAGTCCTGCTGTGGGCGGAGCTTGCAGGACTCAACAGCCATTCTACTCGTTGTTGCAGGACGCAATACAGGCTGCAATAATATTTAAAGTACTCCATTGCCTGGCGGACTACAATTCAGGATAGTTAATGGGTCCTATTGGAGTACTTTCGAAGTTTAGATTATTCTATTAATGGTCTAAAGTTGGAACATTGTATTCTATATAATACCACATCGAGGGGTAAAAGGTTATTTGTTTTAAACGACGTTTTGTGAGATATTTAAGGAGGGGTTTTCTACCCCAATGTCTCAGTTAAAGGAAATATAAAAACATCTAGTTTCAATTTAAAATCTATTGATATCTAGCCTTCTTTTTAAATGCTATATATAATTTTTTTAACAAATCTACGTTTAATTTCTTAAAATAATTACAATCTTTAAAAATATTAAACATATTATTAACACACTTTATATTTGTGCGTTTATTAGGGTCGGTAGTAGGATGGTACGGCCGGTAGGTCGGCGTCCGGTCGGCAAAGGACAGAGTGGAGGCTGACCTGTCGGAGCTAGGCGCCATGCTCTCGTTTCGGAAGCCAAGACCCACTTTGGGTCGAGCCAACGGAGTAAGTAAGTTTATTAGGGTTAACTGAAACGTAAAACCTTTCTCTCGACGCATTTTAAAAATGTCAATTGACACAAATAGCCTTTCAAACGTCGGCATTAACGTAAACAGAGGGTTAGACGGACAAACTGACGGACAGATATGACAATGCTATAAAGACAAACTTTCGTTATTTACCTACTGTATCCTAAAAACATAAAGCCAATTAAATGCAATTCTTATTGGGTGTACTCGTACATAGAAGGAAACTTATTCAAATAAATATATCAGTTCACTGTTTATCGTGTTTTTAAGTGATAGACAATATCATATTTTTCTACAGAATCATGGATTTACTGTGCGCCTAATTTATTTTCCTCTCCGAATAACCCACATAGAAAAACCGTATAGGTATTTTTTTATGTTTATGGCTTGGCAACAACCGTATAGGAAAAACGCACTATTATTGTTAGCGATAAAGTAATCAATCGAATTTTATTTGTTATCAGTAAACAATATGTTTTGACGAATATACTAACTTTAAGATCAATACAGAATTATTGTGTATCGATCAAAAAAATATATGTTCTTATCTTCATAATAATACGATATAATATAATTGTTATGAGCTCTTCATTGTTAGAAATTTCTTTAGAAATGTATTGATAGGTATTTAATTGATTAAAATTATACGTGCTAAGCGAGTAACAGCCGGAAAAGGGACTTATGTCCGTCCATAAGGCGGGAAAACTAATGCTTTGCTTTTAAAGTAATAATTGCAAAATTTGCAAAGACCTATTCATTCTACGGAATATCTGGATATTTTTAGATCGCACTTGTTAATTTTAACCATGTTACTGGCACAAGCCGGCGTTCGCATCTTGCCGGCTAAGCTTCCAAGCAAGGATTTTTCAATTTTATATATGACTCAAGTTTTATTTGCTAATAATTACTCTAGATTTTTACTAAAATAATATCCCTGAAACTCACCTTCGTCTGGGGATGGCGCTTTTGACTTTAATAACCGTACTGCCTCCGTTTGCGTTATTCGGATTTACTTTTTTCTTTAAAACACTCAAAGTTTCCTTATTTTCACTATTAGCAGCATTGACCGAGTCCGGCACAATTTTGTAATTTGTGATATCATTCATTGAGCTGCTCACTGATGCAGCTGACATTTTCACAATGCGACGATTATGGATTTGTGCCTGCTAACATTTGAGGCGATTTTTATAAATCACGCAGCTGCCGCGCATGTGCAGACACTTCCTGTCGGTAAAACAGCACGATGCCACCGCCATCTATGTAAAGCTTTTAAAATAAATGCCATCACACCATAGTCAGATTATTAGTAATGTCATGATGGTGATTGTTTGGTTGAATTATAAATCATTCCAGTTGTGACTCATAGATGGCACTTTTTAAGAAAAAGTGTAAATTGTGAACTTTGGGTGAGAACTCAAAGATAATGTTCGGTGTCCAATGTTTTAAATTGTACAAAATATATAGGTATCTCTCAAATGCACGACATTCTGCACGTGTTTATACACACTCCAAGCAGTGTGTTTTATTGTTGTAAGGATAGACATATTAAAAATGTGTACGTGTATTAGTGTACACACGTAAGAAGTGAAACTTCTTTATGACCTTATTTTACGAAAAATGATCTACTATATGCAACTTTACAGAAATTGGTTAAATAAATAAAGTCCCGACGTCGAATCGACCGTGGTAGGGTAGGGTTTACTTGATTAAAGTAAATAAATAAAAAATCTTATTTGATAAAATACCTTTTTTATTAATTACTTGGTATATATCTAAAGTGTTGTACAAATAAACTTACGCACTAAAATTAAAGCAACGGCTTTGCCTTATATTACACATGATTGTAGGTATACATAAATTACAGGCAAGGTAATAAAGTAAGTAAGGTACAGTCACTAAAAATCAGATCATAATATTCATTTTTACTGCCGCACTCAGAGATGTTAACTAGCCTTAGCCCAGTGGCGAATTTGGCCTAAGCCCAGTGGCGGATTTGCCCTAAGGCCCAGGAGGCCCGGGCTTAGGGCGGCCAATCGTGACAAAAAATTACTGATGATAACAAGAAATAACTCAAAGTCGGTAAATATTCTAAAGGCTCGCGCACATTATGGTGGGCCGCACTGCACATCGTATAACAATAATCTTCTTAAATCACTTTTGTACTTTTTATAAATAAAATATAGATAATGTAATGTGAAGTAATTATTTCGTACATGTAAGTGATTTAGGAAGAATATTGTTAGCATTAAAAACACTCGCACGTGCGTTCGTAGGTAGTACTGCCGTAATTATACTTAAAGAGTATAAATATTACTACATGGCCTGGGGCCTAGGGCGGCCAAGACTGCAAATCCGCCACTGTATTAGCCTCAAAAATTATTTGCAAAAGTGTACAATATACTTTTAAAACGTAACTTGAGCCTAGACCGAATCAAGAACTAAAATTTCCTTCGCGGAATTTTACCTTGCCGAGCATCAAAGTATGTTAAAATTTAACATGACTCTAAATGCGGTAGTTTGTCTTAATAAATTTCCTTTCGAGTAAAGTAGAATACTTAGAATAACTTAAAAAGTAGTGTCATGAAGTAAAATCTAAACTTATATTAAGATATAAATTAATTAGAAATATTCGTTGTTAACTTAGCAACTAGATTCATAATTTAAATTCGTGATGCAGTCTTAAAATATCTAAGCACCTATCGATTATGGTTTCGATTATAAACTATCGATATATTATATTACGATTATTATATATACAACGTCACTACAACACGGAAAGTAGAAATTGAAAAAAAAAGAACCTGGAGTTTTGGCGGGAACTTGGGGAGTGATTTTTTTTGCAAAAAGTGCATTGAATTATCATATTAAATAGTTGTATAGTGTTTAGTGATTTAAAAAAGAATTATGCGTTTGTTCCGAAAATCAATATTTCGTTTGGTGTCCGTCAAGACCCTCAATTCAGTTGCAGCTTTATTTTGCAGATAATTCTAAAATTTTGATTATTCATAAATATCAGACACTGGTTATTTATAGGCTTTAAGAAATTTCTCAGATATACATATTTACTGGGTAGTTATTCATACATTTTTTTAAAGTTTAGATTTAAGCTTTATTAGATCGCACTGCAATTATAATCTATTAGCTCTGTCCTGGGAAGCCAAAGATTATTTCAAAGTCTTCAAAAACATTACTTATCACAAATAACATAAAAACAATGATTGCCTAACAAGCAATCCGTAATGTTTAGTGATTATTATTTTCATTAATTTTCACTATCTGAGATCATGCAGCAAAGCAGACGAACAGGCAGACGGTCTACCTCATCGAAAGTAGTCACCGTTGCCTGTAGTCATTTGTAACACTAGGGGATTTGCTTACACGTGGTGACCTCCATAAAATTTATGACGTAAATTTTTTCACACATGCCATAAATTATTGTGATTAAAATATTGTAAATTAAATTGCATGTAAATGTAATCAATCAATTTTATATAATAAGGAAAGAAACATAACTACGGGTGTAAAGGTCCAAGGTCTTTACGTCCATTAATTAAGATGAAACATTCAACGCAAGGACGATCAAATCGACCAAATAAGTAATACAGATTGTTGACGAGCCGTAGTGTAGAATGTCAAACCTGCAAAAGGTTGCCGATGGGGGATTGATGAGGCAAGTGGAGAACTAGGATAAGAGGCGAAAACTTGGTGAGGCCTTTATCAAGACTTGGCCAACGACGAGACGACTAGGGCTGCCATGCATATTTTAAAATAACGTAACCTGCTTTATTTTTGGTAAATATGCTTTATACTTTTGCATAAAAATAAAGTATGTGAAAATACTGTACTGTGATTCGTAAAATAAAACTCTTATAAGGATAATTACTGAACTATTATCGATCAAGCTTTTACTGAAATATTTTTTTCAGTGACGAATCTAAAATGGCGAGAAGAAAGGAAAAGCACTCTGTTTTAATAAAAAACGAGTTGCTTAATTGTTTAAATTTAAATGAAGTATGTAAGATAGCTTCCAAATATTTAACGATACTGAAAAAATGTTAGTGTGTGTGCTTCTACACAAAAAAGTGTCTTCAAGAGAAGAGAATAAATTTTGAAAAAGACGTTTTTCTAAATACTTTATTTTTTCCCTACTCAAAATGTAATACGTTATTTTTCTCTAAAACAGTTGGCAACCCTAAAGGCGTCCCTTATAATAAGAATGAGTAATTTCTCATCTACACGAAATTCCAGTGGAAACGATCACAAATTTTATACAAGTGAATCGGGGGGTCACCAGATTGAGTATCCCTGACAGAAAATTTTATACCAAACCCAAATTTTTTGCCTCAAACCAAAATTTTTGGCTAAAAGCCCCCTCCCAATCCGTAGACCCTATAAGTGAAGTACGTAAATGACTTCACAAATCAGACGGTGTTTCGATTACGAAGAATGTTCTATATCAACAATGGACCGATACTTATAATTTTATAAGTATTTGAATACATGGCATCTATATATTAGTACAATTAATTCCTAAGTAATTGTTTTTCGTTGACTTGAAATATAAAATAATGCACGTGGACTTAATCGTATTTGATTCGTATCGCTCGGAATATGGAAATTTTTAATATTACTTTTTAGATTACTTTCCTATTTCCTGTCTTAAATTAACTGATCGTAGTCGTTATCTTCTAATTAAGGCAATAACCTATGATACTGGGCGGACTTCTTATTCTTCTCAATAATGTAAAATGACTTTGGTTTGCCATTTCCCGAATAATATTTTCTGAACGACGTCTTCTTTGCCGGCACATAGTACGCTAAAGCATCTAAAGCGTTAGGATGATCGTTTACTTTAGGCCATGTCGGAGTGCTTTCAACATCTACCACATCATCATCAAACCTTGCTTGAGGGCGGTTCTTTGCTAATTTCTGAAGTACTGGAATGTTCCAATGATAAACTCTTGCAGGTTTCCCATTACTTGTCATTTGTAAAGGTAATGTTCTGGCTGCAGCTGGAGCGGGTTCAGCATTGGCGTAATAGCTCTGATTCGGAGGCAACTTGATGACGTACATTCTAGAATCCCCTGTGCCATGCCTCCTTCCCTGTTCTGCAAGACGTTTCCTATGATGTGCAGCTGGTATTCTTAATTTCTTCAACCCTAACGAACTTAGTAACTCGTGGGTTGTTGGCTCCTTTTTTTCTAAAGTCAGGTTTTCATCTTGGCTTGACGTCGCTGGCGCTGCAATGGCGGCTATAACCGCTGTGAGCAGGAGGGCCAATCTGAAACAAATTAAAAAGACGTTTAAATACCTTTGTCTTTATTTATTTATAACTAGCTGACCCGGCGAACTTCGTACCGCCATATTTTCTGAATTCCTAAAAGACTTTGTTTCATGACACAAAAACAAAATCACCCGAATCGCTCCCAGTGATTAGGAAGATTCTAGAACCCGACCTCAGCGCCATCTACCGGTTCCAATTGTGGATTTCAACCATCCCGGGACCCACTCAAACACACACACAATATTTCATCAAAATTGGTAAAGTCGTTCTCAAGTTATGCGCTTACTAACACATTTTGCGATTCGTTTTTAACCGACTTCAAAAAAAGGAGGAGGTTCTCAATTCGTCGGGATCTTATTTTTATGTTTTTTTTATGTATGTTCACCGATTACTCCGAGATTTATGATCCGATTTACGTGATTCTTTTTTGTTCAATGCGGAATAGCTTCCAATTGGTCCCCTAAAAATTTAACATAGTTTGGCCCAATAGTTTTGATTTTATGAACATTTTTTATGAAAAAAAATCTATTCCGTTCCATATGTACACCGATTACTCTGAGATTTATGATCCGATTTACGTGATTCTTTTTTTGTGCGACGCGGAATAGTTGCCATATAGTCCCCTAAAAATTTGATATAGTTGGGCCCAGTAGTTTTCATTTTACGAACATTTTTATGTTCCCGTTTCTTGGGACCTAAATTTTTTTTAAAGCGCGGCTCCTTGCGTAGATCTACCCATACATAGCTAGGCACTAAAAAGTAACAAATAAAATAAAAAAACTTCGTTTAAAAAAACCGACTTCAAAAACTAAAAAACTAAAAAGTATAAAATAACTTATTTCTAAAGCTTTGTATTATTATTAATATAAATTATCTAAAACATCTCGAAGTCAGTGCAAAGTAAAACATTAAAATGACTATATTTTGAAAATTACAAAGCACCGACTTTAAGATGTTTTAGATAATTTATATTAATAATAATACATAGCTTTAGAAATAAGTTATTTTATACTGTTTAGTTTTTAGTTTTTGAAGTCGGTTTTTTTAAACGAAGTTTTTTTATTATTAAGATAAGATGAACTTCGTACCGCCATATTTTCTGAATTCCTAAAAGACTGTTTCATGACACAAAAACAAAATCACCATAATCGGTCCAGGTGATTAGGAGGATTCTAGAACCCGATCTCAGCGCCATCTACCGGTTCCAATTGTGAATTTAAACCATCCCGGGACCCACTCAAACACACACACAATATTTCATCAAAATCGGTAAACTCGTTCTCAAGTTATGCGCTTACCAACACATTTTGCGATTCGTTTTTATATATAAGATTAGCTTCTGCCAGTGACTTCGTACACGTGGAAAGGAAGTTAAAAAACACCCGCGATTTTGAAACATTCTTCATTGGTTCTCCGCTCCTATTGCTCTTAGCGTGATGGTTTATAGCCTGTAACCTTCATCAATAAATGGGCTATCTAACACTGAAAAATTTTTCAAATCAGACCAGTAGTTCCTGAGATTAGCGCGTTCAAGCAAACAAAGAAACAAACTTATCTGCTTTATATATTATATATATAAGTCAAAACTCTCTCACTGACACCACACCCTATCAAAGCTTCTATTATGTTACGTTGTAGAGAAATTACTTTTAGTCTGTTATAAGCTGTTTAAGTAATTAAAGCTTTCTAACTATCCCACGGGAACTCTTTAATTTTTCGGGATCAAAAGTATCCTATATGTTGACCAGGGATATTAGCTGCCACCATACAAAATTTCATTTCAATCGGTCTAGTCGTTTCGAAGATTAGCCGTTACAAACAGACAGACAAACAGAGAAACAAAAAATTCAAAAAAAAACCAAATTAGTTCTATTTCACTTCTTACACCCCCCTGACTCGGTTTTTAGCATTTTTTTTAATTGTACAGAAATTTGACCTCTACATTTTTATTATATATATAGATATAGATAGATTAGAACAACTAGATAACTAATGTAAGAATCCTAAAACAAATGACGACAATAATTTAATTATTTTTAATTGTAGAATATTGTACTTTGTGTGCAATCTTGGTTATTGATTTCATTGAATATGTTGGATACTTATAATATTATGTAATTTAATGTTCAATAATTTTTGAGTTATTGGAGGTATCGATCTTAGACCTACAACATTGCATAAGTTCTTTTACAATGATCATTTACCAAGAAATTTTCATATCAAAATTATAGTGAAACTCGGTGTGAAACCGCTTGCTATACGCATGGTCAGAATATCCTCCATTCCCCATAAAAATAACAGGGCTGAACACGGTTTTGGGTTCTTTGATTAAAAGTTGTTCATCGCCAATATTTTCGTTTGTAGAAACATTGATTACTTTACTACTATTTACATATGTGACACAAATTATTTAGTATTAGATAAGGTTAACTTTTCGTCATTGTATTCGGTTTTATTTATTAAATATTTCTTCTATCAACTTGGTGTAAAAGATTATTTAATTATTTATTCATACAATTTGAAAACGCAGGTTCTTGCTGGTTGATAAATACAACATACATGCATAGCTTCATCAGTTACAAAAGCAATTAGCATAGGCACGCCGTAGAACTGGTCGTTATTGTGTACACTCGGTCTAATACGTCTACTAGAATATGATACTTTATTTATAGTCGTGGTTTTATGAGTATTTTATAGTCTGGTGCACATAAAGAGCCTGAATGATTCACGATAGAAGAAAATCAACTTGTTTTTAGTGGGAACTTCAAGGGCGATGTTTTTACTATCATATACATGAAGGTATATATGATATATATGCTTGGCCTTACACTTGTAAGGTTGCTCGTGTAAGCCTCTAAGGCTATGCGCGGACTACGATTTATTAATACTGAACTCAACTGTGAAAAGATTAGTACGATATTGATAAATCTTTGACGGCGAGTGAACAACTCGAGGAGTCACGTATAGACCGATCATGAAGGCTGACAAAGAAGGGATCCTGAAGATCTCTTGAATTAGCTAAAAAATAGTAGAAGGTGGATCCCAAAATTACGCTCCGTCCGCAACTGGGATTGAACTCTCGGATGCTGATACTAACCTGATACTAATCACGCGACGTTCACTCATTGACTACGCAAAGTGCACTGGTCAAGGCGGTGTCGGGTGGCTCTTATGAGCTATGTATGACCTTTAGGATTCCAACCATCAAACATAAAACGTATGTCGAACTATCGGTCTATCACATAAACCTTTATTAGCTTCCTTGCAGCCACTCAAGTTTTATGATACTTACATATGAGAATGTTTCCCGTTTTATTACTTAGAAAATATCCAAGGAACCTGTACTGACAACCACCTATTGTTTGCCAACGGAATACGTTTGTTGGAACAACATATTGTTAAAGTTCTACGAACTATTTGCTGTTGCTAGCTTATACTGAGTTATGACTTATGAGTATGCAGTTATGACAATGTTGTTGTACGTACATGTAAGTTGTCTGCGAAATATTAAACACAAAACAATCACATTTCCTTTTTCAAGTAGATAGAATCCAGGTGAATCGTGAACGCTTTTGGAGGTAGGTATATCCTAATCTACATTATGCCCACTTTTACGGGAGTAAGCAGGAAAGTGGGGAGGGATGTGGACAACGCAAGCATGCCATGCTCAACATAATTATGTTAGGTTTACGGACCCCCGCTGCCCATTTCACTTGTCACTTGCCTGCTTGCTGACGTGGAAGTAGGCATAATCTAAACGAGGGGTAAGGCTGCGCATACAAGGGTTTTGAACAGAGTCGTAGTAACCGCAATATTGAATGTGTCAATGATACTTTGTGTGTAAGCAAAAAAGAGTGCAAAAATATGAAGATTTTTATTTATTTGATTAACATGGCTTCTAAGATTATTGCTTTCATGTTTCATAATTATATATACATATGCTATTAAATTATCCCTCTTTTGGGCTTAAGACCTACCTGGGTGTGGACAGGTGGCTGTAACACATTATAAGATGAAGCTCGCTGGGGGTCTCACCCTGAGGAGAGTAGACGGAGCCTGCCTTATAAAGTAGAAAGTGGCCGGGCTAGAATCTAGGTGTGGGGGTTTCTTAATATTGTCTATGTCTGTCGCACCACTTATAAGAGCCCATGGCTCAATCGCTGCGGGAGCTAATCTCAACCGAAGGAAGTACAAAATAAGACAACAATTAGTTTTATAGTTTATTGATTGCTTGAAACCTGACGTTAACACTCGGCATTGATTAAATTTGATTCCGTTACCCTGGCTAGACGATGATGGAAGAAATAACAAGGAGGTTCTATTGGGAATAAGGCTGGTAATATATCCAGTACTACCCCAATCTTTGTCCCCGAGTACTGTACCTTGAATAACACTCTCCAGGCGAAATCTGGTTAGTTTACCATCTACATAATTGGTGAATGAAATATGTGAATAAGCACATAATTTTCAAGAGGGAAAACGATTTACGGCAAGTCTTATTGTCATCCAGGTTTTAAGTATAAACCATGTTTATACCATGGAAGAAGAATACTAGTAATAATGTTATTTTCTTAAATATAGGATTAATAGCCTATATACGCAAATTTACGTTTTCTAATACAAATAAATACCATTTTCGTTAAAATGTTAGTAGTTATTTGGATTTTATCGACTATGTGTTATTATATTATTTATAAGCAAGGTAACGGAAAAAGAATACTAAGCTCCATGGTATGGTAAACCGTTTCTTATTTAACAATATATCGTCATTCAAATTTTTAAAGTAGGCATGATCTACAACAAATGTGAGTCCATTTGAAATTTCAAAATTCCTACATTGACGACGGCGTCAAGCTTACGAAAGTGCAGGCGACAATGTGTATTGCTTATGCGTCGCAGCGTAGGGTTGTCCATTATTTCACTGGTTACCGTCACAGAATACTATAGACTACAGTTTATGTACGATGACCGTTCCACTCTCTTGAGCTGTAGCTCTCTTGATGTTGTAGTTGTAAAAAAAATATTGTCTATATTTTTAGCCCTATTTTATAAACAGGGATATACTCGTAAATATTCAGATGTAGTATATACAGACATGTACGTAAATTAATTACCGAGACAGATAAGTACAATTACAGTTAATTAAAGTGACCAAGAATATCTTCTTCATTAAATTGAAATAGCACAATAAATTTAATTACGGGTATACCGTATAGCGTGCCCAACTTATCTGTGAAATGGATAAAAATAGAACTACAGCTGCCATAGTGATATTTAATAGGAATTGGGACTGCCAGTTCTAAAAAAAGGTATTCGTTAACTGCGTTACTTTTATTATACTATGAGTATCTTAGATTAATGGAATATATTCAAATGTCTTTGATGATTATTCATAGATTGGCAACACAGGAGCGAACACAGTGACGGTTTTCATTTCGCAGACATGTTGGGAGCATTATAACCACTTTCCAATACTTGAGTCAATAGCTTATCTGCTATACTCCGGCAATAAAAAAATACTATGATTTCCTAGTTAGCGTTTGACAAACGCGAGCCCTGCAACGGATTCGTGCGCAAGCGCAGCGTGAGGTGCGTTGACCGCCGCCCCAGGAGTCGAGGTCAAGCGGTCACCGGTGTTAGGGCACGCCCACACTGCTGATACCCGGAGGCTGTGCCTGCCTTATGGCCAGAGTTATTGTGGGAAACGTACGCAAACGGGACTTGCCCATATCGATCGCATAATTCAGATGGAAGTTGTACATGACCAAATGCACTTTACGTAGGTACTCGAGTATCTTATCGACGAAGAGGTTCCATTAATTCAAATTTCATCAAGACTAAATATATTTACGCGAAAATCCTTCGATGTTTTGACCTTTTTGACGTTCCAATTAATATCTACCCTACTTGTAGGTACAGAATGAAATTTTAAATTATGTTTTTGTATATGTTTGGAAATTATAGACTGAAAGGTATTAATATAGATTATAACTATATGTCTTATTTTTATTTCTTATTTTTGGATTACATCAGACAGGCTGATCCATTAGACATAAAATGATAATCGTCGCCTATGAATATTCGTAACACTACAAGTACTGCCAAATTGCTTCAGGACTTGAAGGGTTGTTATGGCGGCATACTGGACGAGCAAATTCCTTTCCACCTGGCTATGGGTTGTTTTGACTCATCTGACGATAAGGTGCCTGCCTGCAGGAGTTAGTATTTTTTCTCCGATCTTGCACGGATATTAAATTAAGAAACGGTGAAAACCTTGTAGGTGAATCCATTTTGTATTCATTGAGGTACATGAGCTATTTCCCGAAGATTGCACGACCTTTTATGATATTTGAGGATATTAGGTGAATGTATTTGAACAATGAAGAGTTTTAATTAATTCATAAATTGTTTATAAGCATACAGCAATGTGATACATAATTATAAATCTTCTCGTAGTAGTAAACCACGAGACTAAGTGTGTAGAGCCCTTAATTCTCTAACCCGCAGACAAAAACTTAACCATTAAAGTTAATAACTAAATTCTATAAATTAAACGGTAGCTATTATTAAGTCGCATGATGACGTATTTACGGTCATTATTTTGTAATTTTTTATACTAAAGTAGTTTTTCTAATCGGCGCCGCGGTCGAGATTTTTGTAATAAAGTTTTAGCTTTGGGTAATTACTTATGGAGTTATGCACTGAGGCCGATATTAGACGATTAATTTCTATCTTTCAATTTTGGTGAATCAACCAAAGTGATGAATATAAAAACAAAGTTGAATCATTTAATTTCATTGAATACCGTACCGTAGTTCTTTCAGTTCGTGCTTTTCAATAAAATTGATTTAATTTAGTTGATCTCTCTAATATCATTATCAGCATTAGATTAATTTGTTGTGTTGTCCAATAAATAGATTTTGACTTAAATAATAAATAGTAATAAGACTTAGGTAGACCTCTATCAGGCAGTAGTCTCTTAAAAAAACGCCGTGAGCTGCAAACGACGTGACTCGGTACACGTTCGTGCAGGAATGGAGAAATAATACAATTTCCTGCGGCCGGGCGGCCTGTAAGAAGCGACAAAAAAACTCACAGCCAGGTGGAAGGGTATTTGTTCGACTGGATGGCGACCACCCCTGGTCTAAAGCATGCCGCCATAACAACCTCGTGTTGTGTTTCGGCATTAGTGACCAGGTTCCAATCTCCCTTAAGAGAGCAGCAGTGCATTTGTAGCACCTTTGGTGTTGAAATATGCTGTGCGTGGAGTCCATATGCAAATTTCATGAAATATGAAAGGCGTTAATTAGGACTGTCAATTAATGACTACTGATTTAAGTTCATGTGTCATATGTTTTAGATAATAATAATAATGAAAGTTTTATTAAGTTGAGTTTTTATATAACAACTTTTCTATAACGAAAGGAATGGTGGTGCCACCTATGTCAGAAAAGCGTCTTATAGGAGCGTATAAGCCTGTTTTCGAAGCGAGCGCATGGAGGCCTACGTATGTGCTTTCGGCTTTCCAAGTACGAAATGAAACACGCGTGTAGCGCATATACCGAAACGACTGTATACGCGCAAAAAAACGCTAGTTTGAAAGCGCTCCTAAAGTTCTTCTTCCATGGCGATATTAAAAAAGAATATTGTAACTTTTACTACCATGTACGGTAGTAAAAGTTATAATACACTTATTGTGCAATTTTATTACATTTTGCAGTTTTTTCCTGACCACAAAGACGGTCAACGTACTGACATAGACCGCAGCCTTTAATAGCGCCATTCTTGTATCCTTTGTTCCAAAGCTTGAAGATATAATAAACCTTATGATGCATCCGTAACGCGCAGTGTTACCAACTTCTAAAAATATTTATCCCGAAAGCTAAAGTAAAGAAATCCTAAAATTGTCACAATCTCTCTCCACTCAAAAAAATCTCTCTCATAAAAGAAATAATTTACTTTTTGTAATATTTTTTATTTGTAGGTTATTTTATTATTCCATATGAGTAATATAATTTTTTGGGAGTTAGTAACCCTGTGCGTTAAAGCTATTGTGAACGCACAGTATCGAAAAACTTGATAATACAAATGTTTATATAGTAGACAACACTTTAAATAAAAATGTTTAAACTACGCATATAATACTACATACATACACATAACTTCACGCCAGGTCCCTTGCGGGGTAGGCACGAACAACAGAGCGCCATTTAGGCTTATTCTTACACACCTCACTTGCTTCTTTGACATTCATAGCTCTTGTCATGCACGCTCGTCTGTTCTTAAGGCTCCTGACATCACTTTCTGTTAGTACACGATCCATTTGATCATGGAAGGTGTGTCGTGGCCTTCCGCGACTTCTACATCCATCCACTTTTGCTTTGTATATCTGTTTAGTCATTCTTCCATCATTCATTCTTTCCACATGCCCGACATATGCGGGTATTATTTTTAGAAACACACAATTACTCCAAAATAACTAAAATGAGAGTAATAACGTTAATGCTTTAGTGAAATGACATTGACATTTGAATTAGCATTGCCATGAAAATTTATTTTTTGGGTATAATTACTCTACTTTCGTTAACCAAACTCTCGTTACATTCATTGAAGCAAGAAAAACTTTGGAAACAATACGAATACAAAACTTCCTCCAAAAATGTCCTCATAGAGATTTCTAAAAGAAATTCTAAATGCATGTAGAAATTGGAACAACTAGGATAGCGTCCACATGCGAAGATATACTTTCGTGCAAATATTGTTCTCGTTATAATGTAAATTTATTTAACGATTTGTGTGTACGAAGATTAATCATTTTCATGCTGGTTAGTGCTGGCTGGGCGCACACGCAGCGACATGCACTGTCCACGACTTGCTATTAACTCATTAAGTCGATATTTGGAGCATAATAATTGAGACTAGGGTCATATGATAAGGTAAATGACTTTCATAAAAAGGCAATGGTGTTCTGTGCGGGTGCACTTATACAGACCTAGAAGCTTTATCTTTAATGGCGCTTTAGCTAGCATTATATTAATATTATAAATAGGAAAGATTTGTATTTTTGTTTGTTTGTAACGAATAAATTCAAAAACTACTGGACTGATTTCAAAATTTCTTTCATCATTACAATCCTACATTATCATATGTTAATATAGACTATATTTATAACTAGAAAAAATAAGAGATCCCTACTAAAACTTTAATAATGTAAACCAAGGCGTAAAAAAATAAGTATTTGAGTGGGTCCCGGAATGGTTTAAATTCACAATTATACCCGGTAGGTGGCACTGGATTCGGGTTCTAGATTTATATTTTTCAGGGCAGAACAACGTCTGCCGGGACCGCTAGTTAAATATATTTTAGCTGCAGATATATCTTAATAGATAATTGAGAGGCAGCTTATTGAAGTTTTGATTTGGTTTACAAATATGTTAATCAATAAAAAATCTTTAACATGTATATATTATAAGGTCTATTTTCCATGGGGATAGACATAGATGATGGGTACTTACTTACGACGATTTTTTATTGCATGAGTTCAGCAGACAGGCAGACGGCCCACTTGATAGAAAGGAGTTGCAACACCAAAGGTGCTACAAATGCGCTGCTGCTCTTAAGGGAGACTGAAACCTGGTCACTAATGCCGAAACACAAATCAAGGTTGTTTTTTTATGGCGGCATAATCTAGACTAGGTTGGTAGCCATCCAGTCGGGCAAATACCATACCATCTGCTGTAGGTTGTTTTGTCGCCTCGTACGACAGGCCGCCCGGCCGCAGGAAATTGTATTCTTTTTCCGTTCCTGCACGGATAAAATCGCTTCATCTACTTTTATTTTTCTTTTCATACATGCACGTTTATTTCAAAAGCTTTTTACCTGACCTTTCTTTGAAAACTTATGCTATTTGATCCTGGTTTGCACGTTGGGGTCTATCGGCACTAACTCTACCATTCATAATGCTGTCATACACTTGTTTTACGAAAATAATTACAATTTCATATTTACCTTTTGTTTGTAAGTTATGTATACTGGCTGCGATATCTATCTATACTATAAAGTCGTGTTAGTTACACTATTTATAACTCAAGAACAGCTGTAACGATTTGGCTGAAAATTGGTGGGGAGGTAACTTAGAACTATTTTATCCCGTTGGAACCGGTAGGTGGCGCTGAGATCGGGTTCTAGAATTCTCCTAATCACGATTTTGGTGATTTTGTTTTTGTGAGTTTGAGTGGGTCCCCGGATGGTTTAAATTCACAATTGGAACCGGTAGGTAGCGCTGGGATCCGGTCCTAGATTTTTATTTTTTCAGAGCAGGACAACGTCTGCCGGGGCCGCTAGTTAAGAATATTTAATAGTTCTGCAACTTTATATAAATGTATTAGATATATTTCTATTTTCTAGACACTAATACTAATATTACCCCCGTACGTAGTTGATTACACCCCTATAGCAGCTTGTCTTTTGTTACAACTGCAATCGTGCAGAGGGGAGTTCGCGTGTCTATTGAAAACGCACATTTCGTGTATGCAAGTGGCCCCCTACGATGAATGGTAGTAGGAAAATATTTCACTTCCAAAATTGTACATATCGAGGGCTTTATAACATATAGGCGTATACCCAAAAATGCATTTTTTTGTTGTTTACAAAAAACTAAGCATATTACAATTTAGAAAGTCCAATATGCAGGTGTACCTAAAAAGAAGGGTATTCCAAATTTCAGCCTTATACAATCAACTAGTTTTGTTTTATTCACAATTTATTCCCTTGTGTAAAACTGCACTTTTATCTGTACGCCAATTTGTTATGAAGCCCTCGATATGCATGTTAAATGTTTTTATTCAAAATGTGATTCTTCAAGTAGCTTCAAACTTTTTAGTTACATATTTACAACTGTTTTCCTTCTTTGTAGTTTCACCTAGGATTGTTTAAACCGTATCTATCATTGACGAATATCGTCGGCGCCAGTTCACTGCAGAATCTTATAACTACATTTGGTGATTTTATTATTTATTTACAAGAAAATTACAGACTTTATTTAAGAATACGATGACAAAGCCGCGGGTAACGACCTAGTAGGTTATAAAAATAGACATTTCTTTTATCAATCATAAAGTTTTAATGGTTTTACTTAATCTAAAATGCAAATCTTTTATATGCGATGCCGACGCCGCGTAAAGTCAGTGCAGTGCCACATACCAATTTGCACTCAATTTAAATACTTGCTTGACACAGGGCAGTATTTAGGTAACATAATAAAAAAAAATCACCATACCCGCGATTTAATTTGTGTTGAATCGATATATTGGTACACTTTGGCCCAAGTTAAACAATATATCTATTTATTATTGTAATGTATAGCCACTGTACATTTTAATTAAAATTTGTTAAGTAGTTTTTGCTTGAAAGAGTAAAAATATCCGCCATCACAATCTTTATTGTTTATAACATTAGTATAATTGACTTCAATTGTCTAAAATGTCTACAGACCTGACCCAAAATACTAAGTAGGTAACAGCTGAAATAAACATTCTATAAAAAAAGTTTTCGCGTTTCTAATGTTAAAATAAAAAAAAAAAAGTTTGAAATTAATGTGTGTGTAGTCTCCAGACTATATGCCGCCATAACAACCTTGAGTTGTGTTCCGACAATAGTGATCCGCTTCCAGTCACCCCTGAGAAAGCAGCAGCGCATTTGTAGCCTTTTGTGTTAAAAATGTCCATAGGCGATGGTAACCACTTTCCATCAAGTGGGCCGTCTGTCTGTCTGCTAAACTCATGCAATAAAATTAAAAAAACCTCTACAAACACCACAACATATACGAGAACATAAGGTAAAACTTCACGTGTCTGAGAATAGGGAGCGAAGTCCTGCAGCGCGTGCTAATGTCTCTACTCGAGGTCGCCGGCCTTCAGCTGGCACTCGGAGAGGCAGGTACGCGCATTACTTCCCTCCCTGAGTTAGGTTCCGGTACGGGGGGCCCTTGCTACTAGGCAACGCAAGGGATTCATCTGCCCCCGTTTCGAAGTGGGGTGTGTTCTCCCAGGGCACACTCCAGGCACTTTATTGCGCTGGATCGACTGTTGCGTAACTATGTTCTATATCTCAGTCTTTCCATCACAAACAAAGCGCAGGGTCGACAGGGAGGAGGGGGTTTTTAGTGGGTATTGAGGTTGCTCGCCCGTGCGGCATCGCTCTGAGTCTTCCACACTCCTCTGTGTCACGCCATCGCGGACAGAGCGCAAACAAAGCATACTATTGCTAGCGTTATCGCCCCCGATGGATGCGTGCCGTTTCCTAGTGACGGCCCAGAGAGTGCGTAAATCGGTCAGCATTTTCCCTCGGCTCAAAAAAAAAAAAACCTTATGACCAAGGCCTGTGTCTCAGCAGCTTGTGTCAAGTAACGTGAAATGACTGGTGTCATTTTTGACCCCACAACGCTGGTTAAGCTCAAAGGTTAAGTTTATAAAAGTCTAACATTAGTTTTTTTTTTCATTTTGTATGACAGTGTAACATAACCTGTACTTCAGCGACATAAGCAAGAGCTGCGTGTCACGAGAATGAATATATGAATTTTATAATAAAGGATGCTGAAGAACACGCGAAATGGAAAACTAAAGTGTATAAAATAACTTATTTCTAAAGCTATTATTATTAATATATATTATCTAAAACATCTTAAAGTCGGTGCTTAGTAATTTTCAAAATATAGTAATTTTTATGTTTTACTTTGCACCTACTTCAAGATGTTTTAGATAATATATATTAATAATAATAGCTTTAGAAATAAGTTATTTTAGACATTTTAGTTTTTGAAGTCGGTTTTTTTAAACGAAGTTTTTAAATTTTATTTGTTACTTTTTAATGTCTAGCTATGTATGGGTGGACCTACGAATGGTGCCGCGCTTCTTAAAAAATATAGGTCCCAAGAACCGGGAACAAAAAAATGTTCGTAAAATGAAAACTACTGGGCCAAACTATGTCAAATTTTTAGGGGACCATATGGCAGCTATTCCGCGTCGAACAAAAAAAGAATCACGTAAATCGAATCATAAATCTCAGAGTAATCGGTGTACATATGGAACGGAGTGAAAATTATTTCCATGAAAAATGTTTATAAAATGAAAACTACTGGGCCAAACTATGTAAAATTTTTAGGGGACCAATTGGAAGCTATTCCGCGTCCAACAAAAAAAGAATCACATAAATCGGATCATAAATCACGGAGCAATCGGCGAAAATACATAAAAAATGCAACAAAAAATAAACGAAGATCCCGATGAATTGAGAACCTCCTCCTTTTTTCGAAGTCGGTTAAAAAAGAAAAAGTCAGAAACTCCGACGCGAATGCTTCTCGAACCCAAGCGGGATTTACCACTAGGATGAATGTGATGAATAAATTAATAATAATTTAATATAAGAATTGAACATAGCAACCGGCCCTGTCTGTTTTAAAATAGATTTGTAAAAATAGCCTTTTATGTTACGCAGATCTTACTCAGCTCTATGCAGATCTTGATTACCTCTTGCGCATTTAAATAAGTATGTTTATTTAGACTCTAATTGAGATCTTAGCTACTTTTCATTATATTACATTACAGATAGACATAATAATTATACTTATTAAGATCTAGTTCAAATCTACGTCAACACTATCTTTGCAATTAGATCGTATCCATCTACAGGTTACCTGGAAGAGATTACTTTAAGCAATAAGGCTGACTTACAAACAAGCTTAGAGACTAAATTACATTACATCTATATAAATAAAAATGAGTCATAGAAATTACGTACGTACGCGCACAACTTGAGAAAGACTTCACCGATTTTGATTAATTTTTTGCGTGTGTTTAAGTTTGTCCCCGGGTGGTTTAGATTTACAATTGGAACCAGTCTGTGGCGCTGAGATCGGGTTCTAGAATACTCCTAATCTCCTGGACCGATTTTGATGATTTTTTGTTGTGTTTGAGTAGGTCCCCGGATGCCTTAGATTCACAATTAGAACCGGTGGGAGACACTAGAATAGGGTCCTAGACTTTTATTTTTTCAGTGTAGGACAATGTGTGCCGGGACAGCTAGTTATTGCATAAATTTCAATAATTAGGATAAAGCTTTTATTCTAACTTATCTGTTAATTAAATCGAAGAATAATTAATAGCATGTTCCACAGGAGTTTAAATGACATGGAGTGAATTTTGATCACGTGTTTTTTACAAAGCCTTATTGTAGTAGTATTGGGTTTTCGAAAATGGTATAAACGAATAACTAAAATCTCATTGAGGTATATAACAAGCTTAAAGCCAATTTCTAAAAATAATATTAATGTAGGTATGAAATATAAATGTTATTATAATACTATTTTTTACAAAGGAACTTTTAAAGTAGTTTAATTTAGTTTTAACTTATATATAAAAACTAAAATAATAACCGACAATATTAGGATAACCTGACGTTGACTTTAATTCCTTCCGAATCCTTTAAATTATTAGTAAGTGGCTGGAACACACGGCGGCAGACACTCCACATACCCCAGACGAAGTTAATTGCCTTAAGAAGCTTATGAGCGGAGAAAATTTTAATTGTTTGCCTTAATAATCTTGTAGCATCACAATGCCTATTAAATTCACTGCCTAGGGGTCTAAAGACGTTAGTAGCACTTATGGAATGTTGTGTATCAATTGTGGAGCATTTAGTTTTTAAGGCTTCGTAATTAATACGTCAAAACGGACACTTTGTTTAATTTTATTTCTCAAAAGTCTTTAATACCAAGCCATATATTAATTATCTAAATTAATAATAAACTTACATATAATCGAATACATTAAAAGAAAACTTGACTTATTTGTATTGTATTCTACCCATAGTCCCTCAAGACTATAAGTAGAATACTGAGCCTAGAACACCGTCTTCTATGGGTAAGGTGCCCAGAAAGCTGGCTACGCTTCCCCGCTGGATCGCCTTACGCATCCGTTGCCCGAGGTTAGCACCAGCCTTCTTATCACCTGAAGATTCAATGAGTCGTTTCTATAAATTTTGGTAGAGGCTCATGGCCTCAGGACCCCACGGTCCAAGCGTCTCGCCAGCACACCGCACAAACGGATATTTATAAATTCAATATGTCCATTTGTAAAATGTATCAAATCAAAAGCAAACGAAATCAGAATTAATTTATTGACAAAAAATGATACAGTAAAAATGGTTACATAGGTTCCGTACTCTGACTAGCCTGTATCGCGGGAAACCAAGTACGTGTGACTGACTGAAAAAATATTTTTTAAAATAGATGTTAACTTGTTTGTGAGTATGTATGTGTGTGTGCATATGATGGATAACAATGTTCAGATATATATAATAAGGTTGATATATATGATATTACATAATAAGATTTCAGTTTTTTGGTAATCAAGTTGTATAAGTCACTTTTATGTCTGTTTAAATATACAATGTGACATTAATCATGTACAAATCTTGTTGTACAGTAAAGAACTGATGACATACAATTGATGTTTGGCTAAATTAGTATGTATGTCAAAGTAATTTTAAAAATCGTGGACATTCGGTAGGAAGGTTTACTGGATGTCGCTACACAATACTGTAGTGACGTCATTAAAAAACAAGAATTGGCCCTTTATGTATCGATGGAGGATAAAAAACAGCGTTTTATTACTATGCCCCACATGTATAGGTACCTCGTTTTTTTTTGGTAAAAGTTTTGGTTAAATTGTGTATTTGACGATTAATGTAAAACATTTTCTACTGTAAAATCTAACTTTAGACTAGGCTTTTAAGTAGTCTAAGACACTTATACATCATTAAATAGCGTGTGATTCATTGCTATAATATTCTTTGTAATGTACGAAAATTATCTATAAGGATAAACAGTATATGAGTGGAGTATCGTACGATAGGCTGTAAGTAATTATAACGTTAGTGCTTGATGACTTTTTAAATCTTTAATTGGTGAGATATTTTCGCTTGCAAATTTGTCCCTCTTTAAATTTTTAAAAATATGTCTGGAAAAAGTGGTAGAAATTTAAAAATAGCCCTTTCATCGAAAACTGACCTAAACCACTGAATAATATCCGCTGCGTAGTGTAGTAAAGGTTGCTTCGAAGAGATTGCTATAATCATTAAGGCCGCCCATTGTTCTAACTTTTAGTATTTAAAAGCTTATTGTCTATTTATTTTTCTCTATTTTGTTGGTATACTATAAAGGTATTGTACTGAAGTGTTTCTAATATACTCAATATTTTGATGTGGTACTTACTGTAGCTAAATAACTCTTTAGTGGGTTGCCAAGCATTTACTCAATATTATAGGAGTTACAACTTGTTGCGACTTGCGAACATTGAACAAAATATGTCAATAAATAACATTTTTATCGGTACTGTGACTGAATTCACAAGAACTGCATATTATATGTCATGCCGATTGAATACGTATAAATAATGTATTATGTGTATACCACGCTATGTTATTGGTGACAACTGTAATGATAGCGATGTTTTTAAGTTAATAAATAAATAATAATATTTTCTTGACGTGAATAGTTATGAATCCATTAAAACAGACAGGTAAAAATAAATTATTTCGATCGTAGGTGGCAGCAACGGAATATTATGCAGATTTTAATAAGCCATTTATCATGTCACGGCTCGTTTTATGCAGTTATGCGCCGGGCGACGCCTATGTTTCTTATTATATTTATTTTAATAACGCAAAAAACGAATTGCTTCCTATTATAGTGATATATCTTTTTAGTTGTCGACAAGAATTCTTGTTTTGTGTATTTATGTACAGTATATATACTAGAAAAAAAATGTGTTCCCTTCCCACAACCCCCAAAACCTCCGTTGCTCGAAATCTGAACCCTCCATAAGTCGATATATTAGTGAGCCGTATAAGCAAATTCAATACTTATTTTCCCTCTATAACTCGACAACATAAATTATGGCGTCTGTATCCTGTATCTGGAACATTACAATATTTGATTTTACAACCTCTATATATATAAATATAATATCAATCTAAACCTCTAGTCCATTGAAATTTTACATAAGCTTTGCATTTCTTAGAGGACGCAATTTTATTTTTGGGACATGTGTGGGTCAATAGAAGCTTAACGTCAAGTTTGTGGGGTCGCCACCTTTGTCCCCCGGCCGCCATCTTGGAAAAAGGGGTGAGAACACTTTTTTCGCGATATCTCGGAAACTATGCGTCTTACAAAAAAATTGCAAAGTCGTAATTTGTAGAAAATTGTTGTGCCTACAAATATGTTTATATAACTTTTTGTCCTAAATTAAAAATTAAAGAAGTTATAAGCAAAAAAGTGAGAAATTTTTGATTGATTGATTTTTTTCATTCCTTACTCTTTTCTTTACCATAGAACCAGTGAGCTTATATATACTAGAGTAGCAACGTCTTACAAATAATTCTTTAAAATGCGTAGCCACTTGCGAGTTTAAAAGACGTAGCTTTGAAATCGAATGTAATTCCAACAGTTTGCCAAAGTAAACTATATTTGTCTCGTTTCTTCTATAGCCCAACCAATTACGTTAAAATGAGACAAGGCATTGCTTTCGTGTTTTTTTTTAAATTTATTCATGACCATAGAATCAAAGTCTTTCAGTCGGAAACATGTTAATTAATAGGTCTTCGTATAGTAGCGCAGTTGTATTGCAGGCTACAACCGACGCCATTCAATGGAGTTCTTGTGAAAATTCGAAAGATCACATCTGACTATACAGTTCACATTTCTCACAAAAACACATAATTTCTACTCAAAAACTATCAATATCCTGCAACTATTGTTCATTTTAGAGTAATTATACACATTTTTAGAAAATAAAACTGTACAGCACAACGTCTTCTTTCAGTTCCCGCCAAAAACTCTTGCTTTCGTGAAAACGGACAGAGTTGCCATTAGTCAGAAATATCCCCAGATTGAATGTTTTTTTGACTTCTTTTTTATAGAATATAAATCTTACAATATATACTTAGTACATAATTATTATAAGAGTCTGTATATCGATGTTTAAAAAAAATATATTTTTAGTAAACTGGTTTGATTTGGTTTTCACGGCTTGCTTCATATCTTACTATAACAATACATTTTAATAAAACATGTGCAAAGGTTCAATTCACGTTGAGGGCCTAAAATTGTCTACTTTGGAGAATCGTTACGTATCTAGATATACTAGTAAGACATAGCGTAAGGTTCCATTTTATATCGATACTTGTTAAGTTCGTCATATAAATCTGCGAAGATGGCCTCCCTCTGATAGTAGAATGACCGCCACTTTTGACTTAGACAAACAAATAAGGATCATTCTAACTGCTGCTGAACCTAACACTATTTTATGATAGTTATTGACTATGTAGTATAATAAAAAAATTAATAAGCATATTAGAGTCGTTGCCGAAATTTTATTATTAAACCACACAAAATTTACTGGCGCACGCTTCCATCATTCACTTTTTCAAGAAGTAAACTCCAAAAAAATTGTTAAAAATAAAATCGTTAAAATTTTAATCCGTTTTACTGGCAACACCGATGACAAAACAATGCACGATATATTATTTTGTTTTCTAATGTTATTTTAAATAATGCGATCAAAATTAAGCAAACTTACTAGTGAAAGCTAACGTCACTTGCTTTATTATCATTTTCGGACGTGATACACAACTTTTAACAGTACATTTCACCATTTTGAATACGTTTTACGCACGTCGCGGATACGTCACACTCGCTTAATGTCTAACTCACAACTGGGGCCAGATATGCCTGCAGGCATCTTCGAAGTGGCAACACGTCGGTGCCGTAAATTGCGTATCTAGTTATTATAAGATCATTGCATAGAACTTACCAAATTTAACTTATCGAATGTTAAGCAGGTAGAAAAGGTCCCCCGTTTTTCCGCCACCTATGAGGTAGAGTCCGTAGGCGCGTTTTTTAAAGCTACAAAGCACCGCGCAAACTGCATTCTATCTGATTCTCTCGCAGACTTAATCCTATAGATTTGTGTATCTCTTTTAAGTGTCGCTTCTTTGTTTCAACCAATTTCAAATCACAACGATTCCACTTCCTTAAATTTCACTTCAAAAAGAAATACTTAAAATTAGAATTAAATACGTTAAATACCATACGGTTACCATTTTTAATTTCTAGTTTTTCTTGAGATTATGGCTTGGAAAGCTGGGCCTTTAAGTTATTTTTTTCCAATTTCACTACGCAATTGTTACGCGTATAAATTACACCTTCCTTCCAAATAATGTTAACAATTTACACAACATTTGAAACATATTTCTTTAAAGCTATCAAAATACAGTTACATCGAACGATGACATTGCATTTCAACTGAAATGTCGATTGGCAGTTCTTGTAAACTATTCGATTATTTGTATTGAATACAAATCGATTCCGATCTCAGTTGCTATGAGATGGCAATGCTTTGTTGCCATTCCGAAACTAGAACTTCAGTCCCACGGTGGATGTTAGTGTTTGTAAATAGAATACTAATTTTTCTCATATAGAAACCGTTGCATTTAATTAAAAGTACAACAGGAGTATTTGTTACATTATGATGGAACAATTTATAAACCATACTTTACAAACATCATTTGAAAAACGTTCCTTTAGACTGATACTGATAGTTTATAAAAATACTTTTTAATTAAAAGGTATTTTTGTAAAAAATACCTTTTAATTAAAAATTAAATATATGTATGTATATATAGATATATTTTGTATGGTTATATGGTAAATATATAAGTATCTTATTATACATTATATTATATATATTATCATTAGTGTAGTCTTAAGCTGCACGCCAACAACTTATTTTAATTAAGATCCTTGTCCATCCAAAGGTTGCCTGGAAGAGATTGCTTTAAGCAATAAGGTCGCCCATTGTACTTACTACCTACTAGTTCAGATAATATGTTAATGTGTTACTGTTTTAAGTTGGTGTACAATAAAGAGTATTGTTGTTGTTATATAATTTTAAATTTCGAACTTACAGAGTGACACATAGCCAAATGACATTCCGTTTTTCTTAATTTAAATACGACTTTATACAGTTTATATATTTTTTATACAATATAATAATATAATTATTATCTATATTATATATCATGCCTGTTTATTTTTAAATTATGTTTTTGAACAATCTACAAACAAACAGATATTAGATAAAAGTTGAAACTTCTTCTTCCACCAATCTGAACTAATATATATTTATCCGACGTCAAAGAAGAGAGTTCTTTTGGCAACTAAAATCGTCCAAATCCACTAAACTCATACAATAATGAGTCGGAGGGAACTTCCCGCGAAGTTTTCCCTCTGCGCTACGACATGGCGTCATTCAAGAAGGGAGTATAAAATTGGCCCCTGTTGTTGCAAACGGACATAGAGGGCGGTGACCATTTTCCATCAGGCCGTTTGCCTATTTGCCCGTTTTTACAAGTTAGAACTTTAACTTAACTTTACAAGCAAGTTAGAACTTTAAAGTTTTGAATTTTGAAGGGACTATCGTGATATTATTAAATCAGCATTATAGACGCGTTATAATTAGTAACATCTCAGGGGTGATCACGATTCACAGCTCGGAAATAACAAGGATTAGTTATCACGGAAATTTCATACTGAGTTTGTTGAAATTTGTAATGCTTTATGTGTAAGTGGAACAATGCCAATCATATATTTTGTTTAATTTAGCTATAATAGTATTATAAAGAGGTAAAACTTGTGAGTTTGTTTGTAAGAACTATTGAACTACTGTACCAATTTTGAAAAAAAAATTACGAGTAGAAAGTTAAATATAGCCTGTATTTGATTGTGATTTATAGCATTTTCAATACGCTCAGCGAAGTTGGCTCGAGTAATCAAGTATTTAATTATGTATATTTTTATAGTAAAAAACGCTAAGAATAATTTGAGAAAATGCAAGTGACCGCGGTATAAAAATCTGACCGCAACAAAACTAAATTAGTTTTAAAATATGTATATTAATATGAGCTGTGGCATACACAGCTTCAAAGCCATTTTGTAAGAACTTCTTCGTTTCGTAAGAAAGTCGTCTTATCGCTTGCTATAGCGATAAGGTTTAGTTATCGCAAGTTTAATAAAAACGAAGAAATATCTTAAAATATGCGTTTTTTCAGGAATGAGCGTTTAATGTTTTGGTTTATTACGAGTTGTCAAAAAATACAAATGAAAATTATTTCAAGTTGTTGAATAATAATTGTCTTTAACTTTCGCTGAAGCATAAGGATTATATGTAAGAATTTATCTTAGGTCCGAGAATCGGACAACATCTATTTTTCATCCCCCTATATGATAAGGGTCCACCGCTATTTTTTTTTTATTTTTAGATAATTTTTGTTTTTTTATGATACAGCATTAAAAAATACATACAACCCTAAATTTTCAACCCTCTACGATCTACCCCTATTTTTTACCGGGCAGGACGACGTCTGCTGGGACAGCTATTATAAAATAAAATAAATGAATTTGATAGTGACAAAAAAATAATTCGAATAAAAAGAGTCGTTCTTGTCCTTACTTATTTCATTTTATGATTACAAAAGTAAATAAATTCTTAAGACTATTAAAACTAAAATGCACTAATTTGAATTACAACACTGGCTTAAGGATTCTTTTGAGTATAAAAGCGAAATAAGTAACGAATTAATTAACTTTACAAATAAAACAATATGACAAATAAATTTCACCTATTATTTAATAAAGCGATTAATTGGGATTTATTTCTCTATTTAAATCAATATGTTTCCTTCACTCGTCGCAGTAGTTAGTAGAAAAATGGAGGACAATACTTCGCCAAACAACGGTCAAACTATTTATTCTTTCATCGTAATCTCCAAACTCATTATTTTTGAGTTATTCCTTTATATTAGGCGTGCGATATTTTATAACTGTAATTGTGACATTAGTAAATATAATGTCTATGCCTCCAATCTGTAAATACTAACTGTCGCCAACTAGACACAAAAGTGACTAAATATTTGTGTAAATTCTTTTGGTGATGACACTGAGACCCGTAGGTTAACGACCGGTTAGCGGAAAGTACGTATCACATGCCTACATGACTACTAATATTAAATCTTGCTCAAAGTTTAGAATTAACTTGAGAACATTAAATTTAATGTTAAAATTATACGAAGCAACAACATTTTCCTGTCAAAGCGTTTTTAAAATCGCGTAGCTAATTTGGTAAAAAACGGGACTTTTAGAAAATTGACATAATAATATGTCGCTCTGTCCGCCTATATCATAGTATTATGTCTGTATATAATGTGCGGCCAGCGGTTCCGAGCTGACCGGGGTCTTCAATAAAAAGACAGGGTCAGAGAATGTATAGTTCATATTATCAATCCAGAGACTTTTACAACCATCTGTTCCGTGCGCGGCCCTATACGATTCTGATCGCCATTGATTTGCGAGGCGTTCTTCTATTTGAATTTAAATCATTATATTTCTTAATAAAAATGACGACTAAAAAGGTTAGTCGTTATATCCCGCGGGCCTCCGAGAAAATTTTCATCACGGTGAAGTGAGGAAAATTTCCACACTTCACCAGGAATACGACCTTCAGGGCTATAATTGAAAAATTAATTTTTTCATCACGTAAAAGAATAATCGTCGCCACTATAACTTAACACGCTGTTATCTGATTCCGAATATAGCAGTTAATTTAAATATACATCTACGTCCATGCTTAAGTGTAGTCTCGTGTTAAAGTACTCAGTTAAAATGGTTAACTTGGCTAATAAGGCGTCAAGCATCGTCTGCTAATGAACATGTACTTGTGTATACGTATAGACACTGTTTCAACGTTGAAAGGCTAATGAATTTAAAGACGAGTAGTCGACGTTGAAATGTAATTTGTACAGAAGACGAATAAAAATATAGACGGGGTCTCCGTAAACGAAAGCGTCAAATGAAGTGAAGCATCTTTTTCCTCCGTGTGCAAGCGTGTAATGTAGCGGGATCGTCAGCGAACTCTTGCTCGGCTGCGCTACAGCCGCCGGTGCCTTGAATGGGCGGAGCGGGCAAGCTCCTGGGGAAGGGTTGCCCACGCGCCAATAATGCCGTCAAGCGGAGAGTGTGTTGTGCTCCGCGGGCGCTCATCTGTCGTCCTATGAGACAAGTTCCAAACCGATTCACGTTGGCGTTATCTTTACCCCCGGTAGTCGGTGTGGCCTTTAGGGCTCTCGTCTGCCAGAAGTGCCAGAGCACGCGAAATTATAGCCCTGGCATAAGGCGAAGGAATGAGCACTGAGAGGTTTTAGTTTGTATCCTCTAACTCGGATGGGCCAATAGCTTTTTCGTAGGTACTAATGCAATCCCACACGCGTCTGCCGCGATTTCCTTGTGGTGGTGGTGTGGTTCTCAAAGTGCTTAATGGGATTTCCTCTTGTTAGAAAATAAATGGCTTGCTTCTGTGTGTCTAATAAAACTGTTGCCACTAGAAACTTTTCCACCGTTATTGTTTATTAATTTACTTTAATAAGGACTATGAATACTACGAAATACACTGGCATAAAAAAAGTGATCTGTAAATATACAAAAGTGGACTGTAGTTGTTGTCTAGTTTTAGCGGTTTTTCGCAATTAGCACTAGGAAGGGAGTAGTTTCACGAATGTGACCAACTATGACAAGGACGGGGGAGGGATCAAAAAATCATGAAATGCGTGTGACGTAATTGGTGGATAGCCCTTTATTAATAGAATATTTTTGTATTTTGACTTCAGTATCAGTTTGTTCCCATGTAACTAATGGCATCCCCTATTCGCAAGCTTGAAGGACTTATTTTTTCCACGTTATGAAGATGATGTCATAAAGCGTCGACTTCCTGAGTTGAATAACAAATATAAAAACAGCAAACTAATTAAGTTTAAAAAAAATATGTAAGGATAATTTATTCAACAAATAAATTAGAAAAAAATATTTCGTTAATCATAATTACAGTTATTGCAGAGGCATGTAGCGGTTGTATACGTAGTATGTATTCAATTAGTGCTGAAACTGACTTCCGATTTATTAGGATATAATAATAGATACGCTTATTTTATTTTTAAAATGTTTTAATAATCATAATCTAGTTAATAGTCACGAGCATTGAAATATTATTAATTGTAAAATTTTTCGTGTCTTCGTATGTATAAACTTCAGATATAATTATTATATGTCATAACGACTATCCTTCTTTTACTACTTAAAAATATATTTTCTTTGTTTAATCCTAAAGCCGTGAAAAGGGTATGAACATAAATCCAAATAAATTTTAAAATTTATCTAATGGCGTAAATGTCGATACAAATTAGCTTAAAATTTCAAAATAATTATTACGTTATGACATACCATCCTCATGCTTGTATTCCAGAAGGATGTTTGACTAAGAAAAAAAAAGACAGAAACCATAAAGCTCAAATAACGGGCTGCTCATATTCCCTCGTGTATTCGAAAACATTTTTTAATTGGACTCATTAATAATCAAGCAAGTTTTTACTCTAGTGTATAAACTTCAGTTGAAGTCATGGAAGCGTAGTGATTAAGATGACCGCGAAACAGTCTAATGACATAAGTTAGAATCTTGACTAGAAAGTATACACTCCACAGACAGTTTTTCTGACTTAATATGTTATATTGTTTCAGCAAAAATACACTAAGAGCGAAGGAAAACATTGTAAGGAACCCAGCACATCGCCATCACAGACTAGTAAAACTGCCAATCTGCCTCAGAAAGCTTAGCGTAAACAGATAGTTTCCCCTAAAATGGAGAGGACCTTAATCAATAATAGTACTTTCCCAGATTGGTAATATAATTATTAAAATGATATAAAGTCTCTATTTTTTAATACACCGGCCTTAAACTTAAGCTTTGTATTAAGAGTTCTGAAGCTAACTGATATTCATATTAGTAATAAAACTGAGTATTCACAAATTGTACTTATTACAGTATAAATTAATATTATTTGAACAGATGTTCTCATATCTTTTTTATTATGGTTCACTTTCACCACTGTTCTAACACTACACTGTGTAACAGACTTCCGAATATTTTTGTCCGACCGTCCTTGTGAATCAGAAGTAAGTTTTATTTAGTATCAATAAACAAGCAACAGTTGTTCAGCTTTAAGTACTGTTAAAATGGCAGATAAAGTTACGCAAAAGAGGGCCAAAGAATATTAATACCCATGATATTGTAATAATATATGTACAGTTAATGTATTATTTACAGCAGTAGATAAAATTACTTACAGGAAAAATGATTAGTCAATAAACGGTGATGTTACCATATCATATATTCAAGTTCAATTAATTGTATTCAAACTAAGTTCCACTAGAGAATATATTTTCAACGTCATACAAATGTAAGTGATACGTTGGGGTTATAAAGAGAAGAAAAAGCAAGAAATTCCCCAGCTTTAGCTAAAAATTCTTTTACTTCATATCAGTCTATCTCAGGCACTTTTTTAAGTCTCGAAATATGTCATACAAATACTTTTAGGAAAATTTAAAATTAAGGGGTAAATAAAAGATTTATAAATCATCAAACTCGTATATTAATTAAAACATAATAAAGTAAAGAAATATTACAATGCTCGTCTCACAAATTCACAATCCATCTATCAACAACTCGTTGCTACGCAACCACCATACTACACTCGGCCATCCTGGAAAACTAAAATGTTGACTATAGCTAACTTCATGGTGTAGCTTTTTTGTGTGACGGTGTGCGCGCGCATCGTAAAAATTTACTCCCTAACGCGCCTAAAGAAGTATAACTTCAAATAAATAATAGTTTAAAAAAACTAAAAAAAACACGCTTTTATAAAAAATCCAACTAAAAAAACAAAAAATAAAATTTAATATAATATAAAAAAGCGTGGGGTGTATTCAAAGCGCTTTTTAAGATATTATATTATTAATTGAAATATATATATTATTAAATGAATTTTTTATAAAAGCGTGTTTTTTTTAGTTTTTTTAAACTATTATTTATTTTTCATTTTTTAGTTGATTTTTGTTTAAATGTTTTTAAATACAAGCTTTTGAGATCCTGTATATCATGTAGCAGCAGAGTGCTAGCCAAGACAAGTAAAACGAGCCCAAACACGACGGGTCTATCTTGTTTAGTACAGGAGTTCCTATGGCCACCTTCCGACTCCATCATCAGATCAGCTCCATGGTACCATATTATTGCATTGTCACGCGATATAAACATACGAGCCCAAACACGAAGGGTCTATCTTGTTTAGTACAGGAGTTCCTATGGCCACCTTCCGACTCCATCATCAGATCAGCTCCATTGTACCATATTATTGCATTTTGACGCGATATAAACATACGAGCCCAAACACGACGGGTCTATCTTGTTTAGTACAGGAGTTCCTATGGCCACCTTCCGACTCCATCATCAGATCAGGTCCATGGTACCATATTATTGCATTGTCACGCGATATAAACATACGGGCCGAAACACGAAGGGTCTATCTTGTTTAGTACAGGAGTTCCTATGGCCACCTTCCGACTCCATCATCAGATCAGCTCCATGGTACCATATTATTGCATTGTCACGCGATATAAACATACGGGCCCAAACACGAAGGGTCTATCTTGTTTAGTACAGGAGTTCCTATGGCCACCTTCCGACTCCATCATCAGATCAGCTCCATGGTACCATATTATTGCATTGTCACGCGATATAAACATACGAGCCCAAACACGAAGGGTCTATCTTGTTTAGTACAGGAGTTCCTATGGCCACCTTCCGACTCCATCATCAGATCAGCTCCATGGTACCATATTATTGCATTGTCACGCGATATAAACATACGGGCCCAAACACGAAGGGTCTATCTTGTTTAGTACAGGAGTTCCTATGGCCACCTTCCGTCTCCATCATCAGATCAGCTCCATGGTACCATATTATTGCATTGTCACGCGATATAAACATACGGGCCCAAACACGAAGGGTCTATCTTGTTTAGTACAGGAGTTCCTATGGCCACCTTCCCACTCCATCATCAGATCAGCTCCATGATACTATATTATTGCATTGTCATCGACCTTTGACAGGTGTGCAAAGTATGAATTAAATCTGATCGTTCAAAGTAGGACAAAATCGAGCTCAAAGGGGTCGGTTACAGACATACTGACATACAAGTGAAGCTAATATAAAGCGTGTAAAAATAGGAAGTAATTGGTTTCACGCCAAATCTTAAAAATAAAGTTCTCATTGGATATTTACATTTTGTAGTCTTAGTTACAGAGCATAATTTCTTTTTTCGGTCTTTTACTCGAATAGTGCAGGATATAGATATTAGACCGGTATTGTATTTGTCGGTGCCCCAGGGTGGCACTTAAGGTAAATCCAGCCCTAACTATGAGACTGAGCGCAGTGTCCACAGGTTTCACACTATAATGTACATAAGTAGCCCCAATTTAATTATTTTGGAAGTTTTAATGGTTATTCTTTAATATGGAGATTATCCTCCTTGTCTGAGCACTCAACATAGACGCCGATGGGTAATAATATTTTTCTTTCCTTTTATTACGTCATCGTCTTACTGAGGTTGCACTGTTTGTTATAACTCTATTAATGCTTCTAAAAGAAATTGTATAATATACTGTATTCATTAAAAAAAGTGTCTGAGGTAAGATAAATATGAAGAAAATAATTTTGTTGCTAGACATGTTGCTGGGGAGATTCTTGCCGCATCGTTGCCAAGCAGTTATACATAGTAACAAGTAAATTTAAATTTTTGCTTATATGTATGACCTTCAAAAAATGTTCTCTAGTGGAACATAGTTTGAATAAAACATTTTAAATTTGAATTTAGAATGTTTTTATACTAAATGTATGTGTTAAGACATCAAGTTCAACAAAAAAAGCTTTATCATAAATATATTTACATTTGTAATTGATTAATTCAATTAGAAATTTTGAAATTTTGTATATATATCATTTATGTATTTATTATTAAAATGTAAGTAGTTCGTACTATATGTTACGTATACCACCATCGCCATTATCATCTCAATTCATTCCTGGGGTTGTCTGGAAGAGATCGCTTTTTAGCGATAAGACCGCCCTTTGTACATAAGTAGATATAATTTTAGTCTTTAAGTTCATGATTGTATTGGTGTACAATAAAGTGTTATCTATCTATCTATCTATCTAAATTTTCTAATTGATTTATTGAATTAGAAAAACAATTAATTGATTAATTCAATTAGAAATGTACATATATGTATGTCTTTATCGAGATATATAGTGAGAAATTTTCAACTTTAAGAATGAATGGTATGTGTACCTTAATTTATGTACCAAACTAACGAGTCTAGTAATTAATTAATTAAATGAGATTCTCACATAAAATCGTTGATGGGGTCAATAAACTTATTTACATATCTTGCAAAAACGTAAGCAAAAGTAACAGATTAGTAATGTTGTGAATCATAACATTCCCATAGGCCGATAATCGCTTTCGAATGAATCACCCCCATTCAGTAAGGTTTGTTAACATTTGCGACTTGGGTCTATAAAGTTTACCGCCCCATAAATTAAAAGGTGGAAAACCCTTGTGATTTGCGAGTCGCTTCCGTTTCTAATTAAATATGTGAAACACGAACAGTGCACGGATAAAAATAAGACTTAAATACTATTGTGTCCTATGACACGTTTCTTACTGTCTTTATTAAGGAGAAAACACGTTGCATTTTTGAGAATCATCCAATCAACATATTTCATCCCAGCTACCCTTGTTACCTACCACAATCCAAAATGTTTATAATAGAAAAAGTTGGGCGACTCATCAAAATGAAGCTACTCACGGAAAATTAGCTAAATAGTAATGAGTAGCAAAAATGGACGGTGGATCCCCGACTACTAGATAAATAAGCAGAAAAATATTTTTTAGCTAGATGTACCTATTGCTAGATAGTTTCTTGCCGCTTCTTCCTTAACAGCAAAGACACGTTGCGAAGCGGTGTATTTAGGAACTAATTTTAAATTTTAACTTATACTAGTAGTGGTCGCCCAGTGGTCGAAATTCGACCATAATTAATTAAAATTATAAGTTTGAACATTATTAAGGTTCTATTGTCAAAGATACTTCTATGGTCACAGATTTCGCCAAGGCTACATTGTTAATTTGGCTTTAACAATAAACAAAAGAGTATATATACGTGTCTGTGTCAAATACATGGTAGTGTATGTAATGTATTTTTTATTGATTTGATGTATTGATGATGTAATTTTTATGTAAAATAAAAAAAATAGCATTCCGCACTCTTCTATATAAACTATAAGTGTGCGAAATTTCATACTCTTCCGTCCACGTAATTTTCTTAAAAAGGGGTACAAAGTTATTGCTTCACGTATTAATATAATGATGTATGACCTCCAGTGGAACTTATTTGAAATAAAAACTTTTGAATTTGAATTATTGATAGTTAAAATATTTTTAAAAATGAGTCACACCTTACTGCTTGGTAAATTTGAATGTGCAAGACTATGGGCAGCTTCGATATGCATCGAGATAAGGATTATACTTTATGAAGTCTCGCTCCTTTGCTATTGTACTGTCCTGATCTAGACGCCCAGATAAGCAGCCGACATGCTTTATACGTCCACGTGTCATATTCATGTTATTTAATGTTATCTATACTAATGTTAAAAAGAAGAAAGATTAAAAAAAATTATATTTTTGTATGTTTGTAATGAATAACAGTGTTACAGTTTGAAACAGTGCGTAGATACTAAAAGTTTCCACGTTCCTTCTACGTACGGAAGAATTGTGGAATGCACTACCAGAGTCCGTGTTTCCCGAAAAGTACAATCGGGGTATCTTCAAGTCTCGTGTGAATAAGTACTATCTAGGTAAGCGTGCTCTATTTTCGATCGCATCATCGTCCGGCATTGAACGTGATCGTCGTCAAACGCAAACCTTTTTAATATAAAAAAACTTAAAAACTACTGGACCGATTTCAAAAATTCTCTCACCATTCGAATGCCACTTACTCCTAATTAATATAGGTTATATAAAAACTAGAGATCTCTACTAAAATTTCAATAATGTAGGTAACCCATCAATCCAAACAAAATATTAGCCGCTGGAATCGGGTTCTAGCTTTATTTATTTTTTCAGGGCAGCACAACGTCTGACGAAACCGCTAGATTAGTTATATAAACAATTTCTGAAACACCGATGCACGCACAAATTTAGTTAAAATTTTCTGATTTTAACTAAATTTGTTTGTAAATTTAGCTTTTTTCTGATTAGTCAGTAGTATCGTGGTACAGAACGCCTATATTTCTATGAGCATTTGTTGGTCTACTCGGCGTGTGCCGCTCCCGCACCGATACGAGCGTATCAAGCAACGCTGACTGAGCGTACCGATTCCGCGCCACTGCTGCACCGATAAATAAGAAAACAGCCTTAATATTTCAATGTGTGAAGCACTTAACACGACCTCCATACTCACTACATGTCCTCGGTCAATCTTTAAATACTGTATAAAACTAAATCGCTTTCAACGATTGTCTGTCTTGTATATCCGCTTACTCCTAAACCATGCAACGGATTTTTAAGCGGTTTTTACTATCAATTAGATATTTTTTTACTGTAGGTTTATATTATAATATAGCTAACTAGCTGTGCCCGCGACTTCGTTCGCGTGGTTTTTTTTTCGCAGATCCCCAAATAAGTAGCTTAAGTTACCCCTTATAACATCAGCTATCTGCCAGTGAAAGTTCCGTCAAAATCGGTCTAGTCGTTCCAGAGATTAGCTGGATCAATTGGTTTTTTGTTTCACGGAAACCTAAAAAAGTTAGTTACTCCTTATAACATCAGCTAACTGGCATTGAAAGTTCCGTCAAAATCGGTCTAGCCGTTTCAGAGATTAGCCGGAACATCCAAACCATACAGACAAAACTCTAAAACTTGCATTTTCTGAATCTCTTGGTCGAAATTATCTCTCCTGATTTTATTTTTTTTCTGTGCAGGAACGGAGAAAGAATACAATTTCCTGCGGCCGGGCGGCCTGTCGTAAGAGGCGACAAAACAACCCATAGCCAGGTGGTAGGGCATTTGCCCGACTGGATGGCTACCACCCCTGGTCTAGAGTATGTCGCCATAACAACATTGAGTTGTGTTCCGGCATTAGTGACCAGGTTCTAGTCTTCCTTAAGAGAGCAGCAGCGCATTTGTAGCACCTTTGGTGTTGCAAATGTCCATAGGCGATGATAACCGCTTTCCATCAAGTGGGCCGTCTGCCAGTCCGCTGACCTCCTGCAATAAAAAAAAATAAAAAACATTACATTATTATTTTGACTTTATTAACCAAACATTTCATTTATATGTATAGATAAGGATTTTATGTAAGTAAAATACTGGTTACTTCCAGGCTCTGGCTCGCGGCACAACAGCGGTGAAATCTCTAGTACGATGTATTATTCCCCGCAAAAGAAAATAACACAGGATGTAAACCCAAGTTAGATAAAATTAAACACTTGTGTTAGGAAGAGTGGCCGATCACCAATTAGTAGTGACATATGTTCTAATCAACAAGATTTCACACGAGATCTCGAGACGCGACTTTATAAGTCATACTTGTTATTCTGAGAATTAGCTGAACGACGTTGCCATAGAAATGTAGGTACAAGTAAGATTCTTCGTAATTGCAATTAGAAATCGCGAATTTCTAATCGTTTATAGGATATTGCCTAAATGAGAATATGATACGGTCTCGATATAAAAAATACAAAAATATTTAAGAACAATTTTATCGACACATTTAAATAAATTTCTTTCTTAATCTTATACTAATATATAAAACTGAAGAGTTTGTTTGCTTGAACGCGCTAATCTCAGGAACTACTGGTCTGATTTGAAAAATTATTCCAGTGTCAGATAGCCTATTTATCGAGGAAGGCTATAAGCTATATATCATCACGCTAAGACCAATAGGAGCGGAGCACCAATGAATAATGTTTCAAATTCGGGGTTTTTTTAACTTACTTTTTTTTAAACTATTCGACGCGGACGAAGTTGCGGGCAGAAGCTAGTAGTACCTAATATAAAAGACAAAATGTTAGCGCATGGTTAAACCTGAGTAGACAGAGCCGAGCATGGCAGCATACTGCCGGAAGTGTGTACAACTGTGCACACGAGTATAGACTGTTTTATGTCAAAAGTTTTAATTGTCTACAGCCAACGCCTAACTTTGGAAAAAAAATCTTAAAATACTGAAATAATAATTAGTATTTTCAATATAGTTTGATTATACTCATAATTGAAGACTTCCTTCGCTTTATCTGTTTAAAATGTATAAAACTATCTATTTCGATATGTCATCGGATATGTCAATGCAATTAGGCATAATCGCATTCGCAAAACTAGAACGAGCCGTTGGATTAATAATTAGACTTTCGCTATATTTGAAAACATGTCCAATTATAGCTTTGGCAAGCTACGATTACATTGATGCTATCAGCCAAGTGGAAACAGTTTGACAGCGTTGGTGTCGATAGATAGGAAATTAGAACGACTGGATATGACAGTTGACATGGAACGATAAAAACTTTAAAACCATTTCCTTAGCCTGGCTCAGAGGAAATACAGAAAGCAGATAATTTAATTTCGGGTCCATATTTTGATAGATAGTTATAAAATATGTTTCTATAACTACTGATTTGAAGAAAAACTTTTCATTGTTCTATTTAGTACACAAATCGGCAGCCATCTTGATGAATGATGAAAGCCATATTTTTTAACAATAAGGAGGTGCATTACATATTTGATTTTACGTGATCGTATTGTTACGAGCTACAGGACTCGAATTAAAATTCCGTTGGAATTAGTATAGAATTTATTAGAACTATTCAAACACGTATAACACAGTTACAAATATAACTGGACGCAACCAGTATAAAGTGCACGATTCAATAACACGCGCAAAGTCCGTCACAATATAGCTAATCGAAGGTACGTCTTGCTCGCTTGCCTGTCGATCTCTCGATTCGGCCATTGCTGCACCGATACAATATGGCTGCCAGCCCGCATAGATCGGATTTATTAGAATTGAAATTCGACACACCTTCCTTATGACTGCCATAAAACAGTATAACAACAATAGAATGTTTTTCTTAATTACAAATTTTAAACATGAAGGAAACAAAAGAAGTCCAAATGCGGGAAAGGTAATAAACCAGGTTTATGGCAGGCAGGTGTGCATTCACCTTTTGTCGGCATGTAACAGTATTTAAAAAATAAAACAAAAAAACTTGTGCGTCTCGGGACGCCCGACAGCAGTGATAACTTAACTAATCTAACGTGAGAGAAAGGGAAGCCGGACAGACTGGCGCCGTAACGCGTAACGTAACGAAGCGGTTTACCCTCCCATAAGAAGTTATCACTTCAAAAAGACGTGTAACACAATTATATTAAGGCTACTCGCGAATTAATGCATTTAACATTTCTAACTGTGGATTACATAACCCTAATTTTAATTACTATAATATTTATTAGAAGGTTTGATGAACCATTCGGTATATTATATGTAAATTCAGTACATTATTCTAATGTCAATAACCCCGCATAAAATATTAGTTATTAACAATTCATCATCATTTTGTTATAATCATTAACAATTATTATTAATAGTTCATAGAATCAAATATGCAAAACGGTTTGCTTATTTATTATATTGTGTAGAACACACGCTTTCGATAACTGCTAATAAAGAAATTGCAAATGTGGACACATCTATTACTATAGGTATATACTTAATCCATTCTAAGTCAAACATTGGTGAAAGTGGGTTTTTGTTTATTTTTACTCGCTTAAGAGGATGCCAAGAAGCGCTCGAGGGTAGGTAACAATATCGATATAGAAAATATCGATGTTTACAAACGATATATCGATGTCTATATGATTTATGCTAGAAAAAATATTTTAAGAAAAAATGACACTGCATCCCGATAAAAGGTTATTTTTGTGTTACAATATAAAACACTTACTCGCCGGGCAGCAAAGTTACCACAAATGGATATTTGAGACACCTTACAATAAATTCTAAAACAATACACACAAAAAATAGCGTGAGTTTATATACCTTGTTAACGTCTAATTTTCAAAATGTCATCATAGACATTATTTTAATCACTGTTTAAACAATAATGATTAAAGAGATATTTGTCATGTTAGAATTATGACGTCACAACGCAGTACCACTCAATCAATCAAAGAGGACGTGAAGTTTTGTATCTCTGTTGTCCGAAATATTACATTTAAATTGATACAAAATGCCCTAGTTTAAAAATTAAACATCGACGTTAATGTAAGTATCGATGTTTATGAAAAATTTATCAATCATTGAATTATTGATGTATCGTTTACATACCTACTCTCGGGTAAAAATAATCAAATTTTAACGCAGTTGAAACAGTTGGGTACGGCTAGTTAAATATTCGTACCAATAATCACAAACAGGTAAAAGTGTTGTTGATCTGAGAAATTCTTAAAGTGAAAATCAGTTGAGGCGATCAAAAAAGATGTCTCTATTCAAATATAAAATTAAACTGTCATGAAATCGATCGTATTACTGTAAATGGCTTTTATGTTTAACAAGAAGAAAAAAGGTATCTAATAACAGATGATTTCACAGTTGTCACGAAAATAAGATGTTTTATGGAAAATAATAATTCCTTCAAGTAAAATGTTCCATAAAGTGACTTTTCAATATGCTTTTTTTATTGCAGGTCTTCAGCAGACTGGCAGACGGGCCACTTGATGGAAAGCGGTTACCATCACCTATGGATATTTGCAATACCAAATGCGCTACTGCTCTCTTAAGGGAGACTGGAACCTGGTCACTAATGCCGGTATACAACTCAAGGTTGTTATGGCGACATAATTTAGACCAGGGGTGGTAGCCATCCGGTCGGGCAAATGCCCTACCACCTGGCTGTGAGTTGTATTGTTGCCTCTTAAGACAGGCCGCCCGGCCTTATTAAATTGTATTCTTTCTCCGTTTCCGCACGGATGAAATTTTGATCGTTTTAAGAATTTTCACCTGTTATCTGAAGAGCTTACTATTGGAGATCACCAGAGGTTATCAGCAGTTTGTTGACAACGGATACTTAAGTATTTTGGCCGCATAGCAAGCAAGAACCCAAATAACATGGAGAGACTTGTGGTCATGGAGAAAGTTGAAGGCAAGAGACCTCGTGGTAGATCTCTAAATAGGTGGATTGACCAGGTTGCTGACCAGCTGGACACATCGATAAGTTCGGCCCCCCACCGTGCTTAAAACCGATATCGGTGGAGAAGAGCACTTATTCACTGCCATTAAAGTCAGGATCCTCAGCAGTGAGGGAACGACCTAGAAGGTCTGAAAGGTGGCTCAAGTAGGCTTCGAAACGGGTCAACGAATTTTAGCGAAGATTTTAGGAGTTAAAACCAAGCTTTTCTCTTAAATTTCGATCAACGGATAATTTCGTTCTTCTAGTTAATGGCAAAGCTTTTGCAGATTTTTGGAGTTGTGTTTTTTTATTTTACGAATATCGAAATCAACAATTACATCACTAGCACTGATTAATGTTCAATGTAATTTATATGAATGATCTATGCGTTGTTTTAGTGCTTGTTAATTTAATAAAAATATTCTAAAACCATGTTTTATGATACAATTAAAATAGCGGATGGTTTGCGAAACTATTATGTCATAAATTAATTTTAATTTAACATAATTTGGAAACATATATAATGCTGCGGCCTCATCTGCGTTAGTATTAAGGATTTATGCTGTGGTCGAATGCGTCTTATTTAAATCGTTAAATATAACGCTGTTAAAAATTTAAAAACTTCGTTTAAAAAAACCGACTTCAAAAACTAAAAAACTAAAATGTATAAAATAACTTATTTCTAAAGCTATTATTATTAATATATATTATCTAAAACATCTTAAAGTCGGTGCTTAGTAATTTTCAAAATATAGTAATTTTTATGTTTTGCTTTGCACCGACTTCAAGATGTTTTAGACAATATATATTAATAATAATAGCTTTAGAAATAAGTTATTTTATACATTTTAGTTTTTTAGTTTTTGAAGTCGGTTTTTTTAAACGAAGTTTTTAAATTTTATTTGTTACTTTTTAGTGTCTAGCTATGTATGGGTGGACCTACGAATGGTGCCGCGCTTCTTAAAAAATATAGGTCCCAAGAACCGGGAACAAAAAAATGTTCGTAAAATGAAAACTACTGGGCCAAACTATGTCAAATTTTTAGGGGACCACATGGCAGCTATTCCGCGTCGAACAAAAAAAGAATCACGTAAATCGGATCATAAATGACGGAGTAATCGGCGAACATATGGAACGGAGTGAAAATTATTTCCATGAAAAATGTTCATAAAATGAAAACTACTGGGCCAAACTATGTAAAATTTTTAGGGGACCAATTGGAAGCTATTCCGCGTCGAACAAAAAAAGAATCACGTAAATCGGATCGTAAATGACGGAGTAATCGGCGAACATACATAAAAAAAAAAGTTCCCGACGAATTGAGAACCTCCTCCTTTTTTCGAAGTCGGTTAAAAATAACGCAAAGCCACATTAGTGTATTTGTTATAGTCAAAGGTCGATATGCAGTCTCCTTTCGGAATGACTGGATTATCTTAAGTTTGACAAAGGCCTTTCGACAAAACCCGAAATAAATTCCAATTTCGGCCAAGTATTTTTAGTCAAACCTAGAAGTACCTAACTTTTTAGTTAAACGTCGAACGAATCAATCAATCAATCATTTATTTGCTCAAAAACATGGTGTATACATGGATCATATTATGTTACGTAAAATACTGTTTCAGGCTTTACGTAGTCGATCATAGAAGCAACTAAGGCAGACTCGGTCAAACAACGATTCGTATTGCACTTGTTACATGTTTAATAACTGTAAAAATTAGTCTCTTCTAGGTTCTCTCAAAAAATCGTTAGTCAAAGGTAGAAAAACGTAATTTATTTGGACTTTGACTAAGACTTTATGTCAGACCTGAAGTTTGACTAATCAAAACTAGGAGCATCAGAGAACTTCAATGTTTGACTATAACATATACTAGCTGACTCGGCGAACTTCGTACCGCCTTATTCAAATAAATTAATAAACAAACAAATTGAGAAAACATGGGAAAGGGCTCATAGAATTTGAAAAATATATAGCCTATAACCATCTACGATTAATTCCGCGTCGACTGGTTGTGGTTTCATGATGATCGGTCCAGTAGTTTTCGAGTATATAGATATATATAGATAAATAGCCATAAACCATCTAGGAAAAATTTCGCATCGAATGGTGGTAGTTTCATGTCGATACGATCAGTGGTTTAAGCGTGATTGAGCCTCAAACGAACACCATTTTCATTATATATATATAGATAGATAGATAGATAGATAGATAGATAGAAGATACATTACTACGTATATATCTTATAGTCAAACATTGTTCATTACTACATATCTGTAACACTATCCAAGATGAAGCCGCACCTTTAGTCATTGAAAATAGCGAATGGTAGTAGTAGTAGAATTCGCCACAAAGGCAGGCGAAGGCATCCTAGTCCATACAGCCAATTCTGGTGTATAACTAGCGCAGTTGAATTGTAGGCTACAACTGACGCCATCCAATGGAGTTTTTGTGAAAAGACGAAGGCCACAATTAGATATATAGTCCACATTTATCACTAAAACCTTAAATTCTCACAAAACCAGACGGTGGGCGTGTCGGGACGCCCGACAGAAGTGATAACTTAAACTAATCTAACGTAAGAGAAAAGGAAGCCAGACAGAGTGGCGCCGTAACGCGTTACGTAACGAAGCGGTTTACCCTCCCGTAAGCAGTTATCACTTCAAAAAATATCCTACAACTATTTTTTAGAAAATAAAACTGCACAGCACAACGTCCCCTTTCTACGAAACTATATAAATTATAAATTAATTACAATTTAAAAAGTCTTCCAAAACCGTTCTAAAAAAAAAACGGTTTTAAAGTGGCCAGTAGTAAACTGTAGATCATTAATAGTTGTACACACAGCACGACCCTAGGGTCGCGCCCACACGGTCCGCTGCCCCTTCCAGTGTGGTCAGTCAACTTTGTTTTTCTTGTTAGACATAGACAACACACTCGGACGACGCCAACAGACCAACAATCCATTCTTTCTTGTTTAATTTCCCAAGGGGTTCGATTGTCTATTGATAAAAAAGTTAAACCTTTGAACATTGTTTGAAAAATCTTAAGTTTTTGCTTCGTGAAGAACCATTTTATGCAAGGTAAATAGATAAAGAAAGTTGTTAATTTTTTTTCATTAATCGACTTTCGGAAAATTGTATATTTAGCAAAAGATAGATATAACGAAAAGCAAAACCCGCCTATTGCCATAACCTAGAATATAATAAACCTGCAGAGGAGTCGATTTTGCACAATGAGTTTAAAAAAGACAAATAATTTGGGTAGCAACGCTGAACAGAGCGCTGAGCTGGCTTCTTTTAATCGTATTGAAAGGCCGCGGTAGACTTTAAGCCTCACGTATTCATGGCCCCAAAGTATCAACTCCGAAAGTCACCAAGACGTATCCATGACCTATTTGCAGCGTCTGAGGGTTTCCAGATGCATGCCAGTTCCTTTGGCAGCCACGGCCCTGTCCAAGAGATAGGAAGTCGCTAATATATCGACACGCGTTGTGTCTAATACTGAGGGGCGTCCATCTCCCAAGGCACCAATGTGCAACTGTAATATTATTTTCAAAAAGATGGTAAGAATAATGGAATGATATGTTGACACTAGAGCTATCTATGGCTCTATGGTTATTCCATGTTTAAGAGATACATTCACTATCCTGGATGGCAGTCCGTTACGTAATGTAAGACTGAGAATGTTGTTGCAGCCTGCATTACGTCCTGCAATACCGAGCAGAATGACTCACGAATCCTGCAAGCTCCGCCCACTGCGGGACTGCACTGCAGGACACGGAGGGAATCTTTAGCATCGTAAACCTATCCTTATCCTTACAATATAACGTATACAAGGCGCTTACGATGCGCACGCGACTAGTATCATTAAGTAGTTAGCTGCCGGCGCCTACGCACTGCACCGTTTTAGGAATTGATTAATGTTTAAGTCAAACTACATTTCCTTTTTAAAAAAAGTGTACGATATAGTTTGTCTCTATTTACCTCTGTTAAGATTAAATATGACAAAAAGGGATGAAGACATACGTTTTAACACTAAAATATCCCGGCTTCAAGTAATTATGTATAATAAAGGTATTTTACCTTTCAAAAAACGGGCAAGTAAATAACGCACAATAAGGTGTTGCATATAAGTGATGAATTTTGACTGTTTTCGTCATTAAACTACGAAGGAGCCATTCCTAGTAGGTTTTCCCCTGTCACCGTTTTTTTTATTTCATAGCTGGCAAACAGGAAAACCTATGGAAAGTGGTTACCGTCACTTTTAGACGTTTGCAACACCAGGGATATCCGCAACGTGTTACCAGCCTTGAGGATGGGATAACAGGTATACAATAAAGGGGATGGAATAGAGGGATTGGACTGCAAGAAGGGGGAAGTGGTTAGAAATGAGCCATAAGAACTCTCACACATCGCACAAAACATGATTAGCTCAAGCCTAACCGTTTCACGCCGATATTCTGTGAGAGCGTGGTATCAAACTGATCGAGCCGGCGCTAAGAGCTTTAATCAAAATAATAATTCCTGTATGGCTCTTCTACGTCAAAAACTCTATAACATAGCCAATGCAAAGCAAATTACGACAAACAAAGTATTTTTTATTAGACGTAAATTACTTGCGCAAATTCATGTACTAAGTAATCAAATTGAATGAGTTTGAAATTGATCACAAACAGTTGTTGCAGATTGAATCGAATCTGCCAGCAACGGATATTGTCACGTCCTTACTTCATCTTCGAGGCGAAAAAAAATTGTGCTATTGTTTATTTTTTCCTTTCGAAAAAATAACAACTAAATTTCGGCGTAACATAGATACATAAAGATTGGCTTTTATATAAGCTTCTTGGCTTTTATTCAGGTTTATTTAAGTTGGACACGAAATCTGCTCATGTTTAGATGTGTTTATAATTATTGTTCAGAACTGTCGCGATCAAGACAAAGTGAGTATTTAATTTATTATGGCGCCTGTCATATTTAATAAACTACTAGAAATGTTAACAGCGCAACAATCTCTATATTTGTTGAAAAAGTTCTTAAAGAAAATTCTAATAAAATGTCTATGGCATGCTCGAACCTATTAACTAAACATCCCAGTGATTCATCGCAACGCCGTAGTACCAGTCTCGAGAACCGAAGATCTATTAGAAGTATTTGGGCCAAGTGCCGACATTGATATCCAGATCTGACACCGCGCCGTCTCCTCTCATTGCGAGCGTAAATTCACGTTAAAATTTAAAATAAAGGTATATAATTCACCTGAGGGTGGATCTCGATTTTTGGCCGCCGTGAGCTCCCCTGGATAAGAGTTACCCACCGGCCAATAATGCCATCGAGAATCGAGAGGAGGGCGCGTCGCGTTCCACGCGCGCTCATCTTTTTTCCGTGAGGCGAGAAATTTAGCCGCCCCACGCTGGACAGAGAGGGCCGACGCCCGCGGGCCACACTTCCTTCCAACAGTGAATGTGGCCATAGGAGCCCGCGCCTGACAATGCACGCGCGGTTGGTTAGTTTTCGCTTTCCCGTAGCCCTGGCCTAAGGCAAAGGAAGGAACCTAAGGCACTCGGTGGGTATCCCAGACGGCGGCGTGCCGATAGCATTTTTTGCTTGCGGTGCTAGTTCCACCCCTACGTGGAGAATCCCATACTCCCCATCGCTTTTCCCCCGCAGTGTATTCCGGAAACGGATTTTCTCTCGTTAAAAAAAGTGTCGGCATCATTAAAGAGGCTATTCGCAAGTGTTGTAAGCAACTAACCATCAGATAGAACTTTAGTCAACTTAATTGCAGACCTCATTTAAAATTAGTTTAATCTTTCCACTGAATAGAAATCTATCTTTATTTTTTACGCTTCTCTAAAATTTTATTTATGAAATGGTTTAATGCGAATTTGTTTCTTTCTGTTTGCTATTCTAACTTTCTCATCGCTGACGATTTATTGAAATTTACATCAAATTACAATTTTTTGCCAATAACAGTGAAATCCATATTACGTAAATACTGTTTAATTGTTTTGTTTGATAGATGTCTAATTATTTTAAATGCTCTCATAAGAACGTCAACATGTGTTTTTCGGTATCCTTTGATATTAATCTTGAACTCTTAAAATACATATCCAAATATTCATTACGTAAAGTCGCAGTAGCAGAAAATCAACGATTACAATTGAATTATTTATTGGATTTTAGTGGTATGATCTTCACTTATAACGAGACGAAACCATAGATGAATTGCAAAAGGCGTGCGAAGATATGTGGTATAATGCCCGGCAAACAGACTACTATATAGATGGAGATAAAATAAGACACGACTGGAGATTAGCCAGCGACTTTGTTGGGAACTTACAAAGTTTACGGACGCTATCTCTTCCTGATGTTCGGCAGCATTACTATTCGTTACTATTATCCGGTAATATGCTAAATTAATACACGCAAAAACAATCAAATAATTCCTTTTTTAAAAATTGCTCACAAAACATGTTAACATAATATGACTTGTTGCATGATATAAGAAGTAATCGGATCAAAGCTTAGAAAACGCGTCTTACCAAGCTAAGTAACGATGTGCGGCGCCGATAGAGCCGGCGAGACGTATTTCGTCACGGCATGGAATGATATTTAGTGACTGCCCGAAATGTGATAATGCCGAAGATTTAATTATGGCTGAAACAGCGAAAAGTTTTGGGAATATAACACTAAATTATTTCGCAAAATGTTACATAACTTCCTGACTCGTTAAAAAAAAAATCGTTTTGAATTCCATTAAACCTTCCAATGGAAAAATGAGATTTGCCCCATAAATTGCTGATAGCATTACGAAAAGATTGAAAATTGTCTGACAAGAAAGAGTGATTCCGTGAGATTTTGTTTGATTACTTTCTTTGTATAAGTAGTAACTCACCAACACGAAAACTAATAGATATAGTATGTTATCTTTATCATAAATATCATATTACATAGCAAGAAAATAGAATAACACAAACATTCTGAAATTCTATTGTATAAAATGTTGAAAAATCAAAAATTCTTCCAACACTAGCGACATGGCATGGCGTGTTGATTTGATTATTTCCACAACAAATACACACCACAGACTGACGTTTCACGCCCTATTTGTATATTTTACATGATTCTTCGTAAAGCGAATCGGTAAATCGATATTGATAGTCGAGAAATATAAGAACGTGCGTAATAATTAAAAATCGCATCGTAAGTGTTACGGTGTGAGGTTATGCCGAAAGTATGTCAAAGTCAAAATATTTAATACAAGTATTAATAATAGAGTAATTCACAGTAAAATCAATGAAAGACTTCTTATCACTTCAGCGTTTTTATCACTAAAAAACGCCGAAGCCTCCTATACTTTGTATAAGAATAATAATGTGACATCGTAACTTATACGTGTCAAATAAAAATTAACATTACTAGTATCATTGAATAGATAGAATATAATAAATAAATAGATATCATTAAAAACAATAAAATTAAATACAATTAAAAACTAAAAATAGACTAAGTTATAAATATTACAAGCTATTATAGACTGTGTAACAAATCGCTTCCAGATGTGAGCGTGCCCAGAAGTCTGGCCGCATAGCCGCGGTGTATGGCGATGCTTATTTGTTGGGCGAAATATGAGCCAGGTGGCATCAAAGAGTTTCTTGCAAATCTTTTTTAAGAAACTCTTTGCCGATGGACGCCACGGACCTAATGTCTCAACTCCAAACGGCACAAATATGTAACCCCTTCCTAAGGTTCCATATTTGCGCCGTTTGAGACCTTTAGCTTTTGAAGCAACATTGCAAGCCTCAACTCAGACATTGGAAGATGTGACGGCGCTAACGTGTCTACACATGTCGCGTCCCAAACAAGCGGCGTCCCATCTTCCAAGGAACAAGTGACATACCATCCGGCCTGTTGCCATCGTCGCGTACCACTCATTACGTTTCTTAAGTAAGATAATGGAATTTTAACGCCTACTCTTTTGTATGAAAATAATTTTAGAATTTATTACATTTGTCATCTACCAAATTAATATTTTCTAAGTTCGGAGTTTATTTTGTTTATAAATGGGCAATACTTAAAAACTTCTACAATATGTAAGATACATAAAAATTAACATTTATTTTAATCCTAGCACCTAGTAATTGTTTCTTATTTGAGCATGGGCTATAAAAAATTGCATTGATATTCGATTTTTTATATTCTGGCAAACTCAAATAATTCCCAGAAAAATTCTCGCGGAATTCGCAGGTAAAACGTAGCGCAGATTTTAAGTTTAAGAATATGCTGTCGATCACCGAAAAGCGTATCCAAATTGGCTCAGTAGTTTTTACGTGAATCCCGAACAAACAGACAAGAATTCTAAAAAAAAATTGCATCGTATTGTCCGTCGTTTATATAGTCTGTTCCAGTTGTTTTTTTTTTAATAGCTTCAAGGTACAGAGACGGCATATTTAGAATTTTATAATATTATAGACAGATTAACTGTTTTTTGTTGTTGTTTATAATTACCGATTGTACGACGTAGGTGTTTCTTCGCGGAGAGCTTGGCGGTGTACCCTACAAACCTTTGTCACACAATACAATGGCCGAAACTTTTATTTCTACTCGAACGCACCTCGAAATTTGATTCGATTATGTTGTCGAGACGTATTGAATTCGGAAGGCGAACTCTTTCGAATAGCTGACCTCCTTTAGGTTTTTGTACTTGGGGAACTCGAAACGTAATTTACTCAAAATATTATTTTTGTTGTTTTGCATGTTTTCTATTGAATCCAAATTCAAAGATATCTTAAATCCAATGCGATGAGATTTCATCAAGAAAATTGCAATAGAATCGATGTATGGCGGAAAATAATAATCCTTTAAATTGTTAAAGTATATACAATTTTTGTCAACACTGTTTTGTTGCCATATTAGATGTGAGCCTAAATAAAATGAATATACAATTGGACATTGACTAGTTCGAAACCAATACACACAACTCATTTCTTTCTCACGCAAAAAATCCTTTGATTGGCTTCGACGACAATTATAAGCAATCAACAGCCATTATTCAATCGCCAACTTTATATGAATATGTAAATGCAAACAGACCGGGTTTAGTTTATATCAGAGCTGAGATGGCTTAATGAAGCGATAAAAAGCAATGGTCAATGATCAAGATACTAGTATTTTATTCAACATATTTATTGAGAAAAATAAAATCTTTTGTGCCAGACAGACTGGAGTCAGTTTTTGGCTGATAGTGTCGTATCCGAACGATAAATTTAGTGTCAATGTATCCAAACATTTAATTCGTGCTTTACTAAAGACAAAAATGTATCTCTCTTCTCTCTGACAAGCATTGTAATTTGTAACGGGTGTGCTAACAAAAAGATTAAAATATAGGAGATATTAATTAATTATCTTTTTATTTCATACACAACATAGAGGTTATGGACTAAGCCGTCCTTGTTGCGCCTAGATGGTGTGAAACGAATTTGGATAAGAGATAGGATTTGATTATATTACTGGAACGCTGATACTCGTACTTTTTGATCTGAAGGGTATGGCATTATATACCTCCCAATATACGGAAATAAACAATAAGGCAAGTGCAAGTCGAGGTAATTTTTAGATGTTCAATAAAATGACCCCGCAATATCTCTTCTATTGTTTTTATTGGGTTATGCCCGGGACTTCTTGATATTGTTAATATTCTTGCGGGATTCGCGGGACACGAAGCACCGTAGCATTAAAAAAATGTAAGCTATCGTTTTAGTGGAAATTGTGTTGGGATAAGTTAATATTTATGTACCCGAACAACTACAAACCGCTCTCGGAAAATTCCCGCGGGATTCCCGGGATAACAATATGACACATTTTCCTACACAAAATTTGCTATCGATCAGTGAAAAAATCGCATCGGAATTCCATTTCTTTTTCCACTTAAGAAATTTAAAACATTCCCAAAAAATGTCCCGAAAATCTAGAAAGAAATACCAGAAAAATCCGGGGTAAACAGTAGCCAGATTTTAAGTATAAGAATTTATTGTTGATAAGCGAAATCAGCCCAGTAGTTTTTACGTAAATCACGAACAAACCAACAGACAAGACATAAAAAAATGCATCGTCTTCTCCATCGCTTATATAGTCTATTTAATTTTTTTAATAGCTTCAATGTAGGCACAGCATGTTTAGAATTTTATAGAGTATAGAAGATAACTAGATAACAGTTGCTGGACTCGGCTAAATAGCTGTCGATGGCTATTCTCAGGGATACCTGGCTTAGTAAGTGTCCTATCAGAGTGGGAGCTGAGGAGTTCGGTTTGAGAGCTCCACGTTCAAACAGGTACCTGTTGTAAAGTTCGACCTCTGTTTTACCGTTACTATGTCGGGTCATTTCTGTTTAATTGCTGAAATACAGAAGCCAATCTGATGACCCACCTAAAGGAAAGTGGCTAGCGTCACTTGTGGACATTTCTAACATCGAAATTCTGCTGGGCTAGAAGGGAGGACTAGAACCTAACCATTAATGCGGGAAGACAAATTAAGGCAGTTATGGCAGTAGTCATCTAGATCCAGACTTAAAGCATAAAAGGCTGAAAATAGAAACAATCTCTATCGCTTTGTAAGGTATTATTATATCTAGTACAGAAGAAATGGCGAAAGAAGTTTTCTAATAATTTGCCCTATATCAAACTTATGTATCGCTACTTTGTATCAGTGTGTTTGAATTTTTTTCTCTCGCCTTGAATCACTGAATTAGTAGGAGTAGTAGTAGACCTTAGTTTTTTAACTCTACGACCCTTGCAAGTATCAGCCCGCCCATGTATTATTACAACAGATGGATTAAGTCCATTTTTCTGGTTGCATCAGGTTCCCCAAAAAGCTCTCTCTCACTTAGAAGTGAGATGGGAGCGCGCGGATAATATTCATATATTATCAGTCTTGGCTTTTTTGGTGCCGGTGTGTCAATGTGATTTATTCCCGAAAGTTATCGCCCACGTAAAGTATTCATCCTCCAATTGGTAGGCAAAGTACGTCTTACTCGAAACGCTGAAGATGCTTTGGTGGCCCTAGTAATATTTACCTGGAACAAGAAACATTATTTTGTTTAATATCTTTAATTATGTACATATTTTATAAACAAAGAACAACATTCATAAACCCAATAAGTTTACTTAATATATAATACAACTATTAGGAGTAGGGCTAATAAAAAATGTTTTAACGTCGTAAAGTGTTACATGCGTACCAATGGTCCCACTTAATAAACTTCGGGATGCCGAAAAACGTGTGGAGTGGAGAAGACAAAGTAGGAATTCGACCCCGGGCTTCGAGGCAGACTCCCGAACGCAACCGAGATTTAACGCCAAGAATATGATAATGATGATGATGACGATGACTAGGTACTATTAAAATAAGAATTAAAATCTAAAATCTGATTTAGATCAAAAGCTGACACAATGCTTCACAATGGCAGCTAATAGTTAAAATAACATTCGATAGTTTGACTGTTTATCACATAAAGATCAAATTTAAATCACAGCCTCATCTTTGTGAAATAAGAATTTGCTTCTAGCATATCTCTATAATAAATAATATAAACACGAAAGTTTGTAACAATGTATGGATATATGTTTGTTACTCTTTCACGCAAAAACTACTGAATGGATTTTGATGGAACTTTAAAATAATATAGTTTACACATCAGAAAAACACATAGGCTATCATTTATAAAGATGTAGTGTGAATTATCCAAAATATAACGTTTTCCCATCACCACGCGGGTGAAACCGCGGGCGCAGCTAGTATTATTATATACAAACGTTAATGATGTTTTAGTCATCTACATAATGTTTCACATTAATGTGTCCTCATAAATGCCCCAGTACCCTTTTGATTACAGGAAAACGGATTAGCGGGTTTCCCCACATCGGTAACATCATTGTAAAAATTTCCTCAAGATATTTTCCTATACCATCAGCACGTAATATTTTTAACACTTATTATATGTAAGACTAAAAAAAGTAGCTTGACAGTACACTGGTACTCTGTTGCCAGGATTAGTCCCGAAGTTATTTAAAAGTAAAGCGTGTGCCTTGTTTTGCCACCATATCCAATGGACAGGTTCCGAGTGTACCTATACATAACGTGTGTAAAAGTTTGTCACATATGACACACAAAACAAATTAAAGTAACTTTAGCAAAATTGTCCCTGAGGAAGTGGCTACGGAATAAGTACCCATAGATCCATATGGGAAATATCGACAAAATATATAAATATGAGTGTGAAAAACCCCCGGACATAATAAATGCTCAAATAACATGTATATTCGCGAAGTGAAAATATTTGTCAGCTTAAAGTCGACTTTTACTTGCACGAATATAACAATAGTGCCAATATTTTAAATAAATGTTACGTTTATAAAATATAGAAACGTGAAAAAAGAATATTGCAATCTTGACAATGACAGACTCTGAGATTAACTATAAGAAACAAAGAAGATATAATCACTACGTTTAACATGAATATTCAAACCAATAAAAAGGTTTTATATGTCTAAACTATATTCTTAGACAAGATAGACAATCAATGAACTTTGATCTAAGTAATTTTAAACTTTATTGTCAAATAAATAAAAATTAATTACTATACTAATCGCAAAAACTTAAAAAAATATTATTTATTGTCAAATAGTTAAACACAATTTTCTATGGAACGATCTGTTCTGTGACTTAGTTTGAAAAGGTAACATGTGCTTGCGGAACGTTAAATAAACCAATCTGAAAACTGGCGAACATTTTCATACAACAATTGTACATATGGAGATTGAAGACAAAGGAAATTCCAATGTAAATACTGTAGTACTTATAAAAATGTCAGGATATGAATTGTATGAATGTTGCTATGATATTTCATTGTTTAAATGATATTAGATATAAGAGAGCTAGACTAGGTCAAGCCTATGCTCACGTGAAAAGGAAAGCTGGCCGAGATATCTGATAACTATGATTCTTACTGGAGAAGGACAAATCTACTTTTTATTTGTCATCGTATTGGTTATAATGAACCGTTATGCCGGAGACGACCGGTTGCGAAGCTTTGCATTTAAATTGGAGAGACGTAGGCTTTGACACCTGCTTGGAAGACTTCCAGAGTAAGATACCCATTGTCAAGTGATTTCAAGCTGTAATTGAGCAATAAGATTAATCCAAAATCGCAATGGTAATAATTATATTATTCTAATGCCTAATTCACATTAGCGATGTTGCTGTGTAAAGGGGTGTCAGATCTTGAAAAATCATTGCGATATTATTGATTTTTTTTAAATTAAAGGGCCGCTTGCATAACCATCGCCTTTAAATAAAATTAGTTAATCATATTAAATTACCTAAATAGTTTTACACAAAATGTATTGGCAGTTCTTTAAACATATTGAGCGGCAAATTTTGTGTTGCGAAAGACGCTAATTATATTTAAGGGTGTTAAATAAATTTTGTGTTTCTTAAATAAATATAAGCAACCTTAATATGCAAACGGCCCTAAGTCAGCTAGCTTCCAAAATTATAAAAATCCCTGTCACTTTTGGATTATGACGTGCAAAATTTTGAAAACAAAATAACATTGAGATTATATACCTCCAGAACCGTATATTAATAGACATAGACAACACTTTAGTGTTCACCAAAACAAAAATGCATAACAAGACAATAGTTACTTGGTAAAATAAAAGGCGGCCTTATCGCTAATTTCTGATATATAGGATGTTTTCGCTCCGTCAACGTCCATACCTTAGAAATATCTCAATGGTCTATATTCAGCAAAACATCAACCAATAAGTTCCCACTAATAATTTCTCTAGGTAATATTCCTTAATTGCATGAGACAGGTTCAGTAGTCAAGCAGATGGCCCAACTGTTGGAAAGCGGCTACAAATGTGCTGCCGCTCTCTTGCTAACCATCCAGAAGGGCAAATACCCTACCGCCTTAGGGTGCTTTTCCATCAGAGATGTGCTATGCTACGTTGCTATGGATGCGTTTGATATCCACCAATCATATTCATTGGTGCACATAGCTTAGCACTGGTAGAAACGGATTCAACTAAGATATGTTTTTTATATGGAAGGATGCGTGCTATGGATGCCTGCTATGGGTCGTCGCGAGTGGTGTAGTCCCGCGTTTGTCGCTGAATAGCGCATCTTCCTCGCACAGCTACATAGCTTAGTATTGGTGGGAACGGTCACATATTTTCGTAGCGCAGATTTCACATCTTTGCAGCATAACTGCATAGCACATCTCTGGTGGAAAGGCACCATTAATGTGGGTTGTTTTATAACTAATTACTTTCACTATTTATAGATACTACTTAATAATATTTACAAGGATCTTGTTGAAGAGAATTATACTTTGCCGCACGGAACCATTGTAAACTTTATGAAGCCTGCACTTGTGGTGCCCATACGTAGGACTATTATATATTTCAACTCTAGAGGTATTCTCAATAATATTGAGAATACCTCTATACCGTAAACCCTTTGAGAACGTAAGTATTAATGATGAGTCGATATACATAACTATTGGGTTAATAAAATTAATATTAAAGTGCCGAAGTGAGTCGATCAATCTACATGTTAATTAAATCAAAACTTTGGAACTCATCAATCATAGATCATAAAAACTGACTTTACAAAAAGTTAGTAGCAACGTTGCAACATATTGATAAAGTAGTTTTTCCATATTTAGAAATGGTGAGTAAACTGTTTTTATTATACGCATGTAACGGGAAAAATAATTTTCTACGATTTTCTATTTCCTCGTTTAACAATTGTACGTTATTACAAATTGGTATTTACTTTTAATAATTTATATGAAAAGAAAGTTTAGAAAATTAAAAAAAAAATCATCCAAATGTGTAAACAGACACGACAAAACATATAGGAGTTGGGGTTTTCCCATAGCGCTAAGCCACCGGCAACCTACCAGCGACGCTTTCCACGGGTGGACGCCTCGCTGTTAACCAGCGAGCGAGATTATCCGGGGCAATCTGCTATCTAGTTGATCGGACAAAAACGAATGACGGAAGACGTTTGAGAGTAAGGCCTTAAGTCTGGTCCTAATCTATACTAATATTATAAAGAGGAAAGATATGTTTCTTTGCATTGAATAGGCTCCGAAAATACTGTACCGATTTGAAAAATTCTTTCACTGTTGGCAAGCTTTTTTTTTTCAGGCAGGGGAAATGCATTTCGCACATACCGGGTCCTTTGCTAGGGATTAGATCGTTGTCAATCATGGAGGCATTCCACTGGGGGCAATCTAAACAGTAATCGACCGGCTTGTGTGGAGACACGAACCAATGGACAAATGCCCCGCGTTTATGGTAGGAAAGGCATGAGACTTAGAACGTAGTTACGTCCACGCTGATCCTAGCGCAATAAGTGCATGAGAGTGCCCCTGAAAGAGCAAACTCACTTCGACGACAGGGGGGAAGACTCCTCTGCTCCCTAGATGCAAGAGGGCCCCTGAAGCGGTATTTTTCAGGGAGGGAAGTCATGCGCACATCTGCGTCTCCGGGCTCCCGGCTGACGCCGGCGCTCGTGTGGAGACGCATAAATACGCGCAATACCACTTCTCTCCCTATCTCGTTTCGTGGCCTCCTTTTGAGACATCACTGCCTCGCAGAAATTGGCCACACCCACCCAATGATCACCGCTATGCAGCATGGCTTGCACCAGGCTGCCGAGCGAATCAATCGGACTTACTATTGTCTCGAGTTCAAACCTCTGTGGGCTATATAACTATGAACGTTATAATATTTTCCAACCGAATAAAAGAACTGCCATTAATATTTAAATTTTTCCGTTTTTGCTATGACGGCTACGGAATCCTAGAAAAGCTTTTTTGTCTGTGAATACGCCGTTATGAACCTACATAATTAGTGGACCAAAATTATTAAACCACAAAAGCATAACTCGACTCCCACGCAATTGTATCCAAAAAGCTTGCTTATTAATCGAGTATCATTTCTGAAGAACTGGTTGCCTTACCTAGAAAAAAGCAGGTATCCTGTCTATTTGCAGATACATGTGTGTCAAATTTCATGGTGATTTGTCGGATTGCGAATGCGTGAAATTTTGAGCGATACTTTCTTAATCCATTAATCCAAATGATGTTTGAATAAATTACATAGTTTTATAACCAGTTGAACGTATAGTCACATAGGATTTTAGGAGATTATTTGACTACAATTCTACGTAGTAAAACAATACCTGATTAGGTAATATTCTTCAAACAATTTGTTTGGAATCGAAGCATTTTGTACTAACTATAATCCCAGCCGGGAAACACACATCACTTAGAAAGTTTTCTGACGTAATGTGCGTATTGTTACCATCAACAAGTAAGGCCGATGAAGAAATATATCATGATAAAACCTATACTTCGAGATAACCGATGACCTAAAGCTGCTAAGCCATTTTGGACAATCGTGATGGGTATGTAGGGGCGGTTGATGTCGGTTGCTGATGGTACGGCGTTCCAAAATTCCAACACCAAATGACACTCACAAAATAGAAGGAGTTGATAACTTTATTAGCGAATATCAATCAGCTGTTGTTATGTAAATTTATTATATAATATTAAATTATAACCAAAGACAAAAATATATTCCGATCGCAAGACGGTATGTACGCGTGGCACCTGACAAGGTCATTAAGCTGCACTCCCAATCGAACGAATCGGGTGCGTCTCCACGGGCGATACCCGTCGCATCGCGCAGACGCACCCGCGGCGGGCTGCGCTCGCGCATCTTCGTCATTCATGTATTTGTCTGAACTGTTTGTATTGTACAAGTGCGATTATATCGTTATTACTCCGATACCTAAGGATATCATGCGTCCTACGACATGCTGCGAAGATGGTGTTATACTTTAATGTGGCGGAAGGCCACAGGGATATAGCCCGAGCCCACCAGTGTGACATTACGCGTTGTTATTATTATTTACCTCTGAAGTGAAGTGCCATAACTGTCAGTCTATCTAATTCATCATTCATTCATTTTATCCGTGCAGGAACGGAGAAAGAATATAATTTCCTGCTGCCAAGTGGCCTGTCCTAAAAAGTCGTGGTATCGTAATGGTTAGCGCACGCGCCCCTAAATCGAAGGGCTCGATCCTGACTGGAACGCATGCGCCTCTTAGTCAGTTTTCTGATCTAATGTGCATATTGTTACAATTACCACGTGCTAACAACGGTGAAGGAAAACATCGTGATGCAACCTGCACATCGGGTTAACCGATGTGTCAAACCTGCCAAGCCGCCTTGGACAAGCGTGGCGGGTATACTGTCCGTTTCCCCTGTAATGGGAGGCCCGAGCCCAGCAGTGGGGCATTTATGGGCTGATATTATTATTATTATAAGTGGTCTGTCGTAAGAGGCGACAAAACAACCTATAGCCAGATGGTAGGGCCATTTGTCCGATTGGACGGCTACCACCCCTGGTCTAACGTATGTCGCCATAGCAACCTTGAGTTGTGTTCCGGCATTAGCGACCAGGTTCCAGTCTCCCTTAAGAGAGCAACAGCGTATTTGTAGGACTCTTTGGTGTGGCAAATATTCAAAGACATCAAAGGCGATGGTAACCGCTATCTATCAAGTGGGCCGTCTGCCTGTCTACTGAACTCCAGCATTAAAAAATAATAAAAAAAATCATTTCAATTTGATTCCCGGCAGAGCAAATTTCATAAACTTTCTGTTATTTACTCCAGTCTGAGTATCTTCCATAGGCTCCAGAATTGTCCATTATATATTAACCATTATATATTCTTTATACTTATACAGAAAATAGAAGTTCCCCACGGAGGCTTTGATCACATATTCTGTGAGAACTTTTGAATTTTCAAGATAATAAATAATTCAACATTCACCTCATGGCTCAATAGAACATCATTACGGTATTGTATAAAAATGTTAGCGGACTGAAGATCTCTAAATTTTTGTAGTGAAATAGTATCGATAAATTCTAGACATCGTGAGCAAGGTTGTAAAACTAATGTACAGTTTGATTCAAGTACACCTGACAACTGGTTATGTGGTATGTCTTGATGTGTTACAGGCCGGTTAGCTGGTAAAGTCAAGTTATTGAATTAGCTGAATTAGCGGCTGAGCTTGGGTTGAGCTTTACGATCTTGCACCGTATATGGCATTGGGTTATGTAGGCAAACCCTTTCAAGTTTAACATTAAAATTTTGTGTCACATCACTAGTTTTTACTTTTAGTTATGAATGTTTCCCATAAGTATCGTCCCATTCACTTGTCAAAAATCTCCAACCTACGATTTGTGATCGGTAATAATAAAGCCTTACAATTAATTAAAAAAAACCTCGAAAATCGCACCAGTTAAAACAAAACTCATCGAGTTCACGCCAAAAGGCAGAAAAAAAATACTGCAACTGCCTGGTATCGATGTCATCCGCGAGATGTGATTTCCCATAGAAAAAAACTGGAATGAAATTCAATGACTTCCGTCTTAACGCAATAAAGCACCTGCATGTCTCAGAGCAGTCATAACAGTAGAAGTTAAGACAGCGTAAAAAGTACTTTATTAATTAATACACCACTGTCAATTCATTAAATGTTTGAATGAAAATTTGAATAAGAGCTGAATGGCACGAAACAATACAGATTTTCTTTTCATGTAAATACACAATTTCTTGTCATATGAATCATAAATATGGCTATTCTTAACTAGCTGTACCCATCAGTTCATTCACCTTTCAAGATATGGAAATCAAACACACACGAAAATTTAATATTAAATCCTGTTTCAATACAGATTTACTTAGATTTTTTCTCGCTGCTCTATTGCACACAATAGTGTGTGCTCCCCCACACATATGATTATATTAGAGTTATATGTTGAACTAAGAGATTTGACCCAGTTGTATTGGCTGAAATCAAATTGAACATTCCAGCGAATTATGCGATGAGACGTAGGCAGTCACCAATGTTCGCAGTACCAAACGGCAGGACCAACTTGCTCAACAATGCGCCAGGCCTGGCGAACATTGAAAAATATATTATGTCAACAAATTGACATTTTTATCTGTACTGCGAACGAATTCACGAAAATTGTACAATTATATGTTATGACTATTGAATATGTATGTATATATAATGGATTATCTTTATCACGCTATTGTACTGGTGACTATTGTAATGATAGCGATGTTTCTTATGATGTTTGATAGTGATCCTTTGTCTGTATTTCCACTTTGCCTTGGATTATCATAAGTCATGAGAAAATGTGTCGTAAATGTTTTTCAAATATATTCCATCATCTTTCCTTAATAGTTCTTGAAATTATGCATTACTCTTTCGCTGTATTCAACACTACATTTCTACAAAGTTTATAATTTCTTTTTTCATTTGCATTAAGAGCTCTCGACTGTAATTTAAATCATTTCTTTGCAATAAATTTACCAACGAATAATTTTCTGTTCGACAAAAAATTGGCATATAAACGAAATGCAAACAAAAACATGGTGACAGCATAATTAACAGTATTAAATGAATAATGAGCATCAATTATACAGTTAATTTGCATCTCATAAACCTGATTTATTAGTGTTAGAATCATATATGAATCTATTTAATCAAATTAGTTATTTATCACGGTGTTAATTAGTATTCTTGGAGTTCTTATGACAACTCGAAAAGTCATATTTCACTAAACATGAAATTTAATCACCATAAATATCCTACATTTTTTGTTAATAAAACCGTTGAGCGAAATATCGCTTTCTAAGTTACCGTCAAAAATTACAAATTCCACATTAGAACTGAGCTAAATAATTTCGTCTGTTGAAATAGTTGACAGACATTTAAATTTTGATTATAAAATTCCAGTTAAACCGTGCATTTTATCTGTTCAGGAACCATTAACAAGTAAAGCCAATAAGCCAAATCAAGATAACCGATGACCTTAAGCTGCTAAGCCGTCTTGGACAATCGTGACGGGTATATTGTCCGTTCTACCAATAATTGGGGAAGCCCGAGCCCACCAGTGTGACATAACGCTTTGTTATTATTATTTACCTCTGAAGTGAAGTGTCATAACCGTCAGTCATCTGATTCATCATTCATTCATTTTATTCGTGCAGGAACGGAGAAAGAACACAATTTTCTGAGGTCGGGCGGCTTGTTGTAAGAGGTAACAACACAACCTAAAGCCAGGTGGTAGGATATTTGCCTATCTAGATGGTTACCACCCATGGTCAAGAGTATGCCATAACAGCTTTGACTTGTGTTCTGGCATTAGTGGCCAGGCTTCGGTCCCCCATTTGCCCGCAGCACGTCAGCAGCACCTCTGATGTTGCAAATGTTCATAGACGACGGTAATCTCTTTAATGTGGACCGTCAACCTGTCTGCTTCTCTTCTTTCTTTTCTTCTTCTTTCTGCTTCACCAGCAGTAAAAAACCCAACAATGTTTTCTAAAATCTCAATTTGCTTCTTGAACCATATAATCCTCCTTTATTTCTTGACTGTATAATAAATCGATCTCACTGATACATCTGAACTGACTAACATATCAAAAATATTGGGCCAGGAGCCTGAAAATTTTCATGCAGGTTTTTTTAAATACTGTAGGTGCGCACTAAGGGTTTTTGAAAATTCAACCCCTTAATGGGGTGAAAAAGGAGATTAAGATTTGTATAAAAATCCGACATTTTCAAAGTACTCGAGTCTGTCTTGTCTCACTATACGGAAAATGCCTCGTTCTCACCTTCTTAACTTTTAACTTATTTTGTTTTTTTTTATTGCAAGTAGAGGCAGGCGGCCCACCTGATGGAAAGCGGTTACCATCGTCAATGGACATTTGTATCACCAAAGGTGCCACCAATGTGCTGCCGCTCTCTAAAAGAAGACTGGAACCTAGCCTACTGACTACAATTTTTAATCTACGAGAGCGAAGCTGCAGGCAACAGTTAAGATGTTACAGATTTACTCCTATCACCATTGATTATTGATTGCCTACGATTTACACACTATAGTTTACACATCCTATTGGCCCTTAACCGGTAATTGCGTGTACAAGAAATTCAAGTACATTGCAACTACATGCCATACATAGGTTTCTTCGTTTGAACATGTCTGTTAACATCTAAGATGTTTTTATTTATGCCTATGTGTGGTACATATGTAGGGCTTTGCGGACCTGCCGTCCACGTTGCAAAGTTGTATGTCTGAGGCATAGGTCTCTATGTAGTCTCGCTGTCTAGCTACTAAGCTATCAATATTTTCTGGGCTAATACTATACAGGTACTACATATGGTATTGCTAATTTATTTGCACTCGTTCTTTTAATTTCACAAATTGATTGGGGTTTATAAGAACTTGGAAGATGCCTTTTTTCCTCATAATAATATGTTAATAGACTTAGGTATATCTAATTGTACTAAAATATGAGAACAATTATGCGGTTTGGTTAAAAATCTCATCTGTTTATTGATACTTGACGTATTGTGTTATAATAGAAACTCTGTAATTTTATGTTAAATGTCACAATTTGGCTAAGACCTATAAGAGAGACCTACTCTCTCTAGCTCATAGATTCATATCTACCAAAAAAAATGTATACTTGAAGATTATTAAATTCTCGACACTGAATAAACTCAATAATCGAGCAGAAAAGCATATTCACGACAAATGGAAACCGAAACATAAGAAACAAGATTCTTATTCGAACCTCGAGATAAATTTTATAGCATTAGGAAACCAGCATTCTTTGTTAGCTTTCAATAGTTTTTCTTAATATAGGTATCAACAGTACTTTTTAGAGCAACTTCAAAGAATGTAACGTCTAGCAGCCCTATTTGGTGTAACTTGACTATTAATGAATTGTAAGATCCGTCTTAAGTTTTTCTCAGAGTAGTACATGTCAACATAACCTCAATTCATTTAGATGAGACACATGACATGTTAATCGACAAGTGGCTTTTCCAAAGACGTCGATACACTACCATAATAATATCTAGAATCTTATGGCCTTTAATGGCCGAAATTTTAACGGAATAATTAAACTGATAATAAAGCGTGCTTTAAAAGACCTTTTATTAGTAGGTAATAATTTGTATTTTGTATGCCTACATGTTTCTTTATTGGAGTTGTTGGCGGACACTGTGAAGAAGAACGATCACCAATGTATCACCAATGTATGTACTATGTTGGAGGAGCGAAATGGAATGCTCCTCCGTCTCAAAGGAGGATCCTCCACCGAGGCTATGGTTGTTCCTCACAGGCCTAGGCCCATTTGTTATTGTTGAAAATTTGTACATATTCTTTGAATGTTTCGGGAAACGTTTGTGACCTCTGTTCGAATCAACCTTTTTGGTTAATTTACTTTTTTATATTTTGACACTGTCAACATTCATTTGCTTTTTTTTCTTTTACACACTCTGTATTCATCCTTGCTTTGCACCGTATCGTTATGTAATAAATATTAATATTATAAATACATTAACGTATTACTTCACGTCCAAGTCACTACGTGCTCTCCATATACTGGTCCTTCGAGCCGGATATTAACCAGCGACCTATTATTGCACAGCGCCATCTCTTGGCTTCTAAGTGTTCCACTACACTATAATTTGTAATATCACTTTACAATGAACAATAGTTATAAGATATTAATAGTTTCTGAGTAGTACTTTTACGGTCCGAATATGATCGTATATGTTTTTGTGAGAAATGTGAGCTGTGTAGTCAAATGTGTCAACTGTACTTTTGAGTTGCCAAAGCCACTCCATCGGTTGGCGTCATATCAGAAACATAGAATTTGGCTGGGGTACTGAAGATAAATACATCACGTTCACATCGTCATCATACGAGACTGTATGGATCAAGTTCCTTTGCCTGCCACTGTGGCGAATTGTACTACTATAAGCCCGTTCACGATAACGACTCGCAGGGATACCAACAAGCAAAAATGTTTACACCATAACTAGAGTCAAAAATATCTAATATCGCGATAATTACTACCAAATCCCAAAAAAAATATTAAATAAATTTACGTTTTGTAACAAATTCTATTTATAATCTATTTTATAACAGGATATTATGTAATGTTCATTTGTATAATTTGGTAACCCTGCACGTCAAGTTATCGTGAACGGGGTATTGTTCGCTTTACGTATATCATCTGTGGGCAGAATAATCATTTATGCTTGCAGGAGTTTTTAACGGGAACTGAAAGGAGATGTTGTGCTGTGCAGTTTTATTTTCTAAAAATGTGTAAAATTACTCTAAAAGGACCAATAGTTATAGGATATTGATAGTTTTTGAGTAGAAAATGAAGAAACTATATTGTAAACTAAGTTCTGGCCTAAAGTCTTAGCTGCCAAGCCATAAACCTAAATAAATAAAATAAAATTATGCTTGCACAAAATTTAAAAAAAGTTCAAATGTTGCAAATCATCCTCCACGTTTTCCATTCCAATTTCAATTATTTATTTTTAAAATTCACAACACGTGATTCTAAATAGGTAAAGTTCAACCAGCCAGTTATTGAGAGTAGTGGAAACAAACGGAACTAATATGTGGGCGTGAGAGAATCCATTTTAACACGGCGTGGGCCAAAATAGCCAGGTCATTGAGTTATTCAATAGTACACAAAAGAAACGCTTTTGCGAACTTGACTTCCGTCGCACCAATTTAATTATTTTTTGTCATTGGTATTTGGGTGCTTTTGCTCACGATTCTCTTTTTATTTTATGAAAAACAAACAGTTTTCTTGTAATAAACATCAAATTGAACTTTACACGACTGAAGCTAAGATGCAAAGCAGCTCAGATGTAATAATGTTTTAATATGTGTTGATTGGCAGGTTTTCGTTTTTGTGTATTTTGATTTTAGCGGGAACATAATGGTCAGGTTTTGTATGTAAAGAAAATGTTAAGTGTTTTTATTGGCCAAGTTAGAAGCAAAAAAAAACCTTTGCAAGATAATGATTGCTTCTGTGCAAATGTCTATGGAAAATCTCAACTGTTTAAAAAATCATAGGATCAGTCAAAGACATTTTGACTGGAGATTTTATATTGATAAGATTTGGCCAAAAGGTCTTGTAGATAGATCTGCAAATCAGGCTTAAAAATATAACATCTTGAAAAATAATGGTTTTCTGGTCTCCTTAATATAGCTCTGCACTAGTTCAGTGTCTAGCGAGGGTCAAGTCTCCATAAATAATTAAGTTCTAATAACCTTCAAGGAAAAACCTTAGCTAAATTGTAGGTTTTTACCTGATGTGACGCCAAAAGAGGGAGTTCCTGTGGCAATTCAAAAAACCAAGCCAAAAGCAAAACTAAATGGTTGAGATTTAAAAAAAAAACAAAAATTACATTACAAAACTAAATTAATTATCAGAGAGTAGGTAATCCAGTAAAGTAATGAGATAGACTATGTTCCTGTCCTGCTAAATAAACACTAGCTTTCTTCAAATATAAGTACCTTCTATGAAACATGGAGTATACAAACACACGCAAAATATTCCACAAGTAAATACAAGTTCTGTCGACGATGTGTTAAAACCATGAGTGAATGCATGCACTTGTGCGGAATATTCAAATAGGAAATAACTTGCAAATATTTCTCGGAACATTTGTGAAACTTCCGCTCATTGCTCGTGTGCGATCAGCACAGTTAGTCATATGAATATTTCGAGTTAAAGTTGACATTTTCTTGATGACTTTATTGTATGTCTCTAGAGACTACGGGCCATAAAAATGGCCGGACTTTTGTAGGGCTTGCGTGGGGCTATGGGTAGGCAAATACGTAGAGGCCCTTTCACAAATTTAATGCTAAATATGGCGTGAGCCTGACCGGCGATTATCCCTGTCTACAACATATAATAATACACCTAAGGACAAGCCCCGGCCGTTGTTGGACTATTATGGAAAATTTGAACAAAAAGTACCTAGCTATTGGGGTGAACTGCTAGTGGTACTAGGGGTCTGGGAATATGGGGACTATGGCGTCTGCCCGTCGCAATGTTCGGGAACACGGAAAAATGGGCATGGTTCGACACTCCCTGCATGGGCCCTTAAAAATGCCATAGAAATTATGCCTTTAACTATTTTTTCAGAATATCAGTAACTGAAAATATAGAAACTGCATTCTTCATAGCTTATCTGTTGAAATAGGGATAAACAATGTATTGCTTACCAAAATAAATAATTACGTAAATACATATTTACAATTCATTCTTGGGAAAAAACTAGGCGGCTTTAAAGCTTAGTGATCCACGCAATCTAATTTAAAGCAAATTCTTAAGTAATCTAACGAAGTAGCAATGAACGGTTTGTTGTTAACCAAAATAAACAATTATAAAACGAACATATACAAAAGTTTTTTGGTAAAAGAATTAATATTTTTTTCCAGTCCAGACTTAAAAGAAACTCTTAACTAATCTGGCGAAGTAAGGATCAATATTAATTTGTTTTATTCCGTAAAAAAATCGTTTTCACAGAATATAAATAAATAAATAATAAAAGATTTTTACTGACTCCAAAAAATTATATAGATTTCTTCTTAAAATTAAAAACTGGGTCCTAACATCTAAACTAGGCCAAGCCTCGCCTTAAAGTTAAGAGTGGGTCCTAGATCCTCTTAGGTGTCAACCTCTTACCTTACAGTGACTTGTAAAAACAAAGTTTAAGCAGTCGAAGTTAATATTGAAATGGACGATATTCATTAAATCCAGTTTTATTTTAGGTGACCAAGATTATATATAATACTCATGTACGTACGACGCGTATGAATACGCTTTCACTAAACACCATCGTGGATTGCTCAAAACACGAAAATCAAGCTAATGAGAGGATGACGTCACGTTCTCACCGTGTTACGGTTTAAGAGCAATACAAACACACTCATTTTTAACTCAAATACATAGAGCAAATAATACTACAAAGGTGATGGTTGTCTAAAGATAGAAAACAAACTTTTCGAGAGTGTATGAAAGGTTAAGAGTTGAGGGAACTTGAGCAGTGATGATTTTTGTGCAATTTTAACTTATAAAGATTTAAATAATATCATCTATACATATAATAAAATTGTAGAGGTCGAATTTCTGTACAATTATAAAATTTAAAAACTTCGTTTAAAAAAACCGACTTCAAAAACTAAAAAACTAAAATGTATAAAATAACTTATTTCTTAAGCTATTATTATTAATATATATTATCTAAAACATCTTAAAGGTGGTGCTTAGTAATTTTCAAAATATAGTAATTTTTATGTTTTCCTTTGCACCGACTTCAAGATGTTTTAGATAATATATATTAATAATAATAGCTTAAGAAATAAGTTATTTTATACATTTTAGTTTTTAGTTTTTGAAGTCGGTTTTTTTAAACGAAGTTTTTAAATTTTATTTGTTACTTTTTAGTGTCTAGCTATGTATGGGTGGACACACGAATGGTGCCGCGCTTCTTAAAAAATATAGGTCCCAAGAAGCGGGAACAAAAAAAGTTCGTAAAATGAAAACTACTGGGCCAAACTATGTCAAATTTTTAGGGGACCACATGGCAACTATTCCGCGTCGAACAAAAAAAGAATCACGTAAATCGGATCATAAATCACGGAGTTATCGGCGAACATACATAAAAAAAAGCAACAAAAAAAACAAAAAAAAAGATCCCGACGAATTGAGAACCTCCTCCTTTTTTTGAAGTCGGTTAATTTTTTTTTGCTAAAAACCGAGTCGGGGGTGTAAAAAGTGAAATAGAACTAATTTAGATTTTATTTAGAATTTTTTGTTTCTCTGTTTGTACCGGCTAATTTCAGAAATGACTGGACCGATTTAAATGAAATTTTGTATGGTGATAGCTTATATCTCTGGTCAACATATAGGATACTTTTGATCCCGAAAAATTAAAGAGTTCCCGCGGGATAGTTAAAAACCTATAATTACTTAAACAGCTTATAACAGACTGAATGTAACTTCTCTGCAACGTAACATAATAGAAGCGGATATTTTGACAGGGTGTGGAGTCGGTAAAAGAGTTTTATCTTATATATATAATATATAAAGCTGATAAGTTTGTTTCTCTGTTTGTTTGCTTCAACGCGCTAATCTCAGGAACTACTGGTCTGATTCGAAAATTTTCAGTATTAGATAGCCCATTTATCGAGAAAGGTTATAGGCTATAAACCATCACGCTAAGAGCAATAGGAGCGGAGCACCAATGAAGAATGTTTCGAAATCGCGGGCATTTTTTAACTTACTTTATTTTTTAAACTATTCCACGCGAACGAAGTCGCGGGCAGAAGCTAGTTTTTATATATAATTAAAGTCAATTTATTGTAAAAAAATACTTATATAAATAATACTTATATAGGTACAGTACCTAGTGCGAGAAGCACTAGGACCTGTATCCCGGGACACCAACTTGATATAGAATTGTATTTTGACTAACTTTAATTATAAATGTATAACTAGATATGCCTGCGACTTCGTCTACGCTTGACTTGAAACTCCCGCGGAATTCCCAGGACACAAAGTACCGCATAATTTATAAAAGAATATAAGCTATCGTTTCAGTGAAAACGGTGCCTAAATAAGCTAATTTTTATGCACCCGAACCACTACAAACCGCTCCCAGGAAAATTCCCGCGGGATTTCCGGGGTAAAAAATCATACATTTTTGCTGTCTATCAGTGAAAAAATCATTTTTTTTTATTGCAGGAGTTTAGCAGACAGGCAGACGTCCCACTTGATGGAAAGCGGTTACCATTCTCCCGTAAGAGAGCAGCAGTGCATTTGTATCACCTTTGGTGTTGCAAATGTCCATAGGCGATGGTAACGCTTTCCATTAAGTGGGCCGTCTGCCTGTCTGCTGAAATCCTGCAATAAAAAAATTAAAAACCATCGCCTACGGACATTTGCAACACCAAAGGTGCCACAAATGCGCTGCTGCACTTTTAAGGGAGACTGGAACCTGGTCACTAATGCCGGAACGCAACTCAAGGTTGTTATGGCGGCATACTCTAGATCAGGGGTGGTAGCCATCCAGTTGGGCATATATCCTCCTGGCTGTGAGTTGTTTTGTCGCCTCTTACGACAAGCCGCCCGTAGGAAATTGTATTCTTTCTCCGTTCCTGCACGGATAGATAAGATATACAGTCGATAAAAAAACGTGTGCGTCTCGGGACACCCAACAGAAGTTAAACTAATCTAAGTTGAACTATTTAATATTGAAATTGTTTCTTGAAAAAAGCCTTGGTTATTACTTAAATTTTCTGTAAATTAGTATCATAATACAAGGAAAGATATTTATTAATAAAACCTTTTATTGATTATAAAATATCTTTTATTCTTAGTTACAATTCTTGAATATGTATATATTAGTATAATTATTTATTAATCTAATTACTGAAATATGCCTACCGCTGCCGTATGCGAGAGAGAAAATAGAAGCCGGGCAGACTGGCGCTGTAACGCATTACGTAACGAAACGGTTTACCCTCCCATAAGAAGTTATCACTTCAAAAACTCAACACAGAACGCTGTCGGCGGGAAGCTTTCAATTATAATTATATCTCACTAATTGCTTGGTTTAGTTAATTAAGATGGATCACACAGATATTGTTTACTCATGGTCCATTATAGTCAACGTAATGGTCGGGAATAGGGGAATAATGTCAAAAGTAGACTACATAATGCAAGACCATCCAACAACCGTTAAAATTATAGCAATATTGCATTAAAATGGAACGAGTAATGTATGTGAGCATTTATTTCATTACATTGTCATTGCAACGACATTTTCGAAATGAGAAAAATTGTGCTCAATTTCACAGAAGCATCACGTAAATTGAAGCAGTTACAGTGTGAGAAAAACCCATATTATGTATCTTTGAGCGCTCCCTGTTGAACAGTCGCGGAATGAAAATGATCGTCATCTTAAAGTCGACTTTCGCTTGTACGAGTACAAGAAACAATACGGCCAATTTTTTAAATTACCTTTATAAAATATTGATTTATGAAAAAAGAAAATTACAATGTTGACAATGACAGACGCTGAGATTAACGATAAGAAACAAAGAGGATATAATCACTGCGATTAACATAAATATTAAAAGCAATTAAAGGTTTCACGTGTCTAAAAAATGTTCTTAGACAAGTTAGAAAATTAAACATTTTGATCTAAGTAATTTTAAACTTTATTATCAAATAGTTAAACATAATTTTCTGTCGAACAGTCTAATCTGTTTCTTACTTTGAAAAGGTAACGTGTGCTCACGGAACGTTTAATGAATCAATTTGAAAACTGGCGAACATTTTCATGCCACGACTGAACATTAGCTCAAAATAATAACAATAATTTAACAACCATTCTTCTTTATCTTTACATAATATAAAACAAAGTCGCCTTTTGAGTCTGTCTGTATATTAGCTAACTCCTCCTAAACAATGCAATGGATTTTCGAGCGGTTTTCATCATCGGTTAGATAATTGTTCAAGGAAGGTTTAAATATATGTAATAGCTTTTGTCCGCGCCTTTACTCGCCATACAATAATACAACACCTAATGAAGTTTTTATATAATTACACTAATAACATAAATGTGTAAGTAACTCTGTTTGTCTGTAACGATTTCTCGGAAAATCACGGTACTGATTTGGTGAAGGACAGACGCAGCACGGACTTTGTTGAAGTTTGGTTTGGTATGTATGTAGTCTCAAAACCGAGAATGGACAATGGATTCTTTTTATCCCGAAAAATGTAATAGGTATTGTCTGGGACATATTTGACTTTTCCGGGGGTGAATAGCAGTTTAATAAAAATGTAATGCAATATATCTAAATGCTTGTGTCGGCGCACGATTTGCCTGGAGAGGTACACACTGGTCTAGTAGGGTAGAAATCATTACCTCGCGCCGGTGTGTACGCATAATATTTACATTAGTCTATGAGAATCACTCGTAGTATACGGCCAACCGCCAATATTCGTACTGAACGAAAAAAGAACCTTTGTACGCGCAACCAAGATTTTGTTAAAAATTGTAAATTATTATTTAGAGAAAAGTTGCTTTATTGAAGACTTCCTACGCTTCAGCTTGGTTAAATGTACGAAAATGTAGTTTTAACGCCTAGTACTATACTGTAGAGCGTACCTCACAGGGAAACTGAGGTGGAACTGCTTAAATTTTCATTGGCTTAAATCTATTCCTGTTAAGGAATAGGAATTGTTAAATATTATATCGGCTGTCGACTGCAGTGTTGTGTCTACGAAGCTACTGTTTCCTTTTGTCTGACTTCACAATTGTCTTCCAAGACGTTAGTTCAAACTTAGGCTGGAATAAATTAACGTCAGTTTAAATTTATACTTCCGTATAAAGTTCGTCGAGTCTATTCTCTAATTATTATTCTAAGTTGGGATATTTATTATTCAAAATTAGTGTATTATTTTAGAAACCTCCTTTAAAATGGCTACGCGAGGTTTTTGGATCTAGCCACTTAATTTTCAACCGAATAGGCACACATCACCGCAATGATTTATTTCTTGTTTTTTCAAGTACCCGCCAAGAACTTTCAGAAATTTCATAAAAATATATCTCAAAAATGGGACAATCACCTCGTACAATGATGGGTTCTTTAGATATGATTGACTGTTTTCGTCATTTGGATTTGTCATAAAAAATATAACACATATTTATAATAGATACACACTGTGTTAGTTACAGTATCAGGTAAGATTCTAATAAACTAATTGCCACCAGATGGAATTATTACAAAGTTGTTGTTTCTGTGTTGAATGTTTCTTATTAAGCATTTACTATACAGTAAATGTCAAACATTCATCAAGAGCGTCAACAACTTTCAAAGTGTACATTCTTTGTTCGAAACTTGAACAAAACACTTCTCCAAGCTTAAGGTGTCCTAAAACTAGGTTATCGCTTAATAAGACAAAGCCACCCTTTAAATATGATAAACACAATCCTATATATTTCCACTATTTACATTGCATACACGATGTCAGCGTTGTCAACTCACTGGGCTTCGTGACCGCCATTTGACCCGGACGCCGTGGTTACCGACACGCCGTCAGCCGACAGCCCGCGGCTCCTTATCTGACATTTGCCGCTCACCAATAACCGCTAACGATGTGTTAACCGCAAAAGCAAGTGGCAAAAACAGGTGACGGCCAGGCGACAATTCGGTAGTTGACAATATGAAAAATATAGGTGATTTTAATATATATCGTAGATTACGATATAAATATGACAAAAATAAATTGTTTTAACTAAAATATTAAATATTAATTGATATTTTTGAGAAATAAAATTGTTATATTGCAGCCATTAGCCACGTGACAATGAACGCCGATCAGAGCGCGTGACGTCATAGTGTGCAAAACACAAGAAGTTGTCAATGACTTCTCAGATAACACTTCAACGAAACAGATGTTTTTTGCACACTGTGACGTCATGCGAGACGCCATGACAGCTTGACGCGTTTTTATGACGAAATGTCAAAATATTTATAAAATTGCTAAATTAAATATGTTAATGTTGTTTTTTTGCAGAAATATTAATATTTTGGCTAAAATAGACCATAAGGCTCAAAATAAACCTGTTTCTCAAAAATTGTCAACTACGAACTGTCAACGAATTCTTTTTTTTTTTTTTTAGGTTTATGGCTTGGCAGCTAGGCCTTTGAACCAGATCTTAGTTTACAATATAGTTTCTTCATTTTCTTAAGACTATGTGTAGCACAGCTGAACTGTAGGTTATCAGCTGGTGCCATTCAATGGAGTTCTTGTGACAAGTCAAAAGGCCACATTTGACTATAAAGTTCACATTGCTCACAAAACACATAATTACTACTCAAAAACTATCAATATCCTACAACTATGGTTCATTTTAGAGTAATTTTTTAGAAAATAAAACTGCACAACACAACATCTCCTTTCAGTTCCCACCAAAAATTCCCTGGGTGACAATTATTTCTGACAGTTTTTTAAAATATTTTTTGTGTAGTTTCCATAACATTTAAAAATCCTTTTTTTATTATAACTACAACACTTTTGGAATTGATTTTGCCAATTTCAAAATAAGAAATTGAGATGCTTAATCCAATGCAAATCAACAAACAAGAATTTAATCGGTGATTTGTACTTGTTTTTTGCAAATCTATGGACAACAAAAACAAAGTTCTACTACCTAGATTAAACATAGAGCATTAAAAACTTACACAGGGTATACACAAATTTATTATGAGCTAATGTTTGTACAAAAATTACATTGATGGGGCGGGGGCAGTTATGACGAAGTGTGAAGAGCACGTAGACTTTATATACTTTTACTTGGACGTGAAGCAATACGATGATTTTCTTATAATATTAATATTTATTACATAACGATACGGTACAATGCAAGGCTGAATACAGAATGAGTAAAAAAAAAAACAAAAGAATGTTGACAGTGTCAAAAATATAGAAAGTAAAACTAACTAAAAGAGGTTGATTCCAACACGAAAGGATATAAGGGAATGGAAACTTTCGACAGTTAAAAAATATGTGATGAAGTGATCACTTCTCTAAGCGGCACTCACAGAGAAAACTCTCCCATATTTTAAGTTTTGCTAGGAACACTGGTGTGCAAACTTGACCAAGGCGAAGGCGAATTATGTAACAAGAAGATTATTTTGGGAAAGGCGATATCTAATAAACCAGGGGGATGTGGGACTGGTCAGGCTGTAAAGTACCAAGCATAATAATATAAAATATAATTTATGAATTGGGATTGTTCACTTTTTTTCAATCTAGCTATTTCAAAAACCATTTCGAGGAATAGGGTCCCTAATCATTTCTGTCTAGTTAAAATTCCAAAAAACGTACGATCTACTTGTATTTTGTAATAAATGCGTTTGACCTTTATTTGACCTTACTAAATCCAATCAGGTGGGCCGTCTGCCTGTTTGCCTGCTTCTGGTGTTAAAAAATCTAGTTGTACGTTATTTGATTTAAGTTCTGTAACATGGATTTTTCCCTAAAGATCACTTTAAGAAATTTAACGTTAACTATAGAAAATAATAATGGTTGAACACGAAAAATTATAAGCCTAGCGACAAAAAACACTAAAATGATCACGATACGTAATGAGTAATGACAGTGACATTTAAATAGTAGCACAGATTACTATGATTAGTAAGTTTTATTATTTTTGTTTGCCTAGAAGCAAAGAAATCAATGTAAACTTGTCCCTTATGACGTCATCAGAGAAATAATTTTAAAATGGAATTATAAAAAAAACTAACGCTTAAAATACAAAAATATTCAAATTAGTATCTTAAAATACCCTATTTTACGTAATAAAAATATAAAATCAGAGGGTAATTTTTTTTAACAATCCCCATTCGGTAGAAAAAGACACGTCTAATGTCAAAATATCTGACGTTGGCTGTCAACCGTCACTGGTATACAAATCTTTTAAAACAATATAATAACTGCTTTCGTCATTGTTCTGAGACAAATCTTTTAAACCACAGATTTTTAACAGATTTGCTCAAATTAGTAATCACACACTGTACTTATAATTACATAATGATTCAATAATTTTGAAATAATAATATGTAATTATTTTTAAGACTACAATCGGTATTTAAATGTAAATTTCTGAATTCATTTCCCCATTTAAAAAAAAAGTAAAAAAGTTTTACTTTTTTTTAAATGCGGAGTTTTCTATTGAAAATTTTGCATCGATCTTTAATTGATTTTTAAGTTAATCGTCCTTAAGTTCTTTGAGCTGTTTAGAAGCAAGGAATCCTACTGTAGGAAACTTACATAAACACTGTATGGAAGCCTAATTATTTTATAATAAAACCATGTGTCTAATAATATAGGCAGTGGCTATTGAACTGTTGATGTGAAATATTATATGCTATTCAATTAATCTATATATATATATATATATATCTTCTTATTATTATATATATATAATGAAAATGGTGTTCGTTTGAGGCTCAATCACGCTTAAACCACTGATCGTATCGACATGAAACTACCACCATTCGATGCGAAATTTTTCCTAGATGGTTTATGGCTATTTATCTATCTATATATATATATAATAATGAAAATGGTGTTCGTTTGAGGCTCAATCACGCTTAAACCACTGATCGTATCGACATGAAACTACCACCATTCGATGCGAAATTTTTCCTAGATGGTTTATGGCTATTTATCTATATATATCTATCTATATATATATAATGATGAAAATGGTGTTCGTTTGAGGCTCAATCACGCTTAAACCACTGATCGTATCGACATGAAACTACCACCATTCGATGCGAAATTTTTCCTAGATGGTTTATGACTATTTATCTATATATATCTATATATATATATATACCCATGTTTTCTCAATTTGTTTGTTTATTAATTTATTTGAATAAGGCGGTACGAAGTTCGCCGGGTCAGCTAGTACAACATATAGTCCAAGTGAAGTGCAGTTTTCATTTTATATAGATGTACGCGTATACACAAGCTAAAGTTACAGTCTGCTGAAATATAAGTTTTAAACACCTACTTCCTTATATTATAATAATTATAAAGCTGAAAGCTTAATGGTATTACCATTTCACCTTTTTATATTTATAAATTTTTAACATAATTTGAGCAATTGAGACTGATGACTGATTATTATGATGCGACCTAGTTATGCCCACGGCGATGCTCGTCAGTGCCGCATCTGTTACAGATAACGTAACGGTAGCCAACGCTGTGGGAAACGTGATTCATAACTCATGCCAATAGTAATTTGTCGTGGTAGTTTAGAATTTTAATTTTATTGTCAAATGTTTTTTTATCTATAGCTCTATTACAATAATTATATACATTTTTGAGTTTTTACGAATTTTATAGGTGTCAAAGTCGTGGTAGCGTAATGGCTAGCACATACGACCTAACCTCAAAGGGCGCGGTTGATATTCTAGTCGAAACGCATGCACCTCTCAGGCAGTTCTTCGACCTAATATGCATATTGTTAGAATTACCACGTGCTAACAACGGTGATGTGTCAAACCTGCCAAGTCGCCTTGGACAAGCGTGGCTTGTCCATTCACAGCGAATCTCACTGGCAGGGGGGACCTCTTTTTATGAGTCATTTTAATGATTTAGAGAAGGGGGTCGCCAGAGAGCGAGGGAGAGGACGGTGCAGACAGTTTTCGACTGTCGTCTATTTAATTAGACGGGGGTTCGAAAACAACGTTTTGTATCCGGTTTCCCAATATCCGTGGTAGAGGGCCACTGTTTACGGGGGTATCGGTGGAATCACCTCTTCTGTACGAAGTGGTACGGCGCTGCTTCCCGGGGCTTAGTACCAAATTGGCGCACTAGGATGTCAGAAGAGTTTAACTACGTTATACATCCCTGGCATTCTAGATATATGCTCTCATAGGGACCCAGGTAGGTTTAGTGGGTAGTTTGTTCGGCCTCCTCCTTTCATGGAGGAGATCCCGTTTGCCGTTTGGTGCAAGAGACCCACACGCACACGAAGCGCGTGGCACTAGGCGGCGCTTTTGGTCTTCCCCTGTATCCAAGACCCGTGTGTGTGTCACAAGAAAAGACATTCCCCCTGAGTTAACAAAAAAAAAGCGTGGCTCGTATACTGTCCGTTCCTCTATATTGGGAGGCCCGAGTCCAGCAATGGGTCGTTTATAGGCTGTTATTATATAGGTGTCAAAGCATTCCCTTGCAGCATATTTTTGCAAGGACAAGTTAAGCCGCATATGGAATACTGATCACACTTATGGTCTGGAGCATCTCTTTACCAGACTGACCCTCTCGACTCTATCCAGCGTCGCGCCGTTCGTATAGTCAACGATTCCATACTTACAGGCGATTTAGTATAGCCTTCGGAGAGACTTTCCACCCTCTGCGTATTCTACCGCCTGTACAACGGAGAGTGTTCCGAGGAACTGTTTGATCTGGTGCCAACGCCTCATTTTTACAACCGCACCGCTCGCCATCATTTGCGCCTACTTCAGGCAATAATAAAAAATAAAAACTTCGTTTAAAAAAACCGACTTCAAAAACTAAAAAACTAAAATGTATAAAATAACTTATTTCTAAAGCTATTATTATTAATATATATTATCTAAAACATCTTAAAGTCGGTGCTTAGTAATTTTCAAAATATAGTAATTTTTATGTTTTGCTTTGCACCGACTTCAAGATGTTTTAGATAATATATATTAATAATAATAGCTTTAGAAATAAGTTATTTTATACATTTTAGTTTTTGAAGTCGGTTTTTTAAACGAAGTATTTATTTTTTATGTGTTACTTTTTAGTGTCTAGCTATGTATGGGTGGACCTAGGAATGGTGCCGCGCTTCTTAAAAAATATAGGTCCCAAGAACCGGGAATGTGAAAATGTTCGTAAAATGAAAACTACTGGGCCAAACTATGTCAAATTTTTAGGGGACCACATGGCAGCTATTTCGCTTCGAACAAAAAAGAATCACGTAAATCGAATCATAAATCTCAGAGTAATCGGTGTACATATGGAACGGAGTGAAAATTATTTTCATGAAAAATGTTCATAAAATGAAAACTACTGGGCCAAACTATGTAAAATTTTTAGGGGACCAATTGGAAGCTATTCCGCGTCGAACAAAAAAAGAATCACGTAAATCGGATCATAAATGACGGAGTAATCGGCGAACATACATAAAAAAAAGCAAAAAAAAAAAAAAAAAAAAAAACGACTAATTGAGAATCTCCTCCTTTTTTCGAATTCGGTTAAAAAAAAGATGACAGCTTGTAGTAGATGTTTATAAAATCCTTATTGATATAAATCTATATCCACAATACCGTCACTTAACATCGCATTAAGCAATACAAATATAAATACATATATGTGTGAGTTTTCGTTTCGTGGAAGTAGTAAATAAAAGCAAGAGATATTCTTCTGTCAACTTTTATGACTCGTTTCATGTGCGTGAATGTTTACAGTATAATCAAATCCTTGCTATTTATTTAAATATTTGCGTCTGAATAACGGTGCTTACCGTTTCTGGTATTCCTTTAGCCACGATGATGGCTTACTAATTTATTCCAATTGGAAACTAATAGGTACTGCACACTTGCGAAATGGTCGCCCATAATTGGAATGTTGGTAGGTGAAATAATACAATAAGTTAAAAAAAATATTTAAAAATGACCATGCAGATTACTCCTTAAAATTAGTGTTTATAATACAGAATTACGATTACGACAACATAATGAATGAATGAATATGCTTTATTGTGTTTTAAAAATATAGTTAACATAAATAAAATTTTACAATACAGTAGGCGGTTTTATCGCTATTAGCGATTTCTTCCAGACAACCTATGGATGGACAAGAAAGCAAGAATAATGCATTATCAGTTGCTTAGTATATCGATTAAAGGCTTAATGCAAGACTTGAGTAATAGTATAATATATTATAGATATAAACGTAAAAATGCACATTTTTGTATGTAAAAGAACACAGAAACTATAAAGCATAGATACCAATGTAAGAATAAACTATAGATAAATAGAATAAACTAAATACACAATGTAATTGTTTTAGCATAAACAAACAGTACATCAACTAGTAGTGTATAAAAACACAAAATACCATAAATAACTAAGGCGAACGTCAAGAAAGGGTATATTACTACAAAAATGTAGGCCCTGTAAATTCCATTATGCAGGACATTTATAATATAAGATGTTATTCAAAATACTATCTCATTATTCACATTCGAAATATTCGTGCTATACAACGATATATCTTAAAAGCAGTCTGAGGTCCGTATAGAAGTTATCGTGTAGTATTTATCGCAGTAACTGAATATGTAAATAGTATATCTATAATGAGCACTAATATATTTAATAGTCGCCAGCGACTCCTCGGCCAGTGTGTAATATACATAAGATGTTCAAGCGGACTCGAGGCCTTCATTAGTGCTAAGGTCAGCTATTAGGGTGATTAGGGAAATTAACCTTTTAAATTTGCCTAGAAGATTGGACGCTTGCCATCGCTTTTCACATTCTCATTACTCTTGGAAACTATAGTCAGTAAGTCACTAGGTAGAGCTACTTACATATATTACATACTAGCTGTGCCAGCGATTTCATCCGCGTGGTGATAGAAAATCGTTATATTTGGGATAATTCACACTATATCTTCATAAATTATAGCCTATGTGTTATTCTGATGTGTAAGCTATATTACTGTAAAGTTTCATTAAAAATCCATTCGGTAGTTTTTGCGTGAAAGAGTAACAAACATATATCCATACATCCATTCTAGCAAATTTTCGCGTTTATCATATTTATAGAGATTTATTGTATGTATACAGAACGAACCTTGTTAGATACATATAAATATACATTTTTACAAATAAACAACTGCGGCCTAAAGCTTAACAACACATTTATATTCGTATATTTTTAACCGACTTCGAAAAAAGGAGGAGGTTCTTAATTCTTCTTTCTAAATTTTTTTTTTTTTTTTGCTTTTTTTTATGTATGTTCGCTGATAACTCCGTGATTTATGATCCGATTTACATGATTCTTTTTTTGTTCGACGCGCAATAGCTTTCAATTAGTTCCCTAAAATTTTTACATAGTTTGGCCCAGTAGTTTTCATTTTATGAACATTTTTCATGGAAATAATTTTCACTCCGTTCCATATGTACACCGATTACTCTGAGATTTATGATTCGATTTACGTGATTCTTTTTTTGTTCGACGCGGAATAGCTGCCATGTGGTCCGGTCCCCTAAAAATTTGACATAGTTTGGCCCAGTAGTTTTCATTTTACGAGCATTTTCACATTCCCGGTTCTTGGGACCTATATTTTTTAAGAATCGCGGTACCATTCGTGGGTCCACCCATACATAGCTAGACACTAAAAAGTAACAAATAAAATGTAAAAACTTCGTTTAAAAAAACCGACTTCAAAAACGAAACAAAACGAAAACTAAAATGTATAAAATAACTTATTTCTTAAGCTATTATTATTAATATATATTATCTAAAACATCTTGAAGTCGGTGCAAAGTAAAACATAAAAATTACTATATTTTGAAAATTACTAAGCACCGACTTTAAGATGTTTTAGATAATATATATTAATAATAATAGCTTAAGAAATAAGTTATTTTATACATTTTAGTTTTTTCGTTTTTGAAGTCGGTTTTTTTAAACGAAGTTTTTACATTTTATCGGTAGTAGAATTAGTGTCATTACAGCGCTGGTAGGGTTTGGTATTTCTTTCATCTGCCAAGGCACGCGGAGCCGGGTAGCCTAATTAATTTTTTTCTAATTACCCGTAGCCCTGGCATAAGGCGCAGGACGGAACACCCAGAGGTTTTAGTGGGTATCCCTAACTGGCGAGTGGGAGTAGCGTGGCACCAGTTCTGACTGGGCGCGCTAGTGCCACCCTCGATTTGGCGAATCCCACACATGGGTCGCGAATTATCCCCCCAAGCTTCTGTGTCTGTCGCGGCCTAGTCCTCAAACGGATTTCCCCTGGCCAAAAACAAATGGTATTTCTTTCATGTTACCCTACCCTCCTAAACTAAAACTGTATACACAATACAGTTTTTGGTCCTTCGAGCGGGATATGATCCAGCGACCTATGAATACAGTCCACCGTCCACTTCCATAGAAAATAGATAAGTAATTGAAAAATCTTCTTTATCTGTACATAGTTAAAATAAAGCGCTTTCCGTGTCTGTCTGTTTATATATCAGCTCCTTCTCCTAAACGATGTAAGGGATTTTTAAGCAGTTTTCACCTTAATTTAGATATTTTTCGAGGAAAATTGATATATATCAGCTTTCGCGCGCGGCATCGTTCGCGATGTACTAAAAAATCGAATTCAGTTTATATATAAGTAAAATAGAGCTACTTACTAAGGTTTGACCCGCAGCGTGGTCGCAGGTCACACTGTAGTATTTAAAGACGTAATAAATAAATGTTTAAACATCAACCCTGACTACTATGACATGTATATTTGATAATAGATATATTTATATTTATTTCAGGTAAAAAAAATATGGTGATTACTTATTCATTATGATTTTACTTTTTTTCTAACCTTATTTTGTGCGTTTTGGGCACGTTCCCAAACGAAAGTGATTTGGGACCCATATTCTATTTGTAATTTTTTTTAGAAATTTTATTTAATAATGTCACACGCTAAGTATCTACTTTTGTTGTACTTAATGTAACTTTAATTTAAATATTATTATCAAATTTTAATAAAACTTAATATGTTATCTAGTCTGGTGATATATCAGGATAAATGTGAAAATTATAAATCTTTTATTCACCTTAAATAGGTTTAGATAAAAATTTATAATATGTAAAAATAAATAAATCAAGATATACATGCATATATAACTACAATCTCTCTCTGGATAATTTCTAAGCAAAAGATCATCCATAATTATTATACTATTATTGTTATATAAAGAACGGAAGTGGAACCTTCAATGGTTGTACGAAGGTCATTACTACTTCGGTACAAGTCATTACAGAAAATGCCTTTAGAGTTTATCAAGAAAATTGGAGTCGTGCTACTCAGTCTGAGGATGTAAGGCAGTTATGGGTAATATCAGTTATTAGATGGTATTATGTTTGTTTAACGATGTTTGAGTGAATTAAATGGGTTAATTTAGGAAAATAGCCTTGGTAATCTCACTTGAAGCACCATGTCCGTTTTCTTAAATCAACCTATTTAAAGCTTCCACATTTTACACATAGTTAATCACGCCTAAAACTTCTTTGTAATGGCCTTGCTACACTTTCGTTGCTGCCAGTGTTGCAACTGCCTTAGACCATTAAAGGTCTAAGGCAACTGCGGTCGAACGCTTCTTACTTATAGCGTACAAAATAAGGCAGTTAATGATTAGCTACATTAGTGTATTACACGTGTTTATGTCAATGGTCAAAGTCATTAACACACACTTCAACACCTCAAATAACGCATTAAGCCCTTGACTATATCTGCATGACACACACACTAACATTAATATTACCCAAGGTGTAGCAGGGACATAATAAAAACTAGGAAAGAGTAATATTCAATAGTGTTTTTTCTTTATACAAGAAGAAAAGGTTAAGATAGAATATTAACCTCTATATAATAATGGAGAGCAGTCATAAGGAAACATACTGTCGCATGAAACCAGAGAAATTTAAAAAAATATGTCAAACATAAACCCGCTTTACGTCCGTAAAATCTTTTTAAAACTGCGTAAGCCGGTTTATTGATCTAGTTAAAGGTAGCGCCAATGTAGTGAGCTACGTTTAAGTAGGTAATTAAAATAATCGCCCATTACTATGGACTAATATTAATAGGTGTATATATGTGTCTATTAAGTATTGTTCTTACTTATATAATATTTACATACTTATATGTTTATTATTGAATAATATATAACGTTACTGCATATCGTATAATATTTATGTATACCACCTTTGACACATTGAAGCTGTTTTATTCCTGCCGCTGGCTATCTGGAAGAGACCGCTTCTTAGCGATAAGACGGGCGGTCTTGCCCATGTCTTGTGCACATTTAGAATATTTTTTAGGCTATAAGTTTTTATGTACCAGTGTACAATAAAGGGTCATCTCTCTCTCTCTCTCTCTCTCTCTACTATGGATTTAAAAAAATAAAGTGAAGGTAATAAGTAACCTTTAAATTAATTAATTTTTGTTTAATAAAAACGAACCGTTACTAGAAATACGAATATAACCTAATGTAAGGTAAGTTTTGAACATTCTTAAAACATTTAGGGGATTGGAAAGAATTAACACAACAGCCAAACGAGAATACAATTTAAGAAAAGAAATACTTTTAACTAAAACATGACAGAAGAAAATTAAGTTTAGAAATGATGATTCGTAAAATCATAAGATGGTTAAAGATTTTATATATTCTATAGTAAAGTCAAGTAAATAGTTTATGAAAATTTATGTCTAAATAATATGTCCAGATTTAAATGGCGCGCGGCGTACGACGTAAGCTCGATGGAGTTTTATGGGTTGGCGGGAAATATATGTGTATTTGACAGATTGCTAAAGTTATTAGTAGTTGTAATACCAACGATTGGACTATCTTATGCATATAAATCGACTTCAAACGAACAAAATAGGAAGACGGAGCCCCAAGCTCTCAGAGTGAAGCCGGTGGTAAAAGAGAGCCGATCAGGCCTTAGCCCTTACGAGAACTTAGTATTAAATAATCGAATTGAATGGACAAAGGTGGAATAGTTTCCAGTTGTTAATACATTACTATTAACCAAACAGATGCAAATCTCGTATGAACTACATAGGCTTACGCATCCAACAAACTAAGAATCGCTGGTAAGATAGAGTGGAAGCTGACCTGATCAAACTCCATAGTTACAACTGGCAAGACACTGGTCAGGAGAGAGGAAAGCGGCGTGGTCTCGTTTCAGAGAGCAAGACACAGTTTGGGTCGCTAAGCCTACGGAGCTCGTTAGTTAGTGAAGCGCCGCTTGCAGCAGGATTTTGAACGTTATATTGGAAATGAAATAACTTTTTAGTTTATTGGAACTGTCATACACATTTTTTCCGTGCAGGGACGGAGAAAGAATACAATTTCCTGCGGCCGGGCGGCCTGTCGTAAGAGGCGACAAAACAACCCACAGCCAGGTGGTAGGGTATTTACCCGACTGGATAGATACCACCCCTGGTCTAAAGTATGTCGCCATAACAACCTTGAGTTGTGTTTCGGCATTAGTGATTAGGTTCCAGTCTCCCTTAAGAGAGCAGCAGCGTATTTGTATCACCTTTGGTGTTGCAAATGTCCATAGGCGATGGTAACCGCTTTCCATTAAGGCCGTCTGCCTATCTGCTGAACTCCTGCAATAAAATAAAAAAAACACAATGTCATACAAAATAGTCAAGGGACTATCAACGTCACAATAGCGTGAATAAAACAAGCACAAATCGAGCCTTTACCTCCATTTTGTCGTAGGCGACATTTGTAACTAAGTTTATTTTTTGTTGCAAAAGGTCGTTCGAAATATTAAATGACAGCAGTTTGCCCAGTGCTTATATAATTAGGCCAATGATACCAAGTTATAAATCACCTATTGGTGAACAACTGACTTCTTTTAGGAAAGAAACAATCATTATGTCCGTTCAAGACAGATTTCCAACATGAATTAATGCAAGGTAGGTTTTTCTCACGGTTATTTTTTCAATGCATTATGCACATTTAACCGTAAAATGTGCTAAAAGATTTAATAATTTAAAGAAAGATGTACTGTTGTGAAGATTTTTACAATAAATTTGGCACTGCATATATATAAAGATAATATTTTTAGCTTTAGTAAGTTCCTGAGATCAGTTATAATACACAAACAGACAGATATTGGAGTAAAAGTATAAAAGTTCATTTTCATTGCCCTTAGTATGCCGACAAAAAGTGAACGCACATCTGCCTGCCATAAACCCATAACCAGGTCGGTTATTACCTTTCCCGCATTTAGACTTCTTTAGTTTACTTTGTGTTTAAAACATGTAATTTTAAAAAAACATTATATTGTTAGTGTACTTGTTTCATGGCTTCATTAGGCAGGTGTGTCGAACCGATTCTTGTTGTTATTGTTTGGCATATTGTATTTGTACAAAATAAAAGGAATGCCCGAAAGGAGGGGTGAGGCAGTCTAGCGAGAACCACGATCAAAGCAAGACGTGTACATTCGATAAGCGATGTAGTATACGGACCTTGCGCGTGTATTGAGTCGTGCAGTTTGTACTGGTTGTATCCGGTTATATTAGTACCTGATTCATACGTGTTTGTACAGTTATAATAAATTCTTTAGTAATTCCAACGGCATTTTAATTCGAGTCCTGTAGCTCGTGACAATATTTAGAACCCTGAAATGTGTAAAATTCGGTTAAAAATTTACAATAATAATAGTAAATTAATATTTTAAGCTACAATTGTGTTTGTCGTGTGCGTTAACTCTGGATCTTTATATAGCAGAAACTAATTCATTTTTCAGAATAAATTTTATCCTATGTTCATTTTGTCATCAAAATTATGTGTTTATCTCTTGACGTCCTGATAATCGATTAATTCCCAACGCCTTGAAAGAAAAAAACAACGTTAAACACAAAGTTGCTTTTACATTCATACATTTATACGAAAGTATGTATTATGAAATATATTCTTTAGCCCTGTAGATAGGTAATGAATTTAGTGAAATATGAAATAAATCATCAGATTACAGAGACCATAAATATTCATTTGTGTAAGTATAAGATTAAATAAATCGTAACTCAAAGGTTAAAAGATCAACTCTAATAATATTTATTGCTTTATATGCATGGGAGCCACGTTTAAATATCAACAAAAACTGCATTTTTAGGGTTCCGGAATCTATTATCAAAATATAAATAAATTATTATTATATAAACTAATAGTCAGATAGATAACACTTGAATGTACGCCATTACAGAAAACTTACGAACTAGTATTATTCTAATTGTTTACTAAGAGCGGTCTTATCGCTAAAAAGCGATCTCTTCCAAACACAACCCGTGGCAAGAATATTGCTGATCAGGAGTGGCGATAGTGGTATACATAATCAGATAGATAGATAACACTTTATTGCACACCAAAATATACAATTACAGAAACAGACCATATTTACAATATTTTCTAGGCAATACAATAGGCGGCCTTATCGCTCAAAGCGATCTCTTCCAGGCAACCTAAATGAGAAAAATTTGAATCAGGCGAAATAGGTGGTGCAGAAAAAATAATTATTGTGTGATAACTTACATTTTAATAATATACTTTATATACACATAAGTTATATACACGATATGGTGATAAAAGGCAGCTATTTTAATATAAATAATATAATACAGAAAACCTAATTAACTTTAAATTCATTGATTATATTATATACTCGTCTACATATAATGCGTTAACACTCAATATGTAGGATGCTGAATCGCATTTCCTCTTGATTACCTGCAGAATTTACTAGGCGTTTTGAGAACTCTTTAAAGAGGCTCTCATGGCCCCAGAAGCGCACGGTCTAAGCATTACAACAATTTAAACTAGTAATACCCATTATTAACTGGTCATTGTTAACATTTGGTACAAGGTACTTATTATCAAAAGCCTTTGTGCAATGTCAAATACATACTTTTATAAAATCTTGGTGTCAGTTCGCACGTGTACGGGCTGAGTTACCACGCGCCTCGCTGTTCCCGGAATCCCACACGCAACACTTCGGTCAAACAACTCAAATAAATAACACACACTCCCAGACGTAATGACATGACACATGAGCGATTCCGTCAGGTTCCCATCTTCGAAACACGAAGAGCGGTTTGATCAAAGATTTTGAGAATGGAAAAAACGCATTCTATTAATGGCCAGTTCCTATATATATCTTACTATTCTTATTATTAATTTTATGGAGCTTATGTCAAAGTTTAATCGATAGCAAGTATGGAAGGTAGAGGTAAGGAGAATCATCTCATATAAGAAAATAGTTGAAGAAGTGTCCAGTTCTAAGCTGTAAATACCGGATCAAAAACCTTCCACAATGGCGCTGATGTAGACAAAGGGTATGGTATGAATGTAGCTGTTGTAGACGAATCGAAGTATGCCGAGTTAATAAAAAAACCGACTTCAAAAACTAAAAAGTATAAAATAACTTATTTCTAAAGCTATTATTATTAATATATAATATCTTATAAGGCAAAGGTCGGTAAGATATAGAGACCGGTCCTAAATAAAAGGTACATATCCATAGATGTATTAGATAATAATATCATGTGTTGGTCTGCCGATAATAATTTCATGTAGATAAAAATATCTAAAATGTATCGGAGAACTGCACTATAGGGGTTGAAATGAAATACGCCATGGTGGCTGACCACTCTATCGCAAAAACGGTTGAAGGTATGGAAAATTGTATAAAATAAAACTTGTAGAGAATTTAATACTCTACAACTTTTGTGATACATGCGAATATCCTTTAATTCATAGGAAGCAAGATATTTACACAAAACCGTTTTTCTTGACCTTTGAGCTTCAATATCTTAAGAAGTGGACACGTGATCTTATGAGAACTTGAGAGTTTTAGAATACCAAAGAAAAGGTTTTTACAAGATTCTACCTTATTGACTGAACTAAAATAGTAGGTAAGTAGACCCCGAACTTCAAACAATGAATATTGAACGCTAAAATGATGATATCATAATATTTTAAGCATATTTTTTAAGAGAAAGCTTTTAGAGGTATAGATACAGAGGTGATTTGCTTAAAATTTATAAACTTTTATATTCATACTAATACTGCGAAAGTAATTTTGATCTTTCTCGATTAAACGGCTAAAGGGTTCTTAAATGAAATTTTGCAAGGAGATAGATTGCTTCCTAGGGAAAGATTGTATTTTAGGGAAAATATTTTAGAGTATAAAATATGTTTGGACAACCTACAATCTATCAAGTAAACAGTGTAAAAATTCACAGGGTTAGAGTTACATTTTGACTTCTTCATTCGAACAATAAAAGAATAAGGACGAAGTCACGGGTAAGAGGTAATACACAAGCAATAATTCCGTATGCGATTAATAAGATCCCAAACCCAAAATTGCATTGATAGCTCTCGTATTTATTTCTCAATACGACAGTTCAAAAGCAGTACACATATACTTAATTCACGAACAAAATATTTGGAATCAATACATTTAATAGTGAAAGGATTCCTAAGGTCGTTTGTAATTATTATATCTATTTAATACGTCTTCCGTCTTCTTTATATTTTTGTCTCGTTATGCAACACTTATTATTATTATTATGTATAATGATAATAAATATATGGTAATGGTATAATATCAATTGCATAACAAAATAAAATACAAAAAAACAACGTCACTGCAGAAATAAATTGACACGGTGAATTTGCTAAATGTACTCTGATAATCAATTGTTTCTTTCTGAGACCGGAACAGCAGTCGTAAATTATTATTGCAATGGTTACAGTTTTAACTGTGAACGAAGAATATTATAAGAAAATGAAAAATGTTCATTAAAATGTGGACATGATGATTAGTGTCGCCATGTTCCTTAGATGACTTAGAATAGAATATACTTTATTGCACATAATGTTACAAAATAAATTCGTACATACAATCGTAGTGATAAGTACAATGGGCAGTCTTATCGCTGGGAGCGATTTCTTCCAGACAACCTTTGGATGGACAGAAACTTGGTATGGCTGGTAGGTATGCAATAGATATAATATACTAATGTATACGTAAATATAAAGTGAAAATGTTACTAAATTATAATATAAACATACATATTTATCTAAATATACAAGTTCGATCGTTATACTTCAAGCGACGTCCACAAAACTAAACCGTTTACGGCCGACTGCAATCATTTCCGGAACATGTGGCGAGATGTCCCTGGATGTCAAATGGTACATTATAGCGAACACGAACAAGTCAATGTCTGCTGGGATAAAGATTAGGTTTTTACTTGACGCTATTATGGGAAGTGATCTACAAATATGCACTTCTACAATACACATAAGATATAATAACAACCCTTTGAGAAGTGTTATTTTCATTCGATAAATCTATTGATTGCTCACAATAAGAAAATGTATCAACTCTTTGAGATTGAAAAGATAGGAAGACAATGTAAAGTGTAATAGTGAGTGTAATAGGCGTATCAACCAAATTGCATCAATTTGAACGGAATGGGCCCGACGACATTTAATGACGTTGAATGACTCAATTTTACATCTATCATTTCGATACCTCCAAGGGATACTACGCCAACTTAATTTTAGATATTTTCTGTTTTTAAGGGAACTCACTTATTGATGTCTTAATATTATGTTCCTAATATATTAAGACGTTCATGAGTGTTTTTCCTTAAAAACCGAAAATATCAAAAATTAGGTTGGCGTACTTTTCCTTGGGGGTGTCGATTTGGGATGATTCATCTAAACTGGTAGGCAGAAATGAATCGTCTATTATCGGTTTAAGAGAGTTTATTTTATTAATATTCAGGAAAAGACCAAATTATTCCAATATGATCCAACGTACAAATGACAATAAAAAAATGAGTTTTGAACACCAAACTATTCAGCAAAAATAACCCAAAACCTAAATACATCTGGCATCAAACAGTATATATAAACTAACCCACACATATGGAATACCTAATATATGACTAATTTCTTCATGAATTTCTTGACGCGAAAACATACACACTGGTATTAAAAAAAATTAATTCGCCCGGATGGAGCATGAGATTTATAACTCAAACATAAAGCGACATTTTCTTTAAATCGGTTTAATGTATTTGCAACATTAGGTAGGTATAGCTGAATGCATTTAACATTGAGAATCGTGAGCCTGTACCTTAAAAAAGTTGGTTTGCAGACTGGATGCATATAGTACAAAGCTATGTACGAAATCGTGCTTAATCGTTGTGCACTGCAGACCAGTGCCTTCGTTCGGAATAGCCCTGGTTTATTCGTTCAATATCAAATGCAGTTGGCACGGGCACAAAGCACGTAGAACGAGCCTATTTCAAGCATTTTATTGCGTTCTCAATGCGTTTTAAAGAGATTAAACTTTCTTTGGCTTTATTTTAAGAGGATAATAAAAGCACTTGTTTTCCTTTCTAGTCAGCCTGCAAATGCGCAATAGTCATGTACATTTATAAATAGCTACTAAAGCAATTTATGCCTCAGCATCTGCGATATATATCTCATTTAAATTCATATGAAAACATATTTTTGTTTAGGTCTGCACGAACTTTCAAAGCATGCTATTTATACTTAGGTATATTAGGTATATACTTAGGTAAACGGATCAGAATTGCGATCCACAAGGCACCTTGCTCAGAAGACTGGTCACATATACAATATGCTTACCAACTCAGTAAATTCAAGTCTCTATTAAACAAGTTCCTCATTTACATACATACATTTTTAAGACCGTAGACATAAGTTAAAAATAACGTCCACTTCCTACTCTGTAGTCTACTTCGTTGCTCTCGGAGAGGAAAGGTAGGTAAATTGTGGAAATAATTTTAAGGTATTGGCATGAAAGCATTCTTTCAACCATGGTATTAATTTAGGTATTTTTATTAACGGGAGTACAGAGATAAAAAATCCTAAATTTGGGATTTTAATAATATTCTTGCAAGCGCTATTTTTATACCTTTTTCTTTATGCCACTTATTGATGTTTGTAATATTTTCAAAATCGCGGTTAAAAGTGCTCAGGCTTGAAACCCAAACTTGTATCAGCCTCTTAAATTCTTGAAGATAGCTATTGTTGATGGAACCAGCTTAATAGTCCTTAGTCATTACTGATCGGCTTCATACTCATCGACTCTATCTATATCTCATGTTATGAGAGTTGTGCTTTCTTTATTGCATGAGTTCAGCAGACAGGCATACGGCCCAGCTGATGGAAAGGGATTACTCTCGCCTATGGAAATTTGTACCACCGAAGTTGCTAACGATGTGCTGCCGCTCTCTAAAGGGAGACTAGACCTAGACTAGACTAGACCTTGCCACTAATGTCGGAACACAACTCAAAGCTGTTATGGCGGCATACTCAAAATTAGGGATGGTAGCCATCGAGACGGGCAAATAGAAAACCATATGGCTGTGGGCTGCCTCTTACGATGAGCCTCGCAGCCTCAGGATATTGTATTCTTTCTCCGTTACTGCATCGATAGAATAGATAGACTTACCTTTATTTGAATAATACTTTGTAATATTTTTTTACGTTTCATCACTTTTTAATTAATATTCTCCTATCGATATTATAATCGCTTCTCGATCGGTCGATAATAATTTTAATACTCGCTTCAGAAAACTTCTAAGAAAAATATACATAATAGAATAAATAGTTCGAGTCCGAGACGTTTAAAAGGTAAAATATTACCGCTTTCACGATCCAGCAATTTCTCAACGAGAATTTTTGTGGAATTAGTCCGATGCAGAATAATCGTTTTAATTGCTAATTAAACTCTCTTATCTCATAAAGCACCGAGTACGCGCTTACTTTGTAACTCTGCACAGGAGTCGTAAATAGTAAATAACTCAACATATTTTTCTACCTTGAGAACTTCCATAAATTTATGTACGTATACAACAATTTAGTTAATTTTGAGTTTATCTTCAAGAAAAAATTCCATTAGAGTTGAATTTATTATGGTATTACTTACCCTTTGTCTATCTATCTATTTTCAGTTTAATAATGAGAAAATGAGTTAGTACTTATTTAACTAAGGCTGGTGTGCACCGACTTTTAACTGATGGTTAAAATAAAATAATCGCTAAAAAATTATGCACAAACAGTGATTATTTTATTTCAACCATCGGTTAAATGTCGGTGCACACCAGCATGAGTCAAAATATATAAATTTAAAATCAAATAAACTCATTGTCACATTTATAGTATAAGGAACACGATTAGAATCTGTACTTTGGAAGTTCTTGGTTCGATAAAAAAAATTACAGAAGTAGTTATAATATTGTATGCTAATAAATTTTTTTTTACATAAAATCTTCTTTACCAAAAATTACAAAGGTTACTAGGAAGCAATTTGAGCAAAGCGTTATTTTAAAACTTTTTTGGATACACAAATACGTGTTTATTATAATACTATGTCATTAGTGCTGAGTTTATAAATTAAAGTGTTTTTCACACGCATTTTTATCAACATGAGAAATCTTGCGTACCATTGTGCTTATATGGGGTGGCTATAACCGGCCTGTTTATATTTAAACTCTTTGCTGTAAGTTTTTTCTTTATAACGTTTATTATTGAATGGATGTCATTGATAATATTCATGTATATGTATATTGTACCTTAATAAATAAGTTTATAAATTTTTATTTGTTTACTACCATTTAATATCACATGTTTATAAGTATCATTAATTTATTATTCATAAGTTAATAAAACTATGTTTTAACGGTTTTAAATAGTGTTTTATTTGATTTTTATTCCGACGTTTCGGCCACTTGCCAGTAGTCGTGAACACGGAAAAATCACTCACTTACTCGTGATCACTGAAAAGTGGCTGAAACGTCGGAATAAAAATACTGCGGATAAAACCGTTACAACGTAGTTTTATTATGTATACTAGTCGCAAAAATAAGAAAATAAAATTTAATATTTTTTTTACAAATAAAAAACAGGAGCTATTATATATTATGTACTATAGGATACCTCCTAGATTTAAATCAAATCATATTTATTTTGCACTAGACGCGGTTACAATAGAATAGATGCTACAATACATTTATATGTTAATAGTTTCACGTGTACTAGCCATATATATTGGTGGGGAAAATTAATCTTATAGATTCGATTATTATTTCTTTTTTCATTTTATTCAATGAACTCTCGTCAATTGCGTCTGCCTTCATAATATTGTATTATAAATAATTTTTCTCTCCGTTTTAACTTTATCAAAATTAAATACAATGTAATGTTAATATAAATTGATTTTTATTCAAATATTATAAGTATAGATAGGTATAATCCTTACTAATATATTTATATTACTATTTTAAAATTATGAGTTCAGTTTAATAGTCGCTTAATAAACTTACCTTATTAAATTTCGCATCGTTATTTGAAATTCTGGCTATATAGAAGAATTAAAAAAAACACTTTCGTATTTAATTTTAGAACACTCGCGTTCGGATACGCGCAGTTGCCGTTTATTGGACCGCGTGCGCTCGACACAAACGCTACGGCTATTCTGCTCGACTGTGGACTCGTGTGCCTGTTCTTGAACTTGCGACAGGTTGCAGTCACTGCACACCAATGCATTTGAAGTCCCTGCACAGTTCAAGCCCCGGTGAAGGCTGCCATGTCAGTCAATCGATGGGTTACTTATCTACGCGGGAAAACACACATAGGAAAATCGTTTTGTCAACACATGATGTGTAATTTCTTAATTGCTTATTTCGTATTTTAAATCGTTCTAAAAATGAAATGAAAACAATGTACAGTGGTTACTGTCGCCTAAGGACATTTTAAACAACACAGTGCTACCAATGAGCTGCCTTGAAAGGGGTCTGAAACCTAGTCTCAAATGCCGGAACAGAACTCAACGTTTTTGTGGCGGCATGTTCCAGATCAGAGGTGGTAGCCAATTAGCCATGCAGTCGGGAAAATGTCCTACCACTTGGCTGTGGGTCGATTTATCGCCTCTGACGTCAGGCCGCGGCTTCAAAAATTAAAATAGAATAGTAATAATATCACTTTATTGATCCCCAAATATAGAGTTATAAAAATGCATTAGTACAATATAGTCATGGTATTAACAATAGTCGGCCTTATCGCTTAAAGCAAGCTCTTCCAGGCCATTTAAAGAAATAATTTAACCTAATCTTGCGATGTAGATGGTGCAGTTTATTAGGTAGAATTTAAAAAGCCATACTTAAATATAATATATAAAAACATATTTCTAAGATACACCTATATGTATTCATGAGTCTTTAATATGAGAATTAAGAATAATTATTTCTTCTATAAATTAGTATTCTTTCTCCGTTCCTGCCACATATAAAAGAAGTTTAATAAATAATTTAACTACATTTGTTGGATGCATATACTATTTTTACCACTATGTATATAGGTATATATGGTGCAATTCCAGTAGTTACATAATGTGCAAGTACACATGTATTTATAAATAAGAGAGAAATTGTTTCAAGTAGTTAATTAAAATGTAGATAATAATATGTTATTACAGATTTAAGGCAATTTACCTATCCGGACATTAAGTTAAATTACATGCGTTCTTTAATAATGATGGATTCCCTCCAAAACGTGTTCACCATTATATGTGCATTAACATAGTTTTACGCTTTTGTAAGTTTTAAAGAGGGAAAGTGTGTACTTCTATTTTATATAATTAAATTCTTATTATGCACACTTAAAATATGACGTGTAATATATAAAATGCATTGGTGTTAGTTTTTCTTTTTATTTTAAATTACTAAGCATAAAGAGCATGAAAAAGATTTTATCTCGAATAATATAACTTTAAGAAGCGTATTTGGTTCTATAATATGCAATTTTCTTAAGTCTTTAAAAAAAAAAAAAAGTGGCTTCTCTTATATTTACTTACTCCGTTGGCTGAGCGATCCAAAGTGCGTCTTGGCTTCGGAAACAAGGACATGCCATTTTTCCCTGTCATGTGCAATGTCTTACCAATTATGGGCTCGAAGCTCCGACAGGTTAGCTCCACTCTGTCTTTCCAGCGATATTTGAGACTGCTGACCGGCCGCCGACCTACCGGCCGTCCCAAATATGCTTAGCTCACGCTGCGATCATCTCCCATCTGTTCTACATGACCGAGCCAGCGGAGGTGGTGATTTCTCCTATTATGTTTGGCTCAGCCACGAGATTCTCAATTTCGAGGTTGCTTCGGACCCTCCAGCTACCATCCTATCTCTTTGTTGGACCCCGAATATTCTTTTATAATCATAATTAAGAATACTTAATTTTTCTTTATTGTCAGAATATAACAGTGCACCTAATGGAATTTGACATTCATAACCGACCAAATGTTGAGCTAGATCCTCTTCAATATAAAGGGAACGCAACTTACCTGCCACGTCTACGAGGCATATTGGCAAATTTCATTCATCGTTAATATACATGTGTCGTCACGACATTTTCCATCTCAATTAGCACGTGATAATTTATTTTATTGTATTTCGGGTGCTAACTTAGCTAACTGTAGTCTTACAAACTAAGTTACAGAGATAAGTAATGATGAGCTATTTATAAGCCTCCACAGATGATAGATAATATAAAAAATGTATATAATTTTTTTTAGAAAGAAGTTCAAAAGTTTTTATTCGAAATAAGTTCCACTGGAGAACACTTTTTGACAGTCATACATATAGTTTAAAATTTAAAGAAGAAAAGAGAACAATAATAATAATTGTAAACAATATCGAACCTTCACTTGACACAATTTTATCATAAGCGACATTTGGCCCTAGGTACTATATATTATAGTTTTTGTTGAAGAAGGTATTTTAAACTATTATTTTGTTTAAAGCCTTTCAGTTTTTGATTCAGTGGGGATTAATCTAACTAAATCTAAAATCTTAAAACAAAACAATAGATAAAAATAAAAATACCCTTTGCAACAAATAAAAAATCTCTGATTTAAAAATTAGTTTGAGTGATAAAAAATTTCTACTTCATTACATTTGTGTTATAAATCGCAGTAAGACGAGCAAGTTCTTCATTTAAGCCATAATTAGTTCTGCTACAGGGCACGTGAAACAATGTGTTAGCTAGGCATGTATTGAGATTTGGCACTGCCTGGGATACATATGGGGTGAGAATAGGATAGTCTAGGCGAGAATTTATTTAGAAATGATTCGATATCATTGAATAACGTCGTATCCTTTCAGTTGTACGACTTCCAATCAAATTGACTTAACTGGGTTGATCCGTGTAATATGAGCATTACTGTTTTTATAGGTACTTCGATGATTAAAAATAATGATTCTTTTAGGATCAAATATATATAAAAAAATCAGATTTTGTAAAATCTTTAACATAAACGTTTTAAATTGTTAATTAACGTGAAACCTAATTTGAAGTTCGTCTCAGACGTAAAAGTTAGCGATGTATGACAGTTGCAGTTATATTGAGCAAAACTGAGCAAAAACAAACCTAATTAGAAATTACTTCGAGATTTTAATTGGAAGATTTAAATCGTATCATGACTTAAGGATGGCAAGCGTTAAGAAAATTAAATTAATGCTAAAATTAAACAAAGTTCTTGCCCAGAGTTGACAGGTGTAAGTAGTAACAGTATAATGGTGGACATTGTTAGCTTGTTAACTCAGACGAAGGACAATATAGTATTACGACCTAGGTGCCGACAAAAGACAAATTCACACCTGCATACCTGTAGACATTTTGTATTTGTACAGTATAAATCAATGCCCCAATGGAGAGATGAGGCAGTCGAGCGATAACCACAAGCGGAGCAAGACTTGTGTACATTCGGTAATCTATTTAGTGACGGACTTTGCGCGGGTTATTGAATCTTGTATTACGTTTGGACTGGTTGTGTTCAGTTATATTTGAACCTGTGTTATACGTGTTTGTATAGTTCTAATAAACTCTATAATAATTCCAACGGCATTTTAATTCGAGTCCTGTACATCGTAACAGTATAAACGGAGCCTATGTGAACAAGGGCGTCAAATGAGTAATGCATGTTTTACAAATTTGTGTGCGTATGCTTCTGTGGTAGGTACACGTTGGTTTGCGTCTGTGTGGGGTTAATGAATCCTCTGGAAACTATTCTATCTTTATCAGTATTAATTCGATTATTAAATACTAAGTGCTTATAACACACTGCGGCGCGTTCGGCTTACTACTCCAAAATCGGCTTCTTTAGCCGGTTTCACTTTAAGAACTCGTGGCTATGTGAGGCTCTGTCTATCTATTTTGTTTATCTTACATTGTTTAGGATTGACACAACAAAAATATCTTGTACTAGCTGTGCTCGCGGTTTCGCCCGCGTGGTGATGGAAAATCGTTATATTTAGGATAATTCACACTATATCTTTATAAATTAAAACCTATGTGCTATTCTGATGTGTAAACTATATTATTGGAAAGTTTCATTAAAATCCATTCAGTAGTTTTTGCATGAAAAAGTAACAAACATACCAATATCCATTCTTACAAACTTTCGCGTTTATAATATTTATAGAGATTGTAAAGAACGGTATCTTCTGAAAAATTATCTGTGTACAGTTTGTACACTTCCTCTTGCTTGTAGTGGTGGATGCTGGCAGTAGTTGGTGGAGAGCAGGTGCTTTCTTGTAGTAGGGTGAAGAAAATACACCTTGTTGCTTTCAGGGATTTATTCTTGTAGTAGTTAGGCTTGGATGCTGATCCCTGGGTTCAACTTAGAGGTAGTTGAAGTCATTTGTTACGACGAATAGCAACTCGTCGCGACTTGATAGCAACTCGATTACAAAATATTACTGAGCATTATTTATACTAATATTATAATATTAAAGTAGGCCGCAGCGTCAGCAAAACGCTGCACGTTGAACCGTACAATCTGGTTTGTCAAAAAGAAGGTGTTGGTCTCAGACGAATTTTTATGGTCTGAAGTCTAAGTTAACCTTTTTGTTTATTTTTGATGTTTAATCATATTGTTACGAGCTACAGGACTCGAATTAAAATAAATGCCGTTGGAATTACTATAGAGTTTATTAGAACTTTACAAACACGTATAAAACAAGTACAAAATAAAACTAGATGCAACCAGTTCACACTGCACGATTCTATGCAATTTAACACGCGCATAGTCCGTCACTTTGTCGCTAAGTCACGTATCGTAGTCGTCGATTGACTGCCTACCCCTCCGTTCGGGCATTTATACCAACTATACAGTACAAAAAAATCGACCGCGTGGACTGGAGTTTCCGAGAAAAAGTAATTTGCACACCTGGTTATCTATTCCTGCGAACGACCAACAAAGTCGAAAACAATAACAATAGGCTATTGTCTAATTGCAAATTTTAAATACCAAGTAAACAAAAAGAATTCCAAATGTGGAACTGGCAATAAACCCGGTGCGCGGCATTTCTTTATCGGTATGTAACAATAGGCATGCAGGTGGCCCAATTTGTGACAATATGCTTATGTAGACTCCAGAATTCGCCATATTAAAAATGTATACAGTACAAAAAGTATTTAAATTTCATCCAATTTATTTCCGATATTAATAGACAAACAGACAGGCGCCAATTTATGTACACTAGCATGTACACATTACAAAGAAATTTAAATCGATATTTAATTGAACTATCTCACGTAAGATCTGTGAATGAAACCAATAAATAACTTTGTATAATTTTTAATAGCATAGATATCTGATTCACTCATCCTGTGCAATGTATAGAAAATTTTTAAACGTCTAGTAAAATCGTCAACAGATTCTTTCTTAGTATGGCTATGCACGCTAAATGCCAATTAGGAATAGTCCGATTTCAAGAACTGTTTTTGTTTTTAATTTATTAATGTAGGTCATTGATATATAAAAAACCCTATATATCAATGATGTAGGTACTAGATTCTGCCTGGGACTTAGTTCGCGTGGTGCGGTTTTTTAACTATCCCACGGGAACTCTTTAATTTTTCGGGATCAAAAGTATCCTTTATGTTGACCAGGGATATAAGCTACCACCATACAAAATTTCTTTTAAATCGGTCCATTCTTTTCGGAGATTAGCCGGTACAAACAGAGAAACAAAAAAAATGAAAAAAATTATATTAGTTATATTTCACTTCTTACACCCCCCTGACTGGGTTTTTAGCATTTTTTTTCATTGTATAGAAATTCGACCTCTACAGTTTTATTACCTATATTTATAAAGGAGTTTTTGGCGGGAACTGAAAGGTCTCTCTGGCGAAATTGATGGTCAAATAAGATTTTTTTTAAGTTTGTTCGGAACCCAAAGACAGAGTGCATGGCAAGCCAATCGTGTTTTTTTGGCTTCATCGTGGCAATTCACAAACAAATAAATCGTCATGGCAACTACAATGACCATGTAGTTTTAATGTGTTTCTCTCATCTTTGCTAGATGACAAAAAATTTGACATTTCTAAGGCCTCGCAAAATCTGGTTTTCCACTCTGACGGACCGAATGGGAATAATGCGATCGCTACCAAGCTCTGCCAGGAATTATTGATAAAAATTACTTTAATAAACCTTGTATTTAAATTACATCTTTTGAAAATACGAATAATAATAAGTTTGAAGTAAAGATTTCTTGCTGGGGAGTTGGTTGCGCCGCTTCTTCTTCTTTAACAGTAATTAAAACTAGTATGGAAGCGGTGGTAGACAGATGACTTTCAATTCAGTTCAATTCAATAATTAATCTATAAGATTCCATTTTGAAAACAAATACTTACATTCATTTTCATTGTTATGTCTACAAAATTAATATTAACACAAGCGAAATCACCGGCAAAAGCTAATGTAATATATTCACAGTTTCACGGAACAATATTCGATACAAAAAGAAAGTATGTTATTAGTTTAACAGTCAGGACTATTCGATAAGATTTATTGTCTTGATTAGTAGCCATTTAGCTTTCAAAACAACACATTATTTATAATATTATCAATCATACAATAAAAGGAAGGTTTCACCTATCAAATTTTAGCAATAAACAGCGAGTTTTAAATAATATTATTATATACTGGTATTTAAATTTATCCCAATATAAAAGTATATAATAAATTAAGTAATGGCTGGTTCGTATATCTTACTGTTCATTCGGTTGCCAGTCACATTTTAAACGATAGTGCGTTATACTAGTGGCGGATTTGCAGTTTTGGCCGCCCTAGTCCCCAGGCCATGTAGTAAGTACCAGCCACCCCTTTCTCAGCACCCATCATATTGAGAGAGAGAGAATTACTATAGAATTTATTAGAACTATACAAACCGTATAACACACGTACAAATATACCTGGACACAACCAGTACAAACTGCAAGATTCAATAACACGCGCAAAGTCCGTCACTATATAGCATATCGAATGTACACGTCTTGCTCGTATCTTAGTCGTCGCTTGACTGATTGGTATTGTTTTATACTAAACTATACAATACAACACTCGACGGCGTGGACTGAATTCTCCAAGAAAACATAATCCGCACACCTGTGGCCATAAACGAATATAATAACAACATCCTAATGTTTTCTAATTACAAATTTAAAAACAAAGTAAACAAAAGAAGTCCAGAATTGCAGGTGTGTGTTGTTCTTTGTCGGTCGTAACAATAGGAACCTCAGCTAGCCTACAACTGCGTGCGAAATAGTCGGTGCACAATAAAAGGTTCTGTACCGTCAAAAGTACCATGACGAATATGGTAAGAATCCCTGCTATATTTCAGAATTTTGTACCTCATAGTTTAGAAGTTACACGGAGGGTACAAATTTTTTACGACTTTGGGAGCTAATATCTTGCTATCTATAATTGGCTTCGTATAATACTATTAATTCAATTGGCTGACCATCAGTTGAATATTGAAAATAGATGTATAGAGCTTATATCAAATTTTAAGCGATATATAGTGTTATAGTACATTATGGTACTAGTGTGTAACATTGGTGATTACCGCCGAGGCGCCATTGAGACTCGAGCCGTAGGCGAGGGTCTTAAGAGAGCCGAGGACGGTAATCATCAATACACACGTGTATCATACGACGTTTTTCAACACACTTGTGAATAAAATAACAACAAAATCTCATTTTATTTAGTAGATAACAGTTTTCATATGCGCGCGCATTGCGATCGGCCACAGACTAAAGTGATGAGGTTTTTTTTTATTTTCCGCGCATAGGGTTTGCGCCTATTATGCCACGTACGAAATGGGGAATTTAAAGTTCTCTTTTATCGCGCGCATAGGAAAACTGTTATCTACTAAATAAAATGAGATTTTGTTGTTATTTTATTCACAAGTGTGTTGAAATACGTCGTATAATACACGTGTGTATTGATGATTACCGTCCTCGGCTCTCTTAAGACCCTCGCCTACGGCTCGAGTCTCAATGGCGCCTCGGCGGTAATCACCAATGTTACACACTAGTACCATAATGTAGGTACTATTAAACTGTTTGTAAAATGTAGCAACGTGCTATAAATCATTCATTAAAAACATCATTTCGTTATTTGAAGCTTTGACTATTTATTTATTATTTGTAGGATAATTATTTTTCACATCAATATCTATCAGTACCACCCACTGACAATTCTCTAATATTTTTCAATCTTTATAAAAAAAAAAACAATGTTTAGGGTTGACATTTTGTCAAATCTGCAGGAGATCGCCTTCACAAACTACTATGGATACTCCGTATATCGCCTGTGGCGACAAGATCGTCGATTGTACTTTAATGTATGTGCATTTAAGTTGTTCATTCATTCATCCAATCAATCACTCATACATTCATTCAACATTGCCAATTTGACAACGTCAATCAAATCTACAACACCCTTTTGAAATCCTTAACCACGGCTCAGTTGTCATTATAAATTAATTTCTGATCACCCAGCACCTGTCATTTTTATATAGTCACTTCCAAAGTTACTCCGAAATTGGCAGAATCATCGCACATTAAAGCGTTGGAGCCATCGCAGAACAAAATAGAAAAGAACAGAAATCCTTATCTCTAAATTTAAAAACTCAAGCAATTCATAGTACGTTTATTAAAGTTAACAAAAAATATATAATATTGTTTAAACATTATGAGGAATTAGGCGTAGATTTCAACCAAATAGTTGAATCCGGAACCTCTTTGACTTTTCAATTTTATGTCAACATAGTTGAAATTAAGACCTCCGCTGGTGATAGCAGGCTCCGCAAGTCCATTGTCCAGGTCCCTAATTGCAATCCCTTTGATCTTCTGATTTGCTTCATACTCAAAATGGATATATTTTTTTCTTTTAGTTAAAATAATTCCTGTAGCTTCATACGTTTGGGTATACACTTTCCGCACTGTTCCACTTTGCTCATACGTTTCACCGACTATTAAGGATCTAGACTCAACTAAAACGACTAATAGAGCCGCAGCAATAATTATTGTTTTAAACATTTTGTTATGGCACTTGCTCAGCCTGGTGTCGATTTATAACTGTAATCAATAACAGGGATAGATTTATAACTGTAATATTGTACTATTTATTAGAGGTGGGTAGTTATTTTAATAGCGAGATAGTTAGCAGCTGTTAACGAAATAGCCACGGCTGCGTTATCAACCACTTCATCAACTGCTTAATGGTTGTCCAATAAAACCAAAAACTACTCACAAGTCTACGGCTAAGCAGGCACTATGGTTACCAGTATCTTTGAAAAAAACCGGACAAGTTTAATTTTTTTGTTAACATATAAATTTATTAAAAACGAACTTTTTAGTTACTAATTTTACATAGAACGCTAGTATGAATTCAGTGCTATTAGCAGTTAAATTAAAGAAAACGCACAATTCACTTTTTGCAGTATTTACGGCGAGACACGAATGTTCGCCAAATAACGAACGAATTTGCCTTAAATCGAGCAATGTTTTGTCCGGTTGACCAAGATTTTCTTGACCGGTTATCTTTATAAACATAAAGACTGTCCGGTCGAAAACTCGGCATCTGGCAACATTAGCCATCAGCCGCTGTCATCCATTAACCAGCTGTCAAATGGTTGTCGAATAAACCCGAAAACTAACTGACAAGTTTACGACTTGACCGTCAGCTGTGGGTTAGCGAGTCATTCACCCATTAGCCAACTAGCTATCACATCGTTTTCTAGCCGGCTAATGGCTAACATTAACAAGACGGCTAAGGTTTTGGAATTTCGGTCGATTACCCACCGCTACCATTTATGCGGTAAGTGTGATGTTTTGTTTGCATAACAGAGTTCAAATGTCGTGGACTGTACTGATTAGATAGCTTTGTGTTAATTTGAATTTTGGTGTTGTTTTTCCTTAAACCTGTCATAGATATCGCTCTAATGTGTATGTAATATAGCGGCAAAGTGCCTCTCCACAGATAATAAAGGGTTCCATAGATTATGTGATAAACGTCCACTGTTTTTGTCAGTTATATATAGAGAAACAATCTAATATAAAATAATCCATATCTCAAAACTTTTTAATGGATTTTAACTACCAAATTGTATTGGAAGCGTTTCATTAAGTTTCTAACATCGAGAGTTTTCCAGAATATTCCACTCCACATCTTTAGAAGAAAACAAAAAATAATATTCGAATAATTCGAATCTGAGTAAACTTTGAAAACCTATCCCGTTTTTAGGGGTAAAAGTAAACCATAGGGTATCGTTTAGGGATAGGGTTTCGAAATGCACACAAATCCGAATGAATATCTGCAGGCAAAATTGATATAATTTAAATTGTGGCTAATTAATTTCTTCTTCCACATTCCGTCTGGCTATAAAATGACAATAAAAGCTAGGAAACACGAATAGGAGAATCTTACGGTAAAACTGATTAAAACTAACTGTATATTGCCAATTAATTAAAAATGAATAGATAACGCTTATATAAATTTAAAATTTTATTAGCTGTACTTACAATGTGGAGTGCGAGATCCGGGAGAAGCTTTGTAGTTATATTAAGTATTATAAAGACACTCTTCTATCAAAATGCAACAAACATTACGTAAAAAATTTAAATAAATCCATCCATCTCAAGAGGAGTCTTGTATGAATGAATGAATGAATGAATGAAAACTCTTTATTGTTCATCATAACTTAAACCTAGACATTTAATAGAAGTCTTGTATTGTAAGTATCGAGGTTGGTGAACACAACAAAGCATACACGGAAGCTGAATTTATATATATATATATATATATATATATATATATATATATATATATATATATATGTCGGAGAGGAGCTATGAATCCGATTGATTGTTATTTGGATGTATAACGCACAATATTATTTGTTTACATTTTAATTACTTTTAAAATGTTTGATTTAATTTTATTAGATTTGTTAAATCTTTCTATAACTTAAAGATCGTCCTAACCTAATAAAAGTTATGAATATTGTAATTTAATAAACGACCAATCAGAGCAGAGCATATGCCTCGGAGCGGGGTCAAGACGCCATCTGTTCTTGAGTAGTTGAGCACATTTGAGTGATGGCAACGGGTCGAGTTGGACCGTTGAGAATTTTAAAGAAAGTGTTGAAGTTAGAAGTATGATCGGTGCCCTGAACCCGCTGCTTGGTCCTAACTGTGTCGAAATAATGTTTAAATCTAAATTAAAAGTGTATAAACCGTGGCCATTGTGTTTTATGCTCGCATTTTACCCTGATGACGCCCACTAAACCTGCAAACAATAAAGAAGATGTTAGCAGACTTACTGATATGCGTTTTTAAAGCAAAAGAGATTAACAAAACTTTTCAAGCTTGCTCTTTTAAGCATGAGTCATACATTTGCATAGCATCTATCATTTTTTCAGTAATTTCCTCCGTACCGTTCATCATGGGGATCAAGGCTGCCGCCGTTTTAATATCGAACTTGTCCATGGTTACACTTTCAATATTTGACTCTGCTTCAATATCTGATTTTATTTCGTAAACTAAAATTTTCTTAAAAGTTAAATCGATATCTTTAGTTAACAATTCTAAAAAATAAGCATTTTCCTGCACACACTGTACGTCTAAACTTTTTACTAAATACAAATACTCCTTAAACAATATCTTGGCGTTTTCTATCTTACTTTCAACACTGTCCTTATATTTATCTCTCCTTTCTAACCCTAATTTTCTTAAATTCGAACAAATACTTTGTAGGTCGTTTAAAATAAACTGTAATCGCTCACCCATTTAAATTGTCCACTGTAATCACTTTCCACTTTCTTCATCTACTGGCTCCAACTTTCTACGCCATGACATGCGACGTCGAAGACCGTTTACAAGTTCAGCTCTTACTTCTCTCTGTATCCATTTCTGGTGACATTTCCGGTATTGCTTGTAGGCTAGCACGCCGGCGATGTCGCGAGGATGATAATTACGCAAACAATGCCTACGAAAATTTTAATCATGGACATGTGGCTCTGAAACTCTTGGACCACTGCCGAATTTCCTTCTCCTCCAGCAGCATTTTGCGCTATCACTATTTCTTCCTTTTCCTGTTTCGTATTTTGTCCTCCCATATTCTTAGTATAATAGTTTCTCTTTTTTTTCTTAAACATGTACAGACAATGAGTAGCTAATGCCAAAAATATGTTTGTGCGGGTAAATTTGTAATTTTTGCAAGTTTGTCCAAAAATTCTTAAACCAATTAGGTATTACTTTACAAGCGGCGCGCTCGCGACGCACCACTGGCAGGGTCGCCATGTGATGTGTGGGCTATTCAAAGGAAACAAGTGTTCTCGTCGACGATCGCTTATTAACTGAACTTACTACCTAATCTAATACAAAATACATTGTTATAACCTACACTACAACTAAAGTAACTTACACACACTACACCCTGAACCCGCTGCTCGGTCTAAACTATGTCAAAATGTTGTTTAAATCTTAATTATTATATGTGTGTGTGTGCGTGTGCGTGCACGCGCGCCGCGCGCGCGCACGTGTGTGTGTGTGTGTGTGTGTGTGTGTGTGTGTGTGTGTGTGTGTGTGTGTGTGTGTGTGCGTGTGCGTGTGCGTGTGCGTGTGCGTGTGCGTGTGCGTGTGCGTGTGCGTGTGCGTGTGCGTGTGTGCGTGTGCGTGTGCGTGTGCGTGTGCGTGTGCGTGTGCGTGTGCGTGTGCGTGTGCGTGTGCGTGTGCGTGTGCGTGTGCGTGTGCGTGTGCGTGTGTGTGTGTGTGTGTGTGTGTGTGTGTGTGTGTGTGTGTGTGTGAAGTGCCCTATGTGCATTCTCAATATTGACACCACATCAAGTTTCAGCAAAGCCGTTTTTCAGTGTAAATTAGTAACTAAACTAAGTCACTAAATTAACATTATAATATCTTTAGGGCTTTCCACTGCTGTAAACTGCAACATACAATGATTATTCAAGTGTCACTGTATGCACATTGATGGTTTCCGTAGAAGAGACCAACCTCGGTTGCTTTTGTTCATTATAAATAGAACCTCAAGAAACTTTTATTTAAAAATATCATATACCTCAAAAACTACTACACAAATGCTGTTTAAAAGTATTTTTGGTAATTTTTTTATGTCCTGTAACACACTTCTTTATAACTGTTAACCAGTTAGCGAACTGTTAATATTTCAAAATAATTTAAAATAATTAGGGCGTTTCATTAGTAGCTCACAACGCCCAAAATGCTCCGTTAGCCGTTCCACAAGGCGACCGCGGTCCTTGTGGTCGTGGCAAAAAAGTCACTAATGACGTTATCATTTTCGATCACACAATGCTCACAACGACCCATGTCAAGAGGTGGGTATAGCGAATAGCTGTTCCACTTGGGTTTACGATTGTCACGCCTGCAAGCAAGTGGAACGGGAAAAATCGCGGTTGTGAACGTGGTCGTTGTGAGCAATGGAACGTAGTCTTTTTGTTTTAAATAAGACCAATACTTGTTCTATATTTAAAAATTACATATTGTGGCCACTCCTAAGCCTTATGAAGCACGAAAACTTTTTGTTGATTCCACAACATATTCTACCAAGTTGTTTTTTTTCTGAAATATTCACCGTTTATTTTAAAACTTACAATGTCCGTTCCGTTAAAAAATTTAGAGACCCGAGCCCTGCAGTGGCATTGCTGGGCTGTTTTTACAACTTAGGAAGCCAACATCTTCCAATTTATTGATTTAAATACAATAGACATTAAGAAAAATAAGTTTAGGAAAACCATTATGACTGTCCAAGCTCTATGTAACAATGTGTCTATGATCACTGAATTTTTTTATATCTAGTCTTAAAATAACGTATGATGTCCTCTTTCCATTTTTAGTTTATGGCAATTTCACTACATCATTGTACAGTGAAATTACAACTGATTAATTCTTAATATACCCATATCTTTTGGCTTTCAAAATTGACTGCAACATGTATAGTCGAACGGATAAAATGTAATTTCTTTTTTGTTAAAATGCCTAGGGATTCCTAAAAGCTAAGTTAAGCTAAGCCATGGCGCAGTCTATAATGCATTTTCAGAGACTAGCTCTGGTAATTTGGCACACTACCAGCTGCAATAATTTATGAGAGGCTTAAATCAACTTAAGATAGTATTTATTAGCCTGGCTTATAAACATTTTCAAAAGTGTTTTGTTTTAATTTAGCCATACAGTTTTAGCTATTATTTTATTTTAACCCTCGGTTTAATGTCTAAGGCTGGTGTGCACCGACTTTTAACCGATGGTTAAAATAAGATAATCGCCAAAAATGTATGGAAAAACAGTGATTATTTTTGGTTAACCGTCGGTTAAATTTCGGTGCACACCAGCCTTAGCACTCCAACCAAGGGTTACGTGACCATGTATGTGGTTAGCGAATGTTGTAATCGGATTATATAATACTTATAATTTTATATTTAGTAGTTCTTATTTGCAAAGTTAAATTGTTTCATACGCGACGTCGACTCGCACATGGTTAATTCTGATATTAATAAAATTTTGCAAGGAGATGAGTGGCGCAACCAAAGTGCATGTGTAGTATGTGCCTTATATCTATACATAGCCTTAGATTGTAATCGATTGGTTTTTTTATACTGGGTCGTTTGTCAACTTAGCATATATTGTTACAAAAGTAATATTTCTTATAACTGTGATATCCAGTAGTCATATAATTTATAAAAATAACGGACCGGTGCCGCTCTACTACACTGCGCTTTATGTATAATCTTATGATAAACTGCATTTTTAAAATGTTAAAGAACAAAACCAGTCAAGTGCTTGCTTACGTATCAAGTACAATACAATGTTGACCAGAGGCGATCATGTTTACGTTTAATCTAAAATACTCCATATCTCAAAGAAATCACTGATCGAATCTTGATCAAAATATTTTTCGATGTCAGGGATTTGCTATTTCTACTTAAATTTTTAGAAATTTTCCACACTTTAATAGGATAATTTACAATAAAATCAACTGAAACTCTTTATCATCTTACAAAATGCCGAAATATCCTAAATTTCATTCCACCAGAGCAAGTTGTGACGTAATTTCTATATCGAATCAAATACGGCATTATATTAATACGTGAAACAAAAAAAAATTGTACTCCTTTTTACCAAAATTGCTGTCATATATAACTTCTGTAATCTGTGATTACAGAAGTTATATAGTCTTTGACAACAGAACCTTAATAATGTTCAAACTTATAATTTAAATTAATTGTGGTCAAATTTCGGCCACAGGGCGACCACTAGTTTTTATTGTGGCTTAAGCAGTAATTAAAACTATTTGTTCATAATGTTTTAAGCCGTAAACGTAAGATGATTACAAGTGTAAGTATTTTAAAGTTTGCTCTTTGTATAAAAATTTTGATTGGAGTTTATTGTAAAATGTGTCACCTATCCTATATTTCAATGTTAGGGCAGAACACTTTAACGGTCTTATTCAATGAGAGGTAAAAGTAAATTTGAACGCTTCTTTATGGTTCTTAAAGAAGCGGTCAAACTTACTCTAACTCTCTATTAATAAGATCTTAATACCTTATCTAACTTTTTTTTTTAATCCATCCATATGAAAATGATTGTATTTATTTCAAAATGAAATCTTACTTATTGAAACCTGGATGCTCCACTACCGCTTCCAAAGCAATTTAATAGATTCCATATCCATGTAATATCTTCGAGAATATATGTGATATTCTTCGGCAGGTCTTGACAATTCTATACGACTTTATTTTTTTCCACAATAACTATAAGATCCCAAAAGGTATACGATTGCTTTGGTATGTACAGCTCCTGCAGTGCGAATGGCGTGCCTTCACCTTTATTCATTAAAGGGGATAGAAATAATCCAGAAATAACTTGACTATGATGTAATGCGCAGGCATGCGCTTGCACAAATTGATTCAACAATCTCGCCACGTTATATCGTTTATTTATCAACCACTCGCCACAACCAGGGTAGTTAATTATATTATCTTGATCTATCTAGTGATGCACCTTCATTTTGAGCAAGCTTGGATGTAAAGGTATTAATTTTTTATTTTAAATTTATTTTTTTAATTGCTGGTGTGCAGCAGTCTGGCTGACAGGCCACCTGATGGAAAGTAGTTACCATCGACTATGGATATTTGTAACATTAAAGGTGCTACCTAATTTGAGTGTTAGTGAACCTGTGTGTAAAGTGCTAATGTATTGCAAGCCCTGAAGGAAGGACTGGAACTGGAATACAACTCAAGCTTATTAGGGCGGCATACTGTAAACCAGGGGTCACCATCTAAATGAGCAATTACGACAGGCTGCTCGGTCACAGAAATATGTATTCTCTCTCCATTCCTGCACGGATAAAACAAAATTGATGGAAGCAAAAAGGTACTACTTAACTCTTGCACAAAAATAATTATTAATACTAATTATTTTTTGAATACAAATTGCATAATTTAACGTAATTCTTCAAGTATCCGCTAAAAAAACCTCAGTGACATTATTTTATATACTGCAGTAACAATTCGTTGTTGTTTTCGGAAACAATTGTTTTCGGGTTATTAATAAACAAACGGTTCCTGGCTTGGAAAAGTGATTTTTGAAACTTATAACATTTTGCAAAACACACGATAAAGTTTCAATTGTATTTTCAAATCCAAAAATATAGATCATAAAGTTAAATACCCAAACAAACAAGCCAGCTGCTTTTGATGAAGACAAAATTTGCGTTAATAACAAGGTAATTATTGTTTTCATCAAAATTAGATGGGTTTTTTGTTTTGGTATTTTACTTTATTATTTATGTACATTCTTTTCTCCTTGGATTTAAAGACCTGACTGAAAATTTGTCGGGATTTCTTTTCAAATTCAACTTCATAAGTTTTTATTAAAAATAAGTTCCACTGGAGAACACTTTTTGAAGGTAATACATATAAGTTAAAATTTATATTTACTTATTCTATGTACAGCGCTTCGCAACGTGTTATTACTGTTAAGGAAAAGAAGCGGCCAGAAGATCCCCAGCAACTCGTCTATAGTAGAATTATTTTGTGCGTGCAGTTTCGGTCATAAATCAAACTCGGCCTCAGCCCGGTTAGGGCGGTGAGCATGTTGCGCGAGCGCAACGCCATTATCGATAAAAACTCATTCTTATCAAAGAAAGATTATCATTCTTATAAAAATCATTATTATCTTTTTTGCTGTTAATATAAATATTTATATTTATTTTTAATATAACTCGTTACATTCTTAACTTTTGTACTTATAGTTTTTTAATACATAGATACCTAATTAATAATTTATTTTAAATCATTATTATTCTTATTTTAATACATACATTGTGTGACGTAGTGGTTTACGACCCTACTCACTTAAAATTCTCATCCAAATTCCCGCCATTTTAAACTACGATTCTATTCCCATTCGTACTCAACGTCCCACCGTTAAGTTACTTATTTTCCCAAACCACCTCGTTTCCTTTAGAAATAAAACATTTCTCACACTCTAAACCTATTAATTTGTTTCATTCAAACGATAGTTTTCCACTATAGAATATCGTTCATTCGTCGCATACAACCTTAACAAGGCGGTATGAATCGGTTCCCTCGCCTGCCTACCTGAGCGATTAGTTATGTCAATGTCGTGACATGACAATATTATTGTTTTCTGATTTGTCCTCAATTCCATGAAGTGTGTTCAAACGGGATTGGTACAACAACGATCGTCGCCCTGCGATTGGGCCAGCGATCATGGTGAAGTGTTTATCGTTTCGGTAGCTTCTTTTTGCTGCCTGTCATCCGCGGTGATACACGCGTCGACTCACTTTATCAGGGAACGACGCACGTCAACCTTTCTTGTAAGTAACCTTACATCTTTCTTTCCCTTTGGCGAATCTTTTCTTACCACACCTGAAGGTCAAACATCACTTTCAGAACCATGATCAGGACGGTGTTAGCCGGTTTTGGCCACGCGGCTCGCCCGCCCGAGAACCTCACTCGTTAGTCTCGCCTGCCTTTTAGCTGCCTTGCCTTGAAATATATTAAGCCAGTAAGTGCTCTTTTTCTCTGAACAAACAATTGTTCACGTGTCCGACTCAACATGGTCTGACACGTCGGTATTTTCTCCAGCCAAGACCCGTCGCGTCTGCCACGCGGTCTAATCAACTTTATGCACGTACTCTCGATGTTGGTTATTTTAACTACAAAGATTATAGATGTAAATCGTACCCCTTTTATCATAATTTAAATGTAATTGCCATAAGGCATAGCATCTACCTTCGTGCCCTCGCCTAATCACCGCCGCCTGTACGCGCTATTAACACCATCATGTCAACGCATTCCAGGTCAGAAGTTCGCCCACCTAGTGAGCTGCTTATCTGAGGCCTGCCATTTAGGCCGCTCGTCACCACATAGTTGGCTTGGGACGTATCGCACCCAGCCTTCCTGTAATTCCCGCCTGCTGCGCTTGGAATTCAGCTAAGCCCGTTCATTTACTCTTCTTCTAAAACCCTAAATCAAACTTATTTGAAACACCTAGATTTTGACACCACCGAAAGTAAATTGATCTGAAACTATTTGAAGACCTCTAGTAGACATCTCTTAGAGAAACCTTCTAGCCTGTTGCTTGACACCCCACATTTTTCATCCCCCAAATCGTCCGTCTCTGCTCTGCCCTCCGGCAGCCCTATATGAGCCTTTAATTTTCGAAGCTTACAAATTAGATTGTATACAATTAGACGTTAAGTTTTTATCAAATACCTTTGTTCTTTTTATTGTTTTTTGTATAATTGAAATAAATTTGTTACTTATAATTCGTCTCATTCTTTATACCTCCCGGATTAAAAAGGTAACAATTGTTTTATCTATTTTTTTTCTTTCATTTTTATCACTAACCCACAAAATGACAAAACCAAATACACTATCGATAACGCTTATCGACAACAATAATGCGCAATCACTATGCCCGCCCATAAGGCCCGTGAGTGGAAGAGAGAGCGAAATACTCCGATTATTTATGACTCAAACTGCACGGACAAAATAATTCTACTATAGCTAAATATTTTTCTTTATATTTCTTATTCTATTTATATCTCTATCTACTTATATCTTTTTTAACCATTTAACTCAATTAAAGTATATTATTTAGGACGCTTTGTTATATGAACTGAATGCAAACTGTACCTCATTAGTAGTCATATCGGTAAACAAAATCACGTTTCGCCTCCAGCCATCGTACATCGGCTTCCTTCCATATAACGATGATTCATTAGAGCAAGTAAATCAAATACTATCATAGTTATTTTTTATGTACTAGCTTTGTCCATAACAACTTTCGCGCGGGACTTACGATCTTATTCATATTGAGTTGGAGTAAGTTTGTACATATGTATGTATAACATGTTTGTATTTGTATATTTAATTCTGAAATTAAAACTAAATAATTCAAATGAACAAGTTGGCGGTAGGCTAAATAAAAGTTTAATAATACTCGTTCACACTTGACACCTTTGCTTTCCGTGATCACGGCCACTGAAAAGTGGCCGAAACATCGGAATAACAAAAATTAACTAAGTTACCGCACTTAAAACGTAGTTTTATTATGTATAGAAGTCGCGAAAACTTAGAAAATTATTAATTCTTAAATAAGTTTAAGTATTTATGTATATGTTTCCTTATTCCTTTACCACCCAAATCGCCAGATTAGCTAACAAATTTCTTTAATTTAGGTTGCCTGGCAGATTTTGCTTTGAGGGATAAGACCGCTTATTGCCTGGAATATATTGGTATGCTTGGTTTAGTTTTTATAATTGTATAATTTGGTGTGCAATAAAGTGTTATCTCTCTCTCCCTCTCTCTCTCTCTGTCTGCCTCTAATTATTATTACAATAAAGTCTTCTTTCTAGAATTTGTCACTTTACGTTTGGAAGTAAATTATTTTATCAGTAGAATGAAACTATCCTATTGCACGATTCGTGTTATTTATATGCAAAAATAGCTTAATCTCGAGAGTGGATTCTAAGTAAGAGAATTTTCTAAGTCTAAACGTCTCATTTATCGTAGATTTGTAACTAGCTTCACGTTTGCAAATGCGACAGAAATTAAAAGTACCTATACTTGAATAAAGTAATTGAGAAAGAAAGAAAGACATATTTTATTTAGGACAAATACAACATAAATTATTATCAAACAATAAATAAAAGAAAACAGAATAGGTCCTAAAATTGGACCCAGTCTCAGCATATGCTGACCAATTAAGACCAGCGCTGTTCTTCCGCCTGGGACCAGCAAGTGGACTCCCGAAGGACAATACAACACACGTAATAATACATAATGTACAATGTAATTCAATAATGATAAAAAAACGATAACTAAAGACAACATTTTGGGAAAAAAAAAGAAAAATTACACATAATCATAAATAATGAATAATATAATATCCTTATATATAATATCCTTGTACTGATCACGTGCACAGCAAAACAAAATGAGAAGAGAATAATTAAATAAAATAAACAAATTATAATAAAACTAATGTTAATTAAAATTCAAATAGCACTTCTCGTCGTCTTTTCTTAGATTATCCTGCGCAATTAATGCGCAATAATTGAATTATCATATCAATACACGGACGGATTTATTCCACCAACGCAATAATATAATTTTTCTAAATAATAAATATTAAAAACTAATCTAAGGTAATATACCTTTGTTGTATTTATTTCTATGAATCCCCCATGCGTATTTATTTGCTCAATACTTATTCGTGTGATCCATCATTAGTTATGCCATATGCCTATAAGGGATAGGACAATCGTGTCGATATATGCTATATATAGAATTAAGAGTTTAATACTATTAAATTATTAACATAATGTATTTGTACAATTTCCAATTTGCTTTGTCAATGAATGCCTTCTTTATACATAATACATACGACTTTGTTTTGATCCTGGAACGCGCTTTGTAGTATTTAAGCATTGATATAGCAATAATATAATTATTCTTCTATTATTGCTACGTCAATGGATTTAAGTATGTCTTTTTTATTTTGCGTTACGCCAAGGTGCCGAAAGAGCAGGGCCCTAAAGGTGTAACTGTTACAAAAAAACCACGCAAGTACGAGTTAACATTCGATTGATGTCAAATATTCGTAGTCTCTAAAATTCACATAGTCTTAGTAGAATTAAGATTGATTCAACATTGAGTCGAGATGGTTTACAAACTACCAAAGCCGTCAAAAGTTATGATTCCAATTCGATGCGAATGCTAATTTGAGTTACAGACTCGGAACCCAGGAGAAGGGTTCTCACGGGTGGGTCGGTGTCCAGCGGGCGCCACGCAAGTGAGACTCAATTGAAGAGCTCTTACGATCGTCGCCTGCCAGAGTTCGTAGAGTTGGTGAACATAGAAGAAATGCTATTTCCATTCAGATTTCCTCTTGTGAAAACAAAGAACAAATAAAAATTGAAGTTAGTTTGATATGATGGTTAACAATTCAGACTATAAACCGAAGGGCAAGAAATATAATTATGATTGAAATATGCCTAAATCGTTTAAAAACACGAAAATAATAAAGTCAAAAGTGTTTGAAGAAAGGAAAAATGGATTTCTCCATTTTATGTTTTTCAGTATAAAGTAGCTAATGTCGTGCTTTCATTGTCAGATGTCAGAGAAAGGGACCCTTTTTATCAATTTCCCTTTCTCTGACAACCAGAGGAAAACTATTTCACATTGTAAATAATAAAATAATAAATATTAAACATTGTAAATAATAAAATAAATATTTTAGGAGTTATTTTTAAAGTTACGGAATCATCAACGAATAAGCAAAAGCTCGGAATCATTTTTTATATATATTTTTTTACGCCTATTTTTATACCATAGGCCTTATAGTAATATATGATAAAAATTGTCATAAAATAAATTATATTATGTTTTTTTATATTTTGAGTTTTTTGTAATTTCCCAATGTCCAATACTTACTATAATAACATTATTCATTTATATTATCTACAGTATTTGTATACTATTGTACAGAACATAAAAATGACTTATTAATAACTTAGTTAAAAATACTTTTATTTTAAAATAATAATAAGTATAGATACCAATAGTTTTGTTAAAAATATACACAAATTAATATTTGTATATTTTTTTGCTTACCGTAATATACCTAGTGATGTGACGTCACACCATTTCTGTTATAAAAACAAAGTACGAAAATAGCGTCATAAGTAATTTAAACACAACTGTACTATAAGGTGTGCAATGCATTGAGTGTGCTTATCGAACCGTGAAAGATAACGAGGGGTTCGCATCACGACAGCCCCTGCTCCGGTCTGGTGCCACTTACCCTGATGGCATGGCTTTGATGTCATCGGGAGGCGCTGATGCCGATACGCTATTTGATTAATAGTAAGCGATTGGTTTTCTTATTCCTGGACTTATCGATGGGGCGTAATTCTGTAATACGAATTGTTACATTGTTCGTTTGGTTGGAGTTCAGGCATTGAGGTAAGGAAATTTTTTGCAAAAACAGGATGGACTTATGTGAGGCTTTATTAATTTGAAAGAGACATATTTCTCTCGTCTTTCATACTAGATTTTGGTTGTGAGGTAGTTCCAGCGATGCCAGTAAGATAATTTATCAATATTTTAAATTAGTTTTTTTTATTCTTATATGTGTCATCTCTCCAATTATGCGTTTATATTGCAAATCTAAAATATTTAGTGAAGCGCAAAGAGCTGTGGAATGCAATACCAGAGTTCGTGTTTCCCGAAAAGTACAATCCGGGTATCTTCAAGTCTCGTGTGAATAAGTATTTTCTAGCTAAGCGTGCTCCATCTTGGACCACCTCATCGTCAAACGCAAACCTATTTATCAATTCTACGAGAACTCACTCGCTTGCTATTTGTCTAAGTTCTATAATTTTATTGAGGCTTTCACTTGAAGCTTATTCCAAAACTTAGATACTCATGATTACTTAATACTAGAATCGTGCAGATATCGAGAAAGAAAGAGACATTCAATGATTTCAATAAGGCCTCAGATGAATATAATTTTAGACGGAGCCTATGTGAATAAAATCGTCAAAAGAAATGAAGCATTTTTTTATTGCCAAAGGACAGCAGAAAGGCTGACGGCTCAACTGTGATGGAAGTGGTTACCATCGCATTGGCAATAGCAGAGGTGCTGCCGGTCTTGATGGAGAAATTGGGATCTGAACAGGGATATCGGAACACAATACAAAGTTGTTATGGTGGCATACTCTAGACCAGGGGTAGGGGCCATCCAGTCGAGTAAATACCTGACCACGTGGCTGTGAGTTGTTTTTGAAACTTATGTAGTATACGAGTACATATGGTCTACTCATCCGTGCAGGAACGGAGAAAGAATACAATTTCCTGCGTCCGGGTGGCCTGTCGTAAGAGGCGACAAAACAACAGACAGCCAGGTGGTAGAGTATTTGCCCGACTAGATGGCGACCACCCCTGGTCTAGAGCTTGCCGTCATAACAACTTTGTGTTGTGTTCCGGCATTAGTGGCCAGGTTCCAATCTCTCTTAAGAGAGCAGCAGCGCATTTGTTGCACCTTTGGTGTTGTAAATGTCCATAAGCGATGGTAACCGCTTTCCATCAAGTGGGCCGTCTGCCTGTCTGTTGAACTTCTGCAATAAAAAAATAAAAAAAAATAAAAAAATCTGTATGGGTAGTAATGTCTTTACTGAAAACTATTTCATTGTTATCCGTATTAATTTGATTTTTAATAATACTAAGTTCTCGTAATCCAAAATATAAAATATGGTATCCAAAATACAAAATATATTAATAAAAAAATAAAAAAAACATATACCAGAGACACAAGGCACACACTGCAAATGCACTTTCGTCACAACACCAGCATGTAACAGATACACTCTACATTAGCATAAATTTAGATTTACAAATTTAGAATAATTTAATATAATAAGTTATTTTTAAGATACGCTACAACTCAAACATACACTTAAAAAATGTCACACACGACAACAAAAATAAAAAATTAAGCGTGATCTTCAAAACTTTTCTCAATTAAATTGGTAAATAAAAAAAGGTACGGAACTAGAGTCCGTAGAATTGTTTAAAAAAAATACCCACTGCGGCACAATCACACACACACACAGAAGTTCAGGGCTCGGTCTGCTTATATTGTTGTAATAACTATTGAGATAATTTAGCATAAGAACTTTTTGTCTATCTATGCATATAATGATGGCAACTAATGAAGGTGTCTTTTGCGGTGGTGAACGAGCGATTCACCTGTTAAACCACTGTTTAGTGCTTTTTTGCTACGTAAATAACCGACCAACTGATTGTTTCCTCATTCAATCGTTTGAATAATATAACTTTGAAAATACGGGACATTACTAAGGGTAAAAACCAGTTGGACGATTATGTATCTTATATTTATATCAATAAAATGAGAGTGTCTGTTTATGATTTCAAAATGAATTTCATATTTTAAATGACTGGTATTTATACGATGCCTTATAATATATTGACCGGTTTAGAATTTTGATATTTCAGTCCGTCTCAAGACTTGTTCCAAATTTGGTTCGGAAGAGTTCAATAAGTTTCTATGACAGTTTTAGAACTTAAAACTGCATTTATTTATAGTTCATTGCGATAGTCTATACGGTTCAGAAGATATTTGCAACTGCTGCCGTCTTTATACACACGTAATTTATGCACCCATTTTAATATTATATAAAATTATTAGCTAGACATGTTTGCTGAAGAGTTTCTTGCGCCGCTTCTTCTCTTCAATAACATGTTGCGAAGCGGTGGTTAATTAGACTATGCTCCCATAGAGTAAATAATAACAATAAACAAAATTACTCTCTACACCCCTTAGCCACTCACACCCATGTTGCCCCTGTCTTTTATGGCATTTTTTGGGGCCCATGCAGGGAGTAGCGAGTCACCGTCTGCCCATTTTTCCCTGTTCCCTGAACATTGACGGGCAGACGCCATAGTCCCCATATTCCCAGACCCCTAGTAACACTAGCAGTTCACCCCAATAGTCCGGTAATTTTTGTCCTCATTTCCCACAATAGTCCTACACTGGCCGGGGCTTATCCTTGGGTGCATTACTATATGATGTAGACAGGGATAAACGCCGGTTAGTGTCACGCCACATTTACATTCAATTTGCCAAAGGGCCTATACGTGTTGGCCTTTCCATGGCCCCACGCAAGCCCTCCAAATATCCGGACCATTTTTATGGGCCGTGGTTGTCAAATACATACAGTAACAAAATAAAACTAAATAATTAAAATGAACAAGTTGGCGGTAGGCTAAATAAAACTTTAACAGTACTCGGTGACACTTGTCACCTTTGTCCTTCGTGATCACGGCCACTTTTTAGTGGCTGAAACGTCGGTATAACCAAAATCAAATAAATTACCGCGCTTAAAACCGTTAAAACGTAGATTTATTATGTATACAAGTCGCGAAAACTAAGAAAATATTATTTTATAAACTTTACACTTTAGACTTTAAGGTTGTTATATCCCTGCTATAACCAGAGATGAAGTACTTTTCATACAAAGTATATAATTAATAAAGTATAAACCAGTTTTAGGTTTACGAGTACTTAATAAATAATATTTAGTACCTATATTACATCTTGTATTTGGTAGAATATAATAAGCTTTCTGTTGTGAATGTAAAAGCTCTATAAATTATGATCAATAGCAAATAATAAAATAACATACCGTATTATATTCATAACTCTATATTTACATTACATATAAACAGAAAATTCCGGGCCTTCCCTCGGTATAACCGCGCCGTGCAGATTGGCTTTCCCAGACTGATAATCCTGATTTCCAAACGACAGTCATAAAAACAGAAAAGAGAACTCAATATTGATGAACTCTGTGGTTGAGCAGGCTAAGCCTTTGCCGGCCTACCTCACTGCAACGCAGAGGCTCTGGGCTCAATTCCTGGTGTAGTAAATTTCGGAAACGTATTTTCTCCGTTATTTACTATGGTCTGGGTGTCTGGGATTGGCCCCAGAGTAGTCCATTGTATATTACCCATAACACAAACGTAACTTGCTTAATTTGGGGATATACAGTATGTGTGTTTGTCTGCCGATTATTATTATAATATTGAACCCATGTCATTGGACGCGAGAGCGACATGGGTATTTAAAATTGCGGTAGTAATTGCATAATTTAATTAATTAGAAACATAGCGTGTCTTACTTATACGTAGCAATTTCATTTTCATGACTTTATATGATTTATACCTACTTAAAAAGTTAATAACATTTAAATGTAAATCATATAACGCGAGTTATCGTTTTGTGAAGATCTTTACATTTTCCTAAATTAGAATTAATGTACATTCTACTGTAATAGTGTTAACTGTTATTAAGTTGTCAGAATAAATTCGTCTGTTAGTCTGTTATACTAATTACTCAATACTAAACAATACCGAGCTGTTTTTAATTGCTTTTACAAATTTGACATAAAAGATGTAAAAGTTTTATTTCACATAAATTGAGCCGTCTAGAATCTCAGTATATTTTATAAAATAATACGCAGCCAAACAATTCATTTATCTACTCAAATAAACAATTAGAAAAATGCATTTATATTTTTATGTGGAAAACAATAGGCGGTCTTACGTGCGACGGCAGTGTCGTAAATAGGGCGGTGCCTCTGGTGCCCAGGCAAAGTGCGTAGACTCTGGGGGCACAAGAATGGCCAGACCAGGCAGTGCTCGTGATAAGTTCCCGCTGCGCCCCTAGTGCTCGATTCCAACACGTACGTACCTACATGCCAGTATCATCAAAAAAGTCTGTTACATTAGACAAAATATCGATCGCGTTAATTTTTTTGGCAGCGAACGAGTGTAATTCTGTTCTAGTTCTTTAAAAAAATAGCGTTTTCTTCTAAAATATGAGATACCCTAGATAGAGCAATGCTATATCTAGGGTACCTATAATATTTAAAAAAAACAAGGGAGCAGTTATAGAAGCTCGCATAAGGCGTATAAAAGGCAATTTACGGCACTGGCTGACGGTGAATAAAAACATTGTGATGGAATCTAAACATCAAGATTATCGATGTAAAAATTCGCTAATCGATTAAGTGAAACGTATCTAAAAATATAGCCTCCGATCACCTAAAAATGTAGGAGCCGGAGCCCAACTGTGGGACGATTATATTCTCATATGAGACTATATGAATAAATGTTAGTGAAGTAAAACCTTAATTTTATTATTTTTATTGCAAAGCTGGCAAACAGAGAGACGGCTCACCTAATGGGGAGTGGTTAGCTATAGATGTTTGCAACAACCGAGTAGCGAACTCGTGGCCAGCCTTTAGCTTGGGTTAGAAGAGACGGGATAGGAGGGATGGGATAGAGGGAATGAGAAAGGAAGCGAGTGGGACAGGGAATATGGGACAGGGAGAGGGGCAAATGGGCTATCGGAACTGTAACTTATCGCAAGAAACACGATTAGCTCAAAGCCAACCGTCTCACGTTTATATTCTGTGAGAGCGTGGTATCAAACCGATCGAGTCACCCCAACGAGCTGTAATCAAAAAGTGATTCTAGTTTAGTTCTATATCCTATATTATAAATCTACTTAGGTATATTATAAGCAATGTGTGTATAATATAAATAACCATCTAATTATAAAATCGTACATATTGTTTTTTTCTAAATTAATGTAATATTTTCAAGAGCGTTTCACATAATTCCTTTGCTATTAAATTTCTACATACTAGATTGTTCAGCTACATGTATATTATCTTAATTACGGAAAAGCTACAAAATTGCTCATAACTTTCTGTAATCAAAGAAGGTGGTAGATAGAATTACGATTTTATCGAACATACTTCGAAACTCCAATTTAAATTGGATTAATTTAACTTGTGTCGATATTTTGGCGGCGTCCCATCATCAAGACACAACCGTGACAGCCGGGGCTACTGCCGCACACCAGGAGGCCCTGAAATGTCGCAAATATGTGTTCATTGGTAGTAGGTACGTATTTGTGGCTTTCGGGGTCGAGACCCTGGGGCCGTGGGCGCGTGGAGCTCATCCCCTCTATCGAAACCTCTTAACGCGCCTAATTCAGGCTTACACCTAGGGCAACGCATCAGCATAGCCATCCAACGCGGAAATGCGGCCAGTATTTTGGGCACGCTCCCCGCCGACAGCTATTTGGAGACAATTTTTTACTTATAGATTTGTGTTATTTTGTAAGTATAGTTTTATTTATAGTATGGTTTAATTCGTATATTTGATTAATTGTGAGATCAGTTAATTATTCAGCTATAATTATTCGCACCAAAACAATTGGATCAATGTCTCAGTTTACTCTAAAAAGCTTCGAAATTCTACATGAATAGATGATACAATGTGTCATATTTTTCTGGACTTTTATTATTAAACTCTCTATTCAATTGATCTACATTTTTGACTAGTGTAAAAAAAAAAATCTTTCAACGTTAATCGATTTTCATTGGGACCGCCATGTTGATTTTGAAATAATATCGGCCATTTTTACGATAAAATGTTTTTAGACTATATATTTCGTAAAAATCATAATAAGTACCTTACTAAGCCCAGCCATTATTGTATCGACGATTTTTTTTTTGGGAACACGCAGAAACGGAAGCTGTATTTTTATATAAAAAATTGTTCCAATTAGGGATTTGTTTAAAATCTAAACACGTCTGCTGGAGTTGGTAAAAACTGGCAACTATTTTAATGAACACCTTAAGAGTTCTTGTTTTTCACAACACGACGATGTTACTACGTTATACTGGTAACTGGAGCGACATTACTTTCAAATAGGAAGACGCTTTACTGCAACTTAAATGGTACTGCCTCATCCGCATTTATTTATGTACTTTCTGAAGGAAGTAAAAATAAAAGTAAAAAAGTCTCTGAAACTGTACATGTTTCTTAACAAAAGCCTTGATATTAATTTTCATGTGTCGTACTAAATCAATGGTGACATTTTTTAAAGTGATAATTGAAGTAACAACTTCTTATGGGAGGGTAAACCGCTTCGTTAGGTAACGCGCTATGGTGCCAGTTAGTCTGGCTTCCCTTTCTTTCACGCATACGGCAGCGTTAGACAAGCTCCTCCTCTCTCACTCTAACCTACAGCGCTAGCCGTATTTCGGACAGACGCTTCTCCCTCTCTCTACTCAGTGTTTAGTGTGTGATAGACATATACTGTTGACAGTGAGCATATAACTTTAAACTATCTATATCTTAGATTATTTTAAGTGATCACTTCTGTCGGGCGTCTCGAGACACACGTTTTCTTTATTTCATGACTTCCGCAGACAGGCAGACGGCCAACCTGTTGGAAAGCGGTTAACGTCGCCTATGCATTTGCTATGCTATGTAACATAGCACCAACCAAAGGTGCTACACTAAAGGTGCTCTGTGGTAACTATCTAGACGGCTACATAAATACCCTACCTGGCTGTGGTTTGTTTTGTCGCCTCTTAAAACAGGCCGACCAGCCGCAAGAAATTGTAGTCTTTCGTTCAAATGTTCATACAATACGCATCCGTTATTTAATTTTCGCCCTTTTTATGATTGTGACTGTGTAAATAGGTTCACATTTCACGTGATGATGATCACGCCTAATATTAGACGATGATGCGGTCGAAGATGGAGCCATGCTTATGTAAAAAAATCTATTCACACGAGACTTGAAAACTCTCGGATTGCACTTTTCGGGAAACACAGATTCTAGTAGCGAATTCCACAGCTCTGCCGTACGCAGAAGGAACGTGGAGGCAAAATGCTTCGTTCGCACTAGTGGTGTTTCCACTGTGAAACGATCGTGGCAACCAGAGCGTCTTGTCGATCAGAAGTTCGATGTAGAACAGTGTAGGGGGGAATTACATCGAACGGTTCCACCGCAAACTCCCGAAATGAATCCTGTACAAGACCGATAGACTCGCAACCCGGGGTCAATGCTGGCATTGCTGGCTGCATGCTTTGAAGCCTTGTAGTGACAAGTTGGTCGTATCCTTTTATCCTTCCACGACTAAACGTCTAAAATTAGATATGTATCTTAATATTTGGCTAGGTGATAGATTGTATCCTAGGGGAGGCCCTAAGATTGACTTAACTGATTTTATTAATAAATTTATTATTATTTAATTAATTATTAAAGGCGAGAGAAGAAACAAAGACCTATAACGCAACGTATTCATTTACATACATAATATAGCTATCTAAATTAAATTTACAACATTTTAATGGCATGATATGCATATACAAGGACTTAATTTTACCATGTAATATATTAGTTTATTAATAAAGACTTAAATTATTCTTTTTGGGGGAGTCTTCAAGTAATTATAGCGATTTTAGATGTTTTTAACTTTAGCTTTAGGGATTCATATTTTTCTGTCTCAATCGCGGTCACATATTGTCTAGTGTCATGGCCCCGTACTATCTCATGTCTCGTTCGCATACTGTCTCATGCCTTGGGCACATACTGTCTCATGTCTCGGTCGCGTACTGTCTTGTGTCTCTGTCGCATAGTACTTTTAAAATTTAGGGCAAGTGTTCAAGAACGTCGTCTTGAGCTATGCAACCCAGACAGCTCCCCAGCAGCCCCCCACCTTGTCACTACAATGCAAACATGGTAAGTAAAGATTTCCAATATTGAAAAAGACAACTATGGTCCCGTATTATTCAAAATGAATGTTTTTAAAAATAAATATCATTATTGAAGTAAAACTGTTTACAATCGTTGTGATTTGAAAGTTTGAAATAAAAAGGCGACACTAAAAAGAGATAAAAACATAAATCTATAGGACTAAACCGGCGAGAGAATGAGATAGAATACATTATAATCATTTGAACACTATGCTCATACAGATAGTTGGAAATGTTTTGAAGGTTTTCTTTAATATTTCAGGTTGTGTTTTAAAGCTTAAATATAATATATGAAATATGACGTCATGAAATTTAAAATCTCTCCCATTCCTTGTCTCACTTCTACAGTGTGTGAAATGCACACACACACACACACATACACATTTCTTTTATTTTAAATAATGCTTATATGTTAGTTACTTATACAAATGCCTTCGATAAATCACTTTCTTTAATGGCCTAGCCGCATTATACCATAATACTGGGCATTAGGCTAATTGTACACTGACGGGATCGGTCATTATATACGCACTCTCTCCACTCCATGCCACGGCCGCCCGTAGGCAACTTGCAGAAGTGTGCGGCTGCATATTTGCCATTAAGAGCAGTTCCACTTGCTTAAGGAGTGAGTGATGAATTAACTAGTAAAGAGATAAGTAAAAAATAAGTATATGTTTAAGATTTAAGACATTTATTTCTCAAAAGAATTTACTTAATTTAGTGGTAGGGCATTTGCCCGACTGGATGGCTACCACCCTTGGTCTAAAGTAATTATGTCGCCATAGCAACCTTGAGTTGTGTTTCGGCATTAGTGACCAGGTTCCAGTCTCCCTTAACAGTGCAGCAGCGCATTTGAAGCACCTTTGGTGTTGCAAATGTTCATAGGCGATGGTAACCGCTTTCCATCAAGTGCGCCATCTGCCTGTCTGCTGAACTCCTGCAATAAAAAAATAATAATTCACGTACAGAGAACTAACTAATGATATTTAATTCACATTTACACCTATTAGCGCATCCGTACATTTGTAATATTTAATTAATGTTTTGTTTTCGAATGAATTTAGTTAATTATTTATATGTCAGGGTAGTCTTGAGACAAAAGTCGGAACAATGCAAGTTGTTTATTAATGCAGCGGGCTTATTAAAACGCGTAAAGCGATTTTAAAGTAAAGTTACGTTGCCAGTCTATTAGTTACTAAGTAGCTTTAAAATTAATTGGTGCAGTGCAAACAGATGGAAAAAATTATTTTAGGTTGCATCAATAACTTTCAAATTAAAATAATATTAATTTATTCAAGTAAAGAGTAGTCCTTTAGAATGTGTCTTTTCAACAGTTTTTTGAGCAGTAAGAACGATTTTACTTCATTAATATTTTTCAGTAGATTAATATACTATAGTAAAGCGCCACTATGCCGAATGCTATGTAATTTCGACAGATATGTATAGGTTACTTAAAATAATCGAACATTCCGTGCCGTACTTTCGACAGGTGTAGCGCTAACCTTAGAGAAAACACAGGCCAAGGTGATGAAGGAACTTGACGCATCTGATGATGCAAGCAAAATAAAAAGAATATCGCCAGGTGTCAGATATAAATGTATTTAAAAATTACTAGCATGGAAACTCGTGGGTGCTTTAAATAATGACTAGAAAGCCCTTTTAACCTCGTTACTTTAACATCAGATTGATTAGCGTAGACGTGTTAAGTAAAAGCTGTTAAAATTAAGTACCCTTTAATCAATGTCAGTCAAAGTTATGTTTTAGGAGGTCCATTAACAGCATAAAATTCGTCGATAAGTACCTAAAACTAATATTAAATTTTTCCACCTGCTTTTACATAGTCTCATGAGATCTAAATGAAAATACATTTAGTTCAATAATAGTTTAATAACCGTGGTGCCTACTCGGACATATATATACCTATGGCGATCCAGCGAAGTAACGTATAGCTAGGCCCTCTAGGCCACTTTGCTGAATGATAGTCCAATATTCTACTTTTAATTTTAATGAGTTATAGGTAGATTCATAGAATAACTATGACTAATATTAACACATTCACAGCGTTAGGAAAACTATTGCCCGCATTTGACTTACCAACTGTGCGACAGTTAGTTATCGTTGTGTTACCGCTAGTGGGGAAGTAATTTTTATAAGTTTCAATGCACGTTCAACTTAACTTTCATCTTCAAACAACAAAGAAACACACATGTACCACTACTACTTACTCGTATATTATATCTACTTTGCACCAAGCCTAAAAATACAAAAAGGATTATAGCAACAGTAGTTAAAAGGAAGTATAGTAAATTAAGATTCCAGAAGTTCTTAAAACAATTTTTTTTATCTAAATCGGCAGACAAACACACACACTGTATATCCCCATAAATTAAGCAAGTTACGCTTGTGTTATGAGTAATATACAACGGACACTCTGGGGCTGATCCCAGACACCCAGACCATAGTAAATAACGGAGAAAATTCATTTCCGAAATTTACCATACCAGGATTCGAACCCGGAGCCTCTGTGTTGCAGTGAGGTAAGCCGGCAATGGCTTAGCCCACTCAACCACACAGGCCGTCTGAAAATGAAAAAATTATAATTGTGTAAATTACTCTAATAATGATAATGCAAAAAATACTGACCACCGTCACACGAAGACCTTATCGATATATTTAACCACAAAGGTGGAGCTCCCGTACTTTTTAAATCACAATGATGAATTGGAGAAAATATAAATTGGTTTAGCCATTAGCAAATGGTTAACGGTTCTTTAAATGGACATATAAAACGAGTGTGACAAGTAATTGTTTGTATCATTTTGATTTATTGGTATTAATCATAAACACACTCGTTATGGAGATCAGAATATTGGTGAGTAAATTTAAAGTGTAACTTCCTACATACATTTAAAGAAAATCAATGTCAATGTCAATATAATCTAAATTTATCTAATTTAGGGACGAATAAGACAATTTTTAAAGTGGAATATTTTAAATGAAAACGGATATCAGTTTTTCAACTTTGTAGTAGAATATGCTTTTAGCAAACTGTGGTCCGATTGCAAAAATATATTAATTTATGCTATAACATTTATATTACCTATATTGTATTAATTATACCTTTGACTAGGTATACACATACCTATCTATCACTCAAGAGTTATATATTATTTGTAAAGGTATACTAATAATTCAAATTTTAAAAAGCATTTTGCATAATACTCTTTCGAAGATTTTAAAATCAAACATGCATTAATATAATTGGATTTCCAACGCCGAGAAGGCTCCGTCTTCATAAATGCAGTTATTTTTCCCATCAATCTATTAATGAAAGAACACTGCTTAATATTCCCATCAAAACTGCCAATCATGTCACGTCATATCGATTACATTTTCTAATCTCGTCAGACAAGTTAATTTACATTTTCTTCGACAGGTTCTCATGACGAACTTCGTCACGATTGCTGTTGGACTATCACCACTCACCAAAGAGTCGTCGGCTCAAAACGACGATAGTTATATACCAGGCGTTTTTATTCTAACAGATAATGTAAGAAAAATACATGACCAACTCAAAAACGAAAAGCATAACAAAGACCAAGCTACAGTGGTCACTGAAAAAGAACATGGAGCAAAATTACAAGACATTTATGATCAAGATGCAAAAGTAAACGATATACCCGCAAATTCGAGAAGTACGATGAGCAGAAGCAATCAAGCACCCGTGTTTCGAAATCATGCTACAAATCAAGAGTCGTTGAAAAGTAATCGATTGTATACAAACGAAAACCAGGCTGCCTCTTATCAGGAGGCTCATTCAAATCAACACAAACTTTATTTGACTCATTATCCACCTGAAAAGGATAACCAGGCAACACAAACTCAGGGCGATTTGAAGCAACAAATCTTATATACAAATCAACAATATGGTATAACCCAAACGCAAAGTCCATCATCAAGTCAACAATATGTTTTAACTCAAGTGCAGGATCAACCATCAAATCAACAATACTTCCTAAACCCAATTGCAAATCAACCAATCCCAAATCAGCCAACTTTAAATCAACCATTAGTGCTCAATCAAGTTCCAAATCAGCAATTTTTATCCAACCAACCGACAAATAATCAACAATATATATTAGTGACGCAACCATTGACCAATCAAAAAATTTTGCCCAACCAACCTCTAACAAACCAACCAATAGTGCTAAATCATCAACAATATCTCTCAAATCAAAATTTACATCCGTCTCAATCATTCGTTTTATCAAACCAACAACCACTGCAACTGTTGACGACGACAACACAAACCCAGTCTTTACCAACAAACCAAATGTCAAGTCAAGGGTTGTCAACAAACCAACCGGTCTTTCTGGTGCAGCCATCTCAAAATGGGCAACCAATTATAATGACTCAACAGCCAAACCAAGCAGTATTCATTCAACCCAACCAATTATTGCAGAATGGCCAATTAGGACAAACAAATAATCTATTACTTGCGAGTAATCAGAATAGTAACCAGGCTGATTCATGGCCCAAACCAACTCAAAATCAAGCTGTGTACTCCTTAGTTACTTTAGGCCAAAATTCAATCCCAACTGCAAATGGAAATGGTTATTTCGTTTCAGTACCTTCTAGTAGTAGATAGCACCCTACCATCGTCATCCTGTTTGACCACTATTAACTTTACTCCTAATAAGTAGGTATTTAAGAATATAAAAATATTTATATAATACATCTTAATTTTGATAATGTTTTATTTTATTACCTAAATTACATGTTATAGATAATATTCCAGAAAGAATAATCGAAATTACACTATTAATTTCTGTCTTTCACTCTTCCTTGCTCACGAGGTTACCGCCATGAGGAAGCATGGAGTTTACAATCATACTACCGATAGTGGTGTCACTGTAAGAGAATGGCTAGAGATTGCTACATAAAAGAAATCCTACCGAAAACAAAGGAACTAAAAATGACAGCTTCAGTGTTTGGTAGAATTTAGTTCGTAAATTAGACAGAAAATAAATTTACTGCTTTAATTATGGAATATTTTGTATTTATTATTCAGTAATTACCTATATGGATTTACGGACTAGCTTGGACCATAGAGTATACATTAATATAATAGGAGGCTTGGTCCCTAGGCCCCACTGCCGGCGTAGATCAGTTTTGTATATTAAAAAAATATAAATATGTATTTTTTTTAAATAATGTTTAAATAAAAATTCAAATATTTTGAAATAAAATATATATCTGGACAATTGTAGAGGCACATACGTATATGAATACGTTAATCAGTGACTAGGAGACTGTTAATCACAGTCAATAAATAAAAGCTTTCCATGAATAAGCGTAGGACTTGTTAACCGATAACAAGTAAAGGATGTGCGGTGCCTATAAAGGAGATAGACGACATTACGGGTATAAGGAAAGGGAAACTACCATGTTTAGTCATCATTATCCCAGGTAATATCTTTCGGAGGCAATACGGAATCAATTTTACATCAGTACAACTGGAATTAAAAATAGAAAATATACTCGTATTAACATTAAGATCTCTAAAACGAAATACTATCGTATTACCATTATTTAGTGCGCTTTTAACATGAATACCTTACTTTGCGGGTTACTTGCATAGCGTTCCTTAAATTTATTTAAGAAACACAAAACGCATTTAACACCTTAAATACAATTAGCGTTTTGCACATCGCAAAAATTGCCGCTAAATATGTTTAAACAACTGTCAAAGTTAATCACCCAAAAATTTTACTTTATTGTATTAAATTTTCATTATCCTCCGCTCCTTGTAATACCTATTTAGGCTCGGGATTCCTTCTTTTCCTTTTTTCCGGGGGGAAATCCGTTTGAGGACTATCTACCGTGGGAGTTGTGCGGTGAAGAGCATGGGATTCGCCACGTTTGGATTGGCACTAGGACCGCAAGCAAGAAATGCTATTACCACACCCAAGTTATGGGTATCCAATAAAACACCTCGGTGTTCCTACCTTCACCATACGCTAGGGCTACGGGAAAGTTGCAGTGAAAGAATTAGAAATGGGTCTATGTGATATATGTTTAGTGCAATTTGAAGCCCAATTCTGCTATTTTAACCCATTAAGACAGAACTTAATTTGTCCGTCCGTTTTATCCATACAGGGACAGAGATCTTTCTCTTATACAATTTCCTGCGGCCGGGCGGCCTGTCGTAAGAGGCGACAAAACAACCCACAGCCAGGTGGTAGGGCATTCGCCCGACTGGATGGCTACCCTTGGTCTAAAGTATGCCGCCATAACAACCTTGTGTTGTGTTCCGGCATTAGTGACCAGGTTCCAGTCTCCCTTCAGAGAGCAGCAGTGCATTTGTAGCACCTGTGGTGTTGCAAATGTCCATAGGCGATGGTAACCGCTTTCCATCAAGTGGGCCGTCTACCTGTCTGCTGAACTCCTGCAATAAAAAATAAATAAAAATAAAAAGTGGAAAGTCGGTCAACTCCGCGTGCCCTGGCCCTCCTCATTTTCCTCCAAGCCACACGGTATTCGGTTGTCGATTCGAGCAGTTGGGCTTCCAGGCTAATTGGCTTGTGGTCTGATCCAATTTTCGACCACCAGGACATTGGCGGGTGGCTTCTATCTTTCTTTAATTCATGTATATCTAAAGTATTATTGGAATCAAACTTTTATTAAATGCATAAAGGAACCAAGACTACAAAACCTATAGGCTTACGAAACGCCTTACCTTAAAATTATTAAAGGTCCAAGATCTATATATATAATACCAATCTATAGATTAAAACTAGACACGACTACACATTTTTACATAGGTGCATAAACTGCAATAAACTAAATTCAAAATAAAAGAAATTAATTTATTTTTGTTACGTATTGATTGGTAAAGTCGATTCTTTACATATTATGATATATAAATAGAGTCCTGTTGTTTCTTTTACCATTCAGTAAGATAGCATATAGCATAGCAAAAGGATGATAAGAAACCGCCTTGTGTGGTAATTGGTGGTAATGTTTATTTACCAACTTTGAACCTAATTAGAATATAGCTTGCAGTCGTTACTTAATAAACTAAAGGTAAATGAGTGCAGTTTATTACCTTTCTCGCATTTGGACTTCTTTTGTTTACTTTGTGTTTAAAATATGTAATTGAGGCAGTCAAGCGAGGATTACGATAGGAGCAAGACGAGTACATTCGATAAGCTATATAGTGACGGACTTTGCGCGTGTTATTGAATCGTGCAGTTTGTACTGGTTGTGTCCAGTTATATTTACCTGCGTTATACGTGTTTGTATATACATACATACATACATACATAACATCACGCCAGGTCCCTTGCGGGGTAGGCACGTGTTTGTATAGTTCTAATAAATTCTATAGTAATTCCAACGGCATTTTAATCCGAGTCCCGCACTCGTAACAGGTGTATATAAAACCAGGTAATATGGATAATCACAATTACATTACATTTTAATCACAATTTTGATAGATAGGTCTGTAGCATGTAGACGATCATAGAATAAAACTAAATAATGAAATATTGATTACGAATAGTCTAACTTTTGGAACACGTCTATTTCTTATAATGTTCAATGGGCACAAATAAATGATTCATCACTTGCTGGTCTTGTTAAGATGTCGGAATACACCAGACACTATATAAGTATTTACTGATAGCTAAGTACTTCGGCGTTCAGCTTGTGCTTTAGTGTTGTTTAATTTAACTTGTTAATCTTATGCCCTTGCTCCACCATGTCTTTTTTTTTATCCGTCAATATTTAACGTCATTAACAATGTCGCATCTGAATATTAACGCTAACCACTTGCTGCATTTGCGTGACACAGTCACTAACGTTATCTCCAGGTGCAGCATAAGCATTAGAATTAGTCACTGCTAAAATTTTAATATCGTAGTAAATCGAATTTAAAAAACAAAGCCACTGACAAATTGTACACTCTGAATTTGCCGCGCATGTTTGTTGGAACAACATAATTTGATTGCAACTTGTAAGTCATACTAGTCTGTGGATATCTGCATGAGGCATTTGTGAAACAATTGTCACTACAGGTATTTCTTTATGTGTAATTGATATTTGTTAAGTAATGTGTAATATTACCTGAAACAAGTAAAATTAAAATTAAATTATCTCTATACTAAAAATTTATTTTTATCTTTAAGTTGGTTCGCTACCAAAGCTTGCTTAGTAGTTTAAAACTGTAATTTATCTTTTTGAGTGGCCACAAAAACCCCCTTGTTTGGCGTCAGGTATTCAGTAAACTGATCTAAAATCAATAGGTGAGCCGATATGAACACATTTGACAAGTGACAAAGCTGTATAAATCTAGTTCCTTTGACTGCTATTGTGGTGAATTTAACAACAGCAACATTAAAATATGGTTGGTAGGTACAGCCATAGCTAGCAGTCTGTAGTCTGTGGTTGCGGCGCGAGTTGTCAATAAGATTTTACAATGTATTGAAATAAAATATATTGAAGTCTATAAGAAAATATATAAAAATGTCCTCAACAGAACCGTCACAGAATAAGACATGGGAACTTTCCCTATACGAGCTCCACCGGACCCCCCAGGAGGTGATAACCGACGCAACCGAGATCGCGGTATCACCACGGAGTTTGCACAGTGAATTGATGTGTCCGATTTGTTTGGATATGTTAAAAAAGACTATGACGACCAAGGAATGCTTGCATAGATTTTGTAATGATTGTATAATAACTGCTCTACGGTCTGGGAATAAAGAGTGTCCTACGTGTAGAAAGAAGTTAGTCTCAAAGCGGTCACTACGACCCGACCCTAACTTTGACCTATTAATTTCTAAAATATATCCAAGTCGGGACGAATATGAGGCCCACCAGGAGCGAGTTCTAGCTAAACTGAGTATGTCGCATTCGCAGGCGTCTTTAGTAAATTCAATTACAGAAGGCATTAAATTGCAGTCACAGAATAGGCCTCAAAGGTCACGGAAGAACAACGATGATAATAACAGTGCGACAAACTCGAATGGTAATACAGAACCTGTTCAGAATGGTAGCAGTACATCTGTTCCAAAAGATGGTGCATCATCTACAGGAAACCCTACACCATCAGGGCAGTCTACATCAAACCCTGCATCTGTCAGAAGCACTCCTTCTCCAGTGCCGTCCAACTTGAGTTCAATATCAAAAAACACAAGTACCACTAAGAGAGCCAAATCTATTTTGACTTCAGAGAGAAGTGAGGAGAGTGAATCCAGTGATGGCAGGTAAGACTTCTTTATCTATAGAACAAATTTTAAAAATACTAAACATCACTTTCTTAGCTAATACCTGCCCATTTTTAGAAAATATATTACATATAGATCTGCCATGCTTGTATAGGTATGGTGGTTTTGCTAGAAGCTAGAAGTTACTGCTGTGAACTTAAACAATGGTTCCCTCTCAATGTTTTACTTTATGCACATTGTTAAGTGAGATACAGGCCTTATGTCTGTTAATCCTCTCAACTTACATATTAAGATTATTTTACTCAAAATTCAACTTATAACTTGCCTTTTGCACACCTGACACTGGCAGTAAATGGTCGCTATACTTAAAGCGTGACCAATTGCCACAACACAAAAAAAAATTCTTAAAATCAACATAACAACAAAGTAAGTAAAGTAAATCCCTTAGAGATGAATAACCACTGAAGCTTTAATGTGTTTTGAAATTGATTCTTTTGACTGTCTCATCTCAGGTGGTTGTGGTGGTAGGTGTTCGGAAAGTACACAACTATCTGAGACATTTTATTTTGTTCTGGAATGACTAATATTTTTAATATTCTATATTTTCTTTCTGTTCCTTTTCTTTTTTTAATTCTATTCTTTAATCTATATTACAATAGAGATTATGTGACAGTTTGGAATCTCTCATTTCAATATATAGCTGAGATTTTTACCAGTAACACAGAATTGCTTCTTAATAACAATAAATACTCTATAAATATTTTAATTCTATGAATATACAAATTTTAACCAGATTTATACATTTTATAAGAAAATAACACTGTACCATAACACATCACCTTCATATTGCCATCAAAAATACAGGAATGATATTAAATTTGTCAAAACTGAAACCATTAGGAATGTTTACAGAGGTGCGATTACAGCATTTTGCCAATTACTATAGGTGTTTAGTGTATATGCATAATGTTTCTTTGTTAAAATTAAGGAAAAACATACAAATATACTCTAATAATATGATGGTATCGCAAATAAAATAATGTTTAGGCTTATACACAATTTATTATTTGTAACTCTATAAGTGATTCTCAAGAGTCAGCTTGTTTCAATGAGGAAAATATGGGAGAAATAAACATCATGACTCTAATTATAATATTATTGTTAAATATATTTTTATGTAATTACTAGGATATGCCCGCGACTACGTCCACGTTTGACTTGAAATTCCCGTGGGATTCCCAGGACACAAAGTACCGCAGCATTATAAAATAATGTAAGCTATTGTTTTAGTGAAAACTGTGTTAGAATAAGCCAATCAACAAACCGCTCCTGGGAAAATTTCCAGGATAAAAACATACCTTTTATTACATACATTTTATGTAATAAAAGGTATGTTTATGCTATTGATTCAAAAGTCTCATTGGTATATGATTTTTTTTAATTATATTTTTAAAAATACCTGTGGAATCCCCAGGGTAAAAACTAGTGCAGATTGTAAGTATTTGCTATCGGCCCATAGTTTTTACCTGAATTCTGAACAAATGGACAAGAAATCTAAAAAAATTACTTGTTTTCTCTGTAGAAGACACACTGTCTAGCAGACACACTGATAAGATGGTTAACTTATTGTGGACTGTATTAAAGATAGATGTATAGATTGATGCTGGTATATTAGAAGTTATAGTATATACAATTCTTTGTTGTGCGGGCGAGTGTTTGGCGATCCCATGGCAGCCGTGGCCTGCGCCCCAGTCGTGGTCGTGGAGCGGCCCCTTGTCCTCTGCGGCATCTCTACCCGTGTGTGCTCCAACATTCTCCATGGCTTACGTAGTGTATTCCACCTTTTTAAATACCTTCAATGTACAGACAGGACATTTTAAGAATTATATAATACTATACATAATTAATATTTGTTTTATAGGAAAGTTATATAGATACACTACAAATTATGATGCTTTATTGTCAGCCAATACTATCTTATATGAAATATACTTTGGAATCAGTTTAGATCAACTACAAACACAAACCACACTACAGAATGTAGAACTGAGTGCAGATAGACTCTGTACTCTAATTAGGTCTCCTATGAAAATATGTTTGATATGCGAAATATGTTGAAAAATTTCAGGACTGAAGGAGAAAACTCAATGGACACTGAGGGTGAAGGAGAGCCATTGAACCCAAACGAAATTGAACTGGTGTTCAAGCCACACCCAACAGAAATGGCTGGCGACAATCAGTTGATGAGAGCTCTCAGGGACAGCTCTGTTCGATACATTAAAACCACTGCCAATGCTTCAGGTAAATTTACTTATTGTCATTTGAAGAATGAGATTAAGCTGCTATGTAAATAAACACTAACTCATTTTTCGTGACAGTGTAATGGCTAGTGCATGTGTCCCTAACTCAAAGAGTGCACATTCTAATCCTGGTTGAAATGTGCATGCACCACTGAGACAGTTTTCTGACCTACTGTGCATATTGTTACAATTACCACATACTAACAACGGTTAAGAAAAACATAGTGATGAAACCTGTACATTGAGATCACCAATGTGGCCGTGAATCTGCCAAGCCGCCTTGGACAAGTGTTATGGGTATACTATCTGTTCCCTTATAGTGGGGAGCTCAGCATTGGGACATTTACAGATTGTTAAAAAAAATCATTTAATTACTATAATTTTAAATATATAAATGAATTGATAGAATGTACTTAGGACAAATCCTATATCATACAAATCTTAACAATAAAATTAAAAATGTTGTACAAGAAAATCATTTTGTTTCAGACAAGATTTCATACAAAAAGAATAATTCTTGTAAAGATTATTATGTATGAAAACTTGTCTGAAACAAAATTATTTTTAAGTGAATGAAAGATAGACCAACTCCAACATCGCTTTCCTTGTCAGTCTGTTTGTATATCCGCTAACTCCTAAACCATGCAGCACATTTTCAATAGCCAGTTTCTATATCTTAATGACTGTTCAATGCCCTAACATCAGTTAAAATTTGACATAAGCTCCATACAAATAATGTCAATATTCAAGGTAGAGCAAGTGAAGGAATAGTAAGATATAAGAACTGGCCATAACAGGCTTTCACGATCAGTAAAAAACTGTATTTTTATGTAGTATATAATAAACTGAAGGTTTATTATATACTACATAAAAAACCTAATTAAATTTTCATGTAAGTAAAATAGAGCTACCTCCTAGAGTTTGACCTACAGTGTTACCAGGAAAAACTAGTTTACTATGATTTGTGTTTTCAGTGGATCACTTAAGTAAATACCTGGCAATGCGGCTAACTCTGGACTTGGACACCGAACTGCCAGAAGCGTATCGTCTATTAAACTTCTGTATTTATGTGTCACCGTCTCCCGGGCAGTTTGTGCCGCTGGCTGGCTCGCAAACTTTGAGGCAGATCAATGATAAGTTTTGGAAGGTAATGCTGTTTTATTGATACTTAATTACATTTTTAATTTAGTAATATAAAAAATTTAATATCACGTTCTTTATGAGCATGGTGGAGCTGTGAATATGTTAGCCAAAACAAAAATGGCTTTTTGAAAAAGTGTACTTATTTTTTAGGTAAGCGTGTTCTATCCTTAAGCACAGTCTCAGTTAACATTCAGTGAGATTATGACCAAGTGCATAATTATATTGTAAATATTATCTGACCTTTTTTTCATGGCAGAGAGAGACGAAGGATCTCCACTTACTACAGTCATACACTCTGCAACATTATTATTTCAAATAAATATATATATATATACCTATAGAAACTGGCATTTTCTGAGATAAGTAGAGGTTTATGTTGATATCTCGCACTCTATAGAGAGTATGTATACCAAATTTCATGAAAGGGGTAGGCCCTTTGATCGGGGACCTGGTGAAGGTGACATGGCTGGAAATTTGTTCCCCACATAATTAACTGGTCTCCATAAAATGTGGCCGTACTACTGTAAGTGACTGTTGCAGTTTTCTGCTATGTCATGGACATGAAGACTGCAGTGGGTGCTGGAGTTCCTAGCGCGGCTAAACGTTAAAAAATATAGCAACAAGCCCATAAACATCCCACTGCTGGGCTCGGACCTCCTTCTATATGGGAACGGACAGTATACCCGCCACGCTTTTCCAAGGTGGCTTGGCAGGTTTGACACATCGGTTATCTCGATGTGCAGGTTTCATCACTATGTTTTCTTTCACCGTCGTTAGCACGTGGTATTGTGACAATATCCACATTAGGTGAGAAAACTGCTTCAGCGGTGCATGCGTTCAGGCCAGGATTCAAATCCGCGGCCTTTAGCCTATATCCTGCCACATCTACTCTTAGACATTCACCGTTTTTATTATAGTGGAAACAATGTTCACATCTTGCTAAAACAAGTATGTTTTACAGGTAAACAAGCCATTGGAGATGTATTATTCTTGGAAGAAAACATAGAAGTAAGCTACATTTTAGTTATGCACCAACATAGCTAAAATGTCAAAGTGAAGTGATATTATTACATTAATAATTGTTATTCAACAATACATGCAATTTTATGAATGAGATATGGACTCACATTAACATATATATTGGTAGAATTTATCTCGAAATTTTAATTTGAATATGATAATTGTAATTTATATATAATCTTTATTAGTATAAAATATTATTAATAAATATTCCATTTGTGTCTGTTAATCTATGTCAATTGATATCAAGTTATGTTCACAGTCAAGTTTGGGCTTATATTTTACATTTTTTATTATGTATCAAGTAGTAATGGATTTCGTAGATATTATAGTCAAAAGCAAATGAAATATCCTAATGTAATTATAGTAATCTACATTTTACAACCTGGCAACTTTGATCCATAGATAAAACAACTTCTAATAACTGGTAAGAGGTTGAATGTTGTGTTTTGAAATCAACATGGGATCTTTATCGATGTTGGTATGTAATAGTTATGTTGGTCATGAGACAATTTATAAAGGTGCTTCTTCCCCACGTGCATTCACATGTAATCTTAATATATATATATATATATAAATTATGTCTCACGTTGTTTGTCCGCGATGGACTCCTAAACTACTTAACCGACTTTAATCAAATTTGCACACCATGTGCAGTTTGATCCAACTTGAAAGATAGGATACTTTTTATACCGTTGGAACCAGGAGGTGGCGCTGAGATCGGGTTCTAGAATCCACCTAACAATCGGGAGCGATTTTGATGATTTTGTTTTTCTATGTTTGAATGGGTCCCCGGATGATTAAAATCCATAATTGGAACCGGTAGGTGGCGCTAGGATCGATTCCTAGATTTTATTTTTTCAGAGTATGTATAGAGCATGTATGATTAGATTTCGTGCATTATGCTGCAATACTGCCTCCCTGACTGAGAGCATTCGCCTGTAACGAAACACGATTCGATTTTGAGCAATTAGTTGACTCCGAAAGGTCAGTTAAGCGGTCGTTTTGTTACAAATTGTATCAAAATATTACAGGTTGTATCTATTGTTCTCCTACCTCACTGATGTAAAGCCCGAATCTGTAACATTACAAGTTATATAGAAAAAATTAGATCTATAAATGTAATAGTATATAGTTAATATATATTAATAAAAAAGACTGTTTTGGCACATGATGGAGGGGCACGTGAATAAAAAAGATACATTACAAGTTGTGCACTGTAATGCTCGGTTCTCCTCCTTCAGTCGTGTAATGCTCCGATCTGTAACGCTACATTACAGGCGAATGCTCGCAATGGAGACGCATATTAAGATAATTAAAAAGCAGCTTATTGTAAAAATCTAACTTGGTAAGAACTACTTACTACGTAAGTATACTCGAAGTCAAACTTTAACATCTTTGAGGGTACAAAGTTAATATTATTTTTGTCCAAAGCTGCCATCAAAATTGTCGCGCCAAAACTAAGAGAATTATATCGTCTCTTTTCGTATTCTAATACAAATTCTATGTAGTTAGAGGGAGAAAGCATCAGTTCAACGTTCGTTTCAATTATCTATATTTGAACACAACTTTGTGGTCATTCCCAATTAACTGTGTATGACACTCGAGAACTTTGCGGTGGTTCCGTCTTAAAAGATTAAAGCCACTCTTGGTTGGTCCTAGAAGGTTGTGCAATAGACAGTTTTTCATTTATACAGCATTTGCAGGCAATTTGAAAAGGCCATTAAATACAGAATATTATTATAATTCATCATTACGAGATCCAACTGAGTAAGTTTGTTAAAAATGATAAATATATGAATTATAAACTAGCCAAATTAGTTAAGAATTTTCCATAAGTTTGGTTAAAAATATTGTAACTAATATATTGCGTCTGTTATTTTGGTGAGCAATAAAGTGTTGTTTACCTGTACCAATATTACAAAGAGGTAAGGTTTGCGAGTTTGTTTGCAGTAAGTAATGAACTACTGAACTGATTTTGAAAATTCTTGCACCAGTAAAAAGCTACATTACTCCTGAGTGATATGAGGCTATATTTGATTGTGATTAATAATATTTTTTAATGTGAAATATAAATTCCGATAAAAATAGGCTGATGCGTTGAATTAGTGACTAATTAATAAATCCTAGTGTGAAACATTCTCTCTGGCGGCCATTGCAGAGTAGTGCCCAACTTTAAATTAATTAAATTTAGTGTCAAAAGTGTAAATTTAAAGTTTAAAAACATGAATTCAAAAGACAAAATTAATTACGATGTGAAAAAAGATTTAATAAGCTGTTTTTGACTATGGATCCACCTCTAATTTTGTATATTATAATGATATTCTGTAACATAAAGTTAGAAATATTTACTAAGGAATTCCGAACACAATTATTATTTCCACTTCCCAGGCAAGATTTGATGAAGTAATTAATATTAAAGCAATAGCTAATAGCTTTAGTTATTACGCTTGTCAAATGCCATGAATGAATATGTCCATTTTTAAAACCATAGACAATATGAAACCCATTTTTGTCATCAATTATATTATACTTAATAATAAAATGTAGTACTTTTTATTTGGATAAAAATAACTTCACATGTATTGTAATTGACAGTATTTTACCATGTATTGATAAATGAAATTGTATAGAATGTATTATACACAGTGTTTGTGCAATTGGTTTATTAAAATATGATCGAATGGATTTTTGTTTTTTACTTAAATCGAACTAAATGAAATTGACAAGCAAGCCACTGCTTTTTTTGACAACACAACCTTTTTTCTATTTGGTACTTATTATCATTGTTCTACTGTAAGAAAGTAATTAAGGTCGTCCAACTATAACGGTTAGTATACTACTCTGATTTTCGGACCCTTTTTCTAAATTGGAGTAGAATGATGAGAAGGAGCCAGAATATATAATTATATAGAGCTAAGCCACGGGATCGAGGATAAATTGTGCTAGCCGCAAAAGTTAGTACATTCCACTAGAAGCCAGCTACAGATGGCTATCCAAATCCCGAGATGGCTATCAAACGCCAATGACTGGCCAACTAAGTCGTAGACGAAGGCAACATGGACGGACTTACAAGTTGACCCGATCCATTAAGAGACCACCGTCCTTCGGGGAAGGCTCCAATTGCACTCACCGGTGGGTAGTTTCCGGCCTAATTGAAGCCAGGGCGAGCGGAGACTTACTTTAAAAACCATAGAGAAAGAAGATCACCCAGCGTAAAGTGTATTCAGTTTATAATAAAAGAAAATTGCTGCCTTGTTTTAGAACAGCTAAGAATAAAGACATTGATGTAATTCCTTATTCTAAGGCTGTGTTCCATTAGAGACTTTCAACGACCACGTTCACGATCGCGATTTTTCCTGTTCCACTTGCTTGCCGGCGTTATAATCGTAGACCTAAGTGAAACGGTTATTCGAGCCACCTCTTGACATGGGTTGTTATGAACGTTATGATCGCAAATGATGACATCATTAGTGATGTTTTCGCCACGACTACAACGACCGCTGTCGCCCTGTGGAACAGCTAACGGAGCATGTTGTGCGTTGTAATGGAGCGCGCTGTAGTCTGGACTTTCACCAAACCTTATGGGCGATATACGCAACAAACAGATAACTGCACAATGAAATAAGATCTAAAATAATATCCATTAGAATATACGCTGTTTTGCAAAGGATATTGCTTAGCCTTTTGCAGGTAATTTGAAGAGACCACAAGGTACGGCGGACGTACGTCTAATTTTGAGTGTCATTAAAATGCACTACTCACGAAAAGGATATAAAAAAACTAGTTTTTGGTTGATTTTCAACAGGCTGTAATTCCGAGGAAAATGGTCGTAATTTAAAAAGAATTAATCAAATTGGAGCTTTAAGTCTTTAGGTGCCTATTTGAGCTCGTGGACCGTTCTTAAAACGAGCAAAAATACAAAAGAAACGATCGTTTTCTTAGGATTACTCTGGACCCATGTAACTAAAAAAAAATCACGGTCGGATGCTACAATTTGCTTTTTTTACTGTACGGCTATTTTTCCCTGGGTTACGACCTGTTGAAAATTATCCAAAAGAGATGTTTTAATATCCTTTAATTTTTGTGAGAAGTGTATAAAAAAATAAGTAATCTTTTAGAGCTCGGGATACAAATGACGTAGACTGTATGATCCGTTGATCTTCGCCTGTTTGTCAAATACAAGAAGAACGAAAACACTTCCTGCTACTCGAGCTTAATAGAAAACATATTAACATCACCTGCAAACTTGGATAAAACACATAAAATGTTTAAAATAATTTATTCTCTCACTATTATTGTACAATGAAGCTATCACAAGAGCAAATTAAATTTACACATGTGCTACAGCTTCCCTTTGACCATGGAAGAAGAATAGTTGCTTTTTGTCCATGCTTTGACTATATTATTATCTACTTGTAATGAAAAATATCTATATAATCAAAGATTCTTGCTTAAAATGTCGCACGCGGCTTCGGTTCTTTATATCTCTAGATAACCTTTAGAGAGAAAATATACCGATGATAATCAGTGTTTCCGCAAATTATCGACAGTGGAATAGAAAGAGTGAAATAAACAGTTTTCATTGTATATAAAATAATCCAAGACAAATATTGATGCTTGTATTATTTATTATTCAATTTCCGTCAAATTTTTGTTAGTCTTCATACTTCGTAGGCAAAGGTGACTAGTCGACCTTGTTTTTTTAATGTGGATTATTCATCAATTAAAAGTGTGGTTTAGACAATTTTCGTATAATTTTACGAGGTTTAAGATCAGTCTCAGAATTTTTAAAAACAAGAACTCTTTGAATGAAGCATCCGTGCTAAATATTTTTGCGTTTTAAAGTTTAGCCCCAATTGCAATCGTTAAATGAAAGCTCCAACAAGAAATTAAGTAATATCCGTGAAACATACATTGTGAAAGTTTTTCTTTAAATCAGTCTATCATCTACGCAGTTGGCGCGAAGTTTAAAATGCATTTATAAAAAAGGCACAGTGCTGAAGCAAAGTTCTTTTCTTTTTTGTTACCTAACTAAGTGGCAACAAAATGCCTTCGGAAAGCGTAATATTCTCTTCGTAGTGCTTTTGTAGCTTCGACCTTCAACAGTTTCAAGGTTTCCACTATTTCCTCCTTGTTTTCAGAATCCCGTGCAATAGTTAGTTTCTCCATTGTAGCGAAGTCTAATTCTTCGATCCTCTCAGCTTCATCGATTAACCGGTCTACGTCTCTTAGGTAACTGCGGTATGATACACTTTCGGCACTCTCCTTATATCCAAGCAATCTCTCAATATGCTCCCAAAAGTCCAATGTCCGACGCCCATCTCTCATTTTCGACGTAAACATAAAATTCCTAAACAATTTCCTGCCCTTTTCGTCGTTTAGTATGTTCTCAATTTTATCAGTAAACCGGTCCAAGTCAGATTTAGTTATACCTTCGTAATCATCACAGCCGCAGGCGGCAAAACATTTATCCATTCTGTCATTTGCCTGTTGCCTTGAACGATTCCATATTTCTTATCGATTTTATTTAGTCAACAATCACAAGTAACTTCCATTTTACAAATAATATTTTCTACACACGCATTAAGCACTTTAATATAAATTTTGATTAAACTAGATCGCACTATTAGAATAATGTCAACTGTGATTCACCTTTATGGAAGGAAGTGAGGTTAACTTCAAAAATAGCCAACTGAGAACCGATTCTTTGTAATCACGTAAATAAACTGAGCTCGTGTGTAATTCCTTGCGTACAAAAACGAGTCACGAAGTTCACGACGTTGTGATAACTTGTTATGCGCATGCTCGACTTTCTTCACAGTTCAAATAAGCCCGCCGAAGACGAGAAAATGTTTATAATATATGATAATCACAAAATATCTACAAATAGGGCGTCGTCTTCTCAGGTGCGAATGCATGCGACTTGTATTAAAACGCAAAGTGTTACATCACTCAGGTAAAAAACGTGACCTCGCTAACGCAGTTCATTCATGGGAAATAAGTTTGAGGCGCAGCGCAACGAAAACAATGGATGTCTTCTACTCGTAGTCTTGAACGGTATTAAATTTCAACTTGCTTTTTGCGAAGAGTTATACAATTGTTCCCTTATTATTCTTTAATGTTTGTATAAGACGGTTCAACCAAATTAAATCAATTAGGTTGTAAGGTAACTGGAAAGACACGACAATATTCAATGACATTGAATAATTAAAGTTTTTCTTTATACGAATCACTTTGGTTGACTCATCCAAATTGACAGATTGAACCGTTTAATGTCGGCTTAAGATAAAATATAGTAGTCCATTCACGTCCCAATTCTTGGGCCTCCCATTTTTTTAAATAAAATGGACAGTCTCGCCATTAAAATCTTAATTCGAGCACTGCAAACATAATAACCTCGCTTGTTGAAATTTACAACCAGCAGTAGTTAACTTGAGACTTCTATTCGCTCGGATGACGTAAGTGCGAGGTACTGACGCGTCGATGGTGAGAGCGGTAAGAAGGTGGGTGTTGGAAGGGGAGCGCGCATTCCGCTAAGGTCTCTAGTGAAGTCTTGCGTATATTACTGACTTTTCTTTTAGTAATTTCTTTTTTGTTTTTAGCATAGGCTGAATTTAGTCCGGTTTCTATACCTTGCGGATCGTTCGCTGCTTTACTATCGGTTATAATTTGACATAAACTTCATAGAAGTAATTTCAAAATTCAAGCGATAGTAAGGCAAGTGAATGAATAAGTAGTAAGTATATTAAGATATAGGAACCGGCCTTAAGACGGCCCTGCAATAAACCAATATCATTGGAATGAAACGCAAGTGCCTTCGTCACTAAGCTTCCAAAAACTAGGTTATAATAAAACAGAAGTAATTGAATTCTAATTCTTTGTACTTATGTTTGAATACTTCATTAGTTCTCTTGGAAATATTAGTGTTATAAAAATTATAACTTGCCCATTAAGAAGTTTAATCAATGATAATAATTCTGGTATTGCTCGAATACAACATTACATAATTATCTTCGAATAAAAAACTATGTATTATTAGGCGGTTTACATTTTTTCACACATTCACACAATATTATTATATTAGAGGCGAAAATAAAAGATTAAAACAATGTTGACGATGTCAAAGGTTTACTTATGGCCACTTCTATCTTACTATTCATTCACATTTTAACCTATAATAGGGCAAATCAACGGTCGCTATATAGGAACCGGGCCTTATTCTGTTATGTAACTTGTAATACATAAGTAAAGCACGGAATTCACGATCTCGGCAATAAAACAAAGTAGGTTTATTAACGTTTTCGATAACAACTTTATGGAGATTGGGCCCAGACCCCAGATGTTTATGTACAGTTCAGAGAAGCATGAACGTGGCCTGTTTACTTTATTCTAAGAGTAGATTATCCACCTGAAGGTAAGCTGTATTTGCCATCCATATTCATCGCTGTAACTAATCTACAGAGTACTTATATTAATATAATAAGAGAAAATAATCTTTGTTCAGCGCATGAATTATATTTTATATGGTTCAGAGCCTTTCATTGTCTACCAAATTAGTATCAAGACTTCAATCTGGTCAAAGAAGTCCATGAACAGTTTATGGTTCTATAATTACGACACCGTAAAATGGGTGTACTTAATTCAAAAGAAAAACACAAAAGTACCCTTATGTATTTTGCTCAAACTGTTTTTCAATTTTTTCTTATACCCTTTTGGCCCGGGCGAATTATATATTTCCGAACTATAATATACTATTTTTCATTGAAAGATTTTGAGTTATAATGACTTCAGAATTTTTATATTTTACATAAAACAGAGACGGTAATTACTTAACATCAGGTCGTTCATTCGACATCGATCAAATGTGTGTATTAATTATTTTTTTTATTTCAAAATCAAACAATTTACAAAGTTCATCAAACTACAACGTTTCTAAATAAAATGGCCCTGATAGACATATACAATGGTTCTGATAGAATAAATGTTAAAGGATTGGTTTTTAATATTGGGTCATTATATCAATCATTAAAAGAAACCGGTAAAGAATCGAAATAAATGATATGTTTCCGAACGTGAGTTATTTAAAAAAGTATACTTGCCAACATACAGAAAATTTGACGTTTATTCCGGCCATTTTGAAGTTTTAAAGGCAACTGCGGTACACGTGTTCTGTAGGTTAATCTTAATAAAATTCTTATAAATTTGGTAAATATTATGTGTTATATATAATCTGCATGCGTTTCAGGTTACCAAAATGGTTGTTAAAAAGCCGGTGCCTAAGAAAGGTCAATTGCATCAGAAGACTGGCAAGAAAGGTATCAAGGGAGGCAAAATCCGTGGTAAAGGTATCAAGCGAAAGATCAACCTTAAATTCACTATTGACTGCACACACCCAGCCGAAGACAGCATCCTTGATGTGGGTAACTTCGAGAAGTATTTAAAAGATCACGTAAAAGTTGAGGGAAAAACGAGTAACCTAGGCAAACACGTTGTTATCGCCAGGGACAAGACGAAAATCGCCATCAATGCAGGTTAGTTTTAAAAACCAACACATGAAGTTAGTATTTGAAAACAAAGAACCTACAAACAGCTAAGGGTTGTTTTTTATAGAGTTAACTATGTCAACATGCTTTCCACCTCGGTGTTAATCGAAATATAAAGAATTGATGTTTCAAGTGAAAAAAAGACTAGTTACTTCCCATAACATAGGAATAGATTAAAAATTCCTTGAATATTCTGTCAAACGGGCATTACTTTTATAATGTTACTGAAATGAAGACAATAAGACAAGTAATGAACATTGAGAGGCTAGAACCCAGCAATGTGTCATTTCTGGGCTGTTGTTATAGTTTATTATTGGAGATGGACTTTACTACTCTCACAGATTTACATGTATTGAGTATGTAAGTAAATAACTAAATTTAAGTGTAACTATTGACTAAAATGATTGTTTACATGCATGCATTTATTCACATAAGATGTTCATAGTTACCATATAAACCAGCCTTGAGAGTATATTTGTCATGTTAAATGTAATAATTTGCAATTGGTCATATGAAATCTAACTTAAATATAAAAAACAAAGCAGTCTGTTGAACCTCTTGTAGAATGAAATGTTATGACAATAGTTGTGTTGTAATAACCAAGAGAAACTGGATATTTCGCTGAAATAACAACGAACAATTATTAAGCATGCAATTGTAACTGACTATAGTAGAATTATTTTCTCCGTGCAGTTTGGGTTATAAATAATTGGGGGCAGTGAAGCGAGTATTTTGCTCTCTCTTCCACTCATGGGCCTTATGGGCAGGCATAGTGATACACTTTATTGTTGCCCTCCCCCCGATTCAGGGTGTGAAATTCTAAAGTATACCTGAGAATTTTAAAAACACCCTTTGGACATTGGTTTGTAAACAAGATTCATTGAATTTTTTATAAATGTACATTTCTTTTTATCTTTAGTTTTTTGGTAATAGGTTCATTTGTTTAGCCAATGATCATTACTGCCTATATTAAGTGTGGAAAAGGAAGTTTACACATGCCAATTTTTATACCACCACCTGGAAAGACATAAAATATTAAAAAAACTAGCTGACCCGGCGATCTTCGTACCGCCATATTTTCTGAATTCCTAAAAGACATTGTTTCATGACACAAAAACAAAATCACTATAATTGGTCCAGGTGATTAGGAGGATTCTAGAACCCGATCTCAGTGCCACCTACCAGTTCTAATTGCGAATCTAAACCATCCTGTAACCCACTCAAACATACAAAATCACTCCCGGTGATTAGGAGGATTATAGAACCCAATCTCAGCGCCACCTACCTGTTCTAATTGCGAATCTAAACCATCCGGGAACCCACTCAAACTCACAAAAACAAAATCACCAAAATCACTCCAGGTGATTAGGAGGATTGTAGAACCCGATCTCAGTGCCACCTACCAATTCCACTTGTGGATTTGAACCATGCCGGGACATACTCAAACACACACACAAAATTTCATCAAAATCAGTAGTCGTGCTCATGTTATGCTCTTACCAACACGTTTTGCGATTCATTTTTATATATAAGATTAAATATAATTTATAACATGCCTACTTAAACACATAAATATATGACATCTCAATTTCATATAATTACAAATTATATTCAGAAACATAGGATTATGAATATTATGTATTTACAAGTAGGAAATTTATGTTTATGGGCTTTGGGTTTTTTTTTGGAGAATTTCATACAAAGACTGAGGATATAATGGATAGTTAAAAGAGTGGTATTTAGAGAACCAGGTTTTAGGTTTATAGGTTTGGTATAGAAGATTGAATGTCTCTATAATGTCTACCTCTAGCCAAACTTGTATTAGCCCAACTCAATTGCCAGTCTTCAGTCAAATCAACTTTGGCTTTGAAGCATAGGTCTTGCGCCTGAACAAGGTGGTGGTCCTGACCACCTGATGGGATGGGAGATTTGGATACATTTGAGAGGCTACTGTGTAGAATAGCCTGCAAACAATTGAGGGAGTCTAGAAAATACAACTTGTGAATTTATTTTTGTTATCCAATATCAATTTAACTGCCTCCAAAATAGCAATACAGTACATGAGAGTATGAAAAATATAGGCTGATTTTAATATATATCGTAGATTACGATCTAAATATGACAAAAATAAATTGTTTTAACTAAAATATTAAATATTACTTGATGTGTTTGAGAAATAAAATTGTTATATTGCAGCCATTAGCCACGTGACAATGAATGCCGATCAGAGCGCGTGACGTCATAGCGTGCAAAACACAACATGTTATCAATTACTTCTCAGATAACACTTCAATGAAACAGATGTTTGTTTTGCACGCTGTGACGTCATGCGAGACGCCATGACAGCTTGACGCGTTTTTGTGACGAAATGTCAAAATATTTATAAAATTGCTAAATTAAATATGTTAATGTTGTTTTTTTACTGAAATATTAATATTTTTGCTAAAATCCCTATTAATATTATAAATGCGAAAGTAACTCTGTCTGTCTGTCTGTCTGTTCCGTTTTCACGTAAAAACTACTGGACCGATTTGGCTGAAACTCAGTATATATATATTTTCGATACCGAGGATGAACATAAGATACTTTTTATCCCGAAAAATGGGATAGTTTCCGGGATAACATGATATTTGTCTGTTTGTTTGTTATGCTTTTACGGAAAAACTACTGGACCGATTTGGCTGAAATTCGGTACGTATGTAAATTAAATACTGAGGATGGACAAGGGATAATTTTCATTTTGGCCTTTTAGTCATTTTGGCCTATTTGTTAATTTTCCTTTTTGGTAATTTTGGCCTATTTGGTCATTTTGGCCTATTTGGTCATTTTTGGTCATTTTGGCCTTTTTGGTCATTTTGGCCTATTTGGTAATTTTTCCTTTTTGGTCATTTTGGCCTATTTAGTCATTTTGGCCTTTTTGATCATTTTGACCATTTTGGCCTATTTGGTCATTTTGGCCTATTTGGTCATTTTGGCCTATTTGGTCATTTTGGCCTATTTGGTCATTTTGGCCTTTTTGGTCATTTTGGCCTTTTTGATCATTTTGGCCTATTTGGTCATTTTGACCTTTTTGGTCATTTTGGCCTATTTGGTCATTTTGGCCTATTTGGTCATTTTGGCCTATTTGGTCATTTTGGCCTTTTTGATCATTTTTACCTTTTTGGTCATTTTGGCTTTTTTGATCATTTTGACCCTTTTGGTCATTTTGGCCTATTTGGTCATTTAGACCATTTTGGCCTTTTTGGTCAAGTTTTGTAATTTATTTTGTTGACAGATAGACGGGGGATGATATATATAATTAGCGATATAAAATGAAGTGAATCTTCTGTGCGCAAATACATAAAAATGTAATATAACCTGTAGCACTTGCTCTATAAACAAGAGACACGCAGTAGAGGTTAACCCGCGGCGCAGCCGCGGGGTAAACTCTGGTAGACCATAAGGCTCAAACAAACCTGTTTCACAAAAATTGTCAACTACCGAATTGTGTCTCGGTAAAAACATTTGAAGGTTAGCGCCAGTTGATAACACTAAGATACCAAATGACAATACCAACCTCTTTGTTTTGTTTGATTTTGAGGCATAAGTATAAATAAATGGGTATTCAGTCAGATCATTCCGACTAGCTTTTGGTTGAAAGTGGAATTATAGCATTATAATCGTTTTTGGATATATCAAAGTTTAGCAATTATGCAACCATCTGTTGCATAATAGATGAGTAAAGAAATAGTATTTATGTCTATTATGGCCTTATGAAGAAAAAAACACCCATCAGGATTCCAATAGAAAAACATAGTTCTTATAAAATTTTGTATAAAATATTTTCTTCATAGTCATTCAACATCAAAAAATTATTTTTCTTCTTACAGACATTCCCTTCTCAAAGAGGTATCTCAAGTACCTAACAAAGCGTTACCTCAAGAAGAACAACCTGCGTGATTGGCTGCGAGTGGTGGCCTCTGCTCACGACTCCTATGAGCTGCGCTACTTCAATATCAACGCTGACAGCGACAATGAGGACAATGAAGATTAAGCCCTAAATAAATTAGTTTTACACTATCTAATGTATTATTTTGAATACCATGGTCCATACAAGGAATGTCAATCGTCCAATAAATATACAACTGAAAATTACATGTCGCAGTAATTCTCTCGTTTAACGTTTTATATAATGCTGGAGTTTCATCTATGTTAGTGTTCAAAATGTATACTATGGCGGAATGAGTCTTGTATAAATCGTTAAAAAATAACGTCACTAACAATGTTGTATCTCAAATAACGCAGTAAACCCTTTGCCATATCTGCGTGCAATGGCCTGAATCTTCGACACTTCGACACTAATGAAGTTGTAGCACCACCTTGAGACATTTAGACTATACTTAATGAACCTTTTGTAATAAGGACCACATAGTTACTATGTGTCTATAATGTGCCACGAGCTGCTATATTTTATTAGGTGTTTTTGAATTGAAACTAGACACTTTGTTTGAAACTAAAAAGAGAAACATATAAATTTATAGGACCTAAGCCTGCGAGAGAATGAGATAGAAACACTGCACATAAGGATACGAGTTAGAAATGTTTTGAAGTTTTTTATTAATCATTCAAATTTCGTGTTTTAAAGCTTAAATATAATATAACGATATAATAAGGAAATTGGTGGCACGAAATTCGGAATCCCTCCAACCCCTTGTCGCACTGTGAAATGCACACGCATTTTTTTTTCATTATTAGCAACAGGCTCGTGCTTCAACTGATGGAAAGTAGTTACCGCCACCTATACATTTGTAACATCATAGATGTTATTATCCCCGCAAATTGGTAATGCGCCTGGCCGCCATTTTGGTGACGTAACCTTAACCGAACACTCAGTACCGTAACAATCACTGGCCGGCGAGTACGCGTACATATCGAGTTCCTGACGACGTCACGTGAATGTTAGTTTGACAAGGTTCTAGCTCATTAGCAATTTGCGGGGATAATATTAATTTAACTACTATACTAGTACGTATTATGCCAGGTAAACCACTCACAATAGCTTGATGGGCTGCTGGTTGGGTATAACGGATGTAGACCAATATATTTAAAAAATTGGGGTAGCGCAAGCGGCCCGAACTCAATGTGCGCAGGTTCGAATCCTAGCCGGAACGAATCCACCACTTAGGGAATTTTCTGGCCTAATGACCATACTATTACAATTACTGCGTGATAACAACGGTGAAAGAAATATGGTGATGAACCCTGCTCATCGAGATAGCCGATATGTCAAACTAGCCAAGCCGCCTTGGACAAGCGTGGCGGCTATATTGTCCCGAAGCCCTTGGCCCAGCAGATACGGCATTTATAGGATATTCCAACTCATCACCGAATTACAATAATAAAGAAAAGGTAATATACAAATAAAAATCCAAGTATAACATACTGAGAAACTTTTATTTTGATTAATATTATTTACATAAATAAAAAGTTGATTTAAGTAATACAAATTCATTGAAAGTCAAAAGTAACCATTTATTTTCTAAATTCACCTATTTTTACTATGCTAGTAGATACATCACCGCGTTTAAGTATTGTCAGAATGAGATAATTATATGGCGTTACATATAAAGAAAACACTAATTAATATGGTAACACTTAAATGGCTTGCACCGGACTTCATAAGGCAACACAGTCTTCTTACTTTATTGTTTCTTAATATTGTACTTTCTATATAACGGGGGAAAAAAAGTAAATGTGAAAAATTTGTACACGTGTATTTTGTAAATTAAGTATAGTTATTTCAAACTGTTGAGGATTGCTTAATTTTGTGCCAATAATAGTAGTTTAGTTAGTATTTACATTTGCAACTCGGTGCTGCCAATATACTATTTGGATATAATAAATAACAGAAAACGAACACACAACAGTATAATGCGTTTTCTAGATCGTCTTCTTTCCCATAAAATGTATCAAAATAAAGACCGCCAATTTCTGATTTTTGTTGTATTACAATAAATCTCAAAAGCTTTATTTAAATATACTTTTAAAAGTTTTATTGCAGCACCATACACTTTTGCATACACAAATACAAATAGTTATAAGTACATTCCAATTTAAAAGACGATCTATAATTAAAAAAATGAACCAATAATAATAAAGCCATCAATTAAAAAATGATTATAATAATTGAACCTTTAGTATATATGATTTATTGGTAATTCAATAAATATGGAAGAATCCTTAAAACCATAATACATAAAAGAGGTTCAAAAAATAGAATAAAATAAATACTAGGTATATGCCTTATATTTTATTTTATTGTAAACGAGACTGACTACTAATATAAACTTAAAATAATGTATAAATAGTATTCTACATTTGCAGCCATATTGAGAGTCAAACTGCTTTGAGTGTTGCCACTAACTAAAAAATCCCTAATTTTGGGGACCTTTCGAGCAATCGCTCGATTACCTATCTAAAATACTTAAAAAAAACCAGTGCAAGTGTTGACTAATGAACTAATGTTTTCACTTCCCCAACGCGATTTCCTTCATCCTGTTGAGCGCGGATCCCGCCTTGAACCAATTGATTTGCTGCTCGTTCAATGAGTGGTTGAGTTTGATGCGTTCCGATTTGCCGTCTTTGTGCTTAATTTCGCAGTCTACTTGCTGTAAATAACAATACATACATACATAACTTCATGCCAGGTCCCTTGCGGGGTAGGCACGAACAACAGAGTGCCATTCAGGCTTATTCTTACACACCTCACTTGCTTCTTTGACATTTATAGCTCTTTTCATGCACGCTCGTCTGTTCTTAAGGCTCCTGGCATCACATAACAATACAGACTATTGACAAATGAAGACTCCAGGAATAAAAGACTTTTTCGAAACTAATCTGTGAATGCGTTATGTAGAGAATCTGCGGTACTATTCGATAGTAAACCGAAAAGGGTAAAACACGAATTAATCTTGGAATTCTTGACGTTTAAAAAATCGCATGCAGGGAAAAAGTAGCATAGCATACCTAAAAAAGTCCAGGGAAAATATAACTTTGTCAGTGACATGTGTCAATTTTCTCTGTCAAATTTGACTTAAGATGGTTCTTAATTTTATGCTTGAATCCTTATAGGGTACGTTCCATTAGGGACCCACAACGACCACGTTCACGACCGCGATTTATCCCGTTCCAATTGCTTGCCGGAGATACAATCGTAAACCCAAATGGAACGGCTATTCGAGCCACCTCTTGACATGGGTCGTTGTGAGCGTTGTGTGATCGAAAATGACGACGTCATTAGTGACGTTTGCGCCACGAACACAACGACCGCGGTCGCCTTGTGGAACGGCAAACTGAGCATTTTGGGCGTTGTGAGCTACTAATGGAACGCTCTGAATGTGAAACTTATGGGTTTCCGAAGCGCAAGGTTCCAAATCATCAATGTTGCTTGACAAATACGTCTTTTTCCCTTGGGTCTTCAAATTATTATATTATTTAAGTATAATATAATCATTTGAAGACCCAAGGGAAAAAGGATAAAACAATCCACTCTCACGCAGATATACCAAAACGTTGAAATGTGGGGCTTTTCATAAAGTTTACAATATGATATTTAAAGTCAGCCAATGAGCGAGTTACCCAATGCACAATTTCCTTGAATATATATATATATATATGTATCCTTGAATATGAAACAGTTAGCCAATGCACAATTTCCTTAATGTTTTGCAGATTTCCATGACATGTTAACCATTTACCATCAGATGGACTGTCTGACCTACGAAACGGATTTTTTAACAATTTATTTAAAATTACCTTTAAAAGTAGTTTAGTTTAAGCAGTAACGTTGGTCTCTACAGTCTAGTAGTAAGTTTCTAGGTACTGTTCTTTTTCTAGTCTTTCATAACTTTTTAATTTAATGTAATTAAATAGATGTCCTGGACAACGAAATTTATGTGCTTCTTAAAAAATGATACTTTGGCCTTGACGACAGCTAAGATTATAGGTATCTATTGATTTCAAGCATCACTTAATTTTCCCCATCGAACCTTTCTTTAGCCACTTGGCTTTAAAAACAAAGGCCACAGAGGCCTTCAAATAAGTAGAAACAGTGGTATATCCGTTACCTTGCCCGGTGCGAGGTCCTTGAGGCCGAGGAGGGAGATCTTGTCCGTGGGCTGGATCTTGTCGTAGTCGGCGGCGTTGGCGAAGGTGAGGGGCAGCATGCCCTGCTTCTTCAGGTTGGTCTCGTGGATCCTATGCACAAATGTGTATGAACAAATTATCACACCGGATTCCTAATGGGGAAGACAGAGACAATAGATCTCCACTTATTACTAATCTTTTCATACATACAGGTTTATTTGATTTGGTAAGTGTTGTTTGACTTAGGAAAATAGGTCTCACTTTGTCCTTCAAACTATACTAGGTATATGTATAACTTTAGAAAAATTCAAAAGGTTTTGCCAAATCAATTTCTTTGGTTTATGTGATAGTTAAACTAGAATTTTATAGAAGAGTAGAGTCGCCACAAAATGGCCGTAAAATAAAACTAGCCGCATGTCTCTTTCCTTTTAATCCATAGTAGATCATGTAACAGATGTGAGTCACTTTTATTATTTTTGAGTAATAAAAATCCACTATATAACCTTAATGCAGTGACATGGTAATACTTTGGATAGGATAGCAGTGAAGCGTGGACTCTGGAGGAGACACAAGTAAAAGCTGCGCGTCACGGAGACGAATATGTTGCGATGAATATGTGAAGCCATGCTGAGACCGTCTCGGCAGTCTTCATCTCCATGACATAACAGACAAACTGGAAGAAAGTCGCTTACGCTAGTCGGGCCACTTTTCATGGAGACCGGCCAATTATGTAGCCATTCCGTCTTCACGAGCTCCCGGTCAAAGGGGAAGGTCCAAAAAATGCTACACACACACACACACACACATATATATATATATTGTGGCGACCGAGGGTATAACTGTCCAGCAGCGTAAATTAGTTTTAGAACTTTTAGAAGATAGATTTAGAAGATAAGACAAGGACGGATATTCAGATAGATGTTATAAAGGGATAGACGATGAACGAAAGACAGAGATAGATAGATGTATAAACGAAAGTTCCCGAACAGAAGGTTCGGGAAGTAAGTGACAGAGATAGATAGTTGGTTTTAGAAAATTCTGCCGGGTATATAAACAGCGTAAGGCGCGTCTACTGGGCAGTTTAGAGTTGAGTTCGGTTCAAGACAGTCAAGCGACAAGTGCGATACGAAAGAGTTGGAAGAAGAGTTTAGTGGTGAATTTAGTGAAAAGTTTAGAGGTCAGTAAGTGAAGGAGTGTAGCGTGGCTCGAGAGACGAACCAGAAGCGAGCTACGCGTGGCAATATCGGAAGTGAGCACTGCAGTAGCAAGAGGTGGTCTAATCAATGTCGGCGACGGTATTGCGAGCGAGACACCTTGTCGTCGGGACTGTGCATCGTTAGTCGTGCGTATAGGGGCAACCCTGCAGAGAGGTATTGCGTGCGGCTGAGTAAATCAATAAAAGCTCTTAGTCAAAAACTGGTGTTTTCTTCCAATCCATAAGTGCGTACCCCCGCTCGCACGTAACAATATATTTTATTTTGAAATGTGACATCACCTGGCGAACGACTTGACGATGATGGCGCGGCCGCCGAGGTGGCGCGGCTCGAGCGCGGCGTGCTCGCGCGACGAGCCCTCGCCGTAGTTCTCGTCGCCGACGACGCACCACATGGCGCCGGCCGCCTTGTACGCGCGCGCCGTCGCCGGCACGGGGCCCCACTCGCCCGTCAGCTGGTTGCGCACCTTGTTCAGCTCGCCGTTGTCCGCGTTCGTCGCCCTACGGACGCCCAACCACCACTCGTTATATCCGGCTCGAAGGACCAAAAACTCTTCACAAGTTTTATATACTAGTTATACACTTTTTTAATGCTGAAGCTCAGCAAACAGGCTGACGGCCCAACTGTGATGGAAAGTGGTTACTATCGCCTATGGACATTAGCAATATACTGCCGACCTTATAGGAGAAACTGGGATCTTGCCACTGATGCCAGAACACAACTCGAAAGTTGCTATGGCAGCATACTCTAAACCAGGAGTGGTAGCCGTTCAGTAGGGAAATGTCCATGTACCCCCTGGCTGTGGGTTGTTTTTCCAGGTTTCAGGAATTAGTATCCTTTTTGCTTCCTGCATGTAAGAATATTTTATATAATGACAGCCTCTGTGGTTGACCGGAGCTAAGTCTTAGATGGCCGGATTGCTTTGAACGTAGAGACTCTGGGTTCGATTCCTGGCATGGTAAATTTCAGAAACAAAGATTTCTCTGTTATTTACTATGGTCTGGATGTCTGGGTGATTGGGGGTATACAATAGGACTGTCTGCCGATTGTTTAAAAACAAAATGATACGACATTGTTAATGACGTTAAACATTGGCAGATAACTCCTGTACATACAGTAATATAGATAATTATTAACACGTTATTATTAAACCCTATAAGTTGTATTTGGTCCTAGCCACTAAGACTAATGCAGGTGGAAATTGTTTGTATGAAATTGCACTTTATATTTTATTTTGCAATCATTACATCCTTGGATTAGTTAAGAATTTCCTTAAAGTTAGCTTTCCTTGAGGACAACACTTTTAACCAGATATGTATCGGACGATAGATTGTATAGGACACAAATTGTTCTGCCAAAAAAATATTGGTAATAAGAATTTTTGTAAATCTTTATTAATCAGTGAGCAATATAGTGTCATTTAATTATTTTGAAAACTCACGTGATGAACATGTTGTTGGAGATATTGTCGAGATGACCACGGTATTTGAGCCAGGGTCCAGCAGCGGAGATGTGGTCAGTGGTGCATTTGCCTTTAACCTTGATCAGGATCGTCATGTCGGTGAGGTCTTTGCCATTCCACTTGTCGAAGGGCTCGAGGAGCTGGAGACGATCGGACGTTGGGGACACGTCCACTTTCACCTCTGGAGACAACATTTATAATATATCAAAAACACTGGATGTTAATATAGCATGTTAGATTGGTCAGTAACACCCTCCCGTTTAATTCTGAAGACCAGGTTTCGTAGCCCGGCCGGGAAAAAGCATGTTCAGATTGAGTTATGGAAATTAATTATCTGTATAGATTATTGTTGAGATTAGTTTTGGCCTTACTTATAATCGTTTGTTAAATTTAAAGAAACTCAGCAACTGATTAACGAAAATATTACCCTTAAACTCCTCTTAAGGATAAGAGGTGGTGGTAAAGTAACTCACAACTAACTATTAAAAATAACCAATATCCGGAGGTAGTTTAAGTGACTGCTAAGAGGCATGATGACAAGTTTTATTTAAAACAGCCATGGCCTTACTTATAATCGTTTGTTAAATGTTAAGAAACGGCTCAGCAACTGATTAACGAAAATCTTACCCTTAAACTCCTCTTAAGGATAAGAGGTGGTGGTAAAGTAACTCATAAATAACTGTCAAAAATAGCCAACATCGAGAGGTAGTCAAAGTGACTGCTAAGAGGCAAGATGGCAAGTTTTATTTGAAACAGCTATTAATTAGGGACTTATCGAGTCTCTTATTTAAGATATGGCTAATCCTTTCTTAACGAGATTATTATAAGTAAGGCCCCCATTGATTAGGGGCTTAAGAGTCTCTTATTTAAGAGATGGCTAATCCTTTCTTAACGAGATTATTATAAGTAAGGCCCCCATTGATTAGGGGCTTAAGAGTCTCTTATTTAAGAGATGGCTAATCCTTTCTTAACGAGATTATTATAAGTAAAGCCCTAAGTGCCAATCGTGTGAGAATGAATTGCTGGTAAAATAAAATACACACAGCACCGGTGGTAGGGTATTTGTCCGTCCGAATGGCTACCACCCCCCGATCTAGAGTATATCACCATAACAGCCTCGAGTTGCATTCCGGTATTAGTGGCCAGATGCCAGCATCGCTTTAGAAAGCGGCAGCACATCAGTTACACCTTTGGCGACGGTAACCGCTTTCCACCAGGTGGGCCTGCTGAACTTGTGCAATAAATGAAAAAATATTCAGTGCTATACTTACTGCTGCCATCAGCAGGTGGATGCTCATACGTGTCCTGGCCAGGGTCGAAGCCCTTGGACGGAAGCTCATCAGCAAACGGATCCGAGAGTTTGAACTTCTTGCCGTCTGATCCAGTCAGCTCGTCGGTTAGGGGATTGAAGTCCAGGCGACCTGTCATCCAAAAGTTTTAATGGTATAATTTTTAGTATCCTTATAGTATCACTACAAGCGATAAAAGTTATGCTTAAATAAAAAAAAAATATTTCTAAAGAATCCAGACTTCGAATTTATAATCTTAAATTAAAAATTTAAACGGCATTATGGCTTTAAAAACTGCGCAAAAGTCAAATCTTCTAGTTCGGAAATGTTCGTTAAGCTTCGGATATGATCGGCTTCGGTCACTTCATTTTACTAACAGTCGAACTATGACATTATATTGCCCCTGACGTTATTGTACTTTTGTAGCATGAGCCCCGTTCGTTTGAGGCGTCAATAGTAGAGTAAAAAATTACATTTTAAAATTTTGAGCCATATCAGTAAATATGTACAGGCTCACACTGATCACTAATTTCGAGCATGAGAGATGTGGATTTGTTTACCGGATAGCGATAGGGCGGTGACCAGCTCGGGGCTGGTGACGAAGCAGTGGGTGGCCGGGTTGGCGTCGTTGCGCCCCGTGAAGTTGCGGTTGTATGACGTCACTATGGTGTTCTTCTCGCCCTTCTTCACGTCCTTGCGGTCCCATTGGCCGATGCAGGGACCGCACGCGTTCGCCAGCACCTGTAGGAGGGCAACGTCTCGTATCACTATCCGTGCATAAATGGAGAAAGAATACTAATAAACTCGAAATCCGGCTCGAAGGACCAAACTATTACGGCGGCGCTGGATATTTTTATTATATATCGACGTAATTGCACCGTTATAAAAAAAACCGTAGAATGGCCAGTGATACTACTTATTTCAGTCACAGTCACTGCAGTTAAAAAGATTGAAAAGACGATCAAACATCGGACTCTCATACAAAATATAAATCTCTTTTTCTATACTGCAAAACTTCCTTTTACTGTATTAAAATTGCTACGTGTCCCACTAGAGTGAAGTGTTACCTATTTATGTTAATATTAATTAACCGTTCTGCTATTAAAATAATAAATATCATCATTAAGCGAAACTAGTTTCTCAGCAGAGGTGTTACTCAGTAGTAAGTGCCTGCTCTATATATAATCTCTTGGATGGCACAATTATTTAACAAATTGTTGAAGTGATATCTTCTTATGGGAGGGCAAACCGCTTCGTTACGTGTCGCGTTACGGCGCCAGTCTGTCTGGCTTCCCTTTCTCTCACGCATACTGCAGCGGTAGGCAGGCTCCACCTCTCTCACTCTAACCCACAGCGCTAGCCGTATTTCGGTAATTAGATTAAATAATGATACTAACAATGTTCATACACAAAATTCTAATGTATTCATTCATATTCATATTCAAGAATTGTAACTAAGAGTAAAATATATTTTTACAATCAATAATATATTTTATTAATAAATAACGTTTACTTACATTATCATATTAATATACAGAAGATTTAAGTAATAACCTAAGCTTTTCTGAAGTTAAACAATGTTAAATAGTTCAACTTAGATTAGTTTAAGTTATCGCTTCTGTCGGGCGTCCCGAGACGCACTTTTTTTTTTAAATAGTCTTATCAAATTGTTTTAAAAAAAAATAGTGTTTATTGATTTTCTTAACCGTAGAAAGAGATAGACGTATAGGATACTCACAGTGCCGCCGAAGTCCCTCAGAGTCTGCGCGATGCCGTCGCGCTCGATGGTGGCGCGCACCTGCTCGGAGCCGGGGGTCACGTTGAACGGGATCTTCGACTTGACGCCGTGGCTCAACGCCTATATAATAATTTATTTATTCGCTCTCAATAAATCAAAACATTTTACACAGTCACGGTAAATAAATATACATATATACATAGCGCAGTGGTCGAAATTCGAACATAATCAATTTAATTTATAAGTTGGACATTATTAAGGTTCTGTTGTCAAAGACTATAAGTTCTATAATCACAGATTTCGCCAAGGCTACACTGTTAATTTGACTTTAACAATAAACCAAAGAGTACACATGCGTGTGTGTGTCAAATACATGGTAGTGTGTGTAATGTATTTATAATGCATAATTTAAAAATAATATTAACATTCGTCGCTTCTTCTCTATACAATAAGAACTCTCTCGAACTATAAGTGTTCGAAATTTCATACTCCTCCGTCCACGCAATTTGCGTAAAAAGGGCTACACAATTTTTGCTTCACATAAAAATATAATTATATTAAATTGATTTAGAAAGAGCTTGGTATCTGTATTAGGTTAAAAACCTGTTTGACTGATCACCAGCCCCCCCCCCCCTTCCCCTCGAAGGTCAAAACATTTTAATCTTACAATATGCTGCTGAATGTTACGTGTATACGCGTGCGTTTGTGTGTATGTGGTTGGGTGTATATGACAAGGAACAAGTTGCGTTTTACAATATTACTTTTCTATAACCTATTAGGTGCATGATATAAGTAACGTTAATTTTTGGAAATTGCTACAGTTTTATAAAAGTAATAATTCCTCCTGATATAGCTATATAGCTGAAGAGTAGCCCAATTTTGTAACACCAAATACCAACCGCTCTCGAAAGGGAGACTGAATCCTGGCCACCAATGCTGGAACACAACCTAAGGTTGTTATATACATTCTAGACCAGGGGTGGTATCAATTCAGAGGGCAACCTTACCACATAGCTGTGGGTTGTTTTCTGGCCTCTTATAGACAGATCTCAGTAAATTGTAAATTTATCCGTGCAGGAACAGAGAAAGAATACAATATCCCGTGTAGGTATATAGGGCATTTGCGCGACTAGATGGCCATCACCCCTGGTGGAAAGCATGTCTCCAACCACCTTAGGTTGTGTTCCGGCATTAGTGACCAGGTTCCAGTCTCCCTTAACAGAGCAGCAACGCATTTGTAGCACCTTTGGTGTTGCAAATGTCCATGGGCGATGGTGACCGCTTTCCATCAAGTGGGCCGTCTGCGTGTCTGCACCACTCCTGCAATAAAAAAAATACAAAAAAAATGTATTCTTGTTCTGTTCCTGCACAGATTAATACAATTCGGAAACCTGCACTGTTCTAAGCAAGTTACAACTGCCGATCGGAATTGAAAGTAGGTAAATCTGTAACCATACATATCAAGTTACTGTGTCCAAGACTAGATGGCCGCTATGGTTAAGCAGGCAAAGCCTTTGCCGGCCTACCTCACTGCAACGCTGAGGCTCCGGGTTCGATTCCTAGTATAGTAAATTTCGGAAAACGTATTCTCACCGTTATTTACTACGGTCTGGGTTTAGTATTTTTTTTTTTTTGTTATTGGTCCTTTTATCTGCGATCGGAAGATTGTTCCATAAGCAGATGATTTGGTTGTCATGATGATGTGTAAGAAAGCAACATCCAATGATTTGCTTTCTTTAATTTAATTGGAGCTATATTTTGGATCCAGGTCAAGAATGTGCACTCGTTTTAGGCGCCTTTGTGGGATGCTATGCAATAGCTTCTGGGCAAGCTCATTTGGGTGAACCATTAAACGTTTCTTATATCGGAGGCAGGTGTTGGCAATCTCCTCCCTTATTGTGGGAACTGCAGAGTACTTGTGTGCTTCGGCATTGGTTGTAAACCAGGGTGCTTTTATTATTGACTTTAATATGGTACTCTGGAACCGTTGGAGGATTTCTATATTGGAGTGGCTCGCACTCCCCCAAAGTTGTATGCCATAAGTCCAAATTGGCTTTATAGCTACTTTACTTTACTTTACTTTTAGCTAAAGTAGCTATAAAGTATTAAAATTAGAAAAAAAATATATAAGTTATTTTTAAGGCACACAACACAACATAAAAACCACAAAATTAATGTCACACATAATAACAAAACTTAACAATAAGCATGTATGAACTCAAAAAACTGTTACAGTAATCAAGTTGTAAAAAGGGTACGGACCTCGAGTCTGTAGTATTGTTGTTATAAAAAAAAACTATGGTCTGGGTGATTGGGATCGGTCTCAGAGTAGAGTAGTCCGTTGTATATTACCCATACCACAAGCTTAACTTGCTTAATTTGGAGATATACAAAATGTATGTTTGTCTGCCGATTATTATAACGAGGATTATATGGGTCACCTCCTTGACGATACTGGCGCAGCGGCCCATGTCCTCGTACGAGGAGTTGGTGCAGGAGCCGATGAGGCCGACGCGGATGTCCAGCGGCCAGCCGTTCTTCTTGGCCTCCTGGCCCAGCTTGCCGATGGGGTTGGCCAGGTCGGGGGTGAAGGGGCCGTTCACGTGGGGCTCGAGGGTCGACAGGTCCAGTTCGATTAGCTGAAATCGTTACAGGAACACTGTCTATTACTGACGGCCTAGGCCGGCCGACCTCACTGCAACGCAGACGCTCCGGGTTCGATTCCTGGCATGATAAATTTCGCAAACGAAATTTCCGTTATTTACTATGGTCTGGGTATTTGGGATCGGCCCGAGAGTGATCTGTTGTATATTATCCATAACTAACATAACATGCTTAATTTAGAGATCATGCAATGGGTATGTTTTACTCATGATTTAAAAAAAAAACTATTGGTCTTATTCCCATTGAGTTTGAGTAAATTAAGTCGCCTTTGAGGACAACAAAAAAGTCTAAAATCTAACTCTAATACAATGGGAATAAGGCCGAAAGTTTGTTACTACTAAGTAAGCATTGTAGATATCTATATGTGGAAACAATTAAATGATTGTAGATATTTTAGTAGTATGTACTTAGCTATAAATTGCTTGTTTTACGAATGTTTTTTAATTAAATAATCATATGGAGTTTTTGGCGGGAACTGAAAGGAGACGTTGTGCTGTGCAGTTTTATTTTCTAAAAATGTGTAAAATTACTCTAAAATGAACAATAGTTGTAGGATATTGATAGTTTTTGAGTAGTAGTTATGTGTTTTGTGAGAAATGTGAACTGTATAATCAAATGTGGCCTTTTGAGTTGTCACAAGAACTCCGTTCAAAGGCACTAGCTGATTACCTACAGTTCAGCTGTGCTACACATAGGCTTAAGAAAATGATGAAATTATATTGTAAACGAAGATCTGGCTTAAAGGCCTAGCTGCCAAGCCATAAACCTAAATAAAAAAAATAAAAATGAAATCATATTCACAATTTCAAATACACAATAACAATAGTTGTCACCTGATCGTAAGGCGCCTTCGAGTCGGGGGTGAGCAGGTTCTTGTACTTGTTGGCGGTGGCCGCGATGTCCGCGCGCCCCGTCGACTTCAGATACGCCTCCATTCGGTTATTGTATGGGAACACCTGTGGACATTTGTATATAGTCGTTTAATCTTTGTTTGCGTTTAAAAATATTATACAGTGTACACTCCATGTAACGTCACTCGATTTAACGACAAACTCCCTTAAGCGTCGAAATCACTTGGCTTTGGTTGCTTTAGCTTGTTTTCCATACAATGATATACTCTATATATAGCATTACACCCACTTTGAATAACGACAACAATTAAGTAACACATGGGAGGAGGGTGGTTTTTGTGGGAATTGGTTGCTGCCCGTGAAGCTTCTCGGGGTCTCCACACAAGCTGATCGACTGCGAGCGGGTTTCAATGCATGCAGTAACCCCATCGCATGAGATAACGGTCTAATCCCTTGCAAAGGACCCAGTATTGTGCGTAAATAGCATTTCCCCCGCCTTAAAAAAAAGCTTATCTTCTATACAATGATACTCTATATAGCATTACACCCACTCTCAATAACGACAACAATTAAGTAATAAAAAAATACCTTTTAAGTTGCCAAAATTAGTAAAAGCTGCACAGCTCTGTACGTTATTTTATCGCTTTATTATCCTAGCCCCTAATAAACTCGATTGTCGGCATCATGCATACCGAAATTTGTAAGAAATTCCGAAATAGGAATATACGATATGAATAAAATAAGTAAAAAATACACCAAAATTATTTGTCCAGCTAAAGACGTCTGACAAAAATAACGCCATTAAATGCACAGTCCATTAAGTGTCGTTATATAGAGTTTACGCTGTATTTTGAAATGTTTCTTGACTGAAGACATTTTTCGAAGTATGAACATCGATGAAAGCACACATGTTAAAGAGTTTCCTGTGATTGTGATACTTTTGGATTAAGTATTGACTTTCTTAAAAAAAATTAAAAGTCTAGTGTCCATTTAGGTTTTCATTGCGTAGTAGTTGGAAATTATAAAGTTGCCACTTACCAGTTATGTTTAGTGTGACCAGAATTTAAATTAATTAAAGACAGCAATTTCAACAATAGAGGCTCGAAAACCTAGACATACTATATCGAATAGTTCCTCGGAACATTCTCTATTATACAGGAGGCAGAAAACACACACACACACACACACACACGCAATCTCACCTAAGATCTAACAATTGAATTAAATTTCGATTCTAATGATTAAATACGTATTTAATTTTATCCGTGCAGAAACGGAGAAAAAATACAATTTCGTAAGAGGCGACAAAACAACCCACAGCCAGGTGGTAGAGTATTCGCCTATCTGGATGGCGATGGTAGCCACTTTCCATCAGGTGGGCCTGTCTTCTAAACCAGTGCTTTTCAATGTTTTTGAATACGCGGGTCGCGTATTTTACATGGTGAAAAGTTTTGGCGACCCCCTTGGGCCATAGAGAGACAAAATGTTAGTAACGTTTATGTCTTTCCCTATTTCGTTACCTATATGCCCTTTCGGCTTTTCCCTTTTACCGGCGATCCCTGAGCAAGGCTCTGCGACCCCCCTAGGAGTCTTCACCCACAGGTTGAAAAACACTGTTCTAAACTGATGCAATAAAATAAAATAAATCACGAGTGTACAATTATTAATGTTTACAATTATTTTTTTAAGGGAGTAGCGTTATGCAAGCTATGAAAATGTTCACTTACACTAGTGGTAGCTCCGATCTCGGCACCCATGTTGCAGATGGTGGCCATACCGGTGCAAGAGATAGAGTCAACTCCCGGGCCGTGGTACTCGACGATGGCACCGGTGCCGCCTTTCACCGTGAGGATACCGGCGACTTTGAGGATCACGTCTTTGGGGCTGGTCCAACCTTTCATCTGACCTGGTGATGGAAAAATCACTTTTATGCTTAAGAAGACCAGTGTTGGCACACAATGGACCAACAGTAAGTCCTACTGCGCGTGCGTATGCGTCTACACGAGGTCGCCGGCCTTCAGCTGGCACCCGGCGAGGCAGGTACGCGCATTACTTCCCTCCCTGAAATAATACCCTTGGGGGGGCCTTTAGCTTGCTAGGGAGCAAAGGACCATCGACCCCCGTATGACGAAGTGGGTGTGTTCTCCCGGGGCACATCCGGGCAACGTTTTGCGCTGGATCGGCTGGGCGTAACTCTGTTCTAAGTTTCACCCTTTCTTACACAACAAGGCGCGGGGTTACAGGGAGGAGGGGGTTTTTAGTGGGTATTGGGGTTGCTGTCCGTGCAGCTTCTCTTGAGTCTTTCCACACTGGCTGAGTCGATCGCGGGTGGATTACTGCTTAAAGCATACTATTGCATGCAGTGATGCCGCCCCCGACCGACGTATGTCTGTTCCCTTGCAAGGACCCAGTTTGTGCGTAAATCGGTTAGCATTTTCCCTCGCCTCAAAAAAAAAACAATGGACCAACAGTATCACACACCGATGCCGCCCGAGCATTACAACAGTGCACTCGCATCAGTGTGTACGCACCAATTTAAAAATCTACAATCAAATCAAATCAACAGTCTATGGTCAACAATAACATCATATATATATAATACTAAAATTTATAATATTATAAAATTCTACACATGCCGTGTCTGTATATTGAAGCTATTTAAAAAAACTATTGGAATAGACTATATAAACGACAGAGAACACGATGCATTTTTTTTAGATTTCTTGTCTGTTTGTTGACAAACACAAAGGATTCACGTAAAAACTACTGGGCCGATTTCGATGCGATTTTCGCCGACGACAGCTAATTCTTAGACTTAAAACTCTGCTCTACTCTTTATCCTGCTGGAATTTTTCTGGGAAAGATTTAAAATAACCAGATTAAAAAAACGAATTACTTGCGTTTTTTTTGCTGGCCGATATCAAATTTAATGTAATAAAATGTGTTATTTTTTATCCAGAGAACCCCGTGGGAATTTTCCCGGGAGCGGTTTGTTGTTGTTCGGGTGCGTAAAAATTACCTTAATCCGACATAGTTTTCACATAAACGATAGCTCACATTCTTTTTCAATTGCTGCGGTATTTTGTATCCCGCGAATCCCGAGGGAATTTCAAGTCAAGCGTAGACGATGTTGCGGGCATATACACATATATGTTGAAAAATACTACGCGTTAAAAATTAATAAAATTATATAATAAAAACTTCTTTAACTTTAATCTGTTAAGATTATCGACTCGTAAGAATACTAATCTGAATTTTTGAGATATCAGCGGCTTGTTGTTTTCCAACTGATAAAAGACATTGTTGTGATTATGATACACTATCAAAGGCCGGCCTTTCGGGTGCTTAACATTGATTTCGAGACATGTTGTGTCTGGTGCTACCACAGACAAATTGATAACCAAAAGATTTATGGCCGGTTCCTATTATTACTATTCATTCACTCGTTCTACCATCGGTTGAATTTCGACTTTACTTGTGTGATGCTTATGTAAAACTTCAACCGATAGTAAGGAAAATGCACGGTCGGTAAGGTATAGAAACCGGGCCTTAGCCTTGGCAAGTAGACATGGTCTACTGACACCAACTTTATCATCCACAATGCTGCCATAAATACGTTCTTTTGATTATTTTGACTGTTGCGTTGTTGACTTATAATGTTGCTGCTTTATCTGGGATGCTATAATGTTAGTGACTGTAGCCGAACGCGTCTTGTTTATAGCTTTAATATTAAATTTAAAATTATTTTTGTCCACAACCTGCCAGTTGCCATCAAAATTGCCGCGCTAAAACCAAGAGGAGTATATCGTCTCTTTTACTCTAATACAAATTCTATGTAGTTAGAGGGAGAAAGCATCAGTTCAACGTTCGTTTCAATTATCTGTATTTGACCACAAATTTGTGGTGCTTCCCAATTTGCCGTTATGACAGTTCGAGAACAAATTTGTGGTGGTTCCGTTTTAAAAGGTTTAATGATCAGCTCCATTAGTGTATATACATACGTCATCTGTTAATGTTTAACGTCATTAACAATTTACAACAATTTCTAAGCATAAATAACACATTAAACACTACATCTGCATGAAAGTAAAATCAAATCATCATTTATTGCATAAAACATGGTACCTACACAAAAAAGTTGGTATAGGATTACCCCATAGGTTCACATGCTTTTGCGTCTAGGGCGTGCAAAATGTTGTGCATATTATAATTAATAATTCTTGTCTATTTAGTATTAATATTACATCAATATTAAAATAATAATAATTCCGCATATCTTTCTGCGTGCAACGGAACACAGATCAACTTGACTAATAATTTATTTTATTTTACCTTCCACCCATTTTAATATTATATAACATAAATTTTGAGCTAGGCATGTTTGCTGAAGAGTTTCTTGCGCCGCTTCTTCTCTTCAAGCCACAACATGTTGTGAAGCGGTGGTAAATTAGATTAGGCTCCCATAGAGTAAATAATGACCATAAACAAAATTAAAACTTAATAATTAAAATGAACAAGTTGGCGGTAGGCTAAATAAAACTTTAACAATACTCGTTGGACAAATGTCATCTCTGTCGTCCGTGACCACGTGAAACGTCGGAATAAACAAAATCAAATAAATTTCTGCCCTTAAACGTTAAGGGTCTTATTTATAATCGTTTCTTAATTTTAAAGAAACTGCTCAGCAACTGATTAGTGAAAATCTTACCCATAAACTCCTCTTTAGTTGAATATTTTGGGTAAACCTACGTTAATCAGTCAAATTTCGTTTATCTGTGTAAAGGTAAACAACAAGTAATAAATACATATTTATAAGTGAAGAAAAAGATATTCACTGATTAGGATCGGATTCTGATTCTCTTACTTAGGAGATGCTTAATCGTTTCTTAACGAGCTTATTATAAGTAAAACGTAGTTTTATTATGTATACAAGTCGCGAAAACTTAAGAAAATATTAAATAACAATAATAATTAAATTAAGTCATTCTTTAAAATAAATGTCATAAAAATCAAAATTAATCCACTAGTCTATATAATTACATTGTATACTACCTCAGTAATTTAAAGTCTATTAACACTGTAATATAACACTCTCCCAGATGGAGCTGGTATGTATGGATGTATGTTTGTTACTCCTTCACGCGAAAACTACTGAATGGATTTTGATAAACCTTTACAATAATATAGCACACACATGAGAATAACACATAGGCTATAATTTTTAAAGATATAGTGTGAATTATCCAAAATATAAAGACTTTCCATCACCACGCGGGTGAGAGCGCGGGGCGCAGCTAGTCTAAAATCTAATATAATTTATAGTCCTGAAAGACATTTATAAAAACAGTACCTGCTCGCTTTTTTGGAGATAATTTACTATATTATTATTTTAATCTCCCTTATCAGGTTGTAATGTTTCGCACTTGATGATACTAATTAATTATTTGGCGCAAATGAGCTGTGATAACAGCCGAATCGAGATAACACCAACATTGTATGGTTTATCATTGATATGGGGACAACTTCTGAAGTTTGAGATGTCATTCAGTAACTGTGTTTTTAGAGCAAAATAAATCTTAAAAGAATAGAAAAATGCAAACTATATTATGCTCGGGCCTCAGCTGCGATAATATTATAATTATTGACTGTGACCAAATGCGTCTTACTTAGGTATAGTGTTAAAAATAACGCCGTTAACGATTAGATACATTAGTGTATAATAATTACGTTATCAATCAATCAATAATTCTTTATTGTGCACCAATACAAAAAACAGAACTTACAGACTAAAACTATGTCTCATTATGCACAAAGGACGGCCTTATTGTAAAAAGCGATCTCATCCAGACAACCCCAACGTTCGACCCAATATATAAAGTCATTAACAATTACTAAAAATATCGCATCACATAACGCATACGCTACATTTGCGTGAAACAGTCACTAACATTATCGAAAATGGGGCATTAACATTACAAAGGCAGACTTCTACAGATAATCTGGACTTGCTACTGAAGGCGTGAACTAAGGAAGCAAATACTTCAGTCAGTTCCTTCAAGACATTAATTCAATTTCATAAACCGCGTGTGTTCTATTTATGCCAACGTGTGGTTTGGAGTTAGATAAATAGTGCGCATCTAGTATGCAGATATTGGTACAATTTTTAATATATAAAGTGAATTTAAATTGAAATATTTCATGTGCAATTTATAGTAATAAATGTCACTGAAGTCTACGATTTTTCTCGAGTTTGTTGTTTTGTTATCTTCAATATATTATTACGTGAAGCAAAAACGTTGTACCCCTTTTAACGAAAACTGCGCGGACGGAGGAGTATGAAGTTTCGCATAGTCTATATAGACAAGAAGCGACGAATGCTAGTATTTAAAAAAAATTATGCATAAAAAGTATATTAAATCAATAAAATAAACACATTACACACACTACCATCTATTTGACACACATATATAATATCCCTTTTGTTTATTGTTCCAGTCACACAAACAGCGTAGCCTTCGCGAAATCTGAGATTATACTCGTCGAAGTATATTATAATATAAGTATAGTCTTTGACATTAATTGTTATGGTCGAATTTCAACCACGGGCGACTACTAGTTTGTTATACAAATTAAAATGTCTGCGTATAGAAGTAAGGCTGAGATATATCTGTTTTCAACGACTAAAAATCCATGATTTTCAGTTTTGACGTTCTTTATATTTCTTATTCTGTTTATATTTCAAGTTCTTTTTTATAAGTTTTATACGGAAGTATGTTACAGAATTAATTTTCGAAGAATTAATGAAGTTGTAGCAAACAGTGCACGCTCAGTACGACATAAATACATTAAGAGGTAAGAAGAATATTATTATTGTTATAATAATGAAGAGACATACATAGAGTTTGTACTGCATCATATCTCCATAAATTCCTTACATGTTTGGCAAAATTAAAACGTTATACAGACGATTTAAATGATATAATCACTCAAACTCATTTACCTACCGTTAGGCAAATAGAAAACTCAAAAACAGACTACATATTCCTAAAGAACCAGTCATTTTACGTATTTAGTGTCTATTTATGCAATAAAATAACGGTTGCACATTATGCGCAGTTCTGGTGTTACCAAAGACCATTTAATATCACTCAAGTTTCAAACAAATATATCTACGTTCAAGGCCGATGCTAATAAAAGTTCCATTTATACTATACTGCGTTGTATCTTTCTTAAAGAATCTAGTCAATATATCAGACACGAATTCATACAACACGAGCGAATCATACACACGTGGCACCTATGTATATTAAATGTAATACAAAGCCAAGAAGTCTTTATTATTAAATTATTAATTTTCTTAAGTTTTCACGACTTGTACACCTACATAATAAAACTACGTTTTAAGCGGTTCTAAGCGCGGTAATTTATTTGATTTTGGTTATTCCGACATTTCGGCCGCGTTTCAGTGGCCGTGGTCACAATTGTCCAACGAGTAATTGTTAGTTTTATTTAGCCTACCGCCAACTGGTTAATTTTAATTATTTAGTTTGAATTTTTTATAGTAGTTTTTATATTATATATATATATATATATAGTATATATATATATATATATATAGTATATATATATATATATATATATATATATATATATATATATATATATAGTATTTTAGTTTATAGTAAGTAGTATTTAATTTTATAGTTTAGTTTGTTTGATTTTTGTTTTTGGTTATTATGAACTATATGGGAGCCTAATCTAATTTAATAAAATTTTAGAGCTGAGCATGTTTGCTGAAGAGTTTGTTGCGCCGTTTCTTCTCTTCAAGCCACAACATGTTGTGAAGCGGTGGTAAATTAACTTCTGTCGGGCGTATTTCTATTTTTAAAGGTTCTGTACCCAAATGGCACAAACCATTGTCACTACGCGCTACGGAATCAAGAACATCGAATAATACGTCGCAATCAAATGTATCCATCCATACATAGCGCATCACTCTATTATAGATACTTACATTTACATATACATAGGATAGGAATGCAATTGTATTGATAAACAAGTGCACCCACACATGATCTATGAAAGTTAAAAGAAGTGCACATTGACATTCGTTGCTTGGACGCACGCCATGCGCCAAATCACACTATTTATATCACAAAATATAAAATTACATATTGTTACGACCTAGACGCCGATAAAGTATACGCGGCTAAATCAATGTCTCTTAAGACTTGAAAGAGCTCAACGAACAGTTCTCAAAGTGATTTTGTTTAAATCAATACAGTTTCCAACTTCCGAACTATATATATTTTGTTTAAGGTTCTTTCTGTAAGGAAACTATTTATTATGCAGTTAGTTCTTCATAAGCACCGTATTTTGCCGTTTGACCCTAGTATATATAATAAAAGAAGATACGACTATAGTTTGTACACTTGTACCATGCCGCCTGCGATTAGCTGACCGACATGCTTATTTTATTAGTCCCAAAATTTACAACCGAGTTAATAAGTTACTAAATATATACTCTCTTACCCATCGCGAATGTAAATTAAAATTATTCAACTGGCTAATAGAACTCCCTTATGACGACACCGAGAATTTACTAAACTGACTACACCAGTCTAATAAGTCTTTAACCATACACCTACTCCTTTTACTTGTACACACATCACACACATACACACCACATACACATACACACCACATTCATATACACACCACAAACACATCTATGCATTTCCATATACATTACAAATACTAATACGAAAATTAAAATGTATAAACTTTAAAATGATTTTCTTTTAATTGTATAACAATCGAGTTATCTGGAAGTGGGCGCTAACAACTGCAACACAGTATTATACTACAACAGTTGTTTGCGACACCAAATTGTTTCTGTATACTTTGTTATTTGTTCCGAATAAATTCTTTAATTCTTTAATTCACACCTGCATACCTGTAGAAACACATTTTATTACCTTTCGGCATTCGAGCTTCTTTTGTTTACTTTGTGTTTAAAATTTGTGATTAGAAAACATCCCATTGTGTATTGTATCTTTTATGGCAATCATTAAGCTAGGTGTGTCGGATTTAAAGTACAAACTGATTCTAGGAAATTAGGTCCACGCGGGCGGACAGACACATTGCATCTGTGCAGTATAAAGCAATGTCTCGATTGAGGGACGAGGCAGTCGAGCGATAACCACGAGCGAAGACTTGTGTACATTCGGTAATCTATTTAGTGACGGACTGCGCGCGTTATTGAATCACGATCTTCTGCATTACGTTTGGACTTGTTGCGTTCGGTTATATTTGTACCTGTGTTATACGTGTTTGTATCGTTCTAATAAACTCTATAGTAATTCTAATGGCATTTTAAATCAAGTCCTGCAACTCGTAACAATATATATGTTATAGTCAAAAGTTGATATGCAGTCTCTTCCCGGAATGACTGGTTTATCCTAGGTTGGCCCGAGGCCATTCGACAAAACCCAAAGTAAATTCCAATATCGGCCTTTGACTTAAGTATTTTCAGTCAAACGTCGAACGTAGAATAATCTGTTTCGGGCTTTGCCTAGCCTATCCTAGAAGCGACTAGACTCAGTCAAACGTCGATTCGTACAGCACTTGTTACATGTTTAGTGACTGTATAATAGTCTCTCCTAGGTTAGACATAAATTCGTTTAAAGGCAGCTTTGGTGCCAGTACATATACAAAAAAAATGTTTTATTTAAATAGGACATATTAACAGTAATGATAACACCATTAAGGCGCAGACTAATTACTAAATCTAACAAACTACTTTTTACAAAACACTTTGCCAGTGTAATTCTTGAATAATAATGGCCCGCTAATGGTGTAAAAATTCACCAGCTTGAATTTTTAGTTTGATTTTTATTGATTTTTAAAACATAAAAATTAATACGATCCCAAATCCCGAGCACAGACTACGCCGTTACATTTATGACCGGTTCCTGTATCTTACTATTCATTCACCGATAATAAGGAAAATGAACGGTCGGTACTATATATAGGAACCGGCCATCAATAGTCAGGCTCGCCAGCCGCTATTAGACGGTTCAGTTCTGTCTTTAAATTGGGATGAACCAACCAGTTATCCCTGAAAATGATGGATCGTTGACGTCATATAATCTTAAAGCATTCAATGTCATTGAACACCACCGTGTCCTTTGTCCTCTGTTTCAATCAAATCGATTCAATTTAACGGCATGTTTCCTTCGGCAGAGTTACTTTAAAGACATGGAAATAAGTCAATACTTATGGCAATCCATACAGCGTGGGAATGCTGTCAGCCTCTGGGAACGCTCCCTGTTGGCAGTAATCTGCTACATACAGTATTTTAGTTTTTTTTTGGCTGAATTTATTTATTTTATGTTCAATACATTATTTTTAACTCAGGTTACAGTGAATTTAAAGTTAGATTTACATCGGCCATAATAGTTATACATCAGACTAAGAAGTATGAGCTTCAATTTAATTGATCCGTTTTATATAATAATGTCTGTGGGTTTTGTCACTATTGTACCCTTATAAGCCTTATTTGTTGCTACTCTTTGCATATTACTAGTTTTCCTAAGATATGATGGAGTTCGATAATATAATGAGGCATTCAAAATTTAAAATATTCTTACAATAAAAAAAAATAACGCAAACTTACCGGTGAGTTTGACGCCGATGACTTTCGGACATTTAAGCTCCCACGGGATGTCAGCCATCACGTCAACAGCGTCGGCTCCACCAACACCTGGTGTTGAGTTTTGAGATTAATTTTAAGTGTGACAAGGGGCGGGAGAGGTCCTAAATATCGTGACGTCACATTTCAAAATCTAATGTATAGTGTAAACGCCATGTAACGTCACTCGATTTAACGACAAACTCCTCCCTTAAGCGTCGAAATCACATGGCCTTGGTTGGATTAGCTTATCTTCCATACAATGATACACTCTATATAGCATTACACCCACTCTCAATAACGACAAGAATTAAGTAATAAAAAGTACCTTTTAAGTTGCCAAAATTAGTAAAAACTGCGCAGCTGTGTACGTTATTTTATCGCTTTATTATCCTAGCCCCTAATAAACTCGATTGTCGGCATCATGCATACCGAAATTTGTAAGAAATACCGAATTTTCTAAGTGCTTTATCACGAGATGCCTCAATATCACAAGAGATGAATAAAATAAAAATATAACAAAATTAATGGTGCAGCAAAAAACGTTAGACAAAAATAACAGATTTCTCTCCATGTAACGACAGCTCTCTATAACGCCATAAAATGCACAGTCCCTTCAGTGTCGTTATATAAGTTTACGCTGTATATAAGCGAACGAAATTTGAACTATTAATGAAAAACTACAATATTTCCAACTTATCGTCTATATGAGCAGTGTTTAAATTATTAAAAAATATTTCAATAGAAATAAGACTAATAACAGAACTGCTGTTTTAATTTAAAAATTCTTTGATGTGAAATTATAAAACATGGAACTTCAACACTAATAAGGGAGGAGTCTCACTGTGACCAGCGGTCAGGGGAAGGGTCAAAAATGATAAATTCGTGTGACGTCAATTGTGGATGGTCCCTTAGAGATATCTTCGACCACAAAATATCACAATATGCACAACAGAGGGCATGTACTCGTAGATAATAATAATATATATATTTCATACGAAATAAATTAATGAATAAACTTTTAGTTCAATTCTGGGTTAGATTTTAAATTTTAAAAATTTTTCTACTAAATACTATTAAATACGGCAATTGATTGCATCAATCGTCTGTGTCATGTACTAAAATTAAGGAAACACAATAACATTCATATTTCTATAATATGAAAGTGAGTTTAATATTATATTTAATTACGAATTTTTCCCTATAGCCACGAAATTTGGTATGGCTTGTTAAGTACCAAATAATATACGGAAAACACTGAAAATATCCTAGATTTAGAGTCTTCGAATAAATGAAACTAGTTGTGTCCGCGACGTCGTCCACGTGAAATAGTTTTTTTTTTTTTTATCCCGATTTTGAAACATTCTGCATTGGTGCTCTGCTCCTATTGGTCTTGGCTTGATGATATATAGCCTTCCTCGATAAATGGGCTATATACCACTGAAAGAATTTTTCAAATCAGACCAGTAGTTCCTGGGATTAGCGCGTTCAATCAAGCAAACAACTTTTCAGCTTTATATTTTAGTATAAGTTTAATGTTTTCATTAATCATGTCAACGATTGAGAGCTAATTAATACTTCCCAGATACTTGGCAGTCATCCACTGGCATGCCATACATGGTAATTTACGCGGCTTTTTCAAAATGCTATAATGATACAAAGGAAACCTAGAAAAAAGAAATTGTGCAGGTGTTGTACAGACTCAGTTATAGCATTTCAAATCAAAATACTCACCAATGCATAGACCGCCCAGACCACCACCATTGGGTGTGTGAGAGTCGGTACCAATCATAAGGAGGCCGGGGAAAGCATAGTTTTCAAGGATGATTTGATGGATGATTCCAGAGCCCGGCTTCCAGAAACCCACACCATATTTAGCACCAGCAGTTTCCAAGAACTTGTAGACCTCTTTGTTTATATCCTGGTATAGACAAGAATACAATGTTTGGTAAATGCAGCATGTGACAGTACAAACCATAGAAGGCATACTTGCAGGCCGACAAGACAGTAAACTTGTTCTGTCTGCCAATTTAAAAATAAGCTCCTATTAATTCAATCGTTTGTTCTTAGGCACAAATTGTAATTGTTGTATTGTTACACGCCGACAAAGTGAATGCACATCTGCAGTTTATTACCTTTCCCGCATTTGGAGTTCTTTATTTACTTTGTGTTTAAAATTAGTAATTAAGAAAAACATCCTATTGTTACTGTACTCGTTTATGGCCGCAGGTGTGCAGATTAAGTTTTCTTAGAAATTCAGTCCACGCGGTCGATTGTTGTATGGCACGGTTTAGTATAAAACAATGCCCGAACGGAGGGGTGAGGCAGTCAAGCGAGGATTACGATACAAGCAAGACGTGTACATTCGATAAGGTATATAGTGACGAACTTTGCGCGTTATTGAATCGTGCAGTTTGTACTGGTTGTGTCCAGTTATATTTGTACCTGTGTTATACGTGTTTGTATAGTTCTAATAAATTCTATTGTAATTCCAACGGCATTTCAATTCGAGTCCCACACTCGTAACAGTATTTTTTAATGTTACTTTTCAACTACTAAACATATTTACTTTGTTTAACAAATAGACATTGCATGGCGGCCTTGATTTTATTGCCAACCAATTGGTTTAAATTAAACATTAAAGTGATAGACATATACATCAATAGACGCTATGTAATTATTATTTGTATGAATTCCAGGAACAAATACTAAAGGGCTAAACTGGAATTCAACCTACTTTCTAGGTGTTATCAAATGCCTGGGAAATGAAGAGTTTAGATACTCACTAGAAATACTCCTAATATGTTGTGCTATATCTTTTATTATTAAATTTCTTTCAAGTTTCCAAGTCATTGCAAAAAAATCGGTTGTCTGTAAAGTCGGTTTACTGACGATAGTTGAACGTGACAACGTTCAACACTCAAATAGGAGAGAGACAGATGTCGAACGCTGCCGAACGCGGAGGCCGATTGTGCCTCTTTGTCGCTCGTTCCGCGCTCTCGCTTGCTCTTCAAGCCTTAAATGGAACGCCTCAGAGCGAGGTAACGCCGCATGAGTCATGTTTTTCCGTGCGTGTAGCCGGCTCCATCGAATTATTAGACGTTGTCACGTCAATAATAGAGTAGCAGTTAAAAGTGGGTAAAGTACTAACTACTAAAGTAATCACTACAAGAGATCGACATATGCTTAAAAAAACAATTCTACTCAGCTTTGTGTCGAGTTGCCGACCTTATTTGTAGAAAATGTAGCATACATCTTAAATTTAACCATCTTATATCGTTGTCTTTCTACACAATACATTCTTTCTCTCTTCTTTCTTTAGTTTATTCACAAATAAATAAGACCCACCTTAGCCCTAGCCAAATCCTTCTCGCCACCAATCTGAGCCTCGATCAAATGGTCGCAGTGGATTGTCGAAGGTACGGCGACGCGTGGCAACCCTGACGAGATGAACTGCAACATGGCCATCTGGGCTGTCGCGTCTTGCATGGCAACGCGGTCGGGACGGAGGCGGAGGTAGCTTGTGCCACGCTCAATGACCTATTAAATATAAACCAGTAACAACACCAAAAACTAAATATATATATATATATATATATATATATAGTTTTTGGTGTATATATATATATATAAGTACAGATAGAAAAATCATTATAATACAAATGGAAAACTGACTGAAACTGCATAGTAGGCTATTTTTGAGTCTTTTGGTAAATAGTCATGAAAGTAAATACCAATGGTTGTAGGTATTATGTAATCAATTGATTAAATATAAAATGGTAAAAATCTATTAACAAAAGAAGAATGACTTTTTTTTTGTTGATGCAGGGGCAAAAATACATTTTGCATGCAATTTATAATAAGTGAGCCTGCTGTCCTCATACAAGTGGACTAATTAAAAAAAAAACGTTGTTTAAAAAACCGACTTCAAAAACTAAAAAGTATAAAATAACTTATTTCTAAAGCTATTTTTAATTATAATATCTTATTTTTAATATATAGTAATTTAATCAGTAATTTTCAAAATATAGTAATTTTTATGTTTTACTTTGCACCAACTTCAAGATGTTTTAGATAAGATATATTAAAAATAAGATATTATAATTAAAAATAGCTTTAGAAATAAGTTATTGTATATATTTTTAGTTTTTGAAGTCAGTTTTTTTAAACGAAGTTTTTTTTTTATTCCTTACTTTTTAGTGTCTAGCTATGGGTAGGCCTACGAAAGGTGCCGCGCGCCTTAAAAAATAAAACACAAACAAAAAAATGATCGTAAAATGAATACTACTGGGCCAAACTATGTTAAATTTTTAGGGGACCAAATGGCAACTATTATTAACTATGTAAATCTCAGAGTAATTGGTGTACATATGGAACGGAATGAATTTTTTTTCATAAAAAATGTTCATAAAATGAAAACTACTGAGCCAAAATATGTAAAATTTTTAGGGGACCAAATGGCAACTATTTCGCGTCGAACTAAAAAAGAATCACATAAATCGGATCATAAATCTCAGAGTAATCGGTGTACCTATATTTGAAAAAAAAAACATACCGGCCAAGTTGAGAACCTCCTCCTTTTGGAAGTCGGTTAAAAATGGGGCATATTTAAAATCATTGGAATCAATTGATGCAAAATAAAATTCTCTCATATAATTGCTAGATAGCAGTAATTTTCCACAGTTATATAACTGAGATACTGCAGCATCCAATTAATTATAATAAGGTGTTATTGACTTTTAGGTGTGGTGGAATGATAAAATGACATGTAAATAGATTTGAACAAATAAAAAATAGACTTATCTGCAGCAATTTATTAGTGTGATGATAATTTAATTAAAACTTGTTTATTGTAATGTTTCTCATGAGTTAACATTTTAGATACTGTATACTGTTAATCATAAGCAATTAAACTTTTTAAATAATAACAAGCGTGAAAATATATGTGTGTAAATGACATTATGAGATAGAATTAACTTGATAGTATTTTCTATCACAATGTTTCAAACTTAGGGGTATATAAAGAACATGGTTTCCAATAAAAACTAGATACTCATCTTCTTTAAAAATAGTAGATATTTTATAAATGACACAGTTTTTGAGTCATTTGAAACATTACATCCATCAGACAGGTTTTCAAAATGTCTACTACTTAAAATTTAATTTAAATACTTCACCCTAATGGTAAGATCCCAAAAGTGATAACAAATGATGTTAATAGACTTTGTATAGTGTTTCAATTTCATCAAGTGACAATAAACAGAAAAATAAGACACTAGACTTGGACAATTAATATTTATATACACAATAATCCAATGAAATTAAATATTTAATAAAAGATTTTTTTTATAAATAAAGTGTTTAAGAAGAAATACCTCATTAATATTATCATCTAATCTAAAAAGGTTAATATGTAATTTAAATATCACCCATTTTAAACTAAAAATATTCATACTAAGAAAGTGTCTATTAACATGTTTCTTATTGTTTAGTAATGATTAATAATATAATATAATATTAAAACAATTTTTTGAATTTATATAATTTTCCTTACCACATCAAGATAGTTTTGTATTTTATAACATAGTTATTTTGTTTAATATTCAATTGAAAATAAATATTCATAAATATCACTGAAATCTGCACTGAGAATAAACAAGTTATTTCAAGGTTTTATCCTGTTTTATTCAAAGTCAACTTTCCTTGATATTCTGACTATTAATTGTATTCAAGCAGTCAACTCACCTGTCCTTTGGGGTCATCGAGATGAGAGTACAACACCTTCTCTGACAAGGTCATGTCACGTCCTAACCTCTTCTTTACTACCTCCAAGTTCTGTGTGAGCTTCGCATAGGGCAGTGGCGCCTTGTCGAACTTCGACATTGCGACCTAAACAACACCATGTTACACTCAAAATCACGTAATAACAGACAAAAGTCCTTTCTCATCACATAAAAACTGTTACATAACATCTTTGTTTCATCAATGAAAACACACATTATATCACTTTTTTTCGAGCCCCTCCGTACCTGAGCCGCAGCGGCGGTGAGGGGAGACACGCTGAAGCATCTTTGCTGGATCTCCAACAGTACGGTCTTCGTCCTGCTACCCTGTAACAAAAGATTTACGTAAACAGTTTAGCTCCATATATTTTTGTCAAATCTATTACAGTTGGTACACAAAAACTATTGATATTAAGACGGAAATAAGCCAGAACTCTGGTCAAGATAAAGTATTAACATATGATGAACCCGCGAAGTTTATTTCACATGACCTGACCTTTCCATTCAACAATATCTATCGCGGATTTACAATCGTTTACTATATACTATCAATATATTTTATAAACAAACAATACTAATTCGGTTTTACTTTATTTTACTATTTATTGTACAATAAATTTAAGTCTTTACAACGTTACGTGGAACATATCGCGAACTTACCTGGCCATGCAAAACTCTCATACAGTGAGCCATGGTCGCTGGACCTCTGAATATCAAGAGAAATAAACAAATAATTTATAATTACTAAAATTAGGGCCACATCGATCGAAACAAATAAATTGCCGAATTATAATAAACCGCCAGCGGCAGGCAATTGAGATGAAAATTTTTGCTTTTGCTGCCAGAACAGAACTGCTGCGAAGTGCGAATGTGACAATTTTGTCAATTTTGACAACTAACCATACAACTTTGACAACTTGACACAATTTTTTTTTAATTAATTTATTCATGACCATAGAATCAAAGTCTTTCAGTCGGAAACATGTTAATTAATAGGTCTTCGTATAGTAGCGCAGTTGTATTGCAGGCTACAACCGACGCCATTCAATAGAGTTCTTGTGAAAACTCGAAAGATTACATCTGACTATACAGTTCACATTTCTCACAAAAACACATAATTTCTACTCAAAAACTATCAATATCCTGCAACTATTGTTCATTTTAGAGTAATTATACACATTTTTAGAAAATAAAACTGCACAGCACAACGTCTCCTTTCAGTTCCCGCCAAAAATTCCCTTGACACAATACATGACTTGGGTTGCCATATTATATAATTTATGGGAGAAGCCGATTTTGCGATCACCAAATAAAAAATATTCATTCTAGAATTAAGTTTAACTTGGAAAAATTAAGAAGTTGTCACAAGAACTCCGTTGAATGGCGTCAGTTCATAGACTACAGTTCAGCTGAGCCATACATGGGCTTAAATGAAATCAAATGAAAAAACTATATTGTAATCTAAGATCTGGATTAAAGACCTAACTGCTGAATAAATGTAAGTAAATAATAAATAACCAATGGCTGTTAAAAAGACAATAACAACATTGACATTTGACACATACTACAGAAAACTTATATTGGGTGAACAGATCTAGCAGCATTCTATGATTTTAGTACAATTAGACTCAATTTAGAGTTTAGCAGATTATGTGACACGTTAAAAAGTTAGTATATTTTAACAAGACCCCAACAAAAAATTAATTGAACTCAGCCTTTATAAGTCATCTCATAATATTTTAAAACCAAGTTTTCTTTTTTATTTCTCTTTGAGTTGAACTAAAATGTATCTCGGCACGTACCTAACAATACTTACATACATACCAAATATAAATACCCAGTAACTTAAATACAAGAAGTCATTAATAACATTATGAAATTTAAATTTGGTTGAGGACATTTTATACGCCATAAAATTATTAATTGTGTTAGTACAAGGCTCGACAGCTCTTTATAGAATATTACTGTTTACCCCGCGACTACGGCACGTCGAAAACCCTAAGTAATAGTAGCTCTATGTTTTAGATATATACAAATATTTATAAATTAGGTGTTTTATATATAAACCTTCAATACTTTAGTTTCTTATTGAATTTAATACAATTACAAAGAAACTAAGTTAATATAGTACAGACAACTGCACAGCAAAACATTAAGAACAGTCCAAGTCAACCTGATTTGAAGTACTCCCTACGTAATGAATGACATTTGGGCAACTTGACAACGTATTTGTTATTAAATTACAGCAATGGTTGTCTACATCGCAATTGCAGTGCCATCAATTTGCTTATCTATCTATTCTAAGGAAACGACTTTTTATCGCGATGTATCTTAAATGTTAACGCAAGTTATAAGCCAGCACTATGTTGAGTTTCATTCATATACGTTCCGTAGTTTCCAAAGAAGATGCCATTGCAACGCCATCTTTTTCGTTATTTTCATCTATCCCATGGAAACGACGTCTTTTATCGGTATAAAAAGTATTCTAAGTTACACCCGGAATATAAGGTCACATGATGCTGTAAGATAAAAAGACAGACAGACAAGAATTCCAAAAACAGTATTTTTCAGAATCAGCTTTTTCGAATTAGCCCCCTGATTTTTTACATTTTTAAACGCATTACACAAACTCTATTTATAAATTAATTTACTATAATATAGAAGATTAATACTAATAGTTATACAAATGGTGATACCGCAAAATATGACAAGCATGGCTTATTATACATTACCACTAAAACTTAAATTAATTATAAAAACTAAATAAATTCCGGTCCTGGATACCTGTCCTAGTTGATTATAAATAATTTGACGAATGTGTCTATTTTTTAATATATAATAGTAAAAAATAGATAAGCTTATAATTTTTTTTCAAGAGCAGAAATAAATTTCTTCCGCAGAGTTATCAGAAATAATCAGAATCCGGAATTTTCAATTCATAGCTGGTCACACTGCCGGTCTCTGTGAATCTGTGATTTAATTCGGATTCGGATGAACCATTGACACAGAGTACATTGAATATATGGAGATAGAGACTTCAGTCGGGAGAATCGTACTACTAGCACATCTAGCGAGTATCAATGGCGCTAACTCGTATATGAACGTACCTAATATATACATGTGTGTGTGGGTGTTCATGTGTATATGTGTGTATGTGTACGTATAGCGAGTTTGTGTATACACTTTATCTTATTCATAGAGAGAGTAAGTTTGAACGCTTATGGTGCCTAAAGAAGCGTTCAAACTTACTCTGTCTATGAATAAGACCGATATTCTATATATTGTATGCTTAGGTATGGAGATTTCTTCCACCATGAATTCCAACTGTATTTAAAATAAAATTTCATATTATTTATAAATTGTATATAATTTTCATTAATACATATCACTGCACATCAAGTTTTGTGTTGATATAAAAATCCAATAGTGTGTTTGGTCGGTCGAATTAAACAGATTCACAGGTCACATAATATAAATCAGTAACTTCGATATCCAAAAGCAGTTTTCCTTAATAGATTCGCCAAAGTCCAAAACTACATATTATAGATCGTTAATAATAATTCACTTAGTAAAACAAACAGAAAACTATCCCAGAAGTTAAATAAGTTGCAAATATGACGAAAGTCGGCACTTAATTTGAATATGCATGTTTATTTAGAAATATTAAATAATATTATATTCGATTAAATAAAAATGGTTTTCATTTGTGTTTTTTTGATAATGTCATTAATAACAAAATAATGCTAAGCAACGAGCTGCAGTCTATGGCAGGTACAATGAGTTTATTATCGACCATGTAAATACTGCATAATGTAGAACCCATTTCAGTATCGAATAATCGATAATTAATCCTGTCAGATATTTGTACATTTTAAGGATGATTCTAGGCATAGGTGTCTTTTGACTAACAACAGGTAGATGGAATCTCCCATAATAAAATCTAAAGGAAGGCGATTTTGGAATATGAAACCATATTAAGATTTACCATCGCAAGGATGAGATGAAGAAGTCTCCGAAGTAGCGGACCCACGTCCCACGTCCGCTAATAAAACGGCTAATTTCTGCAAAACGGCTGATTAAAAAGTAAAGAGGGATATAAGTCATTCGCTCTAAGGAGTTGTACTACTCCTTTTGCTCAGCAGCTACACGTAATAGAAATTGAACCGACAACTCTCACTATAGCCCAATCAAGAGCCTATAGAGCTAAAGCGAATCGTGTTGTGAGACGTAGCTACGACAACATTCTAGATCATAATATCACTGGCGTAAACATAATATTTTTGATCTATTTTGAAAGAATGAAAGATGTAATATTTATTAACGTTTTTTTATCAATAAAAAGAATGTCATCATATACAAATATATGCTTAAGTCTAGTCTAGTCTTCTCAGTTATGAAGTTCGTTTAGGTAATCCACTCTTATCTTTCTAGTGATACTGACTGGTCGCCCCAAGTATGCTTTCTTCACATTCCAATCCTCCTCCATCCGTTCTACGTGACCGAGCCAGCGGAGATACTGAGCCTTTCTCTCTTCAATTATTCTAGGCTCGGCCACGAGGTTTTCTATGTCGGAGTTGGTTTGGACCCTTCAACTACTATCTCCTCTGTTTGTTGGACCCAAACAGTAAACTTGCCAATAACTTATTGTTTTAAATTATGTTTTGATATTTGATTAAGTTTTTAGATTTTCTGAGTAATAATTAAAACTAAAATTGGTAAGAATATTTGTGCATTGTGATTTGTTGTTGTTGTTAAAAAAATTCTAATTTATGTCTTAATATAACAAATAGATTATTTTATTAATACATCTTAGTCCGTAAAATATAGCACATAAATATGTAATAACGTTGAAATAGTTTATATTGGGAACATTTGTTACCCATGCAGACGCAACCAATGTGTATACTACATAAGTTAACGCACATATCATTGTAAAGAATGCTTTACTCCATTTAACAATTTTATTTACGTAGGGTTTGTCGATACGTTAATCGCGAAGGTATCGATTAACTCAATTTAATAAGATCATAATAAGCCATCCCTAACTACATTAATAAGTATTGACACTGTCGTAATTTGGCACTTATTTTTTCAATGACTCCATTTACTTTGGTTAGTTATAAAGAGTCTTAATTAAATATATTCAAAAATATATTAAATATATATTAAAAAATATTTATTTATTATAAATATTTATGTTTTTATAAATATTTACATATATATAAATAACTTAGAAAACAAATATATGTGAAGCAAAAACTTAAGGCTGCTAGCAGTGCTATCTATCATGTAATGTTTTAATCATTCTACGAATAACCTGACTAAATTAAAAGGACCGAAAGATCTAAGCACTAACAGCAAATTGAAAACATTCATAAATCTATTAGTTAATAGGGTTTTTTTTTAAAAAAAAATTCACAGTTCACACTCATTTGTTTTAAGTTTATACCGCATGAACCATTGATATGGATATCAGTAAATTATTTTTATTTTAAACAATTTTAATCACGCAATATTTTAAAGGTTTACATTTCTGTATCTTTGATGTGTTTTCTCGATATTTGAGTGCAAATGTACTTCGGGAGGTTAAACTGGCTACTGAAGTAGTTTACAAAAACCTATGATAGTTATTTAATATTTCATGAAATTGAATACAATTTTAGCCAAAAATGACGAGCACCACAATACAGGTACACAACTTCTAATGTTTTTATCCTAAAAATAAAATGGATATTTATTGACTACAATTTAAATCATCCATAATATGTAAACCACGGGCATTTAGCTTCGGTTTATAAAACGCCCAATTTTCACTACTAACAAAAAATATTCCCAATATTTTGTTTTACTCTCACAATAGCAATATAAACTAAACCGAAATCCTACTTGAAGATCGTCATGGTAACCATTTCTACAGTGTGTAAGTGTGTGTTTGTTATTATGAACCAAAAATTTTGTTATTTTTTCAGGAAATTGAAGGTATAGACGACTATTGGGGTCCAGCCTTCAGATCCGTGTATGAAGGTGAAGGTCATGAAGCCTTTATGCAACAATTAGATGAAAGAATCAGACAACACGATAAGGAGATTGAGAAGCTTTGTAATTTTCATTATCAGGTTTGATTCCAATTTTTTTCTTTACAATTATACGTAAGAATAAGTTTTATGAGCTCTTGAAATTAGCTGAAGAAATTGCATCTTAACTTATTGGCTGATTAAAGATACCTAGCTTTCTTATAAAAGCTGGAAAATATTGAATTAAAAGTAGCATCTTACTATTCACCAGTGTGGTAGAGCCCTTATCTTAATCATAGCCCATAGGGCGGGCCACTTGATTGGTATGATATAACTCTTTTATTTCTCTTATATTTATAAGAGTAGTATGTCTTCCTAGCAGACGCACTGATAAGGTGGTTAAATGATTATGGACTGTATATAGAAGGTAATGCTGGTTTATTCAAAGTTATGTATACACAATTTACTATGGTCCATCACATTAGCCGTCATACAGGTGAGTGGTCGGCAGTGTTGCCAGATGACCATGTCAATTAACCCTCAAATTTTTGTCAAAAACCCCCAAATATAAGCTTTTTGAGAAAAAAACCCCCAAAACAGTTTTTACTTATTTTAAAGGAGAAATAAAAAAGCAAAACTACCGTCGTAGCGAAAACGTCACTACAGACGTCATCATTTTCGCTCACAGGGGAGGGGGTGGTAACAACGACCCGTGTCAATAGGTGGGTTAAATAACCGTTCCACTTGAGTTTACAATTGTGACGCCAGCAAATAAGTGGAACGCGGTTGTGAACGTAGTCGTTGTGAGTCTAACGGAAAGTAGCCTATAAGATACGACGCATACGAGTAGAGACGGCATAATAAATAAAATTAATGATGTAAATGAAGGAACGAATGAATTGAATTATTAAAATGAACTATTCAATTGAAGTGTGGTTTACTAGTAGAGTATAATTCTAAGATAAAGTAATAATACCGTATTATAACTTAGATATAATAATTGTAGTGATGATAATTGTGTTTGTAGATGAATTATTAATACTTAAAATATCGCCAAAAATTTCTGACAACAAAATATTTCCCCCCAAATGTCCCCCCAAAGAATCTTTACCCCCAAATCTCCCCCCCGACGTCAAAAAACCCCCCGAATTTGCAGGGCATCCCCCCGATCTGGTAACACTGGTGGTCGGCGATCTAACGGTAGTCGTGGTGGTGGGGCGGCCCATCGTCCTCTGTGCGTCCCCACCGTTGTGTGAGCCAACACATAGATATTGGAGTGAAACTGTTAGACCTGAGCTAAGCATACTATGAGTGAAAGTTATTATGGTTCACTTCTCCCTCCTTCTATCCTATCCTTCTGATCACATCATCCCATTCCGTTCCCCTATCCCAATCCTCCTGTTTGATCCCTCTATCCCACACCCTTTATTCCATGCCTCCATTTAAACTGTTTATTCTATTGTCTTTATCCTATCCTAAAAACACTTTGACCTCGACCATTGTGTTGCAAACATCTATAGGTGACAGTGGCCACTTTCCTTTAGTTGAGCTGTCTGCCCATTTGCTAGCTTCACAGTAAAATGAACTTACTTTTACTAATTATTATCTGTCTTTAAATATGTCAAATATAGTTAGCATTTCAATAGATAGATAGATAAAAATATTAAATTCACCACAAACATATTAAATACTCGCTGATCCGGTTACTGCCTCAGAATAAATAAAGAAATAAAAATCTGATGAAAAAAAACTCACTTTTATATTTAATTTGATTTCTGTATGACTTTTTAAATTTAATTGGACTTTGAAATTTAATTGATTTCTAAACGACCAGAAGAACATCAAATGTTTTGACACATAGGAATAGTTTCTAAGGGAAAGCAAAATTGTTGTTTTTACTATATTCCAAGCATTTTTTTCACATTTATTCACCTTTCCTTCCCTGGACTTCCACAAATAATTCAAAATCAAAATTAGCCAAATCAGTCCAGCCGTTCTCGAGTTTTAACGAGACTAACGAACAGCAATTGATTTTTATATATATAGATTAGTATCATATGTTCATTCTCAGCCTAGGATTTAATATATATACAGTGGTGGTCATCTAATTAGAAACACTACCAACGGTCCTTGACATTATGTAAGATACTTCACCGCAATAGTTTTTATTTTCAAATTAAACAATAAATAGGACAACAATATGTTCAACGGTTTATCATTTATTAGAAAAACATTATAAATCCCATTACACATGTGCAGTTTTAATATTACATTACGGAAAAACATTTAAATCAGTTTTAAGGTATGAACAATAATGGTCAACTAATTAGAAACAACAACAAAAAAGTATAAAAAGCAATATTTTTTTAAGTATTAGTAATTAGTATTGTTATTTACGAAATAGCTACTATCCACAGCCTACCAATAGTTGTAATTAATATTTAGTGGTGTATCCCTTATTTTGAATAACAGCACTACAATGACGACATGGCATTGATTCAATCAATTTCATACATTTTTCTAGGGGGATTGAATTCCATGCTTCAACAAATGCTTTATATAGTTCGTTATGACTGGTGTTACGTTTGTTTGAGACTTTCTTTTTAACAATACACCACAGATTTTCTATCGGGTTTAAATCCGGAGTATTTGCTGGCCAGTCTAAAACAGATATATGAAGTTCGCTAAGGAAATATTTGACACTATTGGCCGTGTGTTTAGGATCATTGTCATGCTGCAAGATCCAGGTTACAGGCAAATGATCGTCCGAGTAGGGAATCATTGTGTGTTCTAAGATATTTTTGTATTGCTTTTGATCCATTGTACCTTCAATCTTCCGAACGGGTCCAACTCCACATCCGGAAAAACACCCCCAAAACTTTAATGTTACCGCCACCGTGCGGTACCTTTCGCGAGATTCTTCCAAACAATTTAGCTTCCACTAATCTTCGGCGTATCAGTCTTGACGAGATGTTTCTCGGGTCATCAGACGAAAAAACTTCATTTTTAATCTGGTTGGAGCCTTTACTTGGGTCTTTTTTAGCAACACGAACGATTAGCGTATCTTCTCTGGGAGAACTTTTTCTTGGCCGAGCCTTTCTAAGAACATTTTCAACGGTTCCATGTGTTTTATAATGATCAATTGCATTAAAAACTTTCTTAACAGAACAATTTAAATGCTCAGCTATTCTTCTGTACGCCCACTTATGATCCATATGTAAGTTAACAATTATTTGCCTAGTTGACGCGTCACAACTTTTATTTTTTCCATTTTGAACAAAATAAAATTCAGATTAAATTTTTTATTCCCGCCAAAATTATAGAAAAAGCCAAGAAAGAAATGTTATTCTACAATTTCAAAAAAAGAACGAGCTATGGATGCTTTTTTAAAATGTTTCTAATTAGGCGTCCAAGTGGCCAGTAACAGAAAATAAACTCTTACATGTGTAAAACTCATTTTGTAATTAAAAGTAAGATATGTTTTATATTTTACGCATTTAACAAGGTGATAACAGACAGAATGCGTTTTTAGATCATTTTCTCAACAATTTTTACAGTAGTTATACACACTTTATTGCGGTGAAAAAAATATATGTCAATCTTGATCATATTTCTGACGTAAACTTTGTACTCAGAACGCATTTACGATAAATTTTCTCGATAGAAAATAATTGCAAAGTAACCTCTAAACGAGTTATTCAATCTTGGTTATTGTTATTACTGTTAATCGTACATCGCTAAAATAAATAACAGTAACATATTATATTATAACAAATTCAATTATAGATTTTTATTGGATTACTTAACTTAATTTGGAAGTAATTAATTATTTTATTAAAAATGACTGCAAAAATCCCGCCTGCCGGTCCCAATGTATGGAATTTATCATAACGCCCGAGGCTTTCGTCTAAACTGCACGCGCTGCTCTGCTCCGCGACCGCCATTGAAAAATAATTTTAAATAAACGAAGGAGCAATAATAACAAGAATTTTGAAGCGGTCGCGCTATACTTGTTTGGCGTATACGGTAGAGGTCTGGTCTAAATCACTAGCTGTGTGGGTTCGAACCCTACTAGTTTCACTTGATCTAGAAGATTTTTTTATTTTGATATGAAAGTTGATAAAATGCTCTTTTTCTCTTCCTAAATAATTTTATAAAATGCAATAAAAATACTTTTCAAAATTTTTATATTTCATTTCATCTGGACTTTTATACTATTGACAATAAAACGTATTTAAATCAATCTTACCGGTAACATTAAAATTCGAAAGCGCCATCTATGATTCTTCATAGAAAATTACGTTGACACGTGGATAAGTAGAGTTATAATTATTACAAAACTTTCAATACTTTCTCCAATGTTATTGTGGTAGAGTGAGTTGATACTAGTACACGTACGATTAGAGTTCATGGTTCGAGTGCTCATTTCATTTTTCTGTCTAATTTTTTTATGTTTTATCTTTTATCTATTATAATTTATTTTAAAGTTCTTATCTATACAGATAAACAAATGGTTTGTTTGTAATGTCAAAATAAAAACTAAAAAATTGGACCAGGAGATTCCAAAAACGCAAAGTGAAGTGCCTGTTTGAAATCTCAAAATAAATTAAAAAAAAATCGGACCAGGAGATTCCGAAAATGCTATTTATAGAATTTTTGTCAGTCTGTCTGTGTGTCTGGATGTTCCGGATAATCTCGGACACAGCTGGATCGATTTTGACGTAATTTTAAATGGCAGATAGCTGATGTTATAAGAAGTACCTTAGGCTACGTTTTTAGGGTTCCGCGAAAAAAAATCCAAAAGCATATTTGTCTTTCTGTTTGTTATCCTTTTATGGACAGACTATTGAACCGATTTGGATGAAACTGGGTACATATGTTATTTTAATATCGAGGGTGGCCAAGAACTACTTTTCATCCCGAAAAATGAGATAGTTTCCAATATGAAAATATATTTGGCCGAACGGGCCTAAATGATCAAACGGCCGAATGACACAAATGGTCGAATTGACCGAAACGACTGAATTGGCTGAAATGGCCGAAATGGCTGAAATGACTGAAATGGCTGAAATGGCCCTAATGACCGAAATGGCTGAAATGAATGAAATGGCTGAAATTGCCCAAATGGCCGAAATAGCTGAATTGACTGAAATGGCTGAAATGGCCGAAATGGTTTAAATGGCCCAAATGACCGAAATGACCGAAATGACTAAAATGGCCGAAATGGCCTAAAAGGCCCAAATGGCCGAAATGACCGAAATGGCCAAAATGACTGAAATGGCCCAAATGGCTGAAATGACCGAAATGGCTGAAATGGCCCAAATGGCCGAAATGACCAAAATGGCCGAAATGGCTGAAATGGCCCAAATGGTTGAAATGACTGAAATGGCCGAAATGACTAAAATGGCCGAAATGGCCGAAATGACCGAAATGGCCAAAATGACTGAAATGGCCCAAATGGCTGAAATGACCGAAATGGCTGAAATGGCCCAAATGGCCGAAATGACCAAAATGGCCGAAATGGCTGAAATGGCCCAAATGGTTGAAATGACTGAAATGGCTGAAATGGCCTAAATGGCCAAAATTACTGAAATGGCCTAAATGGCCAAAATGACTGAAATGGCCCAAATGGCTGAAATGACCGAAATGGCTGAAATGGCCCAAATGGCCGAAATGACCAAAATGGCCCAAATGACCGAAATGGCCCAAATGGTTGAAATGACTGAAATGGCTGAAATGGCCGAAATAACCGAAATGGCCTAAATGGCCAAAATGACCGAAATGGCCCAAATGGCTGAAATGACCGAAATGGCTGAAATGACTAAAATGGCCGAAGTGACCAAAATGGCCGAAATGGCTGAAATGGCCCAAATGGTTGAAATGGCTGAAATGACCTAAATGGCCAAAAATACTGAAATGGCCTAAATGGCCAAAATGACTGAAATGACCGAAATGGCTGAAATGGCCCAAATGGCCGAAATGACCAAAATGGCCCAAATGGCCTAAATGGCCAAAATTACTGAAATGGCCTAAATGAATGAAATGGCCCAAATGGCCGAAGTGACCAAAATGGCCGAAATGGCTGAAATGGCCCAAATGGTTGAAATGGCTGAAATGACCTAAATGGCCAAAAATACTGAAATGGCCTAAATGGCCAAAATGACTGAAATGACCGAAATGGCTGAAATGGCCCAAATGGACGAAATGACCAAAATGGCCCAAATGGCCTAAATGGCCAAAATTACTGAAATGGCCTAAATGGCCAAAATGACCGAAATGGCTGAAATGGCCCAAATGGCCGAAATGGCTGAAATGAATGAAATGGCTGAAACTGCCCAAATGGCCGATATAGCTGAATTGACTGAAATGGCTAAAATGGCCGAAATGGTTCAAATGGCCCAAATGACCGAAATGGCCGAAATGGGTGAAATTACTGAAATGGCCCAAATGGCCAAAATGACTGAAATGCCCCAAATGGCCGAAATGGCTGAAATGACCAAAATGGCCGAAATGGCTGAAATGGCCGAAATGACCAAAATGGCCGAAATGGCCAAAATGGCCGAAATGTCCCAAATAGCCTAAATGGCCAAAATGACTGAAATGGCCCAAATGGCCGAAATGGCCGAAATGGCTGAAATGGCCTAAATGGCCAAAATGACTGAAATGGCCCAAATGGCTGAAATGACCGAAATGGCTGAAATGGCCCAAATGGCCGAAATGACCAAAATGGCCGAAATGTCCCAAATGGCCTAAATGGCCAAAATGACTGAAATGGCCCAAATGGCTGAAATGACCGAAATGGCTGAAATGGCCGAAATGACCAAAATGGCCCAAATGACCGAAATGACTGAAATGGCCCAAATAGCTCAAATGACCGAAATGGCTAAATGACTGAAATGGCCCAAATGGCCCAAATGGTTGAAATGACTGAAATGGCTGCAATGACCAAAATGGAAAATCACAAAAAACCTACCCCATTTTTTGGGATAACCCATAATATTGATTACATAAATCCTTATACCGAATTTTAACTAAATCGGTTCGGTAGTTTTTCCGTAAAAGGATAACAAACAAAAAAAGACAAATATATTTTTATCCCGGAAACTATTCCATATTTCGGGATAAAAGCATCCTATGTTCATTCTCAGCATCGAAAATATATATCAAATGAATTTCAGCCAAATCGGTCCAGTAGTTTTTCCGTGAAAACGGAACAAACAGACAGACAGTTACTTTCGCATTTATAATATCAATAGGGATAATATGAATTCATTGTTGTTCCATAATACAATGAAATGATTTTTATAACATTTACATCTAAAAACTAATATCATTAGAATAAAGTTTAACGTATCAAAATTAGTTACAAAAAGAGAAAAAAAAAACCACCTGTGTGCGGGATCGAGTCTTCAACCTCCTCACTACCTTAGTATTAGAAAACCACTAGGCCAAACATGTTTAGTACCTCGTGTCGAATTTTCAATACCTATTATCCACGTGAACTTCTCTCACTTTATCATGTTTTGTCTCGCTTCCTCTTGTTCTCAGCCGCATGAATAGTGTGATATCGGTGCCGTGCAATGTTCGTTAGCTACGTATACACCTATTTATGTTACGTAGCGTATATTCGGTGATATACAATATTTTACCACACGCACGCACGCCTTAAATTGGCGCTGTCCCATCGAAGTAAACATTGGTTGCGCGGGGGTAAACTATGTGAAACGCCGATTTGAATTAGTAGTATACAGGCTCTTAATGAGTTTTTTATTTGAGTGGCTATATTATTGCATGATTATTAATTATTGAATGTGTATATTTTTATGAACATTTGTACGTTGAAGTTATACTTTCTTTATTCATCAGAAGTGTTTCTAATTAGATGACCACCACTGTATATATATATATATATATATATATATATATATACTGACTTTCAGGTCTTAGGTCTTATGTCATAAACAATTGGGTAAGTGCTTGGCAGTCCATACATGAAAAAGGGTTGCATAAAGTTGACATATATTTGAAGGTTAGTTAAAACAATTCTTTGTTACAGGGTTTTATTGATTCAATAAGAGAACTGTTACAAGTGCGCTCTCATGCTGAAGAATTGCATGCTGAGATATCAAATGTTGATGCTAATGTTAAGGACACAACTGAAAGTAAGTATGTCATTATTACAAGTCTGTATCTACTCTTTGCATTGCTCTCTGAATACACTGAACTAGCAATCTATTACAGTAATGATCTTTTATACAGAGTGAACTTTCAGTGGGGCAGTAAGGTGTAGTATCTAACTGTTCAGCTATATGAAAATGACCTTGGGAGAGTATCCATAATTTTTTATGAAATTTCAATCCCCCATTCACAGGTTTTCAAAATAATGTACAGTTAGAAACAAAATGGACATTTTACATAAAATAATTGTTTGATACCAATTGACTCTGTTTCTGACACTGGTCTTAAACATCTATGGGACCAACCCAAGTTGAGTACTAAATAAGTCATAAATTGCAAAACTCATATCAATACATCGTTTAAGAAGTTCAACTTACCTTTTTTATTTATCAAATCTTTTTGTTCACGAAATGAAAGTTTCTGAAAAAATACAAATTTCGAACTTGTTATTATTTTATTTCCAAACAAAAAAAGGATCAATCAACACATTTTTTGTGTGAAAATGCCATTTTCTTGCTAATTGTACATATTTCTGGAAATCCGTGAATGACGATCAAAATTTCATGAAGAATTATGTATAGTCTCTCCCAAGACCATTTTCATGTAGCTGCAAGGTTAGCATACTTCCCCTTACTGCCCCAGTGTAAGTTTCCACCCTGTTTATAGTGATTATATTTAAATGAATTACATGCTGAGGTTTCTGCTTCAGATGCTGGTAGTATTTTATGATGTACATGAAATAGCTTGAGATCATAGTGCCTATTAAAATAATTGTTTGCCTTTGTATGATTGAAGAATATTTGTACATTGATCAATGTCAGTTTGCCCTGTGTTATCTTTTTAAGAAAGTGTGTTTGTACTTTGTGTTATTACCTTACTATGCACCTATATAATCCTTACTATACTATGTATACTTTGTGTTTTATTTATTTATCGAATAATATGCCAATCATTGCTTTCTCATAATGAATTTTTGAAGTCGAATTGTAGTCGTGGTAGCGTAATGGCTAGCGCACGCGTCTTAATCTCAAAGGGCGCGGGTTCGATACTGGCCGGAACGCATGCACCACTTAGGCAGTTTTCTGACCTAATGTGCATATTGTTACAATTACCATGTGCTAATAACGGTGAAGGAAAACATCTTGATGCAACCTACACATTGAGATAACCGATGTGTCAAACCTGCCAAGCCGCCTTGGACAAGCGTGGCGGGTATACTGTCCATTCCCCTATAATGGGAGGCCCGAGCCCAGCAGTGGGACATTTATGGGCTGATATATTATAAAATTGAATTTGAAAAACTTGATTCAGGTACTACAATATCAATATGTAATAAATATTTTTTAAGGACTGATATCTTATATTATGCCACATTTTTAAGGTCTGTGCACACGAGCAGATGAGTTGATCAGAGCTAGACGTGTTGAGCTGAACATTGCTGCCACCATTGAGAAGATGGAACTGTGTCTGCCTCTACTAACAACATACTCAAAGCTCAAGACTCAAGTGGAGGCCAAGAGGTAGACTTGTTCTCTATCTGTAATAAAAACAGATTTTCATTATGATACTAGTGTTAATTTTTATTCATATGCCCTGAATCTACTTCGATCTTTTGTCTTAACTTCCTTTATTAAAATGGCCTGCAGTGTATGTCATTGTGAGGATATTATCATCTCTTACAACTTACCCTATGATATCTTATCTCCCTATATTTCTACTAATTTTTTTTGCCGAAAGCTGGTAAAACGCAGATTGCCCACCTGATGGTAAGTGGTCACCGCCACCTATGTTATGGGCTTAAATTGATTTTCATGAAATTCTTGGTATTGGACATAAGTTTGTTTAGATGTGTGAAAGAGTATGATGATCTTAGTATACATTAATGTAATATTTTTTTTGGAATTTACTATTGCATTCTCTGTGAGTTATTTCTCTCCAGGTATACCTAAATAAAGCAGCACGGTATGCCACAAGCTAATATAAACACCATAAATAAATCATTGTTGTTTTTGTATGATACTTGTTGCCTCTAGCCTCAAGCACAGATAGGTTGTGAAAAACCTAAAATTGCAAACACATACAATATGTTAATCAGTTTCTATTTAAACAGTAATAAATATGCTATTTAACGAGTTAAAGAAATGACATCATAACTTGTTAAGCTCATACAAAATGTGGGAGCTGGCTGCGTCGTTTTTTTAATGTGATACAAAGATAATCGGCAGACAAACACACATTGTATGTTCCCATGTTAACCAAGTTAGGCGTGTGCTATGGGTGATATACAACGGACCACTCTGGGGCCGTTCCCAGACACCCAGACCACAGTAAGTAATAGAAAGTTCGTTTCCAAAATTTATCATGCTAGGAACGGAACCCAGAACCTCTGCGGTCCAGTGAGTTTGGCCGGCTAGGGCTTAGCCCGCTCAACCACAGATGCCCTCAAACTTACTCGGTTAATTTGATTGGCACCTACCTTGTTTTATTTTAATCATTACAAACAGGTACTACCCGGCTTTGAAAACTCTGGAACAACTAGAGCATGTGCTCCTCCCGCGGGTGGGTGCGTACAAATGGTGTGCAACCATATCGGCGGATATTCCGCGGCTGAGGCAGGCGATACGCGATGCCTCCATGGCCGACTTGAGGGACTTCTTGGAGAACATACGGAGGTTAAGCCCACAGGTTAGGCACTATACAATGCATATGTTATAGTCAAACATCGAAGCTCTGACGCTTGACTATAGTAGAATTATTTTGTCCGTGCAGTTTGGGTCATAAAATAATCGAGCGATAAAGCGAGTATTTCGCTCTCTCTTCCACTCACGGGCCTTATGGGCGGGCATAGTGATGCGCATTATTGTTGTCGATAAGCGTTATCGATAGTGTATTTAGTTTTGTCATTTTGTGGGTTAGTGATAAAAATGAAAGAAAAAAATAGATACAACAACGTATTTATTAAAATAAGAATAATAATGATTTATAATAAATGATTAATTAGGTATCTATGTATTAAAAAAACTATAAGTACAAGATACATAAAACATACAAAAGTTTAGAATGTAAGAAGTTATATTAAAAAATAAATATAAATACTTATATCTTAGTTTAAAACTAACAGCAAAAAAGATAATAATGATTTTTATAAGACTGAGTTTTCACGGATAATGGCGTTGCGCCCGCGCAACGCGCTCACCGCCTTAGCCGGGCTGAGGCCGAGCAATGATTTATGACCCAAACTGCACGAACAAAATAATTCTACTATAGTCAAACCTCATGCTTAACAAAGTCTTAGACAAAGTCCAAATAAATGAGTTTTTTCTGCCTTTGACTATGGATTTTTCGTCTAACTTAAGAGAGATTAATTTATACAGTCATCAAACATGTAACAAGTGCAGTAAGACGTTTGACTAAGTCTGCCTTAGTCGCTTCTAGGATCGACTAGGCAAAAACAGATTATTTTCAAAAGCCGAAATTTGGAATTTATTTCGGGTTTTGACGAAAAGCCTTGCATGGTCAAACCCAGGATAAACCAGTCGTTCCGGGAAGAGACTGCATATCGATCTTTGACTATAACACATATACAATACTTTATAGTCATTATACTCAATCTGCGGCCTGCTGAACTTTCACGAGTGGCCCACTTGGTATAACTACGTAAGTCGTTGGATTTACATTAGTAGCACTGATGTTGAAAATGTTCATAGACCAGGTTACCACTTTCTATCAGGTGACGTCGTTAACAAGGTCTCTAGATCGAGTTTTGAATATTTCTCAAATTTGATGAATTTATTGTGCCAGAAGTAGCATGATATCCAGACCGTCGGAATTGTAAGATACATTTTAGTCCTTAGTTTGATTTTTCTATACGAGAGAGATAAGTAGGGTGGCGCGGAAAAGGCTTAAAAAACCAATTTCTTAATACAAATTATTGCTTAACTCTTAATACTAGGTCTTACAAGACTAAATTTATTACAATTAAAATTATATTACAATGAGTGGACTTTGCGTAGTCAGCAGGTTGATGGGCAGCGGTGTGTACACCATTTGCCTAACTAGAGACAGAATTTTATAATTATACCAAATTTCTTTGGCATATGTATATTTTTATATATATGGATTAATTTACTATTTTTTTAAATAACAGGTCGGTGCAATGGCACTGAAGCAAACACAGGATATGTCGGGTAGAAGTTTAGCCAACATTGTCAAGACTAAAAAAGGTATATCCTACCATCTGTTAATAATAATTAATATTATATGGATTGTATGTCTGAATTACTTATTATTTTTTAAATGTTTGATGTTATTCCTAAATTACCTTCTTATATTAAAGGGTAATGATTTCTATAATTCGTATTATGAGTTAAACTCGTGCATGTAGGGTACTATATATAAAACTGAATAGTTTCACGTCGTAGCCTCGTAAATTTTGTACAGGCGTACCTACTTATGACGTCATAAGTAGATACAATTAAATGGAATCAAACAGCACGTACATTATTGTTTGAAAAGTAATTAAACTAAATTTATCAAGATATTTGTTAAGTTAGTTCTATGTAAAAATATTAGAATTTATCGTAACCATGTTGTTATGTTATTTCTAGCAAAACCGGTAAAGTACGTGCTTAGCTGACTATATAGTCATACAAAGTCTATGAGGCCACATAATTTTATAAGATGACTAGCTGACTCGTGCCCATTTCGCCTCGACTGATGCCCAGATCAGAAAAAAATATGTCACTCAGGAATAATGTAGCGTTCTACTAGTGAAAGAATTTTCAAAATCGGTTTAGTAGATCTAGAGATTATACGTCACAAACTTTACCTCATTATAACATTAAGTATAGATAAAAAGTTTCTTAATTGATTTCTTATTCATCTACCCTATTATAAATAGCTGTATTAAATTTTTGTTATTAGACATGGCTCTACTTGGAGTAACAGCAAAAGACAACTCGGGTCCACAATGCCCTTACGAATTGGTGGACTTTAGTCCCTTGCATAGATGTCTCCATATACACAGCGTGCTTGGCGCCAAGAACGATTTCATCCAGTACTACAGGTAGGTTCTATACTAGAAATAAATAGTATGTATTATTTTATATTTTTAATCAATTATAATACTTACAAAACAACCCACAACCAGATGGTAGGGCAAATGCCCGACTGTATAACAACCTTGAGTTGTGTTCCGGCATTAGTGACCAGGTTCCAGTCTCCCTTAAGAGAGCAGCAGCGCATTTGTAGCATCTTTGGTATTGCAAAAGTCCATAGCCGATGGTAACCGCTTTCCATCGAGTGGGCCGTCTGCCTGTCTGCTGAACTCATGCAATAAAATAACATTAATTAATAGCTTAAAACATATTTATATATATAAAAATTTAGCTTCCATATGTTTGTGGCCATAAAATTGAAATAGGTGACGATGGATTGACTTGAAATGTTTTCATAATGTTTCATTTCAATAAAGGAGAAGAAGAAGCATAAATATCTTATTTAGAAATACAGAAGCATTATTTTATATTTTTCTTCAATGTTCCCTTGAGAAAGGCAAACCAAGCTTTGTGCGAAATTTATATAAAAACAAATCATTGAACTACTACAAACCCGGCCAGGTTTAGCCAATATGACAAAAATCAAAATAAATATTAAAAAAAACTGCAATTAAATTTGGGAAATTTTAATTTTCTTCCCGTCTTCTCATGTTCTGTAAAATCTGTCTATTTTTCTTCAGGTCACAACGCAAACAACAAGCCCGACTAGTCTTGATACCCTCATCGGCAAACCTCCACGACAACATCCAAAGCGTCAAGAACTACCTGAACGCTGTTCTCGGATTCTTTATCCTCGAGGAGCATCTCCTGTCGGCTGGTGCCGGCCTGGTATCCAAGGACTGGCTCCTGGAGACGTGGAGCATGTCGGTCACGAAGGTGGCTTCCACTCTGAGGACAAACACCTCGCTTATCACCGATCCGACTCTCATGCTGAGCATTAAGCACCAGATTGTGCTATTTATTAGTACTTTGAAGTAAGTGTTTGCATCTAGTTTATATCGTTGTTTTAATTTAATGTGTCATTGATTCTCGTATAATAATTAGCCACCTTAGTGCGCTAGTACGACATGTGCATCTGACCAAAGCCGGAGTGAGAATCTGCACCCTGCCGAAGTCGGAGGCAAACTGTCTCGTCGCTCCAATTACCAAATTTATTAACTAACATTATATTGAAGTTCCATTCTTATATCTTTTTTATTATATCAAAGACTAAGACGATAATGATGCATGTTGTGTCATATATGAAGAGAGAGAGAGAGAGGGGGAGAGAGACAGATAACACTTTATCGCACACCAAAATATACAATTATAAAAACAGACCATATTTACAATATTTTCTAGGCAATACAATAGGCGGTCTTATCGCACTTGAGGATCTTAGTGAAGAATCACTAAGTATTAAATAAATATAGAATATACTTGATTGCATTACATTTTTATTAAATGGCCTTCTACATTATCGGTTAAAATGGATATTTTTCTTTTTTTACTTCTGTTTAATATTGCTTTTCTTTTCTATCTAGGGATAATATGTAACACTTTAAAAATATTGTGCAGCTAACCCTGCCCTAGCTTTTGTGCCATATTACTCTTTCCATCCCAAGGTTGTCTGGAAGAGATCGCTGTTAGCGATAAAACCGCCATTTGTACCTAATTCAAACCTATTTTTGTATTATATCATTTATTTTATTGTACAATAGAGTACCTATATTCTATTCTTTTCTATCCTATTATTTAACAAGGGGGGGGGGGGGTTATTATATATTCTTTTATTGCATAACATTATGATACAGTTTAAGAAGTACAGAAAAGAATATGCGATTTTATCACTAAAATCAATATCTTCCAGACAACCGTAGGATGGATTAGAATAGTTTGTGGAACATGTGCCTTTTGGCAATAACTAGGATATAGATTGGTGCAGTATAGAATTAATAAAGTATACCATTAAGTTTTGAAGTGTTGTATGTCCATCATTGAGTTGGCGTCGTTTCTAGGTGTTACGGGCTGCCAACCGATCCATTGCCACAACTTTTACAAGAAATGGCCGAACATTACACTGAAGTGCTGATGCAAAGATGGGTCGTTGTGTTCAGGGATATACTTGATAATGCATCGTTCTTACCGATCGAGGTAGGTAATTCGGGAACATACATTTTTTTTTATTGCTGGAGTTCAGCAGGCAGGCACACGGTCCACTTGATGGAAAGCGGTTACCATCGCCTATGGACATTTGCAACACCAAAGGTGCTACAAATGCTTTGCTGCTCTCTTAAGGGAGACTGGAACCTGGCCACCTGAACACAATTCAAAGTGGTTATGGCGGCAAACTCTAGACCAGTGTTCCGAATTTTTTTGTGTTCAAGGTAAGTACATCTAGGAAAATTAAAATTTTTGGAGGTACACCACAATTAAAAATAACATTTATTTCTTAATCAGCGAAACAATATTTAATATTTTCTTAAGTTTCCGCGACTTGTACACATAATAAAACTACGTTTTAACGGTTTTAAGCGCGGTAATTTATTTGATTTTGGTTTATCCGACGTTTCGGCCGCTTTTCAGTGGCCGTGGTCACGGAAGACAAAGATGACATTTGTCTAACGTGTATTGTCAAAGTTTTTATTCAGCCTACCGCCAACTTGTTCATTTTAATTATTTAGTTTTAATTTTGTTTATGGATATTATTTACTCTATGGGAGCCTAATCTAATTTACCACCGCTTCACCACATGTTGTGGCTTGAAGAGAAGAAGCGGCGCAAGAAACTCTTCAGCAAACATGCCTAGTTCTAAAAATGTTATATAATATTAAAATGGGTGGAAGGAAAAATAAAAGAAATTATCAGTCAAGTTGGGTTTGTGTTTCGTTGCACGCAGAAAGAGCTCACAGTGTCTTGAGGTCTGGCAGTTGGTTTTTGCTGGGTTTGGGTCTCAATAGTTTTGATGATCGGATCCCAAACAGGTGGTACCTGCCAACCATCTTCTCTATTGAAATTTGGGTGTTTTTTTATTTCAATAGTTTCACGCATCATTCTTGGTATGAAACGATTCTCTTTCGCGAGGATTTTTGGGTTATCGAATCTGATGTAATGGTTGGGTTTATCCAGCGTGTGTTCACTGATCGCAGACTTCGTAGACCTTGTTCGGATAAACCAAAATCAAATAAATTACCTCGCTTAAAACCGTTAAAACGTAGTTTTATTATGAAACATTATTAATTAACAAATTAATTTAAATTGCAGCATAACCTTATTGTTCTGAGGCACACCAATTAATGACCACGGTACATACTTTGCAGAACTCTGCCCTAGACCAGGGGTGACAGCAATCCAATCGGGAAAATGCCCTACCACCTGGCTGTGGGTTGTTTTGTTGCCTCTTACGACAGGCCGCCTGGACTATGAATATTTTGTATTACGATGAATACCTATGATGGAACAAATTCATATTACTTATATTAAATAAGTTGTGACTTGGCCATTACCATTTCGAACTATAATTCCATTTATATTTAGAAATTTATTGTATAACTTATCGTGTAATAGTAGATTGTTACACGAGAGGTGAAAGTGTCCTATTTAGGCATGAGATGATTTGGCGCACGAGCGTAGCGAAGGCGCTAATAGTTCGAGTGCCTAAATAATCTTTCACCCGAGGTTAACACTCTGCTTTTCATTTCGAATATGAGGAAAGTAAATAAAAACTGATTAGTTAAACAAACAACCAGTTCTCTAATGAAATCAGGCGTTTAATCCATATATCTAATGAACTCATTCAATACGTCACATATTAAAGATCAAGTAATTTTTTATGTCACTGTAAAATTAAATAATTATATGGTGAAAAGTAATTTATAAGTATAAAATTGTGTAACAAAATTATTCATATTTTTTTTGTTACACTTTATGTCGCGATTTAACAGTGGCTATAAAGAAAGTTGAGCCAAGTCGCATGAATTATCTACGGTTTGAATAGTTTTTAAATTTTTGACAGCACTGAACATTGTTTCATCGCTATAACCAGGCAACCTTAAGCGTACTCTCAGAATATGAGAAATGAAGATATTTTTATTTTAATATTTTTTTTTGTTTTATGGTATAGAAATTAATTACTACTTACTATATGAAACATCATGAGGTTTTTGATTAAATAAAACAAATTGACATTGCTGTTTAATTTAACTGCACCGTGTTTTTGATTACGTTTTATCGATTTCTCTTCCAGGTTGAAAATCAAGAACAGTACGACGGTGTCATGGACACGTTCCCTTACGAAGCTGAAGAATTGGAATCACAACCATTCCCTAGGAAGTATGTAAAGAGATATTCCCAATGAATTCACCTAAAATGACTAAAGACTATATACTAAAATTCTAAATCTATACTAATATTATTCAAATTCAAATTTGCCTGGGTAACATAGACTATATAGGCGATATTTAATTTAAATAATCAGTTTTTGAATATTTTTTTAAGGCAGGACAACGTTTGTCTTGACGGCAAGTTCTATGAATTTTACTGTCAAAAATATGAAACTTAACATCACGAGTTTATGAAAACCTAAAACAATGGGGATTGTTCACAAAAAATTACCCTCTGATTTTATATTTTTATTACGTTAAATATGGTATTTTAAGATACTAATTTGAATATATTTGTATTTTAAGCGTTAGTTTTTTTATAATTCGATTTTAAAGTTATTTCTCCGATGACGTCATAAGGCACAAGTTTAAATTGATTTCTTTGTCTAGAAAACAAAAATAATCAAAGCAAGTTTTATCTATATCTAATCATAGTAATCTGTGCTACTTATTTAACTATCACTGTCATTACTCATTACGTATCGTGATCATTTTAGTGTATTTTGTCGCTAGGCTTATAATTTTTCGTGTTCAACCATTATTATTTTCTATAGTTATCGTTAAATTTTTTAAAGTGGTCTTTAGGGAAAATCCATGTTACATAACTTAAATCAAATAATGTACACCTAGAATTTTTTTAACACCTGAAGCAGGCAAACAGGCAGGCGGCCCACCTGATTGGATTTAGTAAGGTCAAATAAAGGTCATACGCATTTCTTACAAAATACAAGAAGATCGTACGTTTTTTGGAATTTTAACTAGACAGAAATGATTAGCGACACTATTCCTCGAAATGGTTTTTCAAATAGCCAGATTGAAAAAAAGTGAACAATCCCCATTGTAAGTAATGAATGATATGAGCCTTTTGTTTGGGCCCGTAGGTTTCCGTTCTCGTCGACAGTGCCGGCGGTGTACGTGCAAGTGAAGGAGTTCATATACGCGTGGCTGAAGTACTCGGCGGGGCTGGGGCTGGGCGGCGGGCGGCGGGCGGCGGCCGCGCGCCACTCCGCCTCGCTGCTGCTCAGCCGCTCCTTCGCCGGGTGCCTGTCCGCACTCTTCAGGCGGCCGCTGCCACTTATGCAGCTGGTGCAGGTGATAACATTGGGCGTGTTCCTTCATTATTGGAGCGAAGTTCCTTATCGCGCGTTGCGAAAGGGGGCTAGACGGAAAAAGTTAAGACCAAAAGTTGTAACGACACTTTTTGCTATAGAGTTGTAAGCCGTGCGGCGTGCGCGTGTTTCTCTGTCTGTCTCACTCTGAAGAGAGAAAGTCAGTTATTTTCGTTTCGTCTTTCTATTTCGCATTGAACAGTGTGGTGTTGCGACGATTATTTTTGTTGAGTGTATGCAGTAGTGGTGGCAAATATAACCATTAACCAATAAATTTACCGGTAAAAAAAATTAACACTTCTATTCGGTAAATAAAATTAAGCTAAACGGTTAAAAATACCATTTAACAAATACACTGCGTGTAGTCGCGTAGGTAATTATTGGAAATTATATACATGCAAGTTTCAACTTTACACTCCTCAACACAAGACTTATTTTCGCTTTGCAGATGTTTTCAACTTATCATGTAAATATTGAGTATTTGATTGTATGCTCTTAAAATAAAGCACAATATTCAACTTGGTGTTTTTTTACACTTAATGGTATTTTTATTTGTTAGAAAATTGAAATGAAATGGTATTTTTTTATTTTTTTTATTGGTTGATTTTTTAAACGTAATATATTGTTTGGTAATTTATATTACGGCGGGTCAGTGCATATTTTCTATTATTTTGGTAAAGTTGTGTTTTTGTATTTCAAGAGATTTGTACTTTGTGTTTTGACTTTTTTTGTGTGTTTGAGACTTTGTTGTTGTGGATTTTTAAATTTTATATCTAACTTAAAATGTAGAAGTATGAAGGAAAGTTCATTTAATCAAAAATAATATAAGAAACTCAACCATTACCATGTAGAAGTATGAAGGAATGTTCATTGAATCAAGAATAATACATATAAGAAACTCAACCATTCGATTTAACACTAGCAAAATTAATTTTTCAACGAAAAGATTTACCGGTATTTTCAACCAATAAAAATATCGGTAATTTTTTTATCAATTACCAATTAACAGATAAATAAATTCAACCATTAACGCCATCATTGGTATGCAGGTTTTTTATACATAATAAATAATAAAAAATGGTACTTCGTTCTATCCGGGTGTCCCTTGACACCTCTCTATTTTTTTTCCCTGTTTGACTTTTAGGTATTTACGAATATTTTACTATCTACAATGGACATAACACATTAGTTAACATGACATGACATAACTTATTAGTTATGAAAAAAAAGTGCGTACACACGTAAGCAGTGAAACTTCTTTATGCCCTTATTTCACTTCAAAAACAAAGACATTAAAACTAAAACACTGTTACGAGTTTGCGGGACTCGAATTAAAATGCCGTTAGGATTAGAACTATACAAACACGTATAACACAGGTACAAATATAACCGAACGCCACTAATCTAAACGTAATATAGAAGGTCGTAATTCAATATAACGGACAAAGTCCGTCATTATTAGTTTCGTAAATGTACACACGTCACTCCTAGATCGTAGTTGTTGCTCAACTGCCCCCCCCCCTCTCAATGAGGCCATCGTTTTATACTTCATAAATGCTAATGTGCCCGCCCGGCAACGTTGACATAATTTCCTAGAATTAGCTTGTATTTATAATCCGCAACACATGGTTAATCATGCAGCCTGCAAGCGGCCGTAAACGTGTACAATAGGTCAATAGGCTGTTCTCCACAATAACTAGAAACGTATGCCAATAAATAAGTGAACAAAAGAAGACGATCATAAAAGGATTACAATCAGTTCAAATGCCGACAGGTAATAAAATGTGCTTTTACAGATCTGTGATTTTTTTCTTCTTTTACTTGCAGATCATAGTGGACACTCAATATTTAGAAGGCGCCACCTTGTGTTTGTACGAATTCATAAGTAACATCACGGGCTCAGAAATGGTTACAACTCAGGTATGTGTGTGGTATAGTTCTTGCGAAGTATTTCTTTAAATTTGTAACATTTAGCTTAAATGACTAAATGGTCCTTCGAACCGGATTATATTAATGTTACGTTTATTATTATTTTGGTGCGGGAATATATAATTGCATTTTAATTATAAATATATTAGATATATTTAATTTTCTGTTCTTACTTTTAGCCTGCCGGCAGCATGTTCCAGGCAGCTCGTGACGACGCCGAACAACAGATATGTGACAATCTCGAAAAGAAAGTTGACGAATTTCTCGATTTGGAAAATTACGATTGGCTATTAGGTAAGTATGAACTATAAAAAGTTTTTCAATTGTTATTGTTGTATTTTGTACAATCGATCATTCCGCAGCCATCGGTTATTTATTTTATTACTATACCGCTATCGGTATAGAAATGAAATAAATTACAGATATACCACGTTGTAATTTATTCCCCAAGGTAAGCAAGTTATGTTTGTATTGCTACGAGCTGCGGGACTCGAATCAAAATGCCGTTCGAATTATTATAGAGTTTATTAGAACTATACAAACACGTATAACACAGATACTAATATAATTGAACACAACAAATCCAAACGTAATGCAGAAGGTCGTAATTCAATAAAACGCGCAAAGACCGTCACTATTAGTTTCCCGATTGTACACAAGTCACGCCGTGATCGTAGTTGTCGCTGAACTCCTTCCTCCTTCAATCAGGCCATCGTTTTATACTGCACAAATGCAATGTGCCCGCCGGGCAACGTGGACCGAATTTCCTAGAATCAGCTTGTACTTTATAATCCGTAACACCTGGCTAATGATTATAGCCGCATGCGGCCGTAAACGATTACAATAGGACCAAAGGCTGTTGTCTAGAAACGTTTTCCAATCAATAAGTAAACAAAAGAAGACGACCATAAAAGAATTACAATTAGTTCAAATGCAGACGGGTAATAAATGTGCCTGTACAAATCTGTACGTGGAATTCGTGTTTGTCGGCGCCTAGGTTGTAACAGTATGATGGGACTTATAGGTACATACTCCAGTCGACGCCTAGGCCCGAGTAAATAATGAAAAGTTCTATTTCGAAACTTATCCTGTTAGGAATCATGTACAGTCGCGGTATGAAATGTTTCGCTATTTTTCAAATTGATTCATTTAACGTTCTGCAAGCATATGTGACCTTTCAAACTAAGTCACCGAACAGACCATGCGGTATAAACTTAAAACAAATGAGTGTGAAAAAAAAATTAAAAAAATCGCTATTAATTATAGATTTATGAATGTTTTCAATTTGCTGTTAGTGCTTAGATCTTTCGGTCCTTTTAATTTAGTCAGGTTATTCGTAGAATGATTAAAACATTACATGACAGATAGCACTGCTAGCAGCCTTAAGTTTTTGCTTCACATATATTTGTTTTCTAAGTTATTTATATATATGTAAATATTTATAAAAACATAAATATTTATAATAAATAAATATTTTTTAATATATATTTAATATATTTTTGAATACATTTAATTAAGACTCTTTATAACTAACCAAAGTAAATGGAGTCATTGAAAAAATAAGTGCCAAATTACGACAGTGTCAATACTTATTAATGTAGTTAGGGATGGCTTATTATGATCTTATTAAATTGAGTTAATCGATACCTTCGCGATTAATGTATCGACAAACCCTACGTAAATAAAATTGTTAAATGGAGTAAAGCATTCTTTACAATGATATGTGCGTTAACTTATGTAGTATACACATTGGTTGCGTCTGCATGGGTAACAAATGTTCCCAATATAAACTATTTCAACGTTATTACATATTTATGTGCTATATTTTACGGACTAAGATGTATTAATAAAATAATCTATTTGTAATTAAAATAAACAAATACATCCTATTCTAAAAATATATATACAACTTAATTTATAAAAAAATTCAAACTACAAATAGTAAATAGGTCCCAAATCACCGTCAGTTGGGAACGTTCCCAAAACGCTGGCCGCATTACCACGTTGTATGGCAATGCAATCTATTTGTTATATTAAGACATAAATTAGATTTTTTTTAACAACAACAACAAATCACAATGCACAAATATTCTTACCAATTTAAACATTAAGAGCTGTGCAACTTTTTTTAAACTGTACTGTAGTTTTAATTATTACTCAGAAAATCTAAAAACTTAATCAAATATCAAAACATAATTTAAGACAATAAGTTATTGGCAAGTTTACTGTTTGGGTCCAACAAACAGAGGAGATAGTAGTTGAAGGGTCCAAACCAACTCCGACATAGAAAACCTCGTGGCCGAGCCTAGAATAATTGAAGAGAGAAAGGCTCAGTATCTCCGCTGGCTCGGTCACGTAGAACGGATGGAGGAGGATTGGAATGTGAAGAAAGCATACTTGGGGCGACCAGTCAGTATCACTAGAAAGATAAGAGTGGATTACTTAAACGAACTTCACAACTGAGAAGACTAGACTAGACTTAAGCATATATTTGTATATGATGACATTCTTTTTATTGATAAAAAAACGTTAATAAATATTACATCTTTCATTCTTTCAAAATAGATCAAAAATATTATGTTTACGCCAGTGATATTATGATCTAGAATGTTGTCGTAGCTACGTCTCACAACACGACTCGCTTTAGCTCTATAGGCTCTTGATTGGGCTATAGTGAGAGTTGTCGGCTCAATTTCTATTACGTGTCGCTGCTGAGCTAAAGGAGTAGTACAGTTCCTTAGAGCGAATGACCTATATCCCTCTTTACTTTTTAATCAGCCGTTTTGCAGAAATTAGCCGTTTTGTTAGCGGACGTGGGACGCGGGTCCGCTACTTCGGAGACTTCTGCATCTCATCCTTGCGATGGTAAATCTTAATATGGTTTCATATTCCAAAATCGCCTTCCTTTAGATTTTATTATGGGAGATTCCATCTACCTGTTGTTAGTCATAAGACACCTATGCCTAGAATCATCCTTAAAATTTACAAATATCTGACAGGATTAATTATCGATTATTCGATACTGAAATGGGTTCTACATTATGCAGTATTTACATGGTCGATAATAAACTCATTGTACCTGCCATAGACTGCAGCTCGTTGCTTAGCATTATTTTGTTATTAATGACATTATCAAAAAAACTCAAATGAAAACCATTTTTATTTAATCGAATATAATATTATTTAATATTTCTAAATAAACATGCATATTCAAATCAAGTGCCGACTTTCGTCATATTTGCAACTTATTTAACTTCTGGGATAGTTTTCTGTTTGTTTTACTAAGTGAATTATTATTAACGATCTATATGTAGTTTTGGACTCTGGCGAATCTATTAAGGAAAACTGCTTTTGGATATCGAAGTTACTGATTTATATTATGTGACCTGTGAATCTGTTTAATTTGACCGACCAAACACACTATTGGATTTTTATATCAACACAAAACTTGATGTGCAGTGATATGTATTAATGAAAATTATATACAATTTATAAATAATATGAAATTTTATTTTAAATACAGTTGGAATTCATGGTGGAAGAAATCTCCATACCTAAGCATACAATATATAGAATATCGGTCTTATTCATAGACAGAGTAAGTTTGAACGCTTCTTTAGGCACCATAAGCGTTCAAACTTACTCTCTCTATGAATAAGACAAAGTGTATACACAAACTCGCTATACGTACACATACACACATATACACATGAACACACACACACATGCATATATTAGGTACGTTCATATACGAGTTAGCGCCATTGATACTCGCTAGATGTGCTAGTAGTACGATTCTCCCGACTGAAGTCTCTATCTCCATATATTCAATGTACTCTGTGGAACAGACTATTTCACAAAAAAATATGTTTAACGGTTTGACAATAAAGTTTGAAATTACTTAGATTTTTGTTTAACTTTCTATCTCGTCTAAAAAGATTGTTTAGAGATGTAAAACCTTTTTAACCGACTTCGAAAAAAGGAGGAGGTTCTCAATTCGTCGGGATGTTTTTTTTTTTTTTTTTGCTTTTTTTTATGTATGTTGCCGATAACTCCGTGATTTATGATCCGATTTACGTGATTCTTTTTTTGTTCGACGCGGAATAGCTTCCAATTGGTCCCCTAAAATTTTTACATAGTTTGGCCCAGTAGTTTTCACTTTATGAACATTTTTCATGGAAATAATTTTCACTCCGTTCCATATGTACACCGATTACTCTGAGATTTATGATTCGATTTACGTGATTCTTTTTTTGTTCGACGCGGAATAGCTACCATGTGGTCCCCTAAAAATTAGACATAGTTTGGCCCAGTAGTTTTCATTTTACGAACATTTTTTGTTCCTGGTTCTTGGGACCTATATTTTTTAAGAAGCGCGGCACCATTCGTAGGTCCACCTATACATAGCTAGACACTAAAAAGTAACAAATAAAATTTAAAAACTTCGTTTATAAAAACCAACTTCAAAAACGAAAAAACTAAAATGTATAAAGTAACTTATTTCTTAAGCTATTATTATTAATATATATTATCTAAAACATCTTGAAGTCGGTGCAAAGTAAAACATAAAAATTACTATATTTTGAAAATTACTAAGCACCGACTTTAAGATGTTTTAGATAATATATATTAATAATAATAGCTTAAGAAATAAGTTATTTTATACATTTTAGTTTTTTTCGTTTTTGAAGTTGGTTTTTATTGGTTTTAATATTTATGATAATTGATGTGATTAAGTCCTCTTTGTTACTGATGATTATAAAAAATAAAAACTTCGTTTAAAAAACCCGACTTCCAACACTAAAAAACTAAAATGTATAAAATAACTTATTCCTAAATTTATTATTATTAATATATATTATCTAAAACATCTTAAAGTCGGTGCTTAATAATTTTCAAAATATAGTAATTATGTTTTACTTTGCACCGACTTCAAGATGTGTTAGATAATATATATTAATAATAATAGCTTTAGAAATAAGTTATTTTATACATTTTAGTTTTTTAGTGTTTGAAGTCGGTTTTTTTAAACGAAGTTTTTATTTTTTATTTTTTACTTTTTAGTTTCTAGCTATGTATGGGTGGACCTACGAATGGTGCCGCGCTTCTTAAAAAATATAGGTCCTAAGAACCGGGAACAAAAAAATGTTCGTAAAATGAAAACTACTGGGCCAAACTATGTCAAATTTTTAGGGGACCTATTGGAAGCTATTCCGCGTCGAACAAAAAAAGAAACGTAAATCGGATCATAAATCACGGAGTAATCGGCGAACAAACATAAAAAAAGCAACAAAAAAAAAGATCCCGACGAATTGAGAACCTCCTCCTTTTTTGACAAGTAGGAATAGTTTCTAAGGGAAAGCGAAATTGTTGTTTTTACTATATTCCAAGCATTTTTTCATATTTACTCACCTTCTAAACCTTCCCTGGACTTTATTAGCCAAATCAGTCCAGCCGTTCTCGAGTTTTAGCATACTAACTTTATATAGAAAAAACGTAACATTTATTAAAATGTTGGCGGTATTGTTTCTTGTACTAGTGCAAGCAAAAGTCGACTAAGATGGTGAACCTTTTCATACCGCGACTGTACATATATTCCAGTGAATTCGAGGTAGCCAGACACGTAAACCATTAAGCCGTAGATGTCCTTATACTAATAAACTGGTAATCCTTTACTTTTGCTTATTGGAAATATTATATCCATAAGAAATAAAAAATTTGCAGTGGAGCCTACAGGTCAAGCTTCTTCTTTCGTGACTGACATGCTGAGTTATTTGTCGGGGGTGCTGACGTCGCTCGAACAACTGCCCGAACGAGCAAGGTATCTTATACTAATATATAAAGCTAAAGAGCTTGTTTGTTTGAACGCGCTAAGCTCAGGAACTACTGGTCTGATTTGAAAAATTCTTTCAATGTTAGATAGCCCATTTATCGAGGAAGGCTATAGGCTATATATCATCACGCTAAGACCAATTTTTCCTTTACTATTCCACGCGGACAAAGTCGCGGGCATAAGCTAGTAATGTATAAAGATATAGTGTGAATTATCCAAAATATAACGATTTTCCATCACCGCGCGAGTGAAACCGCGGGGTGCAGCTAGTGTTGGAGTGCTAGTGTGTAGATATAATATTTTAAAATTCTAAACATATCGTGTTTGTACATTAAAGCTAAAAACAAAACCCAACTGGAATAGACTATATAAATGACAGAGAACGCAATGTAATTCATTCATTCATCTTAGCAATGTTTTGTCCTGGAAATTCCGCGGGATTTTTTTTGGATATCATTTAAAAGGACCGGTTTAAAAAAAATCGAATTCCAGTGTGACTTTTTTCACTGATCGATAGCAAATTTTATGTAATAAAATGTGTGATATGTTCTTATCCCGGGTATCATCTATCATCTACCCTATTAATTTTACACTGTGCTATATTATTTTGATAAGTTTACTCAATACATTATCTAAATTACTGTGATGTATTCACCTCACTGGTTTGTAAGTTTGTTTTGTCTATGTTATGTTCCTTCTCTTTGGTCTTGTAAGTCATGTCGGTCAGTAAACTCAGTTATATTCTCATCCTAAATTTTGTATTTTATAAAATAAATACTTTTAAGTCAGTCCATATTATTATCATTATTTACTTATCTAAACCCATTATAATACATACAACCTAAAAGTATACAACAATTACCATTAGAGTGGCAGCGGTTAGAGCGGCGACCAATCGCATAGCGGTCCGGCTCCGGAACCTGCTCCTGGACCCGAATGTGAGGCAAATCTCCTCGGGGGCCTTGTACCAGTTGGACCTGGACGTGATCCAGTGCGAGCAGTTCGCCGCAGGAGAACCGGTCCCCGGGTTGAAGGAGGGCGAGTTGCTTGAGCAATTCGCAAGTTTAAGGTACAGTATATATAGGTGAAACCGTACCAATGTTTAACACCCTGTTAAATTATTGAAGACTAGCTGACCCGTGCCCACTTCGCCGGGCATCGGAAAAAAATAAAAAACTTATTATTAATCACAAGTCACTCAGGAATAACGTAGCTTTTCACTGGTGAAAGAATTTTTAAAATCAGTTGAATAGATCCAGAGATTACCCCCTACAACGTCACAAACTTAACCTCTCATAATATTAGCATAGATGTATAGATATTTACAAACCTTTTTTGTACCTACCTATACAGCTACCTATACAGTCAGTAATACACATATGGACACAATTAGCGGAACAGGAAAATTAATGGTTCTAATGATATTACTAAAATAAAAAACTGCCTGTCAGTGTTTTCAAATGAAAGCTAAATACGAAAAAATATATAAACAGCCAGAATTTAAAAAAAAGCAATATTTTGAGGTATTATAACGGCCGGATCGGAGAATTAACACAATTTTGAATCTTCATGTCAGGCCATTTTTAGTCTTTCATTCGAACAGTCATATTAATATAGAGTTAGAGTAAGTTTGAACGTTTCTTTATTGTTCTTAAAGAAGCGTTCAAACTTACTCTAACTCTTATGCATAAGATCGTAAATATTCATTTATTATTTTCTCTACAAGAAAAACGACCACACAGGTAGGTCATTACAGTATTTATTAGCGCTCCGCTAATTTTGCCTGTGTGTGTATTATTATTTGTATGGCTACAAAATAAAAAGATATTAGGTTTTCTTTATGTTTTCAGTAAATAGATAGGATGCCAATCATGTATTAGGGTGCTAATATGGTGTAGTTTATTTTAAATAGTCGTTAAAGACGTCACGTCGTAACTTGCAATGCTCATATAAAATCTAGGCGGCATCAGCATTTTGAAGGTGATCATTTGATTGTCTACGGAGGGTTCTGTTTATGACTTTTATTACCATATTTTTTTTCGAAAAAATCTTTCACTATGTATAATTATTTCCACCAATATCCGTTGAGTATTTTATGAGATTTGGGGTGCTTTGGATTGAACGCCTTTTTGTGGTTCCGTCGCCATTTAACGAAAACTTTTGTAACCTCTACGGTTTGCACTGCATGGATTGCGAAACATTTAGCCAATTTTTAAAAATTTGTGAATTATGTTGTAATTTTTTTCGATATGTTTAAATAAAAAATGCAATCATTAAGTATGTACTAAGCGATGTACCTCACCTAACCAAATCATATTTGCAGGAAACCTGTGAAAAATCGAAATGTGGGCTGGAACTCATAGAAGTGAAACTTCAACGGACAAGTGATAAAACAAATCGCATTTTTTTTAACTTGAAATTTTATGAGCAGGTTTTAAAATTGGACAAGTACATTAACAATCGGCCCTTAAAAATTTATTAAAATTTTGTTGTGATTCGTTTTTCCACTTGTCCGTTGAAGTTTCACTTCTACTATGTGTCCCAGCACACATTTCGATTTTTTAATGTTTTTGTTTGTGGATCATTATTCTATTTTATTTTTACTTAAAAGTTTGGCATTTATTTAATCTTGTTTCAGACAACTCCTGGATCTCATAACCGGCTGGGACTGGTCTTCATACCTTCACGACGTAGGCATAGAGGGTGGTAAATACGCACTAGTCACACCAAAAGACGCCGCGACCCTCCTAGAAAAGCTGAAAGAGGCCGAACAGAAATCCTCCGTCTTCTCCGTTCTGAAGAAGAACGAAAGGGACAGAAGAAAGTTACTGGACACCGTCTTGAAGCAATTGAAACAGTTGCAGAGTCAGGATGGGTGAGTGGACGTCACCCCGGGTGTAGTGGCGCAGTGGTTGCGCACGAAACGCGGGGTTCTGGATTCGATTCCCGGATCGAGTCGGGGTTGTCTTATGTGTGTACCTTCTTTGTCGGCTAAAAGTCACTATAGGAGATCTTCTTATCATTAAAAGTTTCGATAGCCTTTGGAGTTGAGAGGTCTAAAAGTCTATCCCCACCTGGAATGCCGAGGTCCCGGATTCGCTTCCTTTGTCAATAAATTTCGTAAACAAATTTTCCGTTATTTACTCTGGTCTGGGTGTCTGGGATCTGCCGCAGAGTAGACCGGTGTATATTATTTAACATGCGTAACTTTCTTAGCTTAGGGATATACAATGTGTATTTGTCTGCCAATTTTTGTTATTTTTAACACTTGTAACATTTATACAATTACTTGTTACACAGTATAAAAAATTTATAGTACAGTCCGTCTAACTTTGCAGTTTGTGTAATTGTAACAATTAAATATATTTATGAAAAAGTATTACCTGAATTTATAATATTTATGTATGAGGTGAACAAATTGGATTTTTTTTCAAATGCATATTTATTGAACTATGGCCTTACTTATAATTGTTTGTTAAATTTTAAGAAACTGCTCAGCAACTGATTAACGAAAATCTTACCCATAAACTCTTCTTAAGGATAAGAAGTGATGGTAAAATAACTCGTAAATAACTGTCAAAAATACCCAACATCGAGAGGTAGTTTAAGTGACTGCTAAGAGGCAAGATTGCAAGTTTTATTTGAAACAGCCATTGATTAGGGGCTTAAGAGTCTCTTATTTAAGAGATGGCTAATCCTTTCGTAACGAGATTATTATAAGTAAGGCCCCTAAAGTATTATATTAATGAAAGAAAATTTTGTTACATATGTTATTCTACATCTGTTCTGTTCTGTATAGTCCCTCCCTTAAGAAATAATATTCATTTGAATACTTCATATTAATGTCCTGAATTTTGTGTCAGTACCCAGTTTATAAAGAATCTAGATCAGAGATATATCATTTATTAATTTATATAAACACATAATCAACTTAGTGATAGAAAAAGCATTTATAGTTTTAGATTAGGAAACGTATTTATGACAAATTGTTATTTACAAAATAGAAAACCTACTAATAAAATATTTTTATTAATTTTGGAGATGTTTTATTCACATTTCTACCATATTCAAGTGGTTAGAACAGAAATTCTAAAATCTAATCAAATACCATATACCATATTCAATAGAAATACTAAAATCTATCTATCTATATAATAAATATGTAGGTCGACTTTTTGCATTGAATTAATAAACAGATAAAAATCAGGCTTGGCTACCTACAAATAATGGGGGAAGGATCGTGGAGGAAAGTGGAGAGCCTATCTGGGTCGACCGACCGTATGCCGACCACTTGGTAGTTCCACCGGACGCCGACCACTTGGTGGCCCCACTGTACGCCGGCCACCTGGTCGCCCTATTGTACGCCGACCACTTTGTCGCTCCACTGTACGCCGACCACTTTGTCGCCCCACTGTACGCCGACCACTTTGTCGCCCCACTGTACGCCGACCACTTTGTCGCCCCACTGTACGCCGACCACTTGGTCGCCCTACTGTACGCCGACCACTTGGTCGTCCCACCGGACGCCGACCACTTGGTCGCCCTACTGTACGCCGACCACTTGGTCGTCCCACCGGACGCCGACCACTTGGTCGCCCTAGATATCGTTGGAGTGACGTGGTTTAGGCTGATTTGCGTGAGCTTTAGGCCTCTAATTGGCAGAAAACAGCGCTGGACAGAAACGAGTAGCGCATTGTTGTTGCGGAGGCTAATACTCATTTTGGGTCGCTGAGACGCAGCAGTTCGATAAAAAAATCAGGGAGTCTATTTCGGACTGGCAGATTACAAAATTGTAACTTTTTGAGACCTAGGGTAGTTAAAATACTTTTTTGTTTCTTTTTTGCAACACAGTATAAACTAGACGTTCGGCGTTTAGGACGACAGAACTGGAGGACAGTGCTGTTCAATGACATTGAATGATCCATTCAACATTATATTCATATGGGTCACTGATTGTAATAATATAAGCCTATAAACCGCTGGATTCGGGCCTCCCAATTTTGGACAGTTTATCTCGGTGTGCAGGTTTCACCATAATGTTTTTCTTCACCGTCACACCTTGGTAATTGTAACAAATTGCAAATTAGGTCAAAAAACTGCCAAGAAGTGCTTGCGGCCAGAATTCGAATGCGCGTTATTTGAGCTTGACACGCGAGTGCAGTCAGTGGCGTAGCTAACGGAGGGCGGCCCGCACCGTGAACATCAGTTATAGTGCCACCTTTAAAAATTCGTAATTAAAAACTACTTGCGGTCTACAATGACTGATATCAGATTGAACAATCTTAACGATGGAACACGGAACAACACAAATTGTAAATTTCTATGACGTGATTTTGGAGTTTGCAAGTGTTAAAGCTAGAATGACGAAATTTAATTTTTTTATTGACTAAATTTCGTTCACCTATTATATAAAAAAATATTTGTATTTTAAAACGTAAATTATTATTACTTTTTATTTTAACATTTTTGATTGAGTTTACGGGTGTCATCTACCCCCGTATTCGCAGTAGCCGTGAAGCTACTATGGTTTGTTGATCACTTTGATTCAAACAAATTGAAACAGAAATGAATCGTCTACGCTTTACACAATATTGTATGACGAAGCATAAATTTAAAAATCCCATTCAATAATAAATGTAGATCAACACGTCAGATCGTATCGGGTTAAGCTTGGCGACACAAGGTCAGCGTCGACCTTCGACCGCGCCCGGGTCACATACTAACTCCAACAGGGCTCATGCGTGGTCTAATATGCTATTAGTCATTGTGATTTTATTGTTATGTATTTAAAACAAGTTCTATTAGATGAAGTAATAGCGGGTTCTTGCCTTTTTTAAAGCGTTTTAGGAAACTTCATTACAATTTGGGCCACCTGCATATTTGTAAACAAAGCACATTTATGACCCGTCGGTGTTTGAGCTAATAATATTGAATCGCTTTTTATGACCGTCGTCTTTTGTTTACTTTGTGTTTAAAATTTGTGATTGGACAAATAGCCCATTGTGTATTGTAATCGTTATGGTAGTCATTAGCCAGGTGTGATTCTTAGAAATTCAGTCTACAGGCATATTGTATTTGTACAGTATAAAGCAATGCCACAAGCGAGACAAGACGTGTGTACATTCGATAAGCTATTTAGTGACGGACTTTGCGCGTGTTATTGAATCGTGAATTACGTTTGTACTGGTTGTGTTCAGTTATATTTGTACCTGTATTATCGGTGTTTGTACAGTTCTAATCAATTCAATAGTAATTCTAACGGAAAGTTAATTCGAGTCCAGCAACTCGTAACAATAATATTAATTTACATTTTTTAATATTTTTATTGCGACGCTCAAAAACAGGCAGACTGCTCACCTTAATACAAGCGGACACAAGTGCATATAGAAGTTTGCAACACCATGAGCGAAGCCAACGCGTTGGAATGGTTTAGAGGGAATGGAATAGGGGGTTTGAATGGGGATCCCGTAGACTTCTCCCCTCTGTTGGTGAAGAGTGTACCCTTCCCCGGGGGCGGGGGTCCCCTAAGTGAGAGCCAAGCCTATGGCTATGGTTTAGTTCCTGTGGCGTCTCATAAGAGCGCATAGGAGAGGGGCGCAGGTTAGGTTTAGTGGGTAATCTGACGGTCGACCATCTCTAGTCTCTTCTCATTCGGTGTAAAGCCTTCCTCCCTGACCCGATGATAGCGTCCCAGGAAGAAACATTCCCCCTGCGCCATCAAACAAGGGATTTGAACGGAATACTCGCTCATCATACGAAACAATGTTTTGCGGCACAATAGTAGATAATAAGAATCCAATCATAGAGAGGCGTTTGTATTTTAAGATGGATGTATTTAATTACGGCGGTAAGTTTTTATTTCATTCTTGCTACCCACTTTGCTTTAGGAAAAAGTTGAAAGTGGTCATTGTGATATTGATTTAAATTTGAAAAGAAAAAAAATATATTTAAATATGGCTTTGCATGATTTTTTTATCTAACCAGCGTCAAGTCATCATCAATTCCGGTTGTGTTCGAAGCGCGTACTTTGGGATCATGGTCTACTTTTTGTTCTCCACTTCGAGCGATTTTCAGCCTCCCTTGTTGGAAGAGCATTGTGTGTGAAATAATAAAATATTGGTCAAAGTCAAGACTGGTTTTTTTATAACGTCCCGTTATGTAAAACTAATTACTAACAAATTCAAAATTTCGAAAAAATACGATTTCTTATATAAATAAATGGCGACAATTTTGGAAGTATAAACAATTTACTTTGGACGTTTTTATATTTATCAAAAAGATTATTTATTATATTTTTTAATATATATGTTTTATTTATTTATGAAAATGCAATGAAGCTATTTTCGTAAAAATGTTAGTTACCTATTTAATTTTACCATAACTAGGACGACGACATCGAAACAAGATAAAGAAACGCATATAGGGGCTTTTTCAGAGTAACATCCTTTTTTTATTGTTTTTACTTTTATTGCTTTTAAAATCTTTTAATTGGAACCACAGCCATTTGAATTCAGCATAACGAACCCTAAATTTCTCCCAGATAAGATCTAACATCATATTTAATCTGTAACATTTAAGGCGCTGCCCACATTACCAGCACGTGTATAAGACCCAGTCACACTGCATGCGCATGTCGAATTGACAAATGGACGCGCCGAAAATGGCGAAATATTATCAGATAGAACGACCTTGTATTGCCGTGACTCGCTCGTTATAAGACAGCTAGGATAAAACCCACACTTGCGATCATACTGATGTGGGTTCGTGCTTTCAATGTTTAAATCTGGAGAGATTTAGACTGTATTTGGAAGTTAAAGTAGGAATTAGGATACATTGATTACTTGTTTTCGCTTATACAAGCAGTAATGTCGCTTCTGGCTTCGAGCGCCTCTTTATTTTTGGAGAACTGATGGCATGCCCATTTCAATTCTGATTGGTGGGTTTTGCATATCGGGTGATATGCACTTTTACCTACCTATATAGATTCCTTCACCATTAACACGTGGCGAATCTAAAAATAAAAGCATGAAAGGAATATCTTCCTTAATATAGTGACGAGTTCCCGTCTGTCCAATCTATTCATGTTCTTCGAATAAGCAGACGACATAATCCCTTCCATAGTCCCAGATTCCTTGCTACTTTAGTAGTTCATCCCAATACAAATATAACAACCCATAAATGTCTACTAGGCTCGGGCCTCCCACTATAGGGGAACAGACAGAATACCCGGCACGCTTGTCTAAGGCGGCTTGGCAGATTTGACACATCGGTTATCGTAATGCGCAGGTTGCATCACAATGTTTTCCTTCACCGTAGTTAAAACGTGGTAATTGTAACAATATGCATATTGGGTCAGAAAATTGCCAAAGTAAGTCGCGCATGCGTTCCAGTCAGGATTGCTAGCCATTACGCTACCACGACCGACGGTAGTTCATCCCAATAGCTTAATCCCTATTGTTCTCTTTTCCCATAATAGTAATAAACTGACCGAGTTCTGTTTTGGGTGCGTTTCCACGGGGTAATATAGCGATACGGATCACGACACATATATTAAATTGTTAAGATGACAAAAGTGCGCAAGATTTTCGATATTTCCAAAGCATTTTATCACAGTTCTCTCGCGTATTTTTAACCGACTTCGAAAAAAGGAGGAGGTTCTCAATTCGTCGGGATCTTTTTTTGTTGTTGCTTTTTTTATGTATGTTCGCCGATTACTCCGTCATTTATGATCCGATTTACTTGATTCTTTCGTTTATACGCGATTATATTAGATCTTAGGATTTACTTATTATTAAATACTAATACTATTTGTATATTTATTTGTTAAATTAGTTTCAGTATTTATGTATCCATTACTTTTTTCCTGCACCACCTTCATCGCCTGATTCAAATTTGTTTTTGATTTAGGTTGCTTGAAAGAGATCGCTTTGAGCGATAAGGCCGCCTATTTTATCGTCTAGAAATTATTGTAAATATGATCTGTTTTTTAACCGACTTCGAAAAAAGGAGGTTCTCAATTCGTCGGGATCTTTTTTTTTTTTTTTTTTTTGCTTTTTTTTATGTATGTTCGCCGATAACTCCGTGATTTATGATCCGATTTACGTGATTCTTTTTTTATTCGCCGCGGAATAGCTTCCAATTGATCCCCTAAAAATTTGACATAGTTTGGCCCAGTAGTTTTCATTTTACGAACATTTTTTTGTTCCCGGTTCTTGGGACCTATATTTTTTAAGAAGCGCGGCACCATTCGTAGGTCCACCCATACATAGCTGGACACTAAAAAGTAACAAATAAAAAATAAAAACTTTGTTTAAAAAAACCGACTTCAAACACTAAAAAACTAAAATGTATAAAATAACTTATTTCTAAAGCTATTATTATTAATATATATTATCTAAAACATCTTGAAGTCGGTGCAAAGTAAAACATAAAAATTACTATACTTTGAAAATTACTAAGCACCGACTAAGATGTTTTAGATAATATATATTAATAATAATAGCTTTAGAAATAAGTTATTTTATACATTTTAGTTTTTTAGTTTTTGAAGTCGGTTTTTTTATTAGTATATAAAATTTGTTTTAATCTTTCAGCCTTTACAAATATTCGACTAGTAACCGTGATGAAGGAAGGAGATAAAATAAACCGTTTCACCGCCAAAGATAAGATTACTAAATCCATATGCAAATAAGATTATAATGATTCACTAAAATAAACGGCGTCACTGTAATAAACATTAAATTTTAATACAATACCTATTATATCCTCCATCAGATCCTTGGGTATGAAACAATTATCATGAATGACGGAGGGATAAGACATTACCTTTTTAAAAATAATAAATAGGTTTGCGTTTGACCACGATCACGTCCAATGCCAGACGAAGATCGAGCACGCTCACCTAGATACTACCTATTCACACGAGACTTGAAGATACTCGGATTGTACTTGCGGGAAACACGGACTCTGGTAGTGCGGGCGCGATGCGATGGCCGGGAGAAGGCAAAGGGACGTGAAAGAAGAAGCAAGGGAAGAGTGACGCAGTGTGGCGGTGGACTAATGATGGTAATGACTTACCTCGCGACCTGTCCACCGCCACACTGCACTCGTCCCCCGCGGTTTCACACACTCACTAGGATATGGTTTATGAACATTAAATTCAGCAACAACAGTCTATTTTTATCTACATTATTGTGATCGTTATATGTATTGCTATGACAGCAATGACACTAGCTCAAATCAATGTCTCTTGTTTTGCGCATTCTTCATTTAAAAGTTTATTCTTTTCTTGATGGCGAGGATGGGGAGGAAGAAGTTATAAGGAGGTGTTCCTCGGCGCAACCACGTAGTCATTCCACAACTCTGCCGTACGTAAAAGGAACGCGGAGACGTAACTTTACCTTATAAATTTTTTTGACAGGAAACAAAAAGGTTTTGGGGAAGATATCCCTAATCTTGTGGCCCCGTCCACAGGACCTTTAAAATGAATAAAGGTTCCAGCTATTGACACGACTGGTCTAGATATATAAGTAAACATAAACATAGATACGATCTCTCTGCAGAAATAAGCATCTATCTAACAGTACAGTACATTAAAAAAACCGACTTCAAAAACGAAAAAACTAAAATGTATAAAATAACTTATTTCTTAAGCTATTATTATTAATATATATTATCTAAAACATCTTAAAGTCGGTGCTTAGTAATTTTCAAAATATAGTAATTTTTATGTTTTACTTTGCACCGACTTCAAGATGTTTTAGATAATATATATTAATAATAATAGCTTAAGAAATAAGTTATTTTATACATTTTAGTTTTTTCGTTTTTGAAGTCGGTTTTTTTAAACGAAGTTTTTAAATTTTATTTGTTACTTTTTAGTGTCTAGCTATATATGGGTGGACTTTCGAATGGTGCCGCGCTTCTTAAAAAATATAGGTCCCAAGAACCGGGAACAATTTTTTTTTCGTAAAATGAAAACTACTGGGCCAAACTATGTCAAATTTTTAGGGGACCACATGGCAGCTATTCCGCGTCGAACAAAAAAAGAATCACGTAAATCGAATCATAAATCTCAGAGTAATCGGTGTACATATGGTGTAAGTTGTGGTGTGGGTGTAAAGTTGAAATTGTTTTCTGTATTTTAGTCTATTTAATGTTTGTAAATCTTGGCTATTATCTAAAACAATACAGATTTTTTTTGAAAAAAAAATGATAAGTCAAAATCTAAGATTATAAATATGGAAAACTTATTACAATAAAAATAATTTATTACATCAATACCTATAGATTAAAAAAATATACCTATAGCTATGTTTAGGGTAACGGATTAGCGTTGCCATAAAACGTGGGAACGTGGCCAGCATTTTGGGAACGCTCCCCACCTATAGCGAACTGGACTACATCTTTTACTTGTTAATATGTTTATAATATAATAATAATAAATATAATTCTGTATTTAATTTTTAAGATGGTTTAGTTATAATTTAGTTTTATTTTTTAAAGTTAGATTTAGTAATACAAATTCCTGAGTCAGATAAATAATAAATAAAATTGTTTAAATTATAGCTTTCATTTAATACTATAAACATTATTATTATAAATCTACAGTTTTGTTTATGGTTCGAAAAAATCGGCAATTATCGATTTTGAATTTGTTGCATATATAATTTTGCCATGACGGGAACGATATGTGGTCATATATTGATTGCACTCTAACGCATTTTTAAATATCTCTTACAAATTACTTCTCAAGGTCCATCCGCCTACATCCTACTTTGAAACAGACCTACGCCGCGCCGTGAGAAAAGTATTGTAATGCGTTATTTATGAATGTAAGTATTTCCAGAGCACTTTGGTACTTACATCTTTGTTTCATAATAGCATTAAAAACATCGTGTAGTTGTGCTAATGTACTACTAAGACGAGTCCTAAGAAAGTTACTATCAGCAACAGGGCCTTCTTAACCACATTTAGAGCCCGGGGCGCACAAATCATCCTGCACCCCCTGCCGACAATAATAAATAGTAGAAATTTTGACACTTATTTTAAATAGATCTTCCCCGTCAATATCGGATTTATTACCTGTTTACGGTTCTAATCCCTGTTTACGGTTCTTATAGAATACTTCAAACTTACTTTAACTCAATATGAATAAGACTGATTGTATCTTTTGTAATGTCTGTCTACTGCCCCTTCACTGTCTATTTTTGTAAAAAAATACTTTATACTTGTTGTGTCCGGTATAATTAGGTAATTTTCATAACAAGCACATTAAGCATAATGGTGTATGAAAAGGTGACCAATCTGCGTTTCCTAGGTTTTTGCGCCCGGGTGCCACGCACCCCTTGCACCCCGAGTAAAGACGGCCCTGATCAGCAAAATGACAATAATTTCTATTTGTAGGCGACCGGACAGTATACCCGCCACGCTTGGCCAAAGCGGGTTGGCGGGTTTGCCACATCGGTTATCTCGATGTGCAGGTGTTCATCGCAATGATTTCCTTCGCCGTAGTAATTTTCACAAGATGCACATTAGGCCAGAAAACTGCCTAAGTAGTGGATGCTTTCGGACAGGAGTAGAACTCGAATCCTTTGAGTTTCATATATGAGTGCGCACCCACTAAGAAAAGCTCCTAAACCCTATATAAGTAGATGGCGCCTTTGTCATCACTTGTCTCCCGCTTTCTAACGTTTTATTACCTACTTGAAAGATATTTTTATGTTCCTACTCCATTTGGGATAGTGTTAGTGATTGTGGCCAATAGCGTCTTGTTTATTGCGTTAAAAATAACGTCATTAACAATTAATAGCTATGTCGTCGAATCACAAATAACGCATTAAACCCATCGCTACATCTCCATGTAACGGTCATTAACACTAACATTATCCAAGATGTAGTACATGCAATAGATTAACGGTCTTATTCATATTAATCGTTAAAAAAATTCTCTAAGTTTCTTTTGAAATTATAATCCATTTAAAACTGTTAACAAGATTTTAATTTAAATAAGGCATATTGTAGGCATGAAAGACTGAATTACATTCAATATCAGAATAAGGCTGGTCGTCAATATTACCAATAATCTGGGCATTTACAGAAATAAACAACTTTACTTTATCTACAAGGTGCACTTGTTATTAACCGATAATCTAGTTATTAATGATGAATGTGAAATGTTAATTAAATTATTAATTTAACTGACATATGTATGCGTATGGTTTTGAAACAGTCCGCCACTTTAAATTGACGCCTTACGTAGTTTAATTGGTTCGCGTGATTGATTCATCGATCTTGATTTGTTATCATGTTTTGATTAACTAAATCAGGTTTTTTTAAAATTATAGGTATTAACTTTAGCTTCGAAAAGCTTCGTTTCAAATCTCACGGACATTCTTCAGTTTTCTTACCTTTTTTTATTGCGATAGCACAGCAGACAAAATCCGTGGCAGCGTCATGGCTAGCGCATGTGTTCAATTTTCAGTTTCACTACACTACACAGTTTTCTGACCTAATGTGTATATTGTTTCAATTACCACGTGCTAACAACGGTGAAGGAAAACATCGTGATCGCCTGCACATCGAGGTAACCGATGTGTCAAAGCCGCATTAGACAAGCGTGGTGGGTATATTGTCCGTTCCCCTATAGTAGGAGGCCCTAGCCCAGCAGAGATAAATTTATAGACTGTTATTATATAACAGTAGACATGCAGATGGCCCACCGGATGGAAAGCGGTTACCGTCGCTAATGGATATTGCAAAGAAAAAGCAATTTTATTACACCTTTTTTGAAAAACCTCATATCGTAGGGCCGTGAGAATACCTCAGCTGGGAGCTCATTCCACTTGCCCAGTGTGCGAAAGAGAAATGCTCTAAACCTTTGCGTACATGAGCGAAGTGGCTCGAGGAAATGGGGGTGAACGTCCAGCCGATGGCGAGCGGTGCGGTTTCTAGAAGGATTGTTTTATTACAACACTAAAGTTGTTTCCTTTTCTCTCTGTGGCATTATCATCATTTGGGCACGTAAGTTCCGGTTGCGTTCAGGGCATCTGCTTCGGAGTCCTAGGTCGTACGTCCCGTTTCTGTCTAGAACCTGTGTTTCTGTCTTTGTTTGGCAGCGGTGTAGACAAACAAAAGTACAGGGCTAATTAAAATTGATAGATCTGACCTTTTAGCTTTACCGAAATTTGGGGGTTACAAATTACACCAGTCGCTTTACACAACTTGGCTCTAGTGGCTAAGACATAATGACATCTGTAAATGCGTATTTATATAATAAGTAGTATTTATGACATCTCTTTATCAGTACTGAAAATGATTCACAGAAAGCTGTCTTAGACTTTATCTTGGAGAATGCAGAATCAGGAATCTATGTAATTCAAAAATTCTGTCCCTTTCTGTCTTATGTAGTTTCTTGCCAATTATCGTACTAAAGCTTATGCAAGCTTTCACTCTATCTTTCCAGGTATGTCTTGGATTAACTACCAAATGCTCAAATACTAGTAATCCCAATAAGCTTTTAAGCGTCATTTTTTACCCGTCCGCTCTATGTAAACAAGTCAGCTGGCGATAAGTTTCTAATTATCTATTTTCTGCAATGGACGATTCAGTCACGATCATATGAATCATTATAATAATACAGTTTATATTGTTTAAGGCACTTAATATCTTTGACATAGTCAAAACAATAGCACCAGACGGCCTTCGAAGTAATTTGTTGTCCTAATTACTTTCATTTGCGTCCATGATCATCCTAATATAAATTACGAACAGTTTTATAAATATAAATTAGATATTAAAAATATGGCGATAAAATATGGAATCAAAGAAATTTTACTAGATTAACTGACTTCTTAACTAATTTAAATATGAACCAGGCTTAACTTAAGAAGTGAATTTAACTACAAAAATGGCTAGTTGTTGGAATTGCCAACAAAAAGTTTTTAACATTTGCTTAATGCCGGCCACAAAATGTATTTTTTTAGAACAGACTGATGTTCTTTTGTTTTTTATACGTCGATTTTTTCTTCTAATATTATAAATCGTCATATTCCGCACGTTTTTTATAACATGAGTTCAGCAGATAATACAGAATACATTAATATAATAGGAGACCAGACAGGCAGACGGCCCACCTGATGGAAAGCGGTTACCATCGCCTATGGATATTTGTAACATCAAAGTGCTACCAATCGTTATTTGTTAATTTGTAAGGGCTTAACTTGTCAGTTTCACATTTTTACTCGCTTATTAACTAATGCAAAAGCAAATGTATATCGGGCATAAGAAAAATGGCGGTATCATACTGTTACAACTTAGCCCCCGACAAAGACAAATTCCACGTACAGATCTGTAAAAGCACATTTTATTACCTGTCGGAATTCGAATTAATTGTAATCCTTTTTTGATCGTCTTCTTTTGTTCACTTATTTATTGGCATACGTTTCTAGTTATTGTGGAGAACAGCCTACTGTCCTATTGCGCTCGCTGAGGAGCATCATTAGCTAGGTGTTGCGGATTACAAGTACAAGATAATTCTAGGAGATTGGGTCGACGTTGCCGGGCAGGCATTTGCATTTGTGAAGTATAAAACGACGGCCTGATTGAGAGAGGGGTCAGTTGAGCTACAACTACGATACAGGCGTGACGTGTGTACATTCGGGAATCAAATAGTGAAGGACTTTGCGCTTTTTAATGAATTACGACCTTCTGCATTACGTTTGGGATTTGTTGTATTCGGTTATATTTGGACTTGTGTTATACGTGTTTGTATAGTTCTAATAAACTCTGTAATAATTCTAACGGCATTTTAATTCGAGTCCCGCTTACTCGTAACAATACATTGACAGAGACATGACGATTACATAAGAGTTTCGTTTTTGTCAGAATGTCTACGCCTACGGAATACTAATAAAATAGAATATTTCGTTAAATTTCATTGTTTGTCTCCCAAGCAAAACTAGTCGTACTTCGTCTACACAGCTGTTGATTTTTGCACAATCCGTCCCACTTTAGATAACATCATACAGCACTTTATATATGCTACATATTCAAATGTCATGCAGTAGACAGAGACATTGTAATCATACACCATGTTTAGGGTTCTGTAGTCTCTGCAAATAGAGAACCTTTGTCAAATCATCATGTTCTTCACACTTCATCCTATTATGATAATTATTTTAGAGTGCAGGTTGTCAGTCAAACTTTGGAATATGCTGCCTCTTACTGTCAGAGAGGCCAAATCCTTACCAACATTTAGTTTACTCAGAAAACACTAGGTATTTGTCAACAAATAAGTAGCTATGTCTGATTCACACAATATAATCCTAATACATTTATTATAAAAACTTATGTATTTTAAAATATATTATTGTATATGTTTGTGTATATATATTATATATATATATATATATATATATATATATATATATACATGGCTATGTATATATGTATGTATTTGTTTATTTAATTCTTAAATTAGTTTAGTTATTTATGTACCTATTGCCTTTTTGCCGCCACCACCGACATCGCCTGATTCAAATTTCTTTATTTATTTTATTTTTATTTAACAAAAATTGTCTTGTAGGTCTGAATATGGTAAAATTCTCGTCGGTATAGTTCTTTATCAGAAAATCTCGTTGTAATTTTATTATGATGTTTGGTCCACGAATGATAATTTATATAATGGAAATGAAGTTGGGACACTTTTATTCACCGAAAATAGGATCGTTACAGCGTGGTACGGGTCATATTAGCAAAGCCATATAGAGCTCAGTGTAGATAGTTAATAAATTGTTTTCGTAAGTAACATATTTATCACATACTAGTATGGCGATATAACGTTGCTCGCACGCCAAGTAGTAACAATGAAATACTTTCGGTGAGGACGCCCGGTTGTGCCACGCTAGTTCTCATAAGGAACCTTCAAATGTTAAGACCGACAAGTGACTAAGCGCAATGTTTTATTGATCTGCTATTTGTTGTGTTAAATCAGCTTTAAGGACTGACTTTTAAATAATACAATATCCGTTTTCCTTCTTTTGTTTTACCTGTTTCACTGAATACAAATTAAATTAAACATTATTACCTATGCGAACAAGTACTTACCTATTTAGATAGACAGATAATAATTCATTATACACCAATACAAAAATGAACTTAAGACTAAAATGATAGCTAATTACTAGCTGACCCGGCAAACTTCGTACCGCCTCAGAATCATTTCTAAGGGAAAGCGAAATTGTTGTTTTTACTATTTTTTTCATATTTACTCACTTTTAAAACCTGCCCCGGACTTCCACAAATAATTTAAAACCAAAATTAGTCAAATCAGTCCAGCCGTTCTTGAGTTTTAGCGAGACAAACGAATAGCAACTCTATATATAGAAGATTTACAAAGGGCGGCCTTATCGCTAACAAGCGATCTCTTCCAGGCAACGTGAGAAAAAATCTGAGATAACTTTCATAAAATTATATGATTATATTATGATGAGTATTATGAGCTTCCCAATTTATGACGTCAGAAGTAAATAAGAAAAAAAAGTAGAACAACCCAGTAATTGTTGTTTGAGAAGTAAATAAAATTATTTTTATCATGTTATTTGAAAGACTGATTAAAATTTTTGTGACATGTGTTTGCTCCTATATTGTAACCTAATTTCAATTAATACGGTGAATATAACCTATTTACATTCGTTCATCTTAACGTTAAGATATTCTTTAAAAAATAAAAATATTCTAATAATAATACCCACTGTTATAATAAGTATTCAACCATCTTACCTTTTTCAATAAGAAATATGAGAAATATCGTCCTCATAGTGTTTCACATCTCAATTTTCATGTTGACCATGAAACATGCAAAAAAACTTGCTCCATAATACTTAAGTATATTTAGCACACAGCATCAGATCCCCTTCACTGCCTGGACATCCTGTTTATTCAGCTATGATTCAGACATAAACAAAGGCTTTCGAGGAATAAGGAATATCGTAACAAGTTGGAACGGTTGGCTTTATATTCAGAGATTGGTGTTTGCATACTAATGTTTATGAGCAATAGATAATAATTAGTAACATGTTTTCATTCTTATGTAATGAGTTAGTTTAACAACTAAGTAACATTTTCTCTGTGTCATATGCATACCGTTTAGAAATCGCTATGTATGGCAATCGCTTACGACAAAATGTAACACTGACAATTATTTTTTTCTAGTCTTTAATTAAATAGCGTTTAGAATTATTAAAGTCTTTGGCATTAGAAATATGACAAGTAATCAAAATTATATGAAACTTTGTTTTTTTTTATTGCATGAGTTCAGCAGACACGCCGACGGCCCACTTAATGGAAAGCGGTTACCATCGCCTACGGATATTTGCAACACCAAAGATGCTACGAATGCGCTGCTGCTCTCTTAAGGGAGGCTGGAGCCTGGTCACTAATACCGGTACACAACTCAAGGTTGTTATGGCGGCTTACTCTGGACCAGGGGTGGTAGGCATGCAGTCGGGCAAGTGCCGTACCACCTGGCTGTGGGTGTGGGTTGTTTTTTCGCCTCTTACAACAGTCCGCCTGGCCGCAGAAAATTATATTGTTTGTCCGTTCCCGCACGTATAAAATACTGTATACGGATACTATGTATAACGGCTACCAGTATACCTAAACACGTGTCAATTTCACTAAGTCATTCTGCAGTAGTGATCGCTTTAGACCCCTAAATCCCTAAGTGGTGGTAGCGCAATGGCTAGCGCACGCGTCCTGAACTCAGAGGGCGCGAGTTCGATCCCGGCCGGAACACTTGCTCCACTTGTTAAGTTTCTGATCTAATTTGCATATTATTATGATTACCACGTGCTAGCAAAGGTGAAGGAAAACATAGTGATGCAATCTGCACATCGAGGTAACCGATGTGTCAAACCTGCCAAGCCGCCATCAACAAGCGTGGCGGGTATACTGTCCGTTCTCCTTATAATGGGAGGCCCAAGCCCGGCAGTGGGACATTTATGGGCTAATATTATTAAGCCCCTTCCTCGAATAATGTTTAAAATATGTATCAAATAATAAAATATCATGGGAAGAACAACTTATAAGAACATTTAATTATGAAGTATTTAGAAGTATTTAGTCTAAACAAATTTCTGTTTAATTTCTTATTTAAACAGAATATCAATGATAAATCAATACCACCAGCGAAACCTAGGGAACAAAATGAAACTAACCACAAAGATAATATAAGTACCGGGAATTGTCATTCCTGGTTATTATTCATGATTTTAACATTGAGGTTATGTGTACTTCGTAAAATACGTTAATCCTGATTTCTTAGTTAGCGGGTCGTCCTCTATGGCAATGTCTCTTGTATTATTTCTATAATAGACTAATTAAATAAAAACATTGACATTTTATGAGATCATTTTGGATGGATAATAAACGCCTTTGACTGTAACCTCGCCCGAGGCTGTTACGATTAAACCTACCTATGATTTTGTAAGATATTCTTAAAACATTACTCAAATGAATGGGCATCATTACACGATCAATCCTGGTCATTCCTGGTTCAGTGAATGAAGTGTACTTGACGAAGGTGCTAAAGTTTTTGCTAAAAGTTCAACGTATCGTATCTACCACTTGAGTCACATTAATCTATTTTATACCTAATTTAGTTGGTCTGCGAGAGATCGCTTCTTAGCGATAAGACCGCCCATTTTTGATATTTATAATGTGTTTAGGTTATAAGTACAAATTCAAATTAAAAAGTCTTCACTCAAAATACGTTCTACTGGAGAACACTTTTTGATATATAAGTCAAAATTTAAATCTACTTCATATTATTCTACGTACGCCGCTTCGCAACGTGATATCACGATTTATAGAAGAAGAAGCGACAAAAAACTTCAAAAACACGGCGATTAAAAATTCATCATAGTTATTATTTATTTCAAGCTCTTAAAAAAAACATACAGAAGTTGTTATACAATAACTTTTCACAAAGAATTATTGTTTATGTTCTCTTTAATGGTGAGCCATATCCATCTTCCGACACACTTTGAATTAATGCGCTTTCCATTTCTAGAATTTCCTTTTATCTTAATCCCTGCGAAACAACATTCGCGTTGCCATAACGACGTTTGTAAGTAAATTGCAACGGCGCTAGAGTGGCACAACAAAATCAAAGTTATCTTGTTAGCCATCTTTTCGCTATTTTCATCTATCCCACGGAAATTACGTCATTAATCGGGATAAGAAATATCCTAACTTACGCCCTGTGATATAAGTAAGCGCCGTTTCGAATTTAATTTAAATCCGTTCAGTAGTTTTCACGTGATGCTCGAACAGACAGACAGATAGACAAAAATTCTAAAAATTGCATTTTCGATATTTCCTGATCTGAATGATCCCACCTGATTTTTTCACATTTTTAAACGCATTGTACAAACTCGAACCATTTAAAGATTTATTATAGTATAGATATAGATAGATAAAAGAAGTGTTTTTATTGCTTTAGTGTCAGATTTTTCCTTAAAATAAATTAATTGGATCGCTTTAATTATTAAATTACTGATCGATAGCATTAGGCCGATCATTTCATTATTATTATTATTTCATAGATAAAATGTTTAGACTTTTAATTTCCTTCCTGAATGAACTCTGTCAAGCTAAAGTGATTATTTACGACTGTTGCTATATTGATGTTGTAAGGTTTCTAAATCAAACCTATCAACGTGAAGTAATTAGTCCACTTTATTGCCGCTGTGCTATAAAAGACGACAGCGAATTTACGTAATATATTAACTTATAGGTTGCACTTAATAATGACATATCAAGAGTAATAAGAACTGGTCTCTTTGTTAGAAATATTATGTATTAGGCAACAAGATAGATTAAGTGCAATATTTACTAACAAGGAAAGGAGCTTTTGTCGCTCTTGTTTTGTAATAATAAGACTTTAGAAGCATTTCTTGAAATTCAACTTTATGCTTAATGCACTCGAATCTAACTTAAATGACGTGGGTTCGAATCATAGCCGAGAAACATGCACCACTTTGGCAGTTTTGTTGACGTACTTAAAGTGGCGTGACCACGTAATGACAGTAACGAGAATATTTGTGATGAAACCTGCATATAGAAGACTGGCAGATGTCTATTTTCTCTAAATATAACAAGGTCTAAAGCTAGCTCCGTCCGGGCTGGAGGTGAATGCGCGAGTAGCCCGGACAAAGGACGCTCGAAGATCGGACAGAGAGATACGTAAGGTGCTAGTGCCACCCTAATTTGGCGACTCCCACACATGGGCCCTGACCTTTTCCTCTCGCGCGGCCTAAGGTTCTCAAAAGTATACCCCTGTATAAAAAAGGGTAGCAGTGGGAGTTTTGTGGGTTGATATTATTAATTTGAGCTCATCCTCGTGACGTGAATGCGAACCCAGGCCGGAGAGCCTACTCCCGTTGCATAGTTTTTCTACTCTAATACATATATATCTACTTACTGAAGTTGCTGACGGGGAAAGCACCATAAAGATGCCTATCTACGTTACGGTATTTCCCCGTCAGCAACATCAGCAAGTAGCTGCAGGTGCAAGTGCAGTTAGTGATAAGTAAAACTCATTAATTACCGTATCGGAAATGCTGGAGTCACTGATCGAATTAGATTAGATAACACTTTATTGCTCACCAAAATAACAGACATAAAATTATTATTTCAGTTACACTATTTAGCAGAACAACATACATATCTTCCAGGCAAACAAACTTTAGGATATTCTTGGCTAATCTGGTGATGTAGGTGGTGCATACATTCAGATTTTTTAATTCTTACAATTAATATTTAAGAATAAATACACACATAATTATTATTATTATATTTTTATCCTTTTAATCCGTGCAGGAACGGAGAAAGAATACAATTTCCTGCGGCCGGGCGGCCTGACGCAAGAGGCGACAAAACAACCCAAAGTCAGGTGGTAGGGTATTTCCCCGACTGGATGGCTACCATACCTGGTCTAGAGTATGCCGCCATAACAACTTTGAGTTGTGTTCCGGCATTAGTGACTAGGTTTTAGTCTCCTTTAAGAGAGCAGCAGCGCATTTGTGTTGCAAATATCCAGAAGCGATGGTAACCGCTTTCAATCGAGTGGGCCGTCTGCCTGTCTATTGAATTCGTGCAATAAAAAAATAAATTAATCCATAAATATGTACTTTCGAAAAATACTTACTTTGACATTGACACAAAAATTATTACTTCTAACAATAATAGTACCTAACAAAAACCTAATTCCAATTAATCTTAGTCTAAATCTAATATAATAGGTACCAAGAAAAATCTTCCATACTCGCTATAGAGGCTTGTTTTTGTTGAACACCCGCCGACCTTCATTGCAATTACATGACCGTTGGCTGGCATGCCGTAATATTTATGACAGTGAGGAAGTGAGTGCTGACCCCAAAATAGTGGAGACAAGGCAAGTCAGGGCATGGACAAATTCGCAATAAGGCTAATTCGAAACTTTAAGGTCCCGAAGTGATTCATCGATACGCAATAAAATATAACCAGTTCAGATTGAAAGCTTTTGATGATAAAGCTGTGCCGATTGTATTTTTATATTGACCCGGAACAAAAAAGAAATGTCAAGTCATGAAAATGAGGGTGAACAATAAACGATCCGCTGATAGAGAGCAGTGTAGTTGTCAAAATGAGATTATGACACCAGATTAAATAATTTGTTATCCACTCTCCCGCCTTTCTCATCCAGCCCCAGCTGGCTTTTATCCTTAATTACACCTAATTTTTGAGTTATTACATTTATTTTTTTCAAGTTTCTCCATTTCTGGATGTTGGCCTTTTCCATCTTTTACCATTTAATTTTGTTTGCGCGGTTCTGGTCCATAATCTCCACGCGACTGACGCAATGTAATTGATTCATTGTACCATTTTATAATGTGCCTTTCTCGACCTCTTTTGTGGTCTTTGGAGTATCAGAAGAGAATTCTTAGACTTGATTTTCTTTTTTTATTGCATAATTTCAGTAGACAGGCAGACGCCCCACCTGAGGGAAAGCAGTTACCATTGCTTGTAGACATTTGTAACACCAAAGGTGCTGAAAATGTGCTGCTGCTCTCTAAAGGACTAGAACTTGCCCACTAACGCCGCAACACAACTCAAGGTAGTTATGGGGGCAGCCTCTAGATCAAGGGTGGTAGCCATCTAGGCTGGCAAATATCTTACCTTCCTCCTGGCTGTGGGTGGTTTTGTCGCCTCTTAAGACAGGTCGTACGGCCGCAGGAAATTGTATTCTTTCTCCGTTCCTGCACGGTTGTGAAGAATTGTTTGATTAAAGGTTGAATAGGCTGTTAATTGCCCTTTGAAAATACATACACAGACGTCTATAGGCGACAGTGACCGCGTTCCATCGAGTGGGACGCCTGCATGTCTGCTGTACTTACTCCAGCTAGAAAAAACACTTCTCGTTATATAGACTGCACAATACGAAGAGAGACACAGTCTTTCCGAGGAATTAACAATTTTGTGACCATTTCGCGATAACAAATAGCCAAGAAAAAGAAGCATATCACAAACTAAACAAAATACTGTACAGGTGTGTTTATTTAGAATAAGTACAAACGATCAAAATATGAATAATAAAGCCTCAGGCGGTGTTTATTGAGAACAAAGTGAACTTGTCACCGCTTTATATGGCTGCGGCTTTAGGCGCCAAGCGAGTCACGCGAGCAGTCTCGAAACTATTATTGCTCCACATTCGAAGGTGTTAAAGTCATTACACATTTGTCTAATTAAAGCGAAAAGTGCAATTAAACCTGAACTTAAGCGTGCATTACTGATCTACATGTCACAGTTTTTAAAATTTGGGTCGCAACGTTTTCGAAAGTAGTCCATCGAGATTCCGCAGCTGAAATAACTAAAGGTCTTTATGCATTGAGTGCACTTTGTCGTAATAGCTTACATGAGAGTCGTCACGTGGTCCAAAGGGTGTATTGTGTTCCTACACTCGCGTCCTAGAGTTACAGTGGGGACAAATGCTCCTTTTATGTAGGCGGGAGTCTTTAAGCCAACGCTGTTAGGCCCATCGGATGTATCTCTGGTCTGAGAAACCTTTTTTTGTTAAAGCTGGGGGAATTTTTTGCGCATAATCGCGGGTTCCAAAAAGATCACCGTGGGATATGTGTGACTTCTGGTAATTAAAGAAGTTGTAAGCACCAACCGTTAGACTACCCATAGAACCTTGCAGAGCCCCTCGTAGTCGTACCCCAGCACCGTAATGAGGCGTTACGGATTCGTACTCATATGTATGATCTGCCGTAACGCCTCGAAGCAAGCCGACAAAGAGGGATTTCCCTGGGACCAGGACACTGCGTCACGACATACACCGATGACAATGTAGAACAAATGGGTCTAGTTGGTCTGAGCATGCCATCGGGAGTCGAAATGCTATCACCCCGAGCGGTGGGATGTCCATGACAGATTGCATCTCGAAAAAATATTAGGTACATAAGCTACATCATTGATAAATAATTTCTCAGTACCTTGAAGAATAAATGGTGTAGTGGGGGAGAATTTTTTTTAGGTATTGTTTTATTGAAACTTGACAGGTTAATTCAATATCGATTCTCAATTAGAAGTACTTGAATTAGGGGAATCCCTAAATGTCTGCGTTACTCATAATCAATTAGACATTCGTGGAAAGCACTAAAATACACGTTGATAACATAAAAGATTTTACCAAACTGAAATTATTAGACTTTATTTTACCGGTTTTGTTTTATGCCCAGTCCTTGAAAGTCGTCATCGTGACAACTTATAACCATTTTCTATATCTTACTATTCATTCACTAGGCTTACTGTCGATTTGTAGAAAATTGGAATTATTTGTATGGAGCTTATGTCAAATTAATAACATATAGTGTTACGGTTTTTTAATATAATATAGCGAACCTAATTAAGTTATTAAAATTTTCGCTTCTAAAAACCATTATTTTTGACTTGTTACACATTTTTTCTAAGAAGTGACATATAAAAAAAAGTTATAACATTAGATCATAAATTTAAATTTTGAAAAAAAACACTTTCCAAAAAGTTCTAACATATAGGAACCGGCTATAAGTGCATGTCACTAGTACCACTATTGTTTTCGTCGTTTGTCCATATAAACCCAAAGAGAATATTCAATAGAAAATACCTTATATATCATTGACTAATCACAGTTTCCTATTCATAATAATTAAAAAACGAAAAATAATAATATACATAATGGTTAAATTTTACCAAAGGTTAAAAAAATATCAAAACTAAAATACACTATGTAGCAGATCGCTACCAACGGGGAGCGTTTAATTTATTAAATAGTTACTAATTAAATAGTTTGAAAGAAAGAAAGAATTATTTTATTTAGTACAAACAAACACTTTAAGTGACTTTAACAATACTGAGAAAAAATATGCATCAATTAAAGTCCTAAAATTAGACCCAGACTCAGCGTAATGCTAGCCGCTAAGACCAGCGCTGTTCTTCCACCTGGGACCAGCAGGTGGAGTCCCGGAGGACAATACAACACAAATAATATATCAAATCGGTTCAGTTTAATAATTATAACATAATAATAATACGCTCGCAGGGGGGCTTTGTGACGAAGCCTTAGGTGAGTAGCGACACCTCGTACCCGACTCCGGGGGCCAAGGCAAGGCTCCCGCCCCCACCTCCGTGCTGGCCTTAACCAGCCGGTACGGAGTGGAGATCGCTAGAGCTAAGACTCAAGCTCTAGGGGTGGAAGTGATAAATGGCATCACGTCAGAAGTAGCTTCGGTGAACCTGCAGCCCATCTCTCTACACCCCTTAGCCACTCACACCCATGCTGTCTTCTATAGTTATGGCATTTTTGGGGCCCACACAGGGAGTGAGTGACCGTCTGCCCAATTTTCCATGTTCCCTGAACATTGCGACGGGCCGACGCCATAGTCCCCATATTCCCAGACCCCTAGTACCACTAGCAGTTCACCCCAATAGCCCGGTACTGTTTGTCCTCACTTCCCACAATAGTCCTACTCTGGCCGGGGCTAGTCCTTGGGTGCATTACTATATGGTGTAGACAGGGATAATCGCCGATTAGTGTCACGCCACATTTCCATTAAATTTGTTAAGGGGCCTCTACGTGTTGGCCTTTTTTTTTTTTTTTTTTTTTGTTTGAGGCGAGGAAAAATGCTGACCGATTTACGCACTCTCAGGGCCGTCACTAGGAAACGGCGCGCATCCATCGGGGGCGATAACGCTAGCAATAGTATGCTTTGTTTGCGCTTCGTCCGCGATGGCTTGACACTGAGGAGTGTGGAAGACTCAGAGCGATGCCGCACGGGCGAGCAACCTCAATACCCACTAAAAAACCTCTCCTCCCGTCGACCCTGCGCTTTGTTGTGAAGGAAAGACTGAGATATAGAACATAGTTACGCAACAGTCGATCCAGCGCAATAAAGTGCCTGGAGTGTGCCCTGGGAGAACACACCCCACTTCGAAACGGGGGCTGAATCCCTTGCGTTGACGTGTTGGCCTTCCCATGACCCCACGCAAGCCCTCCAAATGTCCGGGCCATTATTATGACCCGTGGTTTTCAAAGACATACATTATAAACATATATACATAGATATATAAACATAGTGAGATACGTGAACAACAAAAACAAGTAAATAGAAATAATAAAAATAAATAAAAATTTATTTTAAAATAAAATTTAGTTTGGTATCACGCCAAAGGGGGGTCATCCCTAAATTGCGTCACACGTCGAGGGGGGAGGGAATCGTTGAAGTGTGACATTGTGTGACCAGGGTATTATATTGTTTGTAAGTTTCGTTATTATATTTTTTTTGTGTGATTTTAATCTAGTCTATAGTCTATTTCTAATGTTTAATTTTATTTTAATTTGTACACTCTAAATAAAATATTTATTAGAAAATAAACTAAATAAATTTAAATGGAACCAAAACTAATTACGGAACTGTTTTAATTTAATAATTTCTTGATATAAAATTGCAAAATATGTGATGTCACATGAGAAAGGAGTGTGACCAGCTGTGACAAAGAGGGGTAAAAAGAATGAAATTCGTGTGACGTCATTTATTATTCAATTAATTAATGGCCTCTTGTATCGTTTAAAAATAAGAGGGCACATAACAAAATTAATTATTAACTTTAAAAAGAAAAGATGACAAGAACAACTATGCAACTAAATAAATGTAACATTACCTACTTCATGAACGGACCCTAAGGCAAATGAATCAATAATACGGATAGTACGGTATAGGAACCTGCTATAAATAGGAAGTTGTAAAATAAGATAACAAGTTAAATAGACCAACCATTATTATTAAGAAATAATGATGATTAATCTATTTAACTTATGTCATTTTTTAATGCTCCATTTTTTTTAAACTGGTCCGCCTCGGTCGGTCATATTTAGCAGGCAGATAAATAACATCATTAAAAAATGACAGATTTTTCATTTGAGCCATTTATATTTTTATTATTGTGCTATAAAACATTACGTCGTAACTAAAGGGCATTTTTTTTATTAATTGCATCATGCCTATTAATTTTTGATACGACATATTTGTGTCATTTTTTTAAAAATTGGGTTTGTCATAAATGTAAAATATTATATTTGCCAGGTGGTAGGGCATTTGCCCGACTGGATGGCTACCACCCCTGGTCTAAAGTATGTCGCCATAACAACCTTGAGTTGTGTTCCGGCATTAGTGACCAGATTCCAGTCTTCCTAAGAGAGCAGCAGCGCATTTGTAGCACCTTTGGTGTTGCAAATGTCCATAGGCGATGGTAACCGCTTTCCATCAAGTGGACCGTCTGCCTGTCTGCTGAACTCCTGCAATAAAAACAGAAATAAGGATTTAGAAAATAGTAGAAATAACAGATATAATAATAAATAGATAGATTAAATAAATACATAGAAATAAATAGATTGTAAAAAGGAAGAACGTATAAAAAAAGTAGTGAGTAAGAAACCAGATAGGTTAAAAAGATATTGTTACAACCCACGTGCCGACAAAGAGAAATTCACACCTGCAGCGCTGTAGAAACACATTTTATTACCTTTCGGCATTTGGACTTCCTTTGTTTACTTTGTGTTTAAAATTTGTGATTAGAAAAACAGCCCATTGTGTATTGTAATCTTTTATGGTAGTCATTAGCCAGGTGTGATTCTAGGAAATTTGGTCCACGTGGTCGGGTAGACTTTGCATTTGTATAGTATAAAGCAATGCCCCAATTGAGAAATGTGGCAGTCAAGCGATAACCACGAGCGGAGCAAGACCTGTGTAGGTAATCTATTTAGGGACAGACTTGGCGCGTATTATTGAATCGTGCATTACGTTTGGACTGGTTGTGTTCAGTTATATTTGTACCTGTGTTATACGTGTTTGTATAGTTCTAATAAATTCTATAATAATTCTATAACAACGGCATTTTAATTCGATACCTTCAACTCCTAACAATATTAACAACATCGTAATCTGAGAAAACATGTTCGTTAGGTTCGTCACGCACAGTGGAGAGTTATGTGGTGATCATTTTAACATTATGTACTTTAGGTAAAAAAAATCTAAATGATGCAACCCTGCGTCATTTTAATAGAATAGCCATTAAGTTACCACTACTGGTTGTGTTATTTAGTTGAATCTATTGGGTCTATTCGGTCGGTCTATACAATTCATAACAAACAAGTTTTCGGAATGTGTAGTATAATCAGATAAAGTGGCAGTTGTCCTTTTATGGATTTGAAGTGCTGTGATAGAGATATGAAAATTATTGCCCTTTGTTTGTCTCATATCGTAAAATATCTATCACCAAGAGATAGTATTTACTGATAATAATTTTGAATCTTGTGTTGTAACTAATATATATTAGATCAAGGCATGCACACACGTACCAATATCGATATTAAATATATTGGGTTCCACTAGAAGAGATTCTGTTTTTTTCATCTTTTGCTTATATTTTGTTTCTTTACTATGGAGCAGAGGCGGCTCGAGACGGTGGGCACGGTATGCAACTGCCTACGGCGGCAAATATTTCTGCACCACTGTTATATAAATAGATAAGGTGAGAAATGAGTACATAATGATCATTTGAAAGTTGCACCCGTGTCTGAAAATTTGAGCGGAAGAAGATTAAGGCATGTATTCGTAATGAGGAGGGGAAAAAGTTACGTGACAAGAAGAATGTTAAACTGCAAGATTGTTGGATACAAATGTAAAAGTAAACCACAAAAGAGATGGATAGATTGTGTGAAGGATATAATAATGATTTGTGGTTAGACAAACAACGTGTGGGCGCTATCGCCCTTAAAAGCGACTCACCCTTGACCGCGACTCGTACAGGACCATGATCTTGCGAACGAGGCGCGGTTGGATGTAACAAACAGGAGTCGCACGTAATGGCCGCCATAATACGCCAAGCTAACTAAAAGCATTTTTAGTGTACCGTTGTAACGCTTAACATCCCATTATACATTTAAGTTTGTTTCCTCGTATAATACGCATTTAATATACATAAAGTATAAAGTAAGTGGTTGTGTCAATTTTAAATACCTCCACCACTGCAGACGTATATCAGAATAGAGGAGTATGGAAGGAAAATACATATTGTGTCGACCCTTTAGACTTTACCTAAGTTAGAACTTAGACTAACCTTAGATAAAGGTTTTATATATATATGTAGACGGTTCACTGAAACATCACTGTCATACTGTCTTATGTCAATATCAATCTCGCGGAGCGTCGTGACTATGGAAGCGAGACGACGAAGGAAGGAAGAGATAACCTCTTCCAGAGTACGTTCGCCAGCGCACCAAGTATTCGACAAACTGCGATTCATTGCCTTAACCAAAGTGAATTATAAACGGTAATCGGTATTACTATCAAGAATCAAGAGAGATGATTGTTATTTAAGCAATAGAAGGAAACATTACATTGGTAAAGATCACAAAAGATGTTAATTTCATAAATATACCCACATGATGAATGAATTCTGATAAATAAGCCCGTCATGTGCTTATATGGCTCTGACGAGGTTACATATATAATTCTGACTAAAGATAAATAAACACACTAACATCAAAATATTTAGGTATGACAATAAACACAGGCCTATCAATAATAGATTTTTTTTTGACATTTAGTTTTTCCTTTTTTATAATCTACTAGAGTTGTCCTTTTATGGATTTGAAGTGCTGTGATAGAGATATGAAAATTATTGCCCTTTGTTTGTCTCATATCGTAAAATATCTATCACCAAGAGATAGTATTTACTGATAATAATTTTGAATCTTGTGTTGTAACTAATATATATTAGATCAAGGCATGCACACACGTACCAATATCGATATTAAATATATTGGGTTCCACTAGAAGAGATTCTGTTTTTTTCATCTTTTGCTTATATTTTGTTTCTTTACTATGGAGCAGAGGCGGCTCGAGACGGTGGGCACGGTATGCAACTGCCTACGGCGGCAAATATTTCTGCACCACTGTTATATAAATAGATAAGGTGAGAAATGAGTACATAATGATCATTTGAAAGTTGCACCCGTGTCTGAAAATTTGAGCGGAAGAAGATTAAGGCATGTATTCGTAATGAGGAGGGGAAAAAGTTACGTGACAAGAAGAATGTTAAACTGCAAGATTGTTGGATACAAATGTAAAAGTAAACCACAAAAGAGATGGATAGATTGTGTGAAGGATATAATAATGATTTGTGGTTAGACAAACAACGTGTGGGCGCTATCGCCCTTAAAAGCGACTCACCCTTGACCGCGACTCGTACAGGACCATGATCTTGCGAACGAGGCGCGGTTGGATGTAACAAACAGGAGTCGCACGTAATGGCCGCCATAATACGCCAAGCTAACTAAAAGCATTTTTAGTGTACCGTTGTAACGCTTAACATCCCATTATACATTTAAGTTTGTTTCCTCGTATAATACGCATTTAATATACATAAAGTATAAAGTAAGTGGTTGTGTCAATTTTAAATACCTCCACCACTGCAGACGTATATCAGAATAGAGGAGTATGGAAGGAAAATACATATTGTGTCGACCCTTTAGACTTTACCTAAGTTAGAACTTAGACTAACCTTAGATAAAGGTTTTATATATATATGTAGACGGTTCACTGAAACATCACTGTCATACTGTCTTATGTCAATATCAATCTCGCGGAGCGTCGTGACTATGGAAGCGAGACGACGAAGGAAGGAAGAGATAACCTCTTCCAGAGTACGTTCGCCAGCGCACCAAGTATTCGACAAACTGCGATTCATTGCCTTAACCAAAGTGAATTATAAACGGTAATCGGTATTACTATCAAGAATCAAGAGAGATGATTGTTATTTAAGCAATAGAAGGAAACATTACATTGGTAAAGATCACAAAAGATGTTAATTTCATAAATATACCCACATGATGAATGAATTCTGATAAATAAGCCCGTCATGTGCTTATATGGCTCTGACGAGGTTACATATATAATTCTGACTAAAGATAAATAAACACACTAACATCAAAATATTTAGGTATGACAATAAACACAGGCCTATCAATAATAGATTTTTTTTTGACATTTAGTTTTTCCTTTTTTATAATCTACTAGAGTATACCCCGCGGCTGCGCCGCGGGTTAACCTCTAGTGCGTGTCTCTTGTTTATAGAGCAAGTGCTACAGGTTATATATTATATTACATTTTTATGTATTTGCCCACGGAACATTCACTTCATTTTATATCGCTAATTATATATACCATCCCCCGTCTATCTGTCAACAAAATAAATTACAAAACTTGACCAAAAAGGCCAAAATGGTCTAAATGACCAAAAGACCACAGTGACCGACATGGTTAAAATGACGGAATGGGCAAAAACGACCAAAAAGGCCATAATAATCAAATTGGTCAAAATGACCAAAGAGCCCAAAATGACCAAATAGGCCAAAATGACCAAATAGGCCAAAATGACCAAAAAGGCCAAAATGACCAAATAGGCCAAAATGACCAAAAAGGTCAAAATGATCAAAAAGGCCAAAATTACCAAATAGGCCAAAATGACCGAATAGGCCAAAATGACCAAATAGGCCAAATGACCAAATAGGCCAAAATGACCAAATAGGCCAAAATGACCAAATAGGCCAAAATGACCAAATAGGCCAAAATTACCAAAAAGGTCAAAATGATCAAAAAGGCCAAAATGATCAAATAGGCCAAAATGACCAAATAGGCCAAAATTACCAAAAAGGCCAAATGACCAAATAGGTCAAAATGACCAAATAGGCCAAAATGACCAAATAGGTCAAAATGACCAAAAAGAAAAAAATACCAAATAGGTCATAATTACCAAAAAGGAAAAATTACCAAATAAGCCAAAATGATCAAAAAGGCCAAAATGATCAAATAGGCCAAAATGACCAAATAGGCCAAAATGACCAAATAGGCCAAAATGACCAAATAGGCCAAAATGACCAAAAAGGAAAAATTACCAAATAGGCCAAAATGACCAAAAAGGCCAAAATGACCAAAAAGGCCAAAATGACCAAATAGGCCAAAATTACCAAAAAGGCCAAAATGAAAATTATCCCTTGTCCATCCTCAGTATTTAATTTACATACGTACCGAATTTCAGCCAAATCGGTCCAGTAGTTTTTCCGTAAAAGCATAACAAACAAACAGACAAATATCATTTTATCCCGGAAACTATCCCATTTTTCGGGATAAAAAGTATCCTATGTTCATCCTCGGTATCGAAAATATATATATACTGAGTTTCAGCCAAATCGGTCCAGTAGTTTTTACGTGAAAACGGAACAGACAGACAGACAGACAGACAGAGTTACTTTCACATTTATAATATTAATAGGGATGTTAAGTATATTTTATATAAATTATTTTTATTAATGGTAAAGGTAGTCTGGATGATATCGCCGGCGGCGTTAAGACCTCCTATTCAATATTCAATATGTATGTGTAACTGATGTATGCAATAAATAACATTTATTCATTAATTCACTCCAAATAATTGGGAGAAGGTAGAAGTAAAGAGTAAAGTAAGATTATAGATAGCAAGTAGTAATATAGTCTAACGTTCTTGTACGGTTAGGAGGGCGACCAAAAAAAATGCTTATGGCTTGTTTTTGCTTCACGAAGGCTTCACGTATATTGATGTTAATCTATAAACAGCGTAGATTATAGTTTGCGTAAATACGTCCGATTACGTGAAAGATCATAAAAATGTAATCTACGTTGTTTATAGATTTACTTTGTGATAGTGTTGTTGTCGATTGATAAAGCTCTCTCATGATGGTAAAGCAGTATTGAAAATGTAATCTTATCAATGTTTAAATGGAGTTATAGATTGAGGAATATCTATTAGTCAGCAAAAAAATTAAACACCTATATAAATATTGTTCTTTTTGTATTTTTTAACAAGATTAAATATTTATACAAATGAAATTGAAATTTCATGAAGAAAGGTCAGATAAAAAGCAATTTAAATAAGCGTGTATGTATGAAAAGATTAATGAAAGTGGATGAAGCGAAAAGTGTTTATCAGGATCGTAGCTGGTCTCAACATGTATGTATGTAGATTGAAATTTCTATCTATGATTTCTAAATGTATTTAAGTGAAAAATGCTATGTATATAATGCCTAACATAAATTATCATTTTTGGAATTTTTGTCTGTCAGTCTGAAGTTTTATTCTACTAAGAAACAGCTTAACCGATTATTAAATAAAATTTAGGAATAGAAATATATACTTACCTATATTTGTTAGGTACTTTTTGTTTGTATGTAAGGGCTCTTACACACCACGTTTTCTTCAAGCGCTATCTACACGCGTTTCGCTATCGCGCGTTGACGGCACTGCTAATCTTGAAATTAGGCAGATAACTTGCAATTGCATCGCTGCAAACTCGCGAGAAATGCGTTACAGACGCGTGTGTGCAACTACCCTTGCAAATTTAAACGCGCTTAGCACGCGCGCGAACGAGCCACACACGTATCGTATCGTATTCGTACTGTATCGATGTAACTCGGAGCTAGTAGCCCGTCGACAGTTCGCGAAAAAGTCGTCATCTGCATAAGTACTACAATTTTATGAAAATGTTAAAAAGGTAAATTGATTGCAATTACATCGCGTTTGCAGCGCGTAACAGCTACGTGCGACGCGCGTCGACGGTGATTGATAAATACGTGTTGTAAGAGGGCTTCTAGATTTATAATTTTTTCAATATATGCGTCATTCTTTCATTCATTCGTTTCTTTCTGTTCCTTATCCAAAATCTCTCCCCTAACCCCTTTCGTTTCTATAAAATGGCATTCTTACGAAGTTAGGAAATTCTATACAAAAACCTAAAAAAAAGGAACTTGTGTGTAAAACTCTATTAGAAGATGTAAGTGTCTTTGCTGGTGCTTGGCCCATATCAAGATGTCAAGGGGTGAAGGGGATGTCAAGATGCCCTCCAGCATCTAGGGACCGAAGAAGTCTTCACCCCTGTTGACGAAGTGAGTTTGTTCTGCTTTCCGGGGCATTTTCAAGCACTGATGCGCTAGGATCGGCGTGTGCGTAACTACTTCCTAAGTCTCACGCTTTTCCTACCGTTCATACCGTACTATGAGCGCGGGGCACATGGTAGGAGGGTGGTTTTAGTGGAGTATTGAGTATTCGAGTCTCCACAGAAGCCGGCGATTTGACTCTGGTGCCCATTCGCGGTCTCACCTCTCATCGCTTTGGTCTAATCCCTAGTAAAGAACCGGTAGTGTGTAGCAAAATAGCAAAATTTTGCTATTTTATCGTTTATTAATTTTGAAATCTTGAAAGGTTCAAAAGATATTACGAATTTCAGAAGTCCAAGTCTCACGTGAACAAATTGGCGACCAGAGCTAGTTTTACATAAAATTACTTATATATAGAACTAGAGCCGCGGCGTTTTATAACATTATGTGCTTGGAAGTAATAATACATTATTAATATCTGACATATAAACCACTTGCATAATTCGTTCCACCTATGCAAGCAAAATGCATGAGTTACAAATATATTATTTAAAGTTAGTCACGCTAATAGTTGTCGCCTACGAACACCTGAACGGTGTTGAAATCGTAATTCGGTATATGTAAACTGGGTTATGGTATAATAGCTTTGGTATTTACGATTTGTCATTAGTAGAACATTAATTATCGAGACCTATCAACATGCACGATCCCATATTAACAGGCGGTTTAGAATCGCTTAGCCTTCGGAGAGACTTTGCGTCCCTCTGTGTATTCTACCACCTGTACAATGGAGAGTGTTCCAAGGAACTGTTTGATCTGGTGTCAACACCTCACTGTTACAACCGCACCGGCTCGCCATCGACGGAATGTTCACCCTCATTTCCTTGAGCTACCACGCTCAACAACGCAACGGTTCTCTAGAACGTTTATACCGCGTACAACAATGATATGGAGAGAACTCTGCGCTACGACATGGGGTCGTTTAAGAAGGGCGTTATAAAAATTTTTAGAGGACGGCAACGCGTTGGCAACACCAGGGGTGTTGCAAACGTCCATAGGCGACGGAAACCAAATTAAATAAATAAAATTAGACGTGCTCATTTCTGTCTTTCAGTTTGTATAGAAATTCAAAGAAATAGATAGATACTATATACTTCAAAGAAATAGATAGATACTTTATCGTTCACCAAAACACGAATTATAAATATTCACAACAAGACAGTAGATATATTTTTGGTGAACAACAAACAAAGCTTTTTTTTTACGTTTCATTAGTGGCTAACTGCTTTTTCGTTTTCATTATTTCATATTATTGTAAAACCTTCCAAATGTTGTTATTTGCATTTCTATTAGTTATTTATACACGACAATAATTTATACTTTAAGCACAAATTTGTCTTTTTATATAATTTTATATAGTTTATATAATTATTATATAATTTTATAAAATGAAATCTTTTTTAGCAATAAAGTTCGTTTATTTTTGAAGTGTCTCATTTCTGTTAAAATTGAAAGACAGAAACACAGAATATATTAGCATAGAACACAGAGTACATTGTATGTATAAAGAAGTAAATCAAAGGGACGGAAAGATCTGCGAAGTAAAAGGAAATTGAAAACATTTACAAATCTAAGTTAATTGTGTTTTTTTTTTCAACTCATTTGTCCAAACGTTAAATCGCATGGGACCGAAATAAATCGTACGCACTTTAAAGTGCTTAATACTTTTAAAAGTATTAATTATTCTAAATTGAGATCATGAATTTATTTCTTAATTCAAGGTAAAAGTAAACTCGTTTAATCCATTTCTCAATATTAATTTACAAATACCTCTTGACTTCTGCGTGGTTAAGATGATCTTGATTTTTGAAAGTTATCATTTTTGGGATACGATTGCCTTTCGGCAAAGGTAGATTTATATATACAGTTGTCACGTCCAATGCGTCTGTTTGCCGCCTTTGTATATTACGCGATATTACAGCTGAATATCTCAAAAATTACGGGGATTTCGAGTAATATGGCCGAAAAGCTACCAAGCCAACATAAATGCTTCTGGATGACATAAATGTAGGAATGGGAATGATGTATCTTGAACGCATGATATGATGAATATTGAATGTAAGATGATATTTCTGAATGAGCCCATAGTGTGAAAGAGATGACGTGTGAAAGAGGGATAGACGATTCGAACGGATGACGTGCGCACGACACATAGACGCTCTGAGTTTTTTATTTAAAATATTGTACCGGTGTTTTAAATAATTTACTAAAATAAACGCGTGCGTTTATAATTAGCATCGCTGATTAGCCGTTAACTCGTAAAGTGTTGTTTTTCTTGCAAGCCACCATCCCACATGGATGCATTTTTTTATCACCTGAAGCGCGTTTTTGGCGGGAACTGAAAGGAGATGTGCTGTGCAGTTTTATTTTCTAAAAATGTGTAAAATTACTCTAAAATGAACATTAGTTGTAGGATATTGATAGTTTTTTAGTAGTAATTATGTGTTTTGTGAGAAATGTGAACTGCATAGTCAAATGTGGCCTTTTGAGTTGTCACAAGAACTCCTTTGAATGGCACTAGCTTATTACCTACAGTTCAGCTGTGCTACACATAGGCTTAAGAAAATGAAGAAACTATATTGTAAACTAAGATCTGGCTTAAAGGCCTAGCTACCAAGACATAAACCTGAATAAAAAAAATCACCTGAAGCGCATAAAGGTGTAGACGACCCACGTAATGAAGTGTGATTATTAAACAACTCCATGTCGAAACGTCGAGAAAAAATTCGGCGGGAAGTCTAAATCATTGACTTAAACTTTATTAAAGCAAAACCTATGACTATTATTTTAGATCCGCCTATTCATTAACATATTAATGTTTCCTTTAACAAGTTGATATCTACGATAACTATTGTCTAATAATGTAAACTGTGATTCATGTGGGATTATTAATTTATTCTGAGAGGAAAACCGGGTAATCAAAATCTTGATGCATTTGACTAATGATGTTATATTTATTTTTCCACTATACATTTTAAGGTTCCAATAAGCAAAGGTAAAAAGAAACCATATGGTTTCACTCTGTCTGATTATATTTCTATATGTTTGTGTATCAGTCATAGGCGTGTATATAATGTGTAGAAGGGGGCCGGGTGGGTCGTGCCCACCTCAGGATGTTGGGTTACATAACCTAACCTACCTACACCTATTTTCTCATACGTGCAGAAAAAAGAAAAAATACAATTTCCTGCTCTGGGGCGGTTTGCCGTAAGATGCGACAAAACAACCTACAGCCATGTGGTAGGGTGTTGGCCTGTTTGGATGGCTACCACTCCTAATGTGGAGTATGCCGCCATAACAACCTTGAGTTTCAGCCGTTCTTTAGAAGGCAGCAACACATTAGTAGCACCTTTGGTGTTACAAATGTCCATAGACGATGGTAACCGCTTTGCACCAGGTGGGCCGTCTGTCTGTCTGCTGAACTCAGGCAATACTAAAAAGAGGATAGGAAGGCAAGGTAGAGAATTAGAAACACAGAATCATCGTATTTCAAATTGGCCAACCATTATTTTTTTGTATCGGCAAATTACCACCCATTTAACCTTTGCATAGCTAGGTAATATCGATATTAGACAGCACAACAAATATGAACCAATTCGGTTGAAAGGCACAGAACTGAAAATAAGATTGTATTCAATGTCATTAAATGATTCGAGTTAATGTTTATATGGATCGCTTTGGTTGATTCATTCAAATTGAAAGACAGAAATGAACCGTCTAATATCGGCTTTAAAGTTAAGTCTTCTTATTTCCATAGATTCTTAGTTGATTTCACTGTCTACTACCAATTAAGAATAATCGAGTTAGATCCAATAATTACACCGGCCCACAAAAAATAAAAATTGATCGGTACTTTTGACCAGACCCATGTAATATTGTGTATTTCGATGCGCTGGAATCCTAATCAGGGGTCACTTTGGTCTATACATTGGACCAAGCTGACTGCACTGGATCCGAATCTGCGGTCAGTTTGGTCCATACGTTGGACCAAACTGATCCTATCTATTGTTGTGTATTGCGATGCGTTGGATCCTAAATAGTCAGTGAGGGGTCAGTTTGGTCTAATGTATGGACCAAACTGATTCCCACTTGGGATCTAGCGCATCGAAATACACCCATAATGGATGGGTCTGGTCAAAAGTACCGACCACTTTTTATTTTTTGTGGGCCAGTGTTATCATATAAAAAGAAATAAATAGTGGCCTTAAAACTTTAATAAAAATACTGGCTATAAATTATGAGTAGGTATCTCATAAAACATAAATAATTATTTTACAATTTCATAAAATACTGTTGCTTTTGCGTCTGTACCTTCCATTGTGATAGTCTGGAAAAAAAGAAAAATTATTAGATTTTTCTTTACTTTTCTAGCGTTCATAGCTAAATAGCATCCAACCCTATAAGATTCGTCATGGCTTCTGTTCAATTTTGCGCATATACAATTTTGAAATTATATACATGTGCCTACGTATTATTGTTAAAAAATAATTTAAAAAACAATAATCGGTATGGGTGCTACACTATTTTATTGTATTCTATTTTTAAATTGAAATAATTGTATGTCCTTGAAGACCACGGACCATAAAAATGGACCGGACTTTTGGAATGTTTGAGTAGGGCTATGGAAAGGCCACCACGTAGAGGCCCCTTGACAAAATTTTATATAAATATGGTGTGACACTGATCAGCGATTATCCCTGACTAGAAAATATAGTAATGCACCCAAGGACCAGGCCCGGTCAGTGAAAGACTATTGTAGGAAATGAGAACAAAAGTATTGGGCCATTGGGACGAAGTATTAGTGAAACTAGAGATCTGGGTCTATGGGACTTATGGCGTCTGCCCGTCACAGTGTTTGAGTAACATGAATAAAATTTGCAGACGGTGATTCGCAACTCCTTGCATGGGCCCCAAAAAAATGCCGTACAAATAGGCGAGGGGCAATTTGGGTATGAATGGCTAAGTGGTGTAGGGAGGTGGTGTGCGTTGCTTTAGGCCCCGGAGTCTTAAATTTAAAGAATCGTAATTATTACTCAAAAATGGCGCAAAATTGTTTGACAAAATTTACAATTTTTTTAAAACATTTTTTTTTACAAAAAAATTGTTTTCAAAAATATTCTTTATTCAAAATATTTGACACTAACACTGAGCTACACTTAGATGATACTCAAGACTTCTACATCTATGACAAACATCGTTCCAGTTATTATATTGTCATGTATATATCAATTATTATTATTACATTTCTGACATATTTTTTCCTATTTTGTCTTCTTTATGTAATACAATCGATATATTTTTTTATATGTCTGTATAGGTTCTCGTTTGACCGCTGTCTCACTTGATGTTGAGTGATGACGCGGTCTAGGATGGAGTACGCTTACCTAGAAGAGACCTATTAACTCGTGACTTGAAGATCCGTAGATTGTATTTTTTAGGAAAAACAGACCAGAACTGATTCCATACTTTAGAAGTGCGCACCAAAAAGAAGCAAGCGAAGCGCCTGATCCCCTGGCGCGCTTGACAATGATTAAAACACCAATATTTTATTATTCTCTTATTAGAATCCCGGTTTTCATTCTTTAAACAGATTAATGGCCTGTTCCTATATCTTACTAAACGTTCATTTGGCTTACTATTGGTTAAAATTTGACATAAGCTCTATACATCTATTGTCGTCAACATTCAAAGGGTGGTAAGGCAAGATTGAATAGTAAAATATACGAACAGGGCATAAATCAGTACTATAATGATGATCATGTACCATAGTTTTATGTAAATTAGCACTAATTTTTAGATTATTGGTTTAATCGTGAAAATGTTTTATAATTACCATTTTTGAGTCTTTCTCTCCGAATTCTTTGGTGAAATATACAATTTTTCCATTAGGCTTCTTTAACGTTTGTTTCAATACGTTATCGTTTTCTAATGTAAACAACAATTTTATCTGTAACAATAGAATATTGTTTTAATTTTTTTTAACTCTTTTAATTTGTATTGAAAACAATAAGAGCTTTCCACGCAGTTTTAAGATAGCTTCTTTAGCAACGCTCGAACGCTGTCTACTCGTCGACGGTTGCTGACAACCTGTTGCTTGAGTGAGTCACGTCTAGCTCTACTACCAATCGCTAACATACTACTCGGCAAATCGTGGATCACACGACGTTCATTCGTTAACCACTCAAAGTTCATTGGTTGACAACGCGGCGTCCACCAGTGGAAGGTACTGCTTGTTGAATCGGTTGGCTCTAATGCGCTATGACCCTTTTTCGCTTACTGTTTGTACGTCCTATTATTATGATTAACATGGAATATTTTTCTCTTACAATGTTACTAGCTCTAGGTTGATATTAGCATCGATGCTAAAATCATAAGCACCTAGAGCAAGATTTGCACCCGAAACTTATTTTGCAGACTGCAAATCCTTTTTATACCACATTCTCCGCTTTACTTCGAGAAACTATTAACATAAATTTTCAGTGAGCTACTTTATAAATAATTACTCTTTACGTGGTTAATTGTTTAATGTAAAACGTATCTATTATGCCCCTACTTATGCCAAATCGAACTTTACGATTTTGGACTTAAGTATATACATATATGTAAATCTCTTCTTGTTGCCACAACTCTTTTATTACTTCAGCCAGTCCCTATCCACTGCTGGACGTTGGCCTCCCCAATTTTGCGCCACATATCCCGGTCTCCCGTATCCCTCATCCAGTCTTTAAGTCAGTCAGTCTTTACCAGAATTCGACCCCAGATCATTAGAATGAAACGCATCAAAATCATCGAGTCACCATAACATATTCAAACAAAAACAATTTATAAATAATATACTATAAGAAAACATCATCATAATTAAGATCGAAACACCTTGTTTTATTTAAATTCTAAAACGCCTTATCATGGTTACTCGCTTGAATATTACTATATACACATATATTTATTATACTAAGCATGTGAGTATAGAATGTTATTATTATTTTACGATACACGCTGAGTAATGTTTTAAATATGGAACTACTAAGGACTGAACGCGGCTTCATTCAAGCAGGCATGGCAGGTAACGGAATCTTAGTCCATACAGCCAATTCTGATATATAATAAGTCTTCGTATTGCTCAGCTGAGTTGTAGGCTTCAATTGACGCCATTCGACGGAGTTGAAACTCGAGAGACCACATTTGACAATACAGTTCACATTTCTCACAAAAATACATAATTAGGGGAGACAGAGGATAGTCGTGACAGGTTTTATTTTAGCTAACATATGTTAGTAGAAAATCATTCTACATATATGAGCTCTATAAGTAATTTACTTAGCTCCACTCCAATCTTTAAGAAAGAATCATCAAAACTAATGGCAATGTTAAGGTTTTTGAGAAAATGTACAAAAACAGAAACTACTCTTTTAGGTAAAACACCTAATTAAATTTGCATATACGTAACATACAGCTGTTGCCTTGGGTTTTTCACGCGGTGTAGCCGTGGGGAAATCTCTAGTAGACTATAAGTCACAACCACTAACCATATACAATTTGGTGTGGAATGCGTTAAGTAAATAGCACAAAAACAACAAATGTGAGTTATTGACACATCATTAATGGTCTTAGGTTCCGAGAAATCAACTATGTCCCAACTTTCCTCGGTGTCCCCTCTCTTCACTTTCACCTACTACTAAAAAATTAAAAATACCCTACAACTATGGATTGTCTTAGAGGAATTTTACACATTTTTGAAAATAAAACTATACAGTACAACATCATTTTTCAGTTCCCGCCAAAAACTCCCTTTTCTTGAATATAAACTACGAGGCATACATATCTAATACTAATCATAAGTAGTTATTATTACGGGTACGGGGTATGTTATTACTAATATTTCAATATTTTAACACCCTTTTTATATTGCGAAATACTCAGCTTTATAAACGAATAAGCAATAAGTATTTGAAAATTAATAACTTGGTTAACACTAAACACGAGTGGATAGATCTTCTTACCTTGCGTCCATCCTTCATCTCCATATCAAATTCTTCCCCAAGACGGAAGTCATACCACATATGTTTATTATGTCCGGTTTGCAAAGTAAATCTGAATGTCAACTCGTCGAGCCTTGTGAATGAGAATATTGGGGCGTTAGCCCTAAACATGTTCAGGAGACTTTCATCGGTTTCTGTTAAAGGAAAAGAACCTTACCGTAATTTATAAGGTCACGTTCACAGTGGAAACTGGGAGGAAGCGGAGCGGAAATGGAACCGAAGCTTTACTCTCAAACGCTTTCGTCCGATCAACTCGAAAGAGTCAGTGAACTGTTAGATAGAGAAATAACCCCAGATTCCTTTAAAACTATCATAGGATAGTCCTAATATTATAAAAAGGTAAAGTTTGTGACGTTGTAGGGGGTAATCTCTGGATCTACTAAACCGATTTCGAAAATTCTTTCCCCAGTGGAAAGCTATATTATACCTGAGTGACGTAGGGTGGGTATATTTAATTGTGATTATTTTTTTTTGATGCCCAGTGAATTGGGCACGGGTCAGCTAGTATTTTATATGGCAAAAAATAATGGAACATTCAACGGGAAATTTCCTTAAATAAAAAAAAAAGCAAATAATGTTCTTAACGGCGAAAGATTTTTGGGAATAAAGGAATCGGAGCGGTAGTAACACGGTTATATAATACGCATATATTGGTATTAGTTATTACTGCTACACTCTCGCAGTCGTAGAAAACAGCTCTATAAAATATATTTATTCGTAATTATCTATACTCATTGCTTCCGCCCCCCTCTCGCATTGTTCATCACTAGCCCGAAACGCAGCACTAAAGCACATAATAAAATATTTTTTTAAACTATGGATTTTTACGCTCCTTCAGATGCATCCTACTTATTCTCTCCTCTATAAATATTATATGGATGTATGTTTGTTTCTGTTTCACGGAAAAACTACTCATCAGAATAACATATAGGCTATAATTTATAATGATATAGTGTGAATTATCTAAAATACAATGATTTTCCATCACCACGCCGATGAAACCGCGGGGTGCATCTAGTACTACATATTCAAAGAAAGATCTTACATTTTTTGATACGCACAATAAAAGATCCATTTAAAACACCAACACACTTCACATGGTGATAAGATTAAATTATTGTTCTTTATAAAGTTCGAAGTATGCTTGGCAGACAAATTTTATTTGTAAACAAGGTGCTTGTTTTGATTAAATATTATATAAAACACGTCTATCACTGCACAGCTGTCTGACACAACACCTGTAATACATAATAGATATAGAATTAATGAATCGACAGCACAGATAATATTTAAAAATACTCACTGGTTATTTTGATTAATTCCTCGACATTTTCATCACGTATCCGCCTGTACCTTTTGCCAGAGAAAGACATTTTACGCGAATCATGGCTTAAACGTAAATATCAGTTAACAAACATCGCAGCTATATAGAAATAATATATCTAGTATTGCCAGTTATCAGATGGAAATTAGTAGGAAAATTATTAATATAATACTTGAGCAGTTGAATGTTAATAATTGTTGACATTTTTTAAAGAAATTATAATAAATTAAAATAAGAAAATTTACCCTAAACTCCTAATTAAAAATAAACTAAATTATAAATAAATTAAACTAAAAATAAGCTATATATACAAACTAAAATTAAACCATAAAATCTAGTTCCATATAATACTTAAGTCGAGTCATAAATACTTACGTATTACTCTGTAGTTCTGTATGTAGTAGAGGCCGGCTTGATAGTGTGATACAACGCTCTCACAGAATATCGATGTAAAACTGTTAGCCTTATGCTAGTCGTGTTTCGTGCGATGAGTAAGACTCGCGATGGCCTACTTCCTCCTCATTTTTCCTATCCCCGTATTTCCATTCATCCTGTCTAATCCCTTTATCTCATCGCCTTGTCCCATCCTCTTTATTCCAGCCTAAAGGCTGACAATGCGTTAGCTGAGCCCCTGGTGTTGCAAATGTTTGTAGACGGTGGTTACCACTTTCCATAAGCTGGACCGTCTCCCTGATTGGGAACTTCGATATAAAAAAAGAAACTTCAGAATTTATAAAAAAATGTACTTTCATTGAATAACTATAATTTTTAATTATACTTATTAATAACTTTACTAACGATTATACTAACAACATATAAATTTACTTATATAATAAACAGTTTTTGAAGTGAAACTTCTTCAAAGACGGGGTTTTAGGATTTTTCTGTGACGAAAAAGCGTTAGGGCCGCGTGGAGGAGCGGCATGAATTTAGACTAGACGTGGTGAGAGGCGGCATAATATTATAGTTGACTATGGATGCATTTTTTGGTTCCGGGTCGAATTCACTTTCTTTGTTTGATAAAATAAAATATGTGTAAATAAAAAAAAAAACATTCGTTAAGATGTACCTACCCTAACCAAATCAAAATTTGCAGTAAACCTGCGAAAAATCGAAATGTGTCTGGGACAGTAGAAGTGAAACTTCAATGGACAAGTGGAAAAACGAATCGAAACAAAATTTTAATTTGAACTTACGCGCAGATTGTTAATGTACCTTGTACCTACTTGTCTAATTTGAAAACTTGCCCGTAATTCTTTTAATCTGTCTACTAGTTTTTTTTTTAATTCATCTACTACTACTATTACTACTTCATCACTTACTCTCAGTTCCAGCAGAGAAAAATATTATAATTCTGGAAACAATTATGTATTTGGCAACCCGAGATAAACCCAGTAACGCATATTCATCACGTCACGTTAGATAAGATTTGGCAAAAAATGTCCAAATCACGTGTGCATTAAAATATATGCATAAGGTATATGAATTACATTTCGGATTAATAAGAAAGAAAATGTTTATTGTCGCTAATGTATGTACACACAGAAAAGAAAATAACTTAATAAATAACTATACATTGTACATTTCAGGCATGAATACATAATTATTGTTTACATAATGTTACGAGGGCTGGACTCGAATTAAAATGCCGTTGAAATTACTATAGAATTTATTAGAGCTATACAAACACTAAACAGATATACAATGCAAAAGTGGATGGATGCAGAAATCGCGGAAGGCCACGACACACCTTCCATGACCAAATTGATCGTGTACTAGAAGGTGATGTCAGGAGCCTTAAGAACAGACGAGCGTGCATGACAAGAGCTATGAATGTCAAAGAAGCAAGTGAGGTGTGTAAGAATAAGCCTGAATGGCACTCTGTTGTTCGTGCCTACCCCGCAAGGGACCTGGCGTGAAGTTATGTATGTATGTATACAAACACGTATAACACAGGTACAAATATAACTGGACTCAACCAGTACAAACTGCACGATTCAATAACATGCGCAAAGTCCGTCACTATATAGCTTATCGAATGTACACTTATTGCTCGTATCGTAATCGTCGCTTGACTGCCTCAACCCTCCGTTTGGGCATTGTTTTATATCAAATTATTTTGAGTTTGTTTGTTCCTCTATTATAACGAGTTCTCATAAGTTGTCGACCCTGGAGCCGGTAGAGTGACAACCTTGGTTGCTCTGATTGCCTACTCTGGTCAAAAAGTGTCATCCGAGCCACGCCCAGCGGGGGTTGGCTGAGAGAACACACTCGTTTAGTCTAGATGTGTTGGTTTGATTGACTGATTGAGAAGTGTTGTTAGCGGATTGGATGACTGATGCGTTCACATGGTTTTTGTTTGAATTTGAAATAATGCAATTTCAATTATTATTAAACTTGGTAAATGCAGTTGACTATTGTAACATGTAGTTTTTAAATTTAGATATAGAGTGAAAGTTTTTAGTCTGATGGTTAAAATAATAAAGGTTTACAATGCCCGTATTTCTTAAGTCACTGGGTTTATTTTTTTTACTGTGGTTAATTATTGCTGGAGTTTTTGTAGACCTGAACAATAGTTCTAGTATTCCTAGTTATTTTTGAAGTTACTATACTTAAATGAGTTGATACACAGAGATCATGAATTTCTGACATTAGTCTTGAAATAATAGTCTTTAGAAATTTTGAAAGTTTATTTTGACTTTGATGTTGAAGTTGAGTCATTAGGAGTAGCCAAGTGGTTTTTTGGGTTTATTTAAGCTTTGTAACGGGCGCGGTGGCCATTACAAAGTGAAATAAGAGGCGAGGTGGCCATTTGGGATTTGTAATAGGCGAGGTGGCCATTACAAGGTGAAATAGAGGCGAGGTGGCCATTACAAGGTGAAATAGAGGTGAGGTGGCCATTACAAGGTGAAATAGAGGCGAGGTGGCCATTACAAAGTGAAATGGAGGCGAGGTGGCCATTATAAAGTGAAATAAGAGGCGAGGTGGCCATTTGGGTTGGTTTAGGCCATTTGTAATGGGCGCCGTGGCCGTTGCAAAGTCGAATCTGTGGAATAAGAGGCGCCGTGGCCGTTGCAAAGTCGAATCAGTGGAATAAGAGGCGGGGTGGCCATTGAAAAGTGAAATCAGTGGAATGAGAGGCGAGGTAGCGATTGAAAAGTGGTATCGATAGAATGAGAGGCTGGGTGTCATTTGGAGATATTTTTGTGTTTGATGTTTTGATTTGTGTTTTGATGTTTGACCCAAAATGCGTAGCTCGATGGGCGACGAGGTGGCAATTTCGATACTGCTGACTTGATTTGGTGTGTAGTCTGGAGTCTGTTAGGACTCGGATCTCAGAAAAAAATCCAGAATGAAGTTGTTGCCCAGAAGATAAAATGTACACGATGTCCTTGGTCAGGAGTGGCCGAACTATAATATCTCTTTCTTTTCTGCAGATAATCCATAATGGGCGGCCTATCACACGAGGGCGTGTGATACGTCAGGAAGGCCGTGTCGGAGGGAAGCTATAATTGGATGGATTGTTGTTTGGATGTATAACGCATAATATCATTTGTTTACATTTTAATTACTTCTAAAATTCTTAATTTAATTTAATTTGATTTGTTAAATGTTTCTATAACTTAAAGATCGTTCTAACCTAATAAAAGTTATGAATATTGTAATTTAATAAACGACCAATCAGAGCAGAGCATATGACTCGGAGCGGGGTCGGACGCCCTCTATACTTTGGTAGTATCTACTTCGGTAGACGGAGGAGTTTTTGTGGCACATTTGGTTGGTGACAACAGGTCGAGTTGGACCTTTGAGAATTTTGAAGAAAGTGTTAAGTTAGAAGTATGAGCGGTGCCCTGAACCTGCTGCTCGGTCTAAACTATGTCAAAATGCTGTTCAAATCTTAATAGATAGATAGATAGATAGATAGATAACACTTTATTGTACACCATTACAGAAAACTTACGGACTACTAGTAGGTAATAATTTAATTGTGTACAAAGGGCGGTCTTATCGCTAAAAAGCGATCTCTTCCAGACAACCCGTAATTAAAAGTGTATAAACCGTGGCCATTGTGTTTTATGCTCGCATTTTACCCTGATGACGCCCACTAAACCTGCAAGCAATAAAGAAGATATCACGAGAACGAGGCCTCCTCCGACATATATATATATATATATATATATATATATATATATATATACATATATATATATATACATATATATATATATACATATATATATATATACATATATATTATCAGTGTCTGTTATTGTTAACATTATAATTATCTTTTTTCACGTTTCTGTATTTTATACACGTAATCATTTATTAAAATGTTGGCAATAATGTTTCTTGTATTCGTGAAAGCAAAAGTCGACTTTAAGGTGACAAACCTTTTCATTCCGCGACTGTAGAGCAAAATGTATGCAGGAAACCATTCTTGGAAGTTTAAATAGTAAAGGTTAAATACCTTAGTGCAATGAGTAACTTATACATAGTGCACTTTACCATGACATAATGAGTTAAATACCGCATTACGAGCAGGTGCCGCAGTAACGCAATTGACGTAAGACTGTTTTACCTGATTTTCAAGTGAAATACTTTCCTTTAAGGTTACAAGCGAAATTCGCAATCACGTTTTGAAACTTTTTATTTTATGGCGTAATATTCAAAAAACTATTTTTAATAGTTACTATTAAAGGGAGAGAGAGGGTCAGATAATACTTTATTTTATTACAGAAATCTCCGTCTTTTTAGTGTAAACTGTGTCGAGATAAGCTAATTTTTTGCACTCGAACCACTACAAACCGCTCCCGGGAAAACTTCCTGGAATAAAAACTCACACATATTACATAAAATTTGCTAACGATCAGTGAAAAAAATCACGTTGGAATTAATTTTTTTAAATCTGGACATTTTAAATCATTCCCAGAAAAATTCCCACGGGTTTTCCAGGATAAAATGTAGCGTAGAGTTTTAAGAATAAGAATTGGCTGTCGATCAGCGAAAACCGCATCGAAATCGGCCCAGTAGTTTTACGTGAATCCCGAACAAACAGATAATTTTATTTTATTTTATAAACCGACAAACACAAGAAATCTGAAAAAAATGCATCGTGTTCTTTATCGTTTATATAGTATATTCCAGTTGTTTTTTTTATGTAGCTTTAATGTACAGACACCGCTCGTTTAGAATTTCGTAATACTATAGATATAGCTATAGAATTTAATAATGAGGTTAATTTATTTATCAGTCATCACAGGTATTACTGAGTACTGATAACAAGTGTTTACTAAATAATCAGTGAAATAGCATCATTTAATTCATATTTATTTCGATGCTTGAAAAACAATTTATATCTAATCGAACTTATATAGGTTGTGGTCACTTTGGAATCGCATAACGTCTATTTGGAAGCCTCTGTATTTAATCATTTAACCTTAAGTATCCAATTATATAGTCATTTGCTATTGAACTGGTGCTTTATAATGTTATAATTATTCAATTAATATAAAATATATTTCAAGAGAAACTCCGTTTCATTCTATGGACACTCATACACTAGCCAAATACAGTCTGCTAGAAACATGACCTTTGAACATTTATGTTTTTCATGTTAGTGTAAGAAGGATTAAATTATGAATGTATAACAGTTGACGATAACCAGTTAATGCCCAGAAATCGGATTCATTTAAATACCTTCTTACCATATAATATTTATTTACCTTTTATTACCTTGCTAATTGTCACTGATACGGTTCTTGCAAAATAACAATTCCTAGCAGATCATATGACTCATACGGTTTATGTCGGTTTAATTGGAGTATGATACCAATAAACATTCTTCATAATGTGTACTACTTTTCAATGTTATAGAACTCTTATTATGGTAGACCGTAGACGTAATGTTAATCGTTTGTTAGGTATATCTGATAGTCTCTATTTGCACTAAATCTTTTGTTGCATCTTATAAGCTTTGGCACCTTTGAAATTCTAAACTGTATTTTTTAAATAAATTAAATATTGCATTACCTTAGAGAAATCTTCAGGTAGAAATTGTCAGGGATCATGATAGATTTAGGAAAATAATAAAAGATAATTGAATGGAACTAACAATAGATTACAGGAAGAGACTGAGTAAGCAAGGCCTTTAGGATATTTGGCAGCAAACTTCAGAAGCATGCGGGATCATTTTCTTTGGTGGTAGGTTGCACCGTACGTCTGGCAGTCCTTTCGAAATGGTGGAACTAAATAATGAATTTCATCGGTTGGAGCAGTCACCATAACTTCCATATTACCAAATTATGACTTATTACTAATGTCACCAACGTGCTGCTGGCCTCGAAGTAATTTTAGGACACCACATATGACAAAATTTAAAAAAAAAATTATAAACAATCACACGCAACAATTATTACAAGAGAGGAAACAATTATATTCACAGAAAAGGACAAAAGAAACAAATGCCAAAATTACAGAACTTAGTAAAGAAATAAATAGGCAAATAAAAAAAAGTAAAAAAGAACATAGAATATATACTTTAGAGAAATATATACAAAACTCAGGCGCAATAAAGAAAGCTTATAAAGAATTAAGAACTACGACGAATTGGGCACTTCGTGTTAAATGTAAAGATGGAGAAATGGTATCAAAAAGATCAAACATAATAAAAGAAGCAACAGAATTCTACCGCGAATTATATTCATCTGATATGCCGTCGTACATTAAACAAGACATACTAGTGGATATGCATGAAAATGAACCTATTCCAGAAATAATGCTGTCAGAAATTGAGTCCACAATAAACAGCCAGAAGAACGATAAAACGCCAGGCGAAGACAAAATAACAAATGAAGTCCTGAAGACGATGTCAGATGCTTTACAACGACCATTACAAATACTGTTTAACAATATATTATTTAAAAGGGAAACACCAATGCAATGGTCTAAATCTACAACAATATTACTACATAAAAAAGGTGACAGAGAGGACTTAAATAACTACAGGCCTATAAGCCTAATGACTAATATTTATAAGTTGTTCTCTAAAATAATTTTAAATAGACTGACTAAAATTCTTGACGAAAGCCAACCACGTGAACAAGCTGGATTCCGTAAAGGTTTTTCAACCATCGACCACATCCACGTATTGACGCAAATAATAGAGAAGACAAGAGAATATGGAAAAACACTATACATGTGTTTTATAGATTTTAGGAAAGCTTTTGACTCCATAGAACACAAAGCTATTTGGGGGGCCCTTCTACAACAAGGAGTAGGCTTAAAATATGTAGAACTGCTCTATAGTATATACTCTAAAAGCTGCGCCACAATAAAGTTAGATACGGAAGGTGAAGAATTTGCAATAAAGAAGGGAGTGAGACAGGGGGATCCTCTGTCACCAAAAATGTTTTCGGCAGTATTAGAAAAGATATTTCAAGAGATAACCTGGGACAATAAAGGTATTAAGGTAGACGGTGAATATTTAAATCACTTAAGATTTGCGGACGATATTGTAATACTAGCGGAAAATAGAACACAGCTACAAGACATGATAATGGATGTAACAAGCGAAAGCAAAAAAGTTGGTCTGTATTTAAATGCAACAAAAACAAAAATATTAACAAATGGTAAAAAAGAGAACATCGAAGTGGATAACGAAAAAATTGAATACGTCGAGGAATACATATACCTGGGTCAATCCATTTCTTTTCAAGATAACACTGAAAAAGAAATAGATAGAAGGATAGCAACTACATGGAGAAAATATTGGAATTATAAGGAAATCATGAAAAATAAGGAGGTAGATATAGGGATAAAGCAAAAATTATATGACGTAGCAATTCTTCCGTGTTTAACATACGGGTGCCAAACATGGGCTCTTCGCAAGCAAGATGAAAACAAACTAGCTGTTCATCAGAGGAAAATGGAGCGAAGCATGCTAGGCGTGAAACTTATGGATAAAATTCCAAATAAAAGTATAAGGAGGAAAACAAAAGTATGTGACGTAGTAAAAAAGGTAAGAAGTCTTAAATGGAAATGGGCAGGACACGTTCACAGAATGAACACGGAAAAGTGGACAAGAAAAGTATCAGAATGGATACCTAGAGACGCTAAGAGGAAAAGAGGGAGACCAAATAAAAGATGGGAAGACATATTTAAGGAAAGATGCGGCCCACATTGGACAAGACTAGCAAAAAATAGGGATGAATGGAGAAAATTGGGGGAGGCCTACGCCGCTGAGGCGACTTCCGTCGATGAACAATAATGTACTATTTTATTATTATTTTATTTTTTTAGTAAAAGGACATAGATTTTATTACTTTGACATTTTAAAAAAAGAAAAAATAATTATGTATTAATTTATGAATTTAATTATGTTTGTAATATGACGGTAGAATAAAGGCTTTTTTATTTTATTATTATTTTATTTATTTATTATATATATAAAAATTTTGTGTCACGATGTATGTTGCCAATAAACTCCAAAACTACTGAACCGATTTCAATCAAATTTGCACACCGTGTGCAGTTTGATCCAACATGAAAGATAGGATACTTTTTATACCGTTGGAACCGGTAGGTGGCGCTGAGATCGGGTTCTAGAATCCTCCTAACCACCGGGAGCGATTTTGGTGATTTTGTTTTAGTGTGTTTGAGTGGGTCCCCGGATGGTTTAAATCCACAATTGGAAGCGGTAGGTGGCGCTGGGATCGAGTCATAGATTTTTATTTTTTCAGAGCAGGACAACGTCTGCCGGGGCCGCTGGTTTATATATATATATATATATATATATATAGATAGATGAGGGTAGTCTAGAGACAAAAGTCGGAGCAATGTAAGTTGTTTATTAAGGCAACGGGCTTATTAAAACGCGTAAAGCGAAGTTATGTGTTTTTGTCAGTCAGTCTGTTACTTATTAAATAGCTTTACAATAACAAATGATGGAGTGCAAATAGATGGATAGATTTGAAAACATGAATACATTTACAAGATTAATAAACATACAAGAGGTACAAACACGTTAACAATAAGTAAAAATAAGGATACAAATTTAATTCACAAACATATTACAAAAAAGAAAAGAAAAAGTAAGATTATTCATTAATGAGAAGAGATGCAGCAAAGTTAGAATAATAATTAAAAAATAAATTATATTTTAGGTTGGATAAATAAGTTCCAAATTAAAATAATAATAATCTAGTCCAGTAGAGAGTAGAATGTGTTTTTCAACAGTTTTTTGAGCAGGAAGAACGATTTTACTTCATTAATGTTTTTCGGTATTACCTATTGTATAGTAAAGCGCCTTCATGAGTTACATTCTTTTGTCCGTAGTATGTTCTGGGTATATTGATTAAAATGTTATTTGCTTGCTTGTAAATAATATTTGTGTGTCTTTGTGTAGAATTTTCCTTACATGTTTTGTATATAAGTTTGCTTTATATTTAATAACTTTGTTTCTTTATAAATTTTAATTGTAGGAGTAAGATAATTAAATTGGAAAAGTATTTTTATTATTCTATTTTGTGATGAATCCTGAAAACTGTAAACCAACTATTTGGTTGGTTCTTAAATATTTTAGACTATTTTTATAGTCGTCACACGAATTAACATTTCGTTAAAAGAGTACATCGCGTTGGAACTTGAACCGTGTCCTAATATGGCATGTCGCCAAAACGTATCTTGGTTTTGCTTTAAATTCTATACTTATAAATGCTATTAAGAAATGAAGTGTGGACCAATATCTTCTTAAATCGACCATATAAGTTTATTTATATTCCATATTGCGTTAATCGCCGTACCTTGTTTCAGCACGCAATGTTTCAAAATCAAGAATAAGCCTGGGTCACCTTTGAATCTGGTCTGATGCTTGTAAAATTTATAGTATTTATCTGACGAAACAAAGGCTGTTTACACGGGTTTAGTATATATAAACATTTGATCTAAATTATATTTCGACTCAATACAAAAGTGAAATTTGACTATCATTGTTCATATAACTGTTTAGTTTTTAATTTAACTGCCAAGGAAGCGTTATGTTTTTCGCGTGTTTCTTGTATGTCTGTAAAGGGTATAGCAGGGTTTCTAAGTAAAAACTACCCCCGGGAAGTTTTCTACTTTTACTATAGGGATCGTTTTGTTATCAAATAAAAATAATTCACCGAAATTTTAAGATTTTTGTCTTAAGTATTTTCGAGTGTTTTTGAAAAACCTATTTTTCCGTTTTTATTTCAATAGTAAAAATAAAATTAACTCATCGCGATGACCAACATTTGGAAGCAAATGGCATGTTTTTTTTGTGATTCCCGGATGAAAAGCAGTTTTTTTTAAAAAGTAAACACTAAAGATTTTTATCTCCAGTTTTTGAAATTTATCTATCCCCATTTTCTTTTCAGAATATGTGTTTAACAATCCTTTCTACTCATGATTTTTTTTATTGAAAATGTGACCACGCTCTATTTTGAAAGCAAAAAACGCGACCCAATAGTAAATGTGAAGCATCTAAACTTTGTTTGATTTACGAGAAAAATGTTTGAAAAACATTCATTTAGTTATTATTAATTAATTTAATTTAATTAGTTAATTTTCTGTTAAGATATTTAATTAAAAACCTTTTCTACTTTATTATCTAACTCAAATGTTCCTTAAGTTGTCTGAGCTGAGTCGTCCCTATGTTGATTTAAACAGAATAGAATAGAACATAGTGTACTATGATGATGTGATCTTCTTTTGTATTGCATATACTTCGCTTTGTATTGCAACAAAATCGCTGCGAGTTTGTCTGGATTATGTCTAAGTAAAATTTGTTCGGACATTCTAAAAATAAACTTATGTGTGAACTAGATTAAACTTTTTTAACTTTATTACTACACTAATTACTTAGACCATTAATAGAAAGATGGAGTCTGGGACTCACAAACCGAAGCCGATTAAATGATGCCGATCGCGAAGAAGTGTGTAGATATTGAATTGTATTAAATTAATCGAATTAGATAAAGGTAGAATGGTTTCGAGTATATATATGTCTATTTATTTGACGCTTTTGTTCAAGTAGACTAGATACTTTTATTTCGTCTGAGACTAATAAAATAAAATAAACTACGCAAAATTTCAGACACAGCACTACCTGCGTTTCTGTCCTCAGTTTATAGTACTGTGGACCTCATTGGAAAAATATTAATCCCGTCACTTAGTGGCTTTGAGGTCCCATACCTGACTGAGGCCAGAAACGCTTGGTCTTTGGCTTGCCCAATGCAAAATTTACCAGTGGAACCGAAGTCACAAAAGTTATGGGACGGGCCGCTCAGTAAGCTAGTACATGAAAACCTGTTGACTTCCTGCATCGGCGAAACTGAGCGCGCCCGTCTCTTAGCTGTCTGTAAATGGGAGTCGGGTTTGTGGCTCCAGGCCTTGCCCTCGGCGAATCTAGGAACTCTCTTGGATGACACAACATGCAGGATAGCTGTCTGCATTCGTCTGGGGGCAAGTGTGGTAGTACCACATCGCTGTCGGTGTGGAGATAGAGTTGATAAGTTAGGCCACCATGGCTTGTCATGCATGAGAAGCGCCGGCAGAATATCACGGCACGTGACACTTAATGACATTATCCGTCGGTCTCTTGTCACCGCCGGTGCACCTGCTGTTCTCGAACTGAATGGGCTATGCTGCGACGATGACAAGAGACCAGATGAGATGTCATTGGTGCCATGGAAGATGGGACGCCCCTTAGTATGGGACGCAACTTGCGTTGATACTTTGGCGGTTTCCCATCTCCCAGTTACAGCCGTGACTGCCGGGGCCGCCGCCGCCAACCAGGAGGCCCTGAAACGCCGCAAATATGTGTCCATTGGTAATGGGTACATATTTGTGGCTTTCGGGGTTGAAACCCTCGGGCCGTGGGGGCCCGGAGCTCATCACCTCTATCGAGACCTCTCAAAGCGACTAATTGAGGTCTCGCGTGACCAAGGCTGGCTTGCACTTAGGGCAACGCATGAGCGTTGCCATCCAACGAGGAAATGCGGCCAGCATTTTGGGCAGTCTCCCCGCCGACAGCGACCTGGAGTCTATTTTTTACTTATAGATGGTATTTTTTATGTTATTTATATTTTAGTTTAATTTTAGTTAATATTTCTTTATAATTAGTTTTATTTAAGTTAGTTTATTTGTAATAATTGTAATTCTTTTTGTGATTATCTTAATAATTGTTCACTGTAATTTCACAAATAAACTACTAATAAAATAAACAAAAGTCGTGGTAGCGTAATGGCAAGCGCACGCGTCCCAAACTCAAAGGGCACGGGTTCGATACTGGCCGGAACGCATGCACCACTTAGGCAGTTTTCTGACCTAATGTGCATATTTTTACAATTACTACGTGCTAACAACGGTAAAAGAAAACATCGTTATGCAACTTGCACATCGAGATAACCGATGTGTCAAACCAGCCAAGCCGCCTTAGACAAGTGTGGCGGGTATATTGTCCATTGCGTTATAATGCGAGGCCCGAGCCCAGCAGTAGGACATTTATGGGCTGTTATTATATATTATAATAAAATAAAATAAAACATAATAATTAAGACCTGGCTTAAAGGCCTAGTTGCCAAGCCATAAATATTTAAAAAAAACATATATACTGTCATGCCTGTTTCCCATGGGGGTAGGCAGAGACTATAGATCTCCACTTCCGACGATCCTGACAAAAAACTTTCGCTTTATCTACGTTCATTAACTTCTTCATACATGCACGTTTATTTGAGACGGTTTTTACCCGACCTCTTTTTAACACTTCAGTTATTTGATCATAACGTACGTCGCGGTCTACCGGTACCAACTCTACCATTCATAATGCTGTCAAACTAAAATTATCGGGACCACCACGAGTTTGCTTTGTAGTTGCTGCTAATTAGTGTTTAAGGACTAGAAATGTGTAAAAAATGTGCATTGAACTAACTACTTTCACTGCCATGGGCATTGAGCTGGTATGTTAGTCATGGGCGTGAATCGTCTTGAATGCGGAACCAGACGGAACTTGCGACCAAACAACAGCTGGGCCACTTTGTTATGTAACGCACTGACCAAGGATGTCCTAAGCTGTTTACATTTGCTTAAATTAAAATTTATTACAACAAAATGTACATTAAATTATAAACCATAAAGAAATTTTAACTATATATATATAAAGTATTCTACCTCCGTACCGTAATCTCTAAGACTATATTAAGTTGAATACTGAGCCTAGGTTAGCGAGGTCAACGGGGAACCTTCCTAGACTGACCACGTTACCTCGCTGGAGTACTGCTTCTTTGTCCTTGGAAGGAATCAGCTCTTTGATCACCGAGTCAATAAGAGTCGATGAGTCGTTTTGATAAATCTTTATAACTTCAGGACCTCGCGGTCCAAGCGTTTTGAGAGCAAACGGCACTGAGGGTTGCATATTTGAGCCGCTTAACTGATTCAGCTTTTTCCGCCGCCAAACAGGCTAAGCCGTGTTTGATGATGAGATGCAGCCAACGTCTACGAAAATCGGATCCCATACCTTAAATTAATAAGTAATAATACATAATATATAGTCATCAGTAACAATTTTGTCTTTTTTTAAATTAACACGAACGATGTGTTCTGAGATCACGGTTACTAAAAATGACTCAATCGTCAGATTAGTTTTAAAAGTAAATTGATAAAAAGCGCTAATAATTCTTAATTGATATTGTATTCCATAGCCCGGGTTGTCTGGAAGAGATCGCTTTAGAGCGATAAGGCGGCCCATTGTTCCTGCCTTTACTGTTTAATGTGATTACTGTAAATTGTTGGTTTACTGTGTATGTGGTGAACAATGAAGCGTTTTCCGTCTTCTATTTATCTATGCCAATCATCCTTACATAATTAAAACTCCATAGGAAATTTACAACTACTTAAATACCTACTAGAAATATCCGTGTATTTTAAAGTACAGTGAGAATGCCATTTAGCAACCCTAAATGTAATAACAGAACACCTAATAAGTCCTTTATGCAATCAAGGCGTTAGACAATAGAACCAGATCCGCTCTACACCATTAATTGCACACACATGTTGAGGTAATAGGGTTCCACCTACTTTGAATAAATGTATTTGAGATTTAATTGCTACTGCAGACTGTCTCTTGAGCTAAGGATCGATTAATTAATCATCGAGAGACAAATGTACCCATTGTATGAGTATATCCCGAAGCTAAGCAAGATTCCCTTGTATTATGGGTAACATAATTATTTGGATCTAGTTGTCTGTGTATTTAAATGAATAATAATAGTAAATTACAGAAAATTAGTTTATAAAATTTTCAGTACCAGGAATCGAATTCAGGAACTCTGCGTTCCAGTGAACAATAGTAGAATTATTTTCTCCGTGCAGTTTGGGTCATATATCAAATTCGGCCTCAGCCCGGCTAGGGCGGTGAGCATGTTGCGCGGGTGCAATGCCATTATCGATAAAAACTCATTCTTATCAAAGAAATATTATCATTCTTATAAAAATCATTATTATCTTTTTTGCTGTTAATTTTAAACTTAGATATAAGTATTTATATTTATTTTTAATATAACTTGTTACATTCTAAACTTTTGTACTTATAGTTTTTTAATACATAGATGCCTAATTAATAATTTATTTAAATACGTTGTTTTATCTATTTTTTCTTTCATTTATATCACTAACCCACAAAATGGCAAAACTAAATACACTATCAATAACGCTTATCGACAACAATAATGCGTAACACTATGCCTGCCCATAAGGCCCGTGAGTGGAAGAGAGAGCGAAATACTCGCTTCACCGCTCCGATTATTTATAACCCAAACTGCACGGAGAAAATAATTCTACTATAGGCGGGGAAAGGGTCAGAGCAATGATCGCAGAGGCCATTACTAATTATGTACTAACTAGATATATCTACAAGATCGAAAAACAAGAAAGGCTGTCATATGAAATGCATTTGAATATAAATCTACATATTCAATGCTACAGTAAATGCCACACGTGACATGCATAATTGCGACCAATGAAATGTGACAGCATTTTTCTTGGTGCAAGCTCTGCAAGCTCCAGTTGCGACCTACGTGGTGAGCGTGCGACCTTGCGACCGCAGTAGGGCGGGGGCGCCTATGACTGCGACCGACCACCATCATATCGCCACTCGTAAAGCGCCAACGAAACGACCAACGCGCTTACAAATTGAAAATTTTCGAAAATCCGCGTTCGGAATGCATGTACATTTTATTTATTAATAACAAAATGTGGGGTCTGTTGATTGTCGCTTTTGCGGCGGTGTTAGTTGGAGTCGAATGCGCGGGCGCCGGTGCGGCCCGCCTCGTTTGCTATGTGGAAAACTCGCGCGTCACAGAAGGTTTCTCTGAGTGCACGCATCTCGTTTATACGGGCGACGCGAGAGGAGACAAACTCGATTCCCTTCTTAAGGAGTACAGAAAGAACAACCCGAGGCTGAAGATCATAGTGAGAGTCGCTGAGACTGATAAGGTAAGTCATCACTGAAAAGCCTTATCAACCCTTTAGGTCAGAGATTCACAGAGTGGACGATATCGACCCCTTGGGATCGAAATCGGTTTCCCATCGACATAAACGAAAACTGATTTTGGGGTTCTACGAGGTCTAAAAATCGACCTCATTAATTGACACAAGTTCTTATTTGGAACTTACAAGACACTGTTATACGTTTGTGTGTGTGTTTTTATTCATAAAATAATCAACTAAGTATTTTACGTAAATTGTATTAATAATTAATATTATTAATTACGCTTCATATTTACTGAATTTTATGTTTATTTATTTTGTTAAATTTTGATGCGAAAATAATGTCAAATTACTAACTTAACCATCCGTAAAGTTTTTAAATTGGTAAGTATTTTGTATAAATTCGAAAAACTAGACATAGGATTTTTAAAGTAATTTGGCTATGGGGGTCTGAGGTTTATTTTGGAAAAGGGGGCTCTTGCCCAAAATAATTTGGTAATCCCTGCGCTAGGTGATCAGAGGGCTGGTCGAGGTACCAGCCCTAGTGATTTGGTACCACGGACCAGTACGATAGTCCATTCATATAATAAGGATAGCGTTCTGGACACTGTACCTATAGAAGACAGTGATCTGAACTTAGTATTCTACTTATAGCCTTAAGGGATTGTAATTAAACTACAAATCTATCTGCATTTTACTACTACTAATAGAACCGTATAATGCCACAAATAACAATAATAATGCTACAAAAAACTACTACAAAAAAATTAGTTAAATATTTAATTAAATAATATATTCGGTACAAGAAAATATTTCTCCAACGTTAGAGATCGTAAATGAAAAATATTTCAGACAATATCAACCTATTATTTTCTACAAATATTCAATTTAATCAAAGTTGCGATTTACAACCGAATTCAAATAGCTTAAACGTGGATTAATTTAAAGAACAATTTAAAGTTATTATTCAATTTATTGAAAAAAATACATGCAAATTTTCGTCACTCGAAATTACCTAACTGTGATGTTTAAAATAATTATAACTGCTAACTTAAATTGCAAATTTAAAGCCTAAAACGACAAAATTAAGCAATACGTTTTAAAATTAATTGATTATTATCCGATTTAGAGTGCAGAAGTAAAGCCTAAAACGACAAAATTAAGCAATACGTTTTAAAATTAATTGATTATTATCCGATTTAGAGTGCAGAAGTAAAGCCTAAAACGACAAAATTAAGCAATACGTTTTAAAATTAATTGATTATTATCCGATTTAGAGTGCAGAAGTAAAGCCTAAAACGACAAAATTAAGCAATACGTTTTAAAATTAATTGATTATTATCCGATTTAGAGTGCAGAAGTTACTGTGGAATTTAATTTTCTATCACACCTTTTATTCTTTATGCCACTGCTTCATCTGAGATAATGTTAGAGTTATTGACAGTTTCATGCAGATGAAGTGATGGAATGTATTATTGATTGTTAATGACGTTAAGTATGTATATTTACTAAGGAAGCTATTCGTTACCAGGGTTATTTTGAACGCAATAAAGACGCATTTGCCCATAGTTTTATCCGTGCAAGAACGGAATAATAATTTCCTGCGGCCGGGCGGCCTGTCGTAAGAGGCGATAAAACAACCCTCTACCACCTTTGATCTAGAGTATGCCACCATAACAACCTTGAGTTGTGTTCCGGCATTAGTGACCAGGCTCCAGTTTCCCTTTAGAGAGCAGCACTTGGTGTTGCATATGCCCATAGGCGATGGTACTGCTTTCCATCAGTTAGTCCGTCTGCCTGTTTGCTGATCTCATGCAATAAAAAACAAGTGAATAGCCATAACATTATTGCAGGTGAAGACTGAGCATTACAAAGAATGTAAAGCAAACATATCTTAGATGACGACATGCACTTAAAAGCAAAATCTACTTAGCACTCGAATGACTCAGACCACATATGTGACTTGTCTTACATAACTTAATTACATTTAAGTTTAAGTTATTTAAGTTCAAACTAAAACGGTTGAACAATGCCTACTTCCGAACATACCTTACATTTTAATTAGCTTATTTGTATAAGCCTCCTGTTTAACAAGTTGTTGCTGGAAAGTGAAGTAAAAACTGTGCTAATTGGGCTTTTTGTTGCGTACTTATTGTAATGTTAATTGCTGACGAGGTTCCTTCAGTAGTTTTTGGAATACGCGAGAATGTACTTAAGTTATATTTACTTATTATAGCAGCTGCCCTTAAACGTGTCACTGCTGGCCTTTTTCTTCTACTTATTAGGGAAGAACAGATAGTATATTGGACACGCTTGTCCAAGACAGATTAGCTGGTTTCATACATTAAATGTGAAAGTCTCATCATGTTCTATTAATTCACCGTTAGCACTTGCTAATTGTAACAATATGGACATTAGGTCTGAAAACTACCAAGTATGCTTCCCGGCCAGGATTCGAATGAACGTCATTTCAAATGCAAGTCGGTTAGCCATTATATTACCGGGGTATACGTTAAGTATCGAGTTATTAACTTAAGTTTCTATAAAACAACTTAATTGTGTTTCCTTTCTGCGGTTTAGAACTTTGAAAAAAAGAATCTAAGAATAATGGCTGAGCAAAACATAACTCTGAAAAGCTCCTACATACTATTATATCACTAATGGTGCAATTAGGGCCGGTTTTATCCCTGGTATACATTATGACCACTTCTACGAGCAGGAAAGAGACGAAGGAAGTGGGCACGCGTCCTTAGCGGAGGAAACACTTCTGTCGTGGGAAGACCCGTCCAGTGAACTCCAGTGGTTTACCACTGGAAGGGGGCCGTCACGAATGCGGGTTTGTTCGGGACATTCCATGTGTCTTTTTGGGCATTGCCCTTTCCAACCTTACGTTTCGGTCGGGGGCGGCACGCAGAAAATGCAGCTCGGTGGCTCCGGCAAGTCCCGGGTGCGAGTGCACTCCGAGGTCCACTATATGTTCAACATAATGTCATGTATTTATGTACTTGCATTGATCGCTTCCCTCGCCACTTAGCTGCTTGCTGTTACGGCAGTGGATATAATAAAAGGGGTGCATGGAACCCGGGTGTAGAGACTTAGGGAGTGCAAGCCAATCGGGCTATATTTACGCTCACCATGCGTTTTCACTGTTCTGAAAACTATATAGCCTATTATATAATCATTATACTGGCCCAATAAACCAATCCATAATAACGAGAAAAATAATATATTTAAAGAACTTGGAAGTGCAATATTTTCTAAAAAAAAGAACTATGCTTTACAAAGATAGACAGACAATAATGACGGAAACATAAGGGTTCCATAATTTGTAAAAAATAAGATTTAACTGCATTCCATCAATTTAATAACTGAGGTCTTAAAGCGGCCGCCTTTGGAGAATCGCTTAGTGAGATTGACACGTATCTGGATATACTGATAGCTGTTAGACATAGCTCCACTTTATTTTGAAAGTTTAAAGGCACGACATATTTAAGTCTATATAGGTATATATTATAATTTACAAATTAAATATTTTAAAATTAAACTCATTAAAATATTCGGGTCGTTTTAGTATTACGCCAAAAGGAAGGTTTGCACTGAAAATCAGCATTGTGTCGGATATTATGTCGGCACAGCAATAAGCTGATTGCAAACCTTGTTTACTGGAAATGTGGCGTACAAATTCTCAAAATATGTTTTTATTTTTAAGATACATGTTAGCAATATAAGTACGTCTATTTCTTCAAATAAATTTTTTGATTCATTCTATAGGAATAATAATAAGATACGAAACTGCGTAAACGACCTCTTTAGGCCCTATGATATAAATCTCCTATTATATTAATGTACTATGTAATGTATGTGGATATAAAAATAAATAATGTAATCATCTGACAATAAGCAATATCCTGTCGAAGTATTATATTAAAACCGGCGAACGAGTAAATAAAACTAATGTTACCAATAGTCGGATTAAGGTTTGGCCGAACTCCTTGGCCGGAAAATTAACCAATTATGGATTTTCCGTTCTAAATTCTGTTATTATTATGTATATTTTAAACGTATTCCAATGATTCTATTTTAATTTATTTTATGGCCTTTTAGGCAATTGTTCATATTAATTTTGTTGAAAAATATATATACATCCAAAATCCAAACGAAGACTAAAACCTAGCCATTAATGCTGGAACACAAGTCAAGGTTATAGCGGCATACTCTAGGCCAAAGATAGTGGCCATCCAGATGGGCAAATATCCTACTACCTGCCTGTAGGGCACGCCGCTCGGCCACAAGAAATTTTTCGTCGTCGTCAGCCATTCCTAGTCTACTGCTGGACCTCTCCAAGTCACTCATCTCTGTCCTCTGAGTTCCTTATCTAGCGCCTATCGGCGACCTTGCACAGTTCGTCGGTTCATCGGTCCGTCGGACCGTTAGACCTACGGGGCCGAGACATGGTCACTAACGGCAGGATTGGTCCGCAAGTTCCGAGTCCCTCAACGGGCTATGGAGCAAGCTATGTTCGGTGTTTCTCTTATGGATAAAATTAGAAATGAGGATATCCGTAAGAGAATCAAGGTAACCGACAGAGCTCGCATAATTAGCAATTTGAAGTGGCAGTGGGCCGGTCACGTCTGCCGCAGGACCGATGGCCAATGGAGCAGACGAGTCCTGGAGTGAAGACCGCGTCTTGGTAAGCATAGTGTCGGACGCCCTCCACGCCCGTTGGACCCGATGGAAATTTTTGGAACGAAGTTCCTTATCACGCGTTGCGAAAGGGGGCTAGACGGAAAAATTAAGACCAAAAGTTGTAACGACATTTTTTGCTATAGTTGTAAGCCGTGCGGCGTGCGCGTGTTTCTCTGTCTGTCTCTCTCTCTCATAGAAAGCAAGCCAGTTACTTTCGTTTCGTCTTTCTATTTCGCATTGAACAGTGTGGTGTCGCGACGAATATTTTTGAGTTAAGTGTATATAGGTTTTTGTACATAATAAAAAATAATAACAATAATGAATCCTGACAGTGTTTCTGCACAAGTTCCGGATATTGCTGATGGAGTTAGGTAAGTAGAGATTTTATACAGACAATAATAAATGCTTATGTATTTTTATCAAGTACGCATTATAACCTCTCTTTACTATTGTGCTAACCAAGTCATACGCGTTATAATCTCTCCATTATTGTGTGTTTAGCAAGTGTACGCGTCATAACTTTAATAAATTTAAAAACAAATTATATTTTAATATTACAATATCAATGCGTATGTATTTACTTCGTTCCATCCGGGTGTCCCTTGACACCTTTCAAGTTTTTTATTTTTATTTTTGCATGAGTTCAGCAGACTGGCTGGCAAAGAGCCCACCTGATTGATTGATTGATTGAAATCGTATTCTTTTTCTGTTCCTGTACTGATAATATACATATACGGCCAAAGAGGCCGTGAAACGTACTCCCTTCACAATGATGACGCAAATGTTTTTGCTCGACCTATGAAAGGACCTACAAAATCCGGGTATCTTCAAGAAGTAGAAGGAAGGTTATATACCAATTTTTATTTCTCACGATACAATATCGAGTCACGAGTATTATTAATATACAATTGAACATTAATAATACGCTTGTTACAGTTCATTGTCACGTTTTTTGCGAACGACATCTTGATATTATCGGAAATAATCCGATTATTTTTTGCACTGTCTGATTATGCATAATCGAATTACTTGATTGACAAATGATTGGTATATGGAAGAGCTTATGGGTTACATGTAGGAATTATTATTAATCAAAGTAGTTGAGTAATTTTATGGAAGGTTACAAAGTGTAATCATAGAATAATTCACATACTAGCTGACCCGGCAAACTTCGTAGCGCCTCATAATCAATAAATAAAAAAGGTGAATGTTAATTGCAGAATGTTTCGACTTAAGTAAAAAATGTGGTCAAATCTTAACCGGAAGGAGCATCAAACGTTTGACATTCAAAACTAAAATAAATAAATAAAAGAAACTTCACTTTTAAATTTAATTTGATTTCTGAACGACTTTAAGTTTAATTGATTTCTAAACGACGAGACTAACATTAAATGTTTGACAGGTAGTAATAGTTTCTAAGGCAAAGCGAAATTATTGTTTTTACTATGTTCCAAGATTTTTTTCATATTTACTCACCTTTTAAACCTTCCCTGGACTTCAATACAACTTCAATTGACAAATAATTCAAAACCAAAATTAGTTAAATCAGTCCAGCCGTTCTCGAATATATATATATATATATATATATATATAGATTACAAGTAAAAGATCCAAACCTGATCCAAGAGTAATCCAGATCGCTGTCAGTGGGGAGCGTTCCTAAAATGCTGGCCGCATTCCCACGTTCTATGGCAACGCTAATCTTTTGCCCTAAATATAGGCCAGCCCTTTGGCCCTTTCTGTAGTTATTTTAAGTTAAGAAAAAATCATCAAAATATCACCTCCAAATTATTGACATGAAACCATTTTACTCCTTCAATTCTCATCAAAGCTATGTTTTAAAAATATCTTTAAAAAAGAGAGATAAATAATTTCATTTTCTTTTTTTTTAATTTTACTTTATTATATTCACAGTAAGATAATAATGCGTCTGAAAATCAACCGCGTTTAGGGAATCCCTGGCTATCGTCCGATAAATTAGTACCTACCGAAATATCTTCAAGGTCGTTGGCGTTCCTACAAGTCTTTATAGTTCTTCAGTCTATAATTTCCACTGTAAAAAGTGTACGGCGCATACATCTAATATTATACTCTCCGTTTGATTCGTATTGGAGCAGACCATAAAAATTGATTGAGATGCATTGTCGTATTAATACTGTCGACCACTGAATGCCCTTTCGTAATTTAAAATATCAATAAATCTAGATCAGTTGATTAATTTTAAACGGGCCGAAATTATTACGACACGTGTTTTAAGTTTCAATATGTCAGGTCAATTATTGCAAAAAAATTGCATCTTTAGCCAAAATCGGGTTTTCATTTTATAATTGGACCTACTTATGCAGAATGGAACTAACCCACATACTGACAGTTTTGAGAAAAAGCCGTTTTTATTAAAATTTTGCAAAAAATATTTAGAATATATTCTAATGTACAATATTCTATTTTTTTTTCCAAAATACAGACAAGTTATTTGTATGCAAAATTTTAATAAAAACGGCTTTTTCTCAAAACTGTCAGTATGTGGGTTGGTTCCATTTTGCATAAGTAGTTCCAATTGAGATATGAATGAAAGAGATATTTGGAAAGAAATAAAAAATAAGCTAAGTGCATATCGAACCAGTGGCGGATTTACCAAGTCTGTGTAGGCTGAAGACTAGGGTGGTAGATTTTTCTTGTCTTTCAGTTAAACAGTTTCGGCATATAGATAGCCACACGTGATTAAAACTTCCATTTTCGATTTGGCTACGGAACCTTATGTTAAGCGACATCTGGACCTAAGTATATTTATTGTTGCAAAAGGCAGTTTCAGGTATTATTTTGTTTTGTAAATTTCAGTTTTTGATTAAGTAAAGTCTAATCTAACTAAGGTCTTAAAATAAAATCGAAATGTGTGCTAGGAGACATAGTAGAAGTGAAACTTCAACGGACAAGTGCGAAAACGAATGGCAATGGACAAGTGCCTAAACGAATCGCAACAAAATTTTAACTTGATGTTTTCAAATTAGACAAGTACATTAACAATCTGTCCGTAAAACTTCAAGTTAAAATTTTGTTGCGATACGTTTTTGCACTTGTCCGTTGAAGTTACACTTCTACTATGTGTCACAGCACACATTTCGATTTTCGCAGGTTACTGTAACTTATAAGCATTTTTTATTTTGAACATATTTTAAAAACAAAAAAAACTGAAATCTATCCGGAACCATAAAACGGATCCCTAGTATACTTTAAAATTATGCCGCCTCTCATCACGTCTAGTCTAAGTTATGCCGCGGCCGTAACGGTTTTTCGTGACAGAAAAATCCTAAGACCAAATATATAAGTTTCACTTCAAATAGTTTAAAATACCTTTTGCAACGAAAAACGTACTATTATTGTCATTTGTCGCATTTCTTACGCGTAATCGAACACTCGAGGTAATACGATACATCCGGCTTTGTACCTCGGTTACCGGCGTTACCGAGGTGTTGCCGCGTGTTACGGGAACGGTGACATCATAGTATCATGTTCCCACGTTATCGACCTCGCCTCTGAACTAGTATTGCTCATTGTGCATTGAGTGTTACGCCTACTGATTGGCTAATTTAGCTTAGGGCATTCTCATAAGTCACACTTTAACATAAAACTTACGTCACAATTGATTTTTATACTAAACTATGTTTGCGTATATTTCTATTGTATACTAGCTGTCCTGGCAGACGTCGTCCTGCCCGGAAAAGCTTCAATCGATATGCCACCAGCAGCGCCACCTACCGGGTCCAATTGTGAACCAACTCAGAAACCTTCTCTGGCTCATGCACAAGAACTTTGCTAAAGATCATCATGATCAAATGTATGTATATGTATAAAGGACATACAGACAAACATTCATTTTTATATATAAGATAAAATAAACTATATTATTTTTGGTATGGTTATATCCCCTCAGTGATTGGTAGGTACCCACTCAAATGATCTTTTATCTAAGATATCAAGCAATCTTAATATTTTTCAATTTGTAGCTATATGGTTATTAAATTTATAAAATTGTAAAAAAATATTGTTATTATTTTCATTATATGGCTACAAAAAAAAAATATGAAGATTTTTTAGCGAAATAGAAAATATTAAGAAACACATGTAGAATTTGTAGTTTTTTGTTGGGATCTTTTTTTCAGTACAATTTACTTATATGATAATATAAAGATTACGTTGTATTTTATTTATATATTTACTTAGTTGGTAAATATTTTCATGCTGTAAAGGACATAAGCCTGATATTAAAATATTACATTATACTAGTATTGCAATTAAAATTACTTAATGCACTTAATTTTCATTAAGTTAAAAAAACATAATAGTCACAATTTTTTTTCATTAATTAATGTTTTGAATAAATAAAGTACCAACAATGGTATAATTTATTTGTATTAATACCGAGAATTTATTAATTTTTCGGTTTCTTTTCAAAACGAATTCTTTGTCAGCATATCTGTCTGTCTCTCTTTGTATGTCAGTATTTTTTTTAAATTCTGGGTCTATGAAATTCGACAGGAAGGTATGATCTATAGACACTATACGATAGTGTAGTAAAACCTTTATAATTCAAAATTAGGAGTAGTCGCTATACATGCTAATGAGGATTGAATTTATTTGCAACGTGAGATATTGTTTTCTCATGAGGAAAAAAGCAAAAACATGACATGTTATTTAACGAATTTTATTGAAGCCACTACGTTAGGATGTAATAGCTTCCAAAGTCGTAAAAATTGTGTGTTCCCCTAACTTTTGAACTGTGAAGTAGAAAATTGTAAAAAGAACAAAGTATAGAGTATAATACAAATATAATTATATAATAATACGAAACCATAAACGTCCCACTGCTGGGCTCGGGACTCCCACTATAGCGGAACAGACAGTATGCCTGCCACTTGGACTAGCCAAGGCGGTTTGGCAGGTAAGTCATAATCGGTTATTTCGATGTGCAGGTTTCATTACGATGTTATCCTTTACTGTTGCCAGCACGTGCTAATTGAAAAATATGCACATTAAAAACTGCCTAACAACACCTCGCATGCGTTCCTTCTGATTCGAACCCGCGCCCTTTGAGTCTGATGCGCGTGCGCTAGCCATTATGCTACCACGACCGCTAAAACAAAGTTTGAACAAAATTGGTTTGAACAGATATCCATTAAGTAGCTTTTTGATAGGAGGTATTGAATACCTTTTTCATGGTTTCATACTCAAATGAAAACAGTGAAGGCTTGTTACCTCCAAAAAGACCTTAATAACTCGCGTATTGGCACGTTCTTGTCCGATTTTATTATTAATCTTTATTAAGTGATCAATATATTTACATCTTGCAGGTGGTATTGCATAAAAATTGATAGCCGTTGACAGCTTCCTAAATCAAGTGCGGTTAAATTTGATTTATTGATTACTGGCCATGGATCTTTATTTTATATTAATATTCCAATTAAAAGGTCAGTCGTGTTGTATAAAGACATGCGCCGGAAATCATCATGGTAAAATTTAAAACACTAATATGTTAAAATAGTTTATTACTTGCCAGGTGGTAGGGCGTTTGCCCGACTGGATGGCGACCACCCCTGGTCTAAAGTATGTCGCCATAACAACCTTGAGTGTGTTCCGACATTAGTGACCAGGTTCCAGTCTCTCTTAAGACAGCAGCAGCGCATTTGTAGCACCTTTGGTGTTACAAATGTCCATAGGCGATGGTAATCGCTTTCCGCCAAGTGGGCCGTCTGCGTGTCTGCTTAACTCCTGCAATAAAAAAATAAAAAAAAATACTTCATCTCCTATTTTTGCCTGGAAAGCCTGTTTCAAGACTAGTAAGAGTCAAAAAACTATACTTCATTATTGGAAAAACTGTACTGGTTATCCACTTTTAACCGACTTCCAAACGGAGGAGGTTGTCAACTTGCCCGGTAAGGTTTTTTTAGTTGTATGATTATTAGGATTGTCTCGCGTGGCAATCATCCATGATTGCATTAAACGTTATTAGGAAAATAGTTCTTTTGGATGTAATGAAGGAACTAGTTATTGTAAATCTTTTATAACACTTTAATGCTAACCAAAATAAACAAGCATCTTAACTAGCAAGTTCCTTGTAGGATTGTCTAATCGTCCCGTCACCGGACGACTACACCTTCGAATAAATAATGACAGCTTCACAAGAATATATAAATAGTTTTAGAGAAAATCTAAAAGATATCTATAAGCCTGAGTATCTGGGTATACATAATGAAAATGTCCTTAGTTGCATATTTAACTTATAGTGGTTCAACGACCCGGAGTGAGTCACTAAAAATATTTGCTATATATGATATATATATATATATATATATTTGGAAAATAAATATCTACGTATGAAAGGGTTCTAACGTTTTAGCATTTAATTTTGCTAAAATGTAACAGTGATCGAGGACTGATGTTGATGACGAAACAGGAAATTAAACGTGGTAAAGTCACAGTGAAATAATTGTCTTGATTACAGTTCTTAGGGGCCATTCCTTAATTACGTAAGGATGATTTTGACGATTTTTGACACATTTCTACGATTCATGGTTATTTATACTATATAAGAAAAAGATAGTCAAAAAAAAGTGTCTTCCCCTTAATAGAGACAATAAGAAAAGACAATTTTACAATAGTGGTCACTGAATTATACGTAGTGGGGGGGCGGAGGGGAAGGGGGGGGGAGGAGTACTTCTCCCTCCTGCAACCCTCATGTCTAGGCGACATGTAGTTTTTGAGATATGATTTTTTTGTAAACATAACTTTACAAATTTTTTCAAAATGGTGTACTTATTTCTTATGTCTAAAGACGAGAAATGCAGAAGAAAGGTAGTGGTCAATGTAAAAAACATTTAATACAGTCTAACAATGCAGACTAAAGCTCACAAGCCTAGTGAGCAAAGCAAGTGTGCCATGACAGCGGTCAGCAAATGTCACAACCGATCTGTAACCACCATTTAAATAGTTATCAATGAATAAATGGTGACCAGTCAGTTTTGGCGCTTTGGTCTAAGCACTAACCCAACCCAACCAACTCACCGTTTAAGTCACTGGTCGCAACTTTACATATCAAAACAAACACTTTTGTGTTTTAATATGGATTTTTCGACATGTTGTTGTTCAACAACTATGTTTATATAATTAAAAGAGAAATGGAATAAAAAAGCAGCAAATAGAGTGAAGCAAATTATACATAAATTTTTTAATAAAAATAGATAGTTTAAAAACATACCACTAATTCAAACTCTCAATATATATGAAAAAAATATATTTTCGTATTTAAAAATCGATATTATTGACATATCGAATTGTTAACATTTTTTTCTTCTTAAGCTTATTATCGTCATAAAGTAAAAAAGTGAGAGTACTGTGATTTATTACTATAATATAACTTTAAAATTATAATAACAAATTCAAAACTTGTTTATTAAATTAAAAAACAGGTTTAGTGTTTATATATCAGGTGTAAGTGTATTCCTAAAAACAAATCAAACTTTTTTTCAACAAAAGTGACATAACCTTGTTTACCAAACGTATTATTGTTTTTCCCATTATTCATTCAACACTTGTTGGCGGACCCTAAAAACATGTTTCCTAGCCCAAATAACAGGTCTAGTGTCTATATATAAGGCGTATGTATGCCTCTAAACTAAATTTTCGTTAATCTGATGCCACTCTCTGCAAAATTTGACCCTAGAAAAGAGCTAATGAACACTTTCTTAGAATACGTTAAGTTAATTTAGGTTATATCTAAATTACTTATTAGTATTTTAGATTGTAATATTAATGTGGTATTTTTAAATACAACATTTATGAAAAAAAATGTATATTTAGAAATGTATAGGTGTATGAATACACTTTATACCGTTCATTGACTTTCTTCCACTTGTAAATCTAAGAGGACAAAAGCAATCATACAGTTATGTAGTTCATGACGTAACTTGCTTGCTTTTATTGTTATCTGTGCCCAAAACAGGTTTCCTTTATTCTTCATTGAGTACTCCTTTCATCGTATCAACTTTCGCTCTTAGGTTGAGATCAATATCGTTTTGTCGATAAAAAAATAACTAATAAGATTATGAAAACTTACTGGTATTGTATTTATTGTTTTTATTTTAGTATGGGCGAAATCAGTTTTTTATCGGCTGACATACATTGTATTATATAACTTAGTAGACTTTGCAAAAAATTTTGGACTGTATATTAATTCTTGTCTTAATTGGAAAGAGGAATTATCTTTAATAACTCAAACAGTTCAGCCTGCTGAGCCCTAAGAAGTTTACGCGATGAAGTCAAATTGGACTACCTTAAAATGGTATACCACGCTTTGGCAGAATCTAAATTAAGATATAGTATATAGTGTTGGGGAATTAGCAACGAATATAACTCCGAGAAAGCTTTTATTGTACAAAAAAGATGTGTAAAGACTATGATTCATACACCACAAAGTCTTGTCGAGAACATTAAAAAAAAAGGGTAATCTGACGGTACCGTGTCTTTATATACTGGTTGTACTCACAAAAAATCTCTAAATATCTCGCAAAAAATATTACAGAGTTTGAGACGCAGGAAGAAAGAAAACATAGAAAAGCCACAAGAAGGAAATTTATAAAAAAATGCCATCTTTAAATGTTGTGAAGCAAAGTTTCACACATCAGGCTGCTTATCTAAAGTTGAATATATACAAAATGCAGTTGTCGATTATTTTTGTTCTTAAATAATTATATGATTATATAAAAATGCCTTCCTATAAATAAATATATTTGTAAATGACTTAATATAAATAAATATTATATCCTCAAGCAAAGCAAGGTACGCTTGTGTCATGAGTAATGTACAACGGACAACTCTGGGGCTAGTCCAAGACACCCAGATCAAAGTGAATGCAAAATGAATGATTCATCTTCCAAAACTCATTCTTGGCCTTGATATTGACATATCGTGTCAAGGCCAATTTCTAACCGTTGTCAAATTTGACAGCTCTATTTGAAACCATTTTTGTACTTGATCTAATGGAATGTAGATAGTGTCATTGTTAATACTGACGTTAAATTTTTTAACGCAACTAGATTGAAATTAAGATAAGATTTAGTTTAGTATTACCAGTGCTTATGTTGTCAAAAGTTGCCTATCGTTTCTGTAGCCACGGGTTTAAACTTTTCTTCTATATCTTACTATTCTATTCTATGCTTGGTAGTAATTACTCTAAATATTCATACCAGACTTGGCTTAAAGGTACCAAGCCATAAAAAATAATAAAAAAACATGTGCGTCTCGGGACGCCCGACAGAAGTGATAATTTAACCTAATCTAAGTTGAACTATTTAATTTTGAAATTGTTTTAAGTTGAGAAAAGCTTATATAGGTTATTACTTACATTTTATGTATATAGCGCGTGGGTTAGAGTGAAAGAGGAGGAGCCTGCCTACGGCTACCGTATGCGTAAGAGAAAGAGAAGCTAGACACACTGGCGTCATAACGCGTTACGTAACGAAGCGGTTTACCCTCCCATAAGAAGTTATAACTTCAAAAATTATGACTCCAACTCGTCGGAATTGATTTTGCCAATGTCATAGTAAGTGAAAAATGACAGATGAATAATAAAAATATATTAAAACTTTATAAAGACTGATCGATGGTCATCACATTATCTACGAGCCTGTGGACAATATGAATGCATATGTTAATTATACTATAAATAACTTTTACATCTCACTATTCATTCATTTGCCTTACCATCCGACGATTTGACATGACTTGTAAGGAGCTTATGTCATACTTAAACCGATAATAAGGCAAATGAATGGGTAGTAAGATATTCGAACCGCCCATAAGTCAGTTAATCGCTAATTTGTTTCACGAAAGATGGACTTAATAATAGCTTAATAGCTTAATACCTTAACTTAATAGCTTATGTCAGCGTGTCGTATAACTACTTTGTGGTTTTAATTTCTTTTATAGTACCTTCATATTTTATGCATGCATGTTGAAGGCTGGATATACCTATATATACTAGCTATAGTGTCACATGGGGCATATTTTTTTATAATTTGAAGTATGTGGAACGCAACGTCTGTGGAACGCGAGTTAATGCCTCACTCGTTTATACTTATATTTGTGTATCTCTTTTGCCTCAACCATTTGTAACAGTGTTTCACGATATAAAGGAGTAAATCCGTATTAAGTAATTACGGTGGTTTTATTAAATATAACAACTTTTTAAGCTCTTTCATTTGCGACATTTGTCTTTCAGGTGAGCTGCTAATGCGTTTTTCATTAATAATAGATAATTCCAAGGAGCTAAACGTGATTATTAAAACTGGGAATTCTAATTTGAAAATGGCCAGTGACCATATATTTATAATACTTGGTTTAAACTGCGTCCTGGCCCTAAATGGATCTAGATTATTCATAGTTTCGTCAATGATCACGGTAGTTGGCGACAGTGCCGGCAAAGGCTATGCTATATTATGACACAATAGTACAAAAGTGTGCCAACCGTGGTACATTGGTGGCAAAAATAACTGACACGATTCCTATATTCGTTGTCCGCATATAAATGAAAACATGTTAGTTATAATCTCTGTAAGTATCTACATACAAGGCAAGAGGCGATTTTCCACTTAGAAGCTTGTGTATAATAATTAATTTTGCGACATAATCGTTTCGGAACGAGAAATTCTCATTGTTAGGAGATTTTTTGTATTTAAGATTTATAATACTTCTCTAAATATATCATCAGTCAGAGAGGCAGAGTAAAACAAACCCTTGTTAAATTATGTTTTAGGGACTCGGTATAAAAGATACTGTGTCCTAATCATAGCTTTGAATCAAGATGGTGCCTTATCTAATGGAACGTTTTGATGAAGTAATTAAAACACAATACAACAATAATATATAATACATAAAATAATTGTAATACAACTTCTATATGTATTTAAAAAAAGAGCCGGGAATAATATGTAAATAATGATGATGATTTTTTTTTAGCTAGATGTGTTGCTGGGGTGTTTCTTGCCGTTTCTTCTCCTTTTAACAGCGATAACACATTGCAAAGCAGTGTACATAGATAGGAAGTAGATTTAAATTTTGACTTACATATGACCTCCAAAAAGTGTGTGTGTTCCAGTGGAACTTATTTTAAATAAAAACTGTTGAATTTAAATTTAATGTCCTGAATATTTCATACGTACATACAATTAATACGCTTAGAACCCGAGTAGGTGCCAGTAAAGTGTAGTACTTTTAACAATGACCTAAAAGTCTCAGTTCGCTTGTCAACGCGTCGGTCTCATAATTCCCATTCTCTACTTTTTAGAAAAACTTTATTTATTTGCAACATTATTTATGCCTTTATGTGTGTGTCAACGAAAATAATTACATGGCGGTCACGTACACATCGATTGGTCTTGAGCTTCAACTCTGAATGTAATTTTATAGGATAGTATCCCTCTATGTATTATTACTACGTACTAGGCAACTATAGTAGAATTATTTTCTCCGTGCAGTTTGGGTTATAAATAATCGGAGCGGTGAAGCGAGTATTTCGCTCTCTCTTCCACTCACCGGCCTTATGGGCAGGCATAGTGTTACGCATTATTGTTGTCGATAAGCGTTATGGATAGTGTATTTAGTTTTGTCATTTTGTGGGTTAGTGATATAAATGAAAGATTTTTTTTTAGATAAAACAACGTATTTATTAAAATAAGAATAACAATGATTTAAAATAAATGATTAATTAGGTATCTATGTATCAAAAAACTATAAGAACAAAAGTTTAGAATGTAACAAGTTATATTAAAAAATATAAATACTTATATCTAAGTTTAAAATTAACAGCAAAAAAGATAATAACGATTTTTATAAGAATGATAATCTTTCTTTGACAAGAATGAGTTTTTATCGATAATGGCGTTGCGCCCGCGCAACATGCTCACCGCCCTAGCCGGGCTGAGGCTGAGGTCGATTTATGACCCAAACTGCACGGAGAAAATAATTCTACTATAAGTACACACTTTGTCCTTCGTTCACAACTCTTTTACGGTACAGGCTGTTCATTTATGGAATTCAATGTCATTTCACAACAGATTAACAAAATCTATTATCGTACTTTAAACATTTAGATCAATATTACTGGTCTTCTCAGATAACACGATAGCTAATTCTGCATAATTTATACTTATTACATTATAACATGTGTTGGTTTAAAGTAAAATTTTTTGTTATAATTTTTTTATTTACTACTTTTTCTTTTTTTACTACCGCTATTTATTTTACCAACCTTTTTATAATATCAGGAGTTTTCCTGGAAGAGATCTTTTTAAGCCATAAGGCTGTTTGTGCAATTTTTATTTCATCTAGTTTGCAAGAACCTCAGACGAATAATGTAGTATTTTTCTGAGGTTCACTTCACTTGATTTTATTATTCCATTCGGATTCATAGAAAGGGTCCAAAAATCATTGTAGTGTAATTAAAGCTTAAGATATTTTTTTGAGTGTATGGCTTTGCAGTTAGGCCTTTAACCCAAGCTTAAGTCATTCTTTAAATATTATGAATAGTGCGGTGACATAATTGTTAGTTAATTATTTCTGAGCTGTCAAATATCGATTACTCAATATTTCATATATCTTATTATAAACTTCGCAACACTATAAAAGTAGTGCATCAAATTTAGCACATAGATGCTTATTGCCCTCCTTACACTTTCCAAGTAATAATGTATGCGTAATGTATTAAGCAAGATGATTATAGTAGCTTGACGCAGCCGATGGCTAATAGCATATTATCCCAAATTCATCCCTTAAAGAATTTCTTGTACTTCTTCACCACACTTTATTGCTCACCGAAATTCAGACAATACTCTAGTTCCAATATTTTTAGGTAAAACAATAGGCGGCCTTATCGCTTCAAGCGATCTTTTTCAGCCAACCAAATTATTATAGGTAATTCAAATTAGGTATTTTCTTAAGTTTTCGCGAATAGTACACATAAAAAACTACGTTTGAACGGTTTTAAGCGCGGTATTTTAATTGTCTTTTTATTCCGAAGTACGAAAAATCAGAATAAAAATAAAATACCGTGCTTAAAGCGTCGGTTTATTGAAACCAATAAGATGTTCTTAGCTAATCTGACGACATAGGTGGTCCATAAAAAGATAGAGAAATTATTTTTCATCTTGGTATAGTATTGCTAGCGTTACACGTAATTTTCATAGTTTGTATGGAAGCATACGTGAATCAAATATAGTATATTATGAAAAACCATCTATAATAACGTATTCAAGCCTATCCCAATGTCAATTTGGTTGTACCTACTAAAGTACACTAGTATTCAAATACAAAGTATACAGACACACCACCTTTACAATGTTATAGATATTATGCACCTTGACAACTAAAGTTATGTGCATATCGCATATAGTTGCAATATACTTAATCGATAAATAGGTCACATGCATTACAGCACTAGATAAAAAAGTAACGAATCAAGTATGTGTCAATGTCAAAATTGAACTGATTGAACTAAAGTGGTTTGCCCGCTAATATTTGTATCGATCGTGACTAGATTAATGAAGCTGGCCTTTCACTGATCCTTGCATTAAATTTAACTTCTCCGTATGTAGATATGTGGTTTTAATTTGCATATTGTAGGTGTAATAATAATTTGCAATCGATCGACATGTGTTCAGCGCTAGGGTATTAATTTGTTTAAGATTTATCGAGGTCAATGCAATTAGGTGTATGGTTTTGGCGGTAACTTGAAAGAAGATACTTTGCTTTACGGCTTTAAAGCGATATCATCGCTGAAAGCGTTGGAGCTACAGTCCCAAACAAAGAAGAATACTAATTAAAAATTAACAGTACTTGTAAAGTATTTTTTGTTTTTATACCAATTATTTACTGAAATATGCCTATTTGTAGGGTATTTGCCTGTCTAAATGGCTAACACCCCTGGTCTAGAGTATACCACCATTACAACTTTGACCTGTGTTAAGACATTAGTGGCCAGATTGTGGTCTCCTTTTAGAGAGCGGCAGCAGTTTGGTAGCGCCTTTGGTGTTACAAATATCCATAGGCGATGGTATACGCGTTCCAGCAGGTGGGCCGTCTGCCTATCTGTTGAACTCAAGCAATTAAAAAAACATGACGGTTTTGAGCACAGTCGTTTATTTTATTTTACATGAACATGAATATGAAATTTGTTTGGAGTCAGTTAAGAAAATAAAATTTCGCTGAATAGTTTCTGTGAGTTAGGTTTGATTTTCACCTAGTAAGTATTTGTTTGAAGTTTTTATTAGAAGACTATCCCACTGACTACAACGACTTAATATCGTAAGAAAACAAACAATGCAAATAAAAAAAATATAAGTGTGATAATTTTATTTAATCAATTGTTTATCGATTCATTTATGCAAGGTATGATGTTTTAGCATTATTCTATCAAATTCCGTAGATAAGAATATCCACGTACATAGATAACGATAAAACTGTTATTATAGTCCAGGTGTGAGGGGGGGGGGGAGTCTACAGTGTCATTTCCGTGTTTAAATAGATAGGACTACAACAATAGGTGGTTAAAGCTAAAAGCTAAGACACCATTAAACTTTACGTTCGAACTTACCCCATTGATGGACTAGCCCACATTAGCTAAGTATATATCAATAGTCTATTGTTATAAGAGTATTCTGCGATTCAAGCAGTTAACAAAAAAATTGGCTTTTAACCGATAGTAAGGATTTGACGGTGTAAGCAACGCATCGGCTTCCTTATTTCCATTTGCGTTAGTTAAGTTGTTAGTTAACTTGCGCAACTGGCGAGTTAAGTTCTAATCATCGTTTGGACAGAATTTTTCCAGTTAAATAATACTCTTTATTGTACACCAATATTATAGGGAAAAATACACAATAAACTTAAGTACTATAAGGTAGTTAGTACAATAGGTGGCCTTATTGACTAAACCAATTTCTTCCAGGCAACCTTTGGATTGTTATTGATTATGTAGAAGTCTGTCCAAACGATGATAAGGACGTTGTTTAGAGTTTATTAGCTACTTAACTAATGCATAAATAAAGCTTTAGGCGGGTGATAGATGTGCGCGTATTTTTGACTTGATGAACTTTTTCGCGCTTGTATCAAAAGCGAAGAAGATCATGGGCCACATGTAATCGGTATTTGATGTCACCTTAAGTACGCTAACTTTCAGAACCGAAGCTCATGAAGCCATACTACCGTGCGTACCACGTAACTACTGATTCGCACATCTGTCTCCGATTGCTATTGCTGCACATATCCATGAGCGACGGTCAACCTTTACCTCAGATGGACCTATTTGTCTGCATGAACATATAAAAATTATCTTACGTTTCACATAAATTACATAAACAATCCCACGGTGTGAACAGGTTTATGATAAATCTTAAAATATTGCGCATACGCACAGCCGGCGTTGCCTCATTGATCTCTATAAGGAAACTCGCAGGACGACAAATGCAACCATTATTTTTATTTCTGACCCATACAGTTTTGTTTTCTTAAATTACTAGACATTATAGGGCTGACATTACATCTGTAGCACAAAAACCAATTTAATATTTTTTTTAATAAGGAATTGAGTTTTTATAAATAAAATTCATTATGGAAATTAAGTATAGAATATAATAGAATAGGTACCATTTGTGTATACTATCATAAACATAAAATTACAAAGAAGGTGTTGTGTTCTTTATTGGAATGATGTTTGTTCTTTACTATAATAGCCAGGCACCGGCTATTATAGTATTAATTAATCAAATATGTACCCAATTAAATTATTATAAAATAATGTATTTATTTAATACATATAAAGCACAAAACAATGTGATCTAAAATTTCACATTGAAATTTGTCTCGTTTAACAACAAGTCAAAATTTCAGTTAATGCAAAGTTGTTACAAAGTTGCCATCCCTAGCTTTTGCATGTCTTCACGTCATTCTCATCTTTACATGTGTCAGCACTTAAAAATTAAGTGTTGAACTTACGCAAAAAAACCTTTTATCTTTTTATAAATGTAAAATTTTTAAGCAGGAAGGAGGAAAATATAGAAAAATCTCCTTGTGGCACTCTGGGACTGCCGCGGTAAAGCTATTGCATAGCATTTTTTTATCAATTTATGCAATTATAATTATTTATTTATTTTTTATTTATGCAGTATTTTGGCATTATAAAGATATGATAGATACCTACCTATATACTTTCTCACAAACAGCTGCTTACGTAATCGTCCGATTTCGGAGCAGCTCGTCGTCCATAATTTGCAATACCTGACATACCTCGAACCGCTACGAGAGCTCGCGTGTTACTGTGGCCACCGCACGCCTCTGCTCGCCGCGCCCGCCTCAGGCCCCCGTCACCGCGTATGGTAGGCAGAGTGGAAGGTGTTAGGTTTATTTTCGTTACGGAATTTCTTCATTCGGTCGCCGCGCTCAAAGCCGGCGAAAAAAGCTATACAATAGCTTAAAATCAAGGGAAAATTCGGATTAGCAGATTTTATAAATGTAACTTTACGATGCTTCATGTCTGTTAGATCATTAGGATACCTACTGAACAGATTTAAACAAAACTCAACACAATGCAAGCTTTGTAAATATATAAGATAATGTTACATTCCGACAGGAAGTGAATGCACACCTGCCTGCCATAAAGCACAGTTAGCTTATTACCTTCCCGCATTTGGACTTCTTTTGTTTACTTTGTATTTGTAAAATTCGTAATTAGAAAAACAGTCCATTGTGTATGTCATCTTTTATGGCAGTCATTAGGCAGGTGTGTCGAACTGATTCTAAGAAATCCGATCTATGCGGGCTGGCAGCCATATTGTATTGGTGCAGCAATAGCCCAATGGTGAGATCGACAGTCAAGCGAGGATTACGATACGAGCAAGACGTACATTCCATAAGCTATATAGTGACGGACTTTGCGCGTGTTATTGAATCGTGCAGTTTGTACTGGTTGCGTCCAGTTATATTGTATATATTGTACCTGTGTTATACGTGTTTGTATAGTTTTAATAAATTCTATAGTAATTCCAATGGCATTTTAATTCGAGTCCCACACTCGTAACAAAACTGTTATCCAATAAATGACGTAGTTTCCGTGGTACATACAAATATAGTCGAAAACATGGCAATGTTTTGTTAACTATTAAACGAATATTTAATGAAAATCTAGACAGAGCTTATTTCAATTATATTCCATGGCAGGATATAGAATACTTTTATCGCGATAAAGCCGAAAAGATGACACTTGTTTTGATTATTTTGGTGCCGTTGCAATTTACTAGCAAACGTGTCGTCATGGCAACGCCAACTAAGTTTCGCATGCACTATCTAGTCTATAATGTTATAAAAACATTCGTGCAGGATCGAAAAAAATAATACAATTTCCTGCGGCCGGGCGGCCTGTCGTAAGAGGCGACTAAACAACTCAGCCAGGTTGTAGGGTATTTGCCCGTCTGTATGGTCCAGAATATGCCGCCATAACTACCTTGAGTTGTGTTCCGGCATTAGTGGCCAACTTCCAGTCTCCTTTTAGAGAGCACATTGGTGACCCCTTCGGTATTTCAAATATCCATAGTTGATGGTAACCGCTTACCATCAGTCGGGCCGTCTGCGTGTCTGGTGACCTCATGCAATAAAAATAGTGTGGTCATTAGTTTTTGAGATTGTTTTTCTATTTATCTGTTTGTTTAGAATTCTCGCAAAAACTACTAAACCGATTTCGATACGGTTTTCGTTGATCGATAGCAAATACCCAGAATTAAAATCTGCAGTACTTTTAATCCTAGGAATCACGTGAGAGTTTTATTGGGAGCGGTTTAAAGTTGCCAGACTAAAAATTCTGATTCCATGCAATATTTTCACTTATTCAAACTCCCTCTAGTCAAAACAAAAGTGGGCGAATCCTAGTCATTTTAAATAATCGCAACGGAATTATAATTATCTTTTACATACATTCGCTATGCAAAATGTCATTCAGAAATCACAGAGCGTGTTAATCGTGCAATAAGATATGATATATTGCGACATGCAGATAAACTATTAGCTCTTATTGCATATGTAATATATTAATGAATATTCAAATAAGCATAAATCAATGGGTTGGTGTCGAAAAGGACCACGATAGTGCACTTTACAGGACATAACCGCGCCTTAATGCAAGTGCCCTTTAAAATGTGTAACACGATAAAGGAGGTTGCATATGTGTAGTTACGTTTATATAATAACTTAATAAGGTTTAAAGATTTTATTAAATTTGTAACGCCTTATTTTTATGATACCCTGGTAATATAATATAGAGATCTTAATTCCATTGACATAATTATTTATACTGGCAGATAACTGTCTGAGCCAAAATTGTCTTGTTACCTGTAAGAAAATCTGTAAAAAATTGTGATATGATTACCTTTTTGGGATTCGTCATAATTTTTTTTTGTTATGATTCAGATCTCAAGATTAAGGTTTCAATCAATCTTTAATCTTGATGGTAATTATATCTTTTCGAGCTTAGACTCCTATCACAGCTCTACAATAAAAAAGTTTTGTTTTGTTGCCCTGGATGTCATCGCAAATTTTTACGTTTTCAAGTGCCCAGATTACGAATACATTCATGAAAGTTCTCAATGTGCTCGTATTTTCATGATTTTTGCATATCGCACCATTCGTAGAAAAAGGACGCAAGTGAAAAACATGAACTTTAAACGAACGTAAAAAAACTGTTTTGTGGAGAAATGGTAAATCATATATAAATGTGTTCTAAGGAGACTTCATAGACAAAATTAATCTGCAGATACCTGTCTATTTGATTTAAAATAATATTGAGTAGTTTTCGAGATAATTTAAAATAAATGCGTTACGTCTTTAATCCCCGTCATGGTATTATGGCTTTTAAGAATAAGTAAAGTAACCACTTTGTTGCTACGACATTCACACGGATCACAGCATCGTAATTTTACTCACGTATTTCTTGCCGACCAGATTAATTAATTAAGTAAACACAAAATTGTGTTGTGTATATTTTGAACAATTAATTACTGCTGGTCTTTGAAAAGAGATTGTCCCCTGAAAGATTATAAAAGATAAGCTCATAAAAGGCGTTTTATGGAAATATAAAATATATTTTCGATATTTTCCTCTTTATTTTCTTCGATGTATCCTAATTTCTCATAATATTACTGACATTATAAATATATCTGTTATTTTATTTCTCGTTCTTTGATTTTTGTAATGTAAAATGAAAATAAAGATTTAAAAAAACTAGAGTAAATCTAACAAAATCATTGATAGTTTCATGAATTGTGTGTATAAATGGACCCAAAATAATTTTCATATCTAGGGCAACAAAACCACTGTAGACAAGTGTATTCTAGAGACTACATTTTCGTTCTCTTATTTATAATAAAAGGGCTTTTATTTATATAAATAATATGTCAGTCTCATTGATAAACGATTCCTATATTAGTCACTTACCTTACCACTGGTAGAAATTTGACATTATGTTAGAAATTTATGTATAGGTTATTATTGCCATCCGAGTTAGGGATACCTACTCTCGGTGGTCTCCTTTCTCCTTATGCCAGGGCTTCGGGAAAAGGGGATGCTCGAACAATTCTGCATGCCCTGGCAGTCGGGGAGCCTCAAGGGTTACATCCACTACCGGGGGGAAGTATAGCCTTCGGCGTTGTACCTCTCTCTCCAACGTGGGGCGGTAAATGTCCCCCACTACATTACATATATTATTGGCGGGTGGGAACCATTCTCCAGGGATCCACCCGCGCCGCCTGCTCGCACCGGCCGAAGGTTGAATTCGTTCTCCGGTGCCGACGCGTCCTACTTTGGCGGGAGAGGAGCAAGTTTGGACTCTCACGCTCCCGCTCCGCCCTCTACTTAGCGACCATCTTGTCTGGTGATGGTGAGGAATTCACGACGCTACTCTGCCCAAGCGGGGCACACATGGAGCGTGTGCAGCGCTGTGTTCTCGTCGCCTGTCTGGATTCGCTTTACCCAACGTGTCATAAGACGCAGCGGCATAAGACTTTGACCAGATCAAACTTTAATTGGCTCAGTTAAACCTAAGATCGATAGCTTACAGCGTCGTTTATAGTTTTCATGCTAACGTGTGTTGCGAAATAGTATCTAATGTATAGTAATAATTCACGTAGGCTGCCAAGTGCAGCACCGGTTGACTGGCGGTCCGCACCGGTACAGGATGTGGGTCAGTGATTTACAACCTGCTATTGATCAAGTTTTAAACTTAATTGCTATGAATTATGATTGTTTGTGGTTGTTATTAAAGATTAGCTTTAATTTTGGTAACTACCAATTGAATTAATAGTTTTTAATGAGTTTTTATCGGGAACTAGAATGGTTGTAGAATATTGACTATTTTAAAGCAATAACTGTGCTTCAAATTATAACTTTTAATGAGATATGGCCTCTTCGTGCTACCACAAAAATTGCTCTGCTTTTTCCCGAAGTTTATTTGAATAGCTTGTTCCGGGATATTTTACACTACTTGCTATATACACAGATCTAGTTGCAAATAAAATCTGTGCAGACAAACAGAGAATATTAATTTCTGCGACAGGGTGTCAGGTCGCAAGACACGACAAAATAACCCACAACTAGATGGAAGAGCATTTAATTTTGTCCGTCTGGATAGTTACCTGGTCTAGAGTACCCCGCTTTACGTGTCTTGAGGCTATGTTATTAGCATTAGTGGCCAGGTTCAAATTCCTTTTTCGTGTTGCAAATGTCCATAAGCGACGCGCAGCTACCACTTTCCATCAGGTGGTATCAGTGCCGTAAATAGCCTTTTATGCGCCTTATGTGAGCTTCTATAACTATGCCCTTGTGTTTTAGATATTATAGGTACCCTAGCTAGAGCAATGCTATGTAGACCTACTTTATTTCATTCAGGGTGATAAAATAACGCACAAGGACCTTGATGTTGGTGCACCAATTATTTAATATTTTGGAAGAAAAATCAATTTTTTAAACAACTAGAACACATATACGCTCGTGCGCTGCCAAAATAATGAGTGCGATGTTTTGTCTAATTTAACAGCCGTTTTTGATGATACTGGCATGTAGGTACGTATGTGTTGGAATCGAGCACTGGGGGCGTAGCGGGAACTTATCAGGAGCAAACCGAAAAAATATAGTCCTGCCTGGTCTGGCCATTCTTGCGCACCCCAGAGTATACGCCTTGTGCCTGGGCTCTGGTGGCACCGCCCTATTTACGGCACTGGGTGGGACGCCTGCCTGTATACTGTAACCGTGTAATAAAAAAAATCTACAAAGCCATATTTAAAAGGAAGAAGACATTATAATGCTTATTTTACAGCCTTTAAACACAAAAAAGATGAAAGATTCCCGCACAAGGACTAACTTGTTTCGCGGTAAAATTATTTTCTTATTTTTAGCAAGGTTTTATTTTTGATATTATCAGAGATGTTTCTCACTATCCATTCATTTGCCTTACTACTGATAAAAATTTGGCATAAATTTTGTATAATTAATATCAATTTTCTACTATTCGTTTCTATTTCGAACTACTGTAATATATAGAGACTCGGCTTAAATGTATTAACAGTGGGAAGTCACATTGAAAAAGAAAAAGAGAACTTAAAACAATAGTGATTATCAATCACGTATATGGAGGCTTCCACCGCTTCTCAAGGTAGTCGAAACCCTAAGAAATTACACCAGTTCTATTTTTCACATATGTTACATGTCATCGATCAACCGAACAAAGAAGGCAATGAATAATGCTATGTTTTTGTATATCCGATGTTTTGTTTTAAAGTAATTAGTACAAGGATGTGGGAAACCGCATGTTGATTTATTAGGTGGCTAAGTACCATTGGATTTTGCTCATAAAAATTTACTTTAAGGCTAAACGTTGCAGTTTATCTGTATATTAATACTTGAACCTTTACATCCCTTTTTACGAAAATTGCGCGGACGGGGGAGTATGAAATTTCGCACACTTATCCTATATACTAATATATAAAGCTGAAGAGTTCGTTTGGTTTTTTGTTTGAACGCGTTAATCTCAGGAACTCCTGGTCTGATTTGAAAAAAAATTTCAGTGTCAGATAGCCCATTTATCGAGGAAGGCTATATATAAGCTATATATCGAAGGCTTCATAACATATAGGTGTAAACGCAAAAATGCAATTTTTTGTTGTTTACTAAAAATTATACATTACAATTAAGAAAGACTTACCAGTATGCAAATGTACCTAAATAGAAGAGTATTCCAAATTGCAGCCTTATCAACTAGTTTCGTTTTATTCACAATTTATTATGAAGCTCTCGATATCACCACGCCATCTCGATAAGACCAATAGGAGCGGAGCACCAATGAATAATGTTTCAAAACCTGGGCGTTTTTTAATTTACTTTTTTTTCTATTCCACGCGGACGGAGCCAGTAGTCAGGAGTGGGCAGAAGCTAGTTTATATAGAGAAGGAGTGCAGAATGCTATTTTTTTTTAAATTATGCATAAAGAATGCATTAAATCAATTTTAAAAAACATTACACACACTACCATGTATTTACACACACACGCATAATATATATATACTTATTTGTTTATTGCTGCCTTGGCGAAATCTGTGATTATAGAAGTATAAGTCTTGATGTCTTCGACATTAATTATTATCGTCGAATTTCGACCACGGACGACCAATTGATTTTCATAAATAGATTACGAAAGCGAAAACGTTTTTTGAAGTGAGAACTTATTTAGGCAAATTGGACACTTCTGGGATGGGGAAAAAGTACTGACTCGCGTGACGGTCACGCTCGGATATATATATATATATATATATATATATATATATATATATATATATATATATATATATATACAGATGTGTGTGAGTGTGTGTGTGAACATGTTTTACTTGTTTTTTTGTTCATGCATAATTATGTTTATTATTATTATTTAGATGTAAATATTATGTCTAATAACCCGTTTTATTTTTATAATTATTAAACTGAACCGATTTGATATATTATTTGTGTTGTATTGTCCTCCGTGACTCCACCTGCTGGTCCCAGGCCGAAGAACAGCGCTAGCCTTAGCAGCTAGCATTACGCTGAGCCTGGGTCCAATTTTAGGCCTTATATTGATACTTACATTTATCTTTTAATTTACTTAATATTATTAAAATGTTTATTTGTCTTAAATAAAATAATTATTTCTTTCTTGCTTGTAGCTCTTTTAGGATGGGGAAAAGCATTGAATTCTCGTAACTGTCACGCTGAGATACAAAGATTTCACTTTAATCAATTTCAATTTAAGTTAAATTAATAGCTACTGCTAGGCTCTATTACATCAAAAAATAGTGGTAAGCAAACTGGTTAGGTTTGTATGTCGTAAATTGGCGACACTTGTCGTCCTAATATGCAGTTGCGTGGAGGTCGTCTTTCAATGGGCACATTCTAATGTCAATCGTGTTTGTTTTAATTTCGCGGCCAACAGGACTGTTCCAATGAAAGATGTTTAGAAATATCCGTGCATGAAAGATTGACAAGGAGATAAATATAATTTTATTATCAGGGCGTTCCATTAGTAGCTTACAACGCCCAAAATGCTCCGTTAGCCGTTCCACACGGCGACCGCGGTCCTTGTGGTCGTGGCCAGAACGTCACTAATGACGTCATCATTTTCGATCACATAACGCTCACAACGACCCATGTCAAGAGGTGGGTCGAATAGCCGTTCCACTTGGGTTAACGATTGTAACGCCGGCAAGCAAGTGGAACGGGAAAATCGCGGTCGCTGTGAGTCTCTAATGGAACGTAGCATATATGAACTATGGACATAATAGGATAATTAAATAAACTGAGACAATTATTATTATTTTATTATCTTACAAAACGCTGAAGCGACCTAAAGTTTGTATGAGCATACAAGTTAAGACGTCATATCTTTAATGTCCATCTGGGATAATATTAGTGTTGTGACTGGCCAAATGAATCTTATTAATAGAATATTTTTAATATTTTACCTCCCACCTATTTTATTTTTATGTTATATAAAAAAATTGCGGAGTTTTTGGCGGGAACTAAAAGGAGATGTTGTGCTGTGCAATTTTATTTTCTAAAAATGTGTAAAATTACTCTAAAACGAACAATAGTTGTAGGATATTGATAGTTTTTGAGTAGTGATTATGTGTTTTGTGAGAAATGTGAACGGTATAGTCAAATGTGGCCTTTTGAGTTGTCACAAGAACTCCGTTGAATGGCACTAGCTGATCACCTACAGTTCAGCTGTGCTACATATGTGTATGCCTATGGGCTTAAGTAAATGAAGAAACTATATTGTAAACTAAGATCTGGCTTAAAGGCATAGCTGCCAAGCCATAAACCTAAATAAATAATAATAAATAATAAAAAAATTGCGCCGCGTCTTCCCTTCAAGCCATAATATGTTGCGAAGCGGTTGTAATTTAGATTAGGCTCCCATAGATTAAATTACATCCATAAACAAAATTTAAAAACTAAATAATTAACATGAACAAGTTGGCGGTAGGCTAAATAAAACTTTGACAACTCATTAACACTTGACACTTTGTATTCCGTGATCACGGCTATTCAAAAGTAGCCGAAACATCGGAATAATAAAACTCAAATAAATTATCATGCTTAAAACCGTTAAAACGTAGTTTTATTATATTATTCATAGAGTTAAAAATAATATCAATACGTAATGTCATTAATTTTTTTTAACATGATATAGAATCACAAATACCGCATTACACCCATCGCCATATCTGCGTAAAACGATCTATAAATATAACATTACCGCAAGTGCGGCTCCTGATTTTTATCTCAAAAAGTGGTATAGCTTCCACGGGATACAGATGCGAATTATACACAAAAGATCGTGAAAAATCGATTCAAAATAATTGCCTCAAATTCGATACATAAATTATGATTTCCTAACACAAATATTTAAATTATTGCTCCAGTTAAACCAAACGTGTTTTTAAAGAACAGCCTCCATAAACACCGTGAACAAATACAAGCACGTCCTTGACAGTTTAAAAAGACAAACGACGCTATTTAAATTCAGATGTAATACTCATTGCGGGCCGTAAAACCGGTGTCAGATCTAAGACAGTTTGACCAAGATAAGGCTGACGTGCCCCACGCTGCATTGTTATGCACCCCTCCTGTATTACGCAATTAGATGGTAATCAAATTAGGTTTGTTTGTCTGTCCGACATTTTGTTTTGGTGTGGAGTACTTTTTATTTATCTATTGCATTAGTGGACTCGATGGAAAGCGGTTACGATCGCCTACGGACAGTCGCAACACCAAAGGTGCTACAAATGCACTGCTCTCTTAGGGGAGACTGGAACCTGGTCACTAATGCCAGAACACAACTCAAGGTTGTTATGGCGACATGCTCTAAACCAGCGTTTGGGTCGCGACCCCTACCCCCCTAGGGGTCGCGACCCAAACACTGGTAACAACTTGCAGAGCCTAGCTCGCTGGGTCGTCGGCAAAAGGGAAAAGGCAATTTAAATTTCTACCTCGTACTTAGGTAATTCCTAATCTAAGCAGCTTTTTGCAGAGTAGTCCCTAATAATGAATAGAACAACATGGAGAAAAAACATAAACGTAGTCTTTTAAATTAACGTTTTGTCTGTCCATGACCCAAGGGCGACGCCAAATTTTTTCAACCTGTAAAGGGGTCGCATATTCAAAAAGATTAAAAGGACTGCTCTAAACAATAGGTGGTAGCCATCCAGGCGGGCAAATACTCTAGCACCTGGATGTGGGTTGCTTTGACGCCTCTTAAAACAGGCCGCTCGGCCGCAGGATATTCTATTCTTTCTCCGTAAAGTGTATGCTTTCACGGATAAATTTATTGACCCTACAATTCCTTTGGCCTTATAATTCAGCCTATTAAATTAATGTATTTATCCATAGCCATGATACACAAGAATGGAAAATTTGATATATTTGTCTCCCTAGTGTGAAATTGCATATTTTGCAATTTTACAACAATTATTAAATTAAAACTGCAGTTCTCTCCATTTAAATTATTTCTTAATAATTAAACACTACGCTCATACAGATAGAGTTAGAAATAGATTTGTTGAAGTTTTTCGTTAATAATTTAAATTTCGTGTCCAGTCCCATTGTGTGACAAGGGGTGGGCGCCCTTGACTACGCTACGCTACGCTGAATCGAGAAAGATTGAAAACTAATTCTTCATTATTTAAAAATAATGGACCATTGGCAATCTGAGTGTGGTAATTTATTGACCAATAAGCGCTTTATCAATCCGTATGTGACCTCAATAAACAAGTACGTAAACCGTAAATCTTATATCGGTCGTGCATGTAGGTAAATAACGATCACTTTTAGATTAATAAATTAAGTATTTGGGTACCATGACAGGCGTAGAAACGGCACGGAATTGTACAACTTATCGAGCAATATTTCACCGTTGAGGCACTGGTATTTTTATTACCGTTAAAGCGGTTTAATCTTATATACACGTCAAGTCTTAACTTTTGGAGGTCCTGCCAAATATGTACTTATATTTTTTTTTATTGCGAAGCACTGCTAATAGCTAAGGATCTTAGTCCATACAGCCTATTCTGATGTCTAAGTCTTCGTATACCTCAGCCGAAGTGTAGGTCTTCGACTGACGTCAAACAACGGAATTATTGTGACAACTCGAAAGGCCACATTTGACACCACAGTTCACATTTCTCACAAAAACACGTAATTATTAGTTACTCAAAAAATATCAATATCCCACAATTATTTTTACGGCTTCGAGTAATTTTACACACTAAATTCCACCTGTGATCAGAAGGCATTGCCATACAGCGTGGCAATGCAGACAGCCTTCTTGGCATGCTTCCATCTGGCAGCGTTTTGTTACATATAATATATAATATCAGCCCATAAATGTCCCACTGCTGGGCTCGGGCCTCCTGTTTAGGGGGAACGGACAGTATACCCGCCACGATTGTCCAAGGCGGCTTGGCAGGTTTGATACATCGGTTATCCCGATGTGCAGGTTGCATAACGATGTTTTCCTTCACCGTTGTTAGCACGTGGTAATTGTAACAATATCTCTATTATTATTTTTCTATGTCATTTATTTACATGTAATAACTTATTTGTTACATCTTCTATGTTTTGAGTCCCTATTTCCCTTGGTCACGCCATCACGCGTGAACGGCTAGACCGATTTCGCTAATTCTTTTTTGTTGTTTGTTATAGTCAGGAGAAAGTTCTTATGAAAGAAAAAATAAGAAAATTGCGCGGAAAATTTAAGAATACTTAACCACCATATAAAATTATTTCTAATCTGACCTTAGCGCTTTGGACAATATAAACCTTTTTAATGTAAGTTTATGACGTTTGACATAGAATTGACAGAATGCGTGCTGCAAAATCGTCAAAGAGGATGTAAAAAAAACTGAATATCGTTTAAAACAGATGCTTCGGACTTATTTTATTGATAAAATACATGTAAATTAATGAATTTAGCTGTAATCGGGTTCCAATATTTAGGTGAAATTATTTTTGTGTGTGTTCAAGTAGGTCCCGTAAGATTATAGATCTACCGGTAGGTGGCACCGCTAAAGTCTTCCTAAACGGGGACTTATTTTGTTTTTATTAAATTCGAGAATGGTTTAAATTAACATTGGTCCCGGAAATGTCGCTGCAATCGGATTCTAGATTTTTTTTTTAAGGGCAGGACAACGTCTGCCAGGTACAGCTAGTAATTTATATTAATTTAAAACGTTTTTAGAAAATAAAATTGTTATAGATAAATAATAATCTTTATTTTCTCCCAAAAATACAAGTCTTAGTTAAAGAATGTTATGTTATAAAATGTGTCTTACTTATACGATACACAGAGATTTAATCAAAAATGGAGCAGAGGGAGACAGGAGTCCAAACTGAGAAAACCTCGTCCTATGGAAACTCCTGGCCTCCGCCTCTCATACAGTACATAGGTATAGATAGGTACATAGGTTTCTTAAGAGATACAATTAATAAACTGTAAACATAATGATATGAAGTGTGCATTTTTATCCTTACATGTTTTCATTATGTTTTCTAGTCACAGGGAAACAATTCAATTTATTTATTATGGTTACCAACATCTGTGCTTTTTCTTTACAGGACCTAAGGACTCTACTAAAATTGAAGAACATCCAAGGTATCGAGATCCACGATGCTCACAAGACTCTCAACAGAACCAAGGTTGTCGAGAACGTGGACGCTGCCAAAGCTGCGATCGCCTCTACCGGTGGTGGTCCACTCTTCCTCTCTTTGCCCGCCCACCCAGAACTCTTGGCTAAGTACTACGACCTGAGAGCATTGGTGAAGAAAGCAGACTTGATGATGGTGGAAACTCATGCTTTGGGGGTTGTTAAGAAGATGACGTATCACCCCAGCAGACTCAGCGGTTTATGGGACATGATGAATACTGTAAGTATACTTTAGAATTCAAGGGTGTACCGAACAAACCCGTATCTCAGCAGCTTGGGCCAAGTGGCATGAGGTGACAGGTGTAGTTTGCGACCCCAAACTGCCGGTTAAGCAAAAGGACATTATAATCTATAAATCCATGATTAGAACTGTCCTTTTGTGTGAACTGCGCGTCATGGAGATGAATATGTTGCGATGGATGTGTGTAGTAGTAACCCGAAAAGACCGCGCCAGGAACTCCCGCATCCGTGGCAGTCTTCATTTGCGTGACATAGCAGACAAACTGCAAGAGAGTCGCTTACGCTGGTACGGCCACGTTTTGCGGCTAATTATGTGGGGAAGAAATGTGTAGCCATGTCGCCTCCGTCAGGTACCGGTCGAACGGGAAGTCCCAAGAAATGCTGACTTGAGGTTGTGAAGGATGACATGCGTACCAATGATCTCAAAACGGGGGATGCTGAAAACCGCTCGAACTATAGTTGAAAAAGTAGGCAAGCGGACCCTGGGCGTCAGAGTGGGCGCTCCGATCGCAACAGAGATGTAACGCTCGTATGATGATGATGACTGTAAAAGTCAAGTTGTTTAGCTAAAAGCTTTTTAACATGTCTCTGTAAGCTTTATGTATCAATGTTATGCTAATGCTAAAAGCCGGCCGTCGAGAGTCGCATATACCGTCCGAGAGGATGCGCAAACGCATTCCCCCACCGTTATAAAAAAGCGGCCCGGCTGCCTCATCCATGAAACGTAATTTGTAGCGTAAACTTGCCTACAAAATAAATATTATTAATTTTAATTATACAAAAATATATTTAATCCTGTGACTATTTTATAATAATGTTGCTTCTTCCCTTCAAGCCACAACGTGTTGTGAAGCGGTGGTAAATTAGATTTAGGCTCCCATAGAGAAAATAATAGTTGGCGGTAGGCTAAATAAAACTATAACAATACTTGTTGACATTTGTCATCTTTGTCTTCCGTAATCACGAAAGAAACTCGGCCAAAATCAAATAAATTACCGCGCTTAAAACCGTTAAAACGTGGTTTTATCAATAAAGTTATATTATCACAGTTTATTTATCTATTTACGTAGCTTCCCATACCGTCCTATTTGAAACAGACTTTAAGTTAAATACAGTAAAACCTTATTTTTACTGCCTCGCACATAGGCCACTCATAAAAATCATTCAAGAAAACTTCTCAACCTTTCGTTTAAAAGTAAAATCAGGTAACTCGATATTCAAATCAATTTTCAAAGGTCAAAACAAAGGCTTTAAATTCGAGTATCGGTGTCAGTAAAAACATAAAAAAGGGCGTGCATTTTTAATTTTAATTAACACTCTTGGGAAATTATGAACTATATAAAAATTAATTGAATATTACCATAATAATTATTTTATCGGCAACCTTGTATTTATTAATGATCACGTTCTTTTTCTTTGGTTTAAATTTATTGAATATTTACGTCATTCTTTTATGGATTGGGCCGGACTTAATTGTTTTTTTTTATAACAACTGTTCCAAAATTGAATTTATTGACGTTTACAATTTTTATACGGTTTTGGGAGTTTCTGGCGGTGTGATATTTCGTTGTTTTTGTACAAAAGATATAGTTAGAATTACCAGTAGCTGCGAAATATTGATTTATTAATTATTTTTATTTTGTCTTTTTTTACATAGAATATCCATTTTTATCTCGCTGTTACATCTGATTTAACTATTTTTATATATATTCTAATTTCAATAGATTATCATGTACCCACATCTAGCGATTAATTCTTCTATAGGGTCTTTCATAATATTAGTATATATATCCAAAATAAGATATCCAAAAAAAAGAAAAATGGACCCCGGGCTTCAAGGACGACACTCCAAATGCAACCGGGATTTAGCACTGCGATGATGATAATTATCATTTAAAATTACAAGAGCCTTATTAAATACTCTTTTTCTATATTTTATCATGATCCCTCAATCATTAAATATGTTATCTACTAGGAGGATTGATGTCATGTGTAACAAATTATTAATAAATATTTAAGTCACTCACGTGTCTTAAAATCAAGATGAAGGCGAACCTGTACTTAAAGAAAACAGTGGAAATAGTTAATTTAAGTTTAATGTACTGCATCATAAGGTTTATTTTTTTGATATTATAACGTTGGCGGTTTAATTTACAATTCAGTGCAACTGGGTCAACTGACAGATGCATCAGTTTGCTCGCTAATTGTGTAAGTTAATGTTTATGGGAGTATATGATCCATAGTAAGTTTATGGATTCCTTTAAAGGTTTGCGTTTATTTTTTAGCATTGATACTAGAGTGGTTTTATGCAGCTTTTCTCGCGTACTTACAGATCAATCCAACATTTACAATTCATATACCACGGAAACTATTAGATTTTTCGGGACAAAAAGCATCCTTACAGTCTTAGGTACTTCCGTTGGTTTTATGTATACTCAGACCTTTTTTTGTCACTTCTTTTTTGGGGGCATGTTAATTTTAGAAAGTTAAAAGTTCATAATTTTTTATTTATTTTTGTCTATTAAATAATCGCGAAATGCCCAAATAATTTTATTTCGTTCATTCAAACGTTGTTTGTGTCGTTGTTTGTCAACGTACAAATCTCTTTTTATCGAAACATAATGTTTTTTTCAACTTCATTTGGCCATTTTTCGGGTATGAGACCATCACATGCTTGAACGATAACTTTATCACTCGATTATAGTAAACGATCTTTTATAGAAGCTGCCAATTGAGAATATAACGTCTCTGGATCTATGGGTTGCTGTATATTTCTTCCGCTTAGGTACGTTGTGTAGCTCCACTCCAAAAAATGACAGATTATTCGCCGCTTCCAAAGCCTTTTCATAGTACGTACAAGGTTCAGTTATTTTTCGTTCAAATATTTGAACCACATTTTCAATTTTCTGATTAGCATCTTATATCATGATTTTTTAAATCTAAACTTGCTCACTTACCTCTTGAAGAGCATGGCACATTGTGACACGATGCGGTAATTGTTCAGGAAAGATATATTAGATTTTGCATTTGAATTATTTTAAACTATTAAAAAAAATCTTTTTTTGGGATAAATTTACCAAAATTGATTTTATATATAATTATTTATTAATAAACCTTGGTAAAATACCAACACACAAACAAAGTAATTATACTTTAAGATAAATTCTATATATATAGATTGTTAATTTAATATAGTAATTAACTCATTGAACATTAATGTTCAGAATTTTCATTATTTATTCTATTTTTGGTGTTACGACAATCGTCTCCAGAGTATTGCGTTGTATGTTATCCATAAAACACAAAGTTTAATGGACTTATCCGAGAATATGTAATATCAATTAATGTCTTCATCTGACGAATAAAAACATAATTTACCAACAGGACTCCGTGGTTGATCTCGTAGTTGGTTTAGGCGTGCCGGCCTCCAAGATCGTAATAAGCCTCCCTGCTACAGCACGCCAGTTCATGCTACTCAACGAAACCCTCAGTACTCCAGGCAGCCCCACCACTGAAGACGAACCGAAGGAAATAGGCCAGCCTAATTTGTGCAGGCTATTACAGAAAGGCAGATGGACCCTCGAAAGAGACCAAGATTTATCAGCGCCTTACGCTTTTAAGTAAGTTTTCTGTCTTCACTATTTTATTGCTATTATAATTTTATCAGGAGTAAACAATATTTTTAAAGAATAAATAATAACAGCCCATAAACACCCCACTGCTGGGCTCGGGCCTCCCACTGAAGGGGAATGGACATTATACCCGCCACGCTTGTACAAGGCGGCTTGGCAGGTTTGGCACATCGGGTATCTTAATGTGCAGGTTGCATCACGATGTTTTTCTTCACCGTTGTTAGCACGTGGTAATTGTAACAATATGCACATTAGGTCAGAAAAATGCCTAAGTGGTGCATGCGTTCCGGCGAGGATCGAACCCCCGCCCTTTGGGTTTGGGACGCGTGTACTAACCAATACGCTCCCACGAATTTTTAAAGAAACTGATACCTTTTACCAAAATATTATAAATAGGTGTATGCATTACGCAATTACGTAAATTATTACATACAAAAGTTTTAAATAAGATAGGTTCTCAATACATAATGTGGATAGTTTATTAAATGTTTATTTACAGCCTTGCATTTTAACAAATATTTTTAAAGTCTAACATAAATTGGTACTCATATTTCAGAACAGGGACTTTAAAAAACGCTAAGTTAGAGATAAAATCAAATTTATCAATATTTATCATAGAAGGTGACATTTTGTGATTTCATATTATTGTCGGCAAATTAATTATTACTATATGTATAACATGGTAGAAAATTAGTTTGGCGCTAGATGGCACTGTAACAAAACTACTTCTCGTAAAAACCTTAAATACCTAGATTAACAAAACTTGAATTTTGCTACCGCTTTATTCCACTGTGGGGCAGTATTGTCACAAAAGTGAATAAAATAATTCAAATTAAATTAATTACCCACCTGCTACCGATATGTTCTCTCGATTCTGCATAATATTATCATTAAATAAATCTCTTCCAGAAACAAGACGTGGATATCTTTCGAAGATGCATCATCTGTGGATGTGAAAGGCAAATACGCACGGGTTCGTGGCCTGGCCGGTATTGCGTTGTATGGAGCCGATCGTGATACCGAAACGACTTGCGGACCGTCTCTAAAGCAGTCGTTGGCTAAAGTCCTCAACCAGCAGAGCAGAGCTCCTAGAGCTGCCGTATTAAGGTAAGATATTTGATGAATGAAAAATAATGCCTTAGCATGGCTTTGTTCTTCAAGACCACGGGCCATAAAAATGGAACGGACTTTTGGAGGGCTTGCGTGGGGTCATGAGAAGGCCAACACGTAGAGGCCTTGACAAATTTAATGTAAATGTAGCGTGACACTGACCGGCGATTATCCCTGCCTACACTAAAGGCTTTGTTTTATTATTGTGTTTTTTATTAGAGGAGTACATTAGGCTGAGACCTCACCTGATAGAAGGTAATTACTGTCGCCTACAGTTATTTGCAACATCAAAAGTGTTATGAATGTGCTGCTGTCCTTTAAGGGGGATTGGAATCTAGCCACTAAAGCCGGAACAAAACGTTGTTATGGCGGTATATTATAGATCAGAGGTTGTAGCTATCCAGACGTGCAACTGTTATACTATCTTGCAAAGGCAGGTGGTAGACAACGCATCGGCCCCCTTAATGTTTCAGTTATCCAGGCTTGACAGGAGCTATTTGAAGACAGGTGGACTGTCTGCCAATTTGCTTACAAGCAAACATAAAATCCTAAATCCAAAATAAAAATTCTAAGTATTTTTTCGAGACTGCATAACATAAACAAAATTCTAATTATAATTATTTGATACTAGCTGATCCGTGCCCATTTCGCTGGGTGTTAAAAAAAATACATATGCACCCATGCACGCACGCATATCAAGGTTTAAATAACCCTCGCAGACCCTCATACGAGGTGTGTGCAATTCTTGCGTAGAACATTATTGCAGTAACATATTGACAGGCGTTCCTATGCCCACAACGCTTGGCGCAAAACATTTTAACATTTTTTGATTTATTAATCACCATTAAGTATAGCCTATAACACTCGGGAATAATTAAGTTTTCTACTGCTGAAAGAATTTTTAAAATCGGATCAGTTGTACCCGAGATTACCCTGAAGATCAAATCTCACAAACTTTACCTCTTTATAATATTAGTATAGACTATGTCCACGACTCTGTTCGTGCGGGGTTTGGACTTGGAACCAACCAACATTATTGTTTTAATCCCTAGAATTTTCATTGAAATCAGTTGAGACGTCTTATGGTTTATTCGAAACTAAATTTCAAACAGCCTCACAGCCAAAAATTCTATAAACGGTCATTTATGTTTAGGCATATAAATAGCAGTTTCAACTCCAATATAGATATTTATTTTACAATTATAGATAGATATTTTTACAGTTTTTTTTATTACTACATTTTGTTTTCTCTAGGTCTTTGGAACACGAAATCCTGTCGGCACAGGGACACGCTCGTGCCTTAGATGCGCTTCAAGTGTCTCCTTACCGTATAACTCAAGTAGTAGACTCTGATGGTGTCATTCATTCTCTCAGAGAGGTATGTGATAATGTTAGTGGTGAGGATGATAATGTTAATTAGCTGTGCGAAGTGCTAACTGGCACTATGGTCATAGGTGCCATGTTTTTCTTTTTTAAAATATTAAATGAGTTTACCACGATCACGTCCAATGCTGCGCGATGATGCAGTGACGATAGAGCACGCTTACCTAGATAATACCTATTCACACAAGACTGGAAGACACCTGGATTGTACTTTTCTGGAAACACGGACTCTGGTAGTACATTCCACAATTCTGTCGTATGTAGAAGAAATGTGGGGGCGAAACGCTTAGTACGCACTGGTAGCGTTGCCACCGTGAAACGATGGCGTAGACCAGAACACCTTGTGGTCCGAAGATGGAATGGCGTAGGGGGAATCAGGTCGAACAGTTCAACCGCACACTCTCTGAAATGAATTTTATAAATCAAATCCATCAAAGATTTTTCTACTTTCTCTGTAGAAATTCTTTGCATATGGGTCCCATACTACTGTCTCAACTCTAAACGTTTGAGTGCTTCAGCTGATGACGTAGCGTCGCCAGCTTCTGACTCGGTCATTGGAAGATGTGACGGAGCCAAAGTGTCGACGCAACTAATTTGTTGTCTTTTAATTGCTTTTTATCGAACTCAAATACTACTGTTTTGACGCACTCACTCACCTTCACCTTCGTGAATTGCAAGGTGCCTAGAAAAGCAGCAAAAACTATATACATTTTCCGTTAAGTCGATATCTATGGACCACTGCAACGCCCGAGACTGGAATGTAGGCACCGCTTTGTCATTCTTGAGGAAATTTAATGACGTCTTTCTCGAGTGACGCTACGATTATTTTTTCAGGACACGCGTACGGAGTTCTCTTGTTCCCGCCAAGGATACTTCGTGCACCCGAGGTCCTGCGCACGATTCTACCGATGCGTGAAATTCGATCAACTCTCTTCAGAGTATACGGTAGGTTTGGATTATTGAATATTTTTCGGATGTCTTTGTTTTGTATGTCTGTAACTTTTAGAAACTGCTAGATCGATGAGGATGACATTGAACAGGATGTTTCTTGTTAAATTTCAAGGATCATTTGTTTATAAGTGTTAGGCCTAGTTGCCGTTGTATCAAACTAAGTAGACATGCATGGCATATCCTAGTTAATGAAATGTAATGAGTATGTTTTTTCTTTACAGGTGTTCGAATTCGATTGTCCCGCCGGTCTAGCCTTCGATTCCCGCTACGAGGTGTGCGTGTGGCCCGGCAGCCTCGCACATTCGCAGGCCTGCCCCGGATCTTCGGAAATAGCACCAGTTCCACAAACCAGATTCATTTGTCCTGAGCATGAAGGTACCTAATCTTAGCTTTTTAAATAATTATATGTCGTCGAAGACATGCCGTGGTTTGGACTTTAGAAATTGTCAGTGTTTAGAAAGTTTGGATGTTTTTATAAAATAGTAGTCAATATAAAAACACTATTAAAATGCAAAGCTTGGCTACTTTAGACTTTTGCGGTCACAAACATACGGAAATCGAGTTATCACTTTTATAATATTATTTTATCTATAATATTATAAAAGTGTAGTCTTCTGTTGTTTTTTTTAAAGTTGGTCTGTTTGTTTGAGATTCAAGTAAAAACTATTGGGTCGATTTCGATGCGGTGTCGCTGATCGACAGCAAATTCCTGAACTTAATTTGTCGTACTTTATATCCCGGAAATCTCACGGTTTTTTTAAAGAGCCGTTGAAAGAAGCATCGTTGGAAAAAAAATCGAATTCCGATTTAATATTATCAAATCTGTTATACTTTGTATCATGAACTCGCGGGCTAATAATACTAACTTTTAACCGTTAATCTAGTATTAATATTATAATATATTATTATTATATAGACCTTTAATGCACAAAGACATTGCAGCTATATACTACATGTATAATGAGGAGCATATGACGGAAGCGAATTCAACTGTAGCCTTTCACACAGGCTCTAAAGAGACCTAGCGCGGGAATCGGAGTTTCTTTTGGGACGCCACCTGTTCTAAACATGCTTTGTATTTTAATATTATTGTATGAACCCTGTAATGTTTACACGACAATAATTTTTCATTTTCATTTAATTTCAATCTTAGCATATAAATATGTCTAGAATAAGCACTGTGTGCTTTCTATTATAGGTTACTACGCGGACCCAGAGAACTGTCGGTGGTTCTTCGCGTGTCTCGACCACGGTAAAGCGCCGCTGTCCGCCTACGAGTTCCGATGCCCGTTCGGGCTGGGCTTCGACGCGTCGCGGCTCATCTGCGACTGGCCCTGGAATGTGCCGAACTGCGGCAACATCGCCCGATATGAGGCCGAAGCTCACGGATTCTCAGCTGCCATACTTACTGGTGAGTGAATGTCATTTTTAAGGATCTCGTGCAGGACCATTGAATGCAAATTAATCCCAAGACCCTAAAATAATATTATTGCACAACTAATTACTTATCAAAAAAATTCATTGGCGTCTTTGAAATACCTATATATTTCCAAATTACGAGAAGAATAAGAAAAAGAAGATAAAAGAAAAAGAAAAGATACGAGAGTATACAAACATACTGTTACATCCGAGGCGCCGAAAATAAAACAAATCCACAGCTGCATATCTGTAAAAACACATTTTTATTACCTCTCGGCATTTGAACTAATAACATTTAGATGTTTTTATGGTCGTCTTCTTTTGTTTATTTTGTATTCAAAATTTCTGATTAGAAAACAGCCAATTGTTGTATCGTAATCTTTTATGGCAGTCATTAGCCAGGTGTGTCGGATTAAAGTCGACTTAGATACGGGGACATTGCAGTTGCGCAGTATAAAACAATAACCTGATGGAGGGGGGAGGCTGTCGAGCGATAACCCTGAGTGAAGCAAGACGTGTGTACTACAATCGGGAATCTAATAAGTGATTCCAATGCCTCCAAGTAGTATTTGGCTAAGCCGTTCCAAAGATTAGAACATTATACTTGTATCTTTGTCCTTTTGTGGTAACTGGTTATATACTTCTTACTCAACTGTATTTTATCATTATTTTTGTAAATTTTACGTACAGTTAGGGTTTAGTAGCTTTAAACTAAATCTAATAAATAAATGTGTATTAATCTTTTATCATTTCAGGTGCAGCAGGATTCCAAGGCCAAACTGCAGATGCTGTTAATGTTGCCGCTCATAACAGCCTTGTCTCCGGCGCATCCTTAAATAACCTGGTTGGCATTCAAGGAGGATTCTTAACTAAAGGCGATGCTTTGGACTCCAACTTTATTGCTTCCCAAGAACTGGCCAATGAAAATGGTGTTAATGGAGGTAATGGATTAGTTTACCACGAAACGGGTAATTTAGGCTTGGTTCAACCAACTAGGTATGATAATAAACGTAAATATACTAGCGGGTCTTTGATCTTAGATGAATATCGATTGCCAACTAAAGGCAGTTTTGGAATTCATGACAGTGCAGATACACTTGGTCACAGCTACAATCATGGACAAGCTTTAAATATAAATCATGGATCTGGAGCTGTATATAGTCAAGATGACGTAAATTTCGTTAAAAATGGAGTTGTTCAAGGTGTGGATATTAATCATAGTCTGCAAGCAGGATTAGAAAATAGTGGCATTAGAAAATCAACACAATCTGGAAGTTACACTGGTTCCCTGAACTTAGGTCTCGTCGACGGTCACACTCATCCGGGCCAGGCTTACAAAGTCGAAGTAAGTCACGGTCAATCTGCCTTTGGAGGATCTGGTCTAGATGCGGATATAGGTTCAACTGTTCATTCCTTAACTCATGGTATTGATGTGAATGGAGGAATAAAACAATCGAGTCAAGCTATCGATGTCAGTCTTGGTCAATCTGCTGGATTTAGTAAAGATGTAGGCTTTGGTTTAACTTCAATATCTGATAACGAAGGTTCCAATGGTTTCTCAACAGTTAAATTTGGTACTCAAAAAACAACGCAATATAATAGTGGAAGTTACGAAGACAACTCCGGTGCTTACATCCATGATCCTTCCGGTGATTATGCTGAGCCCTATCGTCATGTTAATTCACCAGATGTACCATACAAACACGCTGATACCGGTTACAAGCACACTGGCGATACATACGATACTGGAAAATATACTGGTTCTTACGATACTGGAAAATATTCTGGTTCTTATGACACAGGCAAATATTTAGGGTCTAACGACGCTGGCAAATACTCTGGTAGTTATGATGCTGGCAAATATTCAGACGGTTTTGATACTGGAAAATATTCGGGCTCTTATGATAGCAGTAAATATTCTGATGGCTCTGATTCGGGTCAATATATCGACAAGTACTATAACGGAAAATATACAGGTGCTTACGACAATGGGCAATATAGGGATACATACGACTCTGGTAAATATAGAACTACATACGAAAGTGGTAAATACTCAGGATCTACGCTAAGTTATAACTCCGATGGTCAATATGTGGAGGATAACAGTGGCCAGTACGTTCATGGTAATTCTGGAACATACATTGAATCTGATTACAAGGTAGGACTTTCTGGGAGCAGTGATAGTGGCTATACTGGTTATTTAGGTACTGGTAGCGGATATAACGACTATAACTCAGGTTCCTATAAAGGTGATAACTCTGGAAAATATGAAGCAGGTGTATACAGGACCGGCGGACATATAGGTAGCAATGAAGGTGTTAGTAAAGTTACAAATGCTATCAATCACGGCAGCTACAGCCAAACAAATTCTGGTAAGTACATCAGCGGTACTAACGTATATACGGGAGCTCCACATACTTTGACCGCTGGAGCAGTTAATGTAGGTTTAGTAGGAAAAACGACACTTATAGATGTGAATTACAGTGACCAGAATAACTATGAGAAAGCAAAAGGACAGTCATTACACGTGCAGCATCACACGCTACACCCAGCGCAGGTATCTTTGGTCTCACAACCGGCAGTATCTATAAATCACGTGGGCACTGATGAACATAACTTAGATGGATACAGTTTCGTAACAACACCGACGTCATCCGGTATTCCAACAACTGCTACTCCTTTTGCTGTTACAACGTCATTGCCTGTAATTACTACATACAAAACAACGTCTGTTCCTGAAGTTCCAAAAACTAGTATCAAGCAAATTTTCAGAGTTTCTCAACCTACCGTTACTTATGTGCAACCAACTGTCGTTGCTGTGAAACAATATTCCACTCCAAATATTCAAATCACTGACCACAGTCAAAGCTCAAACTATCATAATAATGAGTATACTTCGCATGTTACCGCGGCTAACCAAGCATCAAAGCCTGAAAATTCTGGGTATGTTTATTCTAAGCCTAGTATAAAATTTGAGGAAGGTATTACATATACTACACCAACACCAGTTATATCTACCTACAGACCTCATTCTTTCTCCCAACAAACAGTTCATAAAGTAGAAACAGATGGTTACCAATACTCTACTTTAACTCCAGTTACTGAAGAGCCATTTAAAAAACTAGTTGCTTATACCACAGGACCTTCTGTTGTAACCTATCAACAACCGGAGGTTTCGACTCTCGCACCACAAACTTTTAGTCACCAAACAATTCATAAAGTAGAAACAAGTCATGATTATAAACCATTAATTTCAACTGGTGTTGGCTATGATGAAGGCATTGTGCAGCAGCCCGCTGTTGTTCAGTATACTACGGTTCAACCCACAATTCAAGTACAGCCTGTTATATCTACTTACCAGCCACAAGTACTAAGCCATCAGACATTACATCAAGTAGACGCTAGTCAAGTAAATACCTTTGATGAATCATCGTCGTTTGGCTACAAATATAAAAAGCCCGAAGTAAAACTTGGAGGAGTGAATACGTTTGTAGAATACACCACGGCTGTTCCAGTTGTCACATCTTATAAGCCAAGAGCTTATAGCCATCAAACGATTCACAAAGTGGAAAGAAAGCCAATTGTTTACTCGACTGCAACTCCTCAGATTAATTACCAGCAACCTGCCGTAAGCGTTTACCAAAATCCAATCTTAAAATATATAGAAAAGGTTACACCAGCTTCTGTTGCACAGTATAATTATAGGACACAATCTAGCAGCCATCAGACGATTCATAAATCGAACGACAAAAAGATATATACTCCATCTGTTGATGTAAGTTCTGTAAATTATGATTTGAGTAAATCAATTAACTATCAACAACCTCAAATCATATACACAACCGCAAAACCTGTAATTCAACCAGTGGTGTCTACTTACAAGCCTCAAGTTTTTAGTCAACAGACAGTACATCAAGTTGACGCTAACGGTATTACAGGATACTCTGAAAATAACGCTGATACCGGCTACAATTATGAAGAACCAGCTATAAAATTTGAAGACGGTAAAAATGTATTTGAATACTCTACACCTACTCCAGCTGCAGTTACTACATATAAACCACAAACATACAGTCATCAAACATTCCATAAAATTGAAACTCCGAAAGTTTACACTGTATCTACTACAGCGTCACCAGTAGCAAAATATACATATAAACAAGCTGATGTATCAACTTATGAAAACCCATTCTTGAAAAACACTCAAACAGCTATTCCAGTTACATATGTTCAACCTACTGCAACTATTTTAACTCAGACATATCAACCTGAAATTCATCAACATGAAGTTACTCATGTAAGTCAGCCAGTACATTACGAAGTCACAGCACAAAAATCTCAAGAACAAAACGTACAAATTGGTCATGACTACACTTACAACCAGCCGGAGATTCAAAGAAACATTGAAACATCAAATACTAAATATTCAGATGCTAGTGTTGTTTCTCATCAAGTTTTCCATCAGTCGCATGCTAAAAACGATTTTGACTTCGGAAAAGACACAGTTATTGTATCCTCGACTCCATCTACAATAAATTATCAAGACCAGTATATTGACTATGAATCGCCTAAAACGATCGGTACATACAACCCTACTGAATATGTCGCTCCAAAGATTGAATATCAACCGTCATATTCGGTGTCCACTGATTCAACGCCAGTAGTTCATCATAATTCAGTCATTCATAAAACAAGCGATGAAATCGATTACAAGCCTGTAGAATATACTCAACACTACGAAAATATCCAGCCCCAAACAAAGCAGACAGAATCCATTAATCGCTCTAGATTCTCAGGAAGAGTATCAACGAACTACAAGCAAGGGTCTTATGAATCACCTGAAATTCAAGTTGGTTACAAAAATGAGGAGTATCTGCCTCCAGTTGTATCCACAGTAGTGCCCATAATAACCTCAACTTACAGACCTCGTGTATACTCTACCGTTTCAACCACAAAGCAATATCTACCATCTGCAGTCGAAACGACATACTCCTTCCCTTCAACTACGCCTAGAAGCTATATTAAATCTACTACACCATATAAAGCGTTGGAATACCTATCTCCGATAGAAAATAATGGAGGCAGTATAGTTAATTTTGAGAGTTTCGGTTTCGACAAATCACAAGATGGAGCAAACATCCAATTAAATACTTACCAAGACTATTCTGTCCCAAAAGATATATCACCAGTTAGTTCTACTGTCAAATATAGTTCAACACCTAGTCAGAGAAAACAAAATATTGTTGTTGAAACTGCTAAATCTAATTTGCTTGGTTTCGGTACCGTTGGACCTGATGCAGGTTTAGTTTCACCGGCTACGTATACGACCTCCGTTCCAATAGTATCAACCACGTTTCAACCTACATTTAAGTCTACAACACAAAAACCGTATAAATATGTTCAATCAACAACCACTGACTACCAAGCTCCTGAATATTTACCGCCTGCAGACGAAGCCAATGTGAATTACGATACATTTTCCTACAAAAATGTAGAAGACTCATCTTCATACACAATTAGAGCTAATCCGTACAAACAGGAAACTGTTATTGTTTCAACTTCAGCACCAAAGAGAAAACAGAATATAGTAGTAGAGACAGCGAAATCCCATTTACTTGGATTCGGAACTGTTGGCCCAGACGCAGGTTTGGTGTCGCCTGTGACTTATACCACTGCTGCTCCAGCTATTGTGTCGACGCCGTCTTATTCAGTGGCACCGCAAACTGTTACTACTGCCTATGAGCCAATTCAACAAGGATTATTTGAGGCTACCCCCGCGAATGTGCCAATACGTAGAACAAAGCCTAAAGTGGCTGTTGTTACAAAGATAAACGATTTTAACCCATTGCTGGTGCGAAAACTCGGCGCTGTCTGTAGTTGTCAGTCACCAGTTTTAATTCTGAAAGGGAAACGACCTACTTCTCAAAGTCCAGACTTTGACGACTACACAGACGGTGATGATAACGGTCGCGGGGATATTAAAGATGAACAATATTCACAGGGAGTTACTAATGTACAGGCAGTACCTGTTGCATATTCTCCGATTGTTTCTACTACCTATAATCCTATTATTGTACCTGACGATTCTTTCTATCAAGATTACCAGGAACATAATAATTATCAAGTTTCTATTACACCAAGAAAGGAAGTGCACTCGGAAAGTTACGTATCTAGCACCCCGGCTGCATATTCATCTGCACCAAAATCAAGATCAAGACAACGCGTAAAGACTGTTACTGCTGCTCCAACTTATAAAACCGTTCTGTTGAATCAAGAAGTTGCCCCTATTGCTTTGGATAACTCGGAGACTGTAGTTTCCGCAATTGACTCAGGTGCATTCGATCGTTACGGACCAGGCGGTTGGAGAAGTAGAGATGAAACTTTGCAAGGCACCGTAGACTGCAAGAGAGCTGGTTTGTTCCGTCATCCGAAACAGTGCAACAAATTCTATGCTTGCCGATGGGACTGCACGAAACAGAGATTTACACTTCATGTGTTTAACTGCCCAGTTCAGTTGAGTTTTGACCCAAGCATAGGTGCTTGTAACTGGCCCAGTCAAGGCCCAGCCTGCCAGGGAGACACGTTGCTTACAAACGCTCTTTAATATTAGTACTGTACCTTATTTTATCGTGCCATCAAAATTGTGATAATATTGTAATCACGAATTATTTGTCTCAAAAAACAACAGCCGGTGACAACTCTCTTGCGATTAAGATGCTTATTTATTTGTTTTATTTTGTTAATTATTTAATAGTTATTTATTAAAATTGTATTTCTCAGCTTATAACTTGCCATGTTATTTAATTATTTCGGTAATATCGGTTGGAAATTATAAGATACCATTTTTCTAGTGTAAAAAGCGTGTTGTGTAAAAATAGTGGTCATATTTTTGTACTTTTTTACATTAATATAGAAATAATATGCTGTAATTGTAAATATATAATTTTATTGAATACAAGTTTTATTTCATGTCATAATTAATTAATAAAATGTCATCAGTTAAAAAATTATAATTAAATACAATCATAGCATTGTCATAATTTAAATATTTAAAGTGACTGGTTTTTCAACTTCAGCCAAAGCGTCTTGGTATTTTAAAAGAATAGGGTCAAGTTCTTCTTCAATAAATTCAGTTACTTGCTCCGGTGCCCTGCCGATAAATGTAGAAGCATCTAATATTTTGTCCAACTGGGAAATAATTGGCGCAAAATAAATGTCATTTCTGACACGATCTATCAGATCGTTATCCTTTCCATGTTGCTTAACTTGAGCTCCAGCTTCATGAGAGAGCACACGTATCTTCTCATGACACACTTGGCGGTCGCCGCCAGCCTGTACCATTGCCATTATAATATTTTCAGTAGCCATAAAAGGTAGTTCTTGAGCAATATGACGTTCGATGACTTTAGGGTATACCACCAGACCTTGGCAAATATTCAAAAGTGTCAATAAAGTAGCATCAGCTGTTAGGAACGCTTCTGCAAGAGTAAGGCGACGGTTGGCAGAGTCATCCAAAGTGCGTTCAAGCCATTGCACCGCGTGAGTGTTAGCAGCGTTGGCTTGAAGAGTGATTAAATGACGAGCAAGCGCGCAACAACGTTCTGATCGCATTGGGTTCCTTTTATAAGGCATAGCACTCGAACCAATTTGAGAAGCTTCAAATGGTTCTTCAATCTCCTTCCTTGACGCTAACAAACGAATATCAGAACACATTTTGTGCACAGTAGCACCAAGTCCAGATAATGCGGAAACTACTTCTAAATCCACCTTTCTTGAATAGGTTTGGCCGGTAACCAGATACCGTTTATCAAAACCAGCAAGTTGAGCGACTCGTTTGTCTAAAGCTCTTACTTTTGAACTGTCGCCTTTGAATAGTTGCATGAAAGAAGCTTGGGTGCCAGTTGTTCCCTTTACCCCTCGAAAGCGGAGGTCATCCTTCGCTCGAGACAATGCTCGCTCATCCATCACAAGATCGCTTAGCCATAGGGACGCTCTCTTTCCGACTGTAGTCAACTGGGCAGGTTGAAGATGGGTGAACCCGAGAATCGGCAAATCTCTGGAATTGAGACAAAATATTATTTAATTATATATACTATTTAACGTAATTTCTCTCTTCGCTCTCGGGCTCGGGGGTATTCTATGCGCTCTAATTCTAGGCTTCTAATTATTGTGTGAGAATCATAATCAAAGGAGCACGCTCAGAATAATTATGGTTTGTAAATGAGGACTGTATCCTCTTTTAGATAGATAGATAGATAGATAGATAACTCTTTATTGTACACCAATACAAACATGAACTTAAGACTAAATTATATCTAGTTATGTACAAAGGGCGGTCTTATCGCTAAAAAGCGATCTCTTCCAGACAACCCCAGGAATGAATTAAGATGATAATGGCGATGGTGGTATACGTAACATATAGTACAAACTACTTACATTTTAATAATAAATACATAAATTATATATATACATAAGTATATGGAGAAATTTTATATATTACATAGATATATACTTAATATACATACTATACAAATACATATCTACAAAATATATAAATGTTTATAAGTGAATTTAAATATCATATTCCAACGACAGGTAGTATTTTTTAATCATAGTTTTAAATATCGCTAGTGATTTTGCTTGTCTGATTGTAACAGGAAGCGCGTTCCAGAGCTGTATAGCCTTAACAGTAAAAGAATTGTTATAAAAACTTGAGTTATGCGCAGGAGTGTTCAACTTAAGTTTAGTAGAAGGGCGTAAATTATGAGAGCACGAAAGAAATTCAAAACTTTGTTTAAGGTAATCAGGAGTACTAGGGACAAATAAAATACTATAGAGAAGAGCAAGGATGTGAGTATTCCGGCGAAATCGAATTGGCAACCACTTGAGTTTTTTTCGGAATTCAGAGACATGGTCATATTTGCGTAGTCCAAATATGAACCTTATGCAAAAATTTTGGAGGCGCTCAAGTTTATTAAGTTGTTCTTGGGTTAAATTTAGATAGCTGGCGTCAGCATAATCAAGGATAGGAAGTAATAAGGACTCTGCTAGCTTAATTTTGGTGGTAGTGGGTAAGAAATTCCTCAACCTTCTAAGGGATTTGGATGAGAGATAAAGCCGCCGACTTAATTCGGTGATATGAGGTCGCCAAGACAGCTCACTGTCAAATATAACGCCAAGGTTTTTTACCTTATCACTAAAAGGAATGATTGCCCCGTCAAACATCACACTAGGTATGGTACTCCAATCGACCTTATTAAGCATCCGTGAGCTACCGATGACGATGAGTTGAGTTTTTTCAGGATTGACATGAAGCCCAAAGGACTTGCCCCACTGCAGAATGCGTTCAAAATCAAAGTTTATGATAGAAACTGCTTTGTCTAAGGTGGCGACAGGTGATTGTGTATAAATTTGTAAATCGTCTGCATAGAGGTGATAGGTTGAAGTGAGTTGATTAGAGATGGAGTTAATAAAAACAGCGAACTATAAGGGAGAAAGCACGCTCTCACTCTCTCTCACACTCTTTTATTCCCTGATATATTTTTTGCCGACGTGTGTTCGGCTGTTAGAAGTAAGTGTTGTGAAATCACATAAAGATCCATATTGTTCTTTATGTTATACCTAACAATAATAAAATTTTGACAAACAGAACGATATGTTTCTAAAATTGATTGAAAATAGATTAATTCATAACTCAAAAAGCGAAGAACTTCGTTAAAATGTAAAGTGACTAGAGGTTATGCTTGATCGATCACATCAATAACATTGCGAATAAAACGCAATTAGGTATGTATCGTCGGTATGTAATGTAATTTGTATTCAAACAATCAATAGCATCTAGAACAATCGGTAGTTACCATAATAACTGTTTTAAATATAGTATTTAAAGGATAAAGAAAACATAATGTAGATTTTAATAGAGACTTGTAAACAAAGAATATCTGGATTTTCTGATGCGTAAAGCACGGCGAAAGTTTATTTGTTTCAAGCAATATTTTTTTAAATATTCTTAAAGGTTTAGCCACAACTTGGCTATTTCGCCTTAATAATTAACAATCAACAATTATTTAGATCAGGGGACGTGTGCATGATATTTATAAATCTTTTCGGCTGAGTCTGGGAAGGGATCTGCCAAAATGTTGAAGCAACATTTTAAGAGAGACTTAATATAGTAAGCCTTTTAAAAAGAATTTTGTCACCCTAATGTTTTAGGGGATAATTGCATAATATGTAGATAGTCTTCTTTATCAAATATTGTACATAATTGATTAAGGATGCGTTTTTCTAGGTCATTTGAAACATTAACTCTTCTCCTGGTATATTTAAAATGTTGCTTAAGACAAATAGTCTTTCACTTGTCGATATAAAAATGATTTTTGTTTGTTTCTTCTTCACGCCTTGGGAATGAAACGAAGTTCATAAAATTTGGTATATAATTATAATAATAAATATAATTATTATATAATTAAAATATAATTAACGTTTAATAATATAACATAAATATATAATAATAATAGGATACTCGTAATTCCGGAGTTTAAAATTCTCCACGAGATACGGATTTAAAGACGGGAAAGTAGCTGAATGAATCGGCCAACAAAATAATGATGATAAATAGATCTCTAACAACTTACTTGTATTCTTTGGCAAACTTCGCAAGCTGTTTTATAACACACACCAATCTTGGCAAAAGCAATTCCAGTCCATGCTTGATGATTATCAGATCAGTATTATCTCCGACGTAGCAGGATGTGGCTCCAAGATGAATGATTGGAGCAGCCTTCGGACACCTCTCAGCCAATGTATGTACATGCGCCATAACATCATGTCTAACTTTCTTTTCATGTTCAGCTGCTGATTTAAAATCGATGTCGTGAATTGCTGATTCAAGTTCTGCTATTTGCTCATCTGTTATGTCTAGGCCGAGCTCCTGGAATTAAAGAAAACAAGATAGATTTTATATTGATCGCCACAGTATAGAATACTTCCTTCATCATCCTTCTTATATTCATCGTTCGCTATCACTAGTTGTACATTGTTTTCTCTTTGGTCAACTAGGTACTTAGTTTAAGTAAAAATTAAGTAATTTCTCTAGTGTCGCGTTGTTATGATCACCAGCTGATCAAATACAAATATTATGAATGCCTATTACTAACGCTGCTTTGGTATGTAGAGCAAATAGTGTTCCACTTTCAATGGCTTTTGTATCACATGTTTGAAAGGGATTCGAAAATAAATTGTTCACGTTTAGAATTCACTTGTATTATTTTTGACAGTAGTTATAAATATAATAATGGACCGCTGAATTTTATAGTGTTTTTTGGGCCTTACTTCTTTAATCAAATGGCATTAGTAATGCAAACTACACTATCAAAACTATCTTAATAGTAGGTACATGATTAGAAAAATAAATAAAAACGACCTGTAATCAAAACAATAACTAAAGTTAAGCTAATATAAAATATAAAAACTTCGTTTAAAAAAACCGACTTCAAAAACGAAAAAACTAAAATGTATAAAATAACTTATTTCTTAAGCTATTATTATTAATATATATTATCTAAAACATCTTAAAGTCGGTGCTTAGTAATTTTCAAAATATAGTAATTTTTATGTTTTACTTTGCACCGACTTCAAGATGTTTTAGATAATATATATTAATAATAATAGCTTAAGAAATAAGTTATTTTATACATTTTAGTTTTTTCGTTTTTGAAGTCGGTTTTTTTAAACGAAGTTTTAAATTTTATTTGTTACTTTTTAGTGTCTAGCTATGTATGGGTGGACCTACGAATGGTGCCGCGCTTCTTAAAAAATATAGGTCCCAAGAACCGGGAACAAAAAAATGATCGTAAAATGAAAACTACTTTGCCAAACTATGTCAAATTTTTAGAGGACCACATGGCAGCTATTCCGCGTCGAACAAAAAAATAATCACGTAAATCGAATCATAAATCTCAGAGTAATCGGTGTACATATGGAACGGAGTGAAAATTATTTCCATGAAAAATGTTCATAAAATGAAAACTACTGGGCCAAACTATGTAAAATTTTTAGGGGACCAATTGGAAGCTATTCCGCGTCGAACAAAAAAAGAATCACGTAAATCGGATCACAAAGCACGGAGTTATCGGCGAACATACATAAAAAAAGCAACGAAAAAAAAAGATCCCGACGATTTGAGAACCTCCTCCTTTTTTCGAAGTCGGTTAAAAATATCCGTTATCAATTGTTCGAAAAAGAAAGCATTACATTGATCGATACCGGATCTATGAGTAATATTCTAGGGGTTGAATAACTAAGGGAACATACATGTAAAGGTAAATTTTGTTCCTTCATGAGTTATAATCATGTTAGGTTTGCGCAATCTTAATCAAGAAACGATTAGCAGAAAAATTTCTTTTAATCATCACATAAATAAATGGAAGAGAGAACAGTGCCATAATCATATTATCTTTTTAAGTATTCTACATTTAAAATTAAACAACGTTCTTTTTGAGCATTTTCAAGATTCAAGTTGGTATTAATGGCGTATTCTAATACGGTGAAAGAACCTTGAGTTTTAATAGAGTTAAATGTGCCTAAGTTTATAAATTTGAATTCTAATGCAGTCTGCCATTAAGATTATCACCTCTTTCATTCGTTCATTGCTGGAATATTTACGATGGTTTATGGTGTTATAACCCTATACCTAATACAACCTATAAATCCGCTTTTTTCTATAATTTAGGTATTGTCTGGTATCACTCATGTTGTTTATGTCAAATTTCTACTAAGAACAAAATAACCAAAGATTCTCTATTAGTACTTTATAGTACAGAAAATGGCAGCATGGTAATAAAGATGATTTCATCCATTTTGAAATTTTGATCATTGGAATGTACAAATAAAAATATTGTTTTATACTATTTACCTCTCTGCCAAGGAACATCAGTGAACATATATCCGAGCGTAAATAAAAAATACACAATCAACTCCATAAGTCCTGATACCACTAAGAGAAACACAGAAAATAGTATGAAGATAAACACTGGTAGCTCTTGAGATAACATTACTGCTTGATGATATTAAACCACTTAATATTTAAGCTAAAGAAAAGGTTATTAAATTTAGTTTTAAAAATTAAAGACAGCTCATAAAACAACTACAAAAGCTGGAAACTTGACAGCCAATAACCATATATAATCTTCAGCACGTTGGATTAAATAAAGAAATCTAGGTATGAGATCATCATAAATACAAAATGGTAGGTAACGATACATACACGAATCATCAAAATGTATAGAAAAACAAACTAGCATAATGTAATTAAACCAGTAATTTGTTGATGACGAATACAATCTTAAATAAATAAAACCAAGTGTAACCTAAATTAGTAAAGATTCAGTTCATCAATTATTTGTATCTGCCAATGTAAATGCAACTTTAACTATAGGAAAAAGAGTTTAGTTTAGATTGATAACAGAGGTAAAAGGTACACTAGAACGTGCCCTACTAATTCGCTGAAACAGATAAGATTAGATGGTCCAAGTATAGTGATAAAATATACAAAACTGATAAATGAAGTCATACAGTGACGGGGTACCTGTTAATAGCGACGGACATAAAGACAAAGGATTGTGTGATACAAAAATATATAAAAAAACAAAGTGACTATAAACTTTGAAGAAGAAAGTAAAGTAGTGAAAATGGTTTCCGTGCAAACAATAGCCACGATTGTGGTGAAAACATTCAAAATTGTGAGTATATTATATATACCATATTGGATATCGAAAACTTATCTTTTATGAAGAATCGATTGCATATTTCAGGGCTTATGTATCAGCTACTATAATAATTTAAAATAACGTCCCACTGTTGAGATTAGGCTGGAAAGAATGCTAAAGCAATTAGGCCTTGTAACAAACGTAACGAACTCTGCAATCATAGTTTGCAACCTAGTCTGTTCTTGATTTCATAGAAAATATCAATTAAAATTTCCAATCAACGTCTTGTCGACATCAAACACTTTTTTAAATTAAATAAGTCATAAATTAAACCCTCAAGGAGTTGAGCGTTTTCGATTTTACCAATTACATGCAACTAATTAGGACTCTGAGCTAAAGCAGATTGGCGGATGTCATGCATCGGTAAACCGATGTGATGGTTTCCTAACAATGTTATCCTTCAGCGCCCAGTGCAGCCTTAAGCTAGGGTTCCAACACATGCCGTCAGATAGAGGTGCGCCGTGTTCCGCGCGCGCGTACCTCTCCTCGAGGCAAGGCCCATACCTGCCATGGCTGCAGAGAGGCTAGGTCATATACCCGTAGCCCTGGCATAAGGCGAAGAACGGAACACCCAGGGGTTTTAGTGGGTATCCCTCACTGGGGAGTGGCAATAGCATGACATAAGTTCTGACTGGGCATGCTAGTGCTACCCACGATCTGGCGAATCCCGCACTAGGTCGCGAATTATCCCCCCAAGGTTCTGCCCTTGTCGCGGCTTAGTCTACAAACGGATTTCCCCTGGTTATAAAAAAAGGGTTCCAACACATAATTTGAATGACACGAAGGTAAACTTAACTATTAACCTACAACGAATCACCACGCACGACGGGCTTACCACAATCGAATAACTCATGTTTTGAACAAGCTAGGTACAAAAATGATTTAAGTATTCGTCAGCATACCAGGGACCCAATTCTACTATAACTATTTCATCAGACTCGCCGGACACTATTGTCTCAATCATAGATTTGTCTGATTTCAGTATTCTGTTAATCTCAATTTTTATAAATATTTAGAAGCGTAAACTCGCGAATTAAATGTTTAAAATTTTTGGTAGCTTTTCAATTTTTGTTTCGGCTAGCGCCATTTCTGTTAATGGTATTACCAATTTTTTTATACTATTATTCTACCGCGAGGACATCTAGAAGATTTTGTAGATTTAGTAGAATGTGAATTTTTGATACTCCTCAAACCTGGATGATATTGCAACAGTAGAATTGGGCCCTTGAAATTTGAATGACAGTCCCTGCACAGAAAAATGCATGTTGGGAACATAGTAAATGAAGATCGTGTGTCTCCATCTATTTCAACGGGAAACAGGCGTGGTAATGTATTTAAAAAGGGCCATTTCAATAAATGGCCCTTACAGTTAGTCAATACTAATTGTAGTAATTGCACAACTATATTTAACAAGAACACGGATGACGAATTAGAATCTTACAACAAACATTAAAGACGTAACACACTTACGGTCTTATTTATAAAGAGTTAGATTAAGTTTAAACGGTTCTGAACCATAAAGAAGCATTCAAACTTATTCTAACTCTCTATGAATAAGACCGTTAATGGTCTAAGGTTACACAATATTTTCTTGGCAAAACAATATGCGGCCTTAGTTGCATTACTTTATTTAAATTGTACATTGAAATATAACTAAATATTTAAAATAAATTATCAAGTTATGAAGAACAAAGGGTCTCGGCACGTATCTGTGGTTTAATGGTTTCATTATTAATTTCAATAATAATTGTGTAATTTTTATATTGAGGTTCATGACCAAGAAAGTCCCTGCAAGCAAAACAAGTTGTTTTGCAGCTCTGGGTACAATGGTCCGATGAATCTCCTCAGCGCATTACCCGCAACCACGAGTTTTAAAATTCGTGCTACATCGTTTATTTTTGGCTACAATGTCACTGATGTAATTAATAATTTCTTATTATGAATATACTAGAGGTCCCGGCAGACATTGTCCTGCCTTGAAACAATAAAAATTTAAGACCCAATCCCAGCGCCACCTACCGGTACCAATTGTGAATCTAAATACTCCGGAGACTCAAACACATGCAAAACTATTCATCAAGATCGGTAAAGTAGTTCTCAAATTATGCGCGTGTATACATTTCTACGTTTCATTTTTATAAATATACATAGATAGATAAGCTACTATAAGATATTAGGATGCTATGGATTATAAAATATTTTAATACATCTGTATAGATGGATATGGATTGACGTTTTCTATTATCTAATAGAAAACGTCAATCCATATATTAATGTACTCTTTGCGTCAATCCTTCATAATTACTAGCGGAGGTTGGTTGTGGCAATAAAACTCCATTATACAATAAGTATTATCATTATTATTAGCAATAAGGTATTTGAGGTAAAAAAATACTTAAGAGATATGAAAAGAAAAAAATAGTTGCTGACAATAATTCTCTCAGACAATCTACATATTAGGCTGCGACGGTCTGTAAGATTATAAAATATTTCAGCCAAATCGGTCCAGTACCTTTGACCTGAAAACGTTACGGACGTAGACGAACAAACAGACAGACAGTGTTACTTTCGCATTTATAATAGTAATAGGGATTCTGCAACTATTATATCATTTTATACCCACATTTTGAGAACAAAACTGCAAGTTTCTCTTCGAATCCCTTTAATGCTGATATTGGAAGGACCAACGCAGGTGAATTCGATTTGATAGAAAATCACAGAACTGAAAGAATATCACGATCAGGGGCGTAGCTACCGCTGTATCAGCCGTATCACTGATACGGGGCGACCAGGCTACGGGGGCCCCGAAAGTGTGTAAGCAAAAATTCCTAAAACGTTACCCACAATCTTTTATAGATTAACTAGCTGTACCCGGCAGAAGTCGTCCTGCCTTTAAAAAATAAAAATCTAGAACCCTATTCCAGCGTTATCTACCGGGACCAAATGTTAATCTAAACTATTCTCAAATCCACTTGAACAAACAAAAAATTTCATCAAAATCAGGCCTAGCGTTTAGGAGGAGTATCGCGGCGCCACCTACTGGGTCCAATCGTTTATTTATTTTAAACCATTCCGGGAAAAACTTCAGCACATACAACAATAAAAAGAACACCTAAATTCTGGTACCCGATTGCAACGCCATTTACCTGGTTAAAAATTAAAATCTAAATCACCCCAGTAGAAAATTATAAAAATACTAATATCGCTATTAAAAATAGGGACTGATCGTAAAGGGTTGAAAATTTAGGGTTATAGGTATTTTTTAATGCTGTATCATAAAAATATTTTAAAAAAATATTCACGGGTGGACTACCCTTAACATTTAGGGGAATGAAAAATAGATGTTGTCCGATTCTCAGACCTACCCAATATGCACACAAAATTTCATGAGAATCGGTCAAGCCGTTTCGGAGGAGTTTAACTACAAAAATTGCGACACGAGAATTTTATATAGATATTATAGGTACCTTAGCTAAGCAATGATATGTATAGGCATGCTTTATTTCATTCAGGATGATAAAATAACGCACAAGGACCTTGGTGTTGGTGGACTAATTATCTAATATGTATTTTGGAAGAAAAATCTATTTTTTTAAAGAACTAGAACACAAAAACGCTCGTGCGCTACCAAAAAAATAAGCCCGATGTTTTATCTAATTTAACAGACGTTTTTGATAATACTAGCATGTAGGTACGGATGTGTTGGAGTCGAACATTAGCGGCGCAGCGGGAACTTATCAGGAGCAAACCGAAAAAATAATAGTCCTGCCTGGTCTGACCACTTGCGCCACCCAGAGTCTATACCCTGTGCCTGGGCACTGGTGGCACCACCCTATTTACGGCACTGCTTAAAATCAATATATAATTATTTTATTTATTTATTTGGTTTACCAACAATTACTTACACTAATACAAAGGATGTACATTGCTTTACAAAAAAAGACACGAGAAATGCAGTAATCACTTATAGGCAAATACTACATGCAATTTAATATTTTGAATAAATTATAATATAATTAATTTAAAGAAGAAAAAAAAATTATAAGGCTTTAATAGAATAGCTATTATAAGTTCCAAACATAAAGAAATTTATAATAATTTATTAAAACAATTATAAAATTACATACTATTGAATACAATTATTTGTGTTGTATTCTACCCATAGTCCCTCAAGACTATAAGTAGAATACTGAACCCAGATCACCGTCTTCTATGGGTAAGGTGCCCAGAAGGCTGGCTACGTTTCCTCGCTGGATCGCCATACTGATCCGTTGGCTGAGGTAGGCACCAGCCTTCTGATCACCTGAAGAGTCAATGAGCCGTTTCGATAAAGAAATTAAAAAAAGAGGCGTTAATTAGCAATGTGGGATGCAATAATTCGACGAAATTTGTAATATGAATTTGCATGTAATTAATTCGATTCCCGCATTTTTGGGTCTCTTATAAAACATCCTTCCTTTGGGCCCCGCAATATATTTTGACACAGGGCTCGTTTCAGGCAAACTACGCCACTGCTCACGATATTCATTGTCATTCAATTATTCAAGTTTTGTTCCGTTCTCATACATTAATTAAGTCAAGTTTAGTGCCTGATGGCGTAGTAAAGGTTCGCCGGCCTCGTTCCTATCAGAATCATTGATAACGCCACGCCTTGCTGATACATTATACTGAACACATAGTAAAACGTATTATCTTTTCAATTAAAGATAAGCATCAACATATTTTTGTTATTTCTTAAACATTAATAAATTTATTTGAGAATATTAAAAACTACACTACATATTTATCCTATTTCTTCTTACAAGATAATTTGTTAATTAAATCATTTTTTGGATGGTTACTATAAAACATTTTCTATTGTAATAACTAATTTTAGATAAGTCTTAAGTTGTCTAAGGACCGTTTTTTCAATGATCAGATAACAATTATTCATAATATAAAATACAACATTAACAAATTAAAAATTGGAGTTGCACGAATAAAATGGCTAAATTGTTTCACTTTCATATTCATTTAGGTTATTTATTCGATATATACTTCTATCTGGTAATTGACAAATCGGTCCTAAGCTATTTAAGCTTCTTGAAACAGTGTAATTCATTCAATCAACTAATCAATCTTTATTTGCCATAACATAGGTTATGTACCTATATAGTTTCCAGTATGTTTTGTCATTCACATGACGTGAAAATACTTACAATAACTAATTGTTGATGGTATAAACCCTACACTAATGCATTGCACATTGCAAAAACCGTTTGTAGTGTAGTAATGTATAAGTATTTAATCTAACTAGTGGTCGTAATTCGACCATATTTAATTTAAATTATAAGTTTGAACATTATTAAGGTTCTGTTGTCAAAGCCGATACTTCAATAATCATAGATTTCACCAAGGCTGTTCATTTGACTTTAACAATAAACAAAAGAATATATATGTGTGTGTCAAATATATGGTAGAGTGTGTAATGTTTTTTTATTGATTTAATATATTTTTTATGTATAATTTTAAAAAAATATTAGCATTCTGCACTTTTATATAAACTATAAGTGTGCGAAATTTCATACTCCTCCACCCGCGCAATTTTCGCAAAACGTTGTACAAAGTGTTTTGCTTCACGTATTAATATAATGTTTTTAATTAAAAATTACATCAAGTAGGTTTGTTTTTTTTTAATAAATATGTGAAATGCATGCAAAATTTTATTAAATAAAATGTATTAACTAATAAATAACACAAATTATTCATTGTTAATGGTATTTCAATAATTTAATAACTTTATACATGGTATTATTCACTGAGATGCACGGTCTACCTAGCATTACAGTGGCTGAGCGCTGCGGGCTCTCTGCCCTCATATCTCAAAAACGGTTGGGCGTATGAAAAAAATTTAAAACAACATTTAGCACAAATGTTATGCTCTAAAATTTTTATAATAACTACTATCTTCTGTCCACGACTTTATCCGCGTGGAATGGTTTAAAAAAAAGTAAATAAAAAAAACCCCGATTTTGAAACATTCTTGCTCCGCTTCTATTGGGTTTAGCGTGATGCTATATAGTCTATAGGCTTCCTCGATAAATGGGCTATCTAACACTGAAATCTATCTAATACAAATCAGACCAGTAGTTCCTGAGATTAGCGCGTTCAAGCAAACAAACATTAATTAATATAGGATTCGTTTTTACAAACTAGCTTACGGATCCCGGGAACTTTGTACTATGTTTAAAACTCTTTACCATTCATCTACGCCTTTGGATAGCAAGCACATGTTGCAAAATTATAGAACAAACAACACCTTATCTGATACCATAGTACTTGCATTAGTCACATAGTTGAACCTAACGTAAGGGCACAAGTGAGTAATATTATGAGTAATAACCAAGCGACTTTAAAATAGATATTAGAATTATACTGAACTTAGCCACGTGCTAGCATAGTCTGTACATGGGAATATCGAGTGAAATTGGCAAAATGCTCTAATTTAACCATTTAATAATATACATATCGAGCCTTTCCACTTTATCGTAAGCGAAATCTGGACATAAGTATATTTTTGTTGCAAAATGTATTTTAAATTAATATTTGGTTTTAAGACTCAGTTTTAGTTAGATTACTGAGTCAAAAACTGAAAGTCTTAAAACAAAACATTACTTAGGCTCAAATGTCTTTTACGACAAAATGGCGGTAAAGGCTCTATATACTAGCGGACCCGGCAGATATTGTTGCTGTACTCGACTAACCATTTCCTGAGCTGTGTTTTAAATGAGGCGTCGGATGATGACTCTATTATCCTACTCGGTAGCTTATTGTATATTAACGGTCCCATGACATGCGTCAATCTCTCCCCGATTCCTTATGAATGTATGATTTTTCCAATTTTTTTTTGTTTGACTTGACTTTATGTTGTTGGACCTCACAACCTTACTTGGGTATTCGGGGCGAGCGCCTTACTTGAGGGAGCTCCCTCGCTCCCTAGGGAGTTTTACCTCGGCTGGATTGTTGCCATGAGAGGGGGATAAATCTGATGATGCCCAACAAAGGGCGACACAATGAACTAATTGAGAACGGGCGACGGGTAATATAAAGCCCCACGGGAAGGATCCCGACGGACCGGGATCGGCGGTTCGCGGCGGCTTACGCTATCTTACTGCCGTTTCGCAACGTGTAATGGTTGGGAGAGAAGAAACGGCAAAAGAAACTTCCCAGCAAATTCTTCCACAATATTAGTAAGCAATGTAATTACTGTTTGTTGTAAAGGATATAAGATCAATAATGAGACAAATAAAATAGATCACGTAAAACATAATGCCACATTTCAAGGTAAGCACCGTAACGCTCCGATTGTTGTATGCGCCACGTGGATCAAATCTGGTGCGTGTGCGCATACTAATCGAATATTTGCGCAGTAAGTATCAAGATTGGTTTGAATTAATAATGTAGTGTAGAAAGTGCAGTGTATACATAATTAAGAGTCATTTCTTTATTATTTTCATTAATTTGAATATTCCTTAATTCGTTGATATAATATTATATAATATTATATGCATTAGAAGAATTATGGTTTGGATTTAATTTTACTTATAAGTTTTGAAATAGGTAAAATTTTGAAAGTAAGCAAAATTTAGGTCAACGTACAAAAAGTCTCCCAATATAATTGCAATGCATTAAATTCTACATTTAATGTTTTTGAAGCGTAACTTCTTTAGAATCGTTATGATTTAAAACTCGATGAAACGAAATAGTGACACTAAAAAGATATAAACACATAAATCTATACTAGGTCTGCGAGAGAATGAGATAGGAGTTATACATCGCGCAGCACAGATTAGAAAGTCAATAAGACCGACGATTAAATATAGGTCCAATTTGGACCGAAATAAAACTGATAATGATATTGTTTAGACTAAAATAGTGAAAAATTTAAAGTGATACTTATGACATTCATCTTGATTATAATATGTTGACGGATGTAGGTAAAACGAATTCTATTTATATTAATAAAAGTTAGAGAAGAATTATATGTGAGTATATTCTCTGAAGTGTTAAAACTCTTCATTAAATTTCACGGAAATTCGGGACTCTATCATTGCCCAACAGTGACAACAATCACGACACGGACGGTTGACGCCACTCCAGGTTTTAAAGAAATTTGGCAAGGAGGTTAATTGTATGTTAGTAAAGATTATATAAGGAGACTTTTGTTATAGAAAATAGTCTTGAAGGTCTTGACAAAAATTGTATGAGCAACTAATAATTTCTTAAGTTAGGAATAATATGATAATTTATATGCTTTAAACTTTTAGTTTGTTCAAAGTTACAGTTTCGCTTATATTGATTGCATTCAAATAGTGAAATAGAAATGCAAACAGTCATAAATAACAACTAGTAATATATGAATGAAGAAGTATGTTTACGTGTTACTTTCTTCCTGTTTATAACAAATTTATTGCTAAAATCAGTAAACATGATCAATTGACTTTCGCAAGGAAGTCGCTCGGTCAATTATTTGGATCTTCACTTCCTCAGAGACGGCAATTAAACTTGTTACATTGCTTGCAGATGTATTGTCAGCTGTCTCATAGAGTAGTTGATTTTGACAGAGACTTCTCACAACCATTTCCATATCGAATAAACTGAAGTGAGGTTTTTTTTTTAAATGTTGTGTGTGTTTGCAGTTCACAGGCAGAAGTGAAACAAAGTGTGACAAGGGGTGGGAGGGATTCTAAACTTCGTGACGTCACATTTCACATATTATAATATATTAAAGCTTTAAAACACGAAATTTAAAGTATTAACGAAAAACTTCAAAACATTTCTAAGTCTGTCTTAATGCGAACAGTGTTTAAATTATTAAATAAAATGGATTCTGATTCTATCTCATTTTCTCGCAGGCTTAGTGTGCCATAGTCGCCAGGTGTCAGTCTTCCTTAAGAGAGCAGCAGCGCATTGATAGCACCTTTGATGTTGAAAACGTCCATAGACGACGTTAACCGATTTCCATCAGCTGGGCCGTCTGACTGCCTGCTGAACTCATGTATTAAAAAAAAATAGTTGGTTACAATGTGTTGGTTAATTGATTTATACTTTAGAAAGTTAGTTTAGCAATTAATAATCTATTGCATAATTATACTTGAGTTTGTTACGATTTCTCGTTTCAAGGATTTTGTTAACAAGCCAAGGGCTTTTTCCTCGCAGTTTCATTTTTGTAGTATGCAATATTATCTGGGCAAAAATTTTGTTAATCTCCAAGCGTGTGTGGAGAAATTTTGGAGAAATTATCGTTGTTAACATTATAAATAATATTTTATTTATTCACCTATTTATTTTTTATAGCGATACAACTTTACTTTTAGATGTAGTTCTTTCTCTAAGAACTACATCTAAAAGTATCAAACTAAGTAAAATAAATAAGTAATAAAGTAAGTATTAACACAAACTTCAAAGGTTTTCAACGTTGTATATAAAATCAGGTCAATCAGTCAGAGGCCAGGTGATAGGGCATTTGCCCGTTTGGATAGCTACCCCCCCTGGCCTTGAGTATGCCTCCATAACAACTTTGAGTTGTGCTCCGGCATCAGTGGCCAGGTTCCAGTTTCTCCTTCAAGGTCGGCAGCACATTGCCAGCATCTCTGGTATTACTAATGTCCATAGGCCACGGTAACCTCTTTCCATAACAGTCGGGGATACCCCCCGAAAAAGAAAAAGAAAAAGTGGGTAGAAAACGGAAAGACCCCAGTCGGACCGTCTGCTGTGCTTTAGCAGTAAAAAAATCAATTGCGATTTTTGTTATTTTAATAATAAATTAATTTAAAAAGAATTATGCAGACATTAAAACATTATACGTCAGTATAGATATATATAGATATACATAAATATATAGTTACGACCGACAAAGACCAATTCACACCTGCAGTTTATAACCTTTTTGGCATTTGGACTTCTTTTGTTTACTTTGTGATTAAAATTTGTAATTAGAAAAACAGCCTATTGTGTATTGTAATCCTTTATGGTAGGCATTAGCCAGGTGTGATTCTTGGAAATTATTGTTACGCGGTCGAGTATTGTGTTGAGAGATATTGTATAGCTTAGCATAAAAGAATGCCCGAACGGAGGGGTGAGGCAGTCTAGCGATAGGCACAAGAGAGAAAAGACGTGTGTACATTCGATAAGCGATATAGTGACGGACTTTGCGCGTGTTATAGGATCGTGCAGTTTGTACTGGTTGTGTCCAGTTATATTTGTACCTGTGTTATACGTGTTTGTATAGTTCTAATAAATTCTATAGTAATTCTAACGGCATTTTAATTCGAGTCCCGTAGCTCGTAACAATATAAACAAATAAGTATTAGACATTATAAAGCTACGTTCACACGGAATTAATCGGATTTTTACCGTATACGGCAAAAGGGAATGCTCTATTCACACGGCATTCGGTTTTGCCTTTCCGCAGAAATCCGAATGGGGTATCATCGTGTGCACATGCCATTCATTCATTCATTAGACCATCTCATGGTAAAAACTAATAAAATCTGGAAAACTCTTATCTTTGAACAACAGATTACTGATCATTGTGCAATCCTTCTTCATGTTAGTGATATCTTAGTAAGTACAACTAACCCAACTTATAAAAAATCTATGGTCAATTATGAAGGCATTAAGGAGACTATTACAGAGTTACGATGGGGCAGTATTTACGACTGTAAAGATGTAAATATTGTAGCTGAATCCTTGTTAAATAACTTAAGTAATGTTGTTGTTAAAAACACTACAGAGTTCCACTCTTCACGGCGTTTTCAACCCCTTAAGCCGTGGATAACAAAAGGAGTTGTTAAAATCATTAGAACAAGAGACAAACTACACAAGCAGGTCAAAAACAATCCTCTGGATGAAAACATAAGAGATAAATACATTACGTATAGAAATATGTGTAACAAAGTAATAAAAAATCTGAAACGAAATTATTATCAACAGAAACTAATCAAAAATAATAAAGATATTAAAGAAACATGGAAAATCATAAAAGAAGTATGTAATTTTAATATTATTAAAGAAATGCCTAAAGAGCTTTTGTCAATGAAAAGTACGCCTGTAGAGTCTCTCAATTCTGTCAATAGCTTTTTTTGCTCTATAGGAAGTACTTTAGCCAGTCAAATACTTGACATGATGAACACAAGTGAACATATATTAGCCTATCAATCTAAAATAGACAATACACCAGTTCATTCTATGGCTTTCAGTTCCATAGATCCATGTGAAGTTAAAGGAATTGTTGCAAGTTTTAAGTCAAATACTGCACCGGGTTGGGATAAAATCAGTACGAACCTTATTAAACAAAATATTAATATCCTTGTTTATCCTATTTGTTATCTTTGCAACTTAAGTCTAGAGACTGGAACATTTCCTAAAGTATTTAAAAGAGCCGTAGTTTGCCCTATTTTCAAGTCTGGTGATAAAGATAAGCCTACCAATTACAGACTTATATCACTTTTGTCAGTTCTTTCAAAGATTCTGGAGAAACTTGTTAATAAAAGGCTCGTATCTTATCTGGAGAAAAACAATCTTATAAATCCAAATCAATATGGTTTCAGAATAGGTAAATCTACTGAAGAGGCTGTTCTCAAACTAACTTCAAATATTACCTCAAACTTAGATTCTGGTCATAGAACTATTGGAGTCTTTCTTGACTTACAGAAAGCCTTTGATACCGTATCGATTTATATTCTCTTAACTAGATTGGACAACATTGGTATCCGTGGTATAGTTTTAGATTGGTTTAGAAGTTATCTGTTGGATAGGGAGCAATGCGTTCGTGTACAAAATACTCAAAGTGATATACACACATGCAACTTTGGCGTGCCGCAAGGGAGTACATTAGGACCAACCTTATTCCTGATGTACATAAATGATCTCTTTAACAATAATCTAACAGATATGGAAATAGTTATGTTTGCAGATGACACTGTTCTACTTTTTCAAGGCCATTCTTGGAATGAAACTTTTAAAAGGGCTGAGTTGGGTCTATCTAAAGTCACACAATGGCTTGAAAATAGTTTATTGTCCGTAAATACATCAAAAACCAAGTACATATGTTTCCACTTATCTCATCTGACATGTCCTGATTTAAATTATGAACTCAAAATTCATATGTATCCTTGTAATAAAAATATTCAAAATAATTGCAGTTGCCGAATATTGTCACGCGTCTCCTCAATTAGATATCTGGGTGTAATGATTGATGAGAATCTTAATTGGAGCATCCATTTGAATACTCTTGCGTCTAGGATTAGAAAATTAATTTATATCTTTAAAAACCTTCGAAACATTGCTGATCATAAACTACTGATACAGACGTATCAGGCGCTTTGTGGTTGTTTAATTAGATATTGCATATGTGCATGGGGTAATGCGGCTAAATCGCTTATGATTGTACCTGAACGAGCTCAAAGAGCTTTGCTAAAAGTGATGATGTACTTACCATATCGACATCCAACAGTGGATGTATATAAGAAGGCAAAAGTCCTTTCTATCAGGAAAACTTTTATATATGAAACGCTTAGATTATATCACAGGAAATCTGTACCACAGTTAGAAATTACTCATAAACGTGTCGATAAATGCCCAATACCTCAAGTAAGAACTAGTTTTGCCCAAGGTCATATTAACTTTACAGCTCCATTTATGTACAACAAATTACCCGAAATAAAATCTCTAAAGAAGAAAACAAATCGTGATTTCAAAAGTTTTATATTGAAATGGCTAATAGATTTAAATTATGATGATGTAGAAAAATTTCTAAAAATAGGCATATAATATAATAATACACAATATATTAATATAATTTCATACTCATAGTCAAACATACATTCATACACGCACACACACACACAAACACACACATACCCACACACACATGCACCCACTCTTTTAGATATTTATTTTAAGTTGTGTTAAATGTTTTTTATGTTATTGTTCCTACATTAAGGGAGAGGACACTAGCTCCTATAATACAGTGAAAACTAGTTTAGGGGCTAGTAGAATAAAAAAAAACTGTGTATCAATGTAAAGTTTCAAATAAATAAATTATTATTATTATTATTATTTTTTGCAGGTCTCTGTCTCTTATTACCATTTGTAAGTATCCTACCGCCCCACCGCGTGCGCGCCCTCCACCCCGACTTGCCGTACCTTGTTTTTGCGGTATTCGGTAAAGACCAAATCTGCGCTGAGTGAATGTGTGTACTAAAATGCAACTCCCACTGAACGGTATTTGGTATTTTGCCGTGTGACTGAATCAAATTGCAGTCACAAATTCGCATGTTAAGCTACATATAAATCAAAATCTGCAAAATTCAAATCCGGCTTAGAAATTAATGTTTCCGTGTGAACGTAGCGTAATTCTTATTGCTGAACAATTGATTATGAGTCATGGTAACTGTGATGGACCCGAACGAGACAAAATTATAGGAGTTTGAATGTGTAAAATCACTCTAAAATGAACAATAGTTGTAAGATATTGATAGTTTTGGAGCAGTTATTATGTGTTTTGTGTGAAAGATGAACTGTATAGTCAAATGTGGCCTTTTGAGTTGTCACAAGAACCCCATTGAATTGCACTAGCTGATTACCTACAGTTCAGCTGTGCTACACATAGGCTTAAGAAAATGAAACTATATTGTAAACTAAAACCTGGCTTAATGGCCTAGCTGCCAAGCCATAAACCTAAATAAATAAAGACAATATTATATACATATATTTAAATTTGATGTGAGGAGTTCTGAGTTCTCACGTTCGAATCGCAACCAACTCGATTTCTTTTAGTTATAATAATTTTTATTTATTTATATTATTATTTATTCATGACCATAGAATCAAAGTCTTTCAGTCGGAAACATGTTAATTAATAGGTCTTCGTATAGTAGCGCAGTTGTATTGCAGGCTACAGCCGACGCCATTCAATGGAGTTCTTGTGAAAACTCGAAAGATCACATCTGACTATACAGTTCACATTTCTCACAAAAACACATAATTTCTACTCAAAAACTATCAATATCCTGCAAGTATTGTTCATTTTAGAGTAATTATACACATTTTTAGAAAATAAAACTGCACAGCACAACGTCTTCTTTCAGTTCCCGCCAAAAACTCAGTTATAATAACGTAATACCGAGCTGCCAGTACATAATACTTATACAAATAAGTATTTATTCCACAACAGTAACACTATCTCTTCATTACATATTCATACTTCAGTACATATTCTTGATGCATACATATTTCCTTCTCTTTTTGTATTTTCGTGTTATTTTCGTATGTACGGAATATCCGGGTTTTTTTAACTTCGGATCCGCACATACACTCACTAGTCTATGTACTAATCAGACAATGGTGCGATGTCAGCGTTATATTGACTCTTGACCCGCGTTTATGAGTAATGATTACATCAACCAATTGTAGTTATCCTGTTAATTATGGATGTGATCTCTAATCGTATTAATTGAATATTGAGGTAGGTTTCATTGTAATTAGAATCGATATGCGGAAACAATTATCATGCGAACCGTGCAACTCTTGTTTCTATGGTATAATTTTTCATATCTGCTTGTAGGCAAACGGGTAGATGAATAGAGACGGCTCTTCTGATAGTAGGTGGCTGCCGTTGTGCATAGAGAACTGCATCACAAAGGGAGCCGATGCTTGCCCTCGGATATTCGGTGATGAAAAATTAGAATACCTATAATAATGTTCCTATGATATTTTTTTACAAGCTTTTATTTGACATGCAATGGATGCTATGTATGTGAGTTCGGGTGGAATCTTGCAAGTTAAATTTGACGAACTTCCCGGTTTCCAATTGAGCTGAAATTTTGCACGTATATGTATATCATGTGACAATGCAATAATATGATACCATGGAGCTGATCTGATGATGGAGTCCGAAGGTGGTCATAGGAACTCCTGTACTAAACAAGATAGACCCGTCGTGTTTGGTCTCATTTTACTTGTCTTGGCTAGCACTCTGCTGCTACATGATATCCAGGAGCTCAAAAGCTTGTATTTAAAAACCTTTTTAAAAAACAAGTTATTTACAAGAGCAGCCTTAAGAACAGACGAGCGTGCATGACAAGATCTATGAATGTCAAAGAAGCAAGTGCGGTGTAACTTACGGTGTAAGAATAAACCTGTATGGCGCTCTGTTGTTCGTGCCTACCCCGCAAGGGACCTGGCGTGAAGTTATGTATGTATGAATGTATGTATGTAGGATTACAATCAGAACTTTTTAGGGTACCGTAACCATTGCATCCGTCCGTGCGTCCGTTTGTTGTATGTAATATAAATCACAGTCATGTTCATTAAAACTACTTACGGTCTTATTAATAATGAGTTAGAGTAAGTTTGTAGACGTCTTTAAGAACCTTAATCACGGGCTTTAGGTGGCCATGTATGGCTTCTGGGGGCCTAGCAGCTTTGTGGGTTTAGCGACCTCACGCCATCGCCCTGATTAGTTGAGCGTATGAGACCACGAGGAGTCGGTAGCGAGTAATTGTTAAGATATGGGACAGAAAGAGTTTTTTTTAAATTCTAGTATAGGATCGCGTTTGACTACAATCTTGCCCTATGTGGAGCGAAGATGTGGTCTAGGATGGAGCACGATTTCCTAGAAGATATCTATTCACGCGGGACTTGAATTCATACAGGTTATAAGTATCGGGAAACACAGACTCCGGCAATGAGTTCCACTCCTTTGCGGTGCGTATGATGAAGCTAGATGCAAAGCGCTTCGTTCTTATAGGCGGAATATCCACCATGTATCGATGCTGCATACCGGTGCGTCTGGTTGTCCGATGATGGAAGGGAGATAGCGGGATCAGATTGAAGAGCTCAGCTGCACACTATCCAAAGTGAATCCGATAAAAAACCGATATGCTTGCAACCCTGAGTCGATGTTCGAGACTTTGCGTTTTGTCATCGCAAAGCTGGTCGTTGCCAACCAATTCTGTAGCCACACGACAAAGTTGGTGGATCTTTGTTACCTTTGTAGAACCTTTCATAGTTAGTGGAAAACCATACACTTGCCGGATTTTTTAAATTACTGACGATGCTTCTGCAATAAGTCGGTAAATAATGTAACAGGCATGTTTGATTTCTCTTTAATCGTGTTAAACTTTTTGCATTAATTAATCACTTCAATTCATTTCGTAATTAGAGCCATTTTTAACTATTTAAAATGTTGTTTATAATTAGACAGTTTCAATCAATTTGTTATAACGACTGTATCCTTTGAGAAAAACAGAAATTTAAAAATAATAAGTTAATCGCTGCGCAATTATCACAAAAAAAATGTATAAACACTTAGGAATGGAAGTCTCATCCGCTAAGTTGAAGTAGGGCAGTAAAGCGGGTTTCACACATCGATAATCACGATGTACAGATTGCCTAATAAAATTTGCTTAGATTTGAATAATAATTACCGACGATGCAATTTCAAAATAAATGTACATTTTTTTTACATAATTATAATATTGTGGCGAATGATGGTGGAACCATCTAGTTAGTTTAAGAACTTTTAGAACAAGCTAGAAAATTCTGGAAGGAAAAGACAGAGATAGATGGATGTTAGAAAGGGATAGATGTATAAACGAAAGTTCTCGAATAGAAGGTTCGGGAAGGAAAAGACAGAGATAGATAGATGTGTAGAAAGAGACAGATAGTAAATAAAAGAATAACGAAATTATGGGTTCCAGGAAATTCGGGTATATAAGCAGAGTAAGGCGCGCCTACCGGGCAGTTTTAGAGTAGAGTTCAGCTCATGACAGTGAAGCGACAAGTGCGATACGAAAGAGTTGGAAGAAGAGTTTAATAGAAGACACTGACGAGTTTAGTTGTGAATTTAGTGAAAAGTTTAGTGGACAGTTAAGTGAAGGAGGAGTGTAGCGTAGTTTAAAAGGAGGTCCGGAAGCGAGCTACGCGTGGTAAATGCTGAGGTGAATACTGCAGCAGCAGAAGGTGTGAGTGAGACAAGTTATCGTCGGTACAGCGCGTCGTTAGTTGTGTGTCTAGGGATAACCCTGCAGAAAGGGTTCACGCACGGCTGTGTAAGTTAATAAAAGCGTTTAGTTAAAAACTGGTGTTTTCTTCCAATCCTAAGTGCGTACCCCCGCTCGAACGTAACAATATTAATACATGAAGCAAAAACTTTGTACTCCTTTTTACGAAAGTTGCGCGTACAGAGGACGAGTATGAAATTTCGCACACTTATAGTTTATATAGAGAAGGAGTCCAGAACAATTATATTTTTTTAAATTATGCATAAAAAGTACATTAAATCAATAAAATAACATTACGCATACTACCATGTATTTGACACACACACGGATATACTCGTGTTTATTGTTAAAGTCAAATTAATAGTGTAGCCTTGTCGGAATCTGGGATTCTAGAAGTATCTTTGACAACAGAACCTTAATAATGTTTAAACTTATAATTTAAATTAATTATGGTCGATTTTCGACCACTAGTATTAGTATTATTATTATGTATAACTAGCTGTTACCTGCGGCTTTGTTCCGTCTGGAATTTAATTTGCCTTCCGGTGCGGCGGTGGCGGCGTCGAGCTCTTAATTTTTTTTTTATAAATAGATGTTTTTTTGACCAAAGGAAATCCGATTGTGAACGATAAGCCGCGTCAAGGGCAGAGCCTTGGGGGGATAGTTCGCAACCCGTGTGTGGGATTCTTAGGAAGTGGCATTAGCATGCCCAGTCATAACTAGTGCCATGCTATTGCAAAAAAAAAAACCCCGGGTGTTCCGTCCTTCGCCTTATGCCAGGGCTACGGGTATATGACCTGGCCTCTCCAAAGCCCTGGCAGGCGTGGGCCTCGCAAGGCCACTTCTACTGCCGGGGGGCTTTAAAATAGAAGTAGCCTAACTGCTTATATCCATTAAATAGCAATAACATACCCGAAAAGATTAACTCTGCCTTACCCCATGGTAGAGACACCCAGGTGCTGATAAAAAAAAACCTTATAATCGCTATCTGCCAGTGAAACTCCCGTTAAAATTATTGTTCCAGTCGATTCAGAGATTAACAAACGGAACAAACAGGCAGACAGACAATTTTTTATAAATACCCTATATAGTTTCATATGCATTTAGTAAAAAGCTGTTATTTTGACATTAAAAACAGACACTGCAATTTTATTTGTTTCAATAGATGTGTAGATAATATACCGCTACCGAAAAGTGGCTTTATACAAATAGGTGATTTGCAACGACGAAATATCACAATTATTGGAATACTAAACTATTTTGCAAAAAATATACATACATGGACTCGCCACCTTATCAGTTGCCCTTATCACTTGTATTAGTGACTTATCAGAGTATTCTGATAAGTCACTATTTGTATAAACAGGACAGGTGGTACATTCAATGTGTTTCCGGATGTTTGTGGCATGATTGTTATTTCTACAAAAGCTATAAAAATGATTCAATAGTAGCTTGGTAGGAGGTCGGATCCGGAAGTGGTGATTAGAGATAGGTAATATAGGATTGGTATGAGTAACGTAAAAACATATACATTATATTTGGTATATAATAACTTTTATACATAGTAAGAAAAAGTTCTTAACGCTTATTTTAAAATGAGGCTGGGGTGTAAATGCACGGCACTTTTATTTATTATTAACAAACCCGAACTTTTTAATATAGGTTAGAAGACTAGGGCCTTAAGGCCGCCTTAGCTTTCGTGGTTTTTTTTATAACCATCCAAAATTAATTATATATCTCAAGTAATAAATATGCCGTATATCTATACTGCACCCTAACATGAGGCAAAATATATGCCATTATTACCCTCGAGGCAAGGGCACTAAAATAATAGGTTCATATATGAAAGTCCATTGTTTACAAGCTGTTTTTTTTAATTTAGGTTAGAGTCGCTAATCTTTTTTTATAATTTAATACTAAAATGTAAAAAGTTTTAAACATTATAATATTAAAACAGATTACGCAATTTCTCATCTGCTTTTTCTGAACATTGAAATGTTAAAAGAAAATATTAACATCGTAAACAAACTTTTCCCCGGTGCTGAAGCTTCATCTGCGTTAGTGTTAAAGATTAGTTTACACTATGCTGTGGTCGAATGCGTTTTAATTAAAGCGTTAAAAACACCTTTAACGCTTAGCCACATTAGTGTATATACATATGTTATCTGTCAGTACTCAACGTCATTTACAATGTTGCATCTTAAATATCGCATTAAATCCATCACCATACAACATGTTATTATTGAAGTGATAACTTCTTATGGGAGGGTCGTTACGTAACGCGTTACGGCACCAGTCTCTCTGGCTTCCCTTTCTCTCACGCATACGGCAGCGGTATGCAGGCTCCTCCTCTCTTACTCTAACCCACAACGCTAGCCGTATTTCTTTTCTTTTTGCCGTATTTCTGTACCTACATACATATTGAAGAATTATACCTAAAAATAAAAAATATTTTATAATTAAATAACATGTTGGTTATCACTCTCCTTGTAGTTGTGTTGTGTAAAGCAAATATTGGTGTTTGTAATATAAATAGTATAAACACCTAGTAAGTGCGAATCCGCTCATTTTCTCCATTCTTAATAAGTTTGTTTTCAATTTTTTAACAAGAATATTTAATTTATCTATTTCCTTTTTCCTGCACCATCTATAACGCCTGATTCAAATTTCTTTCATTTAGGATGCCTGGAAGAGATCGCTTTGAGCGTTAAGGCCGCCTATTGTATTCCCTAGAAAATATTGTAAATATGACCTGTTTTTGTAATTGTATATTTTGGTGTGCAATAAAGTGTTATCTCTGTCTCTCTCTCTAATTTTACAGGTTCTAAACATAATTATCTTGGTGCTCTACCGAACTGGTTACAATGGGGAGTTTCTCGGAGTCGGCGGTACTTGGAACCTCAACGAGGAAAAGAACCCTGATGCGGAAATCGTGGCTTCGGGAGTCATTGTTGGGTACCTGATCTACACACTCGTACAAGTCGTCACATATCTGTTTGGAACCACTGAGCATAAAAGGTGAGATTTTATATATTATAGTATGAAACTCAGAACAGTTACTAAGGCTAAAGAAACCATGCTAAAATAGAAGCTAAGTAAAAACTCTTTTATTCATATAATCTATACCTTGTTCGCGATCTTACGCCAAAGTTCAAGCAAAATGAAAACGAACACGGAACGCGCCGTTTAAATATTGAAAGCGGTAGCCGTTAGGGGAATTCCCCCTTCTTAGCAATACCAAGTTTAGAGACATTACACGTTAATAACACTTTTTAGTTTTTCATTTAAAATAATTACCAGAAGAGCATCTACATCATATTCACCTATATCTATAAAAAACTACTGGGCCAATTTTGACGCGGTTTGTATCCTTATGCAAGATGTTGAATGAATGAACGAATGAAAACACTTTATTGTTCACCAAAATTAAAACTACGTTCTTAAAAACTAGATGCAGTAAATGTTGAACGAAGGGCGGCCTTATCGCCTAAATCTCTTCCAGGCAACCCCTTTAACTAAGGAAAATAATAAAACATGACAGTGGCGGTGTAGACAATACATAATTTAAAATATATAAAATAAATAAATAAAAATCTTTATTATATACTATATAAACACAGTAAATATCATTTATACATACAGAAAAGCAGCACTGTTATACCTGAGAGGACCAAAAATAATTAAAAACCATGATAAAAGATGTTGTATAAACGATAGATATAGGTATATGTAAATGAAGAGTAACTTCATTTAATTTGAATTTGGCGCGCATGATTATTATATACGTCAAGTGTCAATGTTATGTCATTTGTACATCACACTTGTCAGAGTTTTAGTCAGTTAGAAGTATAAACAAATTAAGTGCTATTTTAAATTCTTAAATAGATTGATTGAAATTGTAAATTAGTAGCTTGAAATGTTGTTTTATAATGTGGTTTACTCTTGATATGTAAATTAAAAAACTAACGGTTGCTCTGAAAAGAGAAACAACATTTCAAGGTACTAATTTACAATTTCAATCAATCTATTTAAGAATTTAAAATAGCACTTAATTTGTTTATACTTCTAACTGACTAAAACTCTGACAAGTGTGATGTACAAATGACATAACATTGACACTTGACGTATATAATAATCATGCGCGCCAAATTCAAATTAAATGAAGTTACTCTTCATTTACATATATAATTGTTTTTAATGTTTCAGAGCAATGTCAGATATCGTGATGAACTTCGTCGGCGTGTTCCTATGGATTGCAGTTGGAGCAGTGGCCTTGCACTACTGGGGAGGGTATCAGGGCGAGCACCAATACCAGTTCGTCTTTGCTGAGAAACAGGTAATTAAAGAATTAAGAAATCGGCTAAAGAAGGCGAACAATCGGGATCCATTACGGGAGTTGAGAAATGGGATGATTTTTTTTACTTTGATACTTTTGTCGAGAGAAATGGGATGAAATATTTCATCCCATTTCTCAACTTCCGTTAATGGATCCTGATTGTTCGCTTCTTTATCTAAGTTCCTGTGACGATCTTGCTCAGATCCGTAGGGTGTCCTACACTACGTTTATCACTTATGAATGAATTGATTTTATTAGTGGTTCATTCTTGTTGTTTATGGTTTAGTTTTATTATTTGTTGCTACTTATTGTTATTTGATATTAAAGTTGTCAGTTAAACATGGTTCCGGTGTTGAAACGTGGTGGAGGTTAACCTTTGACTTCCCAAATACAGAAGTTTTGTATAATTTGTACAAATATTTTGAAAATGAGTGCAACAGCAATCCGAGCAGAAGAAGGGAATGACTCCCGCTCAATTAGTTGCTAAATCAACCAGAATTTCATTGCCTGACAATATAGTATTAAAAATTATGTTTATTATTAATATTTATTATTTCATCATCGTTTAGTATTATTTTTATATGAAGTACCCGTCTATAAAAATTATAAAAATATATGAAAAGTATTCGTTTATTTAATTACGTGCTGACCATACACACACAACTGTTAACTGTATTAAATTACCTATACATTAAAAAATTGGTTTGTGAATTGCCAAGTAACATGATACTTTCGAAAGTGATCACTTAGTTATAGTATCTATCTATCTATGCTAATAGATAACTGTTTATTGTACACACGTATAAACAACAAAAAAAAGAAAAAATAGTTACATAAGTAGGTAGTACAACGGGCGACCATATCGCTATAAAGCTATCTTTGCTAGTCTTGATAACCCTAGGGTACGCTCAGGGCCGGCCGTAGCATCTTTTTACCGCCTTAGGCAAACTCAAAAAATACCGCCTCCACCGAAGCTTAAAAAAACTAAAAGAAGTCTTTCTATAGCTTTCTTCTTCCTAAACCCTGTCTATTCGTCTTGTATGTACTTATTGATTTCACTACTCATGTATTTTCTATATTCAAGTGAACGAATCGAAATACATTTGTGTTTTTTTTTGGGGCTTTAGTAGTTCAAGCGTTTTTGCAGGCGATGAAAATGCCCCTAAATTTTGAGGCCGTCGGTAGTTTCCTACCGTGTCAACCGTCTCTAGCCACCCCTGCTTCGGTTGATAGTAAAGACAAATTTAACACTAATGCTTACAAAACCTGTGCATTTTCAGGTCGGCTTAGCAGTGGGCGCTCTATGTGTGATCAACGGAGCGATCTACCTACTTGATACAGCGCTATCCGTCATACATTTCACGAAGGAGATGTAAAACATCTATAGTATAGTTTAATAGAATTAATTATTATATGCGAAGAAATCTAAAAAGTATTTGTTACATTATTTTATATTTATAAAACATAAGTCAAAGTTATTATCATATTATTTGACACATCTTATAAACAACTTCCATAGTCACTGCCTATCTCTGTAAGCAACGAGCGTGTAGTCAAATAATAATTTATAATTAAGTATTAACGATTTTGACTTTTTTTTAATACAATAACATTTAAAATGCTATGTCTGTAGTTCTGTACTTAATGACAACATAAATACCACGAGATCGCACGAATAAGAAAGTGTACTATCTTCAAATATAGTCCCACTGAAATCATAATAATGTTTACGAGTATCAATACTATACATACTATATATGTTTTTTATTAGAATATTTATGAGTAAAACATTTCAATTTGTTTAATAAGCGGTATTATAAAAATACCGATATAATCTGTATACAATATGTTCTATGCCGTTTAGGTTCTTTTAGCTCTCGTCTTTAGAAGTAATACATAATTATATGTACGTCTATTCAGTCCCACCTTTATACTACCTACATGTTTTTTTTTTTTTAAATATGTATAGTTAAAAGAAAAATATGTTTTTGTTCTATTATTTCTAAGTGTATTTTTTATAATAAATATAGTTAGTGTTAACGTAAATATATTATTATTTGAGCAATTAGATCGCTACGTTATGTTATGTAAGGTAAATAAATGATTGACTGATGTGCATATTGTTACAATTACCATGTGCTAATGACAATAAAGCAAACATCATTTTATCCGTGCAGGAACGGAGAAAGAATACAATTTCCTGCGGCCTGGCGGCCTGTCGAAAGAGGCGACAAAACAATCCACAGCCAGGTGGTAGGGTATTATATATATGCTCGACTGGATGGTGACCACCCCTGGTCTAGATTATGCCGCCTTAACAACCTTGTGTTGTGTTCCGGCATTAGTGACCAGGATCCAGTCCCTCTTAAGAGAGCAGCAGCACATTTGTAGCACCTTTGGTGTCACAAATGTCCATAGGCGATGGTAACCGCTTTCCATCAAGTGGGCCGTCTGCCTGTGTGCTGATCTCCTGCAATAAAAAAATAAAAAAAACATCACGTTGAATGCACATCGAGATAACCGATGTGTCAAACCTGCCAAGCCACCTTGGACAAGTGTGGCGGGTATATTATCCGTGTTCCTATTATTAAAAAAGATGTTTTATAAAGATCTAATACTATACAATAATAGTAAGCCTTAGATGAGTAGCGACACCTCGTACCTGACTCTGGGGTCAAGGCAAGGCCCCCCCTCCCTGCTTGCCATAACCAGCCGTCACGGAGTAGAGATCGCTAGAGCTAAGACTCAAGCTTCAGGAGTGAAAGTGATAAATAGCATCACGTCTGAAATAGCTTCGGTGAACCTGCACCCACCTCTCTACACCCCTTAGCCACTCACACCCATGTTGCCTCTGTCTTCTATGTCATTTTTGGGGCCCATGCAGGGAGTGGCGAGTCACCGTCTGTCCATTTTTCCATGTTCCCTGAACATTTCGACGGGCCGACGCCATAGTCCCCATATTCCCAGACCCCTAGTACCACTAGCAGTTCACCCCAATAGCCAGGTACTGTTTGTCCTCACTTCCCACAATAGTCCTACTCTGGCCGGGGCTAGTCCTTGGGTGCATTATTATATGGTATAGACAGGGATAATCCCAGGTCAGTGTCACGCCACATATAGATTAAATTTGTCACGGGGCCTCTACGTGTTGGCCTTCCCATGGCCCCACGCAAGCCCTCCAAAAGTCCGGGCCATTTTTATGGTCTGTGGTCTTGAAAGACACACAAAAAGTATAAGTAGTCATCGGCAAACTTTCTGCGCGCGTCTTATAATTGTAACCATTTGTCCTATTCTGTTGTTTGTTATTATTTCACTACGCATTAGTAATAAAAACATGCAAACAATAGCTGTGCGTAAAACGTATAGTCCATTAAATGTTTCCTTACCATTCATCAGGAAAAACATGAACAAGTGTCAGGTAATAAACGTCATGATGCTGGGTTATGACGTGTTTGTTATTAAATTGAGTTTAAAACTGTTAACAATTTTAAAAGGTTGCATTTTGGCAAACATGATAGTCTATGAAACCGTCATGTCCGCCTGCCCCTATTTCTTTGTGCGTGATAGTAATTCATCTCGCAAAATACAGGGTACTAATTGATATACCTATACATAAGTATGTAGTAGAAATATATATACTAGCTTCTGCCCGCGCCTTCGTCCGCGTGGAAAGTTCTTTTAATTATTCCACGGGAACTCTTTAATTTTTCGTGATCAAGAGTATGTTATATGTTGATCAGGGATATATGCTACCACCATACAAAATTTCATTTAAATCGGTCTAGTCGTTTCAAAGATTAGCCCGTACAAACAGAGAAACAAAAAAATTGAAAACAATCTAAATTAGTTCTATTTCCCTTCTTACATCCCCCTGACTCGGTTTTTAGCATTTTATTTCATTGTACAGAAATTCACAGTTTTATTATATGTTAAAATACCTAGGTGAATTCAAAAGTTCTTAGAAGTGCACATATATAAAACTATTTTGGGAGAAGTTCGATATTCAAATTAAAGAATGTCAATTACACAATATTATGCTAATTGTAACTTGTTTTTGTCACTTCGTTCGTAAGTAGTAAATTGTTTTCTGCAACGAGTTGCTAAAAATGCAAAATTATGGTTAAAAGTGAGTTATATGCGGTAATTAAATATCTCAACTTCAAAAAAATGTCTACGTAAGATTTTTTTTCGGACATTCAGCAGACATTAGGGGATGGTGCTGTACTTTATTCTACTGTTGCGTACTGGGTGGCTGAATTTAAAAGAGGTAGATACAGCGGTAAAGATGACCCGGCGGCCTTCAACCTTCGTTACGGAATAAATATAAGGTTGAGAATCTGGTTTTGGAAGACAGAAGAATAACGAGACAACATATAGCTGAGATCCTAAAGGTGTTTTTTGATAGCGTTCGATCCATTTTAATTGATTCACTAGGGTTCAAAAAAGTATCGGCAATATGGGTGCCACGAATGTTAACCGACGAAAACAAAAAGCAACGTTTGAAAATTTCTAAGCCTTATCTTGAAATGTTCTAGCGTGATTGGGATAATATTTGCCGTCGCCTTGTTACCATGGATGAAACGTGGGTCCACCATTTTGATCCTGAAACTAAGAGACAAAGCATGTCTTGGAAACGACCATCCTCTCCGTCTATTAAGTAATTTCGCGTTGTTCCTACCGCTGGCAAAGTTAATGACTCACTGTCTTGGAATAGTGAAGGACTATTATGGAAATTTAATTCGGAAAGTGCGTGAAGCAATTAAAGAAAAACGTCGTGGAAAAATGTCTTTGGGCGTGTTGTTTCATCACGTTAACGCTCCCGTTCATCGATCGGAAGTTGCACTTAACGCTGTCCGCTGTGCTGGCTTCAATCTCCCTGACCACCTTATTCTCCAGACTTAGCCCCAATTGATTTCCACTTATTCCCAAGATTAATAGAGGAAATACGTGGAACTAAATTTCACGATAATGACGCATAGCTTATGGCTGGCGTAGAGGAGTTTTTCGAGACTCAAAAACAAATTTTTCGTAAGGAATAAAGAATTTAGAA